>BSYR01000024.1:29991071-31361785 GCA_030270665.1 Hibiscus trionum | reverse complement strand
TTGTTCGACTGAACTTGTCTCGGATGTTTGCCTCGGCTAGATGGTACAGAACTTTGGTTAGCCGGTCGAACAAAAGATTGATCATTTCGTTTTGGACAGTCTCGGATGTAATGATCGTCAGCGCCACAAGCATAACAGAGGTTCGCTTGGGTTCGACATTGGCCAAAGTGATTCTTCTGACAGAATTTGCAAACAGGAGGTCTGTCGACATTTCCAGTACTGTTGATGGAAACAACCGGAGTAGCCATCTTGTTGGAGTGTTGGGGTTGGAAATTATTCCGAGTAAATGGTATATAGGTGGAGGATGATTCCTTCTGATGTTTCGGCTTCTTAGACCACTGAGACTTGTCGTCACTCTTCCGCTTCTTATCAGTTCGGAATCCACTCTTTCGTTTCTCGGCATTCTGCATCTTAGATTCAGTGGCGATGACCCGATTCACAAGGATTTGAAAATCCGTAATGTCAAGTGCTTTGAACATCGGACTCAATTCATCACTTAGCCCGTCGATGAACATTCTGCATTTATCTTTCTCGGTCTTGATGTACTCCGAGCCATACTTGCAGTATTTGCAGAAATCGGCAACATATTGTTCAATCGGCCGATTGGCCTGTTTCAGATGTAAGAATTTCTTCCTCCGATCAGCAAGGTATTGTTCGTTAATATATTTCTTTTTGAATTCATCAACAAAGAATTTCCATGTAACTGACTCGGCAGGGGCAGTTAGAGTCGTGGTTTCCCACCAACTTAGAGCTTCATCGGCTAGAAGTGCAATCGCACATTCAAGTTTATGTTCATCCGAACATTGGAGTTGGCGAGTTAAGATTTGAGTGGTTCTTTCTAGCCAATTCTCAGCTTCTTCCGGCTTTTCCTCGTTTTCGCCGGTGAATGTAGTTGCTCGATGTTGTGCGAGCTTGTCGATAGGGGCTCGACTCGGGGTAGCAACCACCGGATTCGGTTGTTCTCGTCGGATGTTCGTTACTAATTGATCGAACATCTCCTTCATACTTAGGAGACATTCCCGCTGAGCACTTTGAACAGTTGGAATTGTCGGAGTTGTTTGATTAGGTTCAGGGGGCGGAGTCGGTTCTCGCGGTTCCGATCTTCTCGGAGGGTCCGCTTGCTCGAGAGGATTAGATTGTCCCGGAGCGTTGGTTTTCATCCTAACGCTACCATCCTCGTTAGATGATTCCCGAGGACTTTCATTATCACGAGCCAAAAGTGATTCGGACATTCTAATAAGACTTCAGAAAAGATCGAAGTTATAGAGCGCAATCGCAAGCAGTTTGATATAAAACTCCTAGGTGGCATAGTTTAACCTATATGATGCAATAGACCCGATTTAGTCCGAGAATCGACTAAACCGAAGCTCTGATACCAATTTATGTAACACCCCTCGCCCGGTTACGAGCGAGCGATGTTACTATTGTGTTGATAGACAGATTCATACATGTCAAGCTTGATTAACTTCATATTATCATATCCATATTTACATAAACATTTATTAAGTCATTACGTAATATAACATGTCTTAGTTTTATACAAACCACACTTAAGAATTACATGATTCATAATGCATGACAAACTAATTTTAGACTATGCCACCAACTAGGAGTCTAAGCAAGATTATATCATACTTGTTCTTGGCTTGCGAAGCTCTCGAATCAAAACGGATGACTTTCTGATATCAAAGGACCTGTTGTTTTGGAAGAAGGAAACAAAGAGAGTGATAAGTACACATAATGTACTTAGTGAGGCAGCCCTAACTTTACTAGTTTCAATCTTTTAAAGTCTTATTCAATCTTTGAGGTTACTTAGCTAGGCTTAGCACACATTGAAATACCTAGCTAGTTCCATCAAAAACCAAGTTAACTTAGTTAGTCTCATGTACTAACCAATAGGGCAGCAAACTTTTACAATTTAAGCTAACATGGACAACAAACAACATGTAATCTCATTGTCATCTTGGAAGCAACATTTCATAGTTTCACATCACAACATAGTTCATTTTGAATCTCAACCAAGTACACATATTCATTTCATATCATAAGGGCTAATACCCAACTTGTTCATTTAAACATATATCATTGTTCTAATAAATGTTTTGCCTTGGATGATTAATGAAATAGGTAATCAAGTCTTCATGTAACATGTAACATTAGATACTCAAAGTATCCATTTCTCATTTCAACATATAACAGGGGATGCATAGGCATCAATGGTGACTTACCACTATTCAATTATCAAGGTGACTAACCACCTTATCAGGTTTATAGGTGACTAACCACCATCCTGTAACAAAGATCAGGGGAGCTCAACGACTCTAAGGCATGCCCTTCTACCTATAGACACTAATCATACCAAGGACTTTACTTATCCTTCTTTATTAACAAGATCATTCACTTGTCAATCATTCATAATTTCAAAGGCATTTAACCATTTCAATAGGCATATACATATAATCAATCAAGCATCATGGTAATATAAAATTCCAGCAAGTACATGAGATCATTTTCATTTTATGATCATCAAAAACCAGTAGCAAAGCTTATCATTTAGTCACATTTCACATAGCTCAAGTAATCAACACATCATAGCAACTAATCATATTTATGCTAAGCATGCTTATCTAACAAGCGATATACACTTAGATCAATATTTTTGCCTTTAATCCTTCTTCCTTATCATTTTAAATTTTACCAATCATTATTAAATTCATTTCATGCTTTCTTCATGTTATCTAAAAAAAATAACAAGGTTAGGATACTAATCCCAACACTTTAAACAAAACTACACTCACAATACTCCAAGCTAGTTTGTCTCCTTAATGGTGATGTCTCTCCCTTTCTTCTTGGTTTGATCACCCCTTGATTCCTCTAATATCTCTTCACCAATATGCTCTTGATACATAAAATATCATTTACAATACCCATTAGTAATTAATTCAAACATATAAATTCATTTACTTAATTATAATCACCTAGAAAAGTGAATCTGCCCCCTAAACTGGCAGTTTGAGTAACCTCTACTAAACTGGTCATATCTTTTTACTCACAACTCCAAATAAAGAGTTCTTTACCATTCTGGAAAGCTTATAAACACACCTTTACAACCATGTATGGAACATAATTTTATCATTTCGCTATCAATACAGTTTATTACTTGAACATAGGGTATCTTTAGAAAAATAATCTGCCTATTTGTGACTTTAGTGTATTTATAACCTATGTTTCACTACACCATAAATCTTGAGATTTTAACCATATTTACCTTCACATATTAACATAATAATTATGTTCCAGAAACCATGAAAACAGGGCATATAAGTCCTCAAATTATCAATTCTTACAAACTAGTCCATTTTGATCTTCTATGCGTTCTAATGATATTTAAGCTATCAATTGATATATAATTCAAACTAAATTATTTATTTTTCATTCCTACAATATCTATCCTGTTTCTAATAAATTTTCCAGAATTTATTGGCATCAATTAAACCCCTAAACATTTTCAAAATTACAATTTAACCTAAGCAGTTTCCAGATTCATTCAATTCTGAGCAGTCTTTTTGTAATTCAATTTCCAGCCACTTCCTATGTCGTTTTCATACTCAAGAGGACATTTTCTTATAGTACTCATTCAGATCTACAACTTTTATTTACAAAAGTTTTCTTAATTCGAACTCTAACCTATTCGAATTTTCAATACAAAACAGGGCAGTGCATGAATCCTAATCTGGGCAGATTTCAACCTAAGTTCATGTTCTTACTTAAATTTCCAGAATTTCAACTATATTTTCTTAAACCCAGCTATCAAACAACATATTAACTTGATTATAATCCTAATTCCAGCAAGAAATCATAATCAACACATCAAAATAACCCTAATCAAAATAGCACAAAATTACACTTACTTGAATTTTACAAAAAAAACATGCATGCAATTCTTCTTATTTTTCCAGCACTTTAATGCATTCAAACTCTCAAACTTTCTCTTTTCTCTCTCGGTTTGGTAAAGAAATAATGGGAGAAAGATGATAGCATTTGGGGGTTATTTCACCCTTGTAGCCGTGTGGCTTTGAATGAATTTGGGTGGGAGACATGGCTACCTAATAACCATGTATAATTCCACTAAAATATATATATATTATAATAATGTATTCAGCCCACTATTTTATAAATTATATCAATTATCATTTTAGTATCATTTTAACATATATATATTATCATTTTCACATGGTTTGACCAGCCACTACTTTAGGGATAGACACATGGGTGGTTTTTCCTCCATGTATTCCAAATATAATCCACTAATAATTCCACCAACCAACCTACTAATAATTCCAATAATAATTCCACTAATAATTTCAATAATAATTCCACCAATAATTTCAATAATAATTCCACCAATAATTCCACTACTTATCATCCATATATCATATAATATACATATTTTAAATCATTAATTTATCACATTTTAATCTTATATATATATAGTTTGTACATATATATTTTCATCATCTCACCAAATTGTACATGTATTTATGAGTACACTAATTTACATCTTATATTATTCAACATGTGAATATATTAGTTACCAATTTAATTATAATTATTTACGTTATCATCGTCATTTTTCTATTGTTCGAACTAGGGTACTTTTCAGGGTGTTACAACTACTCGAGCTCAACTCGGCTCGTTTACACCCCTAGTTGTTGGGTTTGACATGTTCTTTATCTTTGGCTATGACATGTTATTCGAATATTATTGATATATTAATAATGAAAGAATATACAACGTCACGTTCTATTTTGAAATGGATGACGATATATCAGGTTAAATAACGATTTAAAAAATTTCTAATGCAGTTAAAACTGATTGCATAATTTTTTATAAGGTTATCACATTTTTTTATGAATAAGACGTTTTATCTCCTTTCCTATTTTTTTTCAATAAAATCAATTTCTTTTGGTTCAAAAAATGTCAAATAATTAGACCTGGCAAACTTGACCCGAGAACCGAAACCCGAACCGAATTACCCGAACCCAGACCCGAACCGAAACCGAAAATCAACCCGAAATTGACCCGAAATCTAATCCGAAATTTGATCCGAAATCCGAAATAAACCGAACCGAACCGAAACTGAACCGAATTTAGTTGAACCGAATGGACCCGAACTGAATGGACCCGAACCGAATGGACCCGATTAATAGAAATAAAGAAAGATAAAATATGAATAGCCGCACAAATCACTAAAATGTCAAATATATTGACTTTATAAAGTCATTTATAGGGTGTAAAAATCTGACCAACCTAAAAATTTGATTAAAAACTAATGATCTCTCATTGAACCGAAAATAACCGAACCGAAATCAACCGAACTGAAATTAACCGAACCGAAAATAATCGAACCGAAATCAACCGAACCGAAATGACCCGAAACATAATAGACCCGAACTAAAACCGAACCGAAACCGAAATCGAATCTGAACCGAAAATATCAGACCCGAAATAACCGAAACCGAAATGACCCGAACCGAACCCAAACCGATTGACCCGTTTGCCACCTCTACAAATAATGGATAGACACCTAAAGTCTCGTGACCATGTAACCTATATGAGAGGCTGAATATTGTAGCGTGAGACAATTATTATGCTGGTTTTTGCATGGTTTACACCCACGAAATCTGGTGGGGCTCAAAAACCCACCGACTTGGCGAGCAAGTTCAATCAAAATACCAAATTTCTGGTCCTCCTTACATTTCAGTCTATTTATTTCAATATTCTTTGGTTTTTGGTCTTTTCATATCCACTAAAATACAACATTTGTTCCAAATTGCAGACCCAAAATCTGACAGGAATTCCCTCATAGTGCAAGACAACATTACGCTTTTAGCCAAACTTACTATACACGATAATGTTTATCTAAATAAATATTTTTAATTTCCCCCCATAGTGACGAAACTTGTACCATCCAAATATAAACCGTTGCTTTTTATAAAAACTTTCATGTGCTGGGCGATGAAAAAGAAAGATCCAATTCTCAAGTTGCGTGGAATAATCACGTTCCAGTCTAAGTATCTGGAAATAGACTTTGATGTAAAGATCGAAAGGTTCGGATGGTGGAATTTTGGATTGAGATTTGACGTCTTGTTTTTTTAAGAATGTTGAAGATGGAATCAATCATTAATCATGGGCTTTTGATATGAAGGAGCCCAGATTCCATTTGAGTCCGCCCAAGCCTTTTCACGAGGCAAACCGCAAATCCACTCAGTTTATTCTAAAAAATGTAGCTGATGACAAAATTGTTAAAACATTTGATTTTATTTATTCAAAGTATGCATGGAGCCAGGGGATTTATCTTGGGTTACGGTTTGCATGGAGCCAGGGGATCGAGTTGTTACACGTACAATCTGACTGCGCCGAGGCTGTTAGGTTACTTGGATATTCGAATGCTGCAAATTGCACCATCTCACTGGTGCGTGCCATCGTTAATTTTCGCTGCAAAAACTGAATAACCGAGATCGCATGGGTGTCTCGCAAGACGAACCGGGTGGCTGATGAGCTAGCCAAAACTGCTGATACGGGTGCTATTGATCTGCTTCTTCTACAGCAACCGCCTGAGAGGGTTGTTCCGCTGCTTCAGCACGACGCTCCAGCTCTGGATAGCACAGTTTTTTTGTCCACCTAGTTTAGGTGCCCCTTTCATTCAAAAAAAAAAGTATGCATGTTAATTAAAAACCGATGATTTGATTTTTTTGAATAATTTAAACTTAATGTATAATTTAATCCTTCAACAATATCGTTTCTCTCATTCAATTCTTTTAGTTTTTCGATTTTTATTGATCTTTAAATCATATTAGTTGGTTTAATTTTTTTTAATAAGTTAAGAAATCGGTTGGACATGTGAGCTTGATAGAAATTTAGAATGCACCATATGTTACTTCAAATAAAATGATAGTGATATATGATATCGAAAAACAATATAAAATTTTCAAAATATATGAAATGTAATAAAGAAATATTTCAACGCTGGTTGATGTAATTTTCTAAAATATTTAAGTGTTTTTTATTTCTAAAATCTTTCAAAAAATTATATTCTATTTATATGTCAAACATTTTTTAACGGACTATTGATAGACGATAGTAATAGGGACGATTTGAGGACAAATAATAACGTTATGCCTTGATCCGGAACAAAAAATAAACTGAAAGGTCTAAACTAAGAGACGCGGTATAGTTTAGGGACTCAAATATGAAATAAGCCTAAAACGTATAAAGGGGTATAAGGGTACTTTTACCTATTTCGTTGCTGAAAGTGCCAAGCAGAGATAAAGGCTTTACCCTAATTAGACCCTTTGTCACTCTCTCCCTCCCTGCATCTGGTTTTTTGCCGTCGCGGAACCTGATATATACGCGAAGTCGTAGCCTCTTTGCCGCCTTTTCTGTTTGAAAAAGAAACAAAAATAAAATAAAATGGGAAGAGAAACTCCAAAACAGCAACAACAGGTTTCTTACACGGTGGAGCAGCTTGTGGCCGTCAATCCTTACAATCCCGACATCCTACCTGATCTCGAGAACTACGTTAATGAGCAGGTCCCTCTCGCTATCTACTAATCACGTCATTCGATTTTATAGATTTTCATCATATGTGATTCTTTTTATGTGTTTGGTTTAAATTTCTTGAGTATCTTGATTTTGGATCTTTCTGTATTTGACTGGATGATGTCGGAATCAGCTTTGATTTTATTGGATGCTCTACATAGATTTGGCTGTTTCTTTAATCTTTTAATATGGAGTGTTCAAATTTCAATAACGAACAGTTTCTTACATTGAATTGTTATGAGATCCTTGTTAAATTTGATAAAATCTCTGAGTTTCTGTTTAGGCCTTCTATCCCTGAACATGACGTAGCGATGCTGCACTTTTTTTGATGTTGGAATTTAGTTTCTGTGGTGAACCCCTTCCATGTGTTCTTAATACTGTTTGAAAAACATGTAATGCGTTTGAACCCCAAAAGGGCAACTCACATTTTTTGGAACTTGCTAAAATTATTACAAAATTTGTCTCTGCCAGGTTTCATCGCAAACATACAGTCTGGACGCAAATCTCTGCCTTCTTCGTCTCTACCAGGTACTGCCGTATCCTCCCTTGTTTAGGGCTCTCGCTTTATGTAAGAGAAAGAATGGAAGGGAGAGAGCAACTCAGTGTTTTTAGTACTTTTAGTCTCCTACTACTTAATATTTCTAGTTTAGCCTATCTTATGAAGGAAGAAGATGAAGCAAAATTTAGGTTTAATAAGTTACTACTTTTCTTAGTTTTTACTGATCTGATATTTTCTTTGTCCTTGTAGTTTGAGCCTGAGCGTATGAGCACCCAAATTGTTGCACGCATTTTGGTTAAGGTTTGTTTTGGTTTTTGTTTATATCAAATTATAGCTATTTATCAGCTTATTAGTAGGCTAGGAACTGTCATTTCTAATGCTTTCTTTTCCTCCTTTCCTCCTGCTTTTGTGCAGGCTCTCATGGCAATGCCAGCTCCGGATTTCAGCCTTTGTCTCTTTTTGATTCCAGAGCGAGTGGTATCATTCTTGTTGTAGATATTTCCTTTCTGATTTCCATTTTACATTTATACATCAGCATTTAAGCATGTTTAATGGGTGTTGGCATAGGCTGTTTGTCTTGGATTTTGGCGTTAGTCAAGTTTTGTTGAAAATTTTAAACAGTAACAATCTGGATTTCCAAGAGATCAGGGGCTACATGTGAACGATAAACCTGTAACCCTGGGGAAATTGAGAAAGTAAAGAATTCTTGTTATCCAGAAAATTATGCAAAATTTATTAGTCATTATTGTAAATTTGAAGATATGTGTACTTCTCTTTGTTAAACTTGAAAGTCTAAGTCCTGCTTATTTCTATCTGAAGTAAGTTGTAATAAGTAGTTTGTCATACAAATGGATAGCCTCCATTCATGCACTTGTGAGAACTATTTAGGGAAGCACACATTTGTCAAAGCCATTGTCATTGTAAAGTCTAAAATTCTACCTTTTTCCGTTTTATCGTTCCATCTTTACCGGAAAATATTTTCCTCGAATTTAAGTTTGTGGAATGGTAAGTGATATTTTGCATGTGATATCAGCAAATGGAGGAGCAGTTCAAGACACTGATTGTTCTCTCGCACTATCTGGAGGTGTGTATTTGCCCTTGCTCAGTAATCTATTAACGGTACTGATGGGTGGATGATTTCATTGTACATCTCATTTGTAGACAGGAAGATTTCGTCAGTTCTGGGATGAAGCAGCTAAAAGTCGTCATATAGTTGAGGCTGTGCCAGGTAAATGAACTGTGATGAGATGCATTTTTTTATTTGAATTCGTTCACAATGCATCAACCTATGAAAAGGGCACTGCGGCTTACTAGAGTATTGAATGCAGGTTTTGAGCAGGCAATCCAGACATATGCTATCCATGTCCTCTCCCTGACTTATCAAAAGATTCCAAGACCTGTACTCGCTGAGGTATGCGATACGCATTTATAGTTGCGATTTGAGACAATCTCTTATGTGTGATACTTCAGACTTGTGCTTTGGTTTGGGTGCTCGACAGGCTATTAACATTGAAGGCCTATCCTTGGACAAATTCCTTGAACACCAGGCAGCCAACAGTGGTTGGATTCTTGAGAAGGGCCATGGCAGAGGTCAACTGATAGTCTTGCCTCGGAACGAATTTAATCATCCGGAGCTAAAGAAAAGTGCTGCTGATACTGTTCCATTGGAGCACATCACCCGTATTTTCCCCATTCTCGGTTAACTTGGAGTTATTTCCTCCATGTTTTCATGACATTGCCACCTCTCTGTTTGTTGTCTTGGATATATAACAAGAACAAGAAAAAGTCTATTTTAGGACACACTTGTCAAACTATCTCAAAGATTAGCTTTGAATGGGTCCTTTTTTTATTTCCATTTTGTCACTCATCCGAAATTTATAATATAGTTATTTATTATGTTTTCTTTCTTGATTATTATTATGCTTTTCTTGTTTTTAATTATTATGCTTTTACTTCTCTGTGAGTAGTTGGATTTTGGATCTTGAAAAAGCCAGAGAATTTCTTCGAACTTTGAGAGGTAGAACTAGTAGTTGAATTACCGTAGGCATTGGTTAAAAATTATTTACCTTGTGGCATTCATTAAATATGTATTAATTAAAGGGGAAATATCTCCTGCACGGTTGGCACTTTAGTTTTAAGTTTTAGAGACTTAGTTTAAAGTTTAATGTTTAGAGAGTTTAGGATTTAGTGTTTATGGTTAGAATTTATAGTTTAGAGTTAGGGCTAATGTTAAGGGTAATATGATTAAGAATTTATATTTTAACTTATAAATTCTAAATTATAATCTAAACCATAAATTCTATCTACTCCCTTAAATTTAGACTCTTATACTTAAATTTCTAAACATTAAACCTTAAATGGAGTTCATAAACCTTAAAACCAAAGTGATTGTGGTGTGAAAACTTTTTATTTTCACCGTATGTGCATGGAACAAGTATGCCTATATATATATACTATTCTAATCGGTATCTTAATTAGTGCTTATATATATATATATCGAATATATATATATATATCGATTTAGCATTTTCTGATGTTTTGCTAGTAGAGTTTAAAAGCACTTTTAAAAATAGTTAATTAATTGTAATAATATTTTATGAAATATAAAAGCTGATAATTTTTTTGGATATAATGCTTGAACTGTCCAAATTTCTTTATACCCTTAAAAAAAGGATTTACAATGACTGATGTCAGTCCAACTAAAATTTAATACACAATAAATCTTACGGTTATAAAATTTAATACTCATCATAAGTGACTTGGATTCAATTACAATATCTGCAGGATGTGTGTACATTGTCAAATGACTAAAAATATTTATGAACATGTATTACCTTCTAATCACATTTAAACTATTAAAAAAATAATATTACGCTTATATTATAAATAAGTATTTAAAATATACTAACCTTTTCATTTAGGTACCAAAAGTATTTTTTTGATCAAAATAAGTATTTAAAATATATTTTATTCATCTAAATTTCTAAAAGTTGACATGTGGCATTGCTTAAAAAAATACATTAGTTACTTATTTTGATAAAAAAATATTTTAGGTTCATATTTTGACGAAAAAAAATATTTTAAGTACTTATTTTGATAAAAAAATATACTTTAATATTTATTTTGATCGAAAAATATTTTAAATACCTAAATAAAAATTTGATATACTTTAAGTAGATAAGTATAATTTTATTATACATTAGGCATTTTCAATGCTTATCGTTATAAATTTTAAAAATGTTCGGAAGACATTTGTTTACGGCAATTCTCAAATAAAAAAGCGTAAAACGCTGTGTTTTCCCTAAGCGAGCATTCAACAAGTGGCGCTTTCAAGTTTCAACGAACTCACCAAAGCCCAAAAAGCTTATCATATTTCTCTCCCCCTTTTTTTTGTTCAATAAAAGGCTTATCATATTTCGAAACCGTGGAAATCGCAGTCTTAAGTACCCAATAAAGGGTATTTCTGCAATTCAAGACTCCTTCGTCCCACTAGCCCTCTATCCAAATTCCAAGTCGTTCACTAGTTTCACTTTTATTCCCAATCCTCTAAACCCTAACTGGAAGGGAAAATACAAATTAAAAAAATCAAAACCCTATACTCTTACAATCTTCTGTTCATTGGCGTCAAATCCTTAATTATCTGAGTCAAATTGAGAATTATTATCAATGACTTCCTCGAAGAAACATTACAAGGAGAAAATTGCTCGTCGCAAGTAAGTATAAATTGCTTTCTTATCAATGCTTCATTTTCTTTAAACATCGTGAAAATTGGATATTTTGGTGCGATATTTTCCCTTAATTTCGATAATTAGTGGATTTGAGATGGAAATTAATTGTGCAGAGAGGAAAAAGCGGAAGAACCAGAGCAACCAAAGTACAGAGACAGGGCTAAGGAGCGAAGAGAGGATCAAAATCCAGATTACGAGCCAAATGAATTAGGTTCCTTTCATGCTGTTGCTCCTCCTGGAACTGTCGATCTTCGGTTAGATTCTGCATTTCCCCCCTTAAATCCCTAATTTGATGCAGTTTTTTAAAAATATATGCTATGGAGTATGTTTTATTAAAGTTGCTCTGCTTCTATAATAATTTAATTATTTCCGTATGAATGTGTTTAGATCAGCCGATGCTAACAAGATATCTATTGAGAAGAGCAAGTACCTCGGAGGTAGGCTTTTCAGTATTATAATTTGAAACTATTAATAATTTGATCGGTTTATTTTCTTATCTGGAATTCTGGATGGTGTCTGCTACATTCAGGTGACGTGGAACACACCCACTTGGTGAAAGGGTTGGATTATGCTTTGCTTAACAAAGTTAGGAGTGAGATTGATAAGAAGCCTGACGATGGGGAAGAAACTGATGGAAAGTCTAGGTAAGTAATTTGGTTTCCTGTTAGTCGAAACCAATGTACAACATTTCTAAGTAGGGCTGGTAAAAAAAACTGACCAAACTGAAGTGTTTGGACGGTTTATGTGATACAAGTTTAAAAACCATGGTTACCTGTTTCGAATTCAATTTTTTTATGTAGTTTGTAAATAATTTTTATTTTTATATTGAAAAAAATAAATGCTATACATTTCAAATAATGAAAATAACTTATAAATATTATATAAGAATTATTAATTGCTTTTACTTATTTGAAAAATTAACTTTTTTTAGAAATATTTATGTAAAAAGACTGGAAAATTATCAAATAAACGTAAAAGAAAAAAATAAAACAAATCCATTTTGTCAAAATAAAGTAAACAAAAAAAGCCAAAATAAAAAACTAAGAACTGAACCATTACTAACCAAATTAAAACAGAGTTCAAAAAATCTAAGAACGTTCTCACCCCTATTTCTAAGAGTTAGTACAAAGCTTAAAGATTTGCTTTGGGTCTACTATTTGCTAATTGTATGTCTAATTATTCTTTCATTTTGTTAGAAAGTTATCAGTTTTTTAGGGCTAAGTAGTCATTACTAATATACAATACAATGGTCGTTTATGTTAGACGATGGACTATCATTACATTTAAGTTTCAATAATTCCCAATTTATCTTTTAATTGCAATTGATAATGTTGTAATTGTTTTATGAACAATTTTTTTTTTTGTTCTGACAGAAAATCAAAAGAAGACCAGCAATTATCATTTCGAACAGCCATTGCTAAGGTGCAATATTTTCATCTTAAGTTGTGGAATAATTTTTTCAATATAGTTTACAAAAATTATTCTTTTTATTGGTTTAAGAAGCTGTTCGTATTGAGACTCTTTTAATTTTTCTTTTCCAGTCGGTGTATCAATGGATAGTGAAACCTCAAACTGTTATGAAGACAAATGAAATGTTTCTACCTGGTCGAATGGCATTTATTTTTAACATGGTGAGAATCTTGGACATTCCCACTCTGTTTGTATTATTTATAGGGGGATACTATGGTCTATGGGTACTTCTGCATGCATGAAATTTGAGCATTTAGTGGTGTAATTGGTCCATGTTTGCAAATATACCCTCACACTGTTGCACACTAACAATGTTTTGGTTCTTAGGTGGTTCAGTTGCTGCTTAAAACTTGCATGCTAATTCAACTTTGAAGTAGAAACATTCATTTTATATACTTCCTTCGAAGCTACCTTGTATTTGATATAAAATTGAATAAATTGTGCCAAGTTTTTATCCATGAGTTGATTGCCTATATAGTATTGTTGAATATTCTCAATTTTAATCTTATAATTCCAATTTCCTGACTGAATTTTCCTTCTTTTTTTAACCCAGGAGGGTGGATATTCTAATGATATTCCAACCACCTTGCACAGGAGTAAAGATGACTGTCCAGTGCCAGATGTCTGTATATCCATAATTTATTTGGGAAATTTTTATTTTGATGCTAGATGGTGTTTCAGATGTTGATTACAGACTTCTTGTGCAGGAAATGGTTACTGTCAATGTTGATGGTTCTGTGCTTGATCGAATTGCTAAAATTCTGTCATATCTTCGCCTTGGGTCATCTGGGAAGGTTCTCAAGAAGAAAAAGAAGGAAAGAGACGCCAAAGGTATTTTCTGGTTAATTGTCTATTATAATTTGAAGGCTAGCCTTTTAATTTGGGTTTAATGTCGGATCAACAACTGTATATGTTGCTTATTGCTTTTATTTGTGACTAAGCTTTCTGGGTTTTTTTTGTTCTTAATATATATTTTTATTTTTTGTAACTAATGTTTTCACTTCTCTCATTATAGGGAAGATTTCATCGCTTGGTGAATATTATGAAGAGGAAAAGTCATCAAAGCCTAATGGTGGAATGTCTAATGGTAAAACTGAAAAGGAAATTTTGCCCCCGCCTCCACCCCCTCCAAAGAAACATCATCTTGATTCGAGGGAGAAGCAAGGCCCAACTATTGCTAGAGCAGAAGAGGATGATATATTTGTGGGGGAGGGCGTTGACTATAATAGTCCTGAGAAAGATGCGGTCCCAAGCCCTCTTTCAGAAGATATGGAAGAGTCGCCTCGACATAAGGAAAGAGTTTCGTTCTTTCCTGAACCTGCTTATGGCCCAGTCCAACCTGCTCCTCCTCAGGAATGGCAAGAACTGGTACGTTTTCTTTTTCTACTGTTAAATGCACAGGAGAAATATAATGTACAAAATGAAAATTTGGAGATTAAATAGTTAAAATTACTCTTCAATTCATTTTTAGCTACTGATGTGCTGAAGAAAAATTCTATTTTGTCTGTTTGTTTTCAGAATGTTTATGATGCCCTGCAAACACAGGCCTTGGCTGGTGGATACCAAGGAGAGTGGCAGGACTACCAATATGCTGAACAATTAGCTTATCCCGAGCAATACCTACAGGCTAACATGCAAGGTTATGAGGTACAAGCAGGATCAAACATTCCACAGGATCCACGATATATGACTCAAGAAGAGAAGGATCGAGGATTAGGGTCTGTGTTCAAGCGGGATGACCAAAGGCTTCAGCAATTGAGGGAGAAGGATGCACGTGAGAAGGATCCTAATTTCATATCTGAGAGTTACTCTGAATGCTATCCTGGTTATCAGGAGTACAACCGGGAGATTGTTGACAGTGACGATGAAGATGACTTGTCCAAAATGGATATGGGAGGACGAGTAAGCCTATTTGTCCACCTTAAATTGGAAGCCGCTATTCATTTTTTTTCGGTTTTAGTTGACAGATTGGTGATGTTTATGCTACTATTAAAATGATTTCAACAGGCAAAGGGTCGTCTTCATAGATGGGACTTTGAAACAGAGGAAGAATGGGCGACATACAATGAGCAGAAGGAAGCAATGCCAAAGGCTGCTTTCCAGTTTGGTGTGAAGATGCAAGATGGAAGGAAGACACGGAAGCAAAACAAGGACCAGAAGCTTAACAATGACTTGCACAAGATTAACAAAATACTGGCAAGAAAGAAGATGGATAAAGAGTCTGGCGGTGAAGGTGGAGATCATAGCGATGATATACAACCCGGAAAGAAACTAAGGATATCAGGTTAAAAACCCCTTTACCAAAAAGGTCGAAAACTGGTGTTTCATGGAGCAGATGTGCGAGTGATTATATGGTAATTTGCATGGAGAAGGTAGGTCATCGGCGACGAGTGCAAACTCATGGGAAAATCATTTCAGGGCAAGGAGGTATCAGCCAATTAAGCTTGAAATGGTTGTTACTGTAGAACTCCTGAGGTTGTTGCTTTGCCGACCATCGCCAGGATGCTTTTGTATCATTTCATTTATGCTTTTGACATAATGACGTTTGAGATAGAGTTTCTTCTGAAATTATGCCTGACCAGAAACCAACAAAAATTTAACCCGACTTTGAATTCAATTAATTCGTTCATTGGTAGAAGCTAAGGATTGGAAAATAAATGGAAAATGGGATTTTTATTCACAGAATGCATCACTCCTACAGTTTTAGTAATTACACATTGTAATAATTACAATGAATTTGAAAGTTATTATGGTTTATTACACATGCAATTATTAAAAAAATCACCCACTGAAGAGTGTAATCTAGTGTTTAAGTTGTGCTGAATTAAATGAGATTTATCAGTTATGACAGTCTGCGAATCTGAGCTACCTACCTAAACCAACGGAGTTCGTACAATTAACCTAACACTAATCAGCCCAAACCTAATTTATGGGCTAGGAATTTGTCTTAAGAGCACAATCCCAGGCCCTAATCAGCCCACCGCTAGATCAAAGAAGCAGATCAGCCTTTCTAATGCCTGCGATTTCTCTTTCTATTTTATTTGATTTTATTCCCTAAGATTTCGTGCAGTGGCTGTTCTTTTGTTTTCGTTCTTTATATCCTCAAACGACTTACACCGTTAGTAAGACACGACACGAAAAAAAACTCGCTTTCCTGCTTCTTCTCGTTTTCATCATTAAGGGTTGAAGGATTTAGGCTTCGAAATAAGGATTCCGGTCGGATATCTAATCACCATATACTCATACGAAAAAGGTACGAATTTTATCCCAATTTCTATTTCTATTTTTGTTTCCCGCGTTCAATCAATAAATTAGGATTAAAGATCAACGTCGTGAAACCCTAATTCGGAGAAGTGTGGTTTTATTTTGATTTTGTGAAAGAGCTCCGTTTGAACTTTGAATTATGTATAGGAAAAAGGGGAAAAAGTGTTTTTTATGAGATGTATTTACTTCATTTGTTATTATTTTTTGTTTAGGGTTTTCAGTAGGCTGCTAAGTCGGGTATCAAGTTTTGAATTTCTGTGAAATTGCTTTTCGAACTTTGGAGCCTGTTTCCTGCTGATCCGGTTGCATGGCAAGTTTTGAGGGCAGGGTTTCATTTTCGTCCCTTCCAAAGCTAGAAAAGGGAGATAAGAATGCCGATCAATTCGATGATGATTATAGTGGCTCTGTTTGGACTGAACCACAAGACAAAAGTATTGTCCCATTTGGCTCGAAGTCGATGAAGAATAATTACGTTTGTCAGTTTCCTGCTGAGTCTGATGATTTTATCGATGGAGGATATGATTCTGGTGACGATGTCCGTAGCTCAATGCAAAATGGCTTGTATCCAGAGGTGAACTTGAAGAATGTGTTGAGTGGGTTAGTTGCAATCGTAACTGGAAGTAATAAAGATTCCTCAAGTGTTTCTGTGAATCAGCAATACCAAAGTTCTAATATTTCATTTCTGGGGTCTGGAAAGAACGGGGATACATATTTGCACTCCTCTGTTTATACACCAAGTGCCCCGCCACTTCTGGAGCCAAGCGGGATAAATTATAGTGCATATAAAGAGGTTTTGGAAGCTGAGCCACCGGAGTGGATTCCCGATAGTGCTACCACAGTTTGCATGCAGTGCAGTGCTCCCTTCACTGCACTTACACGTGGCAGACATCATTGCCGGTTTTGTGGAGGGATTTTCTGCAGAGCATGTTCTAAGGGAAGGTGTTTGCTACCTGTTAAATTTAGGGAAAGAAATCCCCAGAGGGTGTGTGATTCTTGCTATGACAGGCTTGATCCATTGCAGGGGGTTCTTATCAATACCATTAGCAATGCTGTGCAAGTAGCTAAACATGATGTCATGGATTGGACCTGTACTCGTGGTTGGTTGAACTTGCCAGTCGGTTTGTCCATGGAACATGAGATCTACAAAGCATCCAATACCTTGAGAAGCTATTGCCAGGTAAGATCCTGATTTTCATTATTCATGCAGGACTATAGTTTTGTTTGCCCAAAACTTCCATTAACCTTGTGACTTCTTTCCCCTATTATTATGAAATCCGTATTAGACAGTTCTTGACGTGTTCATACTTGCCAACTAGATTAAGCTTTTACGGGTATTGTTTTGCATCTTGAAAAATAAAGTTCAGTTTTTGTATATTGGAGCTACATAAAGACTATGTTTTGACACTGTCAGAAGCTTCTAGTAACAGTTGTTGTGTTGGACAGGTTGCTAGATTGAATCCTGAGAGATCTATACCATTGGCAGTTCTGAAAGGAGCCAAAGGCTTAGCCATTTTAACTGTTGTTAAAGCTGGAGTTCTTGTTGCATACAAAGTTGGGAGTGGTCTTGTTATTGCTCGAAGGTCAGATGGAACATGGTCTGCTCCATCAGCTTTGTTGTCTGTTGGTTTAGGATGGGGTGCTCAGGTAAACTTCTAGTCGAGAAAAATATACCAGTCCAATATTTATGTCTAGGGCTCTAGGCAGCTGAAAGATCATTTGCCTTCCTAGTTCCAAGTATTTATGTGTAATCTATTAGCTAAATGTTGCTTTTATGACTTCCTTAGGTTGGGGGTGAGCTCATGGATTTCATAATTGTGCTTCATGATTCAAAAGCCGTGAAGACGTTCTGTAGTCGAATGCATTTTTCTCTTGGTGCTGGCTGCAGTGCCGCCGCAGGACCTGTGGGGAGAGTGGTTGAAGCTGATCTTCGGGCAGGGGATAGTGGCTCTGGCATGTGCTATACCTATAGTTGTAGCAAAGGTATTTCATCCTACAATGTATTTATATTCTTCTTTTGCCTAGTTGATGGATTTGACAATCCATTTTGTTGCAAATTTTGCAGGGGCGTTTGTCGGTGTGTCATTAGAAGGAAACATCGTGGCAACGAGAATGGATGCCAACCTACGGTTCTATGGCGATCCGTATCTCACCGCTGCTGACATACTACTCGGGACTGTGAACAGACCAAAGGCTGCTGATCCCTTGTATGCTGCTCTGGGCAATCTATACTCCAGCCTACATTCTTAGTTCCAGCACCATTCTTCATTTGGTGCTGTAGCTTGTGAAACAAGCAACAACTCGAGTGCATGGTGCATTTCTTGCCATGGATGATCCGACTGTACAGGTTGTTTACGTGCATGTGGATGAAGGAATGCTTGTATAATGGACGAGTAACTTTTATTCTTCCTTTCCTTTTGTACATTTTACAAGTCAAATTCGCATTGCATCAAATATGTATCAATAGTTGTGAAACAAACCATTCGATTACCCTGTAAATATTTCTTATTCTTATTCCATGCAAAAAATTATATAATAAATAAAGAGTTATATTTCAATACACATGTTGTGTAAAATATTACTTTATATTTAGATTAAAAGATTTTTAAACCTAAATCTCTAATCCTAAAATTTTAAACCCCTAAAAATATTATGTATCATTAATATTTTAACCTTTGACTATTTAAATCATATTGATTGTTACATAATATTTATATTTGTATAATTATATATTACTCTCTTTAAGGATAATTATATCATGCATTAGCAGTGGAAACACTTTGTTTCCACAAGCACCTAATTTCAGGGGTTAAAGATTCAATTTAGGGTTCATACTTTAGGGGTTTAAGTTTATGTGCTTAGGATTTAAGGAGTGTGGTTTGAATTTAGAGTTAAGGGTTAAAATTTAGGGGTTATATGTAAAAAACTAAACCCCAACGTATTACCCTAAAACCTAAACTTTAACCTTTAAATCTTAAAACCAAACCCTAAATTTAAAATTCTAACCACAAACCTTAAATTCTAAACCTCTAAACCTAAATCCCTAAACTATAAACTATAAATTAGATCACTAACCCCTAAAATTAAGGCGCGTGTGAAAACAAAATGTTTCCACCGTTAGTGCATCATATATTTTCTTTTATTTTAATATTACTTAACACTAATAATGATATTGATATATTAAAATAATATTGATAATACTTTACGATATATCTTTAAAATAAACATTTTATCTTATCAAAGATATCTTTTAATATAAATTTAAAAATAAATATTTTATCTTATCAAAATTAATTTTTAAAAACCCTTTCTAAAAACAAGATGAAAGTGACCCTAACAATAGATTAAAAATCCCCAGAAGAAAAGAGAAACCCTAAAGAAAAACAGGGTTCAGATTTGAAATTGAAGAAACGCTATTTTTTTTCATCATGGCCGTCCATCCCATCAATAAAGGAATATCAATAAAGAAGCGAAAAAGACCAGAATTTCCACAGGGGATTGAGATCTTTGACCTCGAAAGCGATTCATTTTGTTTTACACCCATTAAAGACAAAGGCAACTCCAAAAACAACGCAATCTCCGTTGAACAGTACAGTGAAGAACAAGACCTCCGACTTGCCATCAAGCTTTCCACCATAGCCTACTGCAATGATGATTCCGAGCCCCCAAACACTAAAAAACGTGAAAAAGGAAAGAAACCCTTCACCGGGGAGTCATCAAACTCCAAAGCTAACCGATACCCATCGTTTATCTGCGAAATCTGCGTCGAACCCAAGCAAGCAAACCAACTGTTTAACATAAAAGGCTGCTCTCACGCTTACTGTGCCGATTGCATGATCAAATACGTTGCTTCCAAATTACAAGACAACATTACGGGTATACGTTGCCCTGTTACGAAGTGTGAGGGTTTATTAGAACCCGAGTACTGTCGCAATATACTTCCGAAAGAAGTATTTGATAGGTGGGGGGATGCTTTATGCGAGGCCATGGTTTTAGGGTCTCGAACGTTTTATTGTCCTTTCAAAGACTGTTCCACGCTTTTGATTGATGATGGGGGAGAGGCTGTGAAGGAATCGGAATGCCCTAGTTGTAGGAGACTCTTTTGTGCACAGTGTAAGGTTCCCTGGCATGCTGAGATTGAATGCAGGGAATTTCAAAAGTTGCATAAAGATGAAAGGGATAGAGAAGATATCATGTTGATGAAGCTTGCTAGGAAAAAGAAGTGGGTTAGGTGCCCTAACTGTAGGTTCGTTGTGTCCAGAACCCGTGGCTGTAGCTCCATCAGATGCAGGTTAGCTTTGTTTCTCAGCTTTCTTTTCCTTTTCCTTTTCTAGTTTTTGTGGCTTATATTTGGTTTACTTTGCTACCTGCATATGTTTTATGGTTCTGGGTTTGGTTGCTACTGTTTGAATGAGGGAATTTTGATGGCATTATTCATTGTTTTAGAGTTGCTTAGTTATTTGGTGCACATCGTCATATATATTGCAAGCTTCTAAGTAATGTAAGAAGTGAAAAATGGATATGGAAAACCCTTTTTAGAATCTGCTTTAAATCTTTCCTACAAATTCATCATCAGCAAGTGCAGTTTTGTTTTGTTTTTATCTTTTTTGTCCGTTTTATGAACTTTGAGGTTATGCATGAAACAGGTGTGGAACTGCTTTCTGCTACGGCTGTGGATCTGCTTCCTGCTACGGCTGTTATCAACCCATGTGAATCGTCGTTAGGATTTTTTTTAAAGGAGATCAACACGTATTTCTTAGATTTTTAAAAAACAAGACATGCAAATTTCTAAGAAAATTAATAATGTTTTACCAACACATATGGTATTTTGCAGCAATAATACTATTTATTTATCATGATTGGGGTGTTTTTTTATTTTAAGAACTAGGGTGGTCGTTACAGTAAAATTATATATCTTCACACAGATTTTGAATATTGTCCGATTTTTACCACAACGCCAGTTGCATGCAATTTTTTTAGAAAAAATTAAGCTTGTCCGATTTTGGCCCCAGTGTTCAAACAACCCTATTTCATGAACTAAAAACTCAATACGATAGAGGCATGTCAAAAATTCTCCAAATATTAGATTAAAAAATCACTTTGGTTTATTTTTTTAATTCATTTAATTCTCAACGTTTTAATTTAGGCTAAAATCTAAAATAATCCAAACTAACAATAAATTGTTTAAAATGACGTGACAAATTTACATGGCAATGCACGCTAATAATAATTGTTAAGAGTTACAGTGTTTCAAAAAAAAAATAAGGGCTAAATTGGCTATCTAATTAAATGTTAATGACATTTTTTAACATGCCTACAATAAAAATCCCAAAATTATCCCCAACACACATAATCAACCATTAATTGATTTATTATTATTAAAATAAGATTGACAATATCAAATAAGAAAACCACATCATATCATAATGTTTAATAGTTTGACAATGGGGTTGTTCAAAACTCCAACTGCAGCAGTTGTTCAAACAAGAGGAAGTGCTCCCTTTTTGTCTAAGATCATTCCCATCCTCCCAAACAAAACAAGGCTTAAGGGTCAATTTAGCCCTCAATGCACCAAAAAGCAACATTGAAAAAGAGCAACCTACTAGTAATAGTGGGGCAAAAACTAGCTCGTTGAACAAAATACGAATATATTCTACACTTAACTCTTCTTTGATCTCTGTTTTGCAGAATACAAAATATTGGGGGCCTGCTCAATGGCATGATCCATATATGGGAACAACAATGGAGGGTCAATACAATACAATAATTACATTCCTAATACCGTGCCTTTTATCTTATGCAGAATAGGGAGGGGGGGGGGGAGCAAAAAAGAATGAAATTAAAACTAAAAGAGCCATAATTCTAAGTTGGGAGGGAGGGAATCTAAAGTGAGTCAAAGGTTTGTCAATAACCGTTCACAGTTTTGTGAGGTTTCTTCTTGAAATTTGAGATGCTACAGTGTGGACAGACATACTCCAGCCCATCTGTTTTTGCATAATCCTGCCATTTAGAAGATGTATATATCGAGTTAATTGCAAACCGATAGAAAAAGTCAACCAAGGAAACGGAATCAACTCAAAATCGCAAAAAAAGATGACGGTAGTATTATACAATGTCTTATATTAAGTGCTTCAGCACATTGCAAACGTATTTTTAGCGGTTATAGCACACTTCTGTCGATCTCATACAAAATATAGTTTACGCTACTCTGATGCTGGTTATCTTTATAAATTTGTTTAGCCAATACGCACCGTCACTTGAAAAGAAAGTTCTGAGAAGGTACCTTAAAGGCTCCAAGACCCTGCCGCCTATCACAGCCAAAGTGAGCCCACTCGCCACAAATTCCACAGTTTACCCAGTCACCTGCTGCGCTACTGTTGCCACACAAAAACTGTCCAAAGTCAGTACTTCAAACTCACTGTGCTCATGTAACGTGTGTGTGTGAGCGCGCGTGTGTGTGTGTGCGCGTGAGAGAGAGAGAGAGAGAGAGAGACCTGTGACACAACAAGCAGCATTCTCCATCGACATCATCATGAGCCAATTCGTATTCTAAAAGGTAAGTCTCATAGTGTCTTTTCAGAGTGTTGCCCACTCCCTAAGTAATTAAAGGAAAAAAGAACCGTTAAGTCGTACAGACATTAGAAAAGTTCTAAGACAACAGGCTAAAAGTCTAAAACTCAATAGAAAGAAACAACATACAACAAAAACATAAAGAGTGGAAAACATGAAATGTCATTTGAAGAACTTAAGATCAAAAAGGACAAAAGTTGAAACAACACATACGATTTATCATTTTTAGTGAAGCTCTACAAGAACTGCGAACTATATCAACAAAAATATTATCAGAAAGGGAAACTACAAGGCTGACAACTTGAAAACCTACAGTCATTCTATTTGTCAATGTGTGATTTCGCATCTTCGAAAAAACTTGTCCCTTCCAATTTATGCCGTTCCCAACATGAAAGCCTCCTCTTGACACCACCTGCAAGAAGCATCTTTCAATACAACTTTTTTGCCAAAATTTCAATCATATTTACCACAAAGAATGGCTTACCTCTCTATACAAGTTAAAAAGATCAAGGCGCTTTGCATTCAGAATGGCATCAGGAAACTCAGCTAACCCACCTTGAGGAACAAGACGAGTATGTCCCCGAAGAATCAGAAACTGCATCACATCTCTCAAAAATTCTTCCTGCCAGAAAATAAACCAACGGGCATAAAAAGGATATATTAGACGAATATACTCAGAAAGATACTAAATCATGCATCACAGTGCTAGTTCATCTCTATACCTAAGCACGCGATAATAGACAATTACACCAGACAAGTGCATCTTAACATAGATCATAATCTTGCACTACAATGTGTAAATGAACCCCAAACATGGACGCCATATTAACAAATTCTTAAACTCAGAGAAGATGACTAACCTCAGAGCAAACCTGTATTGGTGCTCGATCACAACCATGTTTCTTAAGAGGTAATGGATTTAAAGAAATAATCTGCTGGGCCTGATAAGAATTAGATGATGCTTTCCGATGTGTAATAGGAGCAGGTTGCTTCACAGGCACTACTGCCAAGTTAACCTTTCCTTGGTCACCATCATATCTCTCAGCTTCAGAAAATCCAGAAAAGGGAAGCATCTTATGGCGATGGGTATGAGGAATTGGCCTCATAGCAGAAACATTTAGTTTCGGTCTTGCATTACCATTTACACCTTCCATGATACTACAGTTTAGAGGTTTAGTGTCCCTAATTGACTCTGACCTTTTCCGACAAGGTGCTGGAGGCACCAACCAGGTGGGAGATCTGGTAATTATAGAACTATCCCAGAGGGGATCTTTGCCCTGGCTCGCAGAAAAGAAAAGCAGGCGTTCTGCATCATCTTTTTCAAAAGAAGCAACCGACAACCCTTGAACGCTAGCAATCCCCAGCATAACTAAGCTGCGGTAGGATACATCCGGTGCAAGTTGCCTCAAAATCTGTTAAACCATTCCCAGAAACAGATCATGGTTATAAAAATATAAGTCAAGCTAAGTCAAACAAGATTACCATCATGAAAAAGGCTTCATAACATAATCATTTCTCAAAACACAATTCAGTAAAATTTTCTCCTTCAAATGTTTAACTATACCTCTAATGAAGTTTATGGTAAAAAGAACAAACAAGAGTTTACAGAAGCACCCATAACTGCACATGCAATAGGCATGGATGAAACATATAATAAAAAGAAATTGTTATAGCAAGAAAAAGATGGTTAAAAAGAAAAATCAGACCTGCAAAGCCCATGTGGGAACCTTCAAGCACACTTCAAACACACTTGCACCACAGGCAATTGAGGTTGATCTGCGAGGCTCAGATGAAGACATTTTGCTTCCATCAGAGTTTGACTGTGCATGGACTAGCTGACTATTCTCGATAAGCTCATTTTTTATATGATTTTCCAACAGCTGAGACAGCAAAACAAAGAACGAGAAAACAAGAGTGTTAGGTGTGAACTAAAAGAAATAACACTAGCAATTAACCTGATCAGAATTACTTGCCTGATCATTAAAACAAGTCTGTGCACTGCCAGAAACTAAAAGTGATATGTGAGCTGAACTACAGGTTAAAAAATCACAACGCATGGTCATTACACCACGAGAAAATGTCCCGGCTTGAAGTGGTGGTGGCGGAGCACTATAAAATAGTTTTCGTTAGTATGTTGATGATAATTACACAAAAGGAGCCTGGATGTAGCAGTAGGTGGGGAATGGGAAGTTCATAAAAGAAAAGATCAAAGTCACAAACACTCAACCTCAAAACCTGAACAAAGCCAAAAAAAGTTAACATTCTCCCAAAAGAAACTTTAACTAAGCTCAAAGTTATTGATACCTCGCGCGGTTATGGAGTTTGCTCCCACGTA
Organism: Hibiscus trionum; assembly: GCA_030270665.1. Classification (NCBI taxonomy): domain Eukaryota; kingdom Viridiplantae; phylum Streptophyta; class Magnoliopsida; order Malvales; family Malvaceae; genus Hibiscus; species Hibiscus trionum. The sequence continues at coordinate 31,336,320 of BSYR01000024.1, read as the reverse complement.
TCTGAAACAATAGCCTTCTAGTTAATAAGAGGTTAAAGACGGATTAAAAGTATTAGCACAGCTGATGCTCACACACCCACACCCACAACACAATTATACAATCATGAGAATATATGCTGATGTTTTCCCATGTGAACATGAACATCAAACAATTGACTATATGTCTGCATTCTCATGTCATAAGACCCTATTACAGCAAACCACTGTATGTGCAACCATATCCAACTCTATTTGAGAGCATGCGCAGAATAATATTGATCTCATTAATAAATTTTTGTCATGCCATTTTGATTATCAAGGTGACGATGATATATGAACACCCTTGCTATTGTCAATACTCTTTTTTCAGCTAGCTGATCTTTCCAAGCAAAACTGAATTTTGCAAAGGAGAACACTAACATCATAATGCTTTTTAAGACTGCATGGTGAACTAAATTCTAATAAAACTATCATTTGAAACATTTAGGATGAGAAGATGGAGAAGTGCGACTGTTAAAAATAGGAAGAAGGAATATAAGATCTTGTGCTGTCTTTGGCATTAAAACTCACCAAGTGTCTCTAACCAAATCTAGATGCAGCAATAACTAAGTAATCTCCTAGATTATGACGTTCAAAAGATGATAGTGGAAAATGGAAATAAACTAAAGAGATACATCCAAGGGGGGAAAATGCACTTGTATGAACTTACTTCTATGCTCAAAAGGGCATTAAGTCCATCTTCCAAAGATCCCAATAGGGATGCATCCTGCAGGGCACACAATGATAACCAATATAAAACAGGATGAACAAAATATGCGTATGATTATTTTTTGAACAAGGAAAACCTCAAACCTACCAACAGGCGTGGTGATCCACAAACAAGAAACCTCATATTAACATGCTCATCATATATCTTTATGGCAGGAAGGTTTTCAAGAGAGCCATCTTCCTCTTGCATATCGACTTCTGGTTGAGAAACATCAATCTTCGGAGGGTCACCAAGCAAACATGGCCCTGGCCTAACACTTTGTTTCTGACTATCGGAAGAGGCAATATTGTTGTTCCATAAACAGTACAGTCTAAAAGAAGCATGGGCAAGTTGGAATGCATCCCAGGTATGGCTACATGAACTGCAATAGACCAAACTGCAAAACTTCTAAGTAAAATTTCTTCCAGTTTGTAGGTAAATAAACAAGGTGAAGTTTAACTAAAATGGAGTACATAACTTTAAATTATCAACTAATTCCGGAAATTAACAGCAGTGGCAGCAACCTCTCTGGACAACTAACACAATACAGCCACTATTCAGGGAGGTCGAGAAAGCTGACCACACTTTATATATACAAGGAGTAGAAGCAGAAGATGTACCTTTGTATCACTGATAAAAGTGCTTGACGAAAATGGCAGGCTGCATATCGTGAGAATGTATTTTTCCAATATATAACATAAGGGACTCCCTGGCAAGGATAAATGAATATCAACTTTTATTAAGCATAAAGAATGAATTTCAACCATTTGCCCATGATAAATCGTTTTACCTTGGAATGAAGTGCCTCTGCCAATTTATCACCATTGGGGACCTCTAAATAAACCTACAAATATTTGAGAATAGAATAATTCAACATATATAATGATTAACAACTTTAAATAAGCATTAAAACCTGCAAAACTTGTACAAAGAAGACACTAAATAGGACAAAATGAATGTAAAAATAACTTAAAAGGGAAAATATATAAAGCACACACACCAGGGGAAAAATCAACCCTATTCAGCATCTCTAACACATTTATCATACGATTTCAGGGAGAACAAAATCCAATAATAAACTCTAGAGAGCAATTAAAGTAACAGAATCATGCATCACTAACAGTGGTGGGCAATGTGGAACCAAAGAGTCCACAAAAGGCTTCTGGAGTAGACAAATCAACATCTCCCCAAACCAGAGAGCCAATGTCTTCGACATCTGCATTCTGCTCCCCTTGAAAGTAAACAATATTCGGTTCTGAAGATTCAAGAACCCGCCGAAACTCATCAATGCTAGGATTGTTGAGAAGCTGAACCTTCACTCACACACATGAAAATGTCACAACATTGTAATAACTTTAAGCTAAAACGTTTAAGCTTCAAAAATTGTAGGACTATTAACATGATTTATATACCTCGAGACGCCCTGAAGAAGCAAGCTCCGGAAATGGGTATCTCGGATTATGATCAGAAGTTTGCTGCCTATGTTTATTTTCAGAAACTTTACTACTACTAAGAACTGCAAGGAGACTGCAATGGTTCCTCAAAAACCCTTGAGCATTGAACATCATGCAAACATGCCAGAACCAATAAAACTCAGGCTGACCACTAGGTATAAGACACCAATGCCTGGTTATAAAAAAATCTAAATAACCCAAAACACTAGAGTGAAATCAAATGAAAACCCTAAAAAGCTTGCTGCAAACCAGATGACTAAAAAACCCCACCTCTCAAAATCTCCGAAATTTCCAAAATTCCACCGGAGAGCCGAAATGGAACTCCGCCCTGTACTCGCAGACACTTCAAATCCCTAAAATACCAAAGCTGACGAGTTCAGAATTTGAAGAAAACCCACCGACCCAGATGGGATTATCTAAGGGGATCGGGAACCAAAATGAGCAAATTACCAGAAACGAGGACACCGAGAAAATCCCCCAAAAAACAGAGGGATGCAAACGCTCCCAAAGAACAATAATCAAAAAGTACCCAAAAAGAAGAAGAAATAACCCTAAGTTTAGAAGACTAGCTCTAATAATAAAGAAATCTCAAGTAAGAAACCTCGAAAGGACACATCTTTCTTTCACCTAATAAAAAATAGAAATTAAAATAAAAAACGAAAATCAAAATCCGATAAAATTCAAAATCGCGCAATAAATAATTGCAACTAAAAACTTTTTTCCGATAGTTTAATTAAAAATCAAACAGCCCAGTCCCCTCTCTTTTTTCTCTCTTTGTTGTCAGTTTGCATTTTATTAACTACAGTTTCCTTTTCCCCAATCACATTTCCGTATATCTAATCCAAGTCAAAAACAAAAATCCCAAGAACCGTTTGATCAGGGAAACCCACAAAATAAGAAAAATACCCATTTGTCGATTAAATTCTGTTTCTTTAAGTTTCACGTTTGTTAGAGCCTTCCAAGAATATAACTTCAAGCAGAATTTTTGCGGATAGTTGGATTGCTCCGGATTGTGACTCTGTAAAATTCAATGTGGATGCTTCAGTAAATGGTAGCTATGGTAATGGTGGAATAGGTGGAGTCTTGAGGAATCATTTGGGGTTTCAAATGGTTAGGTTTGTTAAGTTCATAGGAAGAACAAATCCAACCGAAGCTGAATTGTTAGCCATTTTAGAAGCTTGTTGCATTTTTGAGCATCACTTTGCTGGTTGGAAAAAGGCTGTGTTGGTGGAATCTGACTGTGAAATGGTTTGTAATTGGATTAATCAGGATGTGAATGTGCCTAATTGTTTTGCTGAGCTATCACAAAAGTGCAGGAATTTTTTTCGGAAGCCAAAGTGGACGCTGGTATTTGCATACAGGGAGGCAAACGCCATCGCTCATCTTCTTGCTCGTGAAGGGGCCAAGGGAAAAGGAGATTTTATTTGTTTCAACTAATGCAATTCTTAAGCAAAGCTGTAATGTGTTTTGTTTCTGTTTTATGTAGTTTCTTTTTAGTGAACAATTCACAGTAGCCATCCTGTGTAACATTCCATAGCAGTGATGTACTCGAACATTGAACCATGTTCTTTATATTCAATAAGAAAGGGCACTCTTTTCCCCCTATTTAGGATTAGAGGGGGGTTTTTAACGAGGCCCGTCACTTTTCAAAAAAAAAAAAGAATATAACTTCAAGTTACCCTGCTTTCAAAAGATAGGCACTACATTATCATCGCGAACGTTAAATTTTCTTCTTTATTTGCTCCTGCTTTTGTGTTCTTGGCATTAACAGATCTCCTACTCCGCACGATTGGTGGATTACTATAAAGATTCTCATTAGGTGTGGATTCTTTCTTTCTTTCTTTTCTTGATTCGGACACGAATTCAGGACCTGGACTGGTTGGTTCTATTCTCATTGTCCGATGTTGTTGTTGTCATTTCCATGATCATCATCATCAGCAGCAGCAGCAATATTTTGCTCTTGAATCTTCCGTTAAATGCCATTTCTTAACAGAATTTTAAACTGCGACTTCCAGGATTTAACTCCTTTTTTGTCTTCTTGTTTCTTCGGCCATCTCTTGATTTATGCTCCAAGAATAAGAAGAGGAAGAAAGAGTGTTCTTTTCTTTTTAATTCATTTGCGTTTATTAAATATCATATGTGTGTACATATGATTTTGATTCTTGAACATTGGTTGTGAAACGCGTTCTTAGTACCACAGTCCAGAACTGTTACATGGGAGTGTAATTAAAAGTTTATTAATATATTTCACATGGAATTTATTGTTTTATCCTACCTGTACATATGCGGGACAAAAATCTTGTCAGTCAAACACTTAAAATATAAAATTTTAAACAACTTTAAATTTTAAATCATAAATTGTAAATCTTAAACCTTAAAAATTAGACTCTACCACCAATTTCTGTAACACTAAACACTAACACATTATTTCTATTTATATATGAGACGATTGAAAACCAAGCTTTGCAATATAGTTCTTAGCTTAATGGTAAAATGGCAGAGTGTTAGAATTGATTTCAAAATTCAGAAATCTAACGAGTGGTCCAGTAAAAATAAGAATAATGTTTATCTTATAAAATTCAAGTTTAAATCGCTTTGTATATTATGTATGTTTTTACAAAGATTATGAATAGACATTATTTTATAATCACCTTATTATTATTAAAAATTTTCAAGAATCAAAGTGATTTAAAAGGAATAAATTAGATTCCAAATCATATAATTATGTGTTTAATTACAAATGAAATATTCCTTTTGAATAAATTAGATTTCAAATATTTTTTGTCTTCTAATTGCGTGTTTAATTACGTCCACCAAAATCTCAAACAAAAATAAATAAAAATAAATCCAAAGTCGCTACGCAGTCAAAGCCTTCTTTTTGAATCTGACGTCCATATTTATAGTAATCCAGTAATCGTCAATAGTACTTTTTTGTCTCTATCCGACTAGACGCTTTTGAAATGATAGAGTGGCGAGTGAATCAAAGCAAACTTACTGGCTGTTTCGCAAAAACAGATCTGAATACATCGGCAAACAACTACGAAAAAGGATCTAACCTTTAAAGAAAATCGACAATTGCAAACCAGATACGAGCGACGTGAGAATCTCCACACAATCGCAGATCTATCGCAGAAATAGGCGAACAACATGCCAAAAGGCAAAAGAATCGTGCCACACGAACATAGTGAAGACGTTCACAAAGACAGACAAACTTACACAAATATGTGAAAAGAACCCAAACAAAGGAATTTTTTATTAAAAATATAAGAGAAAATAACAAATTAAAATAAAATATAAAAAAATATGTAGGGTAAAGAACGTCGATAGTCGATATACTAAAAACATTTTTGAACTTAATAGATTATATCGACGTACTAGTGAGTGAAAGAAAGCATATTTTATTGAACAACTAAATTTTTCTTTGATGAATGATAGCTGAAACAATAAAATATATATATATATATATATACATGACCCTTTATCATATTTATAACTGTAAAATTTAGCTATTTTATTTAATGTTCATATAAAAGTACAATAAACACCGTTCAAAAAAAGTACAATAAACAATAATATCAACATAAACATGTTTAGTGTTTTTATGTAGTATTTGGTATCTAATTTGGTAAGGAACCGTGTAAATTCTTTGATTTAGTTTGCTACATTCATAATAACAATATTCAAATTCTGAAATTTGTTTAAAATTTTAAAGTTTTATAGTACTAAATCAATTTAATATTTTAATTTTTTTATTTAACTCATTGCACAAACTCTGGAAATATGACTTTTTGGACATTTGGCTTATCAAAGTCTATGACTCAATTAGTAATGTCACGTGCCATGCGTGGTTACCTCATATGCATTGCAAAGGCAAAATTGTGAGTTAATAAAGTTTTCCCAATCATCATTTTTAATATTTTTGTGGTATTATGATAAGTTTTATTTTATTTTTAATCTTTAGTAAAATCTACACATATTTAATAAAATAAATAATTCTAACTCTAGCTACTTAAAATTATTATCTCTTTTTTAGTAAAACTATTTATTGAAGCCCTCAAAATTATAACTTTTATGTAAAGATGTGTGTATATATATTATCATTGAAAGAAAAACTACGTTTAGGCTCGTTGTTTTATCTTAATTTAAAGAAAGATTTAATTTAAAATAATAACAAATACCCCTTATTTTTAAGGCAGTATCAATATTTGAAAATATATTTACATTTAATAAACTAAACATTTTAAATTAAGAAACGGAAATATTCTATAGCCAAGATTCATGACACAATGATATATAGAAATAACAGAGAGTTTAATAGTACTTTAATTTCTAAAGATATCATATTACATCAAGCACATTTGATCAGTTGGTCAAGTTGTTCATTTTCGTTCTTTCATATTTTTTTAAGTTATGGGTTCTAAACCCACTAGAAACACCTATTTTTTCTCTTAGAGTCCCCTTCCCCCTTTAAGTAGGATTAAGATTATAATTATGATTTGTCAATTGTATGTTTCAATTTGGCTCTTGAACTTTCTCTCCATTAAATATGTCATTTTACTTCTTTTTTTCATTATAAAAAAGTCGTGTGGCGTTCTAGGAACATGCTACCCGACGTGTCACATAACACACAATATATATTAAATTCGAAAAAAACAAAATTTTCATAAAAGTATTTTTTTTTTAAAATCTGAAAACTCTTATTCTTGTTAAATATGTTAGTGCCACATGGTACTTTAGGTAGCATATTCGTAGAGTGTTGCATGATTTTTCTATAACGAAAGAACGAAGTGGGGCAATATGCTTCACGTAAAGAAAGTTTATGGTCAAACTGAATAAAAAAGAATCTTTATGTACCAAAATGATAATAAGTACACAACATCATGAGTCAAAATACTTTTTAACCTTTTTAAATATTTTAATAGTTTAATTGTTTAAATTATACAAAATTAAATGTTTATGTGGATGAAAGTATCTGCCACGTTCTTTAATTAGTGGGAGTATAGTATTTTAATCCTTCTACTATTAAATAGATTTATGAGGACTTTTATTCTATAAATCATTTTAAATTAGTCACCATTAAATGGATCGGTTTAATCTTGTTAAGGAAAACCAGCACACGTTAAGGAAGCTATACCCATAAGTGGATCATAATGTTAATTTATAAAACTAACAGGGATCAAATGTGTAATTATACAAATTTTATTTAACTGTCATGTCACCTCTCTGTTAGATTTTAACGGCCGGTGGTCAAAATAGGTCCAATTAAATAGTTAGATTATAAAATTTTGAATTTTATAGTTCAGTGGTCAAAATAAATAAGACCTAATAGTTGAGTGGTCACTGGTCACCCAAGTAATTTATCCTAAATTTTATATAAAAGAAAAAAAAGAGTAGAAAAATGATCTTCAGAAATAAAACAAAGTGCAAGCGGGTTAATTAGAAGAAAAAGACCGTTGTGATGTGCAAAAAGGGGAAAGAAAAGATAAAAGCTAACAATCAAAACAGAAGTCGAGAACGACACAACAAAAAGCACAGACTTCACAGGAGAACCAAAACAATACATAAATAAAACGAAATGTGAAACCGAGGGAGAAAAACAAAGTTGATCGAAGAAATTTGTTGTAAATGATTTCGTATTATTAATTTTCCTTTTTTTGTTGGAAAATTAAATCGTGTATTTTTTCTCATTTCATTGCATTACTGCCGTCAAATTTGCCACGAAATTAACTCTGGAGGTTAGCGGCTTTTGCTTTCTTGCGTTCGATTATTCTCTATTGGGCAGTTTCAGTGTATTTTTATTGTTATACAGGCATAAAAACTTAACGTGTTGATTTAGTTTAATCAATCAATTAAAGAGTAATTCAGTTTTCTTGATGGGATTTAGTATAAAAACACCTAGTCCTGGTCTCAGTCCATCTCCTTCTGCAGAAAGCTTGGTCAGTACCAAGTCCAGCTACACCTGTAATAGTAGCAGCAGCACCGTTGGTTCTACTCCATATGCGACGGAACCTTACTATTGTGTAAATTATAAGTCTGGTCTTAGCCATCGTGAATCTGCCCATATGAATGGTGCTGAACAAAACAGTGAGTTATCTGGGATGAGCACATATCAAAGTTTAGTATTCGTAGATTCTTCTTCAAACCATTTTGGCTTTTGTGGTAACAACTACCTTCCCTATCAGGGTTTCAAAAGACGGCCTGCAACCGCTATAGCAGCCGCTATTTAGCGGTAACGCGGCCGGCCAAAACCGCTATCGGTGAAAACAACGGTGGGACGCAGAATCACACTAGTAGCGGTGGATCGCGGTTGCAAGAACAAAAAGATAAATAGGAACAAAATAAGATGAGAGAAAAAAGAGACTTGTATTATTCTCATGTAGAGTTGTGTACAATTCTTTCTCTTATCTCTATATCTATAGGCAAAATAAGAAAACTCTAATTACAATGGATATTAAACCATTATAATAAAGTGCATTAAAATCTCATTCAATACATGGATATTCACCATAAATAATCATAACATATAATCTTATTAAGAGAGCCCATTAATTTGATAAAAAAAGAAACTCATTAAGGATTTCCAATTGAAATCGATCACTAGGGTTTGACCACATAAATAAAAGGTTAAATTATGAGATGCCAGCGTGATTTTAAGAGTATAGGTTAATTTTAATTTCAACCATGTCACTTTTTATCTTTGTTATTTCTGTCCTTGATTTTTTTCTTAATTTAGAGTGTAATTTTTTTTTGTTCAATGTAATAATTTAATTTCAGTAATCTAAGTTCATAAGTGTTGGAAAACACTCTAAAAATCATTAAAAATAACTTTTTACAATTATAATTATTATGTTTTATAATAATGGTTGGAAAACACTTTAATTGAAAACACTCTAACTTTTAATGACCACAATAACCTCCGTTATGTCCTCAACCACGATAACTGTGACGCAATAAAAAATGCAATAACGACCGAGATTTAAATCCCCGATTTTCACAGATCTAAATCTTGTGGAGTTGCTCAAACTGAATTCGCAATAAATCCTTAGCTTAAAAATAACAAAAAGGCATTTTTAATTATAAGAGCTAAAATACAATAAGGGTAATTAAGCACCAAATCAGGGTTTTAAAAAACGGTCTGCAACCGCGATCACGACCGTTATATAGCAGTATCGTCGCCTTCCGAATTGATATCGCCGAAAATCTTCATGGGAATCAGATTCACACCCAAAATGGTGGTTGAGGCCGTGATTTAACGAGTAACGTCCTATTGCGGCGATAACAGACCGATATTCTCATCATTATCCCATTACCGATCAACAAAGAAAAAAATACAGATATTTTCTCAAAAAAAAGAGAAAAAAATAGATAATCTTTAAAAGACGATTTCAACTAGTATTTCTTGCTATTATGGCAATCCAAGCGTCGTTCACCAGATCTGAACAATCATTCGGATGATTGTATGGAAGTGATGCGATGAAGTTGCAAAGATGAAAAAGAAAGGAAAAGAAAAAAAAAGAATTATAGAAAGTGAAAAAAGTAGAAAGATATGTTTTAGTGTTTAAATGGTAGAAAGTTAATTTTATTATTAAAAAGAATATATCCATCAAGGGCCTTGATTTAAGGCAAAATACAAACACCAAAGAGAATAAATTAGATGGGTCTTAGAAACCGACAATACACTACCTAGAAAGACTAAAAAGGAAAGAAACAAATTAAATGCATCTTGAAAACCGACACTATTTTCTCAACTACTTGAATATTATAATTATTACTATTTATATTATATTGTACATTTATTACATTTAAATGGTAAGAGTTAATTTTATTATTAAATGCATATTGAAAATCGACACTAATTTCTCCATTACTTGAAGAAACAATAGTCAATGAAGAAGAATAAGAAACAACAGTTGCGAATGGGGTTTTAACCCTTACGACAACGTTTTCATAGAACCCTAAAACTACACCCTTTTATTTATATTGAACTGAAGGGAAGCAGTTGACAAAAAAAGAAATAGGAAACACAAGACTAGCGTATAAAGTATTTTTATTTTAATGAACTAATTTTCATAGCTTTAAAATATTATTCGATTTAAAGTATTTTTTAATAAAAATTTTGAGAAAAATTTATTAAGTGCAACAAGACTATATTTTAAAAAATAGATAGGAAATTATATATTTTTTATTAACATCTTTTTAAACAAATCACAAAATAATTAGATTTTAATTGAAGGAGATACCACCACAACTAATGAGAATTTAATTTTTTTACGTTTTCTCTCTGCTCTTGTGGCACGTTTTCTCTCTGCTATTGTGGCACGTTTTTTCTTTTTTCCTCTGGTACCTTTCCACGACGTCTTTCTTTGTTCTTTTGTTTGACTGCTTTCTCTGTGTCGAGACTGAATCATGGCAACGAATAATGTTGAAGAAAATCAGGCGGGGTTGACGATCAATGATGATGAAGATGAGGGTGTACAGATTGAGATGGAGGAAAGTGAGTCTGTGCTATCTTATGCCCACTGTTTTGTGGGCACTTTCCTTACTTCAAGTGTTATTCATACTCCGGCGATGCGTGCAACGTTGGCAAATATATGGCATCCACCAGGGGGAATATCTATCTCGGAGTTAGGAGAGGCGAGGTATTTATTCCGCTTCTACCATGCCATTGATGCTGATAGAGTTGAAAAAGATGGGCCTTGGAGTTTCAATTCCCATTTATTGGTTATGCACCGCCTACAATATGGTGAGGACCCTATGACTGTTCCCCTTATCAATGTTGCGTTCTGGGTATCGGTTTATGATGTCCCGGTAGGCTGTATGTCGGTGAAAGTGGCCCGAGTTCTTGGAGACTTTATTGGTGCTTTTATTGATTATGACCCAGCGCCGGGTAATTTGGGTTATAAACGAATAATGAAAATTCGTACTTTGGTGGACATCAGATTACCATTGAAGAGATGAAAGAAATTGATGCTTGCTAATGGTCAGTCGCAGTATGTGCGGTTTGAGTACGAAAAGTTAACGTTGTTCTGCTTTCTATGTGGAAAACTGGGACACAGGGAGAGTTTCTGTCCGCTGTGCTTTACTGAAGGTGGTAGGGATCTTCAACTGGCGTGGGATGCTTCCATCAGGGCACCACCACGGCGTGCAAGGCCGGCGCACAGTAAATGGTTAATCGAGGAAGGAATTGATGGACCTTTTTTCTCGGGCGCTAATTCGGCGCATTTGGTGCCGGCAGTGGGGTACCAGAATCCCTTCAAGCCAGCTAATCAAGCAGGGATATGGTCCGGTGATTTAGAAAATCGAGCTCTAAAAGGAAAGTTAAAACTGGATAGCGCTGAGCACAGGAAGGCGGATTTTTCTCCATCACAGGGGATTTTAATTGATTCTAGTGCGGGAAGTCAACCGGGACAGATCACGGAATCTCAAACATTACACAATCAACGACAAAATAAAGTTCTGGATGGTTTTGATGTGGTCATGCGGAATTTGGGCGAGGAAAGCCCAATTGAGGCGGGTGACACAGCTAAGAGGCCTAGGTTTGGGGATTCTGTGGAGAGTGGGACATCAAGTGGTAGTGGAACCCTACCAATTATATCGGCAGGCCTTAATGAATGGGCCAGCCGGGCCCAATGAGGTTGTTAATATGGAACGTTTGAGGTTTAGGGATGGCCCGAACGGTAAAACGTCTCAAAGGAATTTTGAGAGACTTACATCCCTCGGTAGTTTTCTTTATGGAAACTAAACTACCGAAAGTACGTATGGAACGGATTCGCCGTTTGTGTGGCTACAATAACGGTATTGATGTGGCAGCTAGGGGCAGAAGTGGAGGACTATCTTTGGGGTGGAAGGATTCGGTGTCTGTCTCTCTTCGATCTTACTCCAGTTCTCATATTGATATCCTAATAAATGAGGATGAGGAAGGAAAATGTTGGCGGTTTACAAGGTTCTATGGCGCTCCAGAGGTGAGTGCTCGTGTTGACTCATGGGATTTACTAAGGCAATTAGATGATTGCCCAACTATACCTTGGTGTGTAGTCGGGGACTTCAATGAGATTTTGAGTTTGGAGGAAAAACAAGGGGGCCCTCTACGGAATCAGTGGCAAATGGAGAATTTCCGGGAGGTTTTGTCCGATTGCAACCTGAGTGATTTGGGGTACAAAGGCAATTGGTTTACATGGCAATGGGGGCGGTCGGCTACGAATAATATCCGTGAGAGGCTCAATAGGGGAGTTCCTAACAGTAGCTGGTTGGATTGTTTTCCGGATTATGAAGTGGAGCATGTTCCCCACCCCTTCTCGGACCACTGCCCGATCCTACTAAACACTGATGCCGGCCTTTACACTCGGAATAGAGTGTGGAGTTTCAAGTTTGAAGCTGTTTGGCTAATGGAAGAATCATGTGATGCAGAGGTTGAGAAGCTGTGGAAACAAAGGACGGGCTCAGTTCCTGAAAAACTGTTATTCATGAGTCGGGGTTTGGAGAAATGGTTCCGGATGCTACGTCGTGAAAAACGTCTCTCAGTCAAGGAACTCTTGGCGAAAATAAATGCTCTTAATGCTCAGTCGGTTACAGATGATGTCTTGTTCGAGACTTTGGAAGCAAAACTCAGCTTGAATTTTGAACTGGAGAAAGAGGAGATATACTGGGAACATAGAGCAAGGGTAAACTGGTTAAAAAATGGGGACAGGAACACGAGGTTTTTTCATAATTTTGCGAACAAACGGAAAAAGGATGAACAAAATCAACAGGCTTGTCTCCGATGACGGACAGGTGCACGAGGAGGAAGAACATATTCGCAACATAGCTATGGATTATTACTCCAACCTTTTCACCACTGTAGGGATGTGCAATCCGGATGCTGTTTTACAAGGTGTCAACCCATGCATCTCGAGTGAGGACAATGCCAGATTGTCAAGGAATTTTACAAAGGAGTAGGTTTTTTCAGCCCTGCAAGCTATGAGCCCTTTAAAAGCGTCTGGGCCTGATGGTATAAGAGCTGTTTTTTATCAACGGTATTGGGCCTTGGTGGGGGAGGAGGTCTCGAAGTACTGTATAGACGTTATTAATGGGCTTGAACCAATTGAGGAGATAAACATGACCCATATCGTCCTTATTCCCAAAGTAAGTAATGCTCAACACATGAAACAATTTCGTCCTATAAGTTTATGCAATGTTCTGCTAAAAATTATTACAAAAGTTTTAGCAAACCGTTTTAAGGAGGTGATAGGAAACTGCATCGATGAAACCCAGAGTGCGTTTGTGCCGGGCCGGTTGATAACAGACAACATAGTTGCGGCTTATGAGGTTTTGCACTCTTTTAAGAGAAAACGTACTGGCAAGAAGGGTTCGTTTGCTTTGAAACTGGACATGAGCAAAGCGTACGACCGTGTCGAGTGGGATTTTTTGGAAGCTATGATGGATATGATGGGCTTTTCTGTAAACTGGATTCAGGGCCTCATGAGATGTGTCCAGACCGTGTCATATGGAGTGGTGGTTAATGGGCTAGTATCTGAGAGTTTCACTCCGTCCCGAGGTCTACGTCAAGGGGACTCCCTCAGCCCGTATTTATTTCTCATTTGCGGGGAGGGCTTATCTTCTTTAATTCGTAGTGCGGTTACAACGGGTATGATTCAGGGGGCGGAAATTGCTCGAAGTGCACCACTTGCTTCACATCTTCTTTTTGCGGATGACTCCTTGATTTTCAGTAATGCTTCAATTGAGAGTGCTAACTATCTAAAAGATCTATTGAGTACCTATGCAGGTTGCTCGGGACAGCTGGTGAACTATGATAAATCCCATGCTTTCTTCAGTTCCAATGTCACCCTACAGGAGAGAGTTGCAATGTGCAGTGTTCTCCAGATAACAGAGGAAAATAATCCAGAAAGACAACTAGGCCTTCCTGCCGTTGTGGGCCGAAACAAGAGACGAGAATTCAAATACCTACTAGATCGGGTGGAATCTAAGACGAGTGGGCTGGGCTCTAAGAACCTATCACAAGGAGGTAAGGAAGTCCTAATAAAATCGATACTTCAAGCGATTCCACTGTTTGCGATGTCGTGCTTCCTTTTGTCGGGTGTTTTTTGCAAATAACTTGAGGCAAAAATTGCAAGATACTGGTGGCAACATTCCCAGTCGAGGAGGGGTGTACACTGGTGCACTTGGGCCGAACTAAGCAAGCTTAAGGAAGATGGTGGTTTGGGCTTCAGAGATATGGGGAAATTTAACATTGCCTTGTTGGCAAAACAGGGATGGAGGCTAATCCAAAATCCTGGGTCACTAGTGGGCCGTCTACTTCGGGCTAAGTATTTTTCGGGCTCAAGTTTCCTCAATTCTGGATTGGGCCCTTCACCGTCTCTAATTTGGAGGAGCATCTGGTGAGCAAAGGGTCTATTGGAAAAAGGCTTAAGCTGGTCTATTGGATCGGGGACATCTGTGTCGGTGTGGAATGACTACTGGTTACCGGTGATACCAGCGAGGAAGGTGGAATCTCCAGTAAACAACCTGGTTTACCGGGTCTCGGATTTGATCAACCCAGCAAGCCGGGAGTGGAACAGTGAGCTTATCAACTTAGTGTTCAATCAAACTGAAGCTAATCTAGTTCTTAGCATTCGTCTACCGAGCTATTATCAGGTAGATACATTTCGATGGTATGGGGAGAAAACATGCATTTATACTGTGCGCAGTGGATACAAACTTCTTATTAAGGAGAATCCAGAAATCAATCATACTGCTAGTCTTTACAAGATTATTTGGAATACAGAATGTCCTCTCAAAATGAAAATTACAGCATGGAGGTTTTCCAAAAACTATGTGCCTACTATTCAAAATCTAATGCAAAAGAATGTGGCTTTTAATTCTACCTGCCCTAGGTGTGGTATAGGATCGGAGGACATCGAACATGTTACGAGGGATTGCTGGTTTGCAGGCATGGTTTGGTCCGCCCTAAATGTTTCCTGGCCTAGCATAGTAAGTGACTATAGTTTCTACGACTGGTTTTTACACCTCTTTCAACACACAACACACAATGGTCATAGACAATTTATTGTTACAATATGGGCCTTATGGAATTCGAGAAATAAGCTGGTGCATGAAAAAGTAATACACAGAACTGAAGATGTCCTTACTCTGATAAAGAGCTACTGTTCGGAAATCAACTCTCTTACACACTCGACGCGGCAATTTCGCGAAGCCCAATCGGAGAGATGGTACCCCCCGACAGATCCTGACATGAAGATTAACGTGGACGCGAGCTACAAATCACAGTTGCAAAAATCAAGCTCCGGTTTAGTCATTCGTAATAGTGAAGGTTTGATTATGGGGGCTGCTTATAAGCTAAATCAGAATGTTACCTCTTCTTTTGTCGCGGAAGCATTAGCCGTGCTCCAGGGCCTCGAATTTGCAAACGACCTAGGGCTCCAATCGGTGGTGGTTGAGAGTGATTCTCGTACGGTGATAGACAAAGTAAATAAAGAAGTCACTGATCTATCAGAAGTGGGGCAAATAACAAGGGACATAAAGTTTTATTCTCACCGGTTCCTCTCGTGCCGTTTCGTCTTAACCAAGAGGGAGGGCAACAGAGCCGCACATGCAATGGTGAAAGAAGGCCTCGCGGTGACGGCGGATGCGGCGTGGATCGAGGAAGCCCCGTTAGCTGTTCTGAATCTGGCCGAGGAGGACCGCCGGTTCCGAGATCCGCCGTAGACGCGTTCTCCATTTTTTTTAAAAGAGGGTTTCTTCACTATCAGGCTAAGAGCCAAACCCTCAACACCCATTTCTTCCCAACTGAGCTCTCCTGATCGCACTATTTTTGAGAGGAAGATGGCGTTGGCTGCGCTCGTTTTGGTGAGTCTTTTCATTTTTTGGGGGAACCAGAGACCCTTGAGTTCTATGGGCTCTGGAACCTTCCTTTCTTTTCTTTTATTGGCTTTCCATTTTTCCTTGGTTTTTAATTGTTTTCTTTAATGCTTAATTTAATATCAATAAAGGCAGCCGGCATTTTTAGTAAAAAAAAAAACTAATGAGAATTTAATTTGGACTTCATTTTAATCCATGAAAATCATTAGATTTTCAAATTTACTATGAATTTTAATGTTTTTTATGATTATATGTATTGATTTTTTTACTTTTGTCGTACCCCTATCGTACTTGTACCTTGTAATTTTGAAAATTATCGTTTCTCGTCCCTGTTTACGCCCCTGTACACGTATCCATATCCGTGCAACATAGAGTAAAACTATCAAGTTTCATACTGAATGGTGGGGAAGATTGAAACAAATATCGGACATGAACTATATTTTGAGAATTATTTGGGCCTTAATGGACTTGAAAAGTTTGGGCTAAAGAAACACACATACTATCTATTCTTTTCGGTTAGTCAATTCTATTTACACTATCATCAAAATTGGAATAAATAATAGTTAGTCCCTAAAATTGATGTTTTTTTTATAAAAAAACTTGATTTCTGAATGTTTTAGAGTTAATTGCACAAGAAGTCTTCAAAGTATGACTTTTATTCTAAACTAGTCCTTAAAATTAAAAAGAAAAAGAAAACAACTTTTGGTATCCATCCCTGAGATTTGAACATTGCTTTAAAAGCCACCATTGAAGGTGTAACTAACGACCATCACCGCAATCGACTAATTTGAAACATTATTAGAATATATATTAACACATGCCACGTATCACATTTTAATTTGCCAACGTTTTTTAACAGCCATATACTTAAAATGATCGAAATAAAACTTTAGGCATATATTTAGAGCGACAAATATGTTAGACACCAAAAGTAAACACGTGTATAGTTTGAGCACCTATTTAATTATTAAGCATTTATTGTAAATCACACCTTAAGTTGATTATATTATTTTTCTAAAATATATATTAATTATAATAGAAATTATTAACTAATTAAAATACATTTGTTTTATTTAAAACATTTATATTTTGAGTTAAAAGAACCATTTGCAACTGTTTATGTACACCAGGAAAGTTTATTTCATTTTACACTATTTATATGTATGTACCTCATAAAATAATAAAGACGACTCATATTTGTGACAATTGGTATGAAACCGTTAAACTCTTTAACTCTATAATCAATGTGACCAATACTTGATCATATTGTCACGGACCGCCAGTTCTAGAGTGAGTCGCATGCATGGTTTCTCAAGAGGTTCTAACGGAGATTTTGGGCCTAAAAAACCACCAAATTTAGTCTGATATGTGGAGGATTCTAGAAGATAACTACTTTGACCTATGTAAGCTTTCCATGTAAATATAAAATTTGTTTACTTAGATAGCATATATATTCTAGGGAATATTCTATTGTGGTTGGTAGACTTTGATCATAGTCATCGATGTAAATAATTAGGGACCATCGGATATAGGGGACTCAACTATAAATAAAGGTCTCCTCCACTTCATTTGTATCATTCATCGTAATCAAGTCATTTACTTTAAAATATTTTGTGTTGCTCTTGAGTGTTATTAAATTTCTTTATTTGTTCTTGAATTGTCTTCTTTATAACTTGCTTCTGCTTAGAGTGGGTTTTGAGAGCAATCGGCTACTATGGCTCCCTCTGGAGCCTGCAGATGAAGAGGATAAAAAAGAAGCTGCTCAATTTGATGATTATGATGAGAGTGCTACAGGAGAGTGGGGATATTTGCACTCTAATAGTTTTAGCACTGAAGAACATATGAGAGATAAGTCTATTGAAGAGCACAAAAGAGAATTGGTTGCATATAATTACATCTTTGTCATGGAAAGCTGCAACACTTCTAAAGCCAAATACAAGCAATGGAAGAGGAATGATAATCTTGGTGAACCCATATTAAAAATTTCTTAAACATCACTCAACAAGAACACAATTTCACCTTAATTCATATTAGGTGGTAGCTAACAACCCAAATACACAAATAACTTTCATAAATCCTAAAGTTATTTTTTCAATCATACCATTGAAATATTTTCAAGTTTTATCTGCTTTATTATGTTGTAGTTTCCTAAAACAAAAATAGTTTTTTTTTATTTCGTTATAATTATACCTTAAATTTTCTTCTGGTGTTATTGTCTTGACGGTTTCATCAAAGCACCTTAAATGAAGGAAGGAGTTAAAAATGAATGTTTTGGTGATGGAAAATCTTCTCTTCGGGCGTAAGATTACAAGACTTTATGACCTTAAAGGATCTTCACGATCAAGGTATAATCCTGATGCAAGTGGCAGCAACAAAGTCCTTTTGGATCAAAATTTGATTGAAGCAATGGCGACTTCTCTAATTTTTGTTGCAAGCAAATCGAAGCGGCTGTTGGAGAGTAGGGGTGTGCAAAACCGGGTTCGGTTAACCATTAGCAAATTATTTCGGTTAACCGATAAGTTTGGGTCACTAAATTTTCGACCCTAAACCGTATCCATTCAACCGGTTAACCGTTTAGTCGGTTAACCGAAAAATTCGGTTCGGTTCGGTTCGGGTAACGGTTTTTTATTTTGTTTATTAAAAATATAAATTTTAATTATATGTTAGAAAAAAGTACATACTTTTTAAAATCGACACATGATATTATTATCTTTTCTAATACTAGCAAGTTAAACACTTAAACTTGATAAAATAAAATTATGGTTTTACTTTTGGGAATGAGAAAATAAAATAAAATTTAATTTTTTAATATAAAATAATAAAATAACATATAATAATATAACATATATTATATAATCGGTCGGTTCGGTTACCCGGTTTATCCCAAAACTATAAACCGTAACCGAACCGGTTTCTTTTTAAAAAATAAAAACCCGAACCGAAACCGAATTTTTCGGTTCGGTTAACCAATTTTTCGGTTCGGTTTTTTCGGGTTTCGGAATCGGTTTCGGTTTTTCGGTTTTTTTGCACACCCCTATTGGAGAGGGCTGTCTGGAATGACACCTCCTTTGTTGCTGTAAGTTGGAATTTAACTTCTCATTTGAATTTCACTGGGCTGGCCTTTAGATACCATTCCATATATTTTCTATATAATTTATAAATGATTTTTTGGTAATTTCTGTAAGAAATGAAAGAAACTATGGTGGGTAATGTAGTCGGGTGTGGTCTGTCTTGGCACAGTGTAGGATCTGTTTTTTTCTCATTAGCATTCTTCATGCTATAAATTACATGTTGATGGGCTCTTCATATTTCTGCTATGCATAGTTAATTGATTCAATAATTTGATTAGCTACTTTGTATTTTTCCTAATAATTATATGTACATGTTGGAACAGTTAGTTGAAGTAATGGACTATTCGTTACTTGTTGGTGTGGACGAGGAAAAACATGAGCTTGTTCTTGGAATAATTGATTTCATGAGGCAATACACATGGGACAAGCACCTTGAAACATGGGTGAAGACCTCGGGCATCCTCGGTGGGCCTAAAAACTCACTTTCGTCCGCGATACCGCCTCAACAGTACAAGAAACGGTTCAGGAAAGCTATGACTGCTTATTTTCTCATGGCGCCAGATTAATGGTGTCTTGACTGTCCTCCAACAATTGTTCCAAGTGGGTCGCAGATAAGACCTTTGTGAAGAAAACACACAAGACGTTAACTAACCATGTTGATTGATAATGTGAATCCTTTTGTCTGTATACATCAAGATGTAAAGTTTTTCCTTTTTGAAAAGATGTAAAGTTCAATACCCCATCTATAACACCCCAAATCTTTTGCCAAATTAAAATCCCTAATTTTGAGACCCCTAAGTCAGAAACCCTAGACTTTGGAGATTTTATAATTGATAACCTAATTGAGAAATTTGGGAATTCCTAGTTTAAAACCCTAATTTGATTAAGGGGTTTAATTGAATAAATTCAGAATTTCTTGGCTTAATTTAGAATTTAGGGGGTTGGTTTGTAAGATAAGTAAAGTTAGGGTGCCGTTATGCAAATCCTAAAATGTTCGGTGACCATACGTGTAATTTACCCTTTTGTTAGGGTATTTATTCAACATTATCAGCCCTAAAAGTCTTTTGGAATTCCATTTTAGAGACTCAGCCGCCTTTCTCCCTCTCCCCACCTTCTCCGTCTCCTCTCGCTCACTTCGGTCCGACGAAGATCCGACCAAGCTCTCGCCGTTGTGCGCGGTTTGCACGACCACCACCACCGTGACCGTTATCGACTCCCGATTAAACCCCACCCACCGGACCAACTTTATCGGTCGTCGTTTGGTCAGAAACGGTAAAAAATCGTTCAGTTTTCCCTGCTCCGTTCGTCTCTGCTGTAAGCACCACCATCGCCACGATCGTCTTTGAGTCGCGAGCAAACCCAATCGTCGTTGTTTCTTTGCGCCGCCATTTGCTCCGCCTCTTGTCTACCGAATCCGACATTGGGTAAGCTTCTTCTTCCCCTTTGGGTCTGTTTCGTTCCCTTGTGGGTTCTGTTTGATCTTGAGGATTGTTTTGACCACAGATTTTGTGTTGTTCGGTCGGAATGACCATTTTGACTTCATCGAAGGTATTTTTGGTGAGCTATTGTCGCCTTGTCTAACCGTCGCCGTCGTCAGAATTCTTGCCGCCGTCGAGTTGTGCTGCGCCGTCAAGGGGTTCTACAAACCCTAACCTTAGGTTACAGCAATGTGTTATGATGCTGGGTTGTGTGATGAGGTGGGTTGAGCCCGAATCGGGGGGGGGGGGGCATATGTGTGGTTTGAATCAAACCAAAGCAGTTTGTGAACCAAACCAATATGTTTATCGAACCGAACTGCTCTTGTGGATCGAACCGATTTTGACCAAACCGTTGACCGTGTTTGACTTGTTGACTTTGACCGAATTTGACTAGTTGACTTTGATCATTCAAGTCAATATTGATCGTTGACCTTGAACAGTTGACTTTGACCGACATAGTTGACTGTTGTTCAGTTTGACCAGAGTTGACCTTTGACCAGTTCGACTTTGACTTTGACCAAGAGTTGACTTTTTCGGACAACATTCCTCTTAACCTTTCTCGACGTTCTGAGTCCGTATCCGCTGTCCGTTTTGTCAAATTAGATCTTGAAAGATTCGGTTTGCTAATTTTGAATAATTGTTATTGAAATAAGATAAGTTATGATTTCAGAATCTGATTCGGAATGTTCTCGTGTTCAGGTGCCAACTTTGAGACCGTTGGGTTACCTCCAATTGTTCAGACCGATCGTGTACGCCTTTTGAGATCTTCACGTGAGTATATCTTAGTTCGGTTTTCAGTGTTTAGTCGGTGGCTTAGTGTTAGTATTAATTGTTAATATAGAATTCATACCTCGTAGGTTCTGATTTAGTGAGATCCGAACGTGAGGCTCGCCCTTCTCGAGATTAGAGCTTCTGTTGTTAAGGTGTGTTTCTTGGGGTGTTTTAAATAAATGTTGTTTTATATATAATATATACTTCTGCTTGATTTATTATCTGATTGAGATTTGATAATGATTTGAAACATCATTCATGGCATACTAAATGTGTTTTTAAATCAAGCATCTGATTTTCGGAAAATATGATACTTGTAAGAGTTCGAATTTATGATTTTACAAATCATGTCATTTGTTCGGAATAATATTCGGAAAAAGCGAGGGAAACCTCCACTCTGGTGAGGGCAACCTCCACTCTGTATGATATCGAATATTCGGTCATTGCATCATGCATCGGACATCATAACATTTATGATTTTGATTTATCGGATACACTCTGTTTTCGGAAATGAATTTAACGGAAAATGAAATGCTGTTTTGATTATGTGTTTTGTTTATACAAAAAAGACACACTAAGCTCTTTAGCTTACACCCCTTAATTTTTACTTCCAGATACTCAGACTTATTAGACGACTCGGTACTTGGAGCATCTCTTGTTTATTCAAATATACTAATATTCAGTATGAACTTTTTTGACTACTTTGATTTACTATTTTAATATTATTTGAAATATTCGTGTAATATGGACATTGTGAATGTTTATAATTTGGGATTATTGGATGCATGTATTTATGAACTTGTTTTCAATATTTTAATTAATTATCATAATCATATTAATTATTGGGTTTCTACTTATTCAATTGATTATTATGAATTTTATTATATTTAACCTAAATTATTTCTTGTGGGACAAGTTTTCAAACCTAACTTCCTAAATTCGACTTTTTCTTTTAAGTCGGGTTTAGGGGTTACACCATCTCCCTCTCTTCATATATATATATATATATATATATATATACATACACGCACGCTCACACTTCTTAGCTTCATTTTAAATTCATTTTCTTTTTCCGGCTTTTCATTTTACTTTTCTTTTCATAATTTTACTTCAATTGTTGCAAGTTCTTCATTTGGATGTTGAAATTTAAATAAGAAAATAATAAATAGTTTTTTTTTTATAATTTTTTTTTAAAAAGAAACAGGAGTGTATGTATCTTCATGACAAACTTGATTCATACAATATATCATTGGGCAACCACTGACTTCCCTGAATAAAAGACTCCACCGTAAATCTTCTTGCTTCATCACTGGTGGCATTGGGGGTAACACCAGGCCAATTAATTCGTTCACTGATCCCCGATCCTGGCCCCGAATTCTCATATTCGGCATAGAATAGAGTATCAGGTGGATCCACACCCTGTGTCCATTCAGTCCAACCTGCAGGATCCACAAAGTCTCCAATGTATGATTGCATGAATATGGTAGTCGAGAAATCCTTCCAAGGCCTACCGAAGTATGTGGTAGCTGTCAGATTGTCAAAAGGAGTAATCTGGCACTGTTGGATTGAAATCCCGGTGTTCTGATTCGGGTCAGTCTTGCCTTGTGCAGTAATCGTGTTGAACTGGTCAGGCCCCGGCTGCCTTGGTTGAATACTGCAATTTTGTAGAACCACAGCGGCATTTCCAAATATGAAGTCCACGGTTCCAGTGACAACACAATCACGGTAAAATTGTCTATTCGAATGCGTGTAAAGAGTATCCTGGTATGCATCGAAGTAACAGCGGTAGAACACAGATTGGTCCGAGGACGAACGCATTGCAACAGCTTGATGTTTTTCTGGGCCTGCAGTGTTCTTGAATCCCATGTCTCTTGCCATGAATCCCCTCCCAGCAGCAACTGTAAAGGGAAGAAAAGAAACCATTGTTCAAGCATCTGTAAAGGTGAAAATAACTAATGGCAATGAACACTTCACTTACTTAAGGTGCCTGACCAAAAGGTGGGGGTTCCATCGACCTTGTTCAAGCTATCGGAGATTATCGTCTTGTACATTCCATCTCCGTAAATCATTACATTCCAATAATCCTTACTGATTGTCACGTTCTCCAAATATACGCCTTCTTTTACATAGATAATGAACCTGGATTTGTTCTTCTTTGGGATTGATTCAACTGCTTCACTTATTGTCCTGAAGTCTCCACTTCCATCTTTAGCCACGGTTATATCAGGTTTCGGGTTTTCCTCCTGTAGCAATCTCCTGTCCCCACTATGAACCCAACGAGGAAAACCGTGATCAGAGTGGCTGTCATGTATTAGCAACTTACGATGAATCGGAACCTGGAATTGACCTAGGATGGTGATTATGTGGGATGCAATAGCCAAGCTGTTACTGCTGAACTCAGTGGAGTTCCTCATAGCAAGTTGCACGTCTTGCAGTATAGCCGTGTTGTTCGAAGCCTCGATCAGACCATCTAAACATGTTTCCTGGTATGTAATTGCGCTGCTGAGCCACGTCCTGATGTCGTTAATCTTGGCTGTTGACAACACCGTTTTCCCTCCTTGCCCTGTTTGCATAGTTGATATTGATTCATTGATGTACTCAGCTGCGTCGTCCAAAAGGTTTTCGCAACCATCCAACGCAGCATGCACCCGGTGATCGATATTCACATGAGAAGAGATAACCCTTTGTGGCAAAGACGAGAGCCTCATCAGTTCATCGAGTGCAACTTCCATCGACATGGTGAAGATTTTCGAAGGACCAGGATTCGGGTCAGTATCATTGGAGGAGCTCCTAAGGGCAGCTATGCTTGAACCGCAAGAATCAGGATACCTTGTCACATTACACATTGCCTTGATGCTCTCGGAAGTGTAAGTTGGTGGATCCTCTTTGGACTCTGAGTTTTTCAAAGGAAAAAGTGTACCAAAGACTGCACCAACGATGATGGCTATCAAGACGATGGTAGAGAGTCCGATGATGATGCAGCGCTTGCGCGTTCTTCTCCGGTAGGCCTGTTCTTCGAGCTCATCTGCCCTGCAATAGCTCTGAAAGGATTTCGTTGAATCCATATATGGTTGGTTATTCTCGTTGTTATTACAAATGCTACGAGCAAGAGAGTAAAGCAATATTTATGAACCCATTTTAAATACAAATTTAACTATGGTCGACTAAGGTTGGCTGGCTCGATAACCGCGGCCATGGAGATACATACTGTTGGCTCTTTGAAACGGCCAAATTGATAAATGAGTCGGATGTGACGGTTGTTGTACAATTTGAATATACGATATATCCTTTACTCTTCCTATAGGTGGTAAACTAGTTATTCGGATCATTCCATTCGGGTTAGTTCGGATCTGATTAATTTCAATTCAATTTTGGTTTGGGTCGATTCGGCGGTCAATTTCAGTCGAGTTTGTTTTTTTACACCCGCATATGGTTTTATAAAGCCAATATATTTAGTTTTTTAGTAAGTTGTGCGATCTCATCTTTCTTTATTTTTTTTAATATATTTTTTTAATTTCGGGTTGCTTTTTGTTCGGGTCTATTCGGTTCGGTTGAAAATTGTTTTGATTCTATTTCGGTTCAACTAAAATTCGGGTCAGTTTCAACTCGTTTCGATTTATTTCGAGTATCGAATTGAATTCGGGTCAAGTTAGCCCGGTCTAACTCTTCCCTGTTGACAAATCGGCATTCGGCAATAACCAAGTCAACACCAATATGAAGTTTTAGAGTATTTGAATGGAAATTGTTTTATCTGCGAAGCCTATAGAAAGAGGCAAATGGCTGAAAAACAAACAAGCTGTTGCATTTGTTGTTTTCAAACAACACCAAATGGGCAATTATTGTTCTAGTTGCGAGCAGTTTCCATTTGTCCAGCAGCTTGGAAACTTTCAAAACTCGTACTACGTCTTCTTCAAAGGGTCTGGCCGGCTTAACTTATTAATTACTTGGAAAGTAATGGTGACAATTCCATCACGCGTTTTACTGCATTGTGATTATTTTTACTATTATTTCTTGAGCTACCACAGAAAAACTAGAGTCAACGGAATATGCTCGAGCCTGAAAGTTCATACGAGTGGATTCGATATTAAATTTGATCTATCTATTTATTTATCGAGTTCAAGCTATAAAAAATAAAATTAAATAGAATGTCATTAGGCTCAAATCTTTTTTCAACTCAAGGAAATATTTGCTAGGGAAGAGAAGGAAATTCAAAAACATCTGTATTCATGGCATTAAAACATCTCTGTTAACCATTACTATTTTAAATACGACGAAAATGAATCCTTAACTCCCCAGTTCCATTCGAACAGAAGCGCCTGCTTCCTTAACCCATGCCCCTTTTAAGAATGTTCCTACTGTATATCTCTTGGCTTCTTCCCTGTTAATATCCCTTCTCCCTGCCCACTTCACTCTACGGTCAGTTCTGGCGCCAGGCCCCGTGTTGTTGAACTCTCCATAGAAAAGGGTATTAAGTGCAAAGTCGCCTTCCCATTCAAGCCATCCAGCAGGCTCAATGAAACCCTCTATCTGTGATTCCATTATGATGGTCCTTGAGTATTGTTTCCAAGGCCTGCCTAGGTAGCTCTTGAATCGGTTTGCGGCTGGTTTAAATGGTTCATCTGGTAATATCTTACAGTTTTGTAGCACGAAGCCTGTCGTTTCGTACTTGTCTTTCCTCCCTTGGGCAGTGACGATGTTCTTTTGGTTGGGATTCGGTTGCCTTACGTAAATCAAACAGTTCTGGAACACGGCGGCTGCGTCGCCGAAGATGAAATCTATGGTGCCAGTGATCACGCAACTTCGATAGAACTGGCGGTGAGTTTGTGCATATAAGGTGTCCTGGAACCCCTCGAAGCGACAGTTGAGGAAAACCGCCCGATCGCCGGAGACTCTAGCTGCCACTGCTTGATGTTTGCTTGGCCCTGCAGTGTTTCTGAATCCCATGCTTTTTGCCATAAATCCAGGAGCACCAACAGCTGAAACAAAAACAAAAAACATCCCATTGTATTTCAAAGTTGGAATGAAAATGAACAAGTTTCTGAATTATAGGTTTAGTTCCAAAGGTTAAAGTCATATTCAACATACCAAAAGTTGCTGTATGGTAAGTGGGGATTCCATCAACAAAATTTTTATCCCCTGTGATAATGCTCTTTTGTGATCCTTCACCATACATGGTAAGGTTCGCCATGTTCTTCGTAACAATTACAGTCTCGGCATATATTCCCTTCTTGACAAATATCACATACCTGTATGCATGTTGAAAATGAGAATTATGATGGAAATGATCAGGTGAATTCAATGATGGATCATTATATATATTGCATACCTTCCTTCATATTTTGGTGGCATGGCAACAAGTGCTTCATTAATTGTTCTGAAGTTTCCGGTACCGTCTTGTGCCACCGTTACATTTGGTATTGGCATGTCATCTTTCTCTTCCTTCAACAGCCTGCGTTCTTCATGATTCATCCAGCTAGGAAGCCCATCCTTGGCCAACAAAGGAAATCCGGTTTCTAAGAGGCGGCGTTTGGGAATTGGCTTGTCCTGCTGTAGATTCATCAATCCAGCCAAACGTCTAACCATGGAAAGGGAATTGCTAGTATGAACCTCACTATTGTTGAGGGTAGCTTCGAACTCGTGTTTCAATGGTCCCTCAGGGAAGCTATCAACGCACGTTTCGTGGTACGATATTACAGCACTTAACCAATTGGTCAAGTCACCATTGGTTGGTAGCTTCCCTGGAACAATTGTTCCTACTCTATCAGCAGAACTCTGTAATTCTTCCTTGGCATTTGCCACCACTTCTTTACAAACATCAAATGCTCTTCTTTCCAATTCGGTGTTCAATACGATCGTGCTGGCTTTGGCAAAGGCCTTGTCAAGCTCTTCGGTCGTTGATGCAATGGAAGACTTGACAAGTTCTTTAGGTTCAGTCGCCAACTTTGGATTCAGTGCTATTTTCTTCGTAAGGGTCTCCGCACATAAGCTCGTGTAAGTTGAACCCTCGCAAAAAGATGTCACTAATTTTGCATGTGTCACATTTCCCTCGGGTGCTGCTGATGGAGTTAGAGCCGGAGCTGGAAATGGTGGCAATGATGGTATTGGTGCAGGTGATTGAGCTGGTGTAGATGATGAAGGTTTTGGAGATGGAGCTGGTGCAGATGATGGAGGTTTTCGAAATGGAGCTGGAGCAGGTGATAGTTTTGGGGATGGAGCCGGTGCAGATGATGGAGGATTTCGAAATGGAGCCGGAGCAGGTGATACTTTTGGAGATGGAACCGGTGAAGATATTGGAGATTTTCGAAATGGAGATGGAGCCGGTGCAGATGATGGAGGTTTGTGAAATGGAGCCGGAGCAGGTGATAGTTTTGGAGATGGAGCCGGAGCAGGTGATAGTTTTGGAGATGGAGCCGGTGCAGATGACGGAGGTTTTCGAGATGGAGCCGGAGCAGGTGATACTTTCGGAGATGGAGCCGGTGCAGATGATGGAGGTTTTCGAGATGGAGCTGGAGCAGGTGATAGTTTTGGAGATAGAGCCGGTAGAGATGATGGTTTTGGAAATGGCTCAGGAACTTTCTGAGCTTTGGGAGATGATGGTTTTGGAGACGGTGGTGGAGTTGCTGCCGGGGTTGACGGATGAGGTTGATCGTTTGATTTATGCTCGTGGCTGTTATTACTATCGCCTGTGTTTTCCTTTTTCTTACTATTTCCGGCGTTATTTTGAACCGAAACAAAAGCAAGGGCAACGGCGGCCGCAATACCAGCAATGACTAAAATAGCTACCAAGGCAATGGTTATATTCTTCTTTAATGCACGTTGTCTCTCCTGTCTCCGACGTTCTTGTATAATATCAAAATCTTGAAACGCCATTTTTATCGATCATTCGCTAGGCAGAGAAGAGAGATCTCTCTGCCTTAGAGTTCAAGCTAAGGCAGAGAGGGGAATCAAACAATTCCTATATCTCCTTCTGTGCCGCCCTTCTACTTGTTCGGATTTTGAGGTCCAAACTTAATGCCACCAAATGTACAAATGGAGTCTGGACAAGAGAGGTTTCAGGCATTCTATCTAAAAGTTGGTTATTGTTTGCAAATTTTAATGAATCATACACTTTTCCTCTCTCCTGACCGCGTTTCCCTCCGTTTCTACCATTCACATTGCTTTCAACCGTATGCTAAAATTGGCTGCTGTGTTAAATTAGGTCCAGTTTTTGGAAGGTTAATAAATTGCCTGCCTTGCATTGCTAAACATGGGCAAAACACACATTGTTTTTCTCTGTGGTTCTGGTCGTCTGTTAAAGATATAAACTAACTTGTGATAGTAGGCTTTTATATCTCATTTTCTTGGATTGAATGTATTCAAGAGAAAGAAAAACCGGTAGCGTTTAACCAATTTGCTCCGGCGATAAAATTCCGAGCAAACGGATTACTCATCGACAGTGGAAGAGTTGAAAGTGGTGCTGCCATCCACGACAATTCTGCTAGCAGTGATGATGGTGTTGACCCTCCCATCTTGTTCTAACATGAGATTGGTTCCCTCCTTGGAACATCCACGTTTTCCCTATACAGTCCAGCTTTAATCTTTATAATGTACCTCGTCCTGCTTCTCTCCGCCACCGCCGTGCGGAAGTCACCACCGCCACGGTTACATTAGGAGTCACTGTTGTCGCCTGTAACAGTCTCCTATCTCCCATCCAGTGTATCGCTTGCCTCACCTTTTAAAACCAAGACAACGCAATCAATAGTTAGTTTACTAAGAAGGCTCTTGAGATCATCGGCGTGTTGAGAAATTGACTTTTTGAAGTCGGGATAATGTGAGATCTTGTTCAGCTTTGAACAGCTCATCCAAGGTTTCATCCTCCAGTACGAGACAGTCATCAAGGGCGGTCATTCCGCTCTTCGTGAGGTTCATCCGGGGTACTGATGAGCCAAGAAAAGCTGGTCTCACAAACACCGGAGATGCACATTTTCGATGGCAGCCAATGACTAGAGTTGGAAGCTATGTCTTAAGGGAAATTATTAGGAGAAATTATAGTATTTGGAGCTATTAAATACTACAAGAGGAGGAGATCCACTAGTTATTCTAGTGGTCGATGTTCACCCGGAGTTCAAATTACATGTCGTAAGAGAATACGAAAGAACAAAAATAAATAGCTTGGCTAGACTCTAGATTTGTTAGTTTAACAATTAACTTTTTTATAGATAAGTTTAATAATTAACTTAAAG
The DNA here is from genome assembly GCA_030270665.1 of Hibiscus trionum. Taxonomy (NCBI): domain Eukaryota; kingdom Viridiplantae; phylum Streptophyta; class Magnoliopsida; order Malvales; family Malvaceae; genus Hibiscus; species Hibiscus trionum. The sequence goes on along the minus strand of BSYR01000024.1, from coordinate 31,306,743 downwards.
GTGTTACATTTCTAATAAATAATATGTTAGGTGATCACTAAAACTCCATTAACGATAATCAGTAATCACAACCCAAGAAAAAGAAAACAGGCGTACCACATTAAATGGGCAACTTCTTTTTCTCCTTGAAATGGTAATTAAATAATTCTTAATTGATTCCTATAAGCACTCGGGCCTTACAAAATAAGATAAAATAAAATTGCAATTTTCATCCTTGTATTTTTCTTAATCGGATAAATTAATCCTTCTATTTTCTTACTCGGACAACGTTAACTCATGCCTATGGTCCTATGGAATGAGCAGCAACGCTGAAAATCATTCCGCAAAAGATTCTCAACAAAATAATTCGCTAAAACTCTTCATGGTAGGAGAGCTTTCAACTGCACCCTGAAAAGATCACCAAGTGCTCCACGAACATCCATCTGAAGAAAATCAAGTTTCAATGGGTTATCAACTCAAAGAATGAGATGTCAATACTCAATATGCGGTTTAGAAACATCAACGAGCTTGTTTAACATCACTTGTTACTACAAAAATTAATTTTAAAAAAATTGGCAAGATTTACCTGGTCACAGCAAATAAGTTTTGTAAGCAAAGGATAGAACACCCCCAGGTTATTCTTGAATATCTTATTGTTCATGAAGCACATGCCGTTAAGCACCTGCAAGAGGAAAATTGACAGAGATTCCCAATTACGGCTGAGATTAATAGAAGTCACAAGAGCAAAGGCTAATATAGTTCAACAGGTCTCCAGCAGAGACAGCAAAAAGAAAGAAAAATGACCAGCCCTGATATATTACAAGTGGGAAAGGCAAAAGGAAACAGATTCACACTGTTTTTCTCAGTCAACATCAATGTTTGAAAATACACTGATACAGCCATTCATGGATTTGCACTAATACGATTTTAGCAAAGGCTATATTGTATTATTGTTTCATAGACAAGACATGGTTATTAGAAAGCAACTAGACATTCTTTATACCTTGACAATAATTGGAGACCGCAACTCCAGAACACGATGAACATCCACCGAACTAGTTTCCCCTATTGTAGACTGGAGGTCAGATGTGTCCCTGAGTACCTGCGCACAGAAAGTGACCAGCTTCTCCTCTGCTATACCTTCCAATCTTGAACCATTGTTGTCTGAAGATATATCAGTATCCTGTGAACTATTGGGTTCTATATGTTGCCCAATATTGTCAGTAAACCCCGAAGTTGTTTTGCGCAAGACATCCAAATAAATGCATGTTCCTGCCAGTTCCTGGCGAAGAAGATTTAGAGGGGGCCTGACGAGATATGAAGTTATTAGAAACCCAGCTTCCTCCCAGAACCGACAAGGTGATGATAAACACAGAAATCAGGAGATGTGATTTTTCTTACCTTTCTGCAGGAATGTGTTGCATACGTTTTCTGAGGTTAGGATACGAATTATATGATGCAGCAAACTCTACCAAGGATAACAAAACGTCCATTATGGCAATCTTCTGAGGTGCTTTCAAATTCTCCCAGTACTTTTTCTGCCAGTTCAAACATATTTTAATTGGTAAAAAATTACAGAAATATACCACATGACAAAATGTCCAAAGATGCAAACCTGAATGCCATCAATAGCACCTAGAAGCATTAACTGAGTGATGCACTTGCCCCTAACAGTTTCCATAACAGGACTTTCCTCCCCATCCTTCGTTCCAGGTTCAACAGCCTCAGGAAGCTAGAGAATGTCAGATGAAGTAAAGGAGGGGTGAGTAAAACTAAATGAAGGATAGGCATATAACGCCAGTTACACATTACACACATAAATGAAGATGGGGCATATCCTCTCTGCCACTTTATATTTGATCCTTAAATAAAAACATCTGCGGGTTTGAAATAATAAAAATAGCTTTCTAGCAAGCAAATATTTCTGAAAACATAAAACAAACTGAGTGAAATAAATAAATTCATCTTTTTCTATAACGAGTGAAATAAGCAAGCAAGCTTTGTAAAGGCTTATGTGAACCTAATATTTGATACTGGTGGAGTGTGGAGACCGATAATCAAGAACTTCTAAAGTATCTTCTATAAGTTGAAAAGTGGAACACATAAATAGAACATCTCCTGTGATTGACCCGCCAGAGATATGGGAACATTACACACCCACAGAAAGGAATTGCTAACCACCAAACAGCACAACCAAAGATGACATCTTACCTTTGGTGGTGAAGAAGGAACTGGAATATCTGATGTACCGCTCTTTGCTTTTGCAGAACGACTTCTAAGAAATAGGTTATCCATCATATTCCCCATGATTCTTTGACCTATCGTTTGACTTCGTTGGAGACTCGCAGCTTCAGCAGATTTCTGAGCTTTATCTGATGGTGAGGGAATACCTACATAACAACAATGTATACATTCATAAGGTTTGCTAAAGGACAAATTCCAAATGACTGGACTGGGCTGTTTCAACAATATCATAAGGCTCTTCCCTTCACTCATGGTATGAAGGAAAACCAGACATCAGAATAATGCCAGAGGAGAATTGAACTTTTTCAAAAAGTTCGGAAGACTTCTGCAAACTGATTCCGAAATAACGGATGACAGATACAGTTTCCCAGTTGTCTAAAGTTTAAGCAATAGCAATGGGGAAAATATCTCAACAGCTAACCTTCAGATCCATCTGGGTTAGATTGCAACCCAGATTCTTGATTGTGATCTTGTGAAAGAGATGCATCAGTATCCCTTTTGCTGCTATTAATGCCAGAACTTGGGGATGCATGCGGTAAAATGTTCCCACTATCAGCAGAATCAAACTGCTGGACCTCGCCACCCGTATGAGCTTTTAAATCTGCAGTTAAAATTGAGGGATTCATTGGATTCTCTATCCCCGACGCATTGAGTAGCTCAAGCGGTTGTGTTGTGTATGACGCATCTCTGGTGATAGAAAAGGGTAAAGAGAATACATATAACTAACAAATACAATTTCTAATTGTTACGTATAACTAACAAATATTAATTCTAATTGCCAAAAAAAAAAATTACGAACTATCCTCAAACCATACGACATACAGACCTTATGCTCTTCAACAACATATCCCAGTCACTCTCACTGAACTGGTGTCCACCAACCTCTATGAGATGCACCAACGCACCAAGAGAAATTGAAACCACCGTCTGATCTGTCTTTTTAGCACAGTCCAACAGCAAACTCAAGAGTGGTGACAGCATAAAACACACCTCCTGTAGAAGAAAGAAATTCAAGGTACCAATAATTCGTGTACCATTTAGAATTTAGATGATATTCAGTTTACTGTCACAATTTTAAACCCAACTACCGCCCCCGCCCCCTCCATATTAAATCACACAATAATACAAGTTAAGGGGACTATTAAAACTAGCCTACCTTGTAAAAAGTGTTGAAAAGGTTGCACAACAACCGAAGTGAGTGAATGCTATTTTCACGAAGCCACTCATCTCCAGAGGAAACTAAGCTGTCCTTTCCGGCATGTCTCACATGATCAAATATGGGAAACAAGGTACGATGGAAAATGCTTTCCCAAAATGGAGTTGAGAACTTCCTACCTCTTTCATTAACCAAATCAAACAAAACTTCAAGCGCACAACTCCTAACCTCTGGTCTTGAATCTGATGTTAAATCGGATAAACCAGCTAGCATTGGGAACCAATAATACTCGGCTACATCAAACGCTGTGCCAGTATTAACATCAGTCAGTTTCCGAGCCCCACCAGGAATACGTCCCTGTAATTGAAAAGTATATTGAAGCATTTAAGCAATATGTCAATTACAAATAATATAATGCATCAGAAATTGAGAAGATTAGCAAAGATTGTTTGAAATAATCACCGAGAGCAAGCAAGTTAACCTGAACCTCTTTTTTTTTCTCTTAAGGAAAATGAGCTCATATAAACCTTCACAGTATTAAGAAAAACTAAAGCATACTTACATATATATATATATATAAGACAATAAACGTACTCTTCATGTTCGAAGGGATGGTGACCATGACTGGTTATAGATCATAAAGAGAATATTTCAGTTAAAAGCGCTTCTACAAAAGAGTTTAGAGATTCAAAAAGTTAGAAGAGTTTCGAAAATATATCTCGCTTCCAAGCACTGTCGCATTAGCAACTAATTGGTAGTGGAACCTTTCTTCATTGAGATCAAAGATACTTTTATCACTGAGATGCTAGATTGAGTTTTTTCTTTTTAGACCTTATATTGGAGCTTCTGTAGTGTTGTGGAATTTTTGTGCTAGAAGTTACCATCCTTCCCGAGTTTTGAAGCAACAAGTTTCAGTCCAGTAATTTCAAAGCTAATTCCAGATCCACATCAAGAAAGGCTTTGAAGCAATGGCATTGATCACTTGGATACTGAAGAGTTAAATCTGTTGCTGCAGTTCATATGTTCAGATGCTGGCTGGCAATTCTCCTACAGCTATAAGGAGCAGCTGATGTTTTGGGTCTTAAAGCAAATATTTTCTGTCAAGAGCTATTTTCTGAAGCAGAACAATATGTTCTTTTGGTTTATTAAGCCAGGAAATTACTATTAATTGTTGTTACTTATTGCTCAATGCCTAGGTTTTAGAGTAAGAACAATTTGCATCAGCTGAGAGACTCCCAACCCATTAAGCTAATTGAAAATTTAGGATGAGAAAATTCAAGTGACATGGTTAAATCTAATGGATTTCTTTTGACCACGTCAAAAACCATAATATGCAGAGTATAAAGGTCGCTATAACATAAGATACAAACGTATTTTAGGATATGTAACAACCTAAACACAGGCTCCACCCAGTTACTTTCTGAAAGCATTTGCCTACATAGACAAACATGGCAAGAGTAGACAAAAAAAACCTGGTCAACCATCCCAACCTGAATTAACTAAAAAGCTCAACAGCCAGAAGCTGACTTGTCTGACTCTGGCCAGTTGCCACCCTTATGAAACAAACTTGCTTAAATAATAGTAAGGATATAAATGCAGATCAGTTCAAGATTTTGGCCAATGTGTTATTAGAGAAAAAAGTAATTCTCTAGAAGAGGGCAAATAAAATGATGAAAGCTAATTTTGATAGAAAGGGATAGACTACGTGCTCAATTAAAAATCAAGCTGAAGGACGGAGAAAAAACCTCTGCAAGACGATTTTCACATATACGGAGAAGGGCGACAGCCTTCAAACTTATGTCGAGCGAAGTTTTATTGTTGGCAAACCTAATAAGACAGTTGATGCAGTCCATAAAACAATCTCCAACAACTTGATCAAACAGTTCCAGTATAACTGCAAAGAACAAGATGTTAAATTAAATGGAAAAGAAAGAAGAGAAGCATCATATTGGTAGAAGAACAATGGGATTTTCTTACTCTGTTCCACATTCTCAAATGCCTTTTCAATAATTGATTCAAAATCATCATCTGCAGCAGCAGTGAAAATCATAAAAACACTTTGCCATCCAGACTTTATGCTAGCAACTTTGGATTTTATCAGCTGCAATAACATCATCACCAGTCAAGGTGTCACCCCAACGGAATAAGAAAAAAAATTACATCTAAAGGTTTATGATTAAAAATGTATTAACTTAAAAATATGTAGATAAAGGAGGAGGGGAAAACAGCAGCAAGCAAGAGGAGTAGTTATTCAGTTAAATCTGAGCAAGCACACATACTTGAACAATGCAGTCCACAATAAGGCTCCTTATGGTTTCGCTTTGACTATTCCGCATAAGGACAACAAAAGGTTTAAGAATATCATTTTGGAAAGTAAAATTGGTCAGTTCAGCGTGCTCCAAATACTTCATACCAAGCTGCCTCAAGGAATCTATCGCATATACAGCAACCTTCTCATCAGCATGGCTGCCAGCAGAAATAAAATGATTTGCAAGTACAGTCCATATTCTAGTCCAGACCTGTAGGCGTATTATTAAAACTTTTTAAATGTAAACCAGTATGTAATGTTGATTCCACTAAATATCAAAATAACAGCTGATGAATGATCAAATTAGACATCTCAAACTAACTCATACCCAAAAATAAAAGGTTCTTTTCTTTAAACTATAGTAACTTTACATGTAATGTTGATTCATTGACATGACTTTTTTCAGAATATTCTCCACAATCTATCAAGCGCCAGGGCACAAACACACGCAATTTATAAACCATTTTCCTAAATAACCAGAACTATTAAAAAAGGAATGAAAAGAATTTGAACTAAGAAAGTTAATTGAAACTCAACGATGGTCAGAGCATTTTAAACAATCCTCTCTCTACTATCCTACGTGCTTCTCCTTAACATTCCAGTTGCCCAACCATTGAAGTGATACAGATCCTAATCCACATGATGAGGTTCAAAGCATGACTAGCCATTTAAATCTTGATAATAATTATAAACATGAACAAGAGGGTATTGTGGAGATCAGTTAGTTTAAAGAAAGTACCAAATGTATACGAGCAATATTGTAATGACTGATCTCAACAGCCCTTTGCAAGCTGAAAACACGAGCTGGAACTTGTTTTAGTTCTTCTGCTGATACACCACATAGAGCAGTGAAGAACTCCACAACAGAATCGCTAGGCAATTTTTCACTACTCAAAAAAACCTGTTCAGCTGGTTTCCCAGCCTGTTCTTTCAGTGCCTGCACAACAGCCTCCTTGGCGACCTGATTTAATCCATGCATGACAGTTGCAGCAACAGCAGGGGTTGTCGTAATATATTCAAGCCGAGAAACACATTCAAGAACAGCATTCCATGTGTCTTGAAGACAGTCTGGTTCTACATCACATAATTCCAATAGAGTCCGCAATGCTTCCACATTTTTAATACGCATTTCCTTTGGGGAATGCAAGAAAGTAAACCTAACATCCAAAAATTTACATATCAAATATTACAGCTAAGCTATTCCCCTAGGGTTAAGAGTGTTACAATGATCACACATGGACTGCCCAGTTAAACAACTAATGTAATAATGATTGATGCAAGGGTTTTCCGAAGTCAGGAACGGTATTTCTTCAAAAAGTAGAGAAACCAGACAAGGTAAGAAGAAACAAAGCAAGGGTTATAAAGGGACTGAGGCAAAGTAACTAGGTAAACAGCAGCAAGAGGAGCTTTTTCAAGTAGAACAAGACAGCAGTACCTGATCAGAGATGTTACAAAGGCAAATCGCATGGTATCCATTCCAAGTGCATATGTGAGATGTACCCCAGCTCTAAATCCTTCCATACAAAGAACAACCATTTGCTTGTCTTCACTTTGCTCCATTGTAACAGAGAAGGTAGCCAACAACGGCCATCCTACAGCTTCAACCATTGGGCTCACAAGTTCAATCTCTTGTGCAGTATAAAAAACCCCTCTGCTTGCTCCTTGGTTCCGGATGATAGCCTGTGTCTTCTTAATTATTGCTTCACTTTTGGACTTAGCATCACTTGATGACTTTGTTTTAGGGAGAGACAGTTTAAGGATACTAACAAGGTGGCCTCTCTCTTCATCCTCTGGCTTTTGCTTGTCATCTTCCCCAATGCTAGCAGCAGCATCTTTCATTTTTATCTCCTCTTTAACAATAGAATCATATATCTCTTCCAGAAGTTCAGCAGGGGCACACTCTTCAGGATCATATGTGGTATTCATACGAATAAAATCTGACTTTGACATTTTAGGCCAGATCATTGGGTTATGAGCATCAGTATTCAGCAGAATAACTGCATATGCAAGAACATATGCAGTGCCTGCACTCTTGAAAAGACCTGGATTATCAGCACAATACCTGTAAAACACAAAATGAGACAATTTACTGTTCTATGAACCATTCTACCATGTTATACGGTGAATGTTCTTCTAATACAATTCTTAGTGTCCACTTATTATGGACTACACACCTCTTTGCATAACTATAAAATAGTAAAATGGCATTTGACTCCTATTTGCATTGGGTACACACAGCCTTGTTGTGGATTTGATGATGGGGGTTATACAACTTTCAATCTAAGATTAAAAAAGAAGCACACAACAAATGGATACTTGAAGGATGCTTCAGATATTCATCTCATGATGATTCCCTTCTCAAGGATGTTTAAATATGTCGCCGTAATTGAATTCCATGCTTGTTTTTATATCTTAAGAACAAAAGACAGTTTTCTGCACACAGCATCAAAATCCCCATACCTTTCTGCAAACTTTTCCATGATTCGATCTATCTTTTGAGCCTCTCCAGGAAGATAGAATCCTTTAAGAAATTCACGTATTGCAGTATCAAACTTTATTCCTGAAAAGGTAATTGAATCTACATAAGCATGCATGACAGCAAGGGGAAACTCCTCCTGTTGACCTAGATAATCACCGATCATTTCCTGCAACAATGCTATGAGTTAGACCACTTCTCTAGGAATTGAGCAAAGTTTGTCTTAGATAAGAGCTCTCTACCTTGTCGAGACTGGGAGTATTTCTCAGAAATTGGGCAACTGAGGCAGGAGTATTTTCCACCAATTTATTTGATATCAGATTATCAATACCCTTCACTGGTTGCCTGTTGAACTACAATATAATTAAAACTCTGTTTTAGTGCCTAGTTACAATACAATTTATTTTGCATTGCAGAAAACTTCCAGTCTAAAATGATAAATTGTTAGTATAAAACATGTCCAAACTACCTCAGAGATGGCAGCTGCCATGGTAGATTCATGAGATTCTGCCTTCTCAAAGTTACCAGTAGCATCTTCCGATTCTCGTGACAAATCTTCTTCAGGAGAACGGCTGCCTCCTCTATTCCTTTCTGGTTGTCTTTTAGATTTCTCCCAATCAATCAGTGATTGTAGTATGTTGACAAGGCACTAAAGAGTTTTAAAAAGAAAAGCTTTATCAAACTACACTGGACATGGAAGCATAGAAATATAAACCATAGATAGTGCTAATAATTGAAAATCTGATTTTGTTGAGTTGTTCAATAGATAACCCGACCTGGAGTGAGGAACCCCTAATAGATGTTGTCTGGTTGACAGCAACAGTGTTTGAGTCAGCATTTTGTGCCCCTTGAGCTATTTTAGACAGAGTTGTCACCTAGAAGGCCAAAAGGCAAATGGGATACTTATCTAAAAAAAGCCTAGATAAAATATATAAATAACTGTCAGGTTGACCGAGTTCATACCATGCGTTGGAACAAGTTAGGTGCCTCAGGATCACAATCATAATTCGCATAAACATCAACAAGCAGCTGGGGATTTTTGCAAACTTTCTCAAGCATCCTAGAAAAATTAAAAAGGATGGATAATATAAAGCAACACACTAACATGGTGATGACAATATACTGGAAAGTGAAAACCTCACAAATAACTAAAACCAATGCCCCAGTATAAATTTGTAATTGCAATATCCACTCAATTAGAAAGGGCGCCATACCGGAGAACACTAGTTTTTTGGTTAATGGGGAAGTCTGCACCATCCAATGACCGCAAAACAATCAAGGGAAAAAAGAAACCAATTTCACCCTAAAAGGGAATAAGATAAAAGTACTCAGGCATAAAGCAAAGATGTTGAATATCACAGCAATAATGCTTTATTTGAAAGAAATAGCTTTATTAATCTGTAAAGATAGTAGTCATACTTTAAGACTCTCTCGAAATCGCAACAAAAGCACAGAAAATATCCCAGTAGCATACTGCAACATGAAATCCATCAGAGACATTCTCAAGGCAGATTCTTCCAAAACAGGGTAAAAAAGATATTATGTAGACGCAAAATAACCTGAAATATGACAGGGGATTGTGAAATTGACGCCTGCAGCAAAGCGTATAAAAGATATGCTTTCACTGAATCAATGAGATGGAAGTCCTTTGTATATGAATGGCTAACCCCTCCCAACAAATCCTGCAATACCATGTAAATATGATCAAGGACATTAGCTACCTATTCTTTATTACAGATAAACAAATTTTAGCATTTTAAGACAATGAGTATATTTGAATTTTAGAGTTCCCTGTATATCCAAACTCAAATACAATGAGGTTACACAAATACTTTCCCTGCCAATAATAAGAATGAAAATAGCAAATATATCCTTTTAACACTGGGGAAAAAAATTGAAGCGTATATAAAAATGACCCAACATTGTTGGAAAAACCACTGTGTTCTACTATAAAAAAACAACAAACATTCTTAGAAAGCATAAAATAAATTCATAAAGTTAACCTGCAGAAGCTCAAGAGACAAAATCTGTGTCTTGGTGTCGTCAGTATCTTCCTTCTTGCTCATCTGGAAAGATAAAATATTTCATGAAGGGAATCCTAGCAAAGATTTCAAAATGCATAGAATAACGGGTGAAAGTATAAGTAGTACCTTGCAAAGGGTACGGAACACTAGTAATGCATCACGTTTACCAATACTCATGCTCTCAAGGTCAATCCCTCTAAGATAAGTTTCAGAGTCATGATCGCAAGTATCAACAAACAATTGCAACAAAAATATCAGCCAAAGTAAGAAACAGAAACTAGCAATCTGGGTAAAAATATTTTGGTACATACCTCGTGATCTTTTTACCATCCTCAACATTCACAACTTTGTCAAGAGCAGCCTCTAAACCCTATAAAAACGCATAAGTTTCATCTTAATAACCATAAAAAAAAACAAAAGAAAACTTCACCAAAGTGAACACATAGAAAATGGTACAAAACCTAAGACCCACAAATCAAATGAAACAAAACAACAGCAAATAGAAGGATGAACCTTGATATCAGCAGCACCAGCAAGTTTTTGAAGTTCCTCGATAGATGGAAATGTGGCATCCTTGACCCAGTTAAGTGCAACCCCTAAAGTTGTTCCATTGTCATTTTGGTCCCCTGAGGAAACTTCTTCTGCTTTTGAGGTGGAATTATCCGAAGAAGCGGCTTCAATATGATCTGAAGAACCAGATGAAGTAGGGACCTGAATTTCACGTTAAAAGATATTACCTTCTTCCATATATAGCAAGACGCAGAAGATAGTTAAAAAGCTTAGAAATAAAATTCCATACCACATCGGTCTCCATTCTCCTAAATAGGATGCTAATCATCTGTGTCAACATTGCCTTTGATGTTGCTTGGTTTATAGGGCTCTTGCTACAAAAATCCAAGCCACAAATCATGAGTACTATTTTTAAATGGAATATCACTATCTTCAACAAATTTAAAATAACACCTGTGAAGAGTAATATTGCAGCAGACTCTGATAATTCCAAGCAAAGGTTCCCCATGGACTGCAATTTCAATAACAAAATTACAACAAGACTCGGCTCATATACTAGACAATAAACAAGACAACTAGATCCAGGACAATGTACCTCTGAACTTCGTGGACGCTACAGCAGTAAGAAGTACCTTCAGAACTTGCAGTATTGTACTGCAAATTGTTTTCCAGAATTAAAAATACGTAACAAGAAACATATGCTAAAAACAAGGTTAAGAGACACAATAGCCCATACCTGTCGGTAGAAGAATTATCAACACAACTGCAAACCATATTCAGAATATCAGTAAACAGAGGAACAGTTTTACCACCATCTAAACCAGGATCTCCCTCCAGATGATCATAGGCAATTAGTTTCTGTGCTTATGGAAATAAAACAGACCATGTCAGTAATCATTATGCGAAAAATGTTACATTTGAATTTCCAAAATCAAATTGAACAAAAATAAACATGAAGACAATAAACTTTCAAAAATAGTAAATCAAGAAAGAAAGCAACTACATACATGAAGACAATCCAAAGCCGGTTCAAGGATTTTTAAGTTCTTTGTCTCAAATGCAAGTCGAAGAGGATTTAGAACAAGCTCCACCTCAGGCCCTTCCAAGGTGTACCCTGCACTTGCCAAGGCAGTTGTGATGGTTCCACTAACACGTTGTGGCCCGATGGAACTACAAATAAAACAAAAAAAACAAAGATTGGAGGACATCCATCAGGTACCTTTCTAGTTTCATTTCCAATGGAACTACAAGTAAAACAAAAAGAATGGAGGTCATCTAAAATTGTTACAATATCAGTCATGATCACATTACAGCAACTGATATCAATTCCACATTAGATTTAACAAGGCCATTTAGAGTGTTAGCTGAATCTTACAAAGGATAAAGTGAGAGAAAAAACTTCAACTATGAACTACATGAAGCCTAAATAATCATAAACAAATTGAGCAGAAAACATACAAAAAGGTTATTTCATTGGGTCTATATCTTTGGGTAAGAAACTAAGAACAGAAAAAGGAATAGCAGATTATAAGATTCCAAATGGAATAAACCTTCCATCTCCGGGTGATGCCTGATTTGCCTCGGTGGATGAAGAAGGCCTATTCCTTTGTTTAGGACCATCTGAGAAATGCAAAAGTAGAACAATATGTAAATAGATGAAAGCAGTGACCAACCAGCAACAATTTTAACAAGAAATTAAAGGAACAGATAAGTTCACGTATTAAAGGAAAACAGTAAAGATATCATATATTAAATGCATGGATATCATTACTCTCCCATCCCTCCTCTTCTTAATGACATAGTTCCTATTTCATGCAGCAACCAGCAATATTGTCTTTTAAAGAATTAATCAATCGGGGGAGAAGAAGAAAAGATCAACTCCTAGAACGACCCATTCTAACAACAAAATGAACCGGGATCACTATTCATTGTTCTTTTCATTATTCCATTTGAATAAATCAATAAAAACAATTTTGAAATGCAAACAGGTTTGGAAACAGAAAATCCTACTCATTTTCTCATAAAAATGTAGAAGTAATCACTTATATACAAAGGCATCAAGTACTTGATTGAAACACCAAGCTTCTTAATCAAATGTTAGCAGAGACTACAACTTGTAAATTCCACAACTAGTCCAAAATGCTAACTTATGTCTAAGTACCATTCTAACTGTATTTTTAAGTTGAAAGTGATCAAATATGGAAGGAGAAACTAAAAGAACTAAACACCGGCTAATGCAGTAGAAAATTCAATAAAGCACGTACCAGTAATAGGAGTTAGGACCTTTTAAACTCGCAATGGTATTTAATTCACTGGAATCCAAAATTAGACTAACGAATAACAATAGAAAGAAAACATATTGAATGCCAAGAAATTATAATCAAAGCATAATTACCAGATAAAAGAAGATCAATAGAAATTGCAAGTAGAAATCTTCTTCGGATCTAAAGAAACAATAAAAAAGACAAAGATCCATAAAACAAGATTTAAAAAAGAAACTACAGATCTGACCTAAATAAGCTTGAATAGCCTTGTAAAGATCAGGATTCTTTTTGGCGGAACACTCCTTGAGCATCGACTCGAATGCTCGGCTTACAAATCCACCTGCCGCCATTTTATTATTCTCTTCTCCAACGCTTGAATGCAATAGTTTCCAAGTTTCCTTCGCCTGTCTCACCTAAAGCTCAAGATTCATTGACCAAACAGGTCATAGACGAGGAGAGTAAAGATCTGCGGTTACAAATAGAAAAATATATACAGAGAGGGGAAACGGAGAAAACAAGATACCAGCGTTTATAATTTGCTCCGAGTGAGAAGAAATCGTAGTTATAACCCATGAAGATCTGAAAAAGAAATAAACAGATTTCTTGAAATGATTCTTTGCAAGAAAATGTTTAAAAGCGTGTATGCATTGTTTGTGTTTACTGGGCTTTAGTTGCGATGAACCCGGACAATCCCGGATTTTGATTGGATTTGGCGTTAGGACTAATAACGGTCAGGTTTGTCCTTTCGATCTTTGCTGTAACTTTTTTTTTTTATAATCAATTACTAGTTTTTACGGTATGGCTAAAAAAATACATTTGAATTTTGAACGATTATTTATTGTACATGGTTGCGAGCCCAAGCCCATTGGATGGAATATCAGCTCCGAATTCAGGCCTATTGAATGGGCTGAAGAGATGTAAAGGATACTCGTATCTAAATTCTAGTATTCGGTTGTCTCGTGAATTCAACCACATATTTTCCTTATGCTTATACCGTGCAAATGAAGATTCTTTATTATATACCAACCACTTGTTTTTTATTTAGCTTTTTTTTCATTTTCACATTACATATTTATATATGCTCAACGAACCTAGTGAATTGTTCAAAAAAGATATAACAATTAATGATTCAATAATAGAATATTAATATCTCGTTCGTTTGGTGCTTTTATAACCATCTTGGCGGCGTTAGTTTTTAATTTTAATTCTGTCGGTGTTTATAAAAAGATAGATCTTCTCTCGATTGATGGTTGTTTACCGATATAATTAGACCTGGGTAGTGGAGCAATTGGTCTGATAGTTTTATTCGATCACCACTCTTTTTTCACATCGTAAAGCGTCTTGTTTGGATAAAGACAAGGAGATTCAGAAATACTTTTGGATTTTATCGGTATGCTAATATCTATGAAAATATTTATTTTTCTTTGCATCTTTGAGTTGTTTGAGATTTTGGTGTACGAGATCACATTATTTTTTATTTTAGATACTTTGTATTTGAGATGTTTTCATGATTATTAATAAAATTCAGTTGTTATTGTAAAAAAAATAGTAGTAAAATAAAATTTTAATTCTCTCAATTTTTAAATTTAAGAATTTAATAGACTTTTATTTCCATAGACACGGTGCTAGTTTATCCCAAAGCTTTGATGTGTTACTATTTTCGTCGACTATTTTTTTAATTTCCGGAATTGAATTTATAAAATGGTACATATTCGGTGTAAGATATGTTTTTAATGTATGAAAAAGCAACCTGGAAAAGGAAATACTTTATATAAAGAGAATTATGTGCGGTCCAGAGAAAACCAAATCAAATATTAATAATGATACCGATAACTACCACTTGACTAGAAAAACAAGCAATCAAAAGCTTCCTTGAACAAAGTTTTTGACGTTCTTCCACTCATTGGAAAGGTTTTTCTTTATTATTTTAAAGTCTTCAAATGAATTTAGTAACTAATCTTTAATAATAAAAAATTACTAATTATAAATTTTACAATTTATAATTTATAATTTCATATGGTATTTTTACTCAAGACATAATAGGCATGAAAAAAAACGTATTCATTTATATATACATAGAACTATGAAAAGGGTCAAGCTACTCCAAAGAACAAAATTGACCCTTTTCACTATGCTGAAACTGAAACTATAAACTGACTGCTAAAATATACAGTAACCATTGCTCCAAGCTCCATCTCAATGATTAATCGAGCAAACAATATGCAAAAAAAAGGCAACAGAGAATAGGTAAAATAATGTGGATCAAGGAAGAAGATCGTCCCCGAATAGATAAAGAAGGCGCTCGACTGCCCAGCTGGGTTCATTCTTCGGCCACACCGAGCATTGTGCAGAAGTGAGCAAAGGGGATCTGCAAAGTGGGCAAGTCTTGTGGTTGTTATCGTCCTCTTGATCATGATCTTGATCTCCATCGTAGTCAACCCATCTGTCAATGCAATCTCGATGGAACACGTGGCAACAGTTCCTCAATTCTCTGACCTCGTCACCCTCCTTCAGCTGGCTCAAGCAGACCGCACACGTGTCGGAAACCCAAGGCACCCTTTCCTTAGCATCCTCGAAGGTTGTCAAAACCAGACTGTCCCGAATCATTTGCGAAGAAACTGGGGAAGATGAATCGTCCTGGGAATCGGATGAAAAAAGGATAGAACTGAATAAGCTTATGTCTTTGAACCTGAGTATCCAAGACAAGACCCATCTTAAAACTGCTAAAACAACAGCTGTTTTGTAAAGGAGATGGGTTACAATTAGACCCGGATCTTCTACAAAGAAACTCATTGGAACGGTTGAAAGAACAACAATGGAAGGAAAGAGAAGGGAAAGTAATTTGGCAATGGAAAGGAAAGGAAAAGGGGGGAAATAGAGGAGTATCTTGGGGGGCTTATATAAAAGGAGAGATAGTGGATTGCTTTGTTGGAATTTTGTCGGTGTGTGAGTAAGCTTTGGAATAAAGGCGAGATAGTACACCACCATCCGCGTGCAATCGTGTAAGTCTATTCATAATTTTTTTAAAAACAGAAATCTACTTGATTCTATTTCGAATAACATGTTAATATATCTTGTTTATATCGTATTTCAATTATTTTTAGATTTTGTATCCGTTTAAAGTAATTGGGTTCTAAAAAGATTTAAAAGTAAAGCAACTGGATCAGATCATGAGATTGTGGATGTACTGAATGGATCTGGTGTTTGCTTCGTAAGCAATTTGGTAATGGAAAGTATGTCAAAAAGGCTGTCTAGCACTAAAAACATTGTTGGCCCTGATCAATTTTTCTTAGGCAGCAAGATAAAACGAAATTTTAAACTTCTCACCTAACTGTTGGATGAAATAACATCAATATTGATCTAAATTAAGGAATAAAACAATAAATTTACATCAATATCTGATGTAAATCGACTCCAATAAATAAAGGAACTCAACTATAAATAAAGTTCGAAATCAAAATCATCTTGTAGGTTTGTTGAAATGCTTTTATTCTACATGTGCTACACTGACTGCTGCTTATTTTTGCCATGTGTATGATGTGTGTGCCCCCGGGCCTAAAGCATTCCATTAAACTCTAGAGAAAGAAAATGAAAAGAAATCAAGGGCAATGAGGCAATTAAGCTCTACACTACTCGAATTCGACTCGGCTCGTTTACACCCTAAAACTGATTGCCGCTTATTTTTGCCATGTGTATGATGTGTATGCCCCAGGGCCTAAAGCATTCCATTCAACTCTAGAAAAAGAAAAGGAAAAGAAAGCAAGGGAAATGAGGCAATAATGACCCATTTTGATCATCATCACAATTCACACATCATCCATTAAGTAAAGAGCATAATAATTTCAGATTGTTAGGTAGAACAGAAGGAAAATATCATCCCCTATGTGCATGTAAAAACAAACAAGATTGCTTTGATTTTTCACTGACACGTTAGAAAATGGCCCCCGCATCGAACGTGGGTTTCCACAATCCAAGTCAGATCCCACCAGGCTCTATGGCAATGAGCGGAAAAAAAAAACATATTAAAGTATGCATGAAACAACTTATACATTGATGTCTTTGACTTTTAGGTAACAAAAGAAGTTTTGTTACCTAAAGGCTAAAGCTAAAAGCCAACGAAGAATTCATGCAGACACATGTAAAAGAATGAAAGCCAGCACCGGTCATTCCCTAATGACTAACCCAGGTTTGATTATTATTATTATTATTTCAGCGTCGGCAAACTTATGATTAAGAAGATTTTGTTTTGTAAAGTGCAAAAACTAAAAAAAATAGAATTTCGAAAAAAAGAGAGCCTTATCCCTAACCCTTTTTAACCACATTGTATGCCATTCACAGAGTAGGACTGAAAATGATAAAAATATCATTCATTCCGGCATAAAACCTTATCAACTTGAGATCACATACTTTATGTTTTCTATATCAATTGAATGATAGTAACGATAAGTTGGTTTAACGGTATAGACGAATACAGGACTTTATGTTGGGAGCTAATCTAAAAAATTATAAGGAGCTATGCTTACAAAATTTCAAGGGAAAATTGATGATCAATAAAAAAATACATCGAAAATTAAAAAAAATCTAAATCATATACAAATTTCAAATTTTCAGGAGGAACACCCCTCCAGCCTCTCTCGGTTCATCCATGTTTAGTGGGATAAGACATTAGATTATTTAAATAAGGTTAAATTTAAATCCAAACATTATAAATAGAACAACCGGACAATATAAACAGGCTCGTTCTTGAGATTTTGGTGGCCTATGGGCAAACCTAGCCATTAGGTCCCTAATAATAAGTATTGAAAAATGAATTTTAAGAGTTTGCACCTAATAATAAGTACTAGAAAAAAATCGGAGTTGTAATAACAAGTAATGAAAAAAAAATTAATAGCATGTACTTAATAACAAAATATTGAAAAAAGTTGGGCCCTAATAACAAGTACTCGAAAAAAATTAGACCCGTAATAACAAATATTAAAAATTGCATTTTAAGAGTAGACCCCTAATAACATGTATTAGGAAAAAAAATTGGGCTCCTAATAGCAATTATTGCAAAAATTGGACTCGTAATAACAAATATTGAAAAGAAATTGAATTTTAAGAGTAAACCTAATAACAAATATTAGAGAGAAAAATTAGATCCATAATAACAAATATTGAAAAATGACCCCTAATTACAAGTATTAAAAAATTAAAACTTAACAGTAGACCTCTAACAACAAGTCTTAAAAAATTAGACTTTAATAATAGATATTAAAAAATTAAATTATTATTAAAATTAAACACTTATAATTATGAATAGTGAGCCCTGAACTATCGCCCTTATGCCCTACCTTTAAAGATGACCCTGAATATGAATTAATCAACCAATGCGTGAAACACTAGTGTTATATATAAAAACAACTGAACGAGGCAGGCCATGTGACAGCCCAAAGAAACAGAAGGAAAAGAAAAAGCGGAAACGACCTAGTTCATCGACCGACCAAAGGTGGCCCATCTCATTTTCTCGCACACGTTATGTTTATTTTTCTGCTAGGTACTCCCACGTTATGAGTTACCAGAATTGCATAATTGTACTAACAAGGTGACCCATGACCCATTACATTTTTCCCCACACCACACGTTATCTGTCACCAGAACAGTAACAACCCTAACGAGTTTGGTATTTTCATAGGAAAATTTGCATTATTGCCTAATAAATACCATCTGGATTGAGCTTTTATGTCGTGTGTCTTGTTTCATGGCTTGTCTATCAGATATAAAATATAAAATAACATACAGTTGCAACATTATACTTATAATTTTTTGTTGGAAGCTGACGACATGAAGCATCATAAGAAATAATTTGTTATTGAAGGTGATGGGTCAAGGTCGAGCTGATTCATGTTGGCTAATAGACTAAAACTGCCTATCTTCCTTCACGTTTTCTTGTCTATTTGATTTCTAGCTATGATCACTCTTTTTCATCTTGTATTGCGAAGTGACTGGTGCAGGATCAATTGGCGTTTCTCCTGGGACTGATGTGGTTCGAAGTCCACGAGTGTAGTAATGCGTGTAGACATTATTAAATAAAGAGGTGTTATATTCTCAAAATAAATGTCGAGGTTCGAACACATAAAAAATAGAACAATATGAGCATCTTTATTCACTAAACAGATTAGTGGTTCTCCGCGTAGATATTATTAAAAGCAAGTAAAATGCGCCTGCTAACTTCAATCAAAACGTTGATGCTCCTTGTTTGCTTGATGTTTTGCTCGATTACTTTTGCTAATAATTTGTCTATGATCGTTATTATGTTGACATAATCGCTAAGTTTATTGGCATTATCCGAATGGACCTTTTAATAAGAAGGTCATAGTTCTACTAGCATCCAGCGAGAATGGGCCAGAAATAGACAAGGTTTCCATTCTCCAATTGGACCAAAATTAATCATTTACCAAAACATTTTGATTTGGAAAAAACATCGTGTTTCAAAGGCCACAGCATCGGCAATGGTCCTGCAAAACAGAGAAGAGACAAACCATCGGCAATGTTTCAAAGAAGAATAAAAAAAGCATATTCACATATTTATGCCAAATGGGGGTTGATTTCATAGACTGAAATAATGTCTTATGTCAGCAATGTGGACTTTTCTGAAATATTATTAAAATTTAGAGGGTGTAAAAGTGTAAAATTTTAAAAATATGAAATTCTATTAAAAATTGAATACTAAAATATATTTAAATTAAATTAAAATTTAAAATTTTTAGAAGTTGCGATGGTACACCTAATATCCATTATGCATCCTTGATTGTTTTAATAACTATATTAACATATTATGCACTAAAAATGCTTAATAAACAAAGCTACATGTGTTGTTTAAAATATTTAATGAAAACACATAAAAAACAATTGCTTATTCCCGTAAGCTAAGCAAAGCTATCGCATGTTCTTTGCGGTAAGGACTCCTATTTCAGAACAGGGGCGGCTTTAGAAAATAGGCAGGGGCCGCACCTAAATATTTGAAAACTAGTTTATTAGTCCTTTAAAAACTTGTCTACAAATGTGAGAAATTGCGTTGGTCCCCACCCCATTTTTTAAGTTTACTTATTTTTTTATTAAATTTGTAATTTGGTAGTTTATTGGTTTAAATATACTAGTTTTGTAAATTTATACATTGTAGTTGAAAAATGTTTTTGGAGCCAAAAATAATTTGAACATCATAAGTAACAACAAACTCTTTAAGATAAAAAAGTGTTTTTTCAAACTAATTTTTCTCATTCCACGTATAAAAGCTAAAAAAATAATGTTTTACTATAAAATTAGACGCAAGACTTTAGGTTAGGAGGACGAACTTATAAAAAATTTGGGGGGGCAAAAATAGATTTTCAATAAAAAACACATAATTTTTTTTAAAAAAATTCTAAATCGTTTAAGAATTTCAAAATTTTAGAGGTCGACCGCCCCCTCCACTCCAGCTCCCCTTGGTCCATCTCTGAAAACACTATAATTCACTTTTATATTTATATTTAATTATATTTTATAACATATGTTTAAAGTAAGGGTAATTATTCGATATACTGGCGGTGGAAAACTAAAAGTTTCTACAAGCACCTTAGTTTTAAGGTATAAGGACTTAGTTCAGGGTGTAAGGTTTAGGGGTTTAGCTATAAAGGTTTATAGTTTAGAGATGGTGGTTAAAATTTAGGGTTTATTGTTATAATTTAGGGTTTATATGTTAAAAAATAAATCCTCACTATATTACTCTAAAAACTGGACCTTAACCTCTAAACTCTAAACCTTAAATTCTCATCACTATCCTTCAATTCTAAACCCCTACGACTAAACCTTTAAACCCTACAATATAAACTAAATCTTTAAACCTTAGAACTAAAGCATTTGTGAAACTTTTAGTTTAGTATATTGAATATATAATCCTTAAATTAATCATTTAATTTTTCACTTTTTAACAGTTATGCCAAATGCTTAAATTAACAACACACTTTTATGAAAAGCACATGTTAAAAATACTTATCAATCCAACGACAATGAAGAACTAAACTTACGGAATTAATAATTACATTAGTCATTATATATTCATAACGTTAAAAGAAATAAAGTTGAATACAATTTTTACAATATCGGTCCTTGGTCCAATGCCAATGTTCTGTTTTCACCAAACTATTAAACTAATGAAATTTACAATCAAGTGACCAAAAAGAAAATAAAATGGAAATTTAGTGGCCATTTTACAAGATTTTGAATTAGGTGACCAAAATGCATGTTTTCTATACTTGGGCGACCAGCTGTGTAAACTAAATATTCATTATTATGAAGTGAAAAAAAAACGTGTATCAATTTGCTCTCTTGCTTTTGCACCTCGTATAATGGTCCCCAACTTCCTTTTGAAAACCGCGCAATATTCCTAAACATTTAAATATCATATTTCATCAACAGCCTGGTTTCTTGTATAATTGACACGTGTGACAACAAACAAGAAACCCAACCACCGCCCTTGGATCGGTTTACTTTCATTTTCATATTCTTTTTCCAAGTTTTTAATCACGTTTTGGTCTGTCTATAGCAAAGCAGATCAAAATTTAGCAACGAAAGGAAAGGTCAAAAGAAAAGGCAAAACAAGGTTTCCATGGAAGGGGAAGCTGGTTCATACGAGGAAATTAAGCCAAACGTCGTCGTTAAACAAAGTAACGGCGATGTTGTCGGTGATAACGATGTTGTGAACCTGGGATTCGCTGAAGCCCCAGATTTTCTTTCCAAGAAAAAGATCCAAAACAGGTAAGGGTTTTGTTTTCTTTCCACGGAAAGAAGAGAAATCTTTCTGGATATGGGTATTATTTGACTTCTTTTCAATTGTTGTTGAATTTTGGTTTCGAAAATGGAAAGGCTTCACTCTGTGTTGGTTATCTTAATTATGCGAAAAATAATGCTTAATTAATTACCCTAATCTCATTTGCTGATGATAATTATTCGACTATGATCTATCTATTTCATGCTGGGCTATTTATCGGTACTACATATGTAATATTGTAGCAGTATTGTTAGCTTTTATTGAGATATTAAATGGTTAGAACTTGGAAGGTGACCCATGCTTTGCATATTTTGATAATATGGTAGTACTATCAGTTTTTATTGTGATGGCTGGAAGTTAACCCACGCTTTCTTGGATTTGATCATGTAGTTATCCTTAAAAATGTAATTTAACAAGTCCCGGTTAGGCGATAAGGTTGATGTCCACTTTGAGATCCAGCTTCGACTCTGTCGTATGCGAACCATGTGTGAACTTTTTCCATATTTATTCTGGTTTTTAGTCTGATTGTTCAGTCTCATGCTTGATTATGATATTAATTATTTAAACTGTATTGATTATAATTGTAATTGTAATTGTACCTTCAAAAAGATAAAAAAAAAAAGCACGTCTCGGTTAAATTCTTAGCACTGGGAAGTTGCAGTCTTTTTTATTTCCAAATTAGTTATTTATAAAAACATGGAACGGGTATAGTTAAGCAAGTTCTGGATATTAGATTTTACGGTAGTGTGTTAGGTTTTTCTTGAGTTATTTTGAGGGCTTCTGGTTCTCGTTATGTTTTTATGTAGCTTTTTCCGGAGCACATGAAGATGTTCAATTCTTTATTTATTCTACATATATTTATAGCGACGAAGTCATTGGTTTGCACGGTATATTGTGTTCCTGACAAGCTTCTATGATGTTATCAAAACTTTTTTTCTTCTTTATGGTGAACAAGTTCTGTTACAATGACGGCATCTGGACTAAATACCACAAGCCCTGCTCCATCCCAACTCACCATCTTCTATAATGGAAAAATTTGTGTGTTTGATGCAATTCCGGCGGAAAAGGTTGGCCTTTTTTTTAACGAAGATGTTACTAAGTTTTAGCAGAAGGAGGTCTTATACCAAAATTCACCATTGATTCATGTCCGACAGGTGCGGGAGATTATGCTTATTGCTGCAACTGCTGCAGCCAGTGTTGCTAACTCTGTTGACATGAAGAATGTTGCAACTGATTGTGCCACCACTTCACCAGCTCTGACGAGGTCTCCTTCGCTTCAAAGTACTGCAACTGCAACTGCTTTGGCTTCACCACTGGCACAAGTGTATCCTGTTAACAGTCCCGCCTTCTGCAAACTGCAAGGTGGTAACTCTCAACTAACTTATCTAGAAGATGGATGAATTAGAAATGTGAATATTCTACGAATAATCGGTTCAGTTCATGTCAGCTAATATAGCTTGATGTTTTTGTAAATATCTATTGGATCAGAATTACCAATTGCAAGGAGACACTCCCTTCAGCGGTTTTTTGAGAAGCGTCGGGACAGGTACCCCTTCCATACTGAACTGCCAGTTCATGTTTAGATTTATGATCCTAAGCATTCATGATATTGCAATTTATATGTGCAGTAAAATGATGTTGCATGAGTGTTGTTACTTATTGTTGTGATATACTTTGGATAAAAACTATCAACTATTCAACAAAGTGGTTAACATTAACTATCTAGAATTTGTGACAAGCTTGGGGAATATAGTTGAGGTGGTAACTGTTGCCATATGCTTATTTCTTTTTGCAGGCTGGTGAACAAGAGCCCATATCCTAATCCATCAACACCAAAATCATATGATGACACCAAAGCTAACCTAAGTGCTGCAGCTTCACCAGAATCGGGTTGCTTCGGTAAATCACCTGTTCCTCAAGAAGAATTCCAGCCAAAAGCTCCAGCCCATGCTGCCTAAGCTAAGCATATATGAATCCTTATATATATATTTGATAAAAAAAACTAAATGTAGCTGTGTTATTATTGTGAAATGCAAACTCCACTAGGATAATGACTTTGATCTGTCTTTGGAATTGATGTGAATTGCAAGTGTACAATTCAAGATGGTTCTCATGGTAGGTATTGCTATTATTTCCCATGAGAGTACTGCCTGATGTAGGATGAATTCTCCTGTTGTGATGACTGATGCCCTTAAAACCCGGTTACCCTGTCTAATATGTCTAACAATCGACAACCTAAGCTATCTAGCCTTCGATGTGTATGTAATGTTGACTCGGTTGTTTTTATCTGTAGTTTTCATATGTGAAGACTTATAATTTGTGTGATATTGATGGAACTTTTGACGTTGCATTGTTTTGCAATTAGCGTCCTCTGCATCCGCAGAGCTTGGATCTTAGAAACGTTTAAACTGGGCCAGCGTTTGTACGCACCATCGACCACAATTAATTGAAGGAAAAAAAAAGGCGATGGATTATCGGATTTACAGCTACTTGAGCACTAATTGACAGGTTCTAACTCTGCATTATTGAAGGAGGGACTTACCCAAGTCCAAGGGATGAGCCAAAAACGGGTTTTGCTGGGAATCTCAATAAGCATAATAGTGCTGGACGGCTGACAATCCTACTGCAAGAGGCAGCTACTTGCTGCCACTTTTCATGTAGCCCTAACGCCACACCGTATGTATATCTACCAGAACAATCGGGC
Source organism: Hibiscus trionum (assembly GCA_030270665.1). Classification (NCBI taxonomy): domain Eukaryota; kingdom Viridiplantae; phylum Streptophyta; class Magnoliopsida; order Malvales; family Malvaceae; genus Hibiscus; species Hibiscus trionum. The sequence goes on along the minus strand of BSYR01000024.1, from coordinate 31,282,290 downwards.
AACTGTTGGTCTTTGAAATAACTGAATCTTTTGGGCTTTGCCTGAAGTGGAAGAAGTCTCGTCCATGAAACACCTGGACTGGCTAGTGGTTACTACCAGCAAATCAAATCGACCAGTCCCTTTTATTGTAGTTTTTTTTAACGTGATCCATCTTAAAATGAGGCTAAAAAGAGACATAATTGAAATTCTTATAAAAATTGTAAGAATTTTAGTATCGACTTTTCGGTATATACCGAATTTTTTATAAGTCTTACCCGTTCAAAAATTTTAAACTTTTCATAAGAAATTTGATATATAAAAAAAATTATACTGAAATTCTAACAATTTAAGGCGCCTCAATTTAAGGCGTCTCAACCTAAAACTTCATGTTTTGTAAATTTTGACTTTGCCTTCATTTTCCTTTGCTTTCCAAAAGAACAATGGGTTAAGTACTATACCAACCCGGCCTGGGCTTTTTCATTGATAGTCAGAGAGACGGGTCAAATTGATAAAACATGGTATGGGTTGAAATTATGCGTCCGCCCATGTAAGGGTGGCATCGAGATCCGAGCCTCTCTGTTTGAAAACGCAGCATGAAAAAAGATGTAATTAACGCCTTTTTTTTGTCTTTCCAGTTCAGATTAATGGTTTTATAATATTTGTTTCTGGGGTTAATAGGAATCGGCTCTTGCTTCTGGGGCATTTTGACTTTTAATCAACAGCATACATTAATCTGAGTGAGCCCAAAGCCTAAAGGGAAAAAAAGAAGAAGGAAAAAGAGGTGATAAGATTCCTCAACGAGGAGGAAGGCAAACAAAAGAAACAAGAAGAAACTCTGTTTATCTCTTTCTTTATGTTGCTTTTGCTTTATGTGTAATATTATAAAGGTCGGCAAACCAACAGAGCCTCAACTCCTTTGACATAGGAATGAATGCCCTTCTTTTCTTTTATTTATTCAACCAGGGCTACGTGTGATTTCACTTTCTTTTATGATTAAAGTGCAAAAAACAACAAACAAAATCCTTGAGCTTTGAACTTCCGTTTTAGTTCACTCAGAATCCAATGCACCCTTTGAACCAGTCTTGTAGTCTACTCTTCCTTGTAGAGCTGTAGAGTTAAAGAGTCAACTCAGTAGATTTTGTTTTGTTTTCTGCTTTAGCCTTTCCTTTTTCTTCTCTCTCTCTGCCCGTGTGAGGCTTCACCTTCACTTTTGTTTTCGTAGGAGTATAAAAATCCTTCATTTTGCTCTCACACTCTTATGCCCTCTCATATTGTCAACGCTTACGAAAAGAGGAACCTTGGGAAGTTTACTTTCCTTTCTTTGCCCTGTTACTTTCTCTTTTGTTTTGTTTTTGGGGCTGTTTCAGTTTTCAACTTTGCTTAATCCCCCACTAAGCTTCACTCAACGCTTCTCCTTCAACCAGGTACATTTGTCTTTCACTTATCTTTTTGACCTTTCTGTCTTCTTCTTCTTCTTCCACTTCAAGCTCATTTATGATTGTTTTTTTTTATCAAGGTTTTAAAAGGCCTTTTTCTTCAAGGGTTATTCTATACAGTTAAAATAAAAACAAAAGAGTCTCTTGCAGAATGCAAATCGATTGTCTTTTTAACAAATTTTACTCCTTTTATAATAGTTCCTTGAGTTTTCCCTCTTTAATATATGGTGTCCCGTGATTGTTGCTCTTTTAGTAACTTTCCTTGAAGAATTTACTCTCTGCATTCATTGAAGTGAAATTGGGTGGAGCTGATTCGTGTTCTTGTTGGACCCCTTTTTCCTAACCATCAAGTAATTGTCACTTCTTCAATAGTAGTACTATTAGTATTAATACTGTACACTACTTTTTTTTCCCAAGAAACTATTTGGTGTTAATATGATGTAGAGTTTAGGAAAAGGAGAGCCTCTTAGTGCTTTCTAGTCATGTGTGGACCTTTAGTGTGCTTATGTTAGTTAGGTTGTCAAATTTTCCCTGGTCTTTAATTGATGTGATATTCAAGTCTTATTTGCGTTGTTTCATATATTCTCTACGATGTGGAAAAATTTGAAAAGGAATCTGGGTTTTGATTCATATGTTTGATGGTATAAATGATAAGTGTTAGTGGTCTCTTACTAATAGTGCTGTTGTGCTCTCTTTATCATTGCAGGTTGTTTTCTGAAATAATCTGCAAATGGAGAAGGCTAATGGCTGCATTTCGAGGAAGAGAAAGTTGCCTCAAGGCAATGATATGTTGAACTTCTCCTTGGATGAGCTCACTGACGACCTCCTTGAAAGGGTTCTTTCATGGTTACCAACCTCGATGTTCTTTCGCCTCGGTTCAGTGTGCAAGAGATGGAAATCAGTTGCTGCTTCTGAAAGTTTTAAGCTGGCTTGCTCTAGGATTCCTTCAAGGGAACCTTGGTTTTTCATGGTGGATTCTAGTCTTAATCAATCAGTTGTCTTCGACTCTGCTGAAAGAAGTTGGAAAAAACTCAATCATCCGCCTCTCCTCTCGAATAACTGTAACCATGACTCCATCCCGGTTGCAGCAGCTGGTGGGCTCGTGTGTTTCCGCAATATGTCTGGGGATTACTTTGTATGCAATCCTGTGACAGGATCGTGTCGTGAACTTCCTCCGGTGAATCCAGACTCTCTTGATCAGCCCCTTCATGCTATAGCACTGAATGCATATTCCAATTACTCGTACAAGCTAGTCTTAGTCTCTGGTGATCTTTCAAAGCTTTCGTTCAAAGTTTACAACTCTAATGCTGATCGATGGGAAGAGGAGATTATGCTAAGGAGAAAAACCGATGATTGTACGGAACATATTTCGAATGACGAAAATGAAGATGCTGTGTACTTCCTTAGCAAAGCTGGAAACGTAGTGGCAACTAACATGCAGAAAAGCCCATCCAAGCAATTTTCATCAGTTATTACTCTTAAAGATGGTGAGGAGATTGTTTATTTCCTCAGCTCATCTGGGACAGTTGTGGCTTGCAATCTGACCCGGAAGCATTTCTCTGAATATCCCAGACTGTTGCCTGTCTTTTACGAGTACTCCGTCGATGTGGTGGAGTGTAAAGGAGAGATGTTGGTCGTTATGTTATCGGAATTCTTTGAAAGTGCAAGCCTTAGGGTGTGGAGATTTGATGAGAAAACAAAGGCTTGGAATCAGATTGCAAGCATCCCTCCTGCAATGTCACATGAGTTTTATGGCAAGAAAGTTGACATAAATTGTGTCGGGGCTGGTGACCAGATATTTATCTGCTTAAGCTCTGTTGAGCTTTGCAGTTATGTTCTCTGTGATATCGCGGCAAACGAATGGGTTGAACTTCCCAGGTGTTGTATGAATGGTGAAGCCATGGACTTCATGTCTGCTTTCTCTTTCGAGCCGAGGATTGAAGCTTGTGTATGAACACATATTGTGGACTCTGCTATGTTTTGAAGGATTTGATAATGCCCTCTGTGATTCCTTTTTCCCTTTGCTTAATTTATTTTGTACTTTCTTGTATTCTTTTAGAGGATTGATTTTTTCTTCTTCTCTTATTTGAATTGTTTAAGCAAATCCATCCCCTTTGCTGAATGTATTAATTAATGAGATGATGTTATTACTTATTACACTACTGGTTTCCATATACAATACTCTTCTTTTTTTTACTTTGAATGCTAATGTGTATGTCTCATAAAATTTTCTTGGTTTCTTGATGCAGTTGGAACTCATACCAGAAAGATAATAATAGTATTCAACGAGTCAGGTTGGCGCGAACGATGAAACAAAAATCGGCCCCTTTCTTCTGCAATGTCACCACCATGAATACAGAATACCCTTGTTTCTCCTAACATTCAGCCAACACTGTTCCATAAGATTTCAACGTTCAGATCAAGTTTTTGTCGCCGCAAAGGCATGCATCCGAGAAAGTAATCTCGGCGTTTGATTAAACTTCTCTTGTGTCTCAACTAAACCGAATTCGAGCCTCATGTTAGCAGCGCATAAACATGTAAATTCTGCCACATCGAGAGCAAGAGAAATCCCTTTGTGTTCTTTTTTCTCTATACTCTTCATACGGGGGGATAGTGTGGACCAGGAAGCATGCTAAAAAGCAGGGGCTTGTCTGAAGGTCCAGCGTTTCTTTGCAAACACCTGTATCATGATGTTTCTCGCATTGTGTCTTCACCATTCACATTTCTGCATGATTACTACCAGTACCATCCGTCTCTTTTTCCCTAATCCCCAGTATAAATCTACTTTCTTGCAATGGTCGAATGACCAAACATATTTATGTTGTCACATTTTATATAGACTTAAATCCTGACATTTATAATTAAAATGTAAAACCTCTTTATTTAATCAAAAATTATTCGAGTACTACTTACTAATTTTTTTTATATTTAATCATTACCTTTCCACTTATATTTATTTGCTGAACAAATTTTATAATGAAGAGAAATTATTTTCCACTTTTGATTCAAATTTTATAATTTAACTTATTAATATATGTTCTTTTATTATTTTTCCACTTTTGTTTTTGCTTCTTCAATTAATGGAAATTCTCTGTTTTTTTGTTCAAACTTTAATTAATGAAGAGAAATTATTCTTGATTTTTTTTTTGCATTTAATGGACTGGGCCATTGTCCCAACAACCCATTGTTTAATAACGTGGGCCTACCAAATGTTGGACCGCTTAGTTAAAACCTCTAGCGCTGAAACAACATCGAAGTTGGTCCATGTATTAATTTCATTATCAGCCTACAATCTAAGACCATCCCCCACTCCAATAAAAGCCCTTCTCATTAATCTCCCTTAATATCTCTAATTTCAATTAAATTAATACATGTATTAATTTGTTGTTAGTTATTTTATTGGTAAAGTACATGTCCATTTGATGATTCATATTCAGGGTTCATAGTTCTCTTTCCTAACAATGTCGTTTCTAGGGTTTAAATTTAAATTCTCTTTAAAAGAACAGTGTACCTTGTCATTGCACTCAATCGTTACCGGGAAAAATGGTATTTAAAAGTTTTGTTATTTTACTTTTAAGTCTCTTTATGACTGAACTAATGATTTACAATGCTCGTTTTAAGTCTCTAAATTCTTTCGATTCCGAAACAAAATCCAAATTTAAAGAGGCATTGTTGTTTGGTGGTTGCTCTTCAACACAACAATATTTAGAATAAGAAGTTCGCGTTATTAGCACAAGGCCTTAATACATATAAAATCCATAAAATTTTAAGTGTCGCATTAAAATTAATTAAAAATAGATTGAGACCGCATTCCTGATAATTTTAAATTTTCATACAATATAGATATTAATTGTATTTTTTATTAATGGTATATTTTTAAAATTTGGATAGTTTCGCCATCTTAAAATTTTATGAAGTTATATTAAAATTTGAACAATCCCTAAACGGATAAAAATCTTCTGCTCCTTTTCGGTGCCCTTTCTATGTCCCAACAATAAAAGCACTAAAAAATAAATTTTAAGCCCTAATCCTAAATACTAAACCCTATACCCTAAAAAATACACATTACCCTAATTTTTTTAAAATTTTAACTTTAAACCTTATAATCCTAATTTTTAGTATGAGGGCATAAATAGGAGCACCAGAAAAGGGCAGATGATTTATATTCCCCGAACCCTTTTTTTTTTTTTACTTGCAAAAGGTTGCAGAATGGTATAAAAAGAGACAAGTTTAGAATTTGGATCGAATTAAATCTCTTGAATGTCATCACGTAAAGAAATGGATTAGGTTAAGCTCGAAAAGTCCTTTTTATAAAGGAAAAGAATCAGGATATGCACATGATGATGCAACAAACTGAAGGGGAAAAAAGTAATAAAAACAAATGTATATATCGTCTTGAGGAAATGTACAGTTTCAAGTGAATCAGCACCCACATCAGCAAACTTGGTTTCAATAGTAACTTTCTCAAATCAATTGAAATTTGCTTAGCAAATAGCAATAGATCGTTTTTGGACAAGTTCTCAATGCCTCAAGTTGAGCCAAGCCAAATCCAAATCCAAATGAATCCATATCCATCAACTTGACAAACTGAATGACGGATTTCGTGTCAAATAGTGCTTAAATTATAGTGAAAAAAAACTGGTTAAAATGTCTTGAATATTCACGGTAAATGGTAAAAAGTGGAGTGGAGGCATTGTTTATCTGATATTTGAATGCATGCATGCGGCTGATGTGTCTGATATTTCTCTTCCTGCATGCATGTCAGCTCTCACCATCAGCTCCTATCATGTGCTTGCATTAAAGTGGAATAAAAATTACATATCTTTCCCAATATTTCACCTCAAATCAAAGAGAGGAAAAAGGAAAGGGGAATTTTAAAATTATGATAAGATTGAAAGATATCAGGGACTACTGCACTGCAGTTCTTTCTCTCTGTGCTCATCCATTTGCACTTTATATTTCAGAGAGAAAGACAGTGGTTTGGCATGGATTTGGATTGGTGATTCTGGTTTTTTATTGGCTGCAACTTGGCATTCATACAACCATAACCAAAGCTGTAATAAGAAAGAAAAACAAGGGTCCAAACATTTGATGCTACTACTATCTCTCTCATGGATGGACTTGGGAGTCGGTGTAGCGGTCGTTCTCCTAAAATTTTAAAATTTATATATAATTTTAAAATATTGTATGTATCTTTTACTGAAATTTTAGTTCAATCGCTAGAAATAAATTTACTCCTTAAAATTTTATAAATTTATCTTATAACATGAAATTCTGCTTCCGCTCCTAAGCACTATCTTCTTCGAAGTTCTAGAAAGAGAGTTGCGTTTGCAGTAGCAGTGTGTTGTTGGTGGCAGATTGAAATGTGGAAAATGGTCCCACCGCCACCACCACCCCCACGCCCTCCCACTTATGGCGGAAAGTGACCATACACTTTCAAGGGTAAATGGAGATGAAAAACAGTATGAGGGGGCTGTATCATCCCATGAAAAAAACAACTCGATTTTAAATTTCGATCGTATCGTATTTATTGTGATAATAAACATAACAAATGATATAGCGGTCAATTACGATATCAAGCCCACCTTGACCTCCTCTAAGTTTAATAACAGCTGCAGTTATTAAATACGAGGGCTGAAACGGCAGCAATGTGTTGCTGGAGAGATGGCAATGGCATTGACACACTATTTTTCTTACCAGGATCCTGTTTGGTCAGCTGATAGAATTCAATTTGTGAAAGGAACTTAAATGACTTGAACGGCAAGTAATTAAGAGCAAGAGTTAAAATTTGGCAATGAAAAAGAAAATTCAAAGCAGTTTATTTATGGTAATTCGAGTATTACAGATTTACAGACATGTATAAAACAAAATGAGAAAAGGAAAGGATTTTTGGAGAGATGATTTGAGGATAGGCATGCAGGCTTTTTCAAACAAAACGGTTTTAGAATTATAGTGCCTCAAGTTGCTTGAATTTGGATAAACATTGGATATGGATTTTTCTCTTTCCTTTTTGTCAACGATTTGTTCATTTAACTTCATTTGATCAGTTGAGCAGACAGTCTCGTGTTCAGAATACGCTCACATGCTCTATTCACTTTTTTTTAAGTCTTAGATTTAAGAACTTTCACGAGCATTGTCTTCACTTAAATTTATTCTTTCCTTTCTAGGTAAAAATAGAATAAGATTTTTTTAAAAAAAAACTTCATTTGATCATATTGTAATGACAAAACGTAAATTGAGATTACAGTAACGTAAGTGTGAAACTCAGAATAGGGCAAAGGAACGGGGGTGGTGGGGCAAGAGGGGGGAGGGAAAGGCGCAGGCTTTTACGGCGGTGGGCAGTGCCAGCCAAGAAGTTGTCCCTTTCCGTGCAATCCCACGTGGCAAACTGCCTCTGATTGCGTCCACAAAGGTGGGAACACGTGGCATAACTTTGTCAGGAAATGCTCCCCTCGGTGGAAAATAGCCGTTTGATTATGACCCATCACATCATGTCCGTCTGTACTTTGCAGGCAGGCGGTCCCACCCCCATTCTTAAGCAATTGGGTAATCAATTTCTGTTCAACCTTCCTCCTGCACAGGGTAATATATGAAATTATTTTTTACTCAATGCGAAGCTAGCAGTCTTCCCATGTCTTTGTAATCGATGTTTATAATGTTTAAATTAATCAATCATTAATTCAAATATTAAACTAACCACATGTTAGAGAGGGCAAGCAAAAAATTTTATTAATGGGTATTGAATTGGAGAGAAAAAAAATGTCAATTGAGAGTTTTTAACTCCATACTATAAAAGATTGTTAATAAAATATTAAAGTTTAACTATAAAATATATGCTCAAATATTACATTTTTTTGTAATAAGTGTTTAAAAACTTAATTGAAATATGTGTGTAACGTTTTATTTTTTACTTTCAAAAAATAAGTTAAAAGGAAAATAAATGAAAATATATCTCAAAATTTTCAAAAATCCTAATATTATTGTCGTTGCTACCGCCGATAGCCTCACTGGAGGGCTCCGCCCATTTCCCCCAACTACCCATTGTCGATAACTGGTGAGAGACATATTAATCAGACGTCAAATGATAAATGCGAAATATTCTAACCATTCAACATGTCTCCCGCCACTTACCGGCGACGGTGACAGTATAGTTCAGCGAGGCTATCGGTGACGGTAACGGAATCAATCTTGAGATTTTTGGATTTAAATTTTAGAGATTTATGACTTTTTATACATTTTTATTTTTAAAAAATTGAATATAAATTTTAAGTTAAAATATTTAATAAATCTCTATTTTCTAAAATTTAACTATATAGATATTTCTTAATGTTTAATAATGGTTGGCGGGAGAAACTCGTTTTGATGCCCCTAAATAAAATGTATGAATAATATCAACACGGACTTAGCTCTCTTGAGGTCCAGAGGGGCCTAGATCCCTATTATAAATTTAACATATTTGATAAGTTTTGATTTAATAATTAATAATATAATACATGTGAAAAATAAGGATTTAAATTAAAAATACACGAGAATATTTTGGTCTGATAACAATTTAAGTTGCTACACATTTAAATATTAAACAAATTATGTATTGCCTCCTAAATTTTGAGTTTACCTACTTACTAAACACTTGTATTTTTAAAATTAAATCTACAGTGATGTGAATGGAATCCAAAGGCATGCAGCTGAGAGAGAAATGGAAGCATATGTGGGGATATATGGATGGCGATGGTGTGCCATATCATGCGCATCAAGGATTGGTTGAAGCCTCAACCAAGATCTTTATTATTCGTTTCTCCTCAGGAAAACATACCATTTGCATTTCTAAAGTCATAATGCCTAATGCCATGCATACTTATCCATACATTCATCTCTGTATATTAGAATTTTATATTCTGTTTTATCTTCATCACAGTTATAAATATTTCTGTCTGTTCAGGTGTCACTTGTAAGTATCCCAATGGCCATGCTTAATGCTTATACATTTCACATGCTTGCTTGTTTCTGTTCTGTATTTACTCTATTTTCTCTGCATAATTTCTCACCCTATTTGTGTAAGTATCCTGAGCCGCCAATGCCGACACTTTGGTAAAGATAAAGGCTGTAAAATTCTTTAAGTCCTGGATAACTGCTAGTTTGAACAGGTGAAAATGACTTGGCCCACAATCATTAGCCTGCGGCCAATTTGAAGGCCAAGCAAACCAGATTGTGTTCACTGTTCATTGCTTCCATTCTTAGGCCATAATGATGAGGTAAGCGCAATGACTTTATTCGTAAGTCTTAATTCAAAGTACAATGTCTTCATATTTTTTTTCCATAAATGTCAATCTGATTTGTTAATAAATTAATACCATCATTTGACAGCAGTAATAAGTAATAACTAATAACATCTCTTCTCTAGGCTTTATTTCCACTGTTTGTTTTCTGGTACCTGAAAAGCTCTGATAGAATCAGCAGAAAACCATACCTCTGGCTCTGCCATGCACCTCCAATTGGAGTAAGAACTAAAGTTGCAGTAAAAAACGAAAGGGGTCTGGTTAAAATGACAGCAAACCATGGGACAGACTCAAATCATGTCCAACAATTTGTTTGATCAAACTGAAGTGGCTCAAACATCTGTTTCAACTTGCCGTGGAATGGGTTTACAAAAGGTCCAAGTTCTCTGTTTGAGATTAAAAACAGAAATATTGGAAACTCTGTTTTTCTTCCATATATATATATATATATATACAGAGAGAAAGTTACAAAGAGTAATGGAGATTCTTCTGTCACTCTCTTGCATTAGGCTGCTGCTGACGTTTCTCATTGCCTGGTCCCATCGTACTTGCAGACAAAGATACCATACATTACCCATCTACCTTCTCTTCCTCCCTAATTAATTTCACTATGGTTAAAATTCAGTAAATTACAGAGTAAAATATCGATTCACCTAATTGCGCACAGGGTTTGAGTAATTTCTTTTTTACTTGCATTTCGATAAACTCAATCTATTACTTCTTCTCCATTCACCACATTTTCACCTTCCAAAATCATCAACCTAGGAGTCAGAAGCTGTCCCCTTTGACATAATGAGGACCAACAACCGAATCATCCACTGTTTTTACATATATTTTAATTTAAATTCTCATCATCATCATATATTGATAATTTTATGGTGCAAAGCATGAAATAGTTGCAAATTTTGCTTCTAAGATTGAGGGAACTTGTCTCCAATATTTGTCTCAATTTAAGCCACACAAACTTGTCCGGATAAATTCAATATTTTAAGTTACTGTTCAGTTATTAAATTAATAATTATTATCTTATATACAGACGGTAAAAACTTAAAGTTTCCATAAGTCCTTTAGTTTTAAAGTTTATGGTATTAGTTTAGGGTGTAAGGTTTAGGGGTTTAGGGATAGGGGTTAGAATTTAAGGATGATGGTTAGAATTTAGAGTTTATAGTTATAATTCACGGTTTATAAGTTAGAACATAGATCCTAACCATATTACCCTAAAAACAAAACCCTAACCTCTAAACCTTAAATTCTAAACCTAAACCTTAAATTTTAACCACCATCCCTAACTTCTAAACCCACAAACCCTAAAACTAAGATGCTTATGGAAACTTTCAGTTTCCACCTCTAGTGTATAGCATATAAATCCTTAAATTAATCTAGTCTATATAATAACTGGTTTAAATTTTTAAATCTATTGATGATTAGGGGTGTAAACGAGCAGAGTCGAGCTTGAGTAGTGCTAAGCTCGGCTCGGCTCGGCTCGTTAAGATTTTGAGTCGAGTTCGAGCTTGAGTAATTTTTAACGAGCCTGAGAAATCTGAGCTTGACTCGGCTTGTTTAGAACTCGAGTCGAGTTCGAGCTTGATTCGAGCTCAATCGAATCAAGTGTTGACCGATCTTTGACTGCATTGAACTCAAGTAACTCTTCATCTGTCATGTCTCATTTAAAGTCCTATGAAGAAAAAACTTTGATACATAAGTTGTGTAAACTCAAGCTTGTTAGTTTTAGGGTTTAAGGTGTTAGTTTAGGGTTTAGAGGTTTAGGTTGTTGGGTTTAGAATTTAGGATTTAGACTTTGGGGTTTAATAAGTATGTTTAGGGTTTATATTTAGGGTTTTAAATTTGAGAATTTAGATTTTAAATTATAAAAAATAGTATATTATATTTTGTGTAGCTCATCAAGAATTCGAGCCGAATTCGAGTCGAGTCCAATCGAGTCGAGTTTTTACCGAGTCGAGCTCGAATAACTCGCGATTTGTCTCGTCTCATTTTACAACCCTATTGATGATGTGGTTAATTAATTTTTATTAAATTTTAATGAAAATTAAGAGTTAGAAACTTGAATAAAAATGAAACTTCGAAAATTAAAAGTTAGAAAGGATTGTTATGTTTTAATCCAAAAGTTGGAACAACACATGCATTAGAAGCATATCAAGCCTTCATATATTAATAACAAACTAGTCTAATGAAATGAAGCTATTAAATTTTTAATAAGATCAACAGATCGACCTCGTAATGAGCCTCTTTAATATCTTATTCGACTTAATAATCACCAAATTAAATATAAATAGTTACTACACCAAAAGATAAGTGTAAATATAGTTGGAAAAAGGGGGCAGTTTGGTAAAAGAGAATCTGAATTCTTTAACTGCCCATTTAAAGCATGTAATAAAATGGTAACAACAAATGTTGATTACCAAAACCAGGAAAAATCCAAAAAAATTGAAAACCCCAAGGACACTGAGTCCCCACCCCCACTGCCCTCTAGTATTTATAACGCACCCCTTCCCTCTGAGTTCATCCGTTCTTAACCATTATCAAAACCTCTCTGCTGCATTCTGTACTTTTTCTTTAAGAATATTTGAGTGTAAACTCAATGATTCTTCCGACCAACTCTTTCTCTACTCAGTTCTAACTCGAGCACCAAAAACAGAAAAGAAAAGAAACTCAAGCTATGAAGGGTCGATCTTCCAGGCACGAAACAAAAGATGGAATGGAAATCGATAAAACTAGTAAACTCAAACAAGAGCCTCATCTCTCCGGTGCTTATATCCGTAGCCTTGTTAAACAACTCACCACTTCCAGAACCAAAAACCACCCCGACGACGGTTTCGATGGCCAGAACTCGGCCAAATTCGGTGAAGGTTTCAGTGAAACGCCGCCACAGACGACCCAGCAACAACCCCAGCCACCACCACCACCTCAGCAACATAAGAAGCAGGTGAGGAGGAGACTTCACACCAGCAGGCCTTACCAAGAAAGGCTGCTTAATATGGCTGAGGCCAGGAGAGAAATTGTGACGGCACTCAAGTTCCATAGAGCTTCCATGAAACATGCAAATGGACAACAGAACCAGCAAGAGCAGCAATTGTCCCATACGTCTCAGCTTTCATCTCAACCGTCACCTTTAGAACAAGAACCCAAGACAAAGTGTAGGAGAAATCCTAGGATATACCCATCAAGCACCACAAACAACTTGTCCGGTTATAATTTAGACAGTTTTTCATCTTTCTCCCAACATTACTCTCCTCCTGCTGCTGCTCCTGCTCCTGCAAATCCATATTCTTGGCCTGCTCCTCATCAAACTTGTCTTCCATCTTCCTTAGATGCTATCAACTTCACTCTGCCAAACCAAACCTTAGGCCTAAACCTTAACTTTCAAGATTTCAACACCATAGACACCACCAGCCTTTACCGTAACAACAACAACAAAAACAACCCATCAATCTATTCATCATCATCTCCATCGTCTTCGTCTTCACCGACTCTCTCAGTCGTAACAGAAGGAGTTCCCTCGGTTGCACTATCCTCGCATGGAGCTGTGGCGGCTGATCTAACTGAATCCTACGGTGGGGTAGGGCTGCATCAAGCTATGGATGATGAGGAAATGGCGGAGATCAGATCATTAGGAGAGCAGCATCAGATGGAGTGGGATGACACCGTGAATTTGGTAACATCGGCATGGTGGTTCAAGTTCTTGAAGACTATGGAACTGGGGGCGCCCGAAGTGAAAGCGGAGGAGGAGGATGGGTATCAACCATTTGATCAAGTCATGGAATTCCCTGCCTGGTTGAATGCAAATGACGCCTGCTTGCAACACCATTTCACGGATCTTTGCCCTGATGACTACTTCCAGGATCCTGCCTTACCTTGGTAAGTTTACCAATTCAGAAATATTTCTCATGCCATGTCAGTTTTAGTATGGTTTTGAACCCATCATATAATAATTGGATTGGAATTCAATCAAAAATTTGAATTTCTTATATTCAGAAGTTTACCCTTTCTTTTTCAATTTTTCTTTGATACAAATTATGACAAAGAAGAGTCGATTTACCCTCATTTTCTGTTACACACACTTCCAATAGATGCCACCTATGTCACTCAATTTATGAAATAGTCCAAAAAGCCCAATTAGCTTTAGGATATGGGCTTTCCTTCTGGAATAAATTATTATTAAAGAAAATGAATTATTCCAATCGAATTTAATATTCGATGTCAACTCATATAATGATAAAATATTGAGATTTTACAAGTTAACTAACTTGGTTTTTTGTTATTTACTGGTTGTGATACACAGCATGGAGATTGGAGAAATTGAAGGAATGGATGGGGAATGGCTGTCTTAACAAGGATTGATTGTTTTTTTTTAATTAATCAAACCTTTGGCAATTTATGTCCCTTTTCTTTTCATTTTTAATCCCTTTCCCCCCTATTTCTAGAAATCTAAATAATAAGGCTTGCAAATATGTGAAAGGTCGACCCGCATGCATTGCACGCCATTGAGGAAGATAATATTATTATGTATCAAAGCAAGAGGAGTTTGTTTTCTCTTCTACCATTTTTCTAATATCCATCGATTTTTATATTATTTTCTTATTATTATATACATGAATAATCATGTTTTCGATAAATGGGATCTCATTGATAAACTAATGCATTAATACATGTTCATAGAGTAAATTAGCTGAGATCCTTTTTTCCTTACATTTAAGTTCAACTTAACATTGAATTTACTGCTTAATTCATTTGTTTGCATAAGAAAGCCGAAGCCTAAAAGGTATAGGCGCGAGAGAGTTATTTCTAATAAATTGAAAGCAAGCTCAGCCTTTAATAAAGTGATAAATCGTTGAGATTAAAACTCTTAATTTCAATGAATTCATTTATTGTTTTTGTTTTATGTTATAATAATATCTAATACGTTATGTATGTATACAGAGATAAGAGAAATTATATCATAGGCATGGCTCGCCACGTTATCTATGGTCCCGACCAATAAATAGCTTCTATTTCATTTTTTTTTTTCATATCATCTTTTACCAAGTGAATCTACAATTGGTAAAAAGTGATTTTTTTAATTTAATTTACAGTAAATCTGAGTAAAGATTCACTCGTTAAAAAATGACATAGAAAAAATTAATCAAATAGATGCTTTTTATTGGTTGGGACCATAGATGACGTGGTGAGCCGGGCCTATGATATAATTTCTCATAGGAGAAATTAGGAGATAAAAATTCTCTGCCCCTTTTTGGTGCCCCTACTTATGCCCCAACACTAAAAAATACAATAAAATTAAATTCCAAGCCCTAACCTTAAATTCTAAATCCTAAACCCTACATCCTATACCCTAAAAAATACACACTGTCTTAAATTTCATAAATCTTAACCATAACCTCTAATCTAAAACCCTAAACCTAATTTTAAGTGTGGGAGCATAAGTAGGGGCACCGAAAAAGGTAGAGAATTTTCATCCAAATTAGAGAGGGTACCAAAATTTGAGGTTGCGGGACAAAATATATATGTTTGAAAGTGGAGGATAAATTTAAAAATAAACTAATTTGTAAAAAATTATATATAAAAAAATAAAGTTATTTTTTGGGGATTTGGCCCCACCCATATACCTCCGTCACTTATCTAAATTATATAAAAACTCAAAAAATTTAAAACTACGACCACACCTTCAACACCCATGGAAGAAACGTGAAGGATAGAGGAGGGCAAGAGGGTCCGCTAGAAGCTAAGATTTAGGCGGTCCAAGTGTAGGAATGCAGGCATGCAAAGGGGCAAGCGTCGAAGCCTGGATTTATTACATCCTACTAAGCATGTCATTGCCATGCAATTTGTCAAGTCATTTCGTGCATGTCTTCACCATATCATCTCACCAAAAATGTAAATAAATGTTCATGAAAATGAAGAAGAGAGTTTATATCTACAAATAAGGAGCCCCAGCTTTCAATTTGAGAATTCCAGCCATTATGATATCCTGCAAATCACAATTGCCCATAATCCATTTACATGTATAGTATACAGCCATCTGCTTTGCTGAAAAAGCAATCTGAATAGACAGAAAAGATCAGTTTTTGATGCCCAAAGTCCTAGAGTCAATGATTGAAACGCTGACTTCAATTTTGCAACAAACCCAGAAATCTGAAGCCAGCCTAGCCCCTCTTTACACTCCAATTTTCAGGCATGGGCTTATATCATGTGAACCTCGTGAGCCCAAGTTTAAATGGAAGGTATCTACTAGTATTAAAATCCAAAGATACAACTAACAGAAACATTTTTCAAGTTTAAAGTCTTGTATATGTAGATAATTTACGCTAAAAAACTCACCCACCAAACCTAGGTGTACAATGCAGATCGATCTAAATTAATCAGAACAACCTGAGAAACGGGAGAGTTGAGGGGAACGTTTCAGTAGTTTAAATGGAATAATGATAGCTCCATTGACCCGCTCTTGGCTTTTGGCTGGATGATGTTGATAACACAGCTGAAAAGCAAAGTTTTCTCTGTTTCTGCTTTGACGCAACCTTTAACTACAAACCTTCCTTTCTGCTCAAACTATGCAGTTATTTTAGTGAAAATAAAAGGAAGAGATAAAGGATACTGTTGTTTCCATTTTCAAAATGATTGGAACAACCTACTGTTCTGAATTTATGACTTGTGATGATATAAAATTGGCCATACCCGAAAGCTGGGTCAATTCCAGAAACTAAGCTTCTTTTAGTTTTTGTTTGCTGTGGGTTGGTTTTTCTTATTGTTTTGACATTACAGTAACAATGACAACAGCAGAAAGACAGTGGGCAGGTATATAGGATCTTGTAGGCACTAGATGGCTGAACAAAAGGAGGAGAGATGGTTCACATGGTACATGACATGAGTCATGTCCATTGTCCCATATCTAAAACATTGATGCACTAATTGGATGGTTTAAATCATTTGTTGGTGGACTAATTCCCTTTTCCCTTTGTCATCATGTGCATACAGAACAGAAGAAAGGTGGCCAAAATGGATGGAAATCGTCTACCCTTAATTATGTCCCTATTGATGTCTCCATTTTAAAATAGCATATTTAGGGTTTAGGGTTTGAGGTTTAAGGCTGGAGCTTAAGGTTAGGGTGTAGGGAATTAGGTGTAAGATATATTTTTAGGGTTTAGGGTTTAGGATATGAAAATTAGGATTAAGGCTTAAAATTTAATTTTTATGTGTTTTTTAGTAGGGGGTTACTCGGCCAAAATAGGATAAAAATCTTCTACCCTTCTCGGTGCTTCTATTTATGCTCCAACACTAAAAAACACTATAAAATTAAATTTCAAGTCATAAGCCTAAATTCTAGATCCTAAACCCTACAAAATATACCATACCTTAAATTCTCTCAACCTTAAATCTAATTTTAAGCGTGGAGTACAAGTAGGCAACCGAAAAAGGCAGGCCAAAATATTGTGGCAGCCTCAGCCTGTCTGCAGCTCCATGAATCCGTTTACCCTGCCGCATGCTCCATTTTTCCAGTAATCACTGCCTTTTCGTACGCAAACTGAAACCACTTGCACTATCCAATCCAACCTAACACAAAGGACTTGTTGGCTCCTTTGAGACTGGTTCAGAACCAGAGTCGGAACAGTATCAGCTTAATTATTTCACTAGATTTGCATGTCCTCGTCTTACTGCAACTCTCTATAGTACACGGTAATTCAAACAACTTCTTGTTTTTACACTGTGAAACTTGTTTCTTGATTCAAATAATTTACCGATTTTAAACCTTTTTCTTATTATATAAATATTAAATACATGAACATGATGATGCAGTTACTTTAAAGGATCGGCTTTATAGTAATATGGTAGGAACCCTAATTAATAATGGGGTCAACTTTAATAAGGGACATCGATGTTTGTATACAGAAAATGATTCCAGTTTTAAAACTTACTAATATTTTTTAAAAATACTGAAATTTTCTTTTAAATTACACGAAATTGATTCCAAAAAAGAAGGTTTAGGATTTAAAAATTAGGGTTAGAGGGTTGAGTTTAGTCTTAAATGTTTGGAATAAATAAGGTTTGGTGCCATATAAACTCTCTAAAATGGTATAATTCCTTTTTTAGTCCCTAGAAAATAGAAATGCAAATAGCAAGTGTCCTGCTTGTGAGAAGTTTTGAATCGTTTTCGGTTCATGGTTGCATTCATAAATGCCTAAAACTATTGGACCAGGATTTAATTTGCGTCGCGTCCGTCGAACCGTGTCTATAATTACGAAGTAGAAATCTGGGTCACTTTCAATAATATTATTAGGGCAATTTTTGCATGTGATTTCTCCTCCACAAATATTATTTTTAAAAAGATGAAAATATCTTTTTATAGCACATATAACATCAATTATTAAATATGTTATTTTTTATTTTTATTAATATGGTAAACATGGTATTCAAAATAATCTACTTTTTCATATCAATATTAATCCGGACTTTTTTTAAAACACACTTTTATCACAAAGAAAACCAATGTCTGCTTGATGGACTTGAATGTTTTTTCTTCTTCTTATTTTCACATTACCCTAATTATATTATCTAATTAAATTAAGCTTTAATATTAAAAAATGTCCAAGCTATATTCTTTTTCTCATATAGATGTCTAATTTTTTTATTGAAATAAGTGTCTCAAGTATTTATTTTACCAAAACAAGTGCCTAAAAAAACTTTAAAACATGTTAAAAATGAAATATTATACACCTATTTTATAAAAGGGTATAATTTAAGCACTTATTTTCATATTAAGCCTTAAATTAACTTATGACGTTATACAAATTACAACTAGAAGAGTTAAACTATTCAAAATTAAAGTATGAGACCAAATCCCAAATTTGAATATTGCAAAGGGACCAGAACTGTAAATTGACCTCTATTTTTCAAAACAAAGTAGCAAGAAACGCTGCAGTTTTCTTTAGTTTAATGGGTTTCCGTTTCAGTCCATGCACTTTATTTGTTCAAATGACAGTAAGAAAACCATTAATTAATTATGAGAAAATTTTGGCAAAGGGAAAAAGAGTCGCATCAAAATCATTTCAAAAGTCGTATGAACTATGAAGTTATAGCAGCGAGGTGGGGGGGGGGGGGGGGTTGCATTTTTTGGATTTCAAAAGAACCTATTTTGGATTTCAAGCCGTGAGAAAAAAGAATAGTGAGAAGGAAAAATCCAGGCAAAATGCTTTTTGAAGAAGACAGCTCCCCTTCATCGAAGTCACCACCAGCATTTGATTTAATGATTAATACGTAATTTTGTAACTCAGAGTGGAGTTGGAATCTTCTTTTCTTCAAAAAATGTACTCAAACCATTGCCGCCATTTGCACTTAAGGAAAGGAGGGGCCTCAACAATGGTGGAGCCCTGCAGGCTGCAGCCTTAGCTAGGTGCTCGTGATTTCAATGAAATCATAACCCCATTTTGTAGAAAATGGAAAAGGATCAAGCTTTTTAAAGCACGAGAAAATTACAGTACAAAAGAGAAAGATGGAATTGGCAAAAAAAAACTGTCCCTTGCTCTGGATACTGGCTTTTCTGCTCTGCTAACTTTGAATGGTTAGCTCCTTAGTATTCAAAAGATCACCGAACAGAGCAAAAAAAAAAAAAAAACACCCAAAGTTTTTTTTTCTATGCATTATATATCTATGACAATGGCAGACCCCCCCAAAACAAAACACTTGCTTCAAAAACAATTCACCTTTTCTTTTTACCATAGCCTTTTTATATATAAGTTAACCTACTCGAACAAATAAAAACCAAAAATCCTCGTTTCTTCTCCAATCTCTCTGATCCCATTTGCCTCCTCTCTCTTACTTTATTTGATTCCTCTTTTTTCTCATTCAGGATTCCTTCTTTTGACTCACTTATTTCGAGTTCTCTTTCCCTGGGTTCATTCAAATTCGTTTGCTCATTTTGTTTTTATAATGTTTGAATCTCTGTCTGTAAATTTTAAGTGAATGAGAGAAAAAGAAAACATGGGTGGTCTTAACAAGGTGGAAGTGATAAACAGCAAAGGTTGTTCAAGGTTGTTTGATGGTTTCTCATCTTCAGTGCCATCATTCAGAAGTTTCCAATCTTTTGAACCAATGTCTCCTGCTCCTACTGCCTCTCTTGGTCATGAACCTTTAACGGTTCGACCCACCGGTCCGTTTTCTGGTCTGGTTATTTGCGTCACTGGTTTGTCTAAAGGTTGGCAGATATGTATCTAAATTCAATCCTGTTTTTGTTTCTTTTTTCCTACTCTTCGGCCTCTTTTTATATTTTTGGTTTGATTGGTTTGTGTAATTGTTATAGTTTACTTCTGAATGAGTTTGATAAAACTTGTATGATTTTGAGTCTGGGTAATTGTTATATTAATTGTTCTGTTGTGCTTGCAGAGGCAAGGAAACAAGTTATGGAGGCAACGGAGAGATTAGGTGGTCAGTACAGTACTAGTTTACATCCTCAATGCACCCATTTGGTGGTTCAGATATCCTTTCTCATTACATTGTTTGCTTTAAATTACTTAAATTTTTGGCATAATTGAAATTTGGCTGATTGAAATTTGGTGGTTCAGATATCCTTTCTCATTACATTGTCTCCTATTGCATTGTCAAGCCTTAATATTAGTTACAGCTTTAGCGGACGTAAGTTCGAGCATGCTCTAAAACATGGACCAAGAAATGGTCTATTCCTTGTTAAACTTGGATGGTTTGTGGATAGTGTCAAGAGGAATGGTAAGATTAGGCTGCTTCTCACTTCTAACTTCCCTTTTGTGATTTAAGTTGTGTTGCAGTATCAAGGATTTGCTGTTTTCAATTTGCTAGAACTAACAAGTTTGTTTAATATGTTACCAGAAATGGAGGTTTTTGAAAAGTTAAGGCAATTTTGAGGGCTAATCTGATTTCTGTTTGTTTATAATGTATATATATTTTTCTACATTCATGCAGTAAGGTTAAGTGAATCGCTCTACACCGTGAAGGGTATTGGAGAACATTTTGCACCTGAAGATGAGTTGAATCGGCTTGCTAAGTCTACCACTTCTGAAAGTTCGTGTGTTCCTGCCAGATTTCAGGAAGCCAAGAAACTAGACATGATAGAAAAACCACATGCGCGACTTTGCCGAAGAGGCCCTAATAAAAGTTTGAACTCACTGTTATCTGGTCATACCATGTACGTCGATTCTGATATTTCAGTTGAACTGCGGAATAAGGTAACATTCAGTTTGCTGCCGGAAATTGAGGTCATAGATTTGGTCTGTTAGTCTATATATCACTGCAAGACTTGTGCATAACTCACCGTGTTAGTTATGGTCGATTTGTTATCAATTCGTTGAGACATTTAGTATGTTGATAGGTTATTGAAGCAGCTTCAAAAGAAGGGGCCACAGTGGTAGATCGATGGTTTGTTGGTTGCGCTGCAAGTCATGTGGTGTGCGAAGGAAATTCTATCCATCGATATATTGGCCATTCAAACAACATTATTACGGTGAGTGCTTCTGCATTGCATTATGGGAACAGAGTTTATTATGCATGATCATCATACTGCTTTTGGTTCTGGCACTTTTTTTGTCTGAGCAATATGCATTGCACCTGTAAGAACAATCAACCTTTGTTATGTTTGAACTGTTTTGATATTTAATGTCTCAGCCACTATGGGTCCTCAAAACAGCTAAGGATAGGACTTTGCAGAGACTTGTTAACATGTCTGCTGATTTAGCCAGGCAGATCGGGACAGTGCTCGAAAATGCTCAGAACACCGTTGTAGGAGAGGTACTGTTTTATTCTTATGATAAGGGTACTTGAATTAGTGGAGAAATAGATTTCACGTTTTTTCCCTTCTATGATAGCAAAAGAGCCATGTTAAGCTTTCTGTTAACAAGATTCAGCTTTGGTTTCAACCTTGGCAATACTTGACAGTTTTGATTGTGTTGCATTATGCTAATGTTAAGTTTCACCTTTGTTTTAATAGGGAAATAATGTAGCTAATTCAACGCAATCTACTCCGAGCGTCAGAAGGAATGGCAGTCAACAAGAGAGGCAACAGATTGTACATTTAGCAAAAACTGGGGTTAGAAATCGCCGCAGTCACCGTATGCAGGCAAGTTGTTCTGATCATGTTTGGTATGTCCTAGCACCTGCTTCTAATGTGAATTCTTTCATTTCTTAGAACATTTGATTTCTTTCAGACTTGTCAAACCCCAATCCATCCTATAAGCCCAACCAGTCTTCTGGAACCGGTTTGCTGGTGCATATCTGAGCCAACTTCGACCGCTTCTATTCTAACCGACACTTTGAGCGGTGAAGATGTTAGTGGCCATCAATCTGTATTCTTGGATGCAAATGGTGATGGCAAGGGTTCTGAGGCCTCCTTTACGAACTTAACCCGGTCACTTACTGAAAGGTGATGGATCACTCTTGATATTCTAGTGATTTGTCCCATAGTCTTCTGATTCCTTCTCATGTTTTGATTTAATAATTCTCATGCAGTGAGAAAAATGAGTTGATATTCAAACCCCACTTTCTTACCATACTGTTTCCGGTTGATCGATTTTCTGAGATGGGGCCTTCTTCAAGGACATATTTCAGTGATAACGGCTTTACATGTCTGCAGGTTTTGGATTACATATATGCTTTTTATCAGGTATGAGTATGAATGACTTAGATATGTTTCTCGTCCCTAGATTACTGTGCTGAGTAGGTTATAAAAGCCTAATGTTTTTTAGGGTTTACAGAAGAATAATGTTGAACCAGGTTTTTAGTACCAATCGTTACCTGATTTTTCTTTTTCTTTTCTGTTGCTGTTCTTTTGTAGGAGAACATGTCACTTCATGAAATACAGGCTGCTATTCACACAGACTCGAGCCATGCTGACCAGCTTCGATCAGCATATTCGAGCAACGAGACGGTAGAACGTGGATATATGGCTTTCAGACGAATCGATTTCTTAGGAAGTCGTAAAAGCTTTGAAATGCTGAAGCGCGTTAGCGGAGAGAGTAGCACTAATGTATACGAGCTCTTGATCAGACCTTAAGCATGTCTTTGCATCGGATGGCTTCATCATATATACCAATACTGAAGATGGTTTTGAATCTTCATGGCAGCAGCCTCAACATTTCAACCAAAAAAGTAGTTGTACATCGTGTTATGGCATGATCCCTCTTTAATTTTAGCGTGTCAAGTGTGTAGCAAAGTGTGAATGAGTGAACTCGTCAAATTTTGTTTTGTCATAGCTTTATATTTCATATTGTGAATGAATCAGAATCAGGGCGGCGGTTTCTCTATTGCAGAGAACCTTCTCTCATTAACCATAAAGCTTAATGCGTACTGCGGTGCCTCCGGAACTTTTGTTTTTGTCAGCCATGAGCCATTTGCATGCTCTCCTCTGCCTTCAGTAATGCCAAATCTCGGTACAAAACTGATCATACTTTGGAACTATATCAAAATTGGAATGGTCCAACTATATTAAAATCAATCAATCCTGAAATCCACCCCTAATTAAGGGCCCTGACCGGAGAAGTAGAAAGAACAAATTTCCAACGCTGAGTTATTTCATGAATCGTACTATCATGTATGCAAGTCAAATCTATCAGTTACATCTGAGACCTAAGCCCAAAATTTAACAAAGTAAGATTTAAGATACAAAATGAACAAACCAGAGAAAAGATGTTGCTTACTGGCACAACCCCCTGACCCTGATGCTACCAAAATGTAATTGCTGCGATCCTCTGGCTAATGATACACTTCTGCTTCTTTTTTTCACCTTTTTCTTCCCCTAACTTCTGTTTTTAGAACCCATTTTTCAATTTTTTTCAGACTTCATTTACTCTTCCATTTCCTCCCATGTACAGATGCAAGAATTGACTATGGTAACTATGACTTGATGGGTTTTTTTTACTGTGGTGTCAAAAACTCCTATACTTCAACTCAGTCAAGTCCATGGCTTCAATATATCACAACTCGAAGCAGCCCTGGCTGTGGTTCTGAATAGTCAAGGCCTTCTTCAAGAAGATAACGTTGTACCGCAACTGGAAGTCTTGCTGGAGTACGAGAACCCCTAGTATGGTGGCCAGTTCCAACACATATGTATACTTGCAGGCGCTGACCTGCCGCCCGTGCTGTGCTCCTCAACACTGATAGTTCATTCTTCAGCGTATGAAGGGCTTCACTAACATGCAATCCATGCAGGTCTATCATCCGCTCCTGTCCTCTGAAATTCTCTAGAGGAACTGGGTTCCTATATTATTATAGTTTGTAAACAATCAAACAATAACATATTAGCAAGGAGCCAACCATAATAATAAACACGAGTTTCAGTTACCGGAAAGAACTAACAACCAGGATTCAGAACCAACAAAGTCAGGCATATTAGGCATCAGACCTGTGAGTATGAAAGATGGACACATAATATAGTGAAAGGAGAAAGGATGGGTGGTAGTAGAAGAAGAGAGGCATATAAATCAACTATACTTAATCGGATAAATAATATAACTTATGCTTTTATTCTCCACCAGAGAAATACCCATTGATCAACAGATGTTAAAAGCAATCATAATAGTTGTAGTAGTAGTAGTAGCAAGAGAAGCATTGCTTGAAGCCTTTAAACCACCCTGTCAAGGGACCAACTGCAACCGGAAAGAAATGACAAACCTCTGTTGATATATAGATTCCTGAGCTTTTCCATGTGCTGCCTTCATATGCATATTGTACATTTGTCCTTTCACACTAAGCTCCTTTGCTAGAGCCTTGTTGCCAATGAGAAATGCTTCTCGTGCCTATGTTAAATATACAAGAAAGTACCATCACTTAAAAATATGGGTAAGTTGTGTGGACTTAGTTCAGGAGGGTAGAAAGAAAGAATGAGAGAGAGATAATCAATGAAGAGCAGACTTCATGTGCAAGATCTGGCACAGGTCAACCTTAGAAACTTGCCTTCTACCACTCTAATAATTGATGCACTCTGAGTTTGTATAGTTGCATTGCATCAACTTTGGAAAGCAAGGGCCACTCATCAAAAACATGCTGGTTGTGCATTTTGAAACTTCTTTTTTTTTTTTTTTTGGGGGGGGGGGGGGGAATACTGCTGGTGGTGCAGACTGATATGAGCAAAATTTGAAAGGGACTAAAAAAAGTAAACTCATTCCCAGGGTAGGAAAATGGGGCACAAATAAATAGGGGAAAAGGTGGTTGAGCAATTAGGGGAACACATGCTCAAAAATTGATTGCTTGCAAAAAAAAAAAAAAAGAACCTATAAACATGCTCAAAATTAGGGGAATACTGCTGGTGGTGCAGACTGATATGAGCAAAATTTGTAAGGGACTAAAAAAAGTAAACTCATTTCCCAGGGTAGGAAAATGGGGCACAAATAAATAGGGAAAAAGGTGGTTGAGCAATTAGGGGAACACATGCTCAAAATTTGATTGCTTGCAAACAAAAAAAAAGAACCTATAAACAGGGCAGTTTCAATATATGAAAAAAAATTACAGTGAAATACCTGTTCAAAATAAGCATTCCGTAAACGTGCATGGTCTCGAGCTTCCTCCCGTAGTTCAGAGTACAAATTTGCTGCCAGCTCAATAATGTTAAAGCAAATAGATGTGCACAGAGGATCTATTTCTCCTACTAAAACCTCTATAAATGCACAAACTTTATTAAGTGCAGAATATTACCCACTGCATCTCCAGTTTCAAGCCAAACAGGAGCCGAACGAGCTGAACCACGACTCTGAAACCTATTAGCGTACACCCCTCTTCCAGATGCACTGTAGGCATTAGTAGAGCCATTAGAAGTTCTACTTGACCCAATAGTTGAATCAGGAGAACCATTTCTATCATACTTCCACATTCCAGAATCTTGAGATGCCATTTTCCTGACAGCTGCTGCAAAATCTATGGCACCTCTAGTTGGAAGGGATGAACTGGATTTGAACATAAGCAGATTGTCCTTGTCAGAAGATCGATAGGGACTGGCATTATGTTGAAGATCATCCCCTGCATATTGTGAAGGACCACTCTGACTGTCTGACAATGTAAGTGCGGGAAAGTCCATAGTACTCAGATTGGGAGCTGACAAGGTCTTTGAATTCAGGTTCTGGTTGAAACCACCATCAACCTGAAGCTGCAATAAGAATCGAAAAGACTCACGGAATGCTAAAATATTTAATACAGTTGAAAGGAACATATCATACAACAAAATCTCCAGGAAAAAATTGAGGATGCTAGAAAATTGTGAGCCAAAAACAAAAGGCTTAGAAGATATAACTGCAAAAACAAAAGATAATCATACAATAAAAATGTCTACATATAACTTTTAAAAATAAAGGAATAAGAAAAACTTTTAAAAACAATTCCACATCCAGATTTTGACCATAAAACCCTTTAGTGATTCAGCAACTTTCTAACAATTGATATTGTGAAAATAATATAATTATCTAAGAATAAGATAATCATACGATAAAAATGTCTACATATAACTTGAAGGTGCAACCTGTAAATAACTGTTGCATCAGTACTTGAACAAAAAAGGAAGATGCAAGCACTTGGACCAAAAAACAAAGTTGAGGACTACTCACCTCAAGCTGTGTGAGCATCTCTATAGTCGGATTTAAGTCACAACCATTGGCAAAATAAACTTCAGCAAGGCTTTCAGCAGCAAATCCAGGGAATTGAGAAGCCAAAAAATCCACATGACTCATTTCAGTATCATCCATGTTTGTGTGCTCAACCAAAATATCACCGACGAAAGCATGTCTAGAATTTCCATTATATGGTTGTCCCTCCCTCCCGTTGCCAATTGGCTGATCATTGTTAACAAGCTGCTTATCCCAAGGTTTGAGTGGCAGGTTCAAAATACTAGCTGAAATAGGATCCTCTCCATAAGAAGAAGAAGGATATCTCACGTTTTCAGCTATATTACTGCCATTACCGTAGTGATGCAGTAGTTCCTGCTGATCATCAAATACATATCCACTGCCAGCAGGAAACCTTGAGGCGTTGCTACCATCATGCAAGGACAACCCTTCTAAGGAGAGGTTCCCAGCCTCAATTCCTTGAGAGTCATCTTCATTGATAACCTTAAAGTCCGGAGTAATGTCATCAGGGAGCTGGTGTCGCCAGAACTGATGAGCCTCATCATCAGAATTATTTGAAACAGAAGATCCAGACCGATCAAGCACTGCTTTCCCTACAGAACCGGAAGTAGCAAATGTTGTTGTTGCAGCAGCGACTCGGATGCTTCCTGATGAAGACGGTGACCTAAGAGAAAAGGGAACAAACTCGGCTGCATTGGGATTCAGATTTGTAACCTTGCTAGGGGTAGTTAGTTTTGTGTCACTAATTTGGGTCCCTTTCTTGGACAAGCTCATTCTTTGCTTAAATGGATAAAAGTAGATTCTATTAATATAAAGGAAACTGATGCGGAAGATAAACGATCCAGTTTTGCTAAATTCTAACCGAAACCTGCAAAACCATCCATCGTTTCACGATATTAATTAGTCAAACTTACAAGAGAATCTAAAATTGAAGACAAACACACGTGTACAAAATCAATCCTGAGCAGAAAATAACTCAATAACCTAATATAGAATGAAATTAACACCAAAAAAATGTCGCTCTTTCTAGAAGCTTTTATGTTAATAATTTCCATGAAAATATTGATGATGAAGAACCGTGACAGACTAAAATAAAATGAAATATTAACCATATTTGAATCTTATGCATGCAAAATCCATTGCTTTAAATGAATCACGGTGCTTTGATTAATCAACAACTGAATGAAACTCACAACCTCCTATATAAATAACTTTAACAATTAAGCCCAGAGACTAAGTTAATAGCAAGATTTTCATTTAATAAACCAAAATTATTCCAATAAACAGTTCAAAACCTTGAAATTCCCCTATCAACAATAATTAAACCTGAAGAGAAAAGGAAATGACGAAATACTCAAGTCAAAATTAAACAGTAAGTTCATTTAATTAAAAACCCTAATCAACAAAAAAAAATCAAGCTTTCTAGGCATATAGCTAAACGAACAATTAAAACGGAAAGGCAGTATAAGTCAAATCTACAATCTTTCATTATCCAAGACACAAACTTTTGAGATCCCAAGTCAATCCACAAAAAGGGGGAAATTTTGTAATAAACATAACGAAGAAAGAAAGATTAAAAACTCGAGAGATCTAAGAAATTATACCTTCGCGAAACAAGTCAAAAGGCCTCATATCTAAAGATATCAAATGATAAGGAGGTCGAAGATAAGGGAACTGATAAACAAAGTAGGTCTTTTCCGATAATTTTTGTTTGATTAAAACGATTGGGATTTGAGCTTTGGTTATTGTTTTTTTGTTTGGCTGCAGTCTTATTATCTCAGCTTTTCGTTTCACAACACAGGTTTCGCTGTTTCTTTTATTTCTCGCTTTTCTCTTCGAGTTTTCTTTTTTCTTGAAAATGGCTTTAGCAGCCCGCCACCACACAAAATATACTTATAAAAATAAAACAACACATCTAATTCCAACCCGACGCCATTCGCCACTTGCTTTGACCTTTTTTCTCGTTCTTTATTTTGGTCTAATTATGAATCTCACCCCCCAGTTTATTAAAATTTAATAGTTGGTCCTCATCAAGACAACCTGAAGAGTTAATCCTTTATTTTAATTTATCAGAGTTTGATTCTCGTACTTTAAGGAAAAAGTTATAAAGTTAATTTTATTGGATTTTAACGTCGAAACTTTCATTATATCATTGAAATAAAAATCAGTAGTTTAACAATTTATATACAAATAATTTTTTTTAAATGTAAATACAAATAATTATTACAACACAACAGTTTAGTAATTTATCTGTAACAAGACTATATTAACTTCTCAATTTTTGTAATTTACAATAATCGAATTCTAACGTATTAACTTAGGGGGTCAGTTTCTAAATTTGACCTTTTCTAATTTTTTTCTTCTATTTCCATAGAACTCCCTTTTTCTGATTTGACCTTTTGAATTAGCCATCAAGAAATTAAAATCATAAATATTTATACACAATCAATTTTAAAGATTTCTAATGTGATGCAAGGGTAGCATCTGTTTAACTTTCTTAGCCTTTTCAAAGACAGAACACACAACATACATTATTGGTGCTCGAACTCGGGTCCCAAGGGATGATGAACATTTACCTTTGCCACCAGGACACAAGGGGATGAACTTAACATTAGAAATCATTTAAAAACATACTCATAAAAAATAGATCATAAATCCAATGAACTTGATAGAAAATTATAAATCCAATGAGTGGTCCAATGAAAAAGAATAATATTTAAAAAAAATCAAATTCAATAAACTTTATCTACCTATATATGAATTTTATTAAAAATTAAAAACCAGACAAATATTGTAACGAAATCACATTAAAATTTCTAAAAAAATAGACCATAAATTACTCATCAAACCACAAATCCATTTAAAAACTGATATAGATATCCAACTCATTTAGATGGTTGTTCATAAAATATTAATTCCAACAATTATTGAATTATTAATCTAATATTGTTGTAACAAATAAATGATTCATCATGTTTAACTTATGACTAGATCTTAATTTCATATTACATCACCATTTTGTTTATTTAAATTTAATAAATGTTGAACATTTGTTGGCACGATTGATAAGGACATAAGGTGCGGCAGAATAGGACAAGGTAATAGTTATCAACCTATCATTTAGAATATTATAGGTAATTATCATTTAAATTATAGAAAGTCGTTTATATATTTTTTCATTAAATATCTTATTGGCTCCTCGAATTGTACTAGAAACTAGATGGGCATAACAAAAAATTAAAATGCTTATAAATAAATATTTTTAATCTTTTAAAACAACCAGACTCTCAAATTTTTAAAACAAAAGAAAAGGAAGAATTACTCAAAATTAAATTTGAGATCTCAGACTTAAGATTCAAAAGTTAAAAAGTCTCAAATCTTTAAACTTTAATTTTTTTTAAATATTTTATAGGTGATTACAAAATAATATGTCTTCATAGATATTCTAAAAAGATAGAAATATTTTATAGGTGATTACAAAATAATATGTCTTCATAGATATTCTAAAAAGATAGAAATTTCTATTCCCTTCGTTATGGGTCATTCCTTTGGAATGTCTACCCTTAATCACCTGGCCAAATCTTTAGGTTCATAATAAAGAAACACTTTGATGCAGTTTTTTCTGATAAATTTATGGTCTTTTAAAATGACTTAATACGACTTATTTTTTAATTCTATATTCTTAGCGTGGAAATTAAATTAAAAGTTAAAGTTATTTTTCAGCGACAATTCACTGATTTGGTAATAAATAATTTGGTGTGACATGAACAATCATGTTCCCTACCCAAAAGCTTGATTAAAAGTAAAAGAAAACTTGAAGAAGGAACGTGGAGGAAAAAGGATAAAGAATTCAAGTGATCAATGTTCATAGATAGCAAAATCTAGTAGGGCCACGACAAGTAAACCAAGAGTTCAATTACAGTGTGACACATACAAAAAACCCATCATATATTTTGTAACTTTGAATATAATGAATCATTTGCACGTATTTGTTGATAAAAAAAGTAAGATGATTTTCAGGCGGTTCATTCTATTTAATTCAGGTTGAAAGTTATAATCAATAGTGATAATGGAGAATATAAGTGTAGGAAAGAGAATAGTTATTATGGTCTATTTGTCAGATCTCGACATCTCGTTTATTAGCAATGTTTTTTTGGGTGCTTTGTAGAATATGATGAGTGCGACGGACTAGTTATAATTTATTAGTTAATAGAGTTAGATGGGGAACTAGACAAATTAGATAGTCATCTTAACAGATACTACAGCTCTTCGATAAAGATGTGCTCTAGAAATTTCGCAAATTTCTGGACCTTATGTCTAATTGGATGTGAGAAGAGAAATGTTGTGCTGAAAGAATATTGCAGAGGATCTGAAAGTGAAAATATGATCTTGCAGAGATGACGATAACAAAGGAACACGAACAAAAAATTTATGTCCCCTAAACATGCCTCTTTCTATGCCCCATGTTAAAAAAATTAAAAATTAAATTATGAACCTTAACCTTAAATTTCAAATCCTAAACCCTAATGTACCCTACCGTAAATTTCTTATACCCTAACCATAACCATAACCTTATATTTTAGACTCTAAACCCTAATTTTAGTATGGGGCATGATAAGGAGTAGACGATTTCCATCTAAAAAACACTACTAATTTATGTGGTTAAAAAGAATGTATGTGATGAAAATGAGTGCATATTTTGCAACAAAATGCAAGCATGCGAATGACTATATTTGATGTACTTAGCATTGTCGTGCAGCTAAAGCAAATTAACCCACCACCATCACCCTTCTTGCATGATACTAACAAACGTGCATGTGTTCCCATTTAAAAACAAGCGGTAATATATATATATATATATTCTGGTATTCATATTGAAGCTCTTTAATTATTAGTGTTCGTAGAGGTATACTAAATATGGGTCGTGGTCTTGAATCCAACACTGTGTCTGCGGCACTGGCGCGACTGCTATTGTTGAGTATGAGCATAGGAATGTTGGCCGCGGTGGCATCAGCCCAAGTGAAGCCCCAAAACGTGTTGCCCTTGGGACCGGCACCCCGCTGCGGCGTTGATGATAAGACGATGTCCTGCTCCTTTAAATGCGGCCTTCTGAATTGCCTTGTGGGCTGTTTGACAAATCCCGTGATCATATGCCCCGCTATGTGCTATTTCGAAAACGTTAGCTGCCGCTTTGGCTGCACCCTCTTTGACATTCAACGCCCACCATCACCTGCCGAGCCCTAGAAGGACACACACATATATAATTATATATACATGTTACGTTTTCATTATTTTTACAAAACAAAAGATGATGTTACACAATAAATAATGTCTTTGAAATAAATAAACAAGTAAATTTTCAATGCCAGTAGATTAGTTTTATGTTTAGGATGGGTCGTAGTCTTAAATTTTTTAAATTTCTATATAATTTATGTATCTTTCTGTATTTTCTATTGATAATTTAATTTTACACTATTTATATTTTTAATATAAAGTCATACATCCGTTAATGCCAATGTTGTTTATAAAGTTAAGAACAACATTCCACGGTTTTGTTGACTTAATAATAAGTTGAGATTATATAAATAACCGATTGAATCTTAAAATAAATAAACTTAAAATATGCCTTGGTCTGAGCACAAATTTTATAACGTTAAAATGATCAACCTTTATGCATTATTTTGAAAGGTTGGATAATCAATCCCTTGGAATTTGTTTTCTAATTACTTAGGTTG
This sequence comes from Hibiscus trionum, assembly GCA_030270665.1. Classification (NCBI taxonomy): domain Eukaryota; kingdom Viridiplantae; phylum Streptophyta; class Magnoliopsida; order Malvales; family Malvaceae; genus Hibiscus; species Hibiscus trionum. The sequence goes on along the minus strand of BSYR01000024.1, from coordinate 31,250,284 downwards.
TTTGCTTAAATCATGGACCTTGAATAAAAAATAAAACAATTGATTAATACTTAAAATTGATTAAAATCAACGTGAATGAATCGAATGAAATTGATTTAATCAATTTAGTAAATTATAACCGACTAAAAAGTATTGAAAATGTCATGACCATTGATCAAATTTTTAAGAAATGAATTTAAAATTAAAATAAAAATTTATGATCTGAAGTATAGTTCTTATCATGGCTGATGTCTAATTCAAATTAAAGATCTTTTACGCTAGTACTGTGCGGATGCTCCGTTTGTACTAATGAAAGTTTTTGAAAAATAAAAACTATATTAAGATGTATTAAATACCATAAGAATCTATATATAATGTAAATATAAAAAATAATTAAAGTATGATACAGAAGATAACACGAGTTTGGTATAAACATATAAAAGCTTAAAAGTTTTATAAATTGAATTTGTATTCCCTGAAATTTTATTTAGGGATAACTATATTTTTAGTACCCCACTTTTACCTGTTTTTCTATTTTGGTATCCTATCTATTTTTTTTGACAAAATAGTACCTATCGTTACGTTTTGTTTCTATTTTGATACCCCGCCGTTAAAAAATTAATAGAAGGCTGACTAGGAGAGAGAAAATCACATGTGGCATGCTACCACATCATTTTCTCTCTCCTACTCAACATGCCACTTCAACAAAAATCATAAAAAAGCACACGTGGCATGCTGACTAGGAGAGAGAAAATGACATGGCATGCCACATGTGATTTTCTCTCTCCTAGTCAACCTTCCGTTAATTTTTTAACGGCGGGGTACCAAAATAGAAACAAAACGTAATATTAGGTACTATTTTGTCAAAAAAATAGGTAAGGTATCAAAATAGGAAAACGGGTAAAGGCGGGTACTAAAAATATAGTTATCCCTTTTATTTATATTGATTTGTAGTAAACTAAATCCAATGACTATAGTAAACTAATCAAAATGCATCATAGACCTATATATGATATTAGACAAAAATCTCCTGCCCTTTTTCGATATGTTTTTCGATGCTCTAACACTAAAAAAATTTAATTTAGTAAAAAAAACTCTAACCCTGAGTTCTAAACCTTAAAAAATACATTTGATCCCTAATTTTCTAAACCCTAACCATAAACACAAGTTTAAATTTTTTGTGTGGGACATCAAAAAGAGCAGACAATTTCTATTCATATGATATTGAATACCGACTAAAACAATTTAGTTATAGTTATAGTTACTATGTTTTTCTAAAGTATTCACAAATACAATACAATAAACCCGACGCAAGCAAGCATGCATGCAACATACACCAACAGCTTCAGTTACAGTTATAGGCTTATAGCTTGTCGTGCAGCTAAAACCCTCCACATGTTATCATCACTCTCGCGTGATATATACTAAGAAACGTGTTCACATTCGTTTAATCCACTCCCTTCCCTTATAAACACAAGCTGCTATGTATTATATAACCTTATTCATCATATATATTCAAGGCCAAACTGTTTGATAGTAATTCGTAATAAATATGGGTGTTGGACTGAGATCCAGGGCTGTGAGTGTGGCACTGGCACGGCTGCTCTTGTTGAATATCTGCATAGGAATAGGGATAGGGGTGGTGGCGACGTCCGAAAACGTGTTGCCCCAAACTTGCTCCGTCGAAGACGGTGATCTTCAGAATGTAACCTGCTACCTAAAATGTGATGTTCTCGGCTGCCTTAAAGATTGTTTAACAAATCCATCGTTCGGATGCGGCGTAAAGTGTTTTTTCCAAAACGTTGGTTGCTATAGTACCTGCAGCGTCTTTGAATTTCCAGACCAATAATCACCTGCCAATCTCTGAATGGACGGTCGATGTTTAATGTTTATGACTTTATGTATTACCTCTGTATTATTATTACAAAATGATGCATGATAAACTAGCGTTATTATTACATAAGTTGATTATTTACTTCGTCATAAACGAGACAGTAAAATATATATTACATATCCACCACTTGTCTTGAAATTAAATGTTATTGCTGCATGGTTTGGTGCTGATTTCGGTGATGAATTTGTCCATGTTCCGATTCGAAGAACCACCAGCTTCCAATGCTTTCTTAGTTGCCTCTTTCAACTCCATTGCCCTTTTCTTCATCTCCACGGCACCTGGTCCTTCAATCACTTCCATGATACACCTTTCGACTTCTCCTGCGGTTACTTCTCCTTCTCTGCACTTCCTCATCCTGACCCCAATCTTGAAAATATCAACCAAGAGCATCGAATTCGTAGGTTGATCCGTCCACTCCGGATGCGCGACAATAGGCACGCCAGCCACCACGGTTTCCAGGGTCGAGTTCCATCCACAATGTGTCACGAAACAAGCTACTGCTTGGTTCATCAACACTTTCTCTTGAGGGCACCATGAAACAACATGACCCCATTCCTCCTTTTTGATCTCTTCCAAAAATCCGATGGGGAATTCGTGTTTCCTCGCCTCTGATGCTTTAACAACCCAAAGGAACGGCCTTTTGATGTTCTTCAATGCTGTGGCAATGCTATGAATCTGATTCTCAGGGGACATAATGATGCTACCAAATGAGATGTAAATCACCGAGGAAGGCGGTTGCTTGTTAAGCCATTCGATGCAAGAATCTTGAGCTCTCCACATATCAACACTTCCTTCAACAGTTTCTTCCTTGCCAAGAAGAACGGGTGACACCAATGGACCGATCGGAGTAATCGGTTTAACCGACGACAAAGAGTTCACAGCCTCCTCTTCAAGCTCATGAACCGAATTTCCTAAAACCCAATTTACCTCATCCAAAACCGAAACGAACTCGGCAAGCCATAGGCGAAAATGTGGAGGACTAAAAGGTAGCATAAAAGTTGGAAGATCAGCCACCGTGAACTCTGGCATTCCAGGAAGTTGTACAATCTGATTGGGGTTTTCCAAGGTGGGAAACAAGTTTGGACTCTTAATACAATGATAATAAATAGAGAAAACAGTTGAAGATTGGATCCAAAGCACACTGCTAGGGATGCCATGTTGAGTGGCAACCCCTGGCACCCATGGAACAAAAGGGCTGGCAATAAGGCATGAGAAGCGATTGCCATTAGCCTTGAGACCAGTAATGAGATTTGAGAGATTCCTTGGTCCGTTTGCCTTGAGCGAAGCGAGGAAGGTTCCGGGATCCTTATCGCGATCGAACTCATGGCTAAGACCATCGGAGAAGAACTCTAGAGTGAGTCGAGCAGGGCTGCTGTTGGAGGTGAAATGTGTGGAGATTTTGGAGTCTAGCATGCGCTTACGTGCAACATCATTGGTGGCAAGGGTGACATGAACACCCTTTGATACAAGAACTTTGGCCAGTTTCAGCATTGGGTTCATGTGACCTTGCAAGGCTAAGCTCACCATTATCACTTGAATTCCTTCACAACTCGCCATTGCTTTTCGATGTAACAGAGTTAAATTCACAATTACTCGATTTGTTTGGTTTGAGTACCAAGACTAAAGGTTAAAAGTATTGATTTTTTTATCCCCCAAAAGTTGCATTTTAAAAGGTTGGAAAATCAATCTTCTTTAAGTTTGTTTTTCCAATTATTGTTGTTTTGTTTCTTAAACCTCTTAATTGATCGGATTAATCGTTGAAAACAATGTGAACTGATTAGCTAAAATGACTCCACTTCTGAAAATAATATAAAGTAGTTTTTAAGCGAGTAAAAATAAGTTACATTTTAGGGTATAAAATTTAAATTTTAATAAACAGTTAGATTTTAATAGTTAATTGTTTATTAAAAATTAACAGATTTAGGTACCTTTCACTTTATTTCAATACCAAGATTTCAATTTAAAATTTTAAATAATTATATTACATGAATTGATGCTTAATTAAATGGTGACGTAAATTTAATTTAACTATTTTATTATATAGATTTTTCAATTTATTGAATTCTTCTTAATTAATGAAATGAAGTTAGTTCTGAATTAATTTGTAACATAAATTAAATTAATTCTTTTATTATATGCGTTTTAAACATTTACTTATTTTATTATATAGATTTCACTTATATATTTTCCTCATTATTTCACACTTTCGGCCTCCATTTTCCATCTTCATGCTTTTGACCCTTGGTTTTTCCAAAGTTTTTGTAAAACTATGCATTCGGCCGAAGCTCGTCAGATCGAGGCAAAGTTGTCCTCACCTAATGACGATTTTATTTTTAGGATTAACATTCTACATTGGCAGTGAAAACTGAAAGTTTTCATAAGTGCCTTAGTTTTAGAATATAGTGAGTTAGTTTACGGGTTAGAATTTAGGGATAGTTGTTTTAATTTAAGGTTTAAGATTTAATTTTTAATCTTTTTAAAGGCGACACACAATATGTATTATTAGTACTCGAGCTCAAATTATTATTTTTTGTCAAAAACAAAACTAATTGAACATGAAAAGTGAAGCAAGTGCTTTATTTATTATAATGATTTTCTCTCTATTTTTTCCCTTTAATTCAAAACACAGGGTTAATTTTTATTTAGAAAAATAAGCAAATAAAAAGTGCATTATTTTTCTATGGTCAAAATGTGGTAAGATATTCGAGACTTTGTGAACAGAGGATCTGAGAAGGAAAAAGTAAAGGAAAAAGATAGGCAATGGCTGATGCAACAGAGCAGAGCAGAGCAGAGTTCCAGTCTAAGAGCGTCCATGTATTTTCCCAAGGCACCCATTTCTCTCGCTATATAAAATACTAACTATATTCCTCTTTAAATTTATTCTTTGGTTTCTGGGAAAATTTTCTATTTTATGAAAGTACAGATCTTTCCAACTTTGACCGAAGATACAGAGAAAGAGAAGGTTACCCAAAGGCCAAAGCCAACAGCTTTCGGCGCTCTTTCTTTCTTTCTTTGCTTGCGTCTACATCTTTCTTCTTCCTTGTTTTGCTCTTTTTGAAAATTATTATATTCAAAATGTTCACACTCGAACAAACAATTCAAACATTGTTTTTTTATACTAATAAAATAACATATCCATAGCTAAAGAAAACAAAAGTTTTTTGAACTCTTTGGTTTGCCTGCCCCAATTGTCCAAATCTAAAGCCAACCCTTTTACTCCATTAACTTTTTACTAGACCCTTCATCTTGTTATTGGGTAAGTTACTTTTTCTTTTTTGTTTTTGTTTGCATCTTGTTAAAGTTCCCTTTTTTTTCTCTTTCTTTAGATCTTTTGAGTTTTTTGGGCCTGATTTTGGAGATCTCTTTGTTGGTTTTGTGGTGATTAGATCAGGAAGATTTTGGCTATGCTCATTTTGTGTTCTGATTCTCTTTTTTTTGTCTAACTAGTTCGTAGCTTCATCCTACTGATTTCTTATCGCCTCTTTGAAGTGAAAGCTTTCCGGTGAGTGATCCGTTCAACTGCTAAGATTTGTGGTTCTTGCTAAACTGGTGGGTTGGTGATTTCTGTTCGTTTGATAAATCAAGCATTTTAGTCTCTAATCTTTTATGGAAAAATCGAGGACGCATGGAAATTATGCTGTAAAGGAGGGTAGTAAAGTCCAAAACATCGTAAGGAGGGTGTATTGATTGTGGTTATGATGGAAACGTAAATGGACATTCATGTATGGTGTATTAGTTTTTGTCTAACACGTGGCCATTGTCTCATTAAGTTTATAGATTCACGTGAAATGTTATGGATTTTGGTTAGTAATTTGCAGTCTTGAATCTGAGTGGGGGAATTTAATCAATTATGATATGCTATAATCTAATTCTACTTTTTTGGAATGTTTCATATTTGTTTGTTCATAACCTGATTTATGGCCATTGAATCCATGTTTCTAGGAGTAGAAATTTCTTGTGAGTTTTCTTTGCATAGAAAGTTTATGGAGTTGGTTTAAGCAATTTCATGATTTCTTACTCAAGGATTTCTTGTAGTTGTAGGCTTACATACAAATACAATATCAGCAAATACTTTACCAGGCAAGGGCACATAAGATGCCTTTCGGTGCTTAATTTATGCATCTTCTACGCTGACTACTGTTCTAGAAATATGGGTTTATTATGCAGCAAAAATCATCCTTACAATGAAGCTGATGCCGAGGAGAATGCACAGGTAAACACGTTTTTTACATAGATGGTCTATCATCCTTTTATGGAGTCCAACCAGACACATTTTTGTTCATTTTAGTTTCAGTTTAATTTGGAGTCTGTTCATTTTCAGGCTGCAGAAATTGAAAGGAGAATTGAGCAAGAGAGAAAGGCTGAAAAGCATATCCAAAAGCTTCTACTACTTGGTGTGTACAACTTAGATTCCTTTCCTTGTTGCATTGTTTGCAAATAACGAGTTATGTACTCATATTTTGACTGTTAATTTCACATTCCACCATTTTCATTCATTTTCATATGAGACTTATGAAGCAGCAATACTTATCACAGAATTGCTGTAGGTGGCAAAATGGGCATTAGGTGCTTAATATACTCACTATCCCTTAACAATTGAGATAAGAAATTGAACACCCTAAACTGTTCATGCTGATTTGCTGCAATGCTTTTGTTTTCTTTCATGTTCTTTCAGTACTCTCCCCTTGTATTTTCTGGGTTGGTCCCGTAATGATTGAAATATTCATTGTTTTTAAGGTGCTGGTGAATCTGGGAAGTCAACAATTTTTAAGCAGGTTTGACTGATTGATTGACCTTTTATTGAAATTATTTCATATTTGTTGACAATGCTGATATGTGTATCATCATTTTATTCCACATGGCTTGTCTGCAGATAAAGCTTCTGTTTCAAACTGGTTTTGACGAGGAAGAGCTAAAGAGCTATATCTCAGTCATCCATGCAAACATCTATCAGACTATAAAAGTATGCAAAACCTGAAAAGGGTGTGTTGGTTTATTTCCCTTCAGGTGTCAGTTATCTATGATCCGGAATTTTATTTCTATTATGAGAGGATCTTAATCTATGTTTTTAAAATCGTACTTCACATGGTGTATAGATACTGTATGATGGATCAAAGGAATTTGCCCAAAATGAAGCGGATTCTTCCAAATATGTTCTATCCAGCGAAAATGAGGTTGGAACTCATCTTTTTCTGCTATCTGGTATTTGTAAAGTTTAGCAATTGCTTTCCAATTAGTTTCTCTTCGTCTTTATTCTTGAAATGATCAGTTATTGTATCTGTGGTGAAGGTATTACATAAACTTTCTATTCTCTATCAGGTTATTGGAGAGAAACTATCAGAGATTGGAAGCAGGTTGGACTGTCCATGTCTAAATAGAGAACTTGCGCAGGAGATAGAAACTCTCTGGAAAGATTCAGCAATTCAGGTAACTATGCTTTATATGTAAATGATATAAGCTGATTTTGTAGCTCCATTGCTTAGTTTTGTGTTTAGGTCTTTTCGATGTTGCGTTTTAGTACTTAATCACTCTGTGTACTTGTAGGAAACCTATGCTCGTGGTAATGAACTTCAAGTACCAGATTGTACTCAATATTTCATGGAAAATTTGCAAAGATTGTCGGATGCAAATTATATTCCATCAAAGGTATCTAGAATTTGCAATATTTCCTTCTTAAAGAAGTTTTAGTGCCCCACGTACATCCTGTCCGTCAAAACAGTCATCATATATTCATATATATGTTTAATACCCTCCTAAAGATGAGCATGCATGGTAAAGAAAATCTTGAAAATGAAAATTAGCTTATTTAACATTCAAGCTGTTGGTGGCATTGCATTATAGCTTATCTCTTCTGAAGTTATTTTCTCTAGACCAGCTTCCTAATCTGGTTTGTGTTGTAGGAGGATGTTCTATATGCTAGAGTTCGTACAACTGGTGTTGTTGAAATCCAGTTCAGGTGAATTATATTTAGTCCTTCCTTTGCTTATGCAAATTCATTGAGTTCAGATTTATATGCTTATATAGATAAATTAAAATGGGTACTCAATTATGGCTACATGCCTACATCATAGATGCTACATAGGTTCCTGTTTGCATTTTGTAGGATGCATTGATTAATAACTTGCATCGTCTATGATGTCTGATTTGCAGCCCTGTGGGAGAGAATAAGAAAAGTGGTGAAGTATACAGACTCTTTGATGTAGGAGGCCAGAGAAATGAGAGAAGGAAATGGATCCATCTTTTTGAAGGTGTTACAGCTGTGATCTTTTGTGCTGCTATTAGCGAGTAAGATCCTCTTTACTTTTGCCATCTCTAAATTCTGTTTTGTCTGTATACCTAACTATTTCTATATCAGATCCTGATATAAAATGCAGAAATGTTACCTTAGAAATTGTTGCATTTTTAGGTATGATCAAACACTTTTCGAGGATGAACAGAAGAACCGGATGGTGGAGACTAAAGAACTCTTTGATTGGGTCTTAAAGCAGCCATGCTTTGAGGTTCTCTTTAGGCTATACATGCTCCTTGTGTATCTAATAATTAAGTATTGCTCATAGCTGGAATTTTGCTCAATCTGAAATCTGGTTCTTTTCTGCAGAAAACATCCTTCATGCTGTTTCTCAACAAATTTGACATATTTGAAAAGAAGGTTCTAAAGGTAAAGGGCCAGTAGAATGGTATAAATTTTAGGATATTTATGTTTTAGTATCCGTGTGGTCTTTGACGCCCAACATTATGTAGGTTCCACTAAATGTATGCGAGTGGCTCAAAGACTACCAGCCTGTTTCAACGGGAAAACAAGAGACCGAGCATGCATACGAGTAAGCAATTTTTTGAATTCCCATCATCATAAGTCCTTGTGAAGAAGGAATTCTCACCGTAGTACCGTTTATGATTCTCTTTCTGTTCAGGTTTGTAAAGAAGAAATTTGAGGAGTTATATTTTCAAAGCTCTGCCCCTGATCGAGTAGACCGAGTCTTTAAGATCTACAGGACCACTGCACTAGACCAGAAGCTTGTGAAGAAAACTTTCAAGCTCGTTGACGAGTCTTTGAGACGGAGAAATCTGTTCGAGGCGGGGTTGTTGTGAATGTTGGCAAAGGACTGTTCATAATTTGAAGTCCCATTTTGGATGTTGGAGGAAACACCCATCTTTTGAAATGCTGGCATATCATATTTTCATCACAAGCTAAAGTTTTGATTTCCCCATATTGTTGTTGATCATTTTTTCTCTCTCTAAAACCCCCCATGATTCTAGGGGCTGATTTGTTTTCCATGTTTGTTTGTTTGTTGGTGGGGGGATATTGGATCAGAATTCAGACATATGAACATGATACTATACTCTTTTATTTCCTAGCAATACAACACGTTGTTTATAATATTCCAAGTAATGTTCTTGATAATTATTCTTGTCTCTGGCTTTAAATGTTCCGACCAAAACCTGTTTCGCCTCTTCCCTTTATTAATCTTACTTTAAATCATACAATGTCAGCAGCTGCAGTACAACTAAGCCATTATTTCACGGCTGCTGCTGCTGCGAGTATTCTCAAAGTGGGATCTTCCTTTGAAACAACAATACTAAAGGAACAACTTTATGCGTTGCTTTTGTCGTCTATTTTTGGACTAGTCGAACGGAATTTTGTAGGAAACAACGTAAAAAGAAGAGGAAAAAAGCAACCGGGCCGATACGATAATGGAGTTTTTGGTTTGCCGGGGGCGGGGGACTCAGACACCTGCCGGGTTTTTCTAAAAACAGACGGCTTAAAAACAGGCTAAATACAAACCAGCATCGAAACCCCTGGATGAAATAGCATATTAAAAAATGTATATACCTTTTTCTCTTACAAAATTGTTACAATTTGTGTACATTTTTGTACTCATTTGTGTATATGCACATTGTGTAATATTTTTGTGTACGTACACATTTTGTATAACAAATGTACCAATTTTTTCATGTCTGCCAAACCAGCATCGAAACCACCTTTAGGTAGTATCGATGCCCCTTGTTATTATTGTACCAAATTGTGTTTCCTTGTAACAAGTTGTGTACATACACATTTTGTATAAATGTACCAATTTTTTCTTGTCTGCCAAACCGGCATCGATACCACCTAAAGGTGGTATGGATGCCCCTTGGTGAAATAGCGTAATAAAAAAGGTATGTACCTTTTGTGTTACAAACTTGTAAAGATTTATGTACATAATTTGTAATAAATATGTACCGCTTTTTACCCAGCAAACAATGCATCTTTGTAATAAAAAGGTATTATGCATTCTTCTATTACAAAATTGTACCAATTTGTGTACCGTTTTATGTACAATTTGTGTACCGCTTTTTACATCTGCCGTTTTTTAACCTATATTTAAAGGTTGTTCCATAGAATCCCCCGACACCTGCACCGTCGGACCGTACCGTGTATCTTAGAAAATCGGTGGATTAGAGTGAATATAAATATGCAACAGAAAGAGCGTGGATTTTGATGCAGCAGATGGCGAGTGACCTAAAACCCAAACTAACCTAACGTACAATGACAACGATCTGTGACGGAGGAGAAGAAGACGTGACGCTGAGCTGCTTCCGCACGTGGTCTTATTCCTATGGCCCTTCTCCTCTTTTTAAATTATTAAATTAAACATGTGGGCTCGGCCCTACTTACCCACTCCTATAAGCCGGTACTACTAGGGGTGGGAAGACCGGGTACCCGGCCAATTTGTCTAGATTTGGTCCCAATTCCGATAATTATAAGTTCCTAAAAATTAGAACCAGTCTCGGTTAGACTAGGTCTAAAATTTCAGGAATCGGTCTCGGTACTAGTGGGAGCCGGTACTGATATCGGGTATCCGGTTAATTAGTCTATTATTAATAAAATTTGAGCAACAAGGGGAAAAAATCAACCATCAATAATAATAATATTAAATAACAAAGTCAGAATATTATAAGCTTGAAGGTTGAAGTCTAAAATGAGTTATACTGATAATATTCAAACCTCTTCAATGTCATTCGGTACCAGACCAGTACCAGGTATTCGGTACTGGTCCTGGTCTCATTGGGTACCCACCGGGTACCAGGTCCAAAAAATTAAGATCCAGTCTCGGTACCGATTGCAACCGGGACTTAAATTTTGGATCCAGTCCTAGTCCCACCGAAATTAATTCCGGATAAAAATCCACCAAATCCGATCAAGTCGAAAACCGAGACCGGGTAATCAAATTTTTTGCCCACCCCTAAATACTAAAAACCTAAGCCTCAACCTGACTCCACCTTTTCATTGTTTAATTACATTTTTATGTGTGATTTATTTCTTCTTCTTTTTTATTTAAATAAAACTGCTTTTTTGCATAGTAAAATTTCATTTTTTTACTTAATTTCCCAGTAAATTCTCAATTTTTAATAAAAACTACTTTTAAAATTATACATATAGCGGAGCCGAGCCGAGTGGAAAGCTATAGAAGCTTTTGAGTTTTCCCCAAATATTCTATTTTGCTGTGCATTCAATTTTTTCAAGGGACAGAAATGTGGATAAGGCAAAGACAGACCCAAAGAACAATGAAAGTGCCATCTGCCACGTCATACATATCCATGTCCGTACATAGTCAGAGTCAGAGTCAGGTAGTAGTAATCCAAAACCCTTGGTCCACGTGGCACGTTAAATGACCAACGATCACTAGCATTAATGAAGGTAACAGCTCTCTCATTTTTTATGATTATCCATTTGTATGAAGTTTTCATTTTTACATACCCAAAACGACGTGCGTTTCGAAATCATCTGATAAAGTGCACCGTTTCCCTTTATAAAATAAAAAATGGAAAATATTAACAAGGAGTGGATGAGGATAAGGTCCCCCATTTGCTTTAAACTATTTATCCTCCTTTTATTAGCATTATTATTTCTTCTTCTTTGAACATGTCGACTGTATTGGAAACCATAGATTCGTATAGTGCTTCGAGATTTGAATCCACGCTGCTGCTGAACCAAATCAAAGAGGCGGAGGAGGAAGATGATTGTTCATCGTCTACCACGACGTCGTCTTGGATCGGAATGAATAGTGATGATGAAGATGAAGTTCAAAGCTCCTTTAATGGTGGCTTAGACACCATGGATTCGCTCCAACAGGTTTTGCCTATGAGGTTCGTTCCTATCTCCGTTTAGATTTACTAAACACCCTTTTTTTTCTCTTAAAAAACCCATCAAATAAATGTAAACAAAACTCTGGGTGTTTGAACAGGAGAGGCATCTCGAGTTTTTACAATGGCAAATCCAAGTCTTTCACAAGTTTAGCTGAAGCTTCAACAGCTGAAGAGATTGCAAAACCCGAAAACGCCTACACACGGAAGAGGCGAAATCTATTGGCAATTAACCATGCATGGGGCAGTAAGAGGTTGAAAAGATCCATCGGATCAACCAAAAGTACAATGGCTTTTCTAGCACAAGTCACGACTCTGCTTCCAACTTCATGCCCTCCACTTCTTCCTCCTTTTCACTAATATAGTGCCCCCTTCGCCGCGATCTTTAAGTTGCCGGAATTTCTCTATTTGCCGGTCATTCTTGCGGGCTGATGTACGGGGATGCACCACTGTTTGTGGGCATCAGTGCACTCAACCATGTTGATCTTTAGTTGAGGATTAAACTCTACGAAACATAAATTTGTAGTTTTTGCCGAGTTTGCTGTATACTCGAATGGGAATCAGGCTTAATTTGAAGCTTTTTTTAATGCATGTTGTACATAATCTTCTTCTCAGTACTTTTTTTAACAAAAGAATTATGGATGTTTCTCCTTTAGTTATATTAAATTAATTTGAGTATATTTTCATTCGAGTTAAAATCTTAATAGGTTTAGACTAAAAATTAACCGAGTCTCTTAATATCTTAATGGATCTAAGCTTAATATATTTGAGTATAATTTTCTTTAAACTAGATCGGTAGACAAGAACAGTAATGGCAATTCTATGTACAATCTAAAGGTTCTTTATACAGACAGGCATAAGAATACAACATGAAAGCATTTCTACAGTTAAAACCCAATGTGAAAAAAGGATGAAAAAGGAGAGGACAAGCTTCACAAGTAAAAAACAAGAAGCACCCTTCTCGATTCAAATGGCTTATTATCCCTACGCAACGCCAATATTGTGGTTACCTAAGCCCTACCACTACCCCATGCCTATGCCATCAAGTGCGATGGAAGTTTCGTAGGTTTAATTTCACAAGTTTTCTGATTCTTTGCGGCGCGAATCTTTCATCTTTGATGCATTAACTTTCGACACGAACTATACTGTGGGTTCAAATAGCTGCCTTCCGGTTCATACGGTGGGCTTACTTTTGATTCTGCGTTAGAAATTGTGCACACGAATATTCCGACAAGAATGCAGGGAGTTCAATGTCGGAAGGGTCTATTGCTGGTATTGCGATATCTATATCTTCAGTTGAGAATGGAATGCTGCAATCAGAAAATGATTCGACTTCAAGAACAAGTCTAGGTGATATACACAAACATGGAGGATTTTAGCAGTGGAGAAACACACATTCAAAAGGCAAACCGTATCTTCACTCGGGTAAATTCAGACAGTAAACAAAAATTTGACAGAGAAAACACATTACCTCAGATCATCGTCCAGCAAGAATGAGTTCGAGGCCAGATATTGGCTGTCCTTGTTCAACATCTCTCTCATTTCAGCAACAACCTGGTGATAGATAATGTCAGAAACCCCAAGTGACATGATAAAACACACATTTACCATAGATAGCGAATCCATGATTCACCTCATTTGACACACTCTGGGTGCCATATTTGTCATCCCAGTACATAGTACTTATTCGGTAAATTTGCCTAATAGTCAATGCCTGCACAAGTTCCACAAGAGAAGGAAACATGATTAACCTACAAAAGGGGGAATTGAAATAGGGGATTCAGATGAGCATTAGCTTACCGGACACAAGTCGTTACTAATCTCGGCCAAAGACTTTTTTCTCTTCTGATGTATTACCTAAATAAATGTAGAACAAAAGAGTGAACAGACTTAATAATTTATACCTTAATAGGCCACACACACATATGTATTTTTGAAGCTGGGACACTAACCAGAAAACCAACAGCTTGCCTAATATAGTTTAGCTCATGCCAAGAGGTTCCTGCAAACTGTATATTCCAATATTTCAGAATAAAAGACTATTGCATTCAATTAGTACAATAACTAGCTGAAGAAAGTTATTTACCTCCTCCTTTGCATTGACTATCCATTTCTCTAGTTCTGCTAGGCCAGATTTAACATATTCACCATTTGAGAACGAGCAACATTCTCGTCGAAGTAAAAGACTGGATAAAATTTGATCTTAATAGTTTGATCATTCAACCAATTGATTCTGAAGATAATTTTAAATAGAATGAGCATATACCTGTTGAAAAGAGACATATTGATGAAGGAGAAAACCTGAGTTATTAGCTTACGAATGAAGAAAGAGGGTACCTACATGCACAGGGACTGGGTCAGAGAAGGTAATTGAAGAAACACAAGCTGGGATGATTTCTATCGTTATTGCTCTAAATAATTTCGTAAGAGAGACCCTTTTTACTTAGTTGATAAATATATTATTCAATTCTCCCATCAAGTATAGCGCATACTTGATGACCTTATTAATTAAGGTTTAACGATCAGTTGCAAACTAGTAATTCTTGTTTCTAGAAGAGAAACTCCTTGCTTCAAACTATTACACCTACATGATTTTCACGTAAATGATCCATAAGGGAATCCAAGAACTTGATGATGCTATCCCATTGACTACTAGGTGACTGTTGGGTAAGCCCTCCAGGAGATCTTGATTTCCCAGCAAGCATTCGTGCATTTTTCGGCACCTTCAAAATCAACAAACATTATCCAGCAATTAGAATTTTAGATTCCCAATAGTCTGGTGCTTTCTCACAAGGATCCAAACAAATATGCATTATTTTAAGAAAACAAATAAATAAAAGAATTGCATGTACATGGAAACATATATGAAAAAAACATTGATCAAATCATAATCAGACAATGAATGCCTTTTTGCTCAAGTTGCTTTTTACAGTGTCAATCACCTTAACAGTGAGCTAAGCACTTGAACTGCACAACACAAACACAGCTAAATAATAATCAAAACTTATCTCGGGGCCAATAATTCATAAATTTGATTTTTTGGGTTTAGCATCCAGATCTGCATAATATATTAACATCTAACATTCAATACAAACCTGAATGCACAGTCCCAAAAGCGGAGATAATTCTTTCTTGATATTGTCACGTATCAAGCCAAAAATCTTCTCAACACAGGCTGTCAGTTGTTGTTTGAATAGTATTGCTGGATATCTTGCGTCTATATGTGACATGCCATCCTCAAACCCGAGGTATTTGAAAGGTGATTTTAGACCCTAGAGGTGTCATAAACAAAAATCAGCTTACAAGACAAAGATGTCCAATGACGTGATAAAAAAAGAATAAAACATGACTACAAACCTAATACATCAATGATGTCTATTCTTAGAAATAAAGGGGGCTGCTTCAGTCATGATAACAATAACATAACAAGCAAAACTTAGGATTTATTTTTAGCAGGAATTGCATTAAAATTTCAACAACAAAAAAAAAACAGAAATAAGAACTCTACTAAATATAGCAAAATTACAACCCAAAAAGGTCATTTTCAAAATATTGCAATGGAGCTCACATAGGAAACCCTCCCCGCTAAACCAGTATTTCCTCCGGAACGTTGACTGGCAGCAGAAAGAAAACCATTTGATCGTAAATTCTTTTGCAGCAGACACAAAAGTGCTGAGGTGTTGGACAACCAATAAGGTAAGGTTACATTTTCAGGTCCAACCTGCAAAAATGTCAAAGATTGAATACGGAAAACATTCACAAAAGGCTAAAAAACTATTAAAAAATATTAAGGGATTGAATTGAGAAAAGGAATGAAGTATTATTCAAATATTATTATCAATATCTATTACAAATTATGGCCTTCTAATTTCATGAAAGTTTGTGATGATGTACTAGAAGTACCTTCAGAACATCATTGATTCCTTCTATTATGTAGTCAAATATAGCAGTCCGTTCAGACTCGAAGGAATGCCAATGATGAAGACTTTTGTATATGATAGAAGCAGCCAGCGGTTTACCATTGTGAAACCCCAAATTTTCTTTGATACATCTTGAAAGAAATTCATAATTTTCCTGTGGACACAGATTCTTATATTTTAAGTCATCTAAATGCAAAACTATCAAAAGATGTTACTGAGAATCAAAAGAATAAATTTAAATGATATTCGTATAAACAAGAAACCTGTTGTCTCTCTGCTGTTAGTTTCGGCCTTCTTGATTCTGACATGCTATGTGAGAAAGGTACAATAAGTTTTGAAGGTGTGGGAGATTCCTGCAGAAGAGAATGTAATCAGGAAAGCTTAAAACTTGCACACCAGTTGGAGCTAAAACTAGTCAAATGCAGCAATATTTTTCTAATGGAGAAATGAGACTTACATATACTTGCTTCCGGTCAGTCTGAGGAAGACTAAGTGTACCGCCATATTTCTGGTTCATTAAGAAAATAATAATTTACATGAACCACTTCTCAGTAAGCCCAATAAATGCAAATTTAAAGGAAAAATAACTCGTGTAAAAAAAGGATGTCAGGCCAGCGTCATCCAAGATAAACAAAAATTACAATTAATGCAAAGATAAGCCATCTAAGATAAAAACAAACATGCACTTACTTCTGAAAATGACTTCAGAAAGCTAGTACGGTTGCTTTTCGGGGACGGGGTCAATGCTTTTTGTCGTAGAACAAGATTTTCATCTTCTAAATGTGAGAGCTTCTCCTCCAGACTTGTTAAAAAACAACAAAAAAATGGATCAGGCAGTAAAATTAATTAATGTGCAAACCAAATTAGTATATTCACTTCAGATGGCAAGACAACAAAATAATTCAATGTAAAAAGCAGTTAGTGGAAGACTAAATTATAGCAGAACAAAATGCAATGTTACCATAACAAACAGTATGCAAAGCATAGAATATGCATGCATGTACTTAAGTCTAAATCACAGTTTCAAGTTATGAAAGATACCTTTTCATGTTATTCTGGAGCTCAGAATTCTTTTGTTCTAATTCCCGCAATTTTTCAACCGTATCATTGGCATCTTTTACAGCCTTCTTGAGCTCAAGCTCCAGGGTAGAATTCTTCTTTTCCAAGGTATCCAGTGAGCTCTGAAAAGTAAACGGAAGTCAAAGGGAAAGGTTAAATCATAACAAAGTAAACTATAACGTTCCAAAGAGAAAAGTAAATAGTTTTCTTAGACTAATCATAAAAAACCGGTAATCAACACCAAAACACAAACCTTAAGTAGTGCATTTTCCTTTCTCATTTCAGCCATCATAGCAAGTTCCTTTTCAGATGATGATTTGTCTTTTCTTGATAATTCCAATTGATTTTGCAACACTGCATTCTTGTTGCACTCACTAATTGTTGCCAGCTTAGCTGCATCTAACTCAAGCTTCAATGATTCCAATGCTTTCTGAAGTTTCGTAATTTCAACTGACTTCGTATCTTCATTGGAAACCTGCAGATTGCTACATTTAAATAAAAATGGAACATAGAATAACAGAACATTTTTATTGAAGAAAAAGAATAGAGGCACGAAAAAACAGATCTAAGAGCAAAGTACAAACTTTCCAAATTTATATGATTATAGCTTTTCTAAAACAAGAGTTCAGACACTATAAGTGATACCCGCATTCGTTTTTCTAGATGCAGCCGCCATGTGAGATCTTCTAATTGCTTTTCAAGCTTGTTCTTAGCTAATCGTAAGGCACCCGCTTCATTAGCCTCCTGAAAAATGTATATGGAAATGTGGTCATGCATTGCAAGAAAGTTCTTAATATGTGTAAGGTATGATGGTGACTTGGGACTGCAATCAATACATAAGTACAGAGATTCCACCTCGTTGTATAGATGGATCTGTTCTTAAATGAATATTCAGTTTTCAAGTCAAACTTAAGAAAACAAGGAATTATTACTTATTGCTTTTCAACAATTCTTTAAATCCTTACATGAGTACAATCGACAAGTATAGAATAACATTTAATACACCTGGAAAATATAGGACTTCCCTACACTGACTTATTATTCACACATATGAAGATTGTTGACCAACCATTTGACTTACTAAATAAATGCCTACAACAACTTAATGAGACTCAAATAAAGTTTTATGATACTAAAAACACAATTTTCAACAAACAAGGATTCTATTTTCTTGAAATACTTCTCTTGCATCCTGGAGGAAGCACTCGGTAGATTCCACAAGACAGAACTTTACAGTGAAAGAAATCATAAGAATAAGAAGTTCCACATACTTGCTTAAGCCTTCGGAGTTCTCTTTTTGCAAGTTTTTGCCTCCAACGACATTGTATTGCTATGATATATTTTTTATAATTATGGAAAGCAGAGCGGAATCTGTACAATCTCCAATGAGCCTGCTCAATGCAAAAAACAGAAGACATTAAGAGTCAAATTCCAGTCTGCAGGGGATTTTACCCAAAAACAAGCAACAAAGGTGAAGCGGCTTCAAAATAAGCAATTAAATGATAAGCATGCTATGAATTTGAGGGAAATGGAAACACATTAATTGTTTATCACACACATGCCCAGAGTGCAACTTCCAAAAACCATGATGAACATACTCATATACATATTGAAAACCACATGATAGCATTTGAATGCACAGAAACATGATCAAGTTTTACTCACCTGGATCACAGATGCTGCTCTATGCTTCTTTCCATGCAAAAACTTTTGACGAGCTGAAAAGCCACGGATGTTGGACTGTATAAAAACGGATGCTGAAATTAGTTTCAGATAAGCACGCCTCAATAGCCACCTGCGGACATATTTCTGCAAACAAACAGCTGCTGCTGCTTCTCTTCTTGAAGCAAACATCTTTCGAGCAAGGCATCCTGCAGCAATAATGATAACTTAGCACTAAAGCAAAGATCAAACATACGAGGCAATTGATCTATTGGAAAGCATAGTTAATGACCCAAATACACTTTGTTATCCGAAGAGCCAAAAACATTTTGAGTATTCTGTAATGTCAAATTCGATTTAAGATTGTGCATTTCAAATTTTCGGTAGTTAGGTTACTTTGTTTTATGAATTATTATCTCATACACCGGAGGTGGAAACTTTAGTTTCCACAAGCGGGTTAGTGTAGGGGTTTAGGGTTTAGAGGTTAGGGGTTTAGATTGTATCGTATAGAATTTAGGTTTGATGGTTGGAACTTGGGGTTTAATGTTTGGGGTTTAATATTTAGGGATTTAGGGTTAGGGATTTCAATTTTGGATTTTAGCCTTGGATTAGGCACGCTTGTGTAAAAAAATTTACACCGCCTGTGTAAGGGACAATTGTCCTTGGTTTATTTAGCATCCTCACTTATTCCTCTGTTCACCTACATTCCCTCTATTTCCTTTTTCTAGCTTCTTCTCTATTCATATTCTATCTATCCTTGTGTTCTACATCAGATATTAATTTTGTGTGGAAATGAAAATATAGCCAAGCATAACATTTGAAGAATGTATAGAAGAAAAAAAAACCTTAAAAAAGAAATCTCAAGCAATGAAACAAAAAGTGAATTATGGGTTATTCAGGTAAGAAAAGTAACCTCTGCAATATGCTTGGAGTGCAGTTGCAGCAACCCTGGCTGAAATAAACTTCCTACGTGCAATAAATGTCCGCAAACGGTGTTGAATACATTTTGCAGATGTATCCAAAACCTCAGCCCGTAGAGAATCTAAAACACCAATCTGACCAGCTCTAAGAAACACTTTTGTCTTGCCCAACTGCACAAAATATTTGAAAACGGAGAATTAGAAAAATTAGGCCATTTAATGAAAAATCGCAAAAGTGGCAACATAAAATTAGAAATAATTTAATTATACAATGTTAATCAGAATTACCTGAAAATTCTGAAGGTTTAACTTCTGCAGAATTTTCTCTGTCAATGTCTTTTCATCATAACTGCAAATAGAACTTTAAAAGTTAAACAAGAAACAGAAAAGGAAGAACAGCAAAGTGGAAGAAATCGATTTCTTTAGAAGAGATTCTGGAAAAACACTGCCATGGGGAAGCAAGGACGCCCTTTACTATTCACAAAGAAAGAATAACAAGTTGTAAGCAAATTCCTGAGAAAACTAGATGTGCAAGGTATAGCACAGCAGAGATTTTAACAGAAACGAAAAGAGGATTACGATATGCAATATGGAGACATACCAAGTTATAATTTAATCATCCAAACAAGAGAACTTATAAGAAAATATGTAGTTTGACATGTGCTTATGAATTATGATAGTCTGCATGGAATGCAGGTGTGTTTGAAAACATTTACAACCTTGTATCCATGAATTCTGGAGCTAACAAGCCAAAGCGATCCACAAATTCAGAATAAGTTCGTCGAGTTGGATAGCCAGCTAGACTTATTCGAACAGCCTCCAGAACACCCTAATTTCAAATCAAATAAAATTATCTTAGCAAATCATTGAAATAGGAAATGTAAAACCAATCAGAAATTAATCATGTGTCACTTGGGCCAGGGACCTCTGCCATCAATAAAGTAGCACTCTAAATATTTGGCCTGATTGATGTTATCTGAAGTTTCTTGTAACAGACTTGTCTATTCTATTACTTTATCAGAAAGCAACATTTTCAAGTCTGATTGAAAATGCAAAAGCTATGCTTCCGTTGTTATTAAGCTTTTAAAGTACTTTCCTGCCATTTTCATGTAGAAATTAATGCACTCATAAATCAACTGAAATCAAAGAATTTCCTGAATGAAATGGAGCCAAAATGCACAGATGTGAATGTGATTTCCATGTAAGGAATGGAAGGCCAACGTCAAATGTTACAACACACTAAACAACATCAGGAGCACAAAGCTTTAGAATGACCTTTCCATTGAGATTGATAGCACTATAATTCAACAAAGGAAGCATATATAAAGAGACTACTTACCCCACAACGGAGTTGATGAAGGATACTGAGGTTCTCAAATTTTTGAGGTCGGTTCAATGAGTTTGGCTTCACACAGCGTATATAATGAGGTTCTGTTGTGTTGAGGGTTTCCATGAGTGCTTGAAGTTGTTGCTATAAAGAAAAGGGAAAGAATTAACAGCATTGGCGTTGACGAATTATAGACATTATCTCTGATGTGCTTATACAGTGAAACATAAAACTCTCATCAGTAAACCGCAAGTAAATAGGTATGTTAACTAGGAAATCTTTTGGTAATCAAGCCACTCAACCAAGAACATCAATAAAGAAAAATAAATCATCAAAGTCTTCAAAATCATCCCACTTCCTAAAATAAGATCCAAGAAAGAAAAATATCAGCACCACAAAGAAGAAAAGATAGAAGTAGCCAAAAATTCCTGTGATAAGTTTATTGTCTTAAAAAACAAACTCAATGACATGCCTGAACCTTCAAAAGGGCTACCTAAAACAAGTGTTCAACTATGTTAGATGGACTCGGATACGAGTATCCAATACGAGTATGTCCATGTATCATACTCATCTTCTAGTAAAATGTGGGACTCGCAGATTTGGCTCAAAAATAAGATACAGAAAGGGGATCGTTGTAAAAACTTATATGATTATAATAATACTACTTCTAAGCTTATATGAATATAATGATATTAGTACAGAATTGAGTTTTTCAGATTTTCTGTACAAGAAGGAGACCATAGGAGGTTAGAAAATGCCGAGTTACTGCACTATTGAATGTCAAAGAACTAAAAAAACAGTTTTTTAAACATAGATTGGACTCTTAGTTAAGTTCTCAACCGACAAGCATATTAATGTCAACAAGAACTAATAAAATTTATCTGAATATATCATATGACATAACTAGTAAAAACTTCTTTAAAATTCTAACTCCTCAGGAAAGCCATCAAAAACCAAAAAAAGTCCTGTACCTTAAATCTTGTGGCGACTGAAGAAAATTTGTACGATGATCTTGAAGATTCCTCCGGAGGTGAAGGGAAAAGACCCGCCACAAATGGGCATTTAGAAGAAGCTAAGAGATTACAATGTTCTACCACAACATAATCCCGGTTTTTGTCTATAAAGGAATCTGTTTGATAAGTAACCTAAAAAGAATGGAAGAAGTACATCATCACTATATCTGCCATATCCGAATGTAATTATATTATCCAAGACACAATATTCTACCACTTACCTTGCCAGCATAATGTGAAACAGTAAAATCTGTTTCTGAAAATTTAGCCTTCTCCAACCTCGGGTGACCTCGGAAATTCTGAAACAATTTGGTCGAAAGTGTTTCATGCGTGGATTTTGGGAACATGCTGCACAAAAAAGAAAATCAGGATAAGGATTAACAGCACATATTAAATCGTATAGAGCAACACGCACCAATTTATAATGAAGCATTTAAACTGTACCAAGCTTCATCCAAGAGAGCAATTATCCCAATGGGTTTCTGCATATGCAAGCACATTAGTGTAAGGCCCTATTGGGAACAAAATCTATAAGAATATTTAAATGGAAAGAAAGAAAAAGAAAAAATAAGTCAGATGATATAAATATTTAAAAAATGTAAAAATTGGAGTTACATATTTGGTCAGGCGCAAGTTTACCGAGTGAAAAATAATAACTGTACCTATATGTACATTGCTAATCAGTAATCACTAAATATCATAAAGATGCAGACTTCAAGTGCACATCCTGTAAGTTAAATTGATCCTTGCCCCTAAAAGAAACACTACTTGTAATAACAGCACCGGTAAATGACACAAAGCTCTTAAGTAATCCAACGGTATTAAGGGATACTTGTAATAACGCTCGACGGCCGACAGAAATAACAAACAGAAAAGACAAATATTTCTTTTTAGAAGACCATGAATAAAAACCTTCTCAATCAAATCCAAAACATCTTGGTTGTCTATAAATTCGATGTAGCTCCAATTAATTTCTTCTTTCCTATATTCATCCTGTTCCATCTTGAATACATGCTGAAACAAATGGAGAAAAGAATGTAAGAAAAAACAAGTGACGGGACAGCATAGCACAAACAGAATAAATGTAGACTTCATTGTATGGAAGATTGATTACTAACCTCATTGAAATGCTGCTGAAGCTTTTCATTCGCAAAATTAATGCAAAATTGCTCAAAACTAGGGCACAAAAGACGACAATCAATTAAAGAAAAGAAACATGGAAACAACTCTTTGTAAGTATAGACAAATGTAATGCACTAGAGATTAGAGTACATATGCATACATCACATAAGAGACACTAAAGCAATAGATTTAAATAGTAATAATAATAATAACAATAAAAACATTAAATGAACGATCAAAACCAAAGAGTTGAATTTTACCTATTATGCTTAAAGCATTCAAATCCATAGATGTCCAAAACTCCAATTTGTACACGGGAATTTAGATCTTGCCCCACAGACATATTAATCTTATCAACAAGCCTTAGGAAATAAAAAGAAAATTTCAGAACAGAAAAGGTTTAACTATCATAAAAGTTAACAGAGAAGGTTTAATCATCATACAAAATATACATTATGAAATAAATGCCTATAAACATGCATTAACATGAGTATACCAATCGAACAATCGAGAATATACTGTCTTTGCCAATGCATCCCGACTAGCCACAGCAGCATTACAATCAAGAGCTTTAACAATACTTCCTTCACGGGTTTGAATGGTACGAGTACACAATGTCGCCAACAAAAGGTTCCCATCACACCTGGTAAATGAACAATTTGGTAACGTGCCTAACAAGGGAATGAAAATCTACAAAATGAACAATGGAAATTGAATAGATCAACGAGTGGCTGGCTTGAACTAGCCATCAACCTACAATTTCATTGTCAATGTGCAAGTTACAGGCTATTTAATAAACTCAAAACCTACATGCCAAAACATTAGGTGTTTAAAATAAGTACTTTTATTACTGAAATTTGAACTAGTTTACTACCGTTTCCGCACACTACTGATAATTAATTAACACTTTGGTTTTCATCTTTTTTTGTTCGAAAAAATATTGAAAATATTTTATTAAGCAGCGTCTTCTTAAGTAACCAAACTCAAACGGATGATTATCAGTGATTTATTAATTAGCACATCAGTCATAGAACAAAAACCAACATAAACTATTGATTGCCAAGTAAACAATGTGATTCCAAAACCAAACCTCAAGTTCCATATGGTAATTTTGCCTTTAGATTGTGAAAACATCCAAGAAGAAGGTTACATGATTGATACTTTACTCAATAATATATGACTAAAACAAGACAAGAATAAAAGTTATCTTCTAGTATCACCCACCTAAAAAGATCAGCAGCCATCTGCATATGGAATGTAGATTTCTGATCTTTAATAACTGAAGAATCGTGCTCTCTTCCCGGGGAAAATTCAATGTTTCCCAGGTGCAAAATAGCAGCCAAGGTGCGAAATATAGCTTCCTGATAAAAAAAATAACAATAACATACGGTGATTCAGGGAAAAATAAAATAAAGGCACAAGCTCAGAGTAATATTCTCAAACCTGATCCTCATGACTAATTCCAACAATATCCATTGCCCTTCTTGTCTTCATATACTCCTCCGCATTGCTCACTCCTTCAAGTTCATATGTCTTACTTTGATTTAAATAGTGAAAGTGGCTTGGATGGCCTAATTTGTACTTTTCTGCATCCTGAACAAACAAAGTAATAGGTATGAAAATATGCCAGTTAAGGGATTAAGTTATTTAGGCCTTTATGTTATGCCCTGAAATCAATGAACTGGCCTTCTAAATTCTAATAATGCAATGCAGCTCACCTAAAGCCATATTTAAAAAAAACAGTAGTCGAGTAGTACAACAAGCTATCAGCACTACACAGATTTCCTATAGGCCAATATAAAGTATGTTAACAAAACATTTGTAGGACATATTCAACCACATGGAGAAGGAAAGAAAAGGGGATGCACATTCATACAAAAAGGTCTCATAGAATGTGTAGATGTATACAAACATGATATTCATAATAACTTAAAGTGCAGCAATCTAAAACTTCAAAGTTCAAACAGAACATTCACAAGCATATATTATATATGGTGTGCACACAAATTGTACACAAGCATAAACACGGTGAGCCAGACAATGAAGAGAAGGGAAAGAGAAAAAGAGACATTTATGACCAAAAAACAAGATAAAGAGAGACAGATTACTTTCCCAGATGCACACAATTGATAGAAGCAATGATAATTCCTCTCAGGATCTGTTATCTGAACAACACGTGACCGTTCAAGAAGGTAAGTTCTAACAGCAGCACCAGATATTCTACCATTTGCATCAAATTGGATCTCAACAAACTTGCCAAAACGACTGCCACAGACAAAATAAAGGATTAGGCTACAATACCAGAAGATAAATAAATTATATCCTGTCACTTCCACCTTATCAGCATACAACAGCAAACTGGCATGTATTATGGAAATTGGAAATAGAACAAGCTTAACATATTTCTGAGTTGCAACGGTATGGCTTTATGTGACATAACTCAAAAAAAAAGTCATCTTATATTCCACCATTTTGATGCATTTAAAACATATAAAGACAGTAATGAAGGCAGAGTTGAAGATGAGAGAAACAACATGGATTAGTAGGATCAGATCAGCAACAATTTAAAGCAACCTAAACTCTTACTTCAAACTTCAAAGTAATTCGGTATATTTGAAAGGGACTATAACCTACACAGTGCAGATGAGTCTATAAACTCAATAAGTGGGTATATACACTAGCCAGTAGCCACATGTATTTCAAGAAAAGGGTTCTATAAAGCTCACCTCGAATTGTCATTTCTAACAGTCCTTGCATTTCCAAAAGCCTCCAACAGTGGATTTGACTGAATCATAAAGGAAATAGAATCAAGAGCATGTTGGTAACAAGGGGTAACGCATTCCCAGAGTATGTAAGCAAACATGAACTTGGCTAAACCACATAATAAGTTTATAGGATCCTCTATTAAGCTTCAATAAAACTACAAAATAAGCAAAATAAAAGTTTATTCCATTCTAAAAGTAATCTGCATAAACCTAGAGCAAAATATGTAATAATTGCTTAACTTTCATAAGACAGTATGATACCTGCAATGCCAGTCCACCCACCCCCACTACCCCGGAGGAAAAAAGAAAACACACAAACACAGACTGACGACCGTATTTAGCAGTAAGAGAAAACCCTAATAATAGCAACAAAAAATTTTATATATGTAGCCATTGCGTTCAGGTATTAATAAAGTTAATCAACTCATGTAATCTTACTTCAAGAACTTGCTGCTCGACAGTTCGGTCATCACCACCAGCTGCACGGCCTCCAACAAAAGTAAGATATTGCATAATTAGCTTTGTTGTCTCAGTTTTACCGGCCCCACTTTCTCCACTGACTAGTATAGACTGGCTTCGACCCTCATTCATCATTGCCCTAGGTAATAAAACAGAGGATTTAATAGATAGCAATTAAATCATGTCATCCGCAGGGCATTATAAATCAAGCATCCAAAGAAAGACAAACATACCTATATGATACATCAGCCACAGCAAAAACATGGGGGCTTAGCTCACCAAATGGAGCACCCTTGTACTGCTCCATCATATGTACATCGTAAAGATGAGGAAGCTTTGTGAACGGATTAACTGCTATCAAAATGCTTCCTGTATATGTCTATAAAAGAGAAACAACTTTGTAACCGGTTCAGGTAGTTGAGAAAGTATCAACTAAGGATACTAAGAAAATCAGAAAAAAATTATAAGAAGAGAACACAAGTGCATGTGCAAACACATCGCATAACCAATGAGAATAAAATAATTATTTCTTTATAAACTAAAATATGTTAGTCCCAATTAGCTAAATATCACTAGTAACAGCATTAAAAAATCAGAGTCAAATCACTAGCAAACACATAATGAAACTCGATAACCAAATATGACAGATACAAATTTATTCAACAATGTCTTATCAAATGAATAAATCTCTGCAAGTAAAAGAAAGAAACCATGCCTAGACAAATATTAGAGAACTCCATATTAACAGGTTCATGTGGCATGCTAATTAAAACAACATAAAGCATAAGAAACCTAACATAAGTAAACAATGACATCGTAATACTCCTTAAAGACACAGTCAAAAGGTGTTGTTATTTAGTTAAGACCATCTAAAGCATAACATCTAAGCGAAAGAGGAAAGCAGAACTCTAAAGTTGGTATGATAACTACTAGAAACTCTAAATTTGGGAATAAATAATAAATAAACAAAAATGAATGACATGCCTTGAAAGAATCTAAACGGGTTTCTTAACTAATGTGAGGGGATAACCAGTTCTCCTGAGGAATTAAAATCCAATCATTTATAAGAAACATATTTTTAACCAAAATTGGAACACATGCTGCATAGTGGAGATCTTGAACTCCATAATTTCAATGACATGCAACTCAAAGAAAATAAGTATAACCCGGCAATTCAGGCGTCAGCAGGACTTCAGGCTTTAGCATCAAATTTAACTAACAAATTAAACATATTGAGCTTATATTTTAATCATTACCATTTTGAACAGCTACAAGATAATATGCGTGAAAAGAAATAATTTGGTTCAGAACTAAGCATAATTTTAAACATCACTCGAGGAATTAACAAATTTAAACTTACATAAATATCATTCAAAGCATATCTCCTCTGAAGATTATAGAGAACACCAGGCTCATTCAAATAAGTCAACTTTGTCATATCATCAACACCGCCATGTTCTTCCTCTTCATCCGCGTCTCTAGGAAACAATTTCTCTGGAAACGCCAACACCTAAAGAACGAGATGAAATTGAAAGTTCCAAAATTAAGCAAACAAAAACAATCCAAAATACCAAAAAAAAAAACGGAAGTGAATGAAACTTATACCGTTTTACCAGACGCAGCTTGGACTTGGACCTGTTTGCCTCTAAGATCAGTAATTTCAGCTGCAACCCAGGCCAAGTTCTTGTCCTCAACCCACACCTTAGCACCCTTGCGCAAATTCATGTTTGGTTCCTGAGAAAAAAATTCAAAAATTCAAGAAACCAAGAAAGAAAACTAATTAAAATGAAACCCTAAAGAATCTCGCTTCTGTTTGTTTGTTTGTTAGGGAGAAGTGAAATGCGGGTACGACGAGTGTGACTTTGGAAATTTCAAAGAAACCCTAAACGGACATAGAAAGACAAAACAGATGGAGAGAGAGATTACGGGCATGTTATTAGCTGTGAATTTTTTCGACTTCCCGCCCTAACTGGTGCTGTGGACTCTGAACAATATTGAATGAGTATTTTTCCTTATTTTTATTTCTTTAAATATTTCGTATCCGACACGTCAGTCTTTACAGTACACCCTTTGCTTCGCTTGGGTTTTTACTTTGGAGCGGGGCAGTTCTCTTGATCTTGCCGTATAATAAACTTTCACCGTCTGTTTGGTTGCTGGGAAAATTGAAAATTTCAGATCTTCAAAGAATCCCCAATGTTCTTGAAACTTTGAATTTCAATGGTTTTTATGTGCGGCGATACCCATTCTGCCATTCCCATAGCCGTGAACTGTAGTTTTTTCAGTTAACTTTTCCCTTTATATTCCTTTTTTTCAACGCTCCATTTCCATTTATATTCCTCCTTTTTCCTTTTTTTGAAATAACAGGAAATTTAAAACATTTTTTTCCTAATTCGAAAATTCAAATTTCAAAATTGGTGGATCCATTTTTACTGTAAAACTCCATGAAGAGGCGGTGTGGTAAAATTCGTGGTTAGGTACAGTATTAATGATACAGGCCAGAAAAGAATGTAGGTGGTTTAGTCATTCAAATGGAAGACAAAATGTCTACTTCACTTGACAAATATGGACTTACCCCCCACTGCATTTTCTTCTCCCTCAAGGACCATTCACTTATAAACAAGGCTACATACCGTTCCAGCCCTCACCAAAAAACTGATTTTTCTAGTTATTGCTTTCATTTTTTTTTATTTTGAATTAAATCAACTCTAATATTATTCAATCTATTCGATATTTTTTATATAATTAATTATAAATTAAAAGCCAAAATCATATCATTGTATTTACATATAAAGCACGAATACGAAAGTCCAAAGTCGTACCACGTAATCAATATGTTCATGTGACGGTAAGTACGGGTTAGGTACAATTTGAGTACGTGACTGGAACGTTTAATGTTTAAGGGGTACGGCTGGAATTAATTAAGTGTGTCTAAAAGATTATAAGGATGGTTTTTGAGCTTCACGCACGTATCCAAAAACTAGGGGTGGAAAAAAATCCGGTTATCCGGTTTTCGGATCCCGTGGGGTAGGACCGAGACCATATTCAAAATTTAGGTTCTGGTTACGACCGTGATTGGATTATAGTTTCCTAATTTTTGTGGATGTTTTGGTTTCCTGTACCCGCTAGTTGTTGGCTACCCGATACTGGTCTGTTAGGACCACTTTAGTTAATGTTTTGGTGGATGTAAATTTAGAGTTTTTTAGTTTATTCTTTTTTTTTATGTATGAATATTATGAGTATGACTCGTTTTAAGACTTTAACCTTCAAGCCTACAATATTCTGACTTTATTATTTAATATTATTATTGGTGGTTGGAATCTTTTTCATGCAGTTCAAATTTTTTTAATAATAGACCAATTGATCGGGTACTCGGTACTGGTACCGATTTCCACTAATATCGGGATCAATTCCAGAATCTAGGACCTGGTCTGACCGGGACCGGGACTAATTCCAGTTTTCAAGAACTGATGGCTACCGAAACTAGGACCAATTCTAGGCAAATTGACCGGGTACCTAATCTTGTACATCCCTACTAAAAACCAAAATCATTTCTATGTTAACGTTGTTTGAATATCAAGTAGTGATTAGTGAAGTGAGATTGACTTAATGTACCCAAAATTTTAACCGGTGCTGAAGACTCCAACTTAGTAATTTTCCTTCTAGTCATACTCATCTTCGTATCAGCAGAACAAAAGTATGTACATTTCAAAACAAAAAGGAAAACGTAAGATGCAAGTCGAAAACAAAAAAGCAGCTTCAAAGAAGTTGCTATAATGATGCCATCAAATATTATGCAGCTTAGAGTCAGAAGAGTTGTCGCTTGTAACCGCATTGAAGCGGTGGATACAACCGCATTGAGGACGGGGGTTGATTTGTCCCTCCTCACTGTTCTATGTTTGGATTCGTAGAATGCACGTTTATCAAAGGAATATAGCAGAATAGCATGTTAATTGGCTTCATTGTATTTGTGTGTCCCCATCTGCATTTCAATATTTATAGTTTTAACTCTGCTTGAGCTTCAAGTTTTCTGGATTTTTGCCTATTTCTAACACTGTACAGTGAACACAACCAATATGTTTCATTCTATGAGTAAAACAAACCAACCAGGATGCTTCACTGGAAATTCTTTTGCTATGACTGTCAAATTAAACATCTAAAATACTTGTTTTTAGGACAATTCAAATTTGAGATTTCTCGCCAACCAGAAGCCGGTTTATGGACCAGAGCTGGAAGAGCGATCCATGGACTTCACCTCGTGGTTATGTTATGTCTACTGCTTCTGCTACTGGTGTTGGCCTTTGCTTTCTGGTTTTATTTGAACCGGAGCTTTATGAGTTTCGACCGTCCTGGATTAGGCCGCGCAGGTACTGGTGGCAATAGGCTTGATTGCCTCTTCTTTAACATCTTTATACCAACAAGTGAACCGTGAGTGAACTCGAATCTGATGAGCAGCCCATCAATTTGGTTCTTGGTTCCCTCTTCTGGTATTGATGTTGATCTTGGCATTGTCTTTACTGCAACAGAAGCTTTATAAGCTTTGAACCTAACTGGATTCATGGAGCCGGTGGTTCTTCTGCTGGAATCTTACTGTTTATTATTATTATTATTATTATTATTGTCGTTGTTTTGAAGTGAAAGATTTCTGGCATGAACCGAATAACTTAATTGAAGTTGAATTTCTAACAACAGAAAGTGCTTTATCATAGAACATAAATCATGAAACTTCTGTTTTCAGTCATGTCCCTGTAAGGAGGAATATGCAGTTGAATTTCTAACAACTATGAAGCACGGGGACGGCCCTAAGGTGGCGTCCCGCGTACCCAATACGTCCCCAAGACGGGGACATTGCGGGGACGGCTGGGGGACGTCCTGGAGATGTCTCAATTTTACCGGGGACGGTCAAACTTATATCGGGTACGGTCAACGCTTATTGGGGACGTACCCGGGGACGTATCCGAATATATTTACTTAAAAAAATGGAAAATAAAACCCCTTCTTTGTGAACAAGGTTTTAAAAACCATTAAACTTATCCGAACTTAAAAAGCTCAAGGATAATTAAATTAAAAAATTATCCTTAAAAAACTACTAAATTAAACACTCCACCTAAAAACTATAAACTTAACACTTAATCTCAGCAAAAAGGCCAAGACTAGATTGCTTCCTTTTCTATCTGATAAATGCCTATTTATAGGTTGCTTTCTCTGAATCTAAGTGTTAAAAAGTAATTTAAAATTATTAGAAGTGAATTTAAATAACTACAATTATAATTATTGTTTAATAAAATTATAATTTTAGTCCATATTGTATTATAAATTTTAATATTTTTTATTATATATATTAAATTTTATTTTATATTTGCCGTACCCTCGCCGTACCCGTACCCTCTAATTTTAAAAATTGCCGTTTTTTGTCCCCGTCCCCGTCCCCGTATCTGTCCCCGTATCTGTATCTGTGCAACTTAGTCTAACAATATCATGATAAACAACATATACCATTTCAAGAGAAAATGACGTAACTGCCGCATCAAGTATGTTGAATCAATTCGAAAACATAGAACCAGAAAAAAAAATCAATGGCATAAGGTGTGAACAATCAAGTGGAGAATGGCTCAGATACTACGGGATATGATCATAACCCAAAGGCATATCCCGCAGCAACGAAAGCTGCAACGGCATACAACCACATGTGACTAGGTCGAGATAAATTATCAGCACCACTGCATTGATCATTGGCACCACTAAAGCATCCAGGTCTGGAAATTTTAGCTACACCTCCCTGTGGAACAAAGCTACTATTATGCTTACCACTGCTGAACAGCACACACCAGAAATAGGGACCCCCACCATCTGTGCCGGTCACGGCAGCCCCAACTTCGGTGTGGTTCTTATTGTAAAGAATTTCCAAACTCTTCTCGTTTTCCATCAACATCGAGAATGCCTCAGAAGGCTCGACATATTTGGATTGACATCCAAGTAAACGGCCAGTGATTGGAGTGAGGGTCGAGGTGTCAACATCACAGCTGGGGGCAAAAAGTTCAGCAAATAGAGAATCAGAAGGCTTCTTGGATTCTCCTATAGCTTTACAATCACCTTGGAATGCTTTTATATATTGCAAAGCAATGCAAGCCAGGCCTTGGTTGTCAGCAAGAGACGATGACTTGTGTGCTGTCCTATTGGAATTAAGCACAGCCACC
The DNA here is from genome assembly GCA_030270665.1 of Hibiscus trionum. Lineage (NCBI taxonomy): Eukaryota > Viridiplantae > Streptophyta > Magnoliopsida > Malvales > Malvaceae > Hibiscus > Hibiscus trionum. The sequence continues at coordinate 31,217,845 of BSYR01000024.1, read as the reverse complement.
AACTCATCCGCAGGGTTATCGGTTACTTTGGCTACAATTCAACAGTCCAATCATCAGGGCTAAAGAATAACAAAACAATTAGATCATAAACCGAAAGCACAACGATAGCGCTCCCTCGGCAATTTCCTCTTCTCTCTACAGCAAGACATGTTTATTCCTTATCGTACTATATCATGGCTAACCAGAAGTTCAGATTTATATGTTTACGGATACCAAATCCTAATTCCATCTTATGCTTCCATATATCAATCTCAATGTTTGCTACTCATAGTATTAAATTGCGGCCGCATCATAACGGTTTTGGAGGTCTTCGCGACACTGTAAACCGCAACAGCATCTAGAATCATAGTTATATTTTAGAGAAAAATCACGCCGCAACAGCCGCGACTTTGCAACCGCGGCCGCAACCACAATGTTTGCTACTAGACAGCCATTAGATACTTAAGAAGATCTATATTGAGAAATGATGAACGAGCATTAAAAAGGAGAAGCTTCTAACCAAAATACAAGGAAATCTAATATCCAAAAGTAAAATTCCTTTCCTTTTTCAAGTATAGCAAAATAAACCAACTAACTAAAATACAGAGCTTTAAACACGAGATCCAGGAAAAATGGGCAATCATCAAAAGTTTAGAACTGCAATGCCTGAGATTCAGATCAATACCATATCTTGCCGACTTAGAAAAAACAGCTGCATTCGGAAAATATGAAAGAAACCCAGAAATAATCATGGAAAAAGGAGTAGTTTTTATAGCTATGAAGCAGATTAGTTCACTTCTTAAGACCGGAACGATGTACGAAGTCATTCATTCATCACACACAAAATATATAAAAAAAATGATCTTTTCAATAATTGGATAAGAGAAAGGAGGAGGGAGACTTACTTTGAGTATTGGCAGAAACGGAGAGGAAAAGAAAGGGAGAAAAAAGAAGCCAGAAAGCCATTGCCATTGTTGCGGTGAAGAGTAGATCTGGTACAGAAGGTAGAAATGAAAGAGAGGGAAGAGTGAGTAAGATGTCGACTTCGTTTCGGTTGCTTTACAACTACGGCTAATCTGTTCTTTTTTGGTCTTTATTTGCCGACATTGCCACCACCCATCCGGGCTTCTCCGTCTTTAAAAATGTTTTCAACTAATTATTTTAATTTTTAATCCAATACAAATCATTAGTAATTGAGCACACAACACATAAGCATGTGAACTGTGAAGAACACGATTTTTTAAATCCAACTATTCAGTTTTAAGTTATTTTGTTATTATGAGTAACCTCATACATGTTTAACTCTAATAGTATTTTAATTAAAACTTAAAAATCCCGCGTTTTTAGATCTGACCTTATTTATATTAAATAAATTATCTTAATTATTGGTGGTGTATGAATCAAACGTGGCCTTTGAGATCTATTAATTGTTTGATGGTAAAAAGTGTTAGGAAAATATTATATTTATATTGTATGAGTTTGAATTTTGGAATTTTTTTTAAAATATAAATTTATTTACTTAATAAAAACAATCAAATACAGTCTCATCTTAAAAATAGCATATTGAAAGCTTAACGAGATGTGACAACAAATTTTTTAATTTTCTGAATTTTGGAACCTTAAATTTGTGGGTTTTGAATAAGTGTTATATTTGAACGCGCACAATTTCAATAAGTTCTATGATTTTTATCTGATCAAAATATTTTGTCTTTTTTAGTGTTTTTATTTACGCCTTAATAGAAAAATTAGACCTTAATTTTTAAATTAAAAATTAAATTTTATCCTTAAACTATAATCTTAATCCTTAACTTTAAATTTTATATTTAAACTTAATTTTTTAGTATGAAAACATAAATAAAGACATAAAAAATAGAAAATTTATGTTGGTTCTATCACACTTGTTCCTCGTATCATATATAACGAGAAAATAATTTGTTGAAGAATCAGATTGTATTTTACCCACAATACAATGTAATATATGTTTATAGATATTTTTAACTCTATGAGAAAGGTCATACATTTTATAGACATTATAATTGAATTCGTGTCTGCTGGGATGATTATCATCCGCTTCAGCCAAGTTAGTTTAGAAAAACAACATTTGTGATTACTATATAATAGAGTAAAGATACATCCCCTATCGAGCAAGGGCGATAGACAACACGACGGACAGTATTAGCCACCCCAGCATGAAATATCCCACCAATCTCGTCGGCCCGACGTCCTCCGGTTCCTGTCACACCAAAACATCAATAAAACCGACCATTATAATTGGCTAAAAAGAAACATGGTTGATCACCTCTGGTGGAGGGTCCTCCGTAGGAGTTAGGGTAATGTCCTCCTCAAAAGGCCAAGCATATCTATCTGGCTTTTCACTTCTCGCCAAGCTCCAGTCATACAACCTTCTTTCCAGGGGCGGTTCAAAAATTTTGAGGGCCCGGTGCAATTTATTAAAATAGGACTCTTAATTTATAATCAGTAAGAGATATAAATGTTTTTTTAAAAAAAATATTTTAATACAAAAAATATTATTAAATTATTCTCTTAAGCAACAAAAAATTGACTTATAAACATCTAAATATCAAACATTTTTACTTCAAAATTATCATTTTTTTTCATGCTTTAAGTTTTAAATATTTTTTTATATACACATAATTATATATATAATTTTATAATTTTTTTACAAATATTAAATTTAATTTAAGTTCCCTATTTTCGGTGCCCTCTCTCTTAAGGGGCCTGTGCGGTCGCTCCTATCGCGCTTGTCCAAAACCCCACTGCTTCTTTCCTCCACCGATGACAAAATCGAGTATGATTCCTGAGGGAGAAAAATGAACTTCTCAGTTTATATATGGATTAATATAAAAAATGAGAAAATGTTTATAATATTCAAAGACTAACTTTTAAGAGATCCATTTTGTTGCTGAGTTCAGCTTCATCCAGCCCCTGATTCAGGAGTTGATCAACCTTGTTTCTGTAGGCCACTGTGACCTGTTCATAAGAACATCCTTTTTGAAGGCCAAGTCTACCATAGTGGTCTACATCTGTTATTGCTGCATGCTAAAACTAAAACCTCATAAGTATTGTTTAGTGTTTTCCCAGAAATAATTATGATTATCAAAGCATAAGGATTAATTCAATGTTAGTCCTGTGAATAGAAATAAGTGAAAAGGGTTGATCTTGATCCTGAGTTACGGATGCCACGGAGAGCTCGTTCAACATTAAGAGCAGAGATTAGAGAAGGAGGTCCTTTAGGAGTTTCATCAATGGATTTTTCTGATTCTGTTTCGGTGGCTGGTGTCTCGGATAATACATCGCCGGAGCTCCTGATGCTCAGTCTTCTTCTCCGCTTTATCGAGAAATCGACGGGAGAATTTGGGAATATGGAGGCGTTTTGGGGCATGAATGTTCTTGCCAGAAATGTAGAGAGTTGCAGCAGTGGTTGATACAGCCATGACTTTTGTCACACTTTTCTGGTTCTCTACTTTCCAATGGTTTTTCTATTCAACAGATACAGAAGATAAGACGCGAGCTTTTAACCAAAGGATCATTATCTTCTCATAAAGCATACACATTATTTGTAAAAACTTGTCCCCGTATATCAACAAGGTCGTTGTAGTATAGTGGTGAGTATTCCCGCCTGTCACGCGGGTGACCCGGGTTCGATCCCCGGCAACGGCGCTTTTTTTCCTTTTTCTTTTACATCTAATTCCCGTGTACTACAAGTGGATTTGGGCCTGGGAAGCTAATCTTTTAACATATGTTCAAGTCTCAAGTTTTCACTAAGGAGCCAACCCATCACATTGTAAAATAATAATTATTTTGTTAAACTTTATCTATTCAACCTTTTATTTTCAAGATGGATTTAAAATATAATTCAATATTTATTGGTTCTTATCTATTTTTTAGTTTTAATACAATAATATAATTTACATTTCTACAAACTGTAGTTTAAGATATATATTAAGTAATAAAATGTTTTATATGAAAAAAATAACAATAAAAAAGTTTAAATAGAATTTTATAAAATAATTCATATATATAATTAAAAATGAATAAATTTGCTTAAATAAGAATTTGTAATATACAAATATTTTATTGTGAAAATGATCCTTGAAATCTGTCGGCCAAATATTAAACCACATCATTTAAGTTTTGATTCACGAATTTTTAAATTTTAGATATTAAAGTATATTTTAGGCTTTGTTAAACGTATATCACACTTTTATTTAATCAATGATTTTATGGTTCATGATACTTTTTCTTCCTTTCAAAACCAAACACTATTTATTTTTGGGTTATTATTTGATACGTCGGCCAGTGGCGGATACAGAAATATATTTGAGGGTGGGTACATATAAAATCTCAAATTTCAGGGTGGGCACAAATCACAAATATTACAAAAATTTAAGGACTAATTCAAAAAAATTAAGAAAATTGAAGGCAAATGTGTGAACTTTAAAAAGTTCAGGGTGGGCACGGGCCCACCCTATGTTATATGTACATCCGCCACTGACGCCAGCAGTTAGTTTTAGAGTTTAAAGATTTAGTTTAAGGTGTATAGTTTAGGGGTTTAAGTTTTTAAATTTAGGGATTGTGGTTATGGTTATAATTTAGGATTTATGGAATAAACCCTAAATCATCATCATATTGCCCTAAAACTAAACTCTAACCTCTAAACCCTAAATTCTAACAATAAACCCTAAATTCTAACTACTATACATAAATTCTACGTCTCTATCCCTAAATCCTACACCCTAAACTAAACCCACAAACTCTAAAACTAAGGCGTTTGTCGAAACTTTTAGTTTTTACCGCCCAGTGTATAGGATAATAATCCTTTATCTTTACTACTTGACACCGAAAAAATATTACTAATATAAGAATGATTAATATTTGATACACCGTTAGTGTAAAAAAAATTTGCACAAACGTGGTTAGTTTCAAGTCTAAATCTAAAATCTAAATTTCTAACTTTAAAACCCTAAAAATATATCCACGACCCTAAACCCTAAATTATAAATATGAATCTTAAATTCTAAACCCTACAACCTATACCCCTAACCTCTAAACTCTAAACTATAACTCTAAACTCCTAAATAATTCCGCTTGTGAAAACTTTATTTTCCACCGCTAGTGTATAGGATAATAATTTATATAATAATATCTAAATACTAAAAAACAAACTTGAAATCACCAAAAAAAATATTAAATTAAAAACCATAAACTTCGAATAATTTTTTTTGAATATACTTCGAATAAAATTTGAATTCATGCGAGTAGAATATATGAATATGTCGATCCAAATTCCAATATACTTTCTTAAAAGTGAGAGGAACTCTAACTTTCTCCTCCAATTACAAAATAGTACAGCAGTACTTTTCATATATTTGCATAATTTACCTGAGAATCTAAATAAAAAGGGTACATTTTAAATTTGTATTATTATATATGTTAGAAAATAGACGTAAAGAAAATATATTGCCGGCTTATTGTGTCGACTGTAATCTTTCACGGCTCCGGCGAGGACCAAGAACAAGACAGTTATATGGCCGGTAAAGAACCTTTCTCCAACACATCAAGGAACTCAGTTCTGCTTCTTACAATCCTATGAAACACTTCCCTAATATGCATCTGCAAAGGCGTCAATCCTTGTTCCATTACCCGACAAATCTCCGTCAATTCCGCCACATGACCGGCCACTTCCTTGAATTTCTCAGCGTCTCCGGGGAACTGAAAAGAGTCCGTGAAGTCTATCAAACTCTGAGCCGATCTCTCCATTTTCTGCATCTCATCCAACAGCCCAGCCATCCCTTTCTTCTCTTTCTTCTTCCACTCGTCGGCGATCTTCTCTTGTAACCCGATCAAGCTATGGGCCCAATTCAGTTGTTTGGGAACCGGGAAGTGGGTGGGCAGACCGGTCCTCTCTTGACAAGGTATCGCGGCTACCAATGCCCACATCACGAAAATCATGATCACGTTCATTGTATAAATGGCGGAGGGTAAACTGGAAGCCTCCCCTCCACGTGGCGCGACGAGGTTGTAAATCGTGGATTGAATCTGTTTTGCGGCGGACCAATTCTTAGCCACCTGCCAAGAAAGTGACCTGAAATGTCCGGCGACTCGATCTTTATTACCACTTCGGTGACCAAAGGACCAGCTCCTTTCCGTGGATTTAGCATGGGTGCCTTCTTTATCGTCCAGGTTTATTGCTGACATGAGCGTAAGTAAGGCCCTTTTAGCTCGCTTTACTTCGCCGTCCCCGATGGGTTTCTGGTCCAGAGCCGAAATAGCAATCTGGGCGAGTTTTTGGCAATGTCTTATGGACTCAACCCCGTTGGTAACGGCATTACAAATGTCCAGAGCCTTGACGGCGCGGTCCAGGAGTTCAGGGATCAAGCGATCAAAAGGAGGTTTGGAGAGGTGGGAAGGGTCACGATCCATGAGGAGAATAGCTTCGAATTCGGCTTCGCAGCAGAGGAAAACATCGAGGAGTTTGCGTAGCCAGGAAATGGAGAGAATTGCATCGTCATCGGACGGGGAAGAGAGTTCGGAGAAACGATCGGAAACATGCCTTTGGAAAATCTCAATGTCTTCAAGCTCTTGCTCGTGAATACCGTCCATGACGACGACTTGGTTCCGCCGGATACTGATTCTCCCCAAGAAAGAGCCTTGGTACTCGATGGGATTCATTTCCGCCGCAAATGCTTTTGAGATTGAAAAGATGGCAGTCTATGTCTATGCCTATGTGAGGCCAAATAAACGAAAGCGAAATCCAAGGAAAATGAATGGCGGATGGAGGGGACGAGGCTGCTGACTCGGGACTCCTCCCTTTGCTGTTATTTCATGGATTGGCCTGATTTGATTCCCTATTACTCTTCCGCACGATCATTTTATTTTTGTTGCCCTCCGGGTTCAAGGCTTTGTCCTCATTAATCCGAACCGACAAATAAATATTACTCTATAAAAAATTATTTAAATTATATATAAAATATGTTTTACTTCAAATTAAATCCAACTGCATTCGTCTTACATTAGACTTGACAAGTTAGAATTAAACCGATGCCGAAAACCAAAGGTCCAGAACATGATGCTACATTAGCATCATAGGCCTCAACTCTTACAAGACAATAAGCTTAAATATGTCCATGTTAGATTAGAACTAAACCGCTTCATTGCAACCGGTCTTGTCCGAAGCTCCGGTAACAGAATCAGCCCATTTCATCCCTGGTTGAAACAAAAAGATAGAACGAGAACTTATTATCAAAGGAAGACGTGAGTTAATGGCTTTATATCAGGTACTTGTATTCTAATGCCAGAATGCTGTCTTCCATTCGAATTAAACTACGATGCACAACAACTACCAACGATTCATATTTCTCCGCTTTCTCAAACACCTCGAGTACATGTTTCAAGTGAATAAATCCTAACATTTATAATTTAAAACAACTACCAGGGCAACCTGAGTTACTTAAAACAACAAATGCAATTATGCAAATGAGTCAAAGAGCACGAATCTTAACATAAGATGAATGGTAATGGTGATATACTGAATAAGGATAATGTTTATTGTTCATGTTGGATAATGAAGTGGAGATGCTTACCTATGATATAAAACATTCTTTGGCAAACAAGCGATAATGATCAAGTGGTTGCATAGGTTGCGTCGGGCCTGTCTTGATTGACTTGGTTGAGATTTACATGTTGGGGAAGGAGATTGTATCGTATACCCAGCTCCTCAAAAATTCTCTTCAACTCGAGGACCAGTTCAGTTCTACGCCTGTTCTTCTCTCTAAAGTCCTGGAAGTTCATCGTGTGATTGCAAAAGAGAGCCATCTTTAACTTGTTGACATTCTCGATTTCCCTCACCACCACAAGGTGGTTAGGATGCCACAGGGTATTGGCTTCCAAATGCCTGGTTAGACATAACAGCAAAGAAAATATGAATTTACAAACCAAGATGAACTAAGGGTAAATTATTTATTTCTCCAAATGCCATGGAGACACCTGCATGAAGCTATAGCAATGTTTGGTTTTCTCATAATCAAGCCTTACATGAATTAAAGGTAGGATAAAGCTAAGCTACAGTCAACTTACTTCTTTATTTCTTCTTTCAGCCTGCCTATTGTCTTTGCTGGGGTCATAAAATCGACCGAGAACTCTATCGTATCACTCATATCTGGGCTTCTGTAATAGTTGCTGATGGGCTTTGTAGCCAAAACTGAATTTGGGTAGTACACCTTTTCATTATCAAGCTTCAGGAAGACGGTCGTTAGAATATTCATCTCCTCGACCAGCAACTGTGAGTTACCAAGTGATAAGCATAATTGGTAATCTTTTCCAGACATGTATGAAGGAGTATGTCTTTTTCGATAGTTACCTGAACACCATCAACCACACAACGATCGCCAACATCGAATGGATGCATCACAAACACGAATATGATAGCTTCAAATATAGTCTTGCAGGTGTTTCCAAACATAAAAGCTGCCACTACCAGCTGCGATGAAAGTAGCAGAAGCAATTTTGTGGTTGCAATTTCCACCAAAAGAAGCCATATTACAATAGTAACAACGATTACGACCGCCGTCACGAGTGCATTCAACTGCTTTACAGCTGTTTTTGTGTCACTCAAAGCATGTCCTAGTGTTTTCCGGTCCTGGTAAACTTTTATCTGCATGAAATAACAAATACATGGATGCCCTATCTTTAGGGATGGTTTTCCTTCATCACAGCAAAGCTATAATGCCGGGGTTGTGCTCAAACCATCAAAGCTCAATTATGAGATAACAAAGAGTGTATTTCACAAAGCACACAATTTTCTCAGAATAAACACCTGGATATTATGCCCAGAACAAATTCTTTTCACCAAAATATACAACAATGAAGACACATGGACAGTATGCACTCCATTAGAAATATGTGCTGTTACAGAAATCAAGTAGATTTTGACTTCCAAATGTAAATCAAAAGCACAAAAAGCATTAGAGAAGTCAGATTATCTTTGCTCCATGTTGCCAAGAGTATTCAAAAATTTCTTTTAAGTTATTACAGTCAAAATATTTAACTTTCTTCCTCGATCTAACTAGTAAAATTTGCCACAGTACAACATATGGCATATGGGGCTCCAGCAAATAACACGAAATTTTGGCATAAATATAAAAAAGTTCAAAATGTTACTAAAGATATTGGGTTCATATAGAGCTCTTACCACCCAGTTTGTGAAACTTTTTCTGTCGATTTTTCCAGTGCTCGATCCTTCAAACAAAGGAAACACAAGATCCACCTCCTCCTTAATCATGAATCTTAAGAGGTCATCCTCGTCAATGTAACTGACCATAAAGAGCATATGGTTAGAGTAAGAAATGTAATTTTTTTTTTAAAATGAGTTGGCAGGAAAATCACTATAAACATAATAGAAAGCTGATCTTCTCACCTGTGATTTTGATCACTATCATGTCGGGCTACATGTGCAAAAATATGATGAGCAACATACAATGCCTCCTCCTCATTGGTAATTTCATTACCTGCTTGTCCGCCACCTTCATCACAAGCACTTTCCTCCAATGTGTTGGAGACTGTGGAAAGCCCTGAATTTGTGATAGCATCTACCAACACCTTCATATGCCAAGCTGAAACTTTCTCTCGCTTCAACCTATGGACCTTTCCCATGTCAATCAACCTTTTTGTTTTAGGTTCTTTACCCTTTTTTGCATTGCTAACAATCAACTGAGCTGGCGGTTTGTGAATCCCATCAATCTCCATAAACGGTGGTCCTGAAAGGGTCCTAAGCACGTAGTGATGGAAGACTGATTCTTGTATTCTGTCAAAGAATTTGTTCATGTGGAAATTCGAAGCCAATATCTTTAACAACAAAGTCTTGAACAACCACAAAAATGATCCAATGACAATGCTTACTAGAGTCCAGGTTACATGATTGAGAACTTTTGTTGCAGTCTTCGATCTCTCAATATCAAGAAACAGAAGAACCCAAGTAGCAAGAACTATGCTAAGCCAAATAAACACCTGAACACTCTTCTTCAAACCATGAACGAAATACAGCACTTTCTTCCGAAGCAGAAAGTTAATCTCGATCAAGAAAACAACCAGAAGCATAAACCAACGAGTAACCAAAAAGCCACAGAATATAACCACCACAAGTACACACCACTTCCAAATTTCCAAACCCCATAAAAGGATGTTATTTTCTTTACCTATAGTTAAGCTAGTTATTAAACACCCCAACAGCAACACAAATACAATCCACTCAATCACAACCTTGGGTTTCACTCCATTGAGCTTCTCCTTTTGCAGTTTAACTTTCTTAATTATCTCCTCATTTTCATCTTCTCCAGCGGAGCCTCTAGAGGCCATTGATAATGTTTTCGACACGGCAGAATCCGTCCTAACACATCTACCCGACTTGTTATTAGGGGAGGCCTTATTGATGGAGGAGAGTCTATAAGGTGAATTACCACCAACATGTTCTTGATAAGCTAAATTACTGTCTTCCATATTATCAGATTCAGGGACATAAGATTGTTCTCCAAATCTAGACTTGGGTTTAGCAAATGACCTTCTTCTAAGAATAGCCTCATTACCTGCAATTGGGGCTTTAGGTGGCTTATTTGCAGTAGGACCGGCAGTAACAGCGCTAGATTCTGTTGATGCTTTGTTGAATGAACCCTGAGAATTAAGCTTAGAGTCCAATGCCTCTGCTTCTTTTGGACAAGACCCTTTCGAATTTTCTTCACCGGAGACATTAATCACCACTTGTGTTCTTCCACTGTTTCCCTCCTCGGCCATTGCTTTAGTTTTCCGTGAAAACTCTGGTAAGAGAAAGGGAAAAAATGAAGCAAAGAACTTGGTTCGACTTACAAAAACAGAATCAGGTTTACGTTTAGGAACAAAAGAGGCAAACTTTACATTTAAAAATACGACCTTTCTTTTCTGACATCTTAACAGCTGTTAAAGTAGCGTCAGAGATTTCATTAAATCAATGGCACCGCATAGAAAACAAAGAATCAACTTTTTCTTTTTCTTAACTAAGAAACAAGACGATTAGCATTAAGCTTTATGATCAAAAGAGGTGGGTGCACTTTACCTCAGATACAAGGTTTCCAGAAAGAATAAGCATCCAAAGAATCCCCAGAAAGAGTAAAAACAAAGAACCACGAGTTCATGCCTCAAGCAAGTGCAAAGATACCAAACAAGGGGCAGAAAAGAGCGGGGAAAGGAAGAAACAAACTACATGAAAAAAGACCAGGATTTAGAGATATCTAGTTCAGACAGTGAAAACCAAGCACTTGTCCGAAAAAGAAAAAATTGAAAACGCTGCTGCTGAGGGTGGGAAACGGAGACATATAGATTTTGAAAAAAGAAAAAAACAAAGCTATGAATGAAAACTCAGGTTTTTAATCATAACCATGGTTATGGCTAAGAACGTGGTTAATATCACTGTATAATATTAGTCTGTTGTTTTCAACAGTACGAGCTATGGAGAATTTTTATTTTTCATTCATGGACGAGTAAAAGCATTGTTTTTTTTTTCTCTCTCCTTTTTTGTGATGATTTATAAGCTTTAATGTAGAAAATTAGGGCGGGACTGGAAGTAGACGATGAACAGACAAAAGGGTATATCTGGGAATTTAGAGAACTGTACCTACGGGTTAGGGTTTCTCTCCTCTGCAAGACTGCAACGCGGTCCGTTATTTATTTTGAGCGTTAGGCACGTCTTGTCTAGGGGTTCTTATCGAGCTAGTCAATCGTGAGTTGAGTAGCGCTCGACTCATACTCGTTAAAAAATATCGTTATTCGACTTAACTCGTTGCTTTTTAAGCTCGATAAAATTTTACTCGACGTGTGCTCATTAAATAATCTCGTTGTTCGATTCAACTCGTTACTCGTTAAGCTTACCAAAATGTTTACCTTATTTTTTTTAAGTAGTGATATTTTTAGAGCATAATATAAACATAAAAATTTAGAAGAAAAAATTTAAAGTCTAAGGAGATAAATAAACGAACTTGTCATGACCGAGTTAGAAATAGATTTAATATTCGAGTGTGGGAATCTTTTTATTTCTCAACTTTATAAAAAAATAACGAGCTGCTCACGAACTTATCAAGTCGAGTTGGGCCTTGCTTGACTTGACTCGTTATGATCTCGAGTCGAGCTCAAGTTGTTTGTGAGCTGCTCAACTCAATAAGCACCCCTAGTCGTGTCTTTGATTTGGTTGCACTCATTTCACTCCTACCCGACGGTTTCGACCTACTTCGGTGTCGAGTTTTTTTTCTTAAATTGGGTTCAGGTTGAATTTTTAAGGATAGCGTCGTACTGGTTCGAGTTTGGTTTAAGGTTTCTCTCTCTCTTCGCGTGGTTGTTTTCTTATTTAGGAAAATTTTAGGGGTCAATACAAATAATAATAATAATAATAAAATGAGAGTGAAATTTTAATTATTAGAAGGGTAAGAATATGTATGGACATATACTACATTGTAATTATATTTAAATTATTAAAAAATTAAACTTAAAAATCGAAAAAAAAAATAAGATTTGATTTATCTAATTTTATAATTAAGAGGGCCTAAAGTTCTAGAGGGGCTTTTGAATCCGTTATTTGTTTGGTTTCAATCGTTAATTTTATGTAAAGAATTTAAAGTCTTATTTTGTTAAAACAACTCATAATTGATTTTTTTTTAATTGAGTTTACATAAGCCTATTACGAGACGATTTTTTTAACCTGATTTTCTTCAAATAAAAGTATATGGTCGAACGCTACCATAATTCAATATTAAATTTTTAGTTTTCGTTTCACATTGTTTTTTTTTCCGATTAATAGGGATTGAGAGCACCTACAACATGCCTCGTTAAAAAACTTCCCTAATCCTAATGGAGGAAAAAAAGTGCATGTTGTAGGGCTAAGATAACAAAAACACCATAAGACACAAGCTAAAACATTTGCCCAAGGCAGCCATCCAAAGAGCGCGTGAAGGTCCTATGACCAAACTGTGGCACCTGCACAGCAAAGGTGGAACCACCACTACAGCAAAAACATTACGCTTCAAGATATCCAGCAGAGACTCACCACCATTAGCCATTTTGTTTATCCTTCTCCAGCAGCAGCCGCACACCAAAGGGTGGTGTTTCGAAGAACCACTCCCCCAAATCCTGGTCACGTGCTCCTTTGGCGAACCAATCCGCAACAGCATTCGAGCTACGCCCTACACATTTCATAACCACTTCCTAATCCCGCTTCAAGTATTCCTCAATCACAATGACCAATGCATTCGCAGTCCGGTCCCTTGAGCCATCTAAAACGCAACACACTGCTTCCTTACTATCCGATTCAATTTCAACTCGACGAAAACCATACCGCCATGCATGACGAAGGCCTTCAAGAATCGCCCAAAGTTCAGCGTTTAGGACCGAACAACAACCAAGTTTTCTATTGAAACCAAATAACCAAGCGCCAATATCCGAGCGACACACACCCCCAATAGCAGCCGCTTTGGTGGCCGCGTTTACGGCTCCATCAACATTGAGTTTAACCCAATCGGCCGGAGGGCATCTCCAACCCGATACCACACTACCACTGGCACCATTTTGCCGCCCAAACATAGCATTTGGTTTAATACTCGCAGCAACCACCTCATTCATATAGCATAAACTAGCTCTCATGACATCCTCGTTATCCACAGCATCGGGATCAAAAATCTTCTTATTTCTTCTTTGCCAAAGTTTCCAGCAATGTATAGCAAAGAAGACGCTCCAATTATTCATGATCCGCGCAAACGGACTATTGCCAGTGATATTCAAATGCAACCAATCCTGCAACGAAGTTGTGTAGAAGTTGCTGAAAACATTCCCGTTCACCACTTGCTGCCATAAACCCTTCGATATCGCACAATCACGGAGCACATGTATTCCATCTTCACACGCATGACCACATAAAGAGCAACCCGGGTCATTAGTCATATGACGCCGCATACGTTCATTATTTGTCAGCAGACTCCCTCTAAAAGCAAGCCAAATAAAAGCGCGAATACGTTGCGGAACTGGTAGACGCCAAATTGTTTTCCACACATTGGCATCCTGTATAGTCGGACTACTCACAAGGCTCTTATAAGCAGATTTTACTGTAAAATTGTTCTGTTTATCATCCTTCCATCCAAGACGATCATGGCCCAAGTGTGGTGACGGCGGGTAAACCGTTATAATCTGCTGCACACAATCCTCCGGTAGTACATCTACAAGCCTCTGAATGTCCCAGTAACCATCAGTAACAAAAGATATTACTGGGCAAGGTGCTGGCCTACCATTGTGTTGATAGTAATGGAAGAGAGGGCCAAGCGATTCCATCCAATCATCATACCAAAAATCCGCAAGACAACCGTCACGCACAACCCAACCCATGCCTGAAATAACTGAATCCCAAACGCTACACATACCCGACCATAATCGGGAGCAGTTACCTACCCGAATATTAGTAGGGAGAATCCCTTCCACCTTATACTTAGCTCGAACAACCCGAACCCACAACTTATTACTTTCGGTAAGAACCTGATTAGCCCAACTTCATGAGGAACGCTTGATTCACATTGTTGATTGTATTATTTGAACCCTTAATTTAATTTAAGTTGTAATTAAGTCAGAATCAATATTGTTATTTAATATTTTAGATTGAATATTATATATTTTAAAAAAAGTCAAAACCCAACAATTTAGTTGAATTAAAAATGACTCTCTTGGAATATGACTTGAAATATATAAAATATACTAATATGTCAAGAAAATATATTGTATTTGTTAAAAAGAAAGAAATATAGGAAGTATGGATCCATCTTACTTGTCGGTATGTGACAGAACTGAAGTTAGATTTGTTGAACAGAGTGCATCTTTCCCTTGGTCTTTTAACGTATGCTAATTTTGAAATTTAATATGAATTTTTAATAATTTATTCTATTAAAAAAAGCAAGAAGCTTGATTATCATTTGAATGAGATATTTTATTTTATTTGATTATAAAGGATATAAGAAACCCCGGGATTCAATGTATAGTATGAAAATTGCATTACTAAGGACAATTTTATTCAAAATTTTCATTGCATTGAATGAAAATTGCGACTTTTTGTCAAAAAAAGAAAATTGCGACTTAACCATGACTACTTGTATAACCGAAGGGATCCTACTGCAGGGAAGAACACTGCACTAAGCAATACTTTTCTTTGAATCTGGTTTGGAAGTTTAACAAAATGGATGTAATGTCTGCAAAAGATGGTCTAACAGAAGTATCTTCGTCCCATGACCGGCGAATCAACCCGATCACCTCTCCCAATTCGCCATTGTCTTCCGGTAGTGCCGGCCTTAGCTTTCCTTCTCCAACCTCCAAGGCAATCTAATCACAACATCCAATGGATATATGTGTTATTGCACCAGAGATATAATAATGTTAATGGTTAATTGATTGAATACCTTGGCCGGTCCGTAATTTGTCTCGATATAAGGATGATTGCCGGTGATGAGTTCGTTGAGAACGATCCCGAAGCTGTACACATCGGACTTTTCATTGTAAGGCTCACATCTGATAATCTCTGGTGCCATGTAAACATAAGTTCCTGTTTCACCTGTAAGTGCCATTTCATCATCGTTTAGAAACCGAGCATGGCCGAAATCAGCCACCCTGACATGCTTGGCATCGTCTAGGAAGACGTTGCTCGGCTTCAGATCACGATGAAGGACTTTGGGTTTTTGTCCATGGAGATATTGCATTGCTTGTGCAATCTCCACTGCTTTGCTTAATCTCTCTTCGAACGGAGGAAGCGGTGTTACTCTGCCTTTCCGCCGGTTGTTTCCAGGTCCATGCAGCCAATCCTTCAGTGTCATGCTCAATAACTCTGTTACTATCCAACCTCGCATAGGTGGCTCGAGGCATGCACCCATTAGCTGGAGTACAAAGCGATGGCGCTGCTTAGATAATGTCTCGACTTCTTGAGCGAAAAATGCGACGCCGTTTTCGTTTTTTTCGAAGAAATCGGGGTATGCACACTTCACTGCAACTTCAAGGCCTCGCCATATGCCTCTGTATATGTCTGCAGTGCTCCCTTGACCAATTTTTTCTCGCAACTCAATCTGCTTCAATCAATTATCGATCAAACTCTTAAAAAGTTCGGTTTTCAAAATTTGCAAACACTTAAATCACTACCTCGAGAGGGTCGACGAACCATCCATTCAACTTGGCTCGATCGATGAGTAGGCCTAGATCCGACTGGTGAGAAGCTGAGGTAGGGAGTAGAGGACTGGTGGTACTCGTATCGACATTGAGGACGGCATCCCGAGAAATAGGAGATTTGTGGTTAATTATATGGTCCAAGAATCCATTGTCCTGGGCTATTTGAAGACAGTACCTTAAAGAGTCCTGTGTTCTCTCCATTTTCATTTTGTACACGGTCCGGATTTCCTTCTGTTTCTGGACTTCCTTTTCAAGCTCTGTCACCTTCACCAAAGCCCAAAACACACATAATTAAAAGTCCAATGAATGGTCCTAAGAACAATAGGATTAATATTTTATACACAGGCGGTGAAAACTGAAAGTTTCCACAAGCGCCTTAGTTTTAGGGTATAGAGAGTTAGTTTAGGGTATATGATTTAGGGGTTTAGGTATAGGGGTTTAGAATTTAGGGATAGTTGTTTTAATTTAAGGTCCAGGGTTATAATTTAGGGTTTATAAGTTAGGGTTTAGTTTTTAGGGTAATATGGCGATGATTTAGGTTTTAACCTATAAACCTTAAATTGAAACAACTATCCCTAAATTCTAACCCCTTAAACCTTATACCCTAAACTAACCCCCTATACCCTAAAACTAAGGCGCTTATGAAAACTTTCAGTTTCCACCGCCTGTGTATAGAATATTTATCCAATTATATGCCAACCAGGGATAGAGCCATCCAATTTTTTTGGTATAATTGCATTTGAGGTCCTCTTAGTTTAAATAGTAGTAAATTTTTGCACAATCTAATTTTTAAATTTAAAGGCTTAATAGACCTTTGTCCCTCCAAATGTTTGATCCTAACTCCGTCCCTGATGCCAACCATATAGTTTTAATGTATAGTTGAAACAGTTGGGTGAATGGACCACAATATTCAGAGGAGGCCTTGTACCATTATGTACATTTTCAATCTGTAAAACCGGGTAGCAAAGGAAAGAAAATGAAAACACATGCATCGAGGATTCACCTAACAAATAAAAAAATGTGGTCCAGAGGCTATACCTGCTGCTCTAATTTGGAGGTTGGCCGATTCGGAAGTTGTTGCAGACGCTGTGGGTTGGTAGTGGCAACCGACCCTTTTCCCAAACAATCATTAAATCTAAAGCAGAGTTGCCTAGATGGCGTAGGCGTAGCCTTGTCTGTTTTTACCAGCGCTTGTCGATGATTCGATGTGCTGGCCCTGTTCTGCTCTGGGGTACCCGAACTCGAGTTCATCGGGCTTAGTTAAGTTAATTGCTGTGTAAGTGGAAGAGAAAGATTAACGATGATAATGGTGCTTATAAACAGGTTTAGTTCTTGTTGTTTAGTGACAGTTTTTTGACGGATTTTCCAATGGAGTAGAGGCTAATTTAGATTGTAAACTGGGATTGAAAATGGGTAGGGTTTGTTTTCCTATGACCTTCAATGGCGATGAAAAAAATGGAAGGCTGATCAGTCATTCGTCAGGCGTGGTCACCAAAAAAGCTCATTTCAGAATCCATACAAAATTGGACCACACCCTCTGAAATTTGAAAGCGTGCATGGATTGTGACTTTGTGAAAACTAATGCAATTGTTGCATCTATTATTTCTTCCTTTCAAATCTCTCCTATTCCTACACATATCATTATCCCACCTAATTCTCCTTTTCTTCATTGTACAATTCTTTTTCTAGGTTACCCTTAGTATTCCTTTCAAACATCTGAGTTTTTTAACAACCAACAAGTGTTGGGTGCATTGGTAAGACACATTGCACTTCCAAGGAGAGGACGTGAATTAAAATTTTGGAGACGACATTGTTAGGAGGGGTAGCTTTGCACCCAGAACACGAACCATAAGACAGATATGCATATAATTAAAAAATGAGTTTTAACAAAAAAAAATATCATTGATACAACAAGTAAGATTGAATCATAGAATGATAGTGCAAGGGGTAATTGAAAACATAATAATAGTAAATAGGACAAAGTGAGAACTAGGCCATAATACATAGATATATTATATAATAAACTTAATCAACAAATTTTACCCATAAATAAGAGGATATTGAAGAATAGAAATCTTTTGCCCCTTTTCGGTGTCTCTATTTATGTCCCAAACTAAAAATTAGGTTTAGGAAATTTGGGGTAGGTGTATTTTTAGGGTATAGGATGTAGGGTTTAGGATTTAAAATTTAGGGTTAAGGCTTGAAATTTATTTTTTTAATGTTTTTTAATACTGGGGCACCGAAAAGGAGCAGATGATTTTTATTCGATATTGAATTAAACTCAATTAACAATTTTTGATAAGTTAAACGAATACCAACTAGGTTTAGGTCATTTTCTTTAACCATAAATCAGATAGATTTTGTGCTTTAACTTCAAGAAACGAATAGGATACTTGGAACAAAGAAAGTTTACAGGCTTACATTAAATGGTTCGAAAACAATCCCAAGAAAATGAAAAAAAAGGGGGGTAAAAATATACATTTTGTCCTTCTGTTTTCTTACATTATTGTTAAGATTGAATCTTCTGAGGATCAGACATGAGTCGTTGTTTTAGTTTCGTGGATCAAAGACAAAGAAAAAGCTGAGTGAGGATCTTATGAACTGAAGTTTAAGAAGGGCGGCTAAGGCTAACCCGCTGCCTTCTTATTTGGTTAGTTAGCAGGGTCCAGAATAATATTAATTCCTATCAGGCATTTGAAGATGAAAACAATGAGGATTTCTTGTTTTCTTTATGGGAATACACCCTGGAAGGGAACCCTAACCCCCACTGCCGTCTAAGCTGGTTGGTTGGTTTGTCTTTTCTTTTCTTTTTCACAAAGGAACTTGGAAAATAAATGAAGCTTTTGTTGTAACTACTTTCAAACTCTAAAGTGAATAGGGCATTAAACTAAAATAAACAATTAATTTCTCCGCCTACATTTCTTGAATAATAAGTTACAACTCCACTGCATGCTGTCTTGAGCTAATCTAGTTTAAGCTTGTTTATTAGTTATATGAATTATGATCATGTTAGATCTTGACTTTAAGAGATTTTTCATCAAAAATGTAATAATTACTTTTTATTTTTATCACGTTGAGTTTATAGGCAATCATAAAAGTTCAATTAATATAGACTGAAAGTTTAACTCTTTTTTAACATCAAACTTAAATCTGTTTAAGTTGGTTAAAGAGTCACTATCTCTTTTTAATCCATTTTACTAAGTTCTCGGAGAAGTTGTCAAAAAGCAGAATTGTATAGGGATAGAAATAGAATGATATTTCCCACAGTTTTTGCAGTCTTTTTTTACTGCAGCTAAAGTGGTCCATTTCTGGTGAGTCTACTCTACAATAACAAGTGGCTAATTTTGAAGTGTTTCGGTTCTCAGCTCACAGTCTTCAATCTTTAAGACAAAGACAGATTGTAGTCTTGTAGAAAGTGTAGGAAAATTCACGAGCAAACTTACAGTGCTTGGCCCCTTTTACCAGGTAAAGGAATCCTAAGATTCAATTGTAATGATGGAGATCAGAGCTCAACTTTCTTCCTTGTTCAAATTGCTTCAATCGACATTAAATTTTGTGGACCATCTTCTTCCAAATTGCTTCCCTAGAAACAAAGATGATGTTTGTTTCTGTTCATGATCCTCACATTTTTTTTACATTTTACCTGTTAACGACAAGCTTCAGTAGGACAAATACTCTTTCATCTTCTTTCACAAGAAATTATTGTACAGTAAACAATTTTAAGAGAGTTTTGGATTTAAGGGTCCGGTTCTTAGTATAATTGAATTCATGTGATTATCGAATACCAAAGAAAGAAAGCGGAAAAGAGAAAGCTACTAATCGCAATTCTTTAACTTTTGCTATTCCCATGGGGAGGACGAAGAATAACAAATCCCCATTTCTTACTTTTTTTCATAAAAAAGAAAAGACAATCGAAATTCCATGCTTCCCTTTCCTTTTTCATGTTACATGTTAGCTTTAGTTTCCAATTTCACTTAAAGAACAAACGGTACTTTTAAGTAAGCCCAAAATGAAAGTGAAATTCATTGGATATTTACACCAAAAATTGGCCATAAAACAATGCATAAACAAGACTAGAACAAAAAAAAAAAAAGAGTGAAAATTAACTATGCTATCAAGCCATTAGCAATGGCTCGATTTGTTTCTACATGAGTAGTTTCATACACCGGAAGCTCTTCTCTGTACTTATTGTTTCCAATAAGAACAAGATGGTCCAACTCGAACAAATCCGAACTCGAATAGCTCGCTGCATCATCTTCATCTTCATCCATCTCCTCCATTGCACAATTACTGCTACTGTTCCTTGAAATAAAGTCCTTCCTTTGGTTTAGATGATATTCTTTCAAGAACTTTGCAGCCTTTTCTTCCACTCGCCTAGCCTTTTCCATTACTTGAAACTTTATCTCTTCTTCTACCTTTCTCGACGGCGATTTCCGAATTTTCCTTACGGCACATGGTCTGCAGTCTTCATCAACGACTACACTCGCCGGGGAAAATCTAACGGTTCTTTTGACTCCATTACGCAGCCTTTCTCTTGTGGAAGGCGAGTTCTTGCTTAGACATGATCTTGAAAACGAGGAAGCTGAACAACACGTCGAAACCTGCCCGGAATCATCACAGCTTACGATCGAAGATGGAGTACCTCTTGTTTTCTTTGTGTTAGTTGTCTTGAACAGAGAATTGATGAAACTCGCGAGACGGCCGCCTGGTGAAATGGGTTGTTTCACCTTCTTTAGATTGCTGTAGAATTTGGTGGCTCTTGATTTTGACCTGAAAACACTTTCCTGGAGCTTTGGTGTATAGTCAGAGGCTGAACTATAATGATGCGACTCTCTCTGTTCGTAAAACAAATCTCTTCTCCCTGTTTTGACTGGTTTCTCCGACCGAACCGACACGCTGGTCCTAACAGGTTTCGGCCTCGATGCTACAAAACACGATGGTTTGGATTTCTTGACATGCATAGATTCAGTGTCGGACGATGAGAAACCACCGGAACTGGAATCAGATGAGGTGGAAGTGGAGCTAAAGAAAACCACATCATGTTCATGTTCATGACGTGGTTTCCTTTCCAAGTGAGAGAAAACATGTTTCCGGCCTGCATTCGCCTTTTCAGTAACCTTCTTTTCCATCCATTTCTCGACCAAACAGGCTTGCCGGAGACTCGACATCTCTTCATCTCCTTCCTTTCCACGTCCTCTACTCCTGCTGCATTTCATGGCACCTTTGCTCTGTTTCTTCTGCATTGTTTCCCTGTAGAATTTCAAGTCACCATTTGTGGTGTCGCCATCATCGATGGAACGGTAGATTTTGTCGAGCAGAGTAGAAGAAAAGGATGGGTTATCTCTCTCGTGCCTGTACATGGCTTCTCGTTTCGTAAAAATGGGCTAACAAAATGAACAGAGAAACTGGTGTCTGTTTTTTTCTTCTTTTTGGGTAAACGAAATAGAGAGAGATGAGAGCAAAATTGCAGGGCTTTGAAATGAAGATTGAAGTAGAGGGGGGGAACGAAGCTTGGTACTATATAAAGGTGTTTTACATCTTACTAACAATGGAAGCCAATGACAGATTGTCATCTGTCTACGTGTCAAAATTGCATGTTTTTGAAGTGAATGGGAACCAAAGCTTCGAAAAATCATTAGTTGGTTCACCATGTCATCTATGGTCTTATCTAATAAATTTTTTTCATGTCATTTTTTGCCTTTGGTGAATTTTCACCTCTTTCTTGCATATAATCAATGGATGGAAATCGTCAGCCCTTTAAACATATCCCTGTTTATGTTCCTATATTAAAAATTAGGGTTTAAGGTTAGAGTATAGAGAATTTATGGTAGGTGTATTTTTAGACAACAAGGTTTAGAGTTTATGATTTGAAATTTAAGGATATAGTTCGTAATTTAATTTTTAAATATTTTTAATATGAGACGTAGAAAGGGGCATGCATAAGGGCAGGAGATTTTTGTTCATAATTGAGTAGTTACTTGAAAGTTATACTGAAATAACTGAATATTATTAAATCTGACATGAATAATGTGGTAAACCAAATCCATAGAGTTCATAATTTAATTTTAAATATTTTTTAGCATGAGACAGAGAAAAAGGCATGCTTAGGGGCAGAAGATTTTTGTTCGTAATCAAAGGCTGAGTAATTACTTGAAAGTTACACTGAAATAAGTAAATATTATTAAATTGAACTAAATTCATCTAATAATTTCTCCAATCTTGTACTACATAAAGGTGTTTTCCATCTTACTAACAATAGAGGATAAAAATCCTCTCCCCCTTTTCGATGCCCCTATTTATGCTCCAACACTAAAAAATACAATAAAATTAAATTTCAAGCCCTAACCTTAAATTCTAAATCCTAAACCCTACACCTTATACCCTAAAAATACATCCTACCCTAAATTTTCTAAACCATTACCATAACCCCTAACCTAAAATCCCAAACCATAAACCCTAAACTTAATTTTGAATGTGAGGCCATAAGTAGGAACAGAAAAATGTAAAGGATTTCTATCCAACAATAGAAGCCAGTGACAGATTGTCATCTGTCTACGTGCCAGTCTTCTGCCTTTTTTTGCTAATCCCCAGGTTTGGCCTTTCAGTCTCATTCACTTGGAATTTTGGACCGTTTGATCAGATCCATTGCAGAAGGAAAAGGGTTTGTCAGTCTTGTTGTGGGTCCGTATGTTCGTTTAAAGAATGAAAATTTATTGGATAAATTACAACACATGCAACTCAATTATTATTAAGATCACAAAATGGGTCATTAAAATGTAAAATATTACAAACAAGACACTTAATTAATTGATTATTATAAACGCGTCACTTTGTCCAAGTGTGTAATGAACATTAACTTTTAAAAATAAAAAGAAATAATCAATAAATGTTGGTTACAATGACAAGACATATTGTGATCTTAAGAAAAATTTAGATTCGAACTTAGGAGAAGACAAACAAAACTCTTTTGCCCTTTTTCGATGTTTATTTTTATACTCCAACACTAAAATATTAAATTCTAAGCCCTAACCTTAAATTCTAAATCTTAAATCTTAAACTATACATTGTACACCAAATTCTCTAAACGTTATACCATAAAATATACATTTTATCATTTAAAAATACATTGAATAAATTTTTATTAAAATAATAGTCTTTTCAACTTTTGAAATATTTATTGCTAGTTAACAATCTCATTGAGAATAATCCCCCCCATCTCCTTTATTAGGAATTGTGCAAAAAATATTAATTGGTATGTTTTATAAGATTTATTGTTAAATAATATTTTAATTAATTAATCGGAATATTTTGTTAATTATCATTTAGAAATAAGATGACACAACAGACAAAAGGTGTTTTGTTAAATTATTATTAGAATTATTTAAAAAGCAATTGTCTATCGAATAATTAATCAAAGAGGGAAGGTTCATTTTTATTTTTATTATATTGTTTCTGCCAGTTAAGGAAGGTTCAGTGTTGGTACTATACTAGGGAATTTTAAATTGCCAGTTAGTTGTTAATGTTATTATTAATACATTATTGAGATGGACCATTACACCGCACGAGACGAATAAATTCTTTGCCTTTTCTAGGGCCTTTATTTATACTCTCACATTAAAAATTAGGTTTAAGGTTATTATAATGATTTGTAGTTAGGGTTTAGAGAATTTGAAGTATGAGATATTTTTAGAGTATAGACTGTAAGATTTATGGTTCAGAATTTAAGGTTAGGGCTTGAAATTTAAATTTTTAGTATTTTTTAGTGTTAAGACATAGAAAGAGGCACCGAAAAATGACATAAAATTTTTATTCGCACGAGACAAGAAATATAATGGAATTATATGTAATTCTCCAAACTCTATTTCCAATATAATGAAATATTTGTATATCCTTTTTTATGATATTCGTAAATAAATAACATCTTTGAAAAGCAACACATGTAGTATTATTATGGTATCATAAATGATGTAATCCATACCTCACTTACAAATTTAATGTTCCATCAGAAATATTTGTAGGTTATAATTATATTACCAAGCTTGTTAAAGGACAACTTCATGTTTATATTGTTTTGTAACTAGTATCATTTCGAGACATGTGATTTTTATATTTAATTTTCCCAACATTTTATCATTTCCCTACGTTTAATTAGCATTTAAAAGACAATGCAAGGGTGGCATCCACGGGTAAAAATCTTATGCTTCCTTCTATGCCCACACTAAAATTTATTTAAAAATTAAATTCTAAACCCTAACTTTAACTTTTACATTCTAAACCCTACATCCTAAAAATGCATCATACTCCTAATTTCTTAAACCCTAACCATAATCCCTAACCTTAAACTCACTATTTTAAAGTGTGACATAAAAGGAGGCATGATAAGAGGCAAAAGATTTCCATCCGGCATCCACCACTTAGCAAAGCAAAGCAATATTAGATAATGATCAATGAATACTTTCAACATCTGATTCGAATAGATCGAGTTAAACTTTGACCAGATTAAATTTAAATATATACATTACCATTTACCGTAAAGAAAACGGTAGGGCCTTTATAGACATATATGTATGTGATGCCTCGTGCGGCATTGCATGCACCATATCCCATTGCCAGGGCCAATATTGAATGGCAACTTGCAGAATCCTTACCCCCATCGAGTCTTTTAAGACCCGCGTTGGTCCCACTAATCATAATTAGGATCGCTAATGAACAAAGTACGGACTGTCGACGACCGACTGATTTTATTTTTCTCCCTCTCAATTAAAATGTGGGGGTAGGGGTCCAGTGTGAGCAGAAACAGCTATGACCACAATCTTTGCACGGGCGTTAATAATTAACGGCTGATAGGGCATCACGCCCTGTTCCTGTTCCAGTGCCCAGAATGAGTGGACCATTTCCAAGGCACGTGAACTACTAAAGTCAGTAATTCACAACATCTGACACGTCAGCTCATTTAAAAGGTTTAGTTTCCAGATGTCCACCAATAGTGACTTGCCACGTGTATAATAGCTTACTATTTTCACTATCTAGCAGGCAGCAGCAGTATTACTTCATCTCTATCAAGATACAAAGAAAAAGATTGTGCCCCCAGTGGCCAATCTGAAGAGATACAGAGGGTCTGATGAGAAGGGGACATAGACTTTGCAGGATCGGGAGCTTGCCTCCTCACCAGAGTACTGCATGGCCACACCTGATTATTCTTTTCCCTCTTCCTCCTGCATTCTGGCGGACAACACTGTGCACTTTGCCTGCCTCACGCTTGCATTATGTTTGCCTTTTCTTTTCACGTGGACAGGACAGGATCTTACAACTTACAACCGTTAACTGAGAATCAGATGGTGGGGGTTTTCTTTTTGTTTCGTTTTTTGCTTGGCTGTGAAGAAAGGAACTGAAGAATCGTCTTCTTTTCCAACGAAGCAAATATGATGGGTTTCTATATCGGGCTCTTTGCCTTTGCTTTTGCTTTTGCGAATTGCAGTGGAGTCGAGCATGATGCATCCACGTGCTGCAATGACTCGGCACCTTCCTCTTCTTTATTCTTTATATATACAGTCACAATAAATATGAAGTTTAATATGGTTTCGTAACCGTTGGTAGTTTGGTTTATCTTTGTGTTTTAATATTGCAAGTTGAAATAGGGGGGAGTCGGCACGAAAATTTTAAATTCTCATATAGTTTATATCCCTAAAATCTTGTTATATAACATGTATACATTTCAAAGTGTGATTGATGCATAATTATGTACACGTCTACAATCTACAATGCGCATCAAGTCTCTGAATATCTACCAACTGATAGAGATCACCACGTTGTTGCTTTGCCAGAGGGAGATTCGTCCTAAGATTGAATAAAACCATAAGCATTCAACATCATGCATAGAACGAATATCATGTAGAAGCGACGTCACCTTCGTTGCTCAAGCATTGAATAATCAATCTCTGCTACAATTATGTCCTCATTATGTTCAGTTGTGGCCATGACTTCTCCAAACTGTCACATGCAAGAACTCAAGTATGTACTCGTCTTCTCCATATTTGTTAATCCACAAAGGAGCTAAAGAAGCATCTACTCACAGGTCCTACGAGGGTTGAGTGACCCCAAGCTATGTAACCGGCTCCAGCATCTCGAGCAGGTGAACATGTTGCAACATATAACTGTCATTTTGAATTTTGTTAGAGAAGAAAGAAACACACACACACACACACACAAGAAACCATTTATGCGCCATCGGATATTCATGTCCTAGACAGTACAGAGCTCTTAGTTATCTGAAGGCACCGGTTCTGATGAACCGACTCCACTTCCACTATCCAGTATCTATGGTGACATCAGAGCATGACTTGTATAAACAAGTATTTCTCGAAGCATAATAAATCAGAAGAAGGAAAAAAAGTACCCTGTCTTCACTACTCATCTAGAACAGCATCAGAGTCCAACATGTTAAACTAACCAAATACCGACCACATTCTAGTTTTGACTATAAAATGACATGATTAAAAATTAATTCTGATATGTACTAGCATTGTCTGTCATATTAAACCAAACAGTATAGCATGCAAATTATGATAATGAGACTCTGAAAACCTTTACACCGATCAATTGTAGAGAGGAAAATTTTGCTACTATACCTGATTATCCGCCGCCCTGCATACAGAACAGAAAGAAACACATTAGTAGATGAACAACCTTAGCATAATAACAGTTAGTTCACTTTATCAGAAAAGGTTGGATGTTCAAAGCAAAAAGGAGCAGATCTAGAGGACAAACTAGTACATGTTGAGCTAAGTAAAAAACTAGCAAGTCCAGCTAGAACTAAAACAAGGAGAATGAAAGCAGGGAAATAACTAGCACCTTGCTCTCTGCAACAACTCCCAATGCGATGGTCCGGTTGTCATGTGAAATGCTCCAGGATAGCATAGCAAGTGAGCACCTAATTTCATCAACACAACACAGGAGAAGTAGACCATGATAATAATTCTCCAAATTCGCAAATAAATTATGACATTTTAATTCATCAGCTTGCAAAAGCCAATGCTGAAAACGAAATTAATTGTATAATTAGTGATTTAATGGAGGAGTAAAAACACCTCTTGAGGCATATATCATTGACAATTCCTGAAAGCAAATGTCATAACAAATGCCTATACCAATTCGCCCAACATCTGCATGAACTATTGATGATTAGCTTCTCACTTAGAAAATTACTCACATAGTCTATTCCGTTGCATGACGGGAAAAGATGATTTACCGTATATGATCTAGAAAATGATTCTAACAAAAAATCATGGACAGGGTAACATGTTCATGCATGCGAAGTCTTAAGGAAACATCAACCTGTGTCCACAATGGTAGGAGTCTCCCCAGCAGTAAGGGTCTTCGATTCCATAAATGTAATCTTCCCCGGAATATCAATATCAAAAAGGTGGATCTGTAGTTCCAAAAAAATCATAAATATTATGCACACCAGCTTCACAGGGGGTCATCAAAATGATACCAGTAAACTTTAGAATTGTCTGAAGGAAGCAGCCAACTCGGCAACAGAGATCATGAATTTTGGTGCTTGATTGCTGATACATGCACACAAACTCACACACACATATATTTGAGACTAGCACACAGACAAGTTAGCGGCAAAAGATAAATATAAAGCTTAAGACCGATGATCATTTTCTTGCAGCAGGCATCAAGGTTTTGATGATACCAAACAAGAAATTGACACAATCAGAACAATAACCGAGTACTGAATGGCCTAGTCATCGAGTAATACATGTAGATGTATGAGCTTATATACAGGTGATGAATTGACTGATGTTGCACCATAGTCAATTCATTCTGCCTAATGGACAATAAATAACCTGTGGCTCCAGAACGGAGTGCATTTTCTATATACTACCATGTGGGATAGGAAGTGCGTCTACCTTGCGGTGCTTGGCTTTCAGCTTTCCATCAGTACCAAAGACACAACATGTATTATACAACTTATCCCCACAGCGTTCGGGTATAGAGCCACCAACTAACGTGATCCTCAGTCGACCAGACACTTCAGCCAGCATAGCTGTTGAAGGAGATGCATCATGCCCTGCATCTATATCTTCAGCATACACTGGGAAACTGTCATTCGAATATGGGCTGTTCCATATTTCCTGATACGGAGTAACAAACAGGAAGGGAGGGCCTTGAGATGTTAACCACACAATCTACTACATGTAATTGGTGAACACCAAAACCACCATTTCATGGAACACCAATGCGGTTTAATATTCCACCATATATCTGTGAAAATCTTCACTTCCATTTTCACCAAAAATATTAAAAAAAGAAGAATGCTTTAGCTAAAACACATGATCTGATGATCACCATTCAAGGTTAGCTCTGTCTGAGAAAAAAGATTGAAGTATAAAGCATCAGAAAAGGAGAAACCTTGAGACACAGACAAGAACAGAACTCACAGGCAAGACAACAAGCTGAGCACCCTTTTGAACAGCCTCCTCGATTGCCTTACGAGCATGCTTTATGTTCCTCTCTTTATCAGGTGTCACCATCAACTGGCAAAGCCCAATCTTGAACTATAGCAACAACCCAAAACAGATCACTTTATCATACACGCAATTAAAAACAACTACGAAATTTTAACTGTTTATATATTTTTAATTATGGATTGTGGGATTTGAGCTGG
Organism: Hibiscus trionum; assembly: GCA_030270665.1. NCBI lineage: Eukaryota > Viridiplantae > Streptophyta > Magnoliopsida > Malvales > Malvaceae > Hibiscus > Hibiscus trionum. The sequence goes on along the minus strand of BSYR01000024.1, from coordinate 31,188,963 downwards.
CGTCCTTATTGTGATGCCTGAGAATCGGGTCTATATATATACAAGCATCCATGTAGTTATATGCAAAAGAGAAGAGATTGCCTTGGTGAGAGGAGGGGTGGGAAGAGCGAGGGCAGGTGGTAGCCTGGCTTGTTCAGGCTTGAAAGCTGATGACATTTTGAATTGGAGCTTTTGGTAAAGGTTTCTTTGAGAAATGAGATTGTGGAATCAAAGACTTATTAGATTCTTATTTATAGCCAACAAGTGAGTTTTCCTTTCATTTCTCGTTTTTGGCGGGCTCGTATTCTATTTGTTCGTACAATGAGTTTTTCGTCAATTCGACCAAAGAATTTGTGGATACATGCTTATTTTTAATTCTTCAAAAAAAATTATTAATTCTTGTTCCGCATCAAATAATAACATATATTTTTTAATTTTTTCATCATTGAAAAAATTAGTATATTTTATATATTTATAGATGAGTAAACTATACAAATGACCAATAGGTTCTAATTTGACGATTGATCTTTTAATTTTGTCAATCAAATTATTTAATATATTATACATTTGGTTTTTTTGACAGGATTACACATTCGGTCATTCTTACTTATATATTCTATCAATTTGATTTAATAAATGGGTAAACTATGTCATGTACCACCAAATTATAAAGGGTGACTCGTTTTTACCACCGAACTTAAATGGGTAAACTATGCCAGGTACCACCGAACTATAGAGGGTGACTCGTTTTTACCACCGAACTTCAAATTGGTCCAAATTTACCACCAATTTTGATTTTTCGACTCTTTTATACCATCGTGCCTTTAATTTTCTAACGTTGTGATGACTTGGACGCCAGACCAAAACGACGTCATTTTGCTGGAGAAAATATGAAAAATCATGCAGACAATGGGATTTAAACTAGGAACCTTTGGAATCAAAGGCATCATCTTAACCACTAAGTCAACTTAGTATCTTTATTTTATTTTTAACACAAATAGTATATATTCTAAACTACAGTTTATCATATAAATAATATTACTCTATATAAATAATATAAATATATTATTTCTAATATAAATATATTAATATATAAATAAAAATAAAAAATATAAATATTTTTTATTATAAATAATATTAAATGTATAAATAAGTAAATATATTATTATAAAAATAAAAGACTAATTTTCAGAATCCTGAAATTTTCAAAAAACCCAAATTCTAACAAAACCTTAAACTCCAAACCCTAAATTATTTATAAATTTTAGGGTTTAAGGTTTTTGGTTTAAAGTTTTGTTGGATTTTTGGGTGAACTTTTGAGTTCAAACTGTGAAGCATAATGAGCTTAAATACTAGTAGTGTAATTCTATCATTTTGGCGAACATATAAATGAACATGTTAGCGGTCATATAATGAACATGTTCGCGAACATTACACGGATATGTTCACGAACGTTAAACGAACATGTTCGTAAACGTTAAATAACGAACACAGGCACCATAAAAAATAAATAAACGAACACAAACATGATATTAAAAATTTAAACAAACCGAGCATGAACGCCTTCAAATATAAATAAAAGAACACGAACAAAACCTTATTCGTTCAAGCTCGGTTCATTTACACCTATAATACAACCCCTAATTGATTATATATTTAATGAACTCTTATCTTTTTAATTTAAATAATTATTTTTTACCAGAGTCAAATTTTTAGGAGAGACCGCCTCTGATTTTAATATAATATTATTAAATGATTATTAATTAGTTTATTATAGGCTTAATAAATTGAACTTTTCGATCCCTCCCGATTGTGTGTGTGCAAGTACTCGACTCCCAGATTTAAAAGGAAAACAAAACTGCCCCTTTCATTCATCATTTCTCTCTGTTGCCAGCCGGCTGCCGGCTGCCGGCAACCACAGCTTCTTTAGTTCATTGCATTTACCGACGCTGATGGCAATTTCCGGATTAAGCTGTAGATTTACTTTTTCGCATTTAAGATGAAAGTGAGCACTAATCTACCACGTCTAATCATCTGTTAGAATCCAACTTTTTTTCCCACAGTTTTATTATTACTTAAATAATACACTTAAAATTAAAACGTGATAGATAAATAGATAGATAAATAGATATTTTGTGCCTTCGAACCGAGTGTTTCTCTTCTGTTCAACCCGAGGATTATTTAATGTTTAGTACTCGGTGAGAGTGATTAGATTAGAGGCAGTGATGATCTTATTAAATATACTGAGTAGATGCTATTATACTTGTTCTTGACAGAGACGCTTTATCCACCATGACATGTGTGAGCCAACTTTTTTGTCAACTCCATTAAAAGGAAAGGAACTTGGTTCTGCTAGATTCTGTAAATTGTAACTGCAAGTCTGCATCTGCCAGGTACAATAAGCATGAAAAGTGATTCCAACGGTTGCCTTTTCATTTTAAACAGGATGTTTTCACGGCTGTAAATAGGGTTCATTTTAGAGATATTTCATGGATTTTCGTATCCATGTGCTCTGTAAATAGGAACATGTGGCATTGCTTAAGATGCCTAGTACCTCGTCCTGCTAGACCAACCGATTATTGATAACCTAATTTAAATTTAACATTATAATTCAAATTTTCTGACCATCTCATTGGCCTCATTCAAATTTGTTACTATTACATATTTCGACTCAGTGCATCGTGCAGGTGACCTATATATTTAAAACGAATGAGACATTGTTTATTTGTTTTATATATAAAAGCAGGTGGACTGCTCAATCTTTGGATGATTCACTTTTGTCGTTTTTAGTTGTTCTTTTAACAAATGGGTAAAGTTGTGGTTGAGATTTGAGAAGATCAGTGTGTTATGTGACCCAAAGTAGGAAACTTTAAGTATTTACCCTTTCTGTATCCAAATTGTTTGTGACTTTTCAAGTGGTTGAAGGGCACACACAGCCAAGGTTATATCATATTGGCATCTGGTAAACGGAAGCAAGAGAGAAATAGACAATATGATCTCAAGTTGGTATCTTTTTCAATCATCATTTGACTTACAGTAATAGGTTGAAACCATGAACCTCTTGGAGTAGAAAAGGGTTAGAATTGAGAACATGAAAAATTATAGTGACCCAGATGAAAAAGAAAGAAAATTCTTATTGATGTATAAGTTTTACATTGATAGTGATCATTATCATTACAAGGCAGAAATTTACACTTAGCCAACAGGGAATAAAGGTTCAAGCTTGTGAAAACCAGTATGTTTTTCCCCTTCAGCCACCTTAAGATGTCAAGCTCTCTTGCCTCTTAGTTGATAAACGTTTCAAGAACTCATAGGTAGTGATCATGGTTGTTGCGGACATAGACATCGACGCCCATCTCGGTCCCAATCCCCTATAACAAGCTGCTAATCCGCCTTCTTTAACCAAGTTCCTAACCGTCTGCAGAACTGTCATAGGTCGTCTTATGCCATTCTCTTCTCCATCCAGAACCTGTAATCTGGTCTTGGCTGTGTCGAGTGGCATAGTGATTAGAGCTGAAACGCCACTAGCCATGGCTGCAGTTAAACCTTGGACAGCTATCAAGGCCTTCGGATCAGGCTTGAAACCAGGTCCTCCAATCACACCATTCTCATCTTTTTTACCAATAGAACAACCAAGACAACCCCAAATGAGCTTGTGAGCAACAGAGTACGATGTCCACCAGACCGCATTAGACGGTGCGTATGTCAATATTGAGATCCCAAATCCCCTATACAACCCTTTAGGGCCATCTGCATACAGAATCTTCCTAAACGCATCAAGTCCATTCTTATATCGACAAGTCGAAATTGGATTGTTGCAACTGTTGGTACCTTGAACCATAAGTCTTTGGCTCACGACATCGATTGGGGTCCAAACAAGCTGTGCAGCCATAGCTGAATTTAACCCTGCAGCAGCACTAGCTATAGCAGTGGCTGTAGTATCTGAAAATCCTAGACGAACAGTTGCAGTGCCAACACTGCTCTTGGTAACCTCAAGGGCTCCCATGTAAAGTGCTCGAGCTGGGATTGTCCCCATCAAGGAGGTACCAAAACCCCTGTAGAATCCTCTCAATCCTTCATATCTCATGATGGAGAGAGACATCTTGGAGCAAGAAATTTGAGCGGATGACACTTGTTGCCTGGTTTTCAAAACTACTACAGGGTAAAGAGCAAATGATACACCTGAAAATAAACCGGCACCGAGAAAAAAGAACTTGGATTTATCAAGCATATGCCAATCTATATCCGCCGGTGCATGAATCTCTGACCCTGAATCATCCTCGGCCGCTCTTAAACTCATTTTCGCCACTTATGTAAACTGTTTGAGACCAAACAACTACAATCTGCTCTTTTGTTATCCTTCCACCAAAATTAATCAAAATACAATCCTAAACTCAATGTAAACCAACCGAGCTAAAGTAAAATATAACTCCAGCTATTTGGGTTTTCTATAAAATTAAAGCTAGAAATTAGTTTGAGAGTGAAGAAAAGATCAAAAGGTTTCGAACAAAGGAAAGAGAAGAGAAGATCAAAAAGGCTAAAAAAAGATGGGGTTTTTATGCTTTTAGTATTTGGATTTTGGACTGTACAAAGTTAGGAATTCGAAGGCGGAAAGATAAAGGAAAAATGAAGGTATTTTTTCGTTAGTATCAGGTAAAAGACCAGAAAAAGAAAGGGTTTTGTTGGTTTTCTCTTCTTCCTTTTGCGAAGCCAAATCCGAGGGCGAACGTGGATCAGCAGAGAAAAATCGAACATTTACTCACCATAGAGAACCCCCAGATTTTATTTTTGATTCTGACCAGAAAAAAACCAAGCCTTTGTAACATCTTCAAGGTTTCATCTTTTTGTCAGTAGGCAACTGGGAAATAATCACAAAAGGAGAGAGAAAAGGCACAGATCTCAATAGCAAAGAATATGAAGGAAGGTGGGGAAAAGGTGGGTTTGGAGGGTTTCAGTTTCACAGAAAGCGAAATGCCTAAATGGATAGTGTCGAAATGAATGAAATGTGAAGAGAGGAGTGGGAGAGTTAAAAAAAAGGAGAGAGCTTTAACTGAATAGACTAGAGAGAGTGACATGGTTATGGATTGTAGTAAAGTGTTTTGTGGATTGTGGATTGTGGAAAATGGACACGTGTCGGTAATCTACTCCGATAGCTATTAGTATTGCAGGCTGATTTTAAGGTTCACTTGGTTAAGCAGCTTGATTGTTGCTGGCCATCAGCTACCCCCTGTTTTTCTAACTAAACCGTGGCTCATATCAGTATCTTTTCATCTCTAAACTGTCGCAGTTAACATGTTGGGCCATATAAATCTGGCTAAAATTTCATAAACAAATTATTATTATGTACAAAACAGTTGAACCGACAAGTTATCGCAGTAGAAAAGAAAAAATGATGGTATTTGAGACTCAAATTTATAGCATGAACCAACTTGTCTCAGTGGTCTTTAAACAGTTATTAAATTTACCATATTATCATATTTGATATTTTAATAAACAACAATCGTTCTCTTAACCACTGATGCAAGTTGGTTCGTGCATATATTAAAAAGCTATATATTAAACTCTTTGAAAATGGATGAGATTCTGCCAATAGCTTGGCCCAAGAGGGAAATGGGTATTTTTCTAGCCCACAAATGAAACAATCATTTCAAATTTGATCCAGAGTTGAAGGAGATCCATACCCGATATATGGCTTAGCGAAACGGGCCTTAGTGTTGTTAATTGAACCCGAATATGGGGAGAAAATTACAGAACTTTTGCCAACCTTCTTCAGAATTCTAGACAGAACTTTCTCCATCTTCGCCGATAAATCTCGAGAACTCTCGTCTCTCTTGCTTATCTCCTATATATATATGGATCAGTTCTTTTCCTTCCAAATCAGTGTGAAATCAGCTTAAAAGTTAAAACCTTCGTACATCGATTCACCGTTTATTTTCAAAGCTCTGGTTAATGGATTTGAGGAACTTGGGCTTCGATTCTCCACTCTTCACAATCCTGGAAGACATGCTTGACATCCCAGAGGAGCAGGAAAAGGCCCGAAACAACCCTTCTCGAGCCTATGTTCGGGATGCAAAGGCAATGGCGGCCACTCCGGCTGACGTGATGGAGTACCCAACATCTTACGTATTCATCGTCGACATGCCGGGAATAAGCCACGGCGAGATCAAGGTCCAGGTCGAGAACGACAACGTTCTGGTGGTGAGCGGGGAGCGGAAGCGTGAGAAAGAAGGGACGAAGTATGTGAGGATGGAGAGGAGGATGGGGAAGTTCATGAGGAAGTTCCAGTTGCCTGAGAATGCGAATATGGACAAGATATCTGCAGTTTGTAAAGACGGGGTTCTGAGAGTGACGGTGGAGAAATTGCCTCCGCCTGAGCCTAAAAAGCCCAAGACCATTGAGGTCAAAGTTGCATGAGATTGTTGGTTGGTTTGGTTGTTTGGTTTGAGAACAATGTTGAAGAAACGTCTGTGTGTGTGTTTTTCTTTCTGCAGATTGTGTGAGTGTTGATGTTTTAAAATGCATATGGAATTTAATAAAGTTTGTTTCTTTGTTACCAATTGAAGCTATGGTTGTTCTTAATTCCCTCTCTTCAAACTCGTTAATACAGTCCAGATACCAATGTTCTTAATTTTTAGTTAGATTTTAATACCATCACCAAACTTTTAATTTACTTTCAATATGGTCCTTCCTGTTACCTTCCATTGTTAGTTTTTGTTTTTCCTTATAAAAAATGGGTAAACTACACTCAACTTTCTTCTCACTCTTATTTTGGTCACTAGAATTTAAAATTTTTAAATTTAATAACTTAACTTTCGAATTGTTCATATTTTCGCCACTCTCAACTCGAAAAATTTGATTAATCTTTAAAAAAAAAATTGGTTAATTGATAAATTCGGATTATTCAATTCTCGATCTTATATTGTACCAATTAAATCAGATAATCGATTAACCAATTAACCGAAATATTTGATTCTGGAAATGATTTTTTTTTACTTTGATTATTAAAATATCAAATATGATAATATAATAAATTTAATAATTGTCCGTTTGTGATAAAAATGTAAAAACAACTATAAAGTCAAAATTGAAAGTTCAACCCTATTAATCCTACCCAGTAGGGGTGTTCAAAAATATCTAATCTGATCTGACCGATCCGATCTGATTATCTGTTGATCCGATTTGAAAATTCGAATATCCAATCTGTTTTTTATTTCCAGATCGAATATTCGATACAATTTTAAAATTTTCGGATCAGATACGGATCACAATATTTTAAGTTTTGGATTATCCGAAAATTCGAAAAATCAAATTTTCATGAATTTTAGTTTTGTTATTTTTAACAATTTGATGCTTGTTATATCCGAAAATTAAAAAAAAAACGAAAATTTTAAAGATGTGAATCTTGTTATATTTAGCAATTTGTTATTTGTTATATTCGAAATTCTCATAAATACGATCTTCAAAGTCGAAAAAATAATTAAATCAAAATATATTTTCAGATAAACGGATATCCTATCTGATATCCGACAATGAACACTCCGACTACGCAGAGCCAAAACTTTTTTTTAAAAAAAAAAATCAGAAGGGTATTAAAATCACTAGACTATAAGATATTGTAATGCATAAAATTTAGAAATATTGTATATAATATATCAGATCAGTTAATTAATTTTGCTTAAAATTGTGAACCGTAATCGAATCAAAATAATTTATTTATAAAATTTATACCGAAATCAGGTTTGATTTGTCCTTAAAAATTATTTTGGTTAATTGCTAAATTCAAATTATTCAATTTTCAATCTCCTTTCAGAAAAAAAATCTTGATCATATATTGTACCAATTAAATCGGATAATCGAATAACTGGTTAATTGGAATATTTGATTATAGTAATATTTTTTTAATTTTCTTATTAAAATATCAAATATGGCAATATGGTAAATTTAATACGCAATAAAAAAATCATTACCCGGTTTTTTTAAGAATTAATCGATTTTTTTTCTATTTGTATAACCATGTCATTTGAGAGTGTCAAAAATATGAACAACTCGAAAGTTAAGTTATTAAATTGAAATTTGTTAAACTCTAGTGACCAAAATATGAGTGAGAAGAAAGTTGTGTGATGATTGATGTAGTTTACCCATTTTTTATTAAGGAAAAACGACGGAAGGTAACTGGAGGGATCGTATCGAAATCAAACTAAAAGTTAGGTGACCTTATCGAATACTTTAAAAGCACGATGACCAAAATAAATCCTCCCTAAAAGTTCAGTGACCATTTATGTAATTTACCCTTAAAGTTATTTAAAATTTAACCTATTGATCCAAGTATTTTTTTTACTATTGAGTGGAGATATTACAACCCTATAGTGAAATCATATTAACTCCTTACTATGTGTTCAAACTTTATGCTTTTAAAAGTATTTTTTATATAAAAAATATTATTATTGAGTTACCATAATTTTTATATTTTTATTATAGTTTAAGTTGATATATTTCATAATCATAATATTAATGAATTTAAATATAATTCAACTTAATATATTTTGAATTTTACAACATAATATCTAAAATAAACATTTTATCTTTTTAAAAGTACTTTCTGACAACAATACCAACAATTAAATCTTGGGAAAACTACACCGGTGGTCCCCAAAATATTACTATTTTCCTATTTTGGTCCCCAAACTATGTTTTTCGGCAAAATCGTCCCTTCTGTTACATAGTTCTCCTGTTTTGGTCCCGGCGTTAAATAGCTAACGGTTTTGCTGACGTGGCATTTTTTTAAGAGGGAAGATAAATGATTAAAAAATATTTAAAAAATGCCACGTCAGCAAAACCGTTAGCTATTTAACGTCGGGGACCAAAATAGGAGAACTATGTAACAGAAGGGACGGTTTTGCCGAAAAACATAGTTTATGGACTAAAATAGGAAAAAGGTAATAGTTTGGGGACCACCGGTGTAGTTTTCCCTTAAATCTTAAATCAAAAATTTTAAAAGTATTTTTCACAACACTTTTCAAAAGCAATGCCAAAATGACTTTTAATATATTTTAATAAGATCAACATTGCCTCTAATCTAATCCCTATCACTAAGTACCAGACAATCCTCGATTAAATAATATACAAATTATAATAAAATTAAACATTAGACACCTATTTTGATAACAAAAATTAGGTACCTAAAGCAAAGAAAATATGTAGTTTAAAATTGGCTTAAATATATATTTGGTACTTGAACTAGGTATCTTCTCCCAAGTTGGTATAAGATTATTAAATATATTAATAGTTATTTTTTTGGTTCGAATCTTATTTCAACCTTAATTTTAGAGAAATTATATCATAGGCTCGGCTCGCCACGTCATCAATGGTTCCAACCAATAAAAAGCATCCATTTCATTAAGTTTTTCCATATCATATTTTTACCGTGTGAATCTTCACTAAGATTTACTGTAAATTAAATTAAAAACACTTTTTAGTACCAATTGTAGATTCACTTGGTAAAAAATGATATAAAAAATTTAATAAAATAATACTTTTTATTAGTTGGGACTATGGATAACGTGACGAGTCTGGCTTATGATATAATTTCTCCTAATTTGACTTCTTTAATTAACTCAAGAAATAGACTTATAGGTGTCACCGTTTGAATGGAAATTTTATACTAGTATTTATTAAAATAAACTTTGGATAAGCATATTCATGTCTAGCAACCAATCATTAGTGTACGAAACTTGAAGCACTTGTAGTCTCAGCAGAAAGAAAAGTTGAAGGATCAATCAAGCAATGGAGAGTCTAACGCAGGCGAGTTATGCTGCTACGGTGCGGCTTATGTTGAGTTCCTTGGAGCTCAATTTGTTGCCTGATGCTGTTATAAGGAGGTTGACTCGGTTTCTCTTGGCTAGTCGTCTTCGCTCTGCTTATACTGCCTCTACTGAACGCCAACTCTCTGACCTCCTTCACTTTGCTCAGTGTACGTAATAATTTTTTGGCTTACTCCCCCGACTGTTTGATTGAATTTGACTTGATTATGTTTGTTGCTTTGTAGCCCTTAGGGAGATGCCTATAGCTATCAACACAGATGAGCCTAAAACTCAACATTACGAGCTGCCGACCTCTTTCTTCAAGCTGGTTTTGGGGAAGAACATGAAATACAGGTTTTCTTTTTTCCCTCTCTTTTACGTTCATCTTGTTGAAAGAGTTTGATTTTGTTGCACTGTTCTTGTCGGGGAACGATGCAGTTGTTGTTACTTTTCTGACGGGTCAAAAACTTTGGAGGAAGCTGAGGAAGCAATGTTGGAACTGTACTGTGAAAGGTCCCAGTTGAAAAATGGTGACACGGTTCTTGATGTCGGCTGTGGATGGGGTTCACTTTCTCTTTACATTGCCAGAAAATACCCCAATTGCAAGGTTACAGGGATCTGCAATTCCACCACACAAAAAGCTTTTATAATGGAGCAATGCCGGTAATGCTCTCTACTTGCTAAATGGAAGTATTACTCCCATGTTGATTGCTTCCACTTTTTGAAAAGTGTTACCCTGCATAGGGAACGAAAATTGCAGAATGTGGAGATCATTGTTGCAGACATAAGCACATTCGAAATGGAGGCATCATACGACAGGATATATTCGATTGGAATGTTTGAGGTGGATTGTTTTTGTTTTCAGGCAGCTCTACTGCACACATATTGTTCAATGTTTATAGTTTGAAATTTGATAGTGTCTTGTTTTAACAGCATATGAAGAACTATCAGGATCTTCTGAAGAAAATATCAAAGTGGATGAACCAGGATAGTCTTCTTTTTGTTCATTATTTCTGCCATAAAGCGTTTGCTCACCACTTTGAGGTATGCATATAAACTGATTGACATAATTGTTATCTCTAAAGGTGCTTTAAAATTAATATTACATGTATTGTCTTATTAACTTTATATATCGTCAGTAAATTAAATAATAAAATTTCGTCAAAATTTTAAAATTCATTTAACTCGGTACTTTTACTTTGATTAAGTTTGTGACAAGTGGGTTGAATAGCAAAATATGACAATAATAATGTCAGTCATTATCCTCATTTGAAAATTAATAAAACATTACACAATATTTAAATATATATATTATAAAAAATTATAAAGGTTTTAAAAACATATTAACATTTGATATTTTATAAAAATATTTTTTAATTCAATTTTTTATTTATGTAATTTATATATTACAAAGAATTCAAAATTTTGAAAATATTTATTTATTAATTTTTGTTATATTTTTTAGTACTTTTACATTTTTGTTTTTTTTTTAAAAAATATAGTTTAAATTTGAAGATAATCTGTAACATTTTTATAATCTTATATGTTTTTTTTTATTTTAGATTTTAAAGAAATATAGTATTTAACATTTCTATATATTTTAGAAATTTCTTTTATATATATATTTGAATTTTAAAAAAAACCATTAAAAATTAAGCCATGTTGGGACAAAAAGAAGAACAACTTGGTAGAAGATACTAAATAAAGGGGGAAAATGAAAAATTAAGTCTTCTCAAAAGTATATTTTAAGTTCAAGAGATCTTAGGCTGAGCTAACGACATTTTGTGAAACTATTTTATGAAGGATAAGAGTGAAGATGACTGGATAACTAGGTACTTCTTCACAGGAGGTACAATGCCTTCAGCAAATCTTCTTCTTTATTTCCAGGTAACTTTTGTACTTCGCATTCAACACCTTCCATGGTGCCTATTGCCTAACCTGATAAAGGAATATGCATTTCTAAGCCCTTTTGTCCGTCCTGTGTGTGCAGGATGATGTTTCTGTTGTCAATCATTGGCTTCTGAATGGGAAACATTACGCAAAAACTGGGTGAGAATGAGATCACTAACTTTTTTTTAACAATTTTCTGATTCTTCCTGGAGAAACACTGAACTGTGGGGCTTAACTATTTCTTTTCGTGTTAACAATCTGAACGTTCTCTTGTGTTACGTATGTTGCAGCGAAGAGTGGCTGAAGAGGATGGACAAAAGCACGGCTGCCATTAAGCCAATAATGGAGTCAACCTATGGCAAGGATCAGGCTGTGAAATGGACTGTTTATTGGCGAACTTTCTTTATCGCTGTTGCAGAACTCTTTGGATATAATAATGGAGAAGAATGGATGGTTGCACTCTTCCTATTCAAGAAGAAATGAAGCCCTAAGAGCAAGTCTAGAATTGCTTAATTCCTACCTAAATAAGTTGTATGGTTGGCTATAAGGGATTGGCAAGTACTGCTTCATTAAGTTTCTGATATAAAAAACTTAGGATTAATATCCTATACATTGGCGGTGGAAACTGAAAGTTTTTACAAGCGCCTTAGTTTTAGGGTATATGGAGTTAGTTTAGTGTATAGGGTTTAGGAGTTTATAATTTAGGGATATTTGTTTCAATTTAAGTTTTAGGGTTATAATTTAGGGTTTATAGGTTAGGATTTAGTTTTTAGGGTAATATGGTGAGGATTTAGATTTTAATCTATAAACCCTAAATTCTAACCCCGTACACATAAACCCCTAAACCTTATACCCTAAACTAACTCCATATACCCTAAAACTAAGGCGCTTGTGGAAACTTTCAGTTTCCACCGCCGGTGTATAGAATATTTATCAAAAACTTATTAGTAATTTGTAAAGTTGTGGTCCCAAATTTGGCATCATTTCTGTACCAAATTTCATCTCAACGGAGCTCGGTGACAAATAAGACTTATGGTTTGCATTACATGAATCAGTCCCAACAGGTTGAAGCATCCGATTCCCCTTGCTTGCATGAAGACCTCCACTGTGTCCCATGCACTTGACCCTAGTGGCAGAATTTGGCTAAAAGTTTAGGGGTAATTTAAATTTTTAAAAAATTTAGAGGTTTAAACTAAAATTTTAGGGTTTAACTAAATTTTTTAAAAATTTTGAGAGATTTAATAAAAAATTTAAAAATTATGAGAGAAAATTTAATTAAAAATATTTAAAACTTTAAAGTTTAATATGAATTTTTAAAAAATTTAAAGGGACCGAATTAAAACTTTCAAAAATTCAAAAAATTATAAAATTTTAAAATATTGGGAAAAGATTTTAAAATTTTAAAAATTTCAAAATCTATTAATGAAGATAAATGGGTAAGAAAAAAAGTCCGCTTTTCCCAAGCAGACTTTGTAAAAAAAAAAAACTATTCTTTTAAAGTTGATTTTGTATTAAAAATAGGTTTACAAGTAAATAATTCTGACAGATGGATAATTTAGAATTTATTTTTATTTAAAGATAGATGAATAAAAAAATATTATTTTTCTTCGGTTTAACCCTTGTTTTATTTGTTAGAGTAAAGTACACAAATGATCACTGAATTCTCCTTATAGATATAAAATAGTCACTAGACTTCAAAAGTTACATAATAAACACTAAACTTTAATTTTTATTACAAAATGGTCACTGAGCCGTTAACTGTCGTTAATTGGGAGACATGATAGTTACGAAAATTTGTATAATAACATATTTAATCATCAATATTTACACATTCAATAAATTTAGACATCAATAATGAGGGTTAAATTGATTGAATATGTCAATATGGAGGATTAAATGTTATATTATTCAAATATCTATAACTGTCACGTCACCCAATTAACGACAATTAATGACTCAATGACCATTTGTATTAAAAACTAAAGTTTAATGTCAATTATGTAATTTTTGAAAGTTTGATAATAATTTTGTATTTTTAGAGATAATTTAATTACCATTTGTGTACTTTACCCTATTTTTTATTAGTTTATTCCATTATTGTTTTCTATTAAAAATAATATCTTATTCGATCAAATGAATAGAAATCTTCTTCCCCTTTTCGGTGCTCCTATTTATGCCCCACACTAAAACTTAGGTTTAGGGTTAATATTTGTGGAATTTAAAGCAGAGTATATTTTTTAGAGTGTAAGGATAAGATTTATAATGTAAGATTAGAGCTTAAAATTTATTTTTTTTATTTTTTTAACATTAGACATAAAAAAAATTACCGAAAAAGGACATTTTTTTTATCCCGACAAACTATCTCATATCACATAGAATAAATGTTTTGCCTTTGTATGAACAGCATGTGCTTTGATTTTTTTTATTTTTTTTTTGCAAAACGGTTTTTATTTTGATAAGGTGATTCGACTCACCATAAAAGTTCAAAACAAACCGAAAAGTTCCGCGACTTATCTTATGCCCATGCTATTCTTCTACCAGCAGTTATAAAACTGGAACCGGCACATAATTTTATGTTAAAAGATAAACCTATAAAACTATAAGATGAACTTATAAAATAATACCTCGGTCCATCCCTGCAGGCAACAGTTGTTATCCTTTCATCCACATCTACCAACCAACCATTACTGTAAGAAACTTCAAGCACTTCTCTCAGCAGAGAGAAAAGTTGAAGGATCAGTCAAGCAAAGCAAAGCAAAGCAAAGCGTTTGCTAATGGAGACTCTAACGCAGGCGCCTTATGCAGCTACGGCGCGGCTTATGTTGAGTTCCTTGGAGCGCAATTTGTTGCCTGATGCTGTTATAAGGAGGTTGACTCGCTTTCTCTTGGCTAGTCGTCTTCGCTCTGCTTATAGACCCTCTACTGAACTCCAACTCTCTGATCTCCTTCACTTTGCTCATTGTATGTAATCATTCCTAGATGTTATCCCCTTCTCTCTTCTTTTTTTTTTCTCATTGTTTTGGCTTACCCCCTGACTGTTTGATTCAACTCTATTTTTGCAGCCTTGAGGGAGATGCCTATAGCTATCAAGACAGATGAGCCTAAGACTCAACATTATGAGCTGCCAACCTCTTTCTTCAAGTTGGTTTTGGGGAAGAACTTCAAATACAGGTTTTCTTTTTTCATCTCTTTTAAGTTCATCATGTTGAAAGGGTTTGTTTTTGTTGTACTGTTCTTGATATCTTGTCGGGTGACATGTTGAAAGGGTTTGTTTTTGTTCATCATGTTGAAAGGGTTTGTTTTTGTTGTACTGTTTTATGGAACATTGCAGTTGTTGTTACTTTTCTGATGGGTCAAAAACTTTGGAGGAAGCTGAGGAAGCTATGTTGGAACTGTACTGTGAAAGGTCCCAATTAAAAGATGGACACTCGGTTCTTGATGTCGGCTGTGGATGGGGTTCACTTTCTCTTTACATTGCCAGAAAATACCCCAATTGCAAGGTTACAGGGATCTGCAATTCCACCACACAAAAAGCTTTTATAGAGGAGCAATGCCGGTAATGCTCTCTACTTGGTAAATGGAAGTATTACTCCCATGTCAATTGCTTCCGCTTTTGAAAAGTTTTTTTTTTGATACCCTTCATAGGGAACGAGAATTGCAGAATGTGGAGATCATTGTTGCAGACATAAGCACATTTGAAATGGAGGCATCATACGATAGGATATATTCGATTGAGATGTTTGAGGTCATTGATTTTGTTGTCAGTCACTGCTACAACATACAGGTTTAATGTTGATAGTTTGAAATTTGATAGTGTATTCTTTTAACAGCATATGAAGAACTATCAGGATCT
Organism: Hibiscus trionum; assembly: GCA_030270665.1. Taxonomy (NCBI): domain Eukaryota; kingdom Viridiplantae; phylum Streptophyta; class Magnoliopsida; order Malvales; family Malvaceae; genus Hibiscus; species Hibiscus trionum. Next base: position 31,173,441 of record BSYR01000024.1, on the reverse strand, counting down.
TCTGAAGAAGATATCAAAGTGGATGAACCACGATAGTCTTCTTTTTGTTCATTATTTCTGCCATAAAGCATTTGCTTACCACTTTGAGGTATGCATATAAACTGACTGTGCCTAGAAACATTATTTGTAATTTCTAGCATAGGTTTACAGACATCATACTGTTTTCAAACTACTATGTGTAGGACATAAACGAAGATGACTGGATAACTAGGTACTTCTTCACAGGAGGTACAATGCCTTCGGCTAATCTGCTTCTCTATTTCCAGGTAAGATTTGTATTTCGCAGTCGAGACCTTGTACCTTCTTTACATCTCATATATGCTGTGTACTGAAAATTGGAATTCGATAGCCATAGATTTTGATGTCATACTGCTTCTTGGCTTATGTATGAAATAAAAATGATAGGCCATGATGCCTATTGGCTAACCTTACATAGGAATATGCAGATTTGAGCCCTTTTGTCCATCCTTTGTTTGCAGGATGATGTTTCTATTGTCAATCATTGGCTTGTGAACGGGAAACATTATGCACAAACAAGGTGAGAGCAGTTGTTTTATAATACCAACTTAAAAAATTCATTACAAATTTACAATAGCTGTTCTAACTTTATAACATATATGATTTTTCCTGGAGAAATACTGAACTGTGAGGCTTAACTTTTTATATTGCAGTGAAGAGTGGCTCAAGAGGATGGATAAAAACTTGGCTGCCATTAAACCAATAATGGAGTCAACCTATGGCAAGGACCAGGCTGTGAAATGGACTGTTTACTGGCGAACATTCTTTATTTCTGTTGCGGAACTCTTCGGATACAATAATGGAGAAGAATGGATGGTTGCACATTTCCTATTCAAGAAGAAATGAAGCCCTCAGTGCCCCTTTCGACCTGAAATCGGCTTGGGGCATTAGGGGATAAAAAATTAAGATAAACTCTAGCATTGCTGAATATTATAATTCCTACCTGCATAAGTCGCACACCTTGTAGTTGTTCCATTGAGAAGAGGCATGCGTTTTGTACTTTAGACGAAATTAAACAACTGAATCGAGAACCTAAATGGCCTAATTTGGCTTCTTCACCCTTTTGATATATTACAATATCCCCCAACCTCTTATGACAGCAGCTTTTAAAATTTAACTGATGAAAATTCAGATAGCGCACCATTTTTTGGACACTATTTAGCAACATTCTCAACTTGGTTTCCACTATTCTCTTGAAAATGGAACCAAAAGCGTCTTACATGTACCGTGCACTATGAGAAAGGAAGCACCTTACATGGCCAAAAATGGTCACTTCCAAAACCAAATGCATTGGCCGGTCGGCTTATTGTGTTTACAAGCAATCAATGGATTCAAGCAATAGAAAGATGAAGAACTGCACTAGTATTATCTTCCAAATTCCCCAACTTTTATATAAGCACCATGGGTTGAAATAATACAAAACAAATACCTCTCGGAGTGATTTTTTAAACTCGGAGGTTCAACGAATACAATTGCCCACATTGTCGATTGCTTGGAATCGCCATAACCTCCTATTTCCTACAGCACATCTAAGATTTACAATAGCCAGAACCTCGCATGGTTTACATCAAGACTCTTGAAACAATGGAGAGGTGCTAGAGTGGTGCATGTTCTATATGGTACATGAGATGAGAGACTGATACTGTCGTAAAGCCTCCTCCCCCTTGAATAACAAATGGGAAAAAAACTATATGGAAGAATATAAAATTATGTCATATAGCAAGACTGAAGACCGAAGGACGGTCGAGAGATCATCATGTCTTACTCTTGAACTTCCTCTGAGCTTTCAGATCGACCACAAGTACTGTGATATTGTCCTTGCTTCCTTTTTGAAGAGCTCTGTTTGAAAGGTATTCTGCTGCAGATTGAGCAGCGGGATCAACTGTCTCACCCCTTTCTGAAGCAAGTGTAGCACCGTTCTTTTTGTGCCATTGAAGTATTCGTCTCCGAGCTAGGTCACATGCCTCTTCATTTGACATTACATCCCATAGACCATCGCTGGCCAAAATGAGACATTCATCTTCTTTCACTCTTGGAATAAACATTACTTCTGGGTCTGGAATGATCCATGGCTTCAAATATCTATCACCTGAAACAACAGGAATGGTCATTCTCAGAAATCACTAACTGGTGCTTTCTTTTTCAGAAAAAAATGAAAATAGCATAATTTGAAGCTAAATTTTAATCTAAAGATATCACTCCAAGGTTGGATACTGAAAGCACAGGAGGAATACGAATACTATCAGAAGACAACATGATTCTTAGGACAGATCCTTGTTAGAAAAGAAAAATGACACCATTGTTCTATCAAGATCATAGAAATTCAATACTCGAAATGAGACTTCTATATCAGTCAGGACACATTGTTTCATCATGCAAGATTTGATCAAGAGAAAAGCAAATTGCACAGATATTTGCAATCTACTGCTCTAACATTCATCAAACATATTCCCGGGTTATAATTTCTTCAGATCAAGTTGAAGACATTATTACACAAACCATCTCTACCTTTTGAGCAGTTTACACATATAATGAAAAGAAAAGGTTCTGCACAGAGTTCAATAAGACAAAAAAACAGATACTACATGTATCACAGCCATAAATAAGTGATGACTTTGACAGTAGGAAAATTCATAGGAAATATGTCAGAAGCTAGAGTAAAAAGTTCAAGCAATACAGTAACAGATTTTGATCAGCTACCCTGTCACCCCATTGACACACTTTGATGGTTAGTGTACAAAGAACTGTGACAAATTCATCCAATTGTGAAGCATCATTGTATACAGATATAAACCATGATGTGGATTTCATTTGGGGGGATTTCTTAGGAAACGATGTCCTCTCACCCTTCTATCTTTTCTAAATTATGGCTTGAAAAACGTATAAAAAGCATATAAAAACAAAATAGAAGACTTTGATTCTATCAGAAAAAAGGTTCATTATGACTGAAGACATACCAATGGACCTTGACATTGCAAGAACACCAAAAACTCTATGACCATTCCACTGGATAACTTTTCCTCCAGCTGCTTCAATCCTTTCATATTCATCTTCTCGATTTGGCTAAGAAAAATGAAGAGAATAGAAGTTAATAGGGTATAAGTTCCCAACACTAAGAAATACAATATATAAAGGCACAATTTACAGTCTCTTACTTTATGATCCACAGACAAAGCCATGGGGTCTTTCCCACGACATAGAACAGCTCTGGAATCTCCACAGTTTGCGACAATTATATGTGAAGAACAAATAAGAGCGACAACCGCAGTGGAACCAACTGTTTCAGGGGCAACAGGTTCTTGGTCAGCTTGTCCTCCAATCTCAGCATCAACCTTAACAAAACAATTTGTGAATGCCTTTTTCCACAGATCTTGGCAACTATCTGTTATGCTTGCATTACTCTGGCATTCCTTAACAGACTCTATTTCCTCAACCAAGGCAGAATGAAGACGCTCGCGACAGTAGTTTGCAACCTGTGTACAATGGCAACGACCAAAGAAATAAATCTACTTCCAGGGAAAGACATGAAGCTAAACATGAAAGATATAAATGAAATTGCCAAACGAACCTGTGAACCTCCATGACCATCATAGACCCCAAAGAAGTGAGCAGTCTGATGAGCAAAGTCCCCGCTAAGGCCATCAAGTATCCGATCACCAATCAGCATCTGAATTGGGACCTTTAAAAACCGAGGCACAGCTGCAACCGCATCTTCCATCTCAGGCCGTCTTCCGCATATAGAGGTAAATCCCCAAAGAGGCACATATTCCACCTCAAACACACTGCGTCCAGCCGGAGTTGACATACTCGGTTGCCTTTCCAGAGCCAATTGAAGAACTGCAGATGGCTTCTGTTCAGACCCGTCTCCAATCTCTTCCTCAAGGTTTACAGCCACGGCAAGGGGATCACTTGCAAACATCGTTTCAATGTTTGACTCCACAAAGCTGGTGGCTTTTGCAATTAAATCTACACTGCAAATGCTCTTCTCATTATCCACAGTACTTGGTGTTTCTACCTCAGAAGTAGCATCAAAACCCATGAAATCCTCTCCGCAAAGGCTACTAGTCTCACTTGCAACCGATAGAGAACAAGAGCTATCAAGATCGAAAACACGATCACCTTCCAGAGAGAAAGAATCTTCCTCCTCACTGTCTCGGGCCGTAACATCATTATTAGCAATCCAACTATCTTTACTATCAGATATCATATCCAAGGAGGTAGCTCTTTCTCCCTTGACCTCTTCTGTCCGTTGCACCTCGATGCTACTTTCGTTGATCTCCATATTGGAACAATTACAATCCACATCTTCAGCAGTCTCTAAATTGTTAGTACCCTTGGTTTCGGAATCGATTAAAACACCAGCAGGATTTGCCATAAGCTTAAGTTTTGTGATGTCCATACGGGCAGCAAAGTTTGAGTTTTCACACACCGAATTACCTAATCTAAATGGCACCGTGACCGGCAGAGACATCTCCTCCATCAAAATCCCTCTCTTGGCAGTGCAAAAAGTTGCCGTCCAACCCCTCAAAAAATCACACAACTTGTCATTGTTGAACGAAACTATGACCTTCTGAGATAAAGAACAACGATGGAATGTGAATGGTGGGTTTTAGGAGACCATTTCCCATGCCTTAATTAACTAAAAGGTGTCCAAAAAAGGGGATGCAAGTTCAGGTGTTGCAACTTGTTGGTGAGTAAAAACGTTAATGAAAAGGAAATGGATTAGTCAGATCCGGTCAACTACAAGTGGATCCAAACTTCCCATTTGTGGAAATTATTACCCAAAAATTGTAACTTTCGACTTTGATTATGCTTTTTTTCAACTTCTTCTCTGGAGTCTTCTTTATCTACCTTCATCAACTAAAGTTAAGACAGAAAGAACCAGAGAAACGACTTAATATCCACAGGCCACAGAAACCAACTATGTATAATAAATTTTAAAGAAAAAAAGACAACCACAATTACATCAAATATAAAAAACCAAACCTTTATCCTCGAAACACAAAAACAAAAAAAGACTTGGATGGAGGAAAAACAAAAAGGGTCATGAGAAAGAACTCAAAAGAAAGGTGATCTCTCCCAAGAATCACAGGAAAACACTACAAAGGACAGTACTTCTTTATTTTCATGTATCAATTAAAGAGTTCCCTGGATCTAAGGAAACCTTCTCAGCTTCTTGTAATCTTTGCTCTCCCCACCAGCCACCACACAGTTCTTCCTTCCTTCTCTCTCTCTCTCTCTCTCTCAAATAATTGGGTATAAAAAATATAGAAACTTTAACTAAAAAAAGAATACTACTACCTGATTTTGTCAACTGAAGTAAAGTCTTCTATTTCCCCCTCTTTATAATTATAGTTGTTTCAAGAAAAGGATATTTAACATATGGGATATGAGACATGGGAAAGAAAACAAATCAAATGAGTAAGAAAATTAAAGATATGGACTTTGCTTACCATTAAATGAAATTAAAAGTTATATAGTAGACAGCTCAAGTGGTCATTAAGGATTCAAAAAACTTTTCTTTTCATCACCATAAGAACAAAGAAAAAAACTTTTTATATTCTTTTATATTTTATTTATACTTACAATAAAAATATTGGGTAATCTTCATTGATGGTCACTTTTGTTTTGGGTTTGTTTTATTATGGTCACCCGAATTCAAAAAAGATTATTATGGCCACTTACGTTCGAAACCGTTTCTGTTTTAGCCACTGGACCGTTAAACCTCCGTTAGTTAAAAATAATAATTTCTAATTTGACCCCCAAACTTTCAAAACTTCATTTTTCACCATCTTCCCCAAAACTCAATGAACTTCCCACTGCAGGGGAGAACTGCAAAAATCATTGATTGATTTCTTGATCTATTAAACTGCAAAAATGAAATGTCTACATGTTAGACCCCTGCTGATGAGGTATGCTTCGGTGCTAATTGCAATTCCTAACAGTTTATCAAACACTGTTAATATCACGAAATTAGCATCGAAGGATATTGTTTATTATATTTGACAAGAACAGAATGGAAGATTGCATGGTTCTACTCGGCAAGCTAAGGATATTGTTTTGAGAATTACAACTGATATTCGATGGAGATTATTTGGATGTAAAAATTTTGACCAAATTAGGAAGTGGGAGTTGTAGGGGCTGTCATGGCCTTTTATTTTACTGTAATTAAAGTGGTGTATAATGGAGGTTTATTTGGATGAATAAAAACCAACATTTATCCACACAAAAAATCACATTCACTATAGATCTACCTGAAAAGAAGAGACATTTCCCATAGCTTCAATTCCATATGCCATGGTATTTGCAGTATACATTCCCCCACAGGTTCCAGCTCCGGATCACATTCTTTCTCTCCTCACCACTTCTTTTCCCACTTACATACTCTCCATAACACTGCACGACCAATCAAATGGTGGAAATGTACTTGAAAGGTTACCAAAATTGAGAAAATGTATTGGTAATTTCAGATGAATTCATGGCATACCAGTTAATCTTCACATATTAGCATATGGTAGACATTCTTACAGATTTGCTTGATATTCAGAAAAATTCAAACAGTCGATGCTTATTTTAATGCTCAAACTCATAAAATCAGGGGAAGAAGAAAAAGAGTTGAATCAAAAGCAACCTCACCACTTAAAAAATCAAATCAAATTAGTAACAGACAGCAAGAGTAAATTGAGGTCTAAAATGGGAATTAAAAACCCTGAACATGTTGTACTACCTCAAGATGGGAATTAAAAACCCTACGAAAGTTCTAAAATTCATCTCTTTCCCCAAATCATATAAATGCAGCCATTCCAAGCTAACTTAAAATGTAGACATTTCATTTTTGCAGTTCAATAGATCAAGAAATCAATCAATGATTTTTGCAGTTCTCCTCTGCAGTGGGAAGTTCATTGAATTTTGGGGAAGATGGTGAAAAATGAAGTTTTGAAAGTTTGAAGGTCAAATTAGAAATTCTTATTTTTAACTAACGGAGGTTTAACGGTCCAGTGACTAAAACAGAAACGGTTTCGAACGTAAGTGGCCAGAATAATCTTTTTTAAATTCGGGTGACCATAATAAAACAAACCCAAAACAAAAGTGACCATCAGTGAAGATTACCCAAAAATATTCTGGCGTTTAGAGAGTTGGAGGAGCAAAAGAAAAGGTGCTGGAGACCGGAGAGGATCGAAAAATTAATGGAAATGAAATACTACATAGGTAAAATGAAAAGGACAGAGAGGGAGAGATGACAGACGTCAAATCTTGAAAAGCATATTAAAGCATCTCCACCCATCCCATGGCTCATGCTCTCTTTCTTTTGTCCTAATATTATTTTTTAAAAATTTCCATACTTCAATCATACAATTTTCTTTTTCTAAATTCTATCTTAATATATTTATATGAAAACAATAAGAAAGAATACTACTACTACTACATACATGTAGATCTTTGTTAGGCTTTCTGGTGATCAGCATCTGGCAAAATTTTCAATGTTGATTGTATTCTTGCAGATGTTTGATTTCGTCACTCTTCAATTAGTTGGTATGACAGTTTTTTTTTTAATTATACAAGAATGACTAGGATTATTGGTGGTTTTATCTTGTTTATGACTTCAATAATTAGCTTATCATTTATCATCCAAAACAATGGAAAAAGTAGACAAATGACTTCCTTTTTTTATTTTGGAAAAAATATATTAAATGTTAATCTTTTTAGAAATTAGTGTATGATTAATCACATGATTATATCAAGTTTTAAGTTGGTGAATGAGTATGATAGTAAGTCAAAATCAACCAAAATTTTACTTGCCTTGAGTGACAAGTATAATCCCACCAATCTGGCAATCTCCTAAAGGATCACAACATATCTATCATGTGGCAAAATCTCACCTAAACAATTGATTTATATGTTAAGCTATTGGTAAGGTCCGGCTTTGACCTTATATTTTTTTCATTTTAATTTTTTTGGTAATAAGAGGAAATTCATTAAATAGTAGGCGAATGTCATAACTATGACAAATCAACACTTTCGTTATGAATAAGTTTCGCCATACCATCAACTACATTATTACTGTCTCGATAAATATGCTCGAAAGTGACCTACTCAATCCTTTGGGTAACAACCGAAATATGTTGTAATAGTGTAGAGAACATCCCTTCAGAACCGTTATTCTTAATCAATTGCACCACCTATAGACTATTTGACTCCACAATGACATGATTTACGTCTAGACTCGCAACACATTTATGTCCTTCAAACACACCCCACAATTCCACATCCATAGCCAAGCAGTTTCTAATGAACTTTGAGAATCCGATAAGCCAGTTGCCATCAACATCATGAATGACGCCCCCCACACGAAGCCATCCCATTACTGAGCTCTCTCGCCCCCATCCACATTAAGTTTTTTCACCTTAGTTATCACTAAAAAATTCTACTAATTTCGTTTTCTAGTTACCTATTACACATTAACTTTTTCTTTAAGGCACGAAACCTCTGGCTTTTTTATGGATTCAAAATTAAAGATAAATTTAAGCCAATATTTTTTCCTTGGACCGAACCACAAGAGTCAATCCTCGAAGGCCTGGTTCAGAGCATTCTAAATTCTCAGTTTTAGTTGAAGGGAAAGGTTAATCCTGTCACCTAACAAAGGAATAAAGGGGAGAATTGCATAAAACTGTTGAATGATAGGGAGTGCTTAAAAGGACAATTTTACTGAGATGAAGTTTTATCAGCAAAATGTTATTTCCCCAAAACTAATTCCTAGTTTTTGCAAATAAGTTTACACACCACAACAATAGGGGAGTCATTGCTCCCAAAATGGTTTAATAGAGTTTCTCATGGTTTTGCTATCACTTTAAAGTTTTGACCAGAAACTGCCACTAGAGAAGGCAAATTTACCAAAGCCAACCTGGGCAGCCAGGGCCAATGCATCATCAAGTTTCAGAACCCTCAGCTAACTTCTAATACACAGCCTTTTTTGGCTGAAAAAAGGGGTCTTAGCTTGCTTCTACCAGTAAACCAAGAACTGGGTTTTAAAATTTTTCTTTAAATACTTCTGTACACTTAACAAAGTGGTTCCACATATCAATGTAAGAGGTTGTCCCTTTAGTTACTTTATGGCAACATGGGATCACCTGCTGATGCAAGCATTTGCATCTCTGTTTCCTCGGCTGATCGCCTAGTAGAATAACCTACCCCTGAATCACCTGCAGGTGTTAACTTAATCCGTTTAATAGTGAAGAAAGACAAGTTATAACATTAATATAACGGTATAAAGTTGAAATGAAAAAAGAAGAATAAGACAGACAGATACATGAAGTAGAAAGATTCATTACCATATATGGAATCATGGGATTGCTGTTCATTCGGTGGATTCTTGAAATCTACACAAGTGAAATAGTAGGGAAGTGCTATCAAATCTCTTCACTATTTCAAAGAAAAACTGGATAACGGACGACGAGAAAATAAAATATTATATTTCCAAAGCAATGGTACATTTTGCATCTCTCTTTTATATGCTTTCTTATAGTGATATTATGCAAAACATCAACTTTGTTTTCCTATAGGTTCCATGAATTGAACGCTGCAAACAAATTCTAGCATTTTAATGTGACTTATTACAGTTGGAGAGGTATTTTCAAGTCTTTAGTTGGACTACTAAATCTTGCAGGCCTACCTACTTGTTCCTAGTTGAAATAACCTGGAAATTTACACCATTTCAGTTCACAATAGTCCACCTAGAAATTCAGATCCAAATCTGTATTTGCCTTGGTCAAATGCTGCACCAAGTCTATTCTCTTGAGAGAAATTTACCAATGTTTTTGAACTAGCAATAGCTAATAATATGAGCTGCGGATTCAGACATCAAAATGAAATTTTGCAGGAGCACCGTGTTTGCATGGTATCACGATGAGTTCAACATTCATTGATTGGTTCTTCATCCTAGCTCCATTCTCATTGTCATCCACAGGTCTAAATCTAACTCCTTATCTATACAAATTATTGAGCTTGAGTTGTTAACGATTGTCAAATACTCATAACACAGGCTATTCTGAAATCTGTGATTATCTATTGTTCTTTAGACAGATTCAAAAAGGGAGTTGCTACTTGACTACCTAAAACTATCAGCATACTGGTCCTGCCAGAGGAAAAGGTGGAGTTGCAAAGAAATCAAGGCTCATTCATTATGGCATTCTATATGTCTGCTGCTACCGTAGTATCTATTTTAACCTCCAATTTCACAATTTGTACTTCCTCGTGAGATGAATATGAAGCATGTGAACAAGAGTTAGAAATTTATAATCAACATTAATAAGGACAAGTATAAATAGAGAAAAAGGTTGAAATCTTGACAACTGAGTGAAATTGCATACCAAGAGAATGGCGCAGCCCTTTGACGGCATCAAAATTCTTGTATGTATAACCAACAAAATTTAGATCTTTAGGTGTTAAAAGCATCTGCATTAAGTAGGGAAAAAGATAAATAAACTTCAACATGTTTTCGCATGTCAGATACTCACTACTCGGTATAAATAATATCAAGATATAACCAAGCAAGTTGATTTTGGTGACCAAAGATGCATATGCTTTACATCCATGCATTTGCTGTTGTCACAGACTCGCAAGTTACTGATAAAGAGGTTTTTTTTTTCAGAATAGAGACCACTGAAAGCAGATATCAATTGTCTTGTAAACTGACATATTTTGAACAAAAACCGAAAAGGAATAGAATTTCAATAATTGCATATTCATAGCATTATCAGATCATATTGTAGAACAGAAACTAGCCACATACTAAGATAAAAGTTTAACTAAAATGAAATACGCTAGTTGGAAAGTATTCTCTGTTACAAACCTTCCGTGAAGGTCCCGAGCTAGATCTTGCAGGTACTGGAGCATCCAACTGGTGAGAATTCCAAAAGTGGTCAATTTATGAGAACAAAAAAGATATCTTTAAGTTCACCAACATGGATAAATAAATAGTGAACAAAGTGATTAGCATTTGGAATAAGATAAAGCAGAAGTAATAGAAAAGGGGAAATTCGAGTTATACTTCGTCAAACTTCATAAAATTTTGAGTATCTAATTCCCCATTCACTTCAGGTTTAAATGCTGCATCCATCTCGTAAAGTTTATCCCACACAACGTCCTTGAACCAAGGATGAGCCTGATAAAATCAAATGTCAACAACCAAATGAGACATAAATAGTTAGTAGAAAAGGAATAACAACTCAATATATCATAACCTTACTTTAATTTGATGTGCCCCTCCAGTACCCAATCTGTGGTCGACATCACAAAGCAATCTACATATGAGATCCTTTGCCTCATGACTTAACCTCGAATCTTCAGGAAATCTTAGGTGAGTTCTCCAATGCACAATCTAAAGATGATTTATGACCAAAATGTTAGGAAAAGAATGATATCTCCAAGAATATCTAAGATAAACTAGATCTAAGAATATCTTGAATTTGGAGAGAGCACAGAAGAAAGTTAATCGTAACAATACATCTAAGATAAACTAGAGATAAAAATATATAGCCAGACAGAAGAGTCACCTTCCTGCATGTGGTAATCGGATCATCTGAATAAAATGGTGGATATCCAATTAGCATTTCATACATTATTGCTCCTAGTGACCACCTAAAAGAAATCAACAGAAAAGGCACCATTACTGAAGTTAGATAAGACTATAGATGATGCACAGTAAGAAAAGTAGAACAGATATGCCTTGCACACGAACATATAGTAACAAAATGGAGAAACAAGTAATAGATGTCAACTGCAACCATGACTGAGAACTGAAATGAAATACAACTAACCAGTCACATTCCATGCCATATCCTTTCTTCAGTAACACTTCAGGGGCTATGTAATCAGGCGTTCCCACAGTTGAAAATGCCTTCAACAAAAAGAACAAAAAAATAAACTAAAAACCAAAATACTGGAAAACTGCCCTGCAAACTATACCATATCTTTTACATCATAACCTGATAGCATTACTGCTTATGTAGCAATTCAATGAGTTACCAAAAACCTTTGTCCTTGAGCTTTAAGATTCATTAATAGTTAGCAGCGCAGCTATTTACAAACAAATTTTAAGGAAAACAATTTTATGTTTCACTTATAGGAATTATGTGTGCCAATTGTTGCCATTGAGAACACAATCACATATATAGAGGAACTTCTAGAATTTTATGTTTCACTTTATGTTGACAAGTGGTCTGATAAAGAAAGAGAAACAGTGCCATTAGTCCAAGTATCAATCAAGCGTCAAAATTGGATCTTTGCAGAGGAGAAGTGGAGAAAAATTAATATTAAACCTTAAAACAACATCTCTAAGCAGTGGTGTACTTTAATTAATTAGTATGCTGGAAAATTTCCGCTGCTGCCTTATTGGTGTTTTTCGATTTTATCTGGAATGAACTTAAAGGATACATGCATTAAAAGATAAAGACAGTGAAGTAAATTGTTTACTCACCAACTTTCTTCTGTTCATCTGCCAATGCTGAAGCTGCTCACGAGGGCTTCTAAAACTGCTCTTATCAGCAATACATCCATCAATATCCATAGGTTCCGTCATATTTTCATCATCCATGGGCTTATTCTCATGGATTGCTGGTAGATTTGTACAATCGAGAGGCTTACAAAGGCCAAAATCCGATAACTTCATGTGACCATTTTTGTCCAGAAGAAGGTTGTCTGGTTTAATGTCTCTGGAAAGAAAGTGAATGTAAAGAAATAAGATGAGTAAATAATAACCTGTAATAACTATCAACAGAAATTACCACATCACCGTAGTTCAAAATGAACAAATTAGGCAACATAATAGGGAAAACTAACATATTAACCTGTGAATGTAATTATGTTTGTGAATAGACTCAATGGCCAAGACACTTTGAGCAATGTAAAACTTAGCCACATGTTCAGTTAATGTATCCTCCCTCATCAGCAGAGTCATCATATCACCACCAGGAAGATATTCCATGATCAAATACAAGTATTCAGCATCTTGAAATGAATAATAAAGTTTCACTATGCAGTGGCTTCCAACTTCTGCCAGCAAGTTCCTCTCAGCTCTAACATGTTCTACCTAAGGAGTGAAAGTACATTTTGGATTAGCCGTATATAAAGGATACTAATGGAAAATGACAAAATAATAGAATTTGAAGCATGTGATGTTTATAAGAAGGTTAGGTATCAACCAAGAATCAGACAACAGCTGAATATTAGACAAGATTAAACAACGTATACTAAAGCATGAAGCTAAGGTGTAGAGAGCATATGCATAAATTCTGAAACCAAGAGGTGTAATAGAGAAGCAGATGGTTGACAAAAGTTCCACCCTCCTCAACTCTGACTTTGGAGTATCAATTAAATGAATGTTAATTGCATGTTACCTGTCCCCTCATAAGCATTTCAGATTTCTTTAACTTTTTCATTGCAAAAATATTTCCAGACTTCTTCTCCCGGCACAATCGAACCTGCAGAACAAGTATGAGCAGCAAAATAATTCAGGCAGGCAGTGAATGGTGATACCGATAAGAAGCCAAAAGCAGCATGTAGTTCTGTATCAAAGGGGCTATGAAGCAGCTTATGTCAGAAGCAACAAATAGTTTTGACATATAACAAGAGTTAGCATTCTAACCTCACCAAAGGCTCCTCTTCCAATAATGGTTAAAAGATCAAAATCATCAACACAAATCTTGTGCCTTTTAAGTCTCATAAACTCTGTCTCTTTCCTCTCTAAATCCTTTATCAGATTGATTTGTTCCTCCTTTGGCACATCTGAAGCAGCTAACTTTCTCTCTAGTACCCATCGTCTGCAACAAAACAAAACCATGTTATTAAGTTTTGGCATTATCAACTCCAAGCATACAATTTGACAACATTTTATTTGCAATGTTTTGAGAAGGCTACATCGGGTTGAAGAAAACACTGTTACAAGGAACAAGAAACTTCATTGCAAACAAATCTCAATTACAACATATCCCAAAAGTCATATTCTAGAATTGATTAAAAAATCCTTTATTGAATAAGGCTGAAAATATCATGTAACCGCACGAAATTAGTATGCTTTTTAGGATAAATCTAAAGTTAATAGTTGACTAGAAAATCAGCATACTGCACACACCCACACACGTGGATATCATGGTTGTGGTGAATTTCTATATACCAATCCAAGTACTGAAATCTATCAATTTTCTACAAATAAAGTCTGCACATCCAATAGATCAGTGAAGCAAAGCATGCTTTTTCATTTTCTTAATCAAATATAAACTGGAATCAATATGTAGTACCTCGTGATAAATATCATGAAATACACGGGTATAAGGTATTTATATAAGTCCTGAATTTTCCATAAAATTTTCAAAATAAAAAATTTGCTTCTAAATTTTGTTTTCTTGAAGATACAAGTAAGAGAACTTCCTTTAAAAAATGAAAGACTTGAACTATAAAATATCAATAGTACAAAGAAAAGTTTGGATCATCAAAATTGCCAACTCAAGAAAACTGTAAAAGACAATTAATAGTAGCTTCAAACTGGAGCAACTTTGCATTATAACATAAGCAAGATCAGATTTAATAATCCCATTCCATTAAATGATGAGAAAAACAAAGAAAAAAATGCACAGGAAACTTTCTTGACCATTTTCCCCCGAAAACTTTACCTGATTTGGGAAAACAGTTAAATACTCCTATTAAATGCCCAAATTCCTAACAATGGGAACCTAGTTTGACATTAATCTACTCCCCAAGCACTAAAAAAAAACACGTAACTAAGCCACATACAAAGCAAAGCAAACACTGTACTCATCAGCTCAAAACCAGAAAATTGAATTAAAGAAAAGGAAGCAATTGAAGTTAGGCTCAACTGACTACAAAGTTCATTGATTCCACTAAAAAAATGCACTAATCAAACACCCAAAGCTCGTATCACTCTCTCTTTTTTTTTTTTTTCTCAGCAACCAAACAAAGATCATAATTTATAACCAATGCAAAAAATGATTTTTTTTTTCTTGTTAAAAAAAGTACAAGTAAAAGAATACCTTTCTTTGCGTTCTTGAATATTCTTCATCTGAGATCTATAGTGATTCTCAATAAACTGTTTAGCCGCCGCCACTTTCTCCATCGTCAAGCTTGACCCTAACACCTCCTCTTCTTCCTCTATGCCTTCCATTTCCCCTCTCTTCCTCCCTCCCTAAAATCTCCCGTTCTCTCTCTATATATACTTATATACTTCCTCTTCGAAAAAGCTCTCGACTTTACTTAAAGAAAGAGAAAGATTTTCTCATTTACTGCAACAGCCAACGAAGAGAGATGAGAAGAGAGAAAAACAGAGCTCTTTCACTGATCTTCCTCTTAATCCTCTACTTCCACCCCCACCTTCCTTCCATATCAATTTCCAATAAAAACCATCCACGTGGGTATTTAACCTTCACGGTGGTGTATTGGTGCTTGTTTCGGAGCGGGTTCAGCGTAGGATTGGGAGCAGCAAGGGTTATGTTTTTTATTTATTTTTTAAGCAATAAATTTAGGGAGTGTTGTCAGCGTAGGAGTTGGGGGGAAGGAACGCTCACGCGCGGCAATGAAGGCGTGAGTTGGCTTTGAGATGTGGTGGGGAGAGGTGTCGTTTTCCGGTCATAAATGATTATTTAACACATTTTAGGACAAAGAAAACTTCAAGCGGGCCATGGAGTTCTGTGTTGTGATTGGCCAGTGCTGGTCACTCGCCTCGGATACAATGTGGGCTTTTGTCTGTTTCTTTTTTTATTTTTAATTATCTGGTCAGCGATTGGCTGTCTTTAGCTGCTTAAAAAAGTGAGGGCTGATCTATACTATTAATATTCACACACAGACTTACTGTGTGTGCATTATTGTTTGCTCCCACTATATTATTGTAATAAAACTGCTAAACTATAAAATAAATACTTAAATTATGTTTTTTTTGCAATAAGTTTTTAAAGTATTTTTTAATTGAAATAAGTGTTTAAAATTTTATTTTTAACTTTATTTTAAAGTGAATTTTGTCACCTATTTGAGCACTTATTTCAACTAAAAATGAAAGTTTATGTACTTATTTCAGCCAAAAACAAAACTTCAAGCACTTATTTCAGCCAAAAAATACTTTAGACATTTATTACGAGACATAATTTGGGCATTTATTTTATAGTTAAGCCTAATAAAAAACTACATATACTGAAATCTTACGACAACCTTAACATGTTGTTGTTTGTTATTATTATTGTTATTACATTTCGCTTTAAAAATATAAACACCATAAATAAAGATAAATCTTAAAATTTAAATGTTTGATGTTTCAAAAATTTAAACGATTAATAACATCGTTTTTAAAGTTCTTGAAATGATTTATGTTTTATAATTTATGTTGGAGATTTATGACTGGTCGTCTTAATAAGATCGTTTTTGAAGTTCGAATATAGGTTTTCCCATTCTGAGTGCAGTATGAGTTATCATCCCACCCAATACTTGTTCATATCAATCGGTGGAATTAATGTGCATGTATTGTTTGTATTAGTTAGTAGTTTATTGTTAATTTTATTTTTTACTTAAATAGTTTAATGTTAAATTTGTTTTCACACAACTAAAGAAAAACATATTTAATAATTAATACACAAACTGCTAAATCTAATACTCAGTAATCTAGGAATCTAAGTTGGGTGTACTTTTTGGACATGTGAGACAAGGAAATATCATCTGTATCTATTCGAGCAATATTGTCTTAAAACATAAGGAATTTTCACAGTGAAATCTAGCTGTGAAACCAGCAACACTCTGCCACAAAAATATATATATATGACATGTGTGGTGAGTTGTGCCATAATTAAACCAAATGGTCCAGTACAAAAAATCCAGATCACCTGGGTCTAGCAGTAGTACCCCCCCCCCTATCAACGTGTCCATCTGTTATTGGACAGTGGCAGTTCTTGCTCATGTGATTATATTATACCCATTAATGGGCCACTTCTGAATTGTTTCGGCACTCGAATATATTATCTTTGTTCCCTCACATTCCCTTAAATTTTGGGTTCTAGACCCATTAAGAGAACGTCCTTTTTTTCGTAGAATCTCCCATTCCCTCTCTTTTAAGTAAGATTAGGATTTGTCACACAAAAAAGTATTCGAATATAAAAGGAAAAACATTGAAAGAATGTACATTTCTAAACATGAGAATTGGTTACAAACAACTGTTTTATCTTCATTCCAAACCCTTTTAGACCATTTGATTTAAGCCCAAAGGGTGGAGTTTCGACATTGGGCTGTTTGAAACCTTTTAAGCCTGAACAAAACAGAGCCCCGGGCTCTCTATTTTATGACAACAAACCGACTCCCCGGCCTTGAGAATCCGATATGCACACGTTTTCCCTTCCATCTCCGAGCTGATCGAGATGATAAAAAAGACAGGGTAACCTCATCCGAGACCTCGGATGCATCATGATATGGACATGTCTCGGTCATGTTCAACAGTTCATGGTTGTTACAAATTCAGACTTGTCCGAAATTACAGAAAAGCAGTGCCGGCAAGGCCATGGTGTAAGAGATTATGAGCAATAGCATCTCTAGCTTTCATTGAACTTGCCGATTTCAAAGCAACTTCAGGGACCACGTCATCATCGTCAAGCTCAAATTTCAAGTCCGGGTCAATCCCTTCGTCCCTCATTTCGCATATGTTATGAAGAACACAACAAGCTCCAAGTACAACAGGCAAATCCTGCAGCTTAACCTCTGTTCTTTTCTGCAAACAACACCATCTTCCTTTCAATCTCCCAAACGCTTCCTTAGCCACCTTTTGAATGACCCCAATCTTTTCATTGAAAGCGTGTTGTGTCCAAGTCAAATGCTGTTGCGTGTAAGGAACCAAAACCCAATCCATTAATGGATACCCAGAGCTCCCGACAATCCAAACTCCTTTCAGTAATCCCCCATTTGCCCTTTGAAACAGAGCTGATTTTTCAAGCACTTGATCGTCGTTCATCGAACCCGGCCACCCTATACAAACATCGGTGAAAACTCCCCTCGTATCCACCACGCCTTGTACGGTGATCGAGTACGAGGTTTTCTGGTTCCGCTCCGTCTCTCTCTTGTTGAAATACGCCGCCACGCTTATCTTCGGTGCTATGATCGGGATATGCGTCGTGTACATTGAACCGACGACGTTTGGTATCCCCGAAATGCTCTCGAATTCTTCTTTTGTTTCCCGCAACGAATCCTCGTCCGGCCAGTGTAAATATTTCGGCATCAAAACGCTGCGTATCGCCGAACAGACTTCGAGGATCAACTTGTGACACGTTGAGATGCCTAAACCGAACCGTTTCGAAACGAGCCGTAAAGGTTCGCCCGTTGCTAACCGCCAAATACAAACAGCCACTCTTTGCTTGACGGGGATGGCGTTCCGTAACGTCGTGTCTTCTTTGGCGATAACGGAGTTGAGCTCTTCGCAGATGAGCTCGAACGTTGACTTGCTCATCCTAAACGCCTTCTTGAATTCATCGTCGGGGTAATCGGGTCGGTTACACTCGTCCCACCAAGCCTTCGATCTGTCTTTCACCCATAACCGCCTCTGCTGACCCGGCCCGGGTTGTTTGTTTTGTTGGTTGGGTGATTGGTTTTCCGTTTGGCTGACGGCAACGGCCGCCGCGACGGATGCTGCCATGGCTCGGGACTTCTTCCGATTCATACGATCGGTTTCGTCGATTTCGGAGTAGTAATCTTGGAGATTGGTATAAAATTCGAGCATGGTTCTAGTTTTTCTCTTGTGATTCGATTCCAAAATCGATTTCTCTTCATTGGATGCTTCGTTTTGCTCATCGTGGTCTCGCTTTTCTTGCTCTTCAAGCAGCAGTAACGAGGTGATGATACCATTCAAATCTTTCTTCTTGGGTTCGTGGTCGGTGGAACAGCTATTTTCATCGTCGGAAAATGTATCCTTCCGGCGTCGCTTGTAATTGTTGCCGTTATTCATTTCAAAGCAAATAGTGAAGAAGAAGAAAATTGTTCTTTGGGTTAGCAGAGCTGAGCGATGCGAAAAGAAAAACGAAATTAAGGGTAAGATTAAAGAGTCGAAATTTGAAATAAATGAATAAAAAAATGGGTTTTATTTTCTTTTATTTCCTTTACTTGTGGGTTTGAAAACTGTCTTGAAAAGGTTTGTTCAAGTGTGAACGCAACAAGATTCAGGATGACTTGAAATTGCGTGCTTTTTTCGATAATTTAATATAAGGTAAACTACACAATGACCATCGAACTATTAAGGAGTACTTATTTTAACCACCGAATTATCGAACTCGTCAATAAGAACATTAAGCTTATTAAATAGACTTATTTTGACCACATCCGTTAAAAAACTAATAAAAGGGTGATGTGACAGTTAACGAAAATTTGTAAAATTATACATTTGGTCCTTGTTATTTACTTATTAAATCAAATTGATCTTAATCTTATTTTATTTAAATAAAATTAATCAACCAATTAGATGATGACACATTTCATCACTCAATTGGATTAGTTTACTCAAATTTTAATTTATTTTATTTAATATATTTTCTCTCAATCATGCCACCACCTAATTAAAGGAAAATTAAAAAAATGGCATTATGGTGGTTTAAACCTGGAATTAAGACAATAAACTTCTACACTTTTACCACTAAGTCGGACTGCTCTTGGTGATATATATATATATATTACAATGCAGTACATGTTAGGGAAAAGGAAATAAAAATAGTTGAAAGAGGACTCGAACTTAGATCACTTGGGATGTGTATAATCACACAAACATTCGATTTTAATTTAAATCTGAAAATTATTAAATATTCGACTTTAAAAAATTCTATTTAAAAGTTAAATTTTTTTTAAAACATTCAAATGTTTTTTTCTTTTTCATATTTAAATTAAATCGAATATTTATTAAAATATTAAATATTTAATTTAAAAATATATTTGAATTAAAAGAAAAGAAATTTGATTTAAAAAAGTATTCAAATATTTAAAAAATTCAAATATTTAAAGTATTTTAAATTCGATAATTCGGTGGTCTGATTGACGAGTTCGATAGTTCAGTGATCAAAATAAGTACGCCCTAATAGTTCAGTGGTCACTAGTGTAGTTTACCCTTTAATATAAAAAAAAAACTAAATACGATAGATGTGTTTAGTGCAAGTTTTGGGGGGAAAAAATCAACTAAATTTTTAATTTTTTATATTCAATTAAACTTACATATGTAGAAATTTTATCATTTATTTTTTTATGATTAATATTGACTATTAAATTTAATATTTTTATTATTTAATATCATATATTGCATAATAATATTTTCACTTAACATTTAAAAAATCAAATAAATAAAAACTTGAAAATTATAAAAAAAATATATATGAAAATGTCATGTGATAAAATTTGAATGTTTCGTGATAATGTCTGAAAAAAAATAATTAGGATTTAATTGTCAAAACCAGTTAAACAACTTAACTGAAATTAAACAATATTGTAACATGGTTTTACATTTAACGTTGTTTAAATATTTAATATTTTCCCCACTAAAAGTTAATTGATTTTTTTAAATCTAAGGAATTTAAAATACTCGTTTAATTCAAATAATAATATGAAAATTTTAGGCCCACAAATCAGTGGATTTGGGTTAGATGGGATTAGCAATGATAAATCCCATCTCCATTTATTTAAATATATGCTTTGTTAACTAATACTTGGCTTGCTTGATGACTTTCACACTGACAACGACATTTGTAATCATATAATTAAATATTATATATATATAGGGATAGGATCAAATTACACCGAGTAAAACTCTCTAAGTTTTACACGTTTTTTGGATCGTTAGATGAGTGAAACGGATGGATGAGATTAACAGTAAAATATGTGAAGATTATCACTTGGGAATTAAAAACACGGAGTTAATCTCAACCATCCATTTCTCCCATCCAACGATCCAAAAAACGTGTAAATGTAAAACTTAAAGAATTTTACACAATGTAAGTTGATCCTAACCTATATATATTTGATCGTAGATAGTTCTAGACATGTATAATAAAAACGATAATAAGCCAAGGAAAAAGTATTTAGTTTTAGAGTTAAAAGCAATGCCATGGGGATTTCAAAAACTCTAAAATCAAATCAGAAAACTGTAGCCAGACCAGAGCTAACATTTTTCAACATTTTCTGCCAAATAGAAGAAAAGGGTAGCTCAAATCTATTACCTTGGAATCCTTGTCTTGTTCCCAAAGGCAAAGCTACTGCCCCTTTTGCAGCTGGATGATTCCATCAGTTTTTAACCTGTCAAAATGGTTGAATTTTCCAAATCTTTGTGGGTTTGGCAAAATCCCAAAACTCATTCACATTCACACGGAAACATCATGATCATATCCCAGCATGTACTTTTAAATATTAAAATGCAAAACGTGTCAATGAATTATAAATTATAGTTTATATTAATTGAGATTAACGAATGTGACATAGAAGATTCATGATATAATTTTTCCCTTACGAAACATATAGTCCTGAATCAGAATTCAAAGAGACTATTGATTAACTTCATACAATCTCTTAAGTTGTTTAAGTGGTAGATTGATATTTTAATACAAATTAGTTTAATATGACTCAAAATTTATGAATTATAAAATAATTTTATACTAATTCAAAATTAATTTTTTTAATTTTCATTTACAAGTACTTAATTTATTTTGGTCCCTCTTATTTTAGGGACTTATACGATTGCTCCTATCTTACATACCTAGAACCACATGCAGACAGTATTTCTCTAGTTTGTTAAATACAAAATCCACCTGATTTGCAAATTCTAGTTAGAACATGGAAGTGACAAAGGGGATTTAGTTCCTTAGACAGAGTGATGGCCGTATGCTCTAATTATAGCAAAAACAAGCAGTAAAAATTGCTGACAAACTCAACAGGCAGCCTTTTCTCTTGCCTCTTTTGGTTTTACAATACAGTTTTTGTAGGAACGGGCCAGGTTCAATTGCCTAAAACAAGGCAATGGCGGAAAATAGACTCTTAAAAGTTCATTACACGACCAAATATTTCATTGCAACCTAAACACCAGGAGGGAACAACGCCCTTAACAAGGCTTCTTCTCCCTTGCACATTCCCATTTTCCTTAAAAAAAAAAGCTAATCAGCAGGAGGTGGAGGAGGCGTTGGCCTGGTGGTTGCGGTGGTACCTCAATCCGTCGGAACGTAGAGTTTAGGAACATTGCGGTGTGACACAAAGACGAAAGTTATCGATTCGTGATGGCTCCTCATTTCTCATCCGATGACACCGTGCCGGCCAACACCACGGTGGTGGCCATCGACAAAGATAAAAACAGCCCACATGCTGTACGTTGGGCCATCGATTATCTTGTCATCTCCAATCCATTCATCATCTTGATCCATGTTAAGCATAAGAACCGTCGGTATCATCTCTCTTGTGTTATATTATATACGTAATAAATGTTTATAAAAAGACATTCATTTCTGTTTTCTGATTTGTTTTGTTCTTAAATCAACATGCAGAGGGTGATAACGAATCTGATTATGACATAAACCAGCTTTTCATTCCTTTTCGAGGCTATTGTGCACGCAAAGGGGTAAGAATCCGATCAACCTGACTCGAATTAATCGGTTTATACCGTTATAGTTGACATATATAAACTCACTGTCAAGTTCAGATTCAAATGAAGGAGGTTGTCCTGGAAGATGTTGATGTGTGCAAAGCACTTCTGGACTATGTCAGCAAAAACTTGATTCACAGCCTGGTTGTTGGTGCAACAACAAGGAATAGTTTATCAAGGTTAAGTCACGTGATCTTCCTGTTTGATTCGAACAAATTCGAGTAAATTGATCTCTCTCCGTATCATTTTCTAACAATCAAATGTTTTCAGTTATTTAAGTTATAGGAAATCCAAGAATGACATTCCCGGGAGCTTGATCAAAAGTGCACCGGAGTTTTGTTCTGTGTATGTGATTTCCAAAGGTAAGATATTGACTATGCGGACCGCACATCGGCCTGTTTCAAACACTGCTGCCCCACCAAAGGTGCCGCTGGGAATGCCGCTGCAGATTACATATGATCAACTTGAAGACGATGGAACTAGGTGTAGTGCGCGAATCGGTTTACTGTTTACATTCTTACTATTGATTGAATCAGTGATTTGTCTTTGTTGTTGACATTGTATCTTTTAAACAGACGACTACAATTGGTTAGGGGCGAGTCGAGAAATGGACCGGATGGACTACCGGAGGATAATCCCCTGAAGTTACCTATGAGTGACCGTGACAGACAGAAAAACTGGCCGGCAAATCCGTCTTTTGACATTGATGCAGCACAGCCTTCATCTAGCCAAGATACTTTATCTATCGATATGGATTTTTCAAACAAACTTTCCTATGGATCTATAGACATTACTGACCAAAATTTAGATTTTTCTATAGTTTCCAGTACCCCTATAGGGAAACTTCCTCAAAACACAGTAAGAAGAATTCAGAGACAGTGGATTTTTTTTAACAGTAAAGCATTGCTTGTTTAATGGCAGAATTGCTAACGTTGATGGCTCGTGAATTGCAGCGAGACATCGAAGCTGAAATGAGAAGGTTGAAGCTTGAACTTAAGCAAACAATGGATTTGTACAGCACAGCTTGCAAAGAAGCTCTTACGGCCAAAAGAAAGGTAATCTTAATTCTTATATCAATATAATCAATACATTCCAAGAACATCAATTTGTGAACACAATTGATTTTCATGAGTCCAGGCTAATGAGCTTCATCAGTGGAAGATGGAGGAGGCTCGCAAGTTCGAGGAAGCTAAACTAGCTGGAGAGGCAGCTCTTGCCATGGCAGAGAAGGAGAAGGCTAAATGCAAAGCTGCATTGGAAGCAGCCGAGGCAGCTCGGAGAGTGGCGGAGATGGAAGCACATAGAAGAAGACAAGCAGAGCTTAAAGCCAAGAAAGAGGCTGACCAGAAGACTCGGGCTTTGAATGTTTTGGCAAACAATGATGTCCGATACCGAAAATATTCTATCGAAGAAATCGAAGAAGCAACTGAAGACTTTGCAGCATCTAATAAGATTGGAGAAGGAGGTTATGGACCTGTTTATAAGGGCAAACTCGATCACACTCCAGTTGCCATCAAAGTTTTAAGACCTGATGCTGCTCAAGGAAAGAAACAGTTCCAGCAAGAGGTAAGTCGTGATGTTCGAATTTTCATTTGAAAAAAGACCAAAGGTGTTTGCTGGCATGGTTGTCTTAAGCTAATATTCGGTTGTATAACTACAAACCTAATACAGGTTGAGGTTCTTTGCTGCATGAGACATCCAAACATGGTCCTTCTCCTTGGTGCCTGTCCCGAATATGGATGCTTGGTATATGAATACATGTTAAATGGCAGCTTGGAGGATAGGCTATTTCGAAGGGGCAACACGCCTCCACTTTCATGGAGGAAACGGTTTAATATAGCTGCTGAAATCGCGACTGCCCTTCTATTCCTTCACCAAGCAAAGCCAGAACCCCTTGTGCATCGGGACCTCAAGCCGGCTAACATTCTACTAGACCGCAATTTCGTGAGCAAAATCGCCGATGTTGGCCTAGCACGACTAGTTCCACCTTCTGTAGCTGACAGTGTGACACAATATTACATGACTTCAGCTGCAGGGACATTCTGTTACATAGATCCTGAATATCAACAAACAGGCATGCTAACAACTAAATCGGACATATATTCCCTAGGAATAATGCTGCTCCAGATTATTACAGCCAAGCCTCCGATGGGTATTGCTCACCATGTTGGAAAGGCCATTGAGAAAGGAACTTTAGCCGATGTACTTGATCCAGCCGTGCGAAATTGGCCACTTGAAGAGGCTCTATCATTTGCTCAATTAGCCCTCAAGTGCGTGGAGCTGAGGAAGAGGGACAGACCCGACCTTGGCACTGTTATAGTGCCGGAACTTAACCGATTAAGAGATTTCAGAAGGAGCTCCGGCTCTGGTAGTTGCAATAATAGCAGCAGTCAACTTTCAAGGCCGAGGATCCAATCAGAAGATGAGGTTTGAGACTTATCTATAAATAAACAGAAGAAAAAGGAAGAGTCATAAAAACATTTTTCTTGAAACCTGGTTTTCTTACATTGTTTGGTTGTTTATTGGCAAGGAATCATGAGTATGACTGCAAGTTCTGAACCAAGTTCCAGACTAGATTGAAGGATTGAGGGAAAACAACTGCCTGCATCTAAAGAAAAAACGAGACCAAGAGGGAAGGATGCTGGATTATACAATATAACATAGGAAGTCTGTACATTTACATTATCTTTTTTGTGCTTGAAAGAAGCTGTTTTCGAAATACAAGCCTTCTTTTTTATCAAAAAAGAAAAACAAGCCTTGCTAAACCACTTCATGTTTGTGATTGCAGAACAATTAGCAGTCCTTTTTCTAATTATTTTTAAGAATTGAAAATTTGATCTATAATGTATTCTAAGTTTGATATATTAGCAATGAGCTAATAGCTAATCCTTCTAAGTCTCCTTAAATATCCGTATCTAACACCTACATCCGAATATAAGAAAGGACTCGAACAAATTGAATGGAATGAAAATTTTAAATGTCCCTTCAGGAAAGTTGTGAATTGCCTACCCTGTTTTAAGCGATATCCTAAGCATTCGACATCCGATCATCGGTATTGTCAAACTGTAAACTCCAAAATGCTGCTGCAAATGCAAGCAAAGAATTCCCTGGAAACTTGCAATGAGAAAAAAAGGAGATTCAGGAGAGCCCTCCTATGAAAGAAAAGCACAGACAATGAATAAAGTGTAAAGGGTGGCATTGATGCTCACAAAGGTGAACTTATGTGAAGAGAAAGGTATATGCAAGATTGGTATTGCCATTATTAGCCAATGCAGCGAAGGGTTTGCTTCAAATTATAGTGTTATGTGCCCAAAATATTGGGCTTTACAGCAATGCATTCAAAAACCAGACTTTTAGAAGAGCCATATACACGCATGATAAAGGTAAAGTGGAGAGAATCAAGGTGCTTGGTGTTCATTTGGCTTTGTCTTGATAAAAGCTAAAGAGCAGATGATCAGTATAACAGGTTTGTTTCAACTTATGTTCCAGCACCAAATACAAAATGGTGACAGGCTTTGGGAACAGTCGACTTTTCCAGGGAAGCAAATGGCTGAAATTGGCGATCATGGGCACCATGATTCTAGCTACTGTAACATCAGACCATGAAATGGGGACACCATCAGCCGAGTTACTATGCATCAGTGATTGTGCAACATGTCCAGTCATTTGTTCACCGCCACCTCCACCGCTCTTGAAGTCATTTTCGCCACCATCGTCGTCGGTTCACCTCACACCACCCGAACCTTATTACACCCCACGGTCCCCATCAGAATCTGACGACACTCGCTGCCCTCCACCATTAGAATCGGAATCACTCCCTCCATCTCCACCGCGGCCACCCCCACCCCCACCAGCAAAATCATCAAAGGCCAGTCCTCCACCGCCTCGGTTTGTGTACTTCTTCAACGCACCTCCAGGTGAAGGGCAAGCGCTACCTACAGGACTAGGACCGCACGAGTATCCCTATCCTTACTACTACTATCCATCAAAGGCATCCCCTCTTTCTTTTCAGGCATCCTTGTTACTTGTGATGTTGTTTTGTTTCAGTGCTGCTGTGTTATAACTTCTAATTATTGCATTGTTGAAGGGTTTAGTACAAGTTAAGAACCCATTTGCCATTTTCAATTTTTATGCTCTTTCATCTTTTTGGGACGTGAAATTGTTGTGTTTGTATCTTTGTATCTTGTTGCAGTTTAATTCCTTTGCTATGCAATATTCTTAAAGTTAATGATGTTTAAAGGTGTATTAACTTTTGATTTAAGGATTATGTCTAATTTTGATATTATATAAAGGATTTATATTCGATACATAAGCGGCTTATACAAAACCTATACATAACATGTTAAACTATCTAAAACGATTTCATTATAAATTTGTAGAAAAATGATCCAAGAAATCAATTTTGGGTAATAATTAGGAAGGAACATCGTTTGCATATGCTGTAGACATGGGTCAGGCCTATACATGCATTCATCGTTCGGTCCACTCATCTCTGAAACGTTTACAGTTAAATCCCCCAAAGGCCTAAAAATAATTAAAATGGGCTGACAAAATAAGAAAGGTACCCAAGAAAACCTTTCTGGTTAAGCCCAAGCAATCCCATTCACCAAAGCTGAAAACCCTAATTCACTAACGCATGATTATGACCTTAATTTTTTATAATTTTATTCGAGTATAAATTAGTATTTGTGTACAGTTTCAATTCTGGTTAAACCCCCCACACATCTGTAGATTAAGTTGTTCGAATCCGAGTCTCATAGGTTGAACACATCGAGCAATACCATTCGAACTCACAATCCTATAAGTTATTTGAATTAAGACTCAATGTATTGGTTTCATCTTAGTTCTATAAAGAGCAGTATACAAAACCTAGAGAACTTGAAAGATTGACCTCTTCTTTTTCTTTATCCCCATGTACATGTGCATGTTGGATTGTTTATTTTATATTTTCAGATTGGTCAAGCCAAAACCCTTATAAAAATGGTTTCTTCCTTTTATTTACCCCTTTCATGAGACAAACCACAACATATGCAGGCATTATTACACTCAGATCTGCCATTAGTTTGTTAAAGAAACTTTCACTGTATTAGATTTGCTTCACCAAATAACGACAAGAATGAACTTGGTACGAGTAAAACAACACACAAATGTTACATCTTACAAGACAAAAACATGTTTTCTTTATATATATAGTTCTTTCTTTTCCTTTTCTGGATTGATTTTGATACAGTGGACACCGAGGAAAAGAAGGAAACTGATGGTCTTCTTTATTCTTAATTAAGAACTTCCAACTTCCTTGTTCATGTCTACATGGTTAATATGATGAGTTTCAAAAGCTCTTTTTGCTTGTTCAAACAGTTGTTGTTTTTTCAGATGACACTATAAAGAATGTTAGAAAGTTTGTAGATTCTGCAGGTTGTGCTTCTCTAAGACCACCATGTCTTCATGAGCACGTTTTTCTACAGATCTGATGCAAACAAGAACAAGTTATTTGTAATGAACAATTTGACACAACTGCGGAGATCCACCATTGCTTGAACCTGCAGCTTCATGTTACCGAGTTAACAACATATAGATACACCAATATATATATATATATATGCAGTAAAATGATGTCTGCAACATATACACAACAATATATCGATGACTAATTATAGCAGCTAATGAGACTGAGAGATCATGGCATGCACCTGGATCAAATTTAATGAAAATTGAAAATATGAATTAAAAAGCAAATTAGAGAACATATAAAGAAAACCTTTACTTAGATATGTATAACATAGATCTATTCAGGGAATTAAAAGATTTACTAATATGCAGCTAAATGAAACCCTAACTTATGATGATGAAAAGTGAAAACAGGAACTGGTCTTTGTTTTGGAACATAAACAGAAATCCCTACCAAGCAGCGCTGTAGTCTTTACACAGATAAATAATACTACTAAAATTAAAGAACAAAGAGAGAGAGAGAGAGAAGTGGATGACAGATAGAGAGTGAGCACGCAGAGCTTCAAGCATGAAAGGCTCAAGCATGCAAGAAAACACCCTGTGTGCTCACTCTCTTCTGTCACCTCACTTACCCTAAAATCCCGACCAAAACCCCATGCCCTGGAGCTGCTGGACTTCAGAAATGTTTCAATATTGGGCTACTCAAACATCTCCTGGTTTTGTGTTGCTTTGGTGTGGGAAACAATGGAGTTTGGGGGGTTTATATAGAATGGAAAAGAAGGTGGTTGCGTCACCATTGGAATAAATGTGGGTTATCTCTTATTGGTCACCCCTAATATTTTAATACATGAGAAACATGTTATTCAAAATTCTAATTTTAATTGAAATTAATTCATTATTATAAGATTTTTAAACAAATTTTAGATTACTTAGCATATTATTTAATATTTACTTAGCATTTGTTCAACTTTCTTAGTTTTTTCAAAGACGACCGGCACACACAACATGCATTACTAGTGCTCGAACTCGGGTCCTAAGAGATGGTGAACATCTAACTTTACCACCAGAACACAAGGGATGAGCAAGAACGCAAATTTAATTGAACTCATTAAGAACTAAGGTGATTATTACGTTAATGTTGCAACCTGAAATTTACATGGGTTTGAGCATGTTGAAAGAGAGCAATACCCTCCACTTTAGTTAGTTAGGGTTGTTAAAATTAAATTTAAAACATTTTATTAAATTTTATGCTATGTTATGTGTTAACAAATTGTGCTATTATAACAACATTTTATAATAGCACTTTATTTGAATTAGTGGACTAGTATATCAATGTTGTGATGATAAAAAAATCACTCAATTTTAATGGAACTTCTTTACCATTGTTTTATACAAGTGATTGACTAATTATTTTAATTATTATTTTAAGAAAGATTTTGCATTGGATACTTATATTAAATTAAAAATATAGTGCATTAAGCCATTAACCATATATATATTCAAAAAATATATGATAGAATTTATCATACATTGGTATTTTTTTATAATAAATTATCTTTTCTTTAGGTCAAATGCCCATACAAATGTAAGCAGAGCCATTTATTCAATTACAGAAAACTCTTACCAATGCATCTTGTAATTCTAAATAGTTAAACTCCTCCCCAATCCTCAATCTTTCTCTGTTATGCTGTTTAATTTCATTTCTCTCGATTCACTCAATCCTCTCTCTTTCATCTTTCCCTATTAAATGTCCTGTTGTAAAGTTTTTTTTTTTTTTTGCATGCTTTAATTTTTAATGAAGAATTTATATAGAATATAGATAATATAGAGTAAAAAATATTTGATGTATTGTCGATTTGAATTATTTTAGGGTTTATAATTTTAGTCCATAGTTTAAGGATTTAAGTTTTAGAAATTTGAATTTAGGGTTTATGATTAGAATTTAGAGTTAAATATTTATGGATACGAATTTAGATTTTAGATTTTAATTTTTTTTTGATAAATCATAAATCTAATCCTAATCCTACCTAGAGGGGAGTGGAAGGGGAATGCTCTTAATGGGTCTTGAACCCTTGACATGCGGGAATATGAGGGAACAAAGATGAGCAGCTTGGCCAACCGACCGAATGAGCTTACTCATATTTTAAAACTTTTTTTTAAATATACATACTTATGTAAAAAAAAATCAATGTTTGTATATTAAATATTGAATTTTGCTAACCAACAAATGTTGGGTGCATTGGTAAGGAACATGGACCGTAAGATAAATATGCATATAACCAAAAAAATATTGCACCAGCGAGGGTTATGTTTAAAAATTATTAGATTTCTATAATTAATGTTTGCTTCTTCTTTTTTAAAAGCTAAGGTGATTATATGTAGTATCTGTTCTAAATAATACTCTCAACCATTTGACAATGCATGCTTAATCACTCTGTTGCAACTGCTGGTGCTCAAACTCGTGACCTCTAAGAACAACAACTATTCCCTTAACCACTGAGGCAAGTTGGCTCGTGCATTCTTTCTTTTTTTAATGGAATGTACTATGCTTAATTGTAGATATAATTATACTCATAAAAATTATTTCATTAATTATCCTAAAAAGTAAAAACAAACATCAAGTTATAAACTCTAAACTTTAAACCCTAAATATAACCATCATTCATGCATATAATAAAAAGTTAAAGAAAACGTGAAAAAGAACTTATCGTTTTCATGTGTTGATTCGTTCCTCTCGGAAATAGGAAACAAGAAAAAATAATCACCAAATAATATATTACAGAGATTTTAATTATTTTATGTAATTATTTTTTAAGAAAATTATTATTTAAAGTATATTACAGAGATTTAGAATTTAGAATTATAATTTAAAATTTAATTTTTTTAGTGTTTGAACATAAAAAAATAGCACCGAAAAGTTACAGATAATTTTTATCAGTAGAATCCCCAATCAGATTTTGATTTTGATGCTACCCGCACCCTTCCTGGAACAAACAGTCAAATTTAAAACCCTTTCTTAATTAATTAATGGTTTAGAATCGGTGGTTTAATTATTGTTTTCCCAAACCCAAACCCAAACCATGCATGCTTCCCCCTTTAATGCAATGATGCAATCCGCGTTGATCCAATTACTTAATCTTAATCAATTTCATAATCACATCATCTGCCTATATTCATTGTTTATACCTATGAGCTACCAATTATTTAATCTACATTATTTTTATATCATTGTTTATACGTAAATATATATATTTTAAATGTTTCCATAATGGAGATGAAGAATAACCTAATTTATTAGTTTAATGTACTAGAAACATGAGACACCTCAATATTTTAAAGACTTGTATATATGTTTATAAAATAATTTAGAAAAAATAACACTACTTCAAAAAATTGACATCTACTGTTCTTTTTATAATTATGTATTTCCGTCTTACGGTTCATGTTCGGGGTGCGAGGCTATCCCTCCCAACAATGTCGTCTCCAAAGTTCGAAGTTACGTTCTGTTTTTGAAAGTGCAATGTGTCTTACCAATGCACCCAGTATCTACCGTTTATCTTTAGTCACTTGAAACAAATATTTTTTAATAGTATTTTTTTATCAACAATGATGAGAGATGATGGGTACAAAAAGAAAAAAGTAATTTTCCCATTATGGAGGTGGGAGCATTTTGTAAACTCTAAACTTTCCCTTTCAAGATGGTCAATAGTATTAAGATTAAGATGATGGACAGAGAAAAAAGGCCGGGCGCCGCCCACTGCCACATACATGTGGCCTGTGGGATTCCATTTTCCCAGCAGCTTTCAAACACAAATCGATCCCATCCACCCAACTTGCTCTACAATTATGATAAGCATCTTCTATATGCAGCTAAAGCCCATGACCTTTTCCTTTATTTTTTTAATTATTAGTATTCGATTCATTGATTGACTCATTCGAATCAAACTTTAAAGTCTAATATAAGATAACCATCACAATCCAATTTTTTTCATTCACAACGCTAAAAGATTTAACGCCTCATCCACTAAACTTTTGAATTTAAAATTTAAAGTTGATTATATTTTCCCATAATATAATATTAAATGTTTGGTTTAATTTGTCATTTTTAATGTACAAAATAAAAATATGTTTGGAAAGTAAATAATGTAAATGAGATTCGAACATGAAATTCCATTCTTAATATAAAATAAAGAATTATATTTTTTTTTTCACGTGTATGGAATGGAGGAAAGTGATAGGGTTATCCTATATGTTTTATACCACTTTCGGCAAGTTGGTAGAGATGAGGATTACAAATGGCAACACGGGGGAAGCTTGAATGGTGTCAAATCAAATAATTAGTTTAATATTCCTTTTATAAAGAATATATTTTAATAATTTTGATACTTAATAAAAAAAATTAAAAATTAAAAGGATACATATTTAAAAATATTCAAAGAAATAAAAATTTAACGAGAATTCTAAAACTTTTGAAGAAACCAAATTAAAATTAAAAGACCAAACATGAATGGTTCAGAATTTTGGAGGCCAAGCCCTCACCACCCTACATCTCTACTTATTTTTATACTAATACTTATAATTTAGCTTCAAAACTCATTTAAATCTAGATATGTATCTTAAAACTAGATGAGTTTAAACCAACCTTACCTCCAAGACTGTTCCAAATTAAGGACAGTTTTCGACAGCAGCAGTGGAAGGAAGAAGACAATCATCTGTTTCTTCCCAAGAAAAAGAAAAACATGGAGTATCTTAAATTATCCTCTTGTCTGAGAGTATGTGTATACATATAATTAAAATTAAAAAAAGAAAAGAGTAAAAGAGAGTTGTGGAGGACCATTGAAACAGATGAATGAGGGAATGGGAAAAGGCCGGGTTGTGGGTGGACAGTGGGCAGCTTAATGCTAGGCATGTGGGGGATCAGATGCATGTGCTTCACCCACATGCTTCTTTTAACTTTGTAACTTCACCCTTGGCGTGCAATTGGCTCTACCGGGTCGGCAAACACACCACCCTTCGCATGCATGCATGCGTTCCGTCCCAGTAAAAAAGCAGACGATATTTATTCTAAAAGATTCGGATTCAACCATTTTATCTACAATTATTTATGAACATGTACTACCTTGTAATCACCTTTAGATTATTAAAAAAATTACATTCACTGTGATCATGCATCTATTTCTGTTGTTTTCGGGTTTTCTACTCCGAACCGGCTTTTTTGTTCAACCCTAGGGCTGTAAATGAGACGAGACAGATCGTGAGCTATTCGAGCTCGACTCGGTCAAAGTTCGACTCGATTGGATTCGACTCGAGCTCGAACTCGGCTCAAGTTCTTAACGAGCCGAGCTACTTGATACCCGACTCGAAAAGCTCACAAGCTACTCGAAAATATAGTATACTAAATTTTTTTATAATTTAAAATCTAAATTCTTAAACTTAAAACCCTAAATATAAACCCTAAACATAAGTATTAAACCCTAAAATTTAAATCCTAAACCCAACAACCTAAACCTAAACCCTAAACTTTAAAATTAACAAGCTTGAGTTTATACAACTTGTGTATCAAAATTTTTTCTTCATAGGACTTTAAATGAGACGTGAGAGATGAAGAGTTACTCGAGTCCAATGCAGTCAAAGATCGGCCAACACTTGACTCGGTTGGGGTCGAATCAAGCTCGAACTCGACTCGAGTTCTAAACGAGCCGAGTCGAGCTCAGATTTCTCAGGCTCGTTAGAAATTACTCAAACTCGACTCGAAATCTTAACAAGCCGAGCCGAGCTTAGCACTACCCAAACTCGACTCGGCTCATTTATAACCCTATAATTAACCCTACATTTGGTTGCTAATCGGTGTTTGTTGGTATTTGGGCCTTGCGGACTGCATGATTCTTGGACCGTAAGTCTCACACGAGGATTTTGATTAATTCCTTGATCCTGATCCAAGGGGTAGTGCAGTGGCCTCTGTGTAATTCTATAGTATGTCAAATGTTGTTTTGACTAGGTTGTAGGTGCTGAAAGTGGTCTTGCCTAGTCATGTGGCTCGCTATTTTGTTTTTTAATAATCACAAATATTTAATTTATTAATTAATTAATTTAGTTCGAATACTGCAATAATTGGTTAGGTTGTTAGACCTCATGAAGGGCATAATGCCTTTCTGGGGGGACTTCTCACAATGGAGGAAAATTATGACAAATCAAAAGCCTTATTTTAAACAACAGAAAGACCAAATCATTCATGGAAATTTAACAACTTATCAAGTGAAGCAAAAGATGAAACAATTAATATAGAGTCAAGGGAACATCTAGAACATTAAGCCACTTAAATTCTCTAAAGGACGCTAAAGTGAAACACTTCAGGGCAAGACTGCCACTTTAAACCAGACTTGAAATTTGTACTAGTTATTTAAATATGAGTTGGTATTTGCAGCCATGGCTGGTGCAGCTCCAGAAGGATATCAATTTGATGCACGCCAGTATGATGCTAAAATGGATGAGTAAGTTTACTTTTCTTTTCTCTGTTTCTAGGCATTTAGCTTTCAGATTCATTGGTGTTTATTTTAAGTTTTTATGTTTCTTCATGGTTTGTTTGATTGTTTAACTGGTGCACTTATAGTTTGCTAAGTTTCTGAATTTATTGAATGAATTCTGAGGCTGTGTTTGGTAAATTGATATGAGCAGACTTGATGCTGTGGGGCAAGATTTCTTTACCTCGTACGATGAGGTTTATGACACTTTTGATGCTATGGGATTGCAAGAAAATCTTCTTAGGGGCATTTATGCTTATGGTAAGTTGGATTGTACCGTTCTGCAAGGGACTTGATGTAATTCAACAAGCACAGTCCGGTACAGGAAAAACTGCAACTTTCTGCTCAGGAATTCTACAGCAGCTTGACTACAGCTTAGTTCAATGCCAAGCTTTGGTCCTTGCACCAACCCGAGAATTAGCACAACAAATTGAGAAGGTCATGCGGGCATTAGGTGATTACCTAGGTGTCAAGGTTCATGCTTGTGTAGGTGGGACCAGCTTCCGTGAAGATCAACGGATTCTCTCCAGTGGTGTTCATGTGGTTGTTGGTACACCTGGCCGTGTGTTTGATATGTTGAGGAGACAGTCTCTCCGCTCTGATCACATAAAGATGTTTGTGTTGGATGAAGCCGATGAAATGCTCTCGAGAGGTTTCAAGGATCAGGTCCTTTTTCATTTATAAGCTGTATGTATTATTTGTTGTGCTTTGCCTAGGAGATGATGGCCCTGTTTATGCTTGAGAGAATATTTTACCAGTTTGTATATATATAGTTAGGAAATAGGAATTTTGGAAAAAAATTATGGTATTTTTCTAGCTTGTGCAATGATATCTGTTTCTTCATTTGTTGTTTCGTTGACCTCTGCTGTTTGCATAATGCCAGATTTATGATATATTCCAGTTGCTGCCACCAAAAATTCAAGTAGGCGTGTTCTCTGCTACAATGCCTCCTGAAGCCCTTGAGATCACAAGGAAGTTCATGAACAAACCTGTGAGGATTCTGGTGAAGCGTGACGAGCTTACATCAAGCAATTTCATGTCAATGTTGAGAAGGAGGAATGGAAGCTTGAGACACTTTGTGATCTCTATGAGACATTAGCAATCACCCAAAGTGTCATTTTCGTGAACACCAGGCGTAAGGTGGATTGGCTCACAGACAAGATGCGTAGTCGTGACCATACAGTGTCTGCTACCCATGGAGATATGGACCAAAATTCAAGGGACATTATCATGCAGGAATTCCGATCTGGATCCTCTCGTGTGCTTATCACCACCGATCTCTTGGCTCGTGGAATTGATGTTCAGCAAGTATCTCGTGATCAATTATGATCTCCCAACACAACCAGAGAACTACCTTCATCGGATTGGTCGTAGTGGAAGATTTGGGAGAAAAGGTGTTGCCATCAACTTTGTGACCATGGATGATGAGAGGATGCTATTTGACATCCAGAAGTTTTATAATGTTGTAATTGAGGAGCTGCCATCAAATGTTGCTGATCTAATTTGATTCTGTTTCACATTCTTGGTAAATGGCTCCATGAAAATGACGAAGTTTTGAAGGTGGAATTTCCGGCCCCACAAATATAGATGAGCTCCCATCACAATTTAAGAAACCTGATGTTCAAATTTTGATTTGGTGTGTGCCTAAGACAAGTATGTACTATGTAGTATTGTTCTAGTTTTGTCCTAAATCATGTTGGTTTATCTATGTATTTTTTTCTTCTCATCTCCAGTGTCTGTATGTGAAGAGAATATCATGTAGAGTTGGAACGTGATTACTTTATATCAGTGGACTTGCCTTTTGGTAAGTTTGTTTATTTATTTATGTCCCTTGTCTTTGTATTTCAGTGGCTTGATTGTTTAAGATATTGGGAGGACTATTTCTTGGTCATGCATTCAGAAACTCTTGTGGAGCGTGGTCCCTGATGCAGCTCACCACTATCAGTAGGGCAAGATGCGGATGATAGCTTTTCCAAAGCATAAGAAAAAGATGCTGCTGCTACATCTTTCTTCAACTTTAATTTCCCCCACAAAAAAAGATGAAATGAAATAAAGGTGCGGACCATTTTACAATTAGTAAGCATTTTGAGGACCCCATAGGCCATATGCATAAACTTATCATGTCAAGCTTTCAACGACCAACTATACAAATGTATTTAGTTCAGTTCTTGGACTGCTTCAAAAAGGGTATGAGTTGGATTAGTGAGCTGGTTTTGGTTCTTGGAACCAAGCAAGCATTCTAAAGTTAATTGAAGTGCAGCCAATGCCAATAAATGTTACACTTTCAATTTTTCACTCTGTTCTTGGGAGTAGATTACCCAAAAATAGGTTCTATTTCAGGGTATGACTGGTCAATGCAAATGTATTGTACCAAGAACGAGAAGAATATAAATAATTGAACTAGGCATTGGACAACATGATTCCCCCGTTGAACACGCCAAATATAGAATCAATTCCCATATATCCCAAAGTCAGTCACGGGGTAGGAAAAATGAAAAAGTAGCAGATTCAACCCTTAAATTAATCCAAAGTACTAAGTATTTTATCACCCCCATAACTTTTTTAAAAATTATTCCTGTTTCTCCCCTTACCTGCAAGATCAAAAGAAACCATCCATCAACTAGGCCACCACCACCTCTATCTCTCTTGTGTCTCTGTCAAGAATTCGATGGAAGATTACAACAGATCAAGGCCATATGGTGGTAATGGGATGATGGAGGTGGACACCTACCATGGACCACCTAGGCCATCAGCTTCTTATGAGATCAGGTGCTATAGTGCTGCCTATGCACAGTCTCAGATGGCTAACAACTACGATAACTCGGGGAACAACAGGGACTACAAGTCGAAGAAAGGGAAGACTACTTCGAGCTCATCTTCTTCGAATGCATGGAGCTTTGGTGACCCTGAATTCCAGAGGAAGAAAAGGGTTGCTAGCTACAAGATGTATAGTGCGGAAGGTAAGGTCAAAGGGTCCTTGAGGAGGAGCTTTAGGTGGCTCAAAGACAAGTACACACAAATTGTCTATGGATGGTGGTGATTCTGGCAATTTGTCTCTTGTTCCTTGATGCTCTTTTTTATAGTTTCTCTTGCTTGTATTCAAGGTATTTGTGAAAAAAAAAGTTTTATTTTCTTTCCTTAAAAGGAAGATTTTATATAAAGTTGTTGATGCAGTTGGCCACATCTTGACTAGCTTGATTGTAAATTCTTTTCTAGGTGTAATCTTATTCTATATATTCAATAAATTTATTATTTCATTAGTTTGATCTATTCACTTGGGAAGGAAGGTTTTGATTAGCATTTAGCATAGGCTTCTTGGGCAGCCGTTGCACAAGGATCTTTTGTCATCTGCATATTGTATTGTCTTTGGAGCAAGCATTTGATGTTTGATTGTTGTAGACAATAAACCTACTGTTAAGTTTAGGATTTTGACTGGGAAATGGGACTAGGAGAAGTGATTGCAGATGCTGTGAGAACCCATCTTTTAACCCCTGCTGCTTATGGTATTGCGACTCTAGCATATTTCTGAATCAACTTCATAGGTATAACTGTTTGTAAGCTTTTAGCTAGAAAATTCAGATCAGGTGCCTTGCCTTGTATTTGTTCCCAATGTAGTTTCTTGTCCTGCAATTGATCATCCGGAAAAGGTTCCATGAAAGTGTAAGTTCCCTGCCATCCATCATAGTTCTTGTTTGTCTGTGACTTTAATGGGTTCTTTTAGTTGATTAAGAGTGACCCAAACTTTAAGGCCATCTGTAGGTGATGCCTTCTAGGTCCAATAAGAAGTGGATTTGAGGGTAGCAGAAAGTAGTTTGTTCAAATAGCTTGTTTTCTGATCTCTTTGTTGGAGAGGGTAGTTAGATTGGTCTTTTTGTATAGTTGACTTATTGATCGGTTAATCTGAATCGGATCTTTTTCCCCACTTTTGTTGACCTATATATATATTTTTTTAAAAATTAGTTTATTTATGAATTTGCCCCCCAACCTAAGTCCTGGCACTGTCCTGGAGAGACCTATTACAGAAACGATCATTCTAATCCAGTTTGCTCAATTTATATCATATGTGACTGCATGAAGACCGATGTTATTTCCATTCAAGATCGTCACCTTAAAAAAAATAAAAAAAGGGATTTCATAATATGCAGGATGGCATCAATGAATCAAATATGGGAATTCTCCAAACTGAGAAATCCTGGATTTTACTGCCAAGCTAATGGCTATAGCTACTTGCCAAAAATCCTGTATGTCCTCTGCCAATATTCTTCCCGCTTACCAAGTCCTCCAACCGATACTTCTCCGCCACTATCTCCGACCATATCAAGGACAATCACCAACTAGACAGTCTTCCGAAGTAGGAAATACCAAAACATTCCGAAGCTAAGACGGCACAACACCCATAACAAGACATATGTTGAATCGGTATGATTCACCATCTAAGGCTATAAACTGGCATACAAGACTGTACTGCCCTTTCCATCGTATCATATCCTACAAAGCATAGACTTGACAAGGTCATCAGACCTTCCCAATATAACCACGAGGGAGACCATTGTCTCCCCGAAGTAAGCTGGAAACCATGCTAAGGTTGAGTAAAAACCTATGTGT
The DNA here is from genome assembly GCA_030270665.1 of Hibiscus trionum. Lineage (NCBI taxonomy): Eukaryota > Viridiplantae > Streptophyta > Magnoliopsida > Malvales > Malvaceae > Hibiscus > Hibiscus trionum. Next base: position 31,134,213 of record BSYR01000024.1, on the reverse strand, counting down.
GTCCCAAACGTGACGACGGCTACCATCCCATTTTTACCATTAACAACATCTCATAATAAGTTTTCTTGCTGAGTCGTGTTTATCGTGATTATAGAAATCACGAAATAACACCGTAACAACACTGCTATTTAAATCCAATAAGTTCCTAAACAGCTATAGAATCGACAAGAGTGCAGAAACATGGAGTGTTCCTCCATTTTTCACTTTCTGCTTGCACTCGCTCATTGAAACCATTATTCGGTTTGTGGGGCAAAGTGTTCAGTCAGTGAATTTGTATGATTAGATGAGTGGAAACAGTGAGCAATCATAGCTTTTTTTGCTCCTTTCCTATTTGCTAACTGTTGGAAATCAAATTATTCCACCCCTCCCCGAACATGAGCACGCGGGAACCAGAGGAAGAGCCAAGAACCTTTGTAAAAGTCACTGTGTCTGCAACACATACAGTGAACAATGACGGATCTAGAAATATTTTTGAAAATGGACACACATAAAATTTCAAAATCCCATGGTGGACACACTTTATAAAACTTAAAAATTTTAGGGACTAATTGATAAAAATTAAAAAAATTGAAGTCTTATGTGTGAAGTTTAGGATGAGCATCTACCTAGTGCCTACCATGAGATAACATGGATCCTCTAATTCATCATTGGTTTAGAATCAAGGCCTCCCCAAGTACATGATTTAGTTTAATCATATGTTAATCGAACTCTTCATTTTACTTGAAGTATCCATGTCCGATATTTACACCCTGATTGGATCTGAAACTTATCACCTACAACCATTTCTCTTATTTAAGGATACAACAAAAACAAGAAAATGTCAAATTCTGTAAGTAAAAGTATCATTTTGCCAACTTGAAAAAACCAATTGTTCTTCCTTTCTTTAAAAGAAAGGAATATATTTATGGAACAATCAACTCGGAAGTCAGAATGAGAGGACAATAATGACAAGGATGATGTCTGGTTAGGAAAACAAAGCCTCAGTTTCGAGTTGAAAAAAGGTGGTAATGAAAGGACCGGTCCCCATGGTCATTTTCAGAATGAACAGTGAGAACCAAAGGGGAAGAAACTGGAGCCTGGAGAGGGGGGGGGGGCATAGTCCTTGTTTGGCAGAAATAATGGTGGGGATACCTCTTCAATCACTCATGGTCATGGACACGTCTGTTCAATAGTTGATAGCTTTTGGGTTATTGCAGCAAACAACTAATGAAGTGAATGTTCCACAAGGAAAACAACAACCCAATTTCGAGAATCAGACCAGGCAGTGATGGGGCCACTCCCCCTCTATGAAGTGGCATGACTAACCATTGACATAGGCCTGTTCTGTTCTTTTTTTCCTATTTTTTGAAAACAAGTGTTGTAGTAGTATAATACTACTAAAAGAAATGGCGCAGAAGATTGAATTACAAAAGATGCATGCTGCCTTTGGTGGCTTATCCCTTGGGAAATCCATGTGAGAGGCATTTGACTTGTTCAATATGGCCAAGGTACATGTTTCTGAAAAGTTGCAGACTACCCATTGTCCCTCATATTTTGGACTATGTTTTCTTTTGCTCTCTTAAGGATTATTCCTAGCTTGTGGAAACATGATTTCAAAGCATTTTCCACTAGTTTTTGATGGCACCAATTAACGATTTTCGGCATTTGATTAAGCCCCAGAGAGCACACAGGGAAAATATCCCTAAAAAATATAGAAAAGTGGCAGTATAAGCCCATGGGAATCACTATCTCTAGAGATTAGACCTGAAGATGACCCCAAAGCCTTGTGGTCCACCGGTTATTCTCGCAGAAAATTATGTAAAGTGGTATGGGTCAGCCCCATTCCCTAGTGCAAAAAGTAAAGAGGTTTTGAATATTAGTTCCCCTCTCTTTGAATGCCTTACAAAGCCAAATTGACTTCAAACTATATCACCAAGAAACAACGGGCAGTTTTTATAGTTAAACATGATTTAGTTGCTTGCGATTCTATATCTGAACTGCTAAATCCAGAATCTGTCCCCAACACATGCACCTTATCCACCCCAAAGTGTTTGCATGGTGGGGCCATCTTACCACACCTTAGAAGATTCTGCAATAAACTTTTTTGCATTGCAAAAGTCTTTTTGTCTTCAATATGTAGTTTTTGTACTAGCAATTTCATGACTAAAAGATCTATAGCAGTTTAGATGGCCATAAATCAGTGAATGTCTGTAAAACAGATTTTAATCGGATCAAATCCTTTTTTTTATGGTGATAAAAAGTACATGGTAAATGACCAATACTTGGCCCATCCAAATAGATTGTTGTACACAACTCAATGATGATGAATAACACCAGGAATTAACAGTGGGAAACCTACCAATCAATGCTTCATTATGCATGTAGTTGCTTAGGATAATCACCAAGTTGCTCCATCTGCCAGCTTTCGTGAGGAGCCACATGTTCATGGGAAGGCGTATATTGCTGCCAAATTTACTATGAAGTGTTAGAAATTGTAATCGAATGCATGACAATGTCTCGTAAGAGCCTACAATTAGAAGCTTTTGAACAGTAAAAGTCTGATGGGAAAGCAAGTTCCCTCTAATGTTATTGTACAGAGAAAGCACATACAGACAGAAAGAAAAAAGAAGGAAAACTAGCCTTTTTCTATTAATGATCTCTTGTAGTTTCTTTGAGTGAATTATTTTCTTTTCTGGGAAAAAATAAGGACAAATAATAACAGTGGGATCCTCAAAAAAAAGGATTTGGCTGTTCATACCTCCATCTTCTCCAAAAGTTCTTTGGCTGTTGGAGCAGAGACAATTATATGCCTAGCACCTGGCTTGATGAAGCCCTCTTCAACGCCGTTGTCAAATAAAGCGAGCAAATTATTGTAGTAACCATCAACATTAAGCAAACCAACCTGCAATAAGAGTAATGCACACTGCAAGATTAACAACCATTCGCATAGCTAGCTTAATTCTTCAAGCTTGATGAATGAAGCCTTACTGTTTTCTGGTGTATTCCAAGTTGGGACCATGTTATCATCTCCAGCAACTCTTCCATTGTTCCATATCCACCTACAACATCAAATATTAAGGTTAGATGTCTTTTTCTAACATTAAATGACAAGACCCTTTAACCAAAATTTCCCCTGTTGTTCTTTAGTGGTGATGAAAAAGGTCAAGGTGTATTTTTACCTGGAAGAGCAATAAAGCCATCGGCTTCTCGGGCCATTTCAGCCTTGCGTTCATGCATGTCTAAAACGGTTCTTACTTCTCCAACTGTTTCTCCTGATATCTGTCAATATTATCCAGGATTATGCACTAATGAACAATATCATCCAGGATTTTCCAGCAAATTCTTTTACCAAATACAGTAAGTTGAATGATAAAACCTTCAACTGGTGAGTGCAGGAAAGCATAAAACCTTAAACTACAATCTTCAAAAGAAAGACCAATTAAAACGATTTAAACAGGTCACTTGGATCCAGTATTCAGAAAACAATAGTTAATATAAGGTTGCAACTTGCAAGTAAAGATACCTCGAGAGGCATGAGAGCTTTTGGAATTATCCTGCATGTAAGGAACAATTATTTGCTTAGTAATAAACAAATTGCAAACAAGAAGGAAGCTGCTTGTGCTTGCAACTTGTAACAGTTTCTGCAGAGAAAAACACTGAAAATAGGCTCTTTGAAAAAAAATTCAAAACCAGGCAAGTTGCTCACTTACCCAAGAACATGACACCCTCCATCATACACAGTCTGGGATATCAAACCCATTAACCCAACACTTCCCCCACCATACACCAAGTCTATTTTCCTCTTTACCTGCAAATCAACACCAAACATAACCAAGAACACAAGTCCACAAATTATTAATGAAGGCAAACAATTTAGACATGGTAGACTTAGATGTCAAGCTAATGAAAAACTAGAGAAGATTCATTTTGTCAAACACCTAACTTGCATCAAGAACCTAATATTACAACTCATGGATATTATTCATGTATGGTGAAAAAGGAGTAATACACATTCAGCAGGAAAAAAAAAAGAAACACTATCTTGATTGTCAACACTCAATAGAGTTGTGACTGATACACCAAACAGAAACAACTCCAAGTCAGTAAATGAAACACCAACAAATCCACCATCAAAGAATAACAAAAAAAGTAATGAAAAATATCATCTTTATCACAAGAAACTAACGCAAAATTCCAAAAAATCGACAAACACCCGCTTATCGTAACCTCAAGATAAGTACTACAGAAACTCTAAAAACTGAAAGATTCATCTTCTTGGTACCAACAACACAAACTTTTTCTTTCTTTTTTTTGTTTCAAAATGATGTGGGTAGAGTTAGTGTTGAAGCAAAGAAAGCAAACCAGTTCATTTCCCAATTCAAGAGCAGCCTCGCTGAAGATTTTTCTATGGCCAGAGTTGCTTCCACAGAAAACACATAATCTTTTGAAGTTGCTTGTGGCTTTCTCTTCTTCCATTAACAATATCTCTCTCTGTCTATCTATCTATATATCAGTTTTTTGTTTTTATTCCACTCTCAAATCATTGAGTTTAACTAAAGAACACAAAAAGCAATAGCCTTTCTGAAAAGAAATACAAGAACCAATCAGATATATGTATATATATATGCAAAAGCTAACAAGAAACACCAAAAATCACTTCTTTAGAAAGCAAAGCAATCTGGGTTGATCTTGAATTGGTAAATAAATAAGAAAAGATGAGATTAAAAAATGAAAGGAAATCAAAACAGAGCGTTTTATATTAGAGAAGAGACCATGAGGAAAGCCCACATGCTTCCGAGGCCTTTCTAATCCAACGTCTCTCTGTCGGCTTCAATCTCTCATTATGAGATTCATTAATATAATAATAATAATAATTAAATTTACTTGCTAACCAGTGTGTTGTTTTCTTCTAATTAAAAAGCAGTGTTTGTTTTCTCAAAGTCAAAGGAGAATCCAAAACAGAATTTTATTCATAAAAGCCAGAGAGTGAACTTGAAAAAATAAGCTGAGAATTATGGACTAAAGGGTTAAGTTGTTGCTTTCACTAACACGACTTAAAACATTTTGATTTTGATTTTGATTTTGATTTTCATAGACAATTTTGTTTTAAATTGGATTCTAATTATTTTCCATAGTTATGAATGAGTCTTCCCTCTAAATTTGGTAAAATATTAAACAAATAGAAAGTGGCGACAAAGTTGAAAAAATTAAATATGTTCTTAGTGATTGTGACAATGAACGGAATCAAATAAAATCCCAGCTTTTAATTTTTTATGAATCATGTCCATTTTGTAATTAATATTCATGATTTATATTTATCTCTTTCAATCATTTTTTGTGTTGCTTTTTTGATTTTTAAGACTTCACCCTAATTAATCTAGACCAACCTATATCGAACACCTAGTATTATTTTTAAATTTCGAACATAATTAATTATAATTTCTGTAATATAATTATCTTCTCAAAAGTGTGCCCAGTCCATAAAATTATCAATTACAATTTTCAATACATGACTAATTTTGAAAGAAAAAGATTACATCAAGTCGAAACTAGAGATGGCAAACGGGTCAATCGGTTCCGGTTTGGTTCAGGTCATTTCGGTTTCGGTTATTTCGGGTCTGATATTTTCGGTTCAGATTCGGTTTTGGTTTCGGTTCGGTTTTAGTTCAGGTCTATTGCGTTTCGGGTCGGTTGATTTTCGGTTTGGTTGATTTCGGTTCGATTATTTTCGGTTCAATGAGAGATCAATCGATTTTAATCAAATTTTTAGGTTGGTCAGATTTTTACACCCTATATATGACTTTATAAAGTCAATATATTTAACATTTTAGTGATTTCAGACTTGTGCGGCTGTTCATATTTTATCTTTCTTTATTTCTATTAATCGGGTCCATTCGGTTCGGGTCCATTCAGTTCAGTTTCGGTTCGGTTTATTTAGAGTTTCGGATCAGATTTCGAGTCAATTTCGGGTTGATTTTTTATTTCGGTCGCGATTCGGGTAATTCAGTTCGAGTTTCGAGTCTCGGGTCTAGTTTGTCGGGTCTAGTCGAAACCTTACTAGAAAAAAACATTATAAAAATATTTTTTTAACATTAGTTTTTTATTTACCGTATTTGTTCAGATTTTTATTTAACACTAGAATTTGAAAGGTCCATTTTTAGGTCATGACTCATCAATTAAAGATAGAAATATATTAAAAAAAATAAAAGGTGGTGAATTCCAAAATTACAAATGGAAGTTGACAAGGAAATTAACTACCATAACTGCCAACGAGTTTCAAACATCAAAACACCCACAAAAAATGGAAACAAAAATGGAGATAAAACCAACATAACGCTCTTTAAACTTCCCAAATTTGTCATTCTTCCAGATTAGCTACCATTTTCTCTCCCTGCACCAAGCATGTGGATGACTGCAACAATGGCGATGATCACTGGTCTCTGCGGCTTTCGAAGGAAACGCTCCCCAGCTTTATCAGCTAAGAAATCAGATATACAAACACAAGTCAAAAAACCCGAACAAACCACCATTATTACAACCCCAACAACCGCATTCGAAACCGAGCAACCGATGCTCAAAGAACTACCTCTTCCGCCGGGGCTGAGAACATCTCGTTCCTGCAACAATTTCACGGTCGAATCCGATTCCACCAGAAAAGTAAGCAGAAGCTTGAGTGTGAAGCACATCAAAAGCATTTCGGTGAAGCTTCGGGAAAAGAAGAAGAGATCGAAAGACGAGGATTCGATCTGGAAAAAGACGATAATATTAGGAGGGAAATGTAGAATATCAGATGATGACGATGATGCTATTATATTCAATGGCAAGCGCGATACAGTATTGGCGTACCATCCTCGGACCCTGAGTAGCATATCCGTTTCCAGAACGGGTTTGAAGAATAAGATTGGGAAGTTTCTAGAAGGAATTCCTGCAAAGAACAAGACATTTCCTAGCAAGGGATGATGGAATCGGTGTCCGATAGAACCTTGCGGATACTTAATAATTTTGATCATTGTTTTTCAATTAATCTTTTTTAAAAATTAAACCCCTGAATATTATTTGTATCTAATTGAGTTCTCAAATCAATAAATTTAATCAATTAAGTTTTTTGACGAATTTTGACCATCAATTTTAACGATTTTTTCTTGAGATATTACTGCAACATGACACGTTACAGTTTTGTCACGTGACATTTATAGATTTTTTTAGAAAATTATTTTTTATATTTTTATACATTTTCTAGAGTTTTTAGAACTTTTAAAGACTTTTTTAAATAAAATAAAAAATTCCGAAACTAATGAATGACCACAATGTAACACGATACGTAATACGTTGCATCAACTAATCTAAAAAAATTAATCTCCTTAGCTGGTAGCCTCATAGTTGTATAATTTTTTTATTATCTTCTTTGTTTCATTTATATTCCTTCCATTTAAAACACATTTCCTCCAACTGCTGCTTCTTAAATCTTTCTCATGAATTGTTTAAACTTTGTCGTTTCCACATTTTGGCAGTAGCTTTGATAGTTCAAACTGCCACCAAATTGCCTTGTTTAACAAGTTGCAGTTGGACTTGGGACTTGGGAATCAATAGACTTATCTTTGGCTCATCATTATAAATTAGAGAAAAAGTTTTCTGGTGGTTGGACTGCTTGTTTTTCTCATCTGTTGGTGAGGTTGTTGATTTCATTTTTGTGGTTTTTCCCATATGAAATGAAGGAGACTAACCAGATAGCTTTTTCTGATTTTTACAGGTTCGAGTCTGCAAGAGACTTTAAGATCAATGGGTCTTTCCCTTGAAAAAGATGATGGGGAGAAGGGTGGTTCTCAGTCTCCCATTAAAGAACCAAAGCTTGAAGTTTCTGATTTCTTCAAACATTTAGCACTTGACCAAGGGAATGTTAATTCAGTTGTTTCAAATGATAAAGCCAATGGAATCGTTGTACCAGTAAAACCCACCATAATGCTCCCCAAACCAGTGATAATGTTTTCTCCAAGGCCCCTAAGTGAGCTTGATGCTGCTGCAACTAAGCTACAAAAAGTCTACAGAGGTTATAGGACAAGGAGGAACCTTGCAGATTGTGCAGTTGTGGTTGAGGAGCTCTGGTTTGTCACTTTGTCTCCATATAATATGAATTTGCTCTTGCTCTTTTTGGTGTTTTTTTTAGTAACTTGATTGGTTCTAATATTAATTCAAATATTGCAGGTGGAAGACCTTAGATTCTGCAGCATTGAAAATGTGTTCTGTTTCATTCTATGACATTGAGAAACATGAAACTGTTGTATCAAAATGGGCACGGGCTAAAACAAGGGCTGCCAAGGTACTTTACTAAGCTTTCACCAGTTGCTACTTTCCAAGTTTGTTTTTAAGGCTAACAAGATCATCCTTTTGAGTTTTGTAGGTTGGGAAGGGTTCGTCTAAAGACAAGAAGGCTCAAAAACTAGCCCTCCAACATTGGCTTGAAGCTGTAAGCTCATTTAATCCTTGTCGAGTTAGAATTATCCCTGCTTATTTATGCTCCAGCCGATTAGGTATAACATATAGTAAAATTCTTTATTTTCATTTCTAGCTATAGCATATGAAAACTATTGCTAAGATATGGTATCATTTGAACCTGGTTTATGAACCTTTTTAGTTTTGATATGCATCAGTTTCTGTTCTTAAATGATAAAAGGGGGATTGGATTTGAATGATTGAAGAAATGTATCAGATTATGACAAAGGGATAAAATGTGACTATATATGAAATTTAATTGTTTGTTAGGATGCATATGTCATATATGCCAAATTCACACTGGCAATGAAACTTCTATCTGTTCTATGAGTAACCTTTCTTCTTATATTTCTTTAGATTGATCCACGGTATCGTTATGGACACAATTTACACTTCTATTACGATGTGTGGTCGGCAAGCAAGAGCACTCAACCTTTCTTCTACTGGTACTGTATTTCATTAAACAATAAACAGACTTGACAGTGACATAACTGAAGGTTGCTCCATTATGCCCTTATGTTCTGATATCTGGAATTGAAGGTTGGATGTTGGTGATGGCAAAGAATTGAATCTCAACAAGTGTCAAAGAACATGTCTACAAAGACAGTGCATCAAATATCTTGGACCAGTGAGTTTTATACTTATGTCTTACTTGAAAATGCGCCGTTTATGGCTAAAATGTTTCTTGCATTTCTTAAACATGTCTTATTATCTTGCTTGCAGAAAGAAAGGGAAGCATTTGAAGTGACTGTGGAAAGTGGAAAGCTTGTTTACAAGCAATCTGGATGCTTGTTAACACCATTGAGGGCTGCAAATGGATTTTTGTGCTTAGCGCAACAAGATCCTTGTATATTAAGAAAAAGAAGAAATGGGTTTTTCAGCACTCGAGTTTTCTTTCGGGAGGGGCTACAACAGCTGTTGGAAGATTGGTGGCTTCTCATGGAGTTCTTGAGGTACATTATACATATAATTGCAATTCAAACACCAATAAAAGCAGTTTCTTAAATCCTTCTCTCCCTCTCCAGGCTATTTGGCCTTACAGTGGTCATTATCTCCCAACCGAAGACAATTTCAAAGAATTCATTGTTTTCCTTGAAGAACACAAGGTGGATATGACCAATGTTAAGGTAATAAAACAATCTGAAGTTTTCATTAGAATTTAACTAAGCTAGAGAGCTGCCAAATTTGATTAGTCTTGCATTCTTATTTCTTGTGCAGAAATGTGTTGTAGATGAGGACCACACCTCAAACAAAGCTGCCGGCGATGAGTCCAAGCATGGGGTGATCAAAGATCCATCGGCAACAGCAAAATCAACAGATTCAAAGGCCGTGGAAGTTGATAAGGAGCCCACAAACGATGCATGCAACAGAGCTGAAAGTCTAGAAACCAACATGGACACCGGTGCTGCCAATTTGGAAGCACAAACATTTCACATAGCCAAGCGTTTGTCTTGCAAGTGGACAAGTGGGAATGGTCCTCGAATCGGGTGTGTGAGAAAGTATCCAAAAGAATTGCAATTCCAGGCTCTGGAACAAGTTAACCTATCTCCCAGGGTCACCCCTGGTCGTTTTGCAAACTCTGGTCCGATACCTTCACCACGACCAAGCCACAGAATTCGAGTCTCACCCAGGCTTGCTTACATGGGACTCCCTAGCCCAAGGGTGTCTGTTATGACATCAAATGACAAGTAGTTCCCTGCACAACAAGGATCATAGACAATGGCATTAGTCCATGAACAAAAAATGAAATTACATTCGAGTTTTCGATAAGTAATACCTTAGGCAGAAGGTAACTGCAATGATGTAGTCCGGGGTAAAAACATTGATAGTCACATTCTGTGATTCCCTTGCACTCAATAATTAAGACAACAAGTCCTTTGAACCTCAGTTCTTGCCTTTCATTCTGTTTGATACAATCTCGTCAAACCTGCCACTCAGCTTCATGGTTCCCGGTATTCGATTCAAAATCTGCCCGAAAGGCTCCTGTAATATGGGAACAAGTAGACCTAGTATAATCGACACAGAACCTAACAAGTAACAAGTCCATCTTAATTATTGAGTGAAAGGTTAGAGAAAACATTGTCTTGTTTACAACTGATTGTGTCTGTGGGATATTTACTGTTTCCTGGAAACCAAAAAAACTTGTTGGGAATTGACTTTTACAACTGATGCATCAAATCAAAGTATTACCAGCAGGGTGAAATTAGAAAAGGCTAAAAAAACAGACCTGAAAATAAGACCGTATTGTTTAGCAAGGACTGAAAACACATCCGGGCATCTCACCTTACAATATGGCCCATACAGATGCCCCACTACCCCTGCAACCACGGCTAACTTGTTACTTGCAATGCAGTGTCTCCATATCTTATCTTATCCATCCCCAGTATTCCAACTGTAGACCCTAAACTCTAAATTCTAACCATAAAACTTAAATTTAAATTCTACACCCTACACCCTAAACTTCTCACCCTTAAACTCTAACCTAAACCCTTAAACCCTAAAATTGTAAAGCTTGTGTAAACTAAAATTTACACAAGCAGTTGCGTTTCAAAGTATTTTCCAATAAATAATGAAATAAAAAAATCCTTCTTTTAAAAGAATAATAATTGGACCAATGGGTACCCAAAATATCAATTCCCTTAGCCCTGGCCCATTAGCATTATTGCTGCAATGACCTATCAACTGTCCCTGGACCCATGCCTTCTTCAACACCTCTTTGTCCAGTATTTCCTATGGTTAATACCAGGTCCAAACTCCAAACATATTTTGATTGGTCCCACACGCATCCAATGTAGTGTTATTAAAAAAACTTAATGTTCAATAAGCTCTTAAACTTAAAAAAAAATTTAATTAAGTCTTTAAATTTTGTTTGTACTCAACTAAACATTCAAATTTAAATAAAAATTAATTTGGTCCTTTGACCAACGTTGACCGTTAATTTTAATGGTTTATTTTTTAAAAAATTTACTTTTGATACGTGTCAGAATAGGATAATGTCACATGCCATTTTTAATGAATGATTAAATTTCAATTTTCTAAAAAAATATCTAAAAACAGGAAAAATATTATTTTTTTAAATTCTGTAAAATTATAAAAAGAATTTTTAAAATATAAAAAATTAAAATTCGAAATTTATATAATAATAATATTTTTTCAAAATATTAAAATATTTTTAAAAAATAAAAAAAATTAAATATTATTATACCAGTATAAAAAATAAAAACAATAAATTTTATTTTGATTTTTTATAATGGTATAATAACAGTTTTTAATGTTTTTAATTTTTATTTTGTTAAAAATATTTTAATATTTTGAAAAATTAATATTTATTATTTTAAAATTAATTTCGAAATTAATTTTTTTATATAATTTTTAAAAAAAAATCGTTTTTATATATTTTTAAAAATTAAAAATTAAAATTTTCTAGAAACAACATGTGGCATTATCATGTTGCAACATATGTCAAAAAATTTCAAAAAAAAAATCATTAAAGTTAACGGTCAAGGTTGGTCAAGGGGCCAAATTGGTTTTTTCTCGAGTTTGAGAGCTTAATGGAGTGCAAAATAAGTATTGGGAGTAAATTGATTTTTTGCAAAAGTTTAGGAGCTTATTGAATCCTTAAGCCTAAAAATGATTATGCGTAATTTAATTTTTGTTAAAGGCTTAAATATACATTTGGTATCTGAACTATACATCTTTTCTCAAGTTGGTACCTAAAGAAATTTTGCTCCTAAGTTGGCAGCTGAACTAGACACTTTCTCCCAAATAGGTACCTAAAGAATTTTTGCTCTGAAGTTGGTATTCAAACTTTAATTTCATTCACTATTTTGATACTTTTATTAATAGTTTTAGTCCTAAAACTTATACAATCTATTAATTTGATCATAATTAAAAGTTTAATAAATTTAATTTTTTATATTTAAAAATTACATCAATTTAGTCATTTTTTACAATATTGTCAAACCAAGCGAATCTATCGGATCAAAGTAACAATTGGATAACTACATTTTATGATAAAAATAACAACAATGTACTATTAAACTTTTATTATATCAGAAAATTGGTATAACGTTTTTGGTAGAAGAAAAAATTATGAGAATAAGAAAAAGAATAGAAGGTTAAATTTATTGATTTGTTTCGAATTATGACAAAATTGATAGAATCTATAAATTTTGGTACTAATTTGGAAGGTGTTTAGTTCAAGTACCAAATTGGAAGCAAAAAAAAAAAAAATAGATGCCGACATGGGAAAAAGTGCCTAGTTCGGATTTTAATTTGAAATAAAAAATTCTTTAAGTACTAACTTGAGAGAATGCCTCTATTTTAGATATCAAATATATATTTAAGCTTTTTAAATAATATTAAATTCGGTTAGTCAACTAATTTTGATTGATTATTACAAAAATAATGAATAATTCTCCGGACACAATTTATTTAGTTGATAATGTTAAAATTCAATGCTTTAAGATTAACTGGATGATACAATGTCCTAATCAAGTCCAACTGGTAATTAATTCCTCTTAATCTAGTTGATTTATCCAGACATTAGTATATATTGCTCTATTGATTAAAGTCTGCTTTTTCATTGAAAACAACTTTTGAAAAAGTAAATTTTGAGAAATGTTTTACTTGTGTGGAAAACTATTTTTTTGTTAGATTATTTTACGTAAATTAATTTTCTGAAAAATACTTTTGGTAAAATAAAGAGAACATTATTTTTTCACAAATACAAATATCATAGTATTTATTTAGTAAATAAAAAAATATAAAATAAAATATGTTATGTATAAATTTTTCAGTAAGAATAATATATATGGTTAACTAATAATAGTTTTAGTATTAAATAATAGTGTATTTATTAAATAACATTTTGTTCAAATAATAAATAGTAGTAATTACTTAATGAAATAACAATAGTATATTATATTATTAATAAATATATTTGAAATAATTTAATAATTAAAATTTAAATAATATTATATTAATATCATTATTCGAAATTTTATGATAGTTCGTATATATTATTATGTCAATATACTAATTATTATAATATTGTTTTTATAGTTTTTTAAAATAAATATAACAAATTGATTTATTAAAAACTAAAATATTAAATAATATTTCTATAAAATACTAAATAGTATTAATTATGTTAATAAAATATTATATTTTCAAAATAAGAATATAATATTATACATTATTATAACATAACTGACTATATTTAATAATATTAAAAATATAATTAAAATAATATTATAAAAACAATTTAATAGGAGTAAGTACATTTAAAAAACTATTTTTAAAATTGAATTTACTATAAATACAAGTAATCCAAAATAAAATAAAAATCGTCCATCTCTTCGTCGTTAGCAAGCATTACGATTAAGAGCCGACAGAGATTCAGAGCATGACGACATTGGATTCCCACCACCTGCTTCATGTGTCAACTTCAATCAGTCAACGAACTCATTTTAAAACAACAAAAAACAAATACGCCCGAAATTATTTTTAAAATTAAAAACACCAACGGCGCCGACAAGTGAAAAGCCGGAGAACGAAAAAAACAAGGGGTCAGCTAAAGTGCGCCACCGGGGATATCAAATTATCAACTATTAAGCACCTGCACCAGTGAATGCTGATGACTTTGGTGGAGCAACTTTGTTGGCATTTTTATCTAAAAAAACTTATTTAAAATAGTTATTTAGAATTTTAATCCTCACCCAAAGTTATTTAAAAAATATTCTTTAATTTATTCACGTGGGGCGACCTCATTTTTTTTATAAAAAAAAAACGAGTTTTAAACTCGGTTTTCACAGAAAGCGGGTCTTGTTTAAAAAACGCGAAAAATTAATTTTTTTTGCCAACTTGTTTAACATAGAACTCATTTTTTGTGAAAGCGAGCTTGAAACTCAAAAAATAAGATTGTCCCATGTGGACAATTTGAGAGTTATTTTTTAAAAATAAAATTAGAGGGATAATTTTTGTAAATAACTTTTAAAAATAAGAGTTATATAAAATGGCCAACTTTGTTAGTATTAAAAACAGATAATGTGGTGTTATGAATTGAGCCAAAACAGGGAATTGCTTATATTAAAAGAAAGGTTTCAGAAATAAAACATTGTTCAGATTTTTCATACATCTCAATTCAAGGAATTCTCCTTTTTATATCCTATCCCAAAACGTAATCTGCTAATCCCTTCGGGGTTCTCCTTTCCCGCTTTCCTCGGCGTTCTGCAACAGCTGGCATAGAGTTAGTTTTAGGTGGGACCTCGTTCGTTGTTCCACAGATGTTGACAGGTAATTCCTCATGCCTTTCATCATTCATAACAGCACCCCCTTCACGCAGCAAAACCTTGTCCTCAAGGTTTGGTGTGGAAGTCTTCGATGTATCTATAGCAGTGTCGGTCAATAAGGGGAGGGGTGTGATTTGTTGTTCTGGCCGTCCCTTGCATGCTTTCAACTTAGACACATGGATCACCGGATGGATTCTAGACGATGCAGGTAGGTCGATTTTGTAAGCAACATTTCCCACACGCTGTAACACTCGATACGGACCAAAGTATCGTGGGCTGAGCTTGTGCTGCTTGGCCAAACGTACTGATAATTGCCGATAGGGCTGCAGTCGGACAAAAACCCAATCGCCTGCGCTAAATTCCAACTCACGCCTATGTCGATCGGCTTGCACTTTCATTCTGTTTTGTGCCCTGAACAAATTTTGTTTAAGCTCCCGTAACAATAAGTCTCGTTCTTTTAAAGCCTGATCGAGGGGTGTATTGGTGGTGCCCCCTTCCGTATAACTCAACATGGTGGGCGGATCACGACCATACAATGCCTTGAAAGGTGTCATACCCGTGGAGGAGTGGGAAGCCGTATTGTACCAATATTCAGCCCATGCAAGATGGTTTGCCCACCGTTCTGGCTCGTTACTCGCTACGCACCATAAATACATTTCCAAGCAGCGATTAAGAGCTTCCGTTTGACCGTCGGTTTGCGGGTGATAGGCGGAGCTCATGCACAATTCCGTGCCTTGTAATCGGGCCAATTCAGTCCACAACTCACTAAGAAAAACACGATCCCTATCGCTCACAATAGA
Source organism: Hibiscus trionum (assembly GCA_030270665.1). NCBI lineage: Eukaryota > Viridiplantae > Streptophyta > Magnoliopsida > Malvales > Malvaceae > Hibiscus > Hibiscus trionum. Next base: position 31,118,651 of record BSYR01000024.1, on the reverse strand, counting down.
ACGCGGTACACCATGAAGCTTAATGACACCTTGCACGAGGATCTTAGCAACCAAAGTACTATCAAATGACCGTGGTAATGCAAAGAAGTGACCGTATTTGGTCAGGCGATCCACCACAACCAATATCGTTTCTTTCCCATTAGACGTGGGCAAACCGGTAATGAAATCCATGGAAATATCTTCAAACACATTATGAGGGATAGGAAGAGGTTGTAATAAACCTGCAGGCGATAAGCTATCGCTTTTCATTCTTTGACAAATCTCACAATTAAGCACAGCCGATCGAACATCCCTGCGCATTCCCTCCCAAAAGAAATTAGCAGACAACCTATTATAAGTACGTGTGATGCCGGCATGTCCCCCTACCAATGAGCCATGAAATTCACGAAGCAGCTGTGAGCGTAAGGCAGCCTCATTGGGCACAAGAATTCGCCCATTATACAACAGCAACCCATCCTGCACTGTGTACTCAGAATCACTAGCCTCACCAGCTAGAATTGCGTTTACAGTCTTATGCAGCACAACATCCTTAGTTATCGCCACCCGAATATCATCCAACACATGATATAAAAGACGAGAGAAAGCCATGAGAGTACCTTGTGCTTGTCGTGATAAAGCGTCAGCGACTACATTCGATTTGCCCGGTCTATAACGAATCTCGAAATCAAAACCGATAAGCTTAGATAACCATTTTTGCTGTTCCGGTGTTTGAATTGTCTGTTGCGTCAACTCGCGTAACGCCCTTTGATCGGTCAAGATGATAAAGCGTCGACCCAAAAGATATTGTCTCCATTTCCCTACGGCTTGTGTAATCGCAAACATTTCTCGGTGATACGTTGAAGCTCCTTGCATTCGCAGGCTGAGTTTCTTGCTGTAGAATGCTATGGGTTGTTGTCCTTGTGACAGGACGGCTCCAATACCCACACCAGAGGCATCAGTTTCTACAATAAACTCCCTAGAGAAGTCCGGTAGAGCGAGCAATGGTGCGGAACAAAGATGATCCTTAAGCATATCAAATGCTTCTTGTGATGCTTCAGACCAAACAAAGTCCTCACTGTTACGCAACAAATCGGATAAGGGTGCGGCTAATGTGGCAAATCCCTTGATGAAACGCCTATAGTACCCGGCAAGCCCCAAAAATCCACGTACTTCCCTTACTGTAGTTGGAGTTGGCCAAGCACGAATAGCAGTCACCTTACCCGGATCTACCGCAAGTCCCTCCTCGGACACCACATGTCCTAAATATTCAACTGAAGTCCGCCCAAAGTGGCATTTAGACTGCTTAGCGACGAATCCATTATCTCGTAACACGGTTAATACGTGACGAACATGCTCTAGATGTTGCGACCAGTCTCGACTAAAAACAAGAATATCATCCAGAAATATGAGAACAAACTTGCGAAGGAAAGGTCGAAATAGGTCATTCATTGTCGACTGAAACGTGGACGGAGCGTTTGTCAAACCAAACGGCATCACGCGAAATTCATAGTGGCCATTATGAGTGCGGAATGTCGTTTTGTGTACATCGTCTGGTCGGACTCTGATTTGATGATACCCTGCCAAAAGATCCAGCTTAGAAAAATACTTAGAACCACCCAGTTCATCAAACAACTCATCAGCCGTTGGTACCGGAAACTTATCTTTGATTGTAATGGAGTTCAACGCCCGGTAGTCCACGCAGAAGCGCCACGATCCATCCTTCTTCTTAACCAAAATCACCGGAGATGAAAAAGGACTGTTACTCCTCTGAATCAGCTTAGCCTCCAGCATTTGATGAACCTGCCGCTCAATTTCCTCCTTCTGAAAGTAGGGGTATCGGTAGTGTAACATCCCAAAAATTAGCTTAGAAGATTAGAGGTCTAAATTAATAATTAAGTGAATTATTAGATTAAATCCCTAAACTTTCGAATTTGAAATTTGGTTCATTAAGGACCAAACTGAAATGTGCAATAAGAATTCGGTCAATAGGCTTAATGACCAAACCGAATAAGGTGGAAAAGTTAAGGATTTGCATGCTAAAATGGAAATACATGTATTTACATTATTAATAGGATGAAATTATTGTATAATTATAGAATATATATGATTTATTAATACTAAGTGGTGTTATTAAAATGGGTAATAAGTGAGAATTATGGTGATTTGACATAAAGTCATATCCCAATTGATTTTTGTCCCCCATTTTCACATATCCTAGTCGGCCATCACTACCCAATTCACTCATCCCATTTGCTTTTTCACACCATTAATATCACATAGAACTTGAGAGAAAATTGAGAGCTTGAGGAAGAAGAAAAAGAGCATGTATGGTGGTGAAAAACACTTAGAAAAATCAAGGAAAAATCAGAAGTAAGTAGATCATCCTCTTCTCAATTTGGTTATGGTAAAAGGTTTATTAAATCATGTGTTCTAAGGTGTCTATAAATTTATAAACATGATGTTCTTGAGTATGGTTGCTGGAAATATGGAAATATATATGAATCCTTAAGGATTAAGAGTCATAAAACATTAATAACATGCATACAAAGTGTGTTAACAGATTTGTTAAGATTCATAACATGCACCTTTGAAAAATTTTAGAAAATGTTATGATAGAAGTTTGGATCTGAATTTTTGATATGTTTCACTTTAATATGTCTAGAATCATAGAAAAATAATAAAACAAGGTTTTAAAGGCTGTGTTAAAATCTGGAAGTGTGAAATGGAGTAACATGTAAAACTGTCCAGCAATGCTTCTAGCTGGACAGTGAACTTTGAAAAATTATAGAAAATTAATTAATAGGAAATTAGTGATGAATTTTTGATATGTACTACTTTGACATGTATAAAGTGGTATAAAAATTATAAATCTGAGTTTTGATCATTTTAGTGAAATCTGGAAGCTTAATACGAACAACATGTAAAACTGTCCTGCACTGTTCTTAGATGGACAGTGAACTTTAGAAAATTGTAGAAAATTCACTAGTAAGAGTTTAGTGATGAAATTTTGATATGTTCTACCTTGACATGTCTAAAATGGTAGAAAAATTGTAAAAAGGAGTTTTGATGACTGTGGTAAAATCTGGAAACCCATTTCGAACAGCATGCAAAACTGTCCAGTAATGCTCCTAGCTGGACAGTGAACTTCGTAAAATTGTAGAAAATAATCTACTAGGTTTTTCGACCTGAATTTTTAATATGTTAAAATTGGGTATGTTAATTGAATTTAGGAACAAACGGTGTTCGATTTGGAGTTGTGTACAGGAAATAAGAAATTAATTAAATTAGGTGGTCAGAAATGTGTATAAATGAAAAGAAGAAAAATTAAGAATTTGTGAATTATTAAAGATGTAAAATTTGATTAAATGGAGTGTTAATAAATTGATTAACAATCTGTAGGATGTGAAATCCACCAATTTTAATGATCAATTTGAAAGTTTAAGTGATTAATTAAAGAAATTAGGAAAATGGAAATTAGTCTTATCGAACCGTAAAAGTATAGGGACTGTTTTGAATAAAAATGCAAAATTCAGTCTCTAATTGCATAAATTAAATTCTGAAAAATTGTTATTTGCTTGGCTTGAATGCCTTAGATCCTAGAAGCGAAAGGGTAGAAGAAGAAATTGCACCGGGATCGGCTTCAGATCGAGCGAAGGGCGTTCGGATCCAAAACTAGCTCGGCGAACTGTGAGTGAAACGATTTTTAGAGTTGGGATTAGAGTACCAACTGCCTTAATTTGATTTTTAAGTTATGATAAGCATGCAATTTGGACTAATTAATTATTCGATTTTAGTAAGGGAAGAAGGAATAATGGAATTCGGATTTTATGCTTGTGTTATGCGATTTTGTTGCATATGTGATTGAAATTAAATTGATGATTGATATGTTTGATTCCGAATCTGATTTTTGGTTAATCTTACTGTTTTGGATGAATTAATCATGCTGATTATTGGAATATTATTGTGATATTGATTTCTTGTGGAAACAATGAAGTTGTGATATAGTATGTGAGTATGCAATGCTCTTACATGTTATAATTATGTTTGATAAGTTCAATTGAGTGTTGAACTATGAAATGAAATTCTGAATTATATGATATGAGTTTGGATTGTTCGAATGCTGAGCTGAAATGTGTGAATTGAGCTTGTAAATGTTTATATGATCATGTGTGATAACATGTTATTGGAATTGGAATTATAAGCAATTAATTGAAATGATTAATTAAGAATTTCTGAAAATTTGATTGATTATGTATCTGATTAAATTAAAGATTTAAATGCAAAGCCCTTGGTGTGTACAGTCTGTTTAGGTAGTACGGCTAGCCTAGAGTCTGAGCTCAATAAGAAAATCGGTACGTTAGTGTACTCGATATTGTGGTACGTAAGTGTACCTTCTTGCTTAATGTCTGCGGACATTATGATATGTTATATGTGATACGATTTGGTACGTGGTACCTATTACATGGTGAATTTTGATTCACAACCTCTGTTATACGTGACTTGATTACCTAGCATACTCTACTATCCAAGGCATTGCTAAATAAATTAAATGAACAATTTAAGGAATGAAATTTGAAGATTGAAAGTAAATTCATGAAATTGGTTGTTGGATCATTTGAATGAAATATTGAATTTCATGATTTGCTATTCTTGATATGCTATGAAACTTTAATTGTGATAATTGATAATTGGAAGTTAATTCAAGTTTCATAGCTTGTATGTGTATTCATGATATGAATGATATGTAATCACTTGCATGTATTAGAATAGAATTACATGACTCCTTGGTGTATATATTCGAATGATTTCTATGGTGCACTATTAATTGTGGATTGATTATATTGCTTGAATCATTCGAATGAGCTAATGTGCAAAGTGAAATTAAATTGTTTGATCATAATGTTTAATTTGGAAACCGAATAGAATAGGGTTTCCTCACTAAGTACGAGAAGTACTTACCACTCGAACCTTCCTTCCTTCCCCTAAATTTCAGGTTCTAGCATCGTTGACCTCTACCTGTATTCTACTCGTACGAAGCTTAAGTGTGATTTTCCCTGTCTTTGTCGTACTCATGATGGGTGGCCTAGCGTTCAGCATGTTAGTTTAATTTGGTCTGATGGTTATGTTCATGAACTATTTTTTTTAGTATTGTATAAACTCATAAGAAGTTTCCCTACATTTCGATATGTAATTAAGGGAAACTAAAACACTATGGATGATATTATCGGATATGATATATATATATATATATATATATATATATATATGAATGAATCGGTTAGAATTACCATAGAATTGCTCTTAATTGATAACATGTAAATCGAATGTAAATGATTATGGGTAGTGTCCAAATGAATTGAAATCAATGGAATTAATTTATGAATATGATGAAGTATGTCCATGGGATAATCGAATGTGAAAAGAAATTAAAATAGATTATGTTATATACATCATTAGATAAGTGATTGGATTACATGTGCCCACCAAGCCTTGATCGAAACATTGATATGAAATGTGTATAATTTATATGTGACTTGAATGATTGTAAATTAGTGCAATTTGAATAGATGTATTCGAATAAAAAAAATATCACACAAAAAAAATTGTTAACCCACTTCCTCAGCATGAAGGAGATGTTCAATCAACTTCTGACAAATCTGAAACAAGAACAACCTGTTGTTTCTGTCCATACTGCACCTAGCAGAGCCCCGATAGATAAGCTTTCTCAGCATCGAGCTTATACCTTTACTGGTGCTAATGAAGAAAGACCAGAAGATGCTGAGTACTGGCTTGAAAACACCACCAAGGTGGTAACCAGACAATTACAGTGCTCTGATGATCACAAATTGGAGTGTGCTGTGGCTCTGTTAGCTGATGAGGCTATGAATTGGTGGGAAACCACTACCCTTACTGTTCCGACTGAACTGGTGACGTGGGAATTCTTCCTCGAAGAGTTCAAAAAGAAGTACATCAGTGAACAGTACTTAACTGAAAGAAGAAAGAAGTTCTTTCACCTTAAACAAGCCAACCGTCCTATTGAGCAGTACGTTGCAGACTTTTGCAAGTATTGCAAATACGGTGCATAATACATCAAAACTGAAGCTGATAAATGCCGAATGTTCATTGAAGGCATGAATGATGAACTGAGTCCAATCTTCACTGCTTTGGGAATCAATGATTTCCAGAATCTTGTTAATCGGGCTATTGCAACCGAAGCCAGAATGAAAGCTGCGGAAAAGCGAAAAGGGGGCAATAAGCCTGACAAAAAGCAGAAACGAGATGACAAGTCTCAATGGCAGTTCAAGAAGCCTAAATTTCAGAAAGAAGGGTCTTCTAATTTCACTTCTGCTCCGAGGAGCAATTACACTTCTAAACCAACTACAGTGATCAGATCCTCAGTACCTACTATGTCTGTTAATAGTACGGGAAATTCTGAAAAGATTCCTCCTTGCAAGTTCTGTCAGAAACCACATCGAGGTCAGTGCAGACTTCATGCAAATATCTGTTATGCTTGTGGTGGTGATGATCACTACATCAAAGACTGTCCTCAGAAGCATGAATCTATGCCAGCTCGTAACACTGTAGTTCCTAGTCCGACATTCTCTAATCGGAATAGGAATGCCAAGTCAGCCCAGCCGAGTTATCAGAATAAAGGCAAGGGTACTCATTCCAATGCTACTACTCATCAGGAATCTCGAGCACCTGCTAGAGTTTACCACATTCGTGGTAGAGATGATGAAGAGTCTCCTGAAGTGATTGCAGGTACTGTTGAGCTAAACTCACATCCTGTTTATGCTTTAATAGATTCGGGATCCACTCATTCATTCACATGTCTATCTGTTGTAAAAAGGTTAAAATTAGAACCTGAAAATGTGAAAACAAGTCTGATAGTCTCAAACCCTTTAGGAGGAACTTCGAATATAAACCTAATATGTAGAAATTGTTCATTGCATATTAGTAATTTGCCATTCCTTATTGATCTCTACATATTACCCTCCTGTGAGTTCGATCTAATTCTGGGTTTAGATTGGTTAAGTAAACATGAAGCTTGGGTAGATTGTCAAAATAAAAGACTGTATCTTCAGGGTTTAGGAAAGGAATCCATACTCCTAATTGATAAAAAGCCCACTTCCATTTTTGCATCCATAGTCTTACGAGATCAAATTGAATTTGGAATGTCTGAAATGCCTGTTGTTTCTGAATTCATTGATGTGTTTCCCGAGGAACTACCTGGTCTCCCTCCGACTAGAGAAGTTGAATTCGGGATTGAAGTACAGCCTGGCTCAAATCCGGTGTCTATCACTCCGTACCGGATGGCACCTCTTGAGTTAAAAGAATTGCAAAAGCAACTTCAAGAGCTTCAGGACAAGGGTTTCATTCGACCCGGCACTTCTCCTTGGGGTGCACCTGTTCTATTTGTAAAGAAGAAGGATGGAACAATGCGTCTTTGCATTGACTACCGTCAATTGAACAAGATCACAATTAAGAACCGATATCCGCTCCCAAGAATAGAAGATCTGTTTGATCAACTTAGGGATGCTTCAGTATTCTCAAAGATCGACCTGCGATCTGGATACTATCAAATGAGAGTCAAAGAGGAGGATGTATCAAAAACAGCCTTCCGAACTCGTTATGGCCACTATGAATTTCTGGTAATGCCTTTCGGATTGACAAATGCTCCGGCGGCATTCATGGATCTCATGAATAGAGTATTCAAGCCCTATCTTGATAAATTTGTCGTCGTCTTCATTGATGACATTTTGATCTATTCTCGCAACAAAGAAGAACATGCTGATTATCTTCGCATTGTCTTGCAAACTCTCCGGGAACGCCAGTTATTCGCAAAATTTTCCAAGTGCGAGTTCTGGTTATCGGAAGTCTCTTTCCTTGGACATGTAATTTTTGCAGAAGGAATTAAAGTTGATCCGAAGAAAATTCAGTCAATCATGGATTGTCGACCTCCCAGAAATGTCAGTGAAATACGAAGTTTCCTTGGTCTTGCTGGTTATTACAGAAGGTTTGTCAAAGGGTTTTCCTCTATAGCCTTACCTTTAACTAAACTTCTTCGTAAAGATCAACCCTTTGAATGGTCTGACAAGCAACAGAGAAGCTTTGACCAATTCAAAGCAGCCTTGACTCATGCCCCAGTTTTGATCCAACCAGAACCGGGCAAGGATTTTACTGTATACAGTGATGCTTCACATGCGGGTCTTGGATGTGTTTTAATGCAAGGTGATAATGTGATAGCTTATGCTTCACGCCAACTGAAATCTCATGAATTGAATTATCCAACGCATGATCTCGAACTTGCTGCAATTGTGTTTGCTCTCAAAATATGGAGACACTACTTGTACGGTGAGAAATGTTACATGTTCACCGATCACAAGAGCCTAAAGTATCTCCTGACTCAGAAAGATCTGAATTTGAGACAACGCAGATGGATGGAGTTATTGAAAGACTATGATTTAGTCATTGACTATCATCCAGGAAAAGCCAATGTGGTTGCAGACGCCTTGAGTCGTAAACCGACATTGGGTAAAATCTCTAATCTCTGAATCTTAAAAAAATATAAATAATAATGTGTCTATAATAAGAGTTTTGATTAAAAAGTGGTATTTATTCTTGTAGCTCCAACTGCTATCAATGCTCATCTTCGAGTATATCAGAAGCAAGGATTTCTGTCCGAACTTCAAATTCAATCCAGTCTAATCTCAAGGATTGAAAATCTTCAGAAAGCTGATCCAGAACTTCAGGATATTATTTCCAAACTGGATACAAAGTCTGGTGAAGGATTTCGTATTCATACAAACGGTCTCCTTTACTTCAAAGATAGAATCTGTGTTCCAAATGATGAAAGTTTGAAAAGAGATCTTCTGGAAGAAGCACACCAGAGTTCTTTCTCGGTCCACCCTGGATCGGTTAAGATGTATAAAGATCTCAAATCTTTGTATTGGTGGTCTGGTATGAAAGCGGCTATCAATGATTTCGTATCCAAATGTCTAAATTGCCAGAGAGTCAAAGCTGAACATAGAGTTCCCACCGGATTACTCCAACCACTTGTACTGCCACAGTGGAAATGGGAACGAATTACTATGGATTTCGTGACTGGTCTTCCTTGTTCTCCCAGAAAACATGATGCTATCTGGGTGATTGTTGACCGATTCACCAAATCGGCACATTTCATTCCCATTCGTATCAATTATAGTTTGGAGACTTTGGCCAATCTGTATATTCAAGAAATAATTCGGCTACATGGAATTCCTATCTCCATTGTCTCTGATCGTGATCCAAGATTTACTTCTAGATTTTGGAGAACATTACAGAGAGCTATGGGAACCAAATTGAATTTAAGCACTGTTTTCCATCCGCAAAGTGACGGTCAGTCTGAACGAGTAATTCAGATTCTTGAAGATATGCTTAGAGCTTGCATAATTGACTTTGGGAAGAATTGGGAGAAATCCCTACCCTTAGTTGAATTTACCTACAACAATAGCTATCAGTTGTCTATTCAGATGGCTCCTTTTGAAGCATTGTATGGCAGAAAATGCAGAACACCTTTGTGTTGGTCCGAACTTGGTGAGAATAAAGTTTTAGGACCCCAATTGCTCAGGGAAACAGAAGAGAAAGTCCAAATCATTCATTCTCGTCTAAAACAAGCCTTTGATAGACAGAAAGTCTATGCTGATCTGAAACGAAGAGATATTCAGCATAATGTGGGAGACAAAGTTTTTCTCAAGGTCTCTCCATGGAAGAAAGTATTTCGGTTCGGAAAGAGGGGAAAGCTCAGTCCTCGCTTTATTGGACCTTTTGAAATCACTGAAAGAATTGGCCCTGTGGCTTATCGACTTGCACTCCCTAGTGAGTTCGATAAAATTCACAATGTCTTTCATGTGTCAATGCTCAGAAAGTATAGATTCGATCCATCTCATATCTTAGAGCCGGAAGAAGTAGAACTAAATCCTGATTTGTCCTATGAAGAGGAACCGGTTCAGATACTAGATAAGGAAATTAAAAGACTCCGGAACAAAAATGTTGCACTAGTTAAAGTCTTGTGGAGAAATCACAAGATGGAAGAGGCAACATGGGAACCCGAGGAAACGATGCGAAACCAATATCCTCAATTGTTCGATTCAGGTAAGAATTCGGGGACGAATTCTTTCTTTAAGGGGGGAGAAATGTAACATCCCAAAAATTAGCTTAGAAGATTAGAGGTCTAAATTAATAATTAAGTGAATTATTAGATTAAATTCCTAAACTTTCGAATTTGAAATTTGGTTCATTAAGGACCAAACTGAAATGTGCAATAAGAATTCGGTCAATAGGCTTAATGACCAAACCGAATAAGGTGGAAAAGTTAAGGATTTGCATGCTAAAATGTAAATACATGTATTTACATTATTAATAGGATGAAATTATTGTATAATTATAGAATATATATGATTTATTAATACTAAGTGGTGTTATTAAAATGGGTAATAAGTGAGAATTATGGTGATTTGACATAAAGTCATATCCCAATTGATTTTTGTCCCCCATTTTCACATATCCTAGTCGGCCATCACTACCCAATTCACTCATCCCATTTGCTTTTTCACACCATTAATATCACATAGAACTTGAGAGAAAATTGAGAGCTTGAGGAAGAAGAAAAAGAGCATGTATGGTGGTGAAAAACACTTAGAAAAATCAAGGAAAAATCAGAAGTAAGTAGATCATCCTCTTCTCAATTTGGTTATGGTAAAAGGTTAATTAAATCATGTGTTCTAAGGTGTCTATAAATTTATAAACATGATGTTCTTGAGTATGGTTTCTGGAAATATGGAAATATATATGAATCCTTAAGGATTAAGAGTCATAAAACATTAATAACATGCATACAAAGTGTGTTAACAGATTTGTTAAAATTCATAACATGCACCTTTGAAAATTTTTAGAAAATGTTATGATAGAAGTTTGGATCTGAATTTTTGATATGTTTCACTTTAATATGTCTAGAATCATAGAAAAATAATAAAACAAGGTTTTAAAGGCTGTGTTAAAATCTGGAAGTGTGAAATGGAGTAACATGTAAAACTGTCCAGCAATGCTTCTAGCTGGACAGTGAACTTTGAAAAATTATAGAAAATTAATTAATAGGAAATTAGTGATGAATTTTTGATATGTACTACTTTGACATGTATAAAGTGGTATAAAAATTATAAATCTGAGTTTTGATCATTTTAGTGAAATCTGGAAGCTTAATACGAACAACATGTAAAACTGTCCTGCACTGTTCTTAGATGGACAGTGAACTTTAGAAAATTGTAGAAAATTCACTAGTAAGAGTTTAGTGATGAAATTTTGATATGTTCTACCTTGACATGTCTAAAATGGTAGAAAAATTGTAAAAAGGAGTTTTGATGACTGTGGTAAAATCTGGAAACCCATTTCGAACAGCATGCAAAACTGTCCAGTAATGCTCCTAGCTGGACAGTGAACTTCGTAAAATTGTAGAAAATAATCTACTAGGTTTTTCGACCTGAATTTTTAATATGTTAAAATTGGGTATGTTGATTGAATTTAGGAACAAACGGTGTTCGATTTGGAGTTGTGTACAGGAAATAAGAAATTAATTAAATTAGGTGGTCAGAAATGTGTATAAATGAAAAGAAGAAAAATTAAGAATTTGTGAATTATTAAAGATGTAAAATTTGATTAAATGGAGTGTTAATAAATTGATTAACAATCTGTAGGATGTGAAATCCACCAATTTTAATGATCAATTTGAAAGTTTAAGTGATTAATTAAAGAAATTAGGAAAATGGAAATTAGTCTTATCGAACCGTAAAAGTATAGGGACTGTTTTGAATAAAAATGCAAAATTCAGTCTCTAATTGCATAAATTAAATTCTGAAAAATTGTTATTTGCTTGGCTTGAATGCCTTAGATCCTAGAAGCGAAAGGGTAGAAGAAGAAATTGCACCGGGATCGGCTTCGGATCGAGCGAAGGGCGTTCGGATCCAAAACTAGCTCGGCGAACTGTGAGTGAAACGATTTTTAGAGTTGGGATTAGAGTACCAACTGCCTTAATTTGATTTTTAAGTTATGATAAGCATGCAATTTGGACTAATTAATTATTCGATTTTAGTAAGGGAAGAAGGAATAATGGAATTCGGATTTTATGCTTGTGTTATGCGATTTTGTTGCATATGTGATTGAAATTAAATTCCGGTCTAGTCAGAATTAAATTCCGGTGACCGAATATTTTATCGATTGAATAATTTATTCGATTTTATCTGAACCAATAAATATTATTCGGGTTAATTTATGATAGTTTATTATTATTATTATTATTATTATTATTATTATTATAAAAAAAAGTGGGAGACAAAGGCCTAATATTTACCACTTACCTATATTTTAAATGATAATGGATACACCACCATATTGAAAATAATAAAAAAAAATGATTAAAGGGGGCTGCCGATTGCTATAAATAGGGGAGGGGGAAATTGATTCAAAACACAACAAGGAACAAAATAAATATAGATGGTCCAGTGGTTGGTTGGTTGTCCGATATTTTCGATATAGTAATATCGAATTTCTACCGATAACGGGATTCGGAACAGCCGTCAAGCCCAAGAAATAATAATAAAGTACCGATCTATCAAGGTGAGTAAAATAAATTAGAGTTGAGATTAGAGTCTCAACTACCTTTAATTTGATGTTAGTATTTATATTAAGCATGAAATTGGATTAATTAAAGGTTAGTAAAAGATAAGGGTAGAAAGAATAAAGAAAATTCGGATTTGTAAACTGTCATGTAGAAAACTGCATTTTTGAGCATGTTAGAGTCATTTATGGAAAACGAATTCTTCTACAAAGTTGTAGAGGACAAAATTTTACATGAAATAGAGGTATGATTTGCTCAAAAATGTTAAGTATAGGTCTCGGAATTGTTGTTAGAAGTTACTGGACTAAAACTGAATAAATCTAGAATCTGCTATACCAAATTGAAAAATTCGAAAATTATAGGGGCTTAAATAATGCCAATAAAATTCTGGAAATTTATACTTGAAACAGGGGAGTCATGAAATGAATGAAATTAAATGGCCAAGCTTGAATTAAGTCTCAATTGATAGGTTAAATCTATTTAGATCACATATAGGATTATTAAAGAATTAAAGGGGACTGTTTTATAGAAATTGATAAATTGAGGACTTACATGTCCTATTTTGAGGTTGCTGGATTATAGAAATAATGTTAATATGTGAAGGTAAATGTGGTTAAAATCTCAAGATTAATGGTGTAGTGAAACATAGGTTAAATGTACACTAAAGTGGCAAGTTGAAAACAGTGGGCAGAATAGGTCTACGAGAAAGCCCGGTTTTCAAACAATAAACTGTATTGATAGGTACATGCTAAAAATATGTACCATACATGATTTTAAAGGTGTGTTTATAAGCTTTCTAGAATGGTAAAGAACTCCTTATTTGGAGTTGTGAGTAAAAAGATATGAATTTTTGAGTAAGTAAAGGTCATGAAAACAGGGTAACAGTTTGCCCCTAAATCTGCATCAACAGCGACTTTAAAAATTCATTATAAACTGTATAAGAGGAATTAAAAGCTATAATTTATATGGTTTAAAAGGTTATTAAGTCTAGTTTCGTTTAAAACAAACGAAATCAGATTTTGAATTATAGAACATTTTATATAAATATTTCTTGAGGAGAATGCAAGCTGCCTAATGTACTAAATGATATATTTCTTTAATGTTTGGTTAGAAAAGAGTAGAAATGAAGGAAACCACAAAGTTGGAGAATAAGGAAAATGTCTCTAAGCTTGGATTGAGGTGAGTGTGGATACATTTGTCTCGGGTGACGCGGTGTCATTCCGATCATTGTCTTTATGTTCTGATATGTGAGTGTGGATACATTTGTCTCGGGTGACGCGGTGTCATTCCGATCATTGTTTTTATGTTCTGATATGTGAGTGTGGATGCATTTGTCTCGGGTGACGCGGTGTCATTCCGATCATTGTTTTTATGTTCTGATATGTGAGTGTGGATGCATTTGTCTCGGGTGACGCGGTGTCATTCCGATCATTGTTTTTATGTTCTGATATGTGAGTGTGGATACATTTGTCTCGGGTGACGCGGTGTCATTCCGATCATTGTTTTTATGTTCTGATATGTGAGTGTGGATGCATTTGTCTCGGGTGACGCGGTGTCATTCCGATCATTGTTTTTATGTTCTGATATGTGAGTGTGGATGCATTTGTCTCGGGTGACGCGGTGTCATTCCGATCATTGTTTTTATGTTCTGATATGTGAGTGTGGATGCATTTGTCTCGGGTGACGCGGTGTCATTCCGATCATTGTTTTTATATGTGAGTGTGGATGCATTTGTCTCGGGTGACGCGGTGTCATTCCGATCATTGTTTTTATATGTGAGTGTGGATACATTTGTCTCGGGTGACGCGGTGTCATTCCGATCATTGTTTTTATGTTCTGATATGTGAGTGTGGATGCATTTGTCTCGGGTGACGCGGTGTCATTCCGATTATTGTTTTTATGTTCTGATATGTGAGTGTAGATGCATTTGTCTCGGGTGACGCGGTGTCATTCCGATATTTGTTTTTACGTTCTGATATGTGAGTGTGGATGCATTTGTCTCGGGTGACGCGGTGTCATTCCGATCATTGATTTTTATGTTCTGATATGTGAGTGTGGATGCATTTGTCTCGGGTGACGCGGTGTCATTCCGATCATTGTTTTTATGTTCTGATATGTGAGTGTAGATGCATTTGTCTCGGGTGACACGGTGTCATTCCGATATTTGTTTTATGCTATGATATGTGAGTGTAGTTTTGTTTAAAGTGTTTGGATTAGTATCCTAACCTTGTTATTTTTTAGATAACATGAAGAAAGCATGAAATGAATAATGATTGGTAAAATTTAAAATGATAAGGAAGAAGAATTAAAGGCAAAAATATTGATCTAAGTGTATATTGCTTGTTAGATAAGCATGCTTAGCATAAATATGATTAGTTGCTATGATGTGTTGATTACTTGAGCTATGTGAAATGTGACTAAATGATAAGCTTTGCTACTGGTTTTTGATGATCATAAAATGAAAATGATCTCATGTACTTGCTGGAAATTTTATATTACCATGATGCTTGATTGATTATATGTATATGCCTATTGAAATGGTTAAATGCCTTTGAAATTATGAATGATTGACAAGTGAATGATCTTGTTAATAAAGAAAGATAAGTAAAGTCCTTGGTATGATTAGTGTCTATAGGTAGAAGGGCATGCCTTAGAGTCGTTGAGCTCCCCTGATCTTTGTTACAGGATGGTGGTTAGTCACCTATAAACCTGATAAGGTGGTTAGTCACCTTGATAATTGAATGGTGGTAAGTCACCATTGATGCCTATGCATCCCCTGTTATAAGTTGAAATGAGAAATGGATACTTTGAGTATCTAATGTTATATGTTACATGAAGACTCGATTACCTTGTTCATTAATCATCCAAGGCAAAATATTTAAAAGTTACATGACTTGAAAGATAAGTACTTAAATGAGAAGTACCAATGAAATGAAATTAATATGCCTAATTGCCTTGTATATGCTAATGTCTTTTAAATGATGCTTGTTGTTGTATATGATAATGTTTTGAATGATACTTGATGTATGAATGAACATAAAAGTATGTTGCATCAATGGTTACTTGAAATGGTTACAAGATTAGCATGGCCCCTGCGCAAGGATGACACGCACAAATCGAAAAATGGTACCAATATATATTGTGTTTGATACATTATGCTATGTTATGCCCATGATATGATATTATGTTTTGTTATGAATATGAAGTATGCCATGTTATTGCATAATTAGCATGACATTCATTTTTGGAAGCATGTTACATGACATAATATGATTATTCATTGTCATTGGCTACCTCACTTAGACTATGTAAGTCTAATGCATTCATTGCATAACATTTCAGGTTAAAGAAAGTAACAGATCGAGATCGAGATTAGTTGGAAGATTGGCAAGTCACTACAATTAAAGAGTAATGTGTTTTGTCCTTATGAACTCCTAGTATGGTGGCAAAGTAGTTAAAATAATTATATTAATCTTGTGGGCCTACTATTGTGAAATTTTGCCTATGTTTTGTATAAAGTTTTAAAAGCTATATTGACTATTGAGTTAGTAATAAAATTGACATAATTGGTACTAAAATATTGATTAAAGGACTCTAAGATTTTTGTGAGTTGTTAGGCTCATTTAAATATGTAAAGAATTTTAGTAAGATAATTCAAAATGAAATAGATTTGAATACTTTACAAAATAGTCACTAAACATTTCATCGTCTAATCAGGTAAGTAAATGACCTTCGTTAATAATGAGATTTTACAGGTTAATAACTAGTAAGTTTAATTTCAGTATAATATCACGAATTTCAGATAAGGACCCCTAAGTTGTAAAAATTACAAATTAGTCACTAAGTTTGAAAAAGTTTAAATTTGACCCCAATTTGAGTAAGTTGTTAATAAGTTAAGTGTTAAGTCTTAAATGAGATTAATAAAATAATCCGAAATGATTTTTGAACTTTGGATTTATGTCTCCGATCTCCGTATTGTTTTTCGGTAGCGCTCTCCGACCCGGTTCTCTACCAGGCCGGGAAGGGGG
Organism: Hibiscus trionum; assembly: GCA_030270665.1. Lineage (NCBI taxonomy): Eukaryota > Viridiplantae > Streptophyta > Magnoliopsida > Malvales > Malvaceae > Hibiscus > Hibiscus trionum. The sequence goes on along the minus strand of BSYR01000024.1, from coordinate 31,101,992 downwards.
TGTTACAGTAGTGGTATCAGAGCTAGAGTTTAGTCGGTTCTGGACTAAACTTAAGTATGTTTGTATTGTGTGTTAAGTTACTTTGCCACCTAGGAGTTAATTTGTTAAGTATGTGACTTGTCAACTTATCCGATCTCTTTTATAAATTAGATATGTCTCGAACTAACGAAACTTGAAATAATGAGTCTGTTGCTATCTCCTCGACTTATGGCGAGTAGGTGCAAGGAGGAAATCCTCCGAAATCTCAGAACCCTCTTGTTCGAAGTGTAGAGCCTGAAGCTCCTACAGCTCAGGCAGAATGTTATTAGAACATGGCTGATATGTTTCAGCAATTTATGTGTTAAAGGCTAGTCAAGTCATGCAACCTACGCCACCTGTTGCGTAACCTCTTCGAGCCCCAATCGATAAGTTATCACAATACCGAGCTTACACCTATACTGGTCGGAACATAGATGATCCCAAAATAGCCGAGTATTGGTTAGACAATACTTTAAGGATTTTTGATAAGCAATTAAGATGTTCGGATGAACATAAGCTTGAATGCGCTCTTGCGTTGAAGCCTTATAGTGATGGGAGACTACTGTCCTTACCGTCTCTGAGGAAACCGTGAGTTGGGAATTCTTCTTGAAAGAGTTCCATAATAACTACATAAGTGTCAAATGATTATCATAGGGCTTAACGATGAATTACGACCCATGTTTACAGCGTTATACATTAAAAATTTCCAAGATCTCGTAAATAGAGCCAAAGCTACGGAAGTAGCGAAGAAAGCTCGGAAAGTTAGTAAATTTAATAAGTCTGAAAAGAAATCAAGACATGAGAATTTCTAAGTACAAATTTTGTCAACGACGACATGAAGGACAATGTCGCAATATATATATATATATATATAGGAAAGGTGAATTCTTCATTTCTAGAAGATTCTGATCCCAAAGAGTGCTCGGATGAACAATCCGAAGCTACAGGTAAGAATTCGAGGACGAATTCTTTTTTTAGGGGGGGAGAGTTGTCACATCCCAAAAACCGGTCTAGTCAGAATTAAATTCCGGTGACCGAATATTTTATCGATTGAATAATTTATTCGATTTTATCTGAACCAATAAATATTATTCGGGTTAATTTATGATAGTTTATTATTATTATTATTATTATTATTATTATTATTATTATTATTATTATTATTATAAAAAAAAGTGGGAGACAAAGGCCTAATATTTACCACTTACCTATATTTTAAATGATAATGGATACACCACCATATTGAAAATAATAAAAAAAATGATTAAAGGGGGCTGCCGATTGCTATAAATAGGGGAGGGGGAAATTGATTCAAAACACAACAAGGAACAAAATAAATATAGATGGTCCAGTGGTTGGTTGGTTGTCCGATATTTTCGATATAGTAATATCGAATTTCTACCGATAACGGGATTCGGAACAGCCGTCAAGCCCAAGAAATAATAATAAAGTACCGATCTATCAAGGTGAGTAAAATAAATTAGAGTTGAGATTAGAGTCTCAACTACCTTTAATTTGATGTTAGTATTTATATTAAGCATGAAATTGGATTAATTAAAGGTTAGTAAAAGATAAGGGTAGAAAGAATAAAGAAAATTCGGATTTGTAAACTGTCATGTAGAAAACTGCATTTTTGAGCATGTTAGAGTCATTTATGGAAAACGAATTCTTCTACAAAGTTGTAGAGGACAAAATTTTACATGAAATAGAGGTATGATTTGCTCAAAAATGTTAAGTATAGGTCTCGGAATTGTTGTTAGAAGTTACTGGACTAAAACTGAATAAATCTAGAATCTGCTATACCAAATTGAAAAATTCGAAAATTATAGGGGCTTAAATAATGCCAATAAAATTCTGGAAATTTATACTTGAAACAGGGGAGTCATGAAATGAATGAAATTAAATGGCCAAGCTTGAATTAAGTCTCAATTGATAGGTTAAATCTATTTAGATCACATATAGGATTATTAAAGAATTAAAGGGGACTGTTTTATAGAAATTGATAAATTGAGGACTTACATGTCCTATTTTGAGGTTGCTGGATTATAGAAATAATGTTAATATGTGAAGGTAAATGTGGTTAAAATCTCAAGATTAATGGTGTAGTGAAACATAGGTTAAATGTACACTAAAGTGGCAAGTTGAAAACAGTGGGCAGAATAGGTCTACGAGAAAGCCCGGTTTTCAAACAATAAACTGTATTGATAGGTACATGCTAAAAATATGTACCATACATGATTTTAAAGGTGTGTTTATAAGCTTTCTAGAATGGTAAAGAACTCCTTATTTGGAGTTGTGAGTAAAAAGATATGAATTTTTGAGTAAGTAAAGGTCATGAAAACAGGGTAACAGTTTGCCCCTAAATCTGCATCAACAGCGACTTTAAAAATTCATTATAAACTGTATAAGAGGAATTAAAAGCTATAATTTATATGGTTTAAAAGGTTATTAAGTCTAGTTTCGTTTAAAACAAACGAAATCAGATTTTGAATTATAGAACATTTTATATAAATATTTCTTGAGGAGAATGCAAGCTGCCTAATGTACTAAATGATATATTTCTTTAATGTTTGGTTAGAAAAGAGTAGAAATGAAGGAAACCACAAAGTTGGAGAATAAGGAAAATGTCTCTAAGCTTGGATTGAGGTGAGTGTGGATACATTTGTCTCGGGTGACGCGGTGTCATTCCGATCATTGTTTTTATGTTCTGATATGTGAGTGTGGATACATTTGTCTCGGGTGACGCGGTGTCATTCCGATCATTGTTTTTATGTTCTGATATGTGAGTGTGGATGCATTTGTCTCGGGTGACGCGGTGTCATTCCGATCATTGTTTTTATGTTCTGATATGTGAGTGTGGATACATTTGTCTCGGGTGACGCGGTGTCATTCCGATCATTGTTTTTATGTTCTGATATGTGAGTGTGGATGCATTTGTCTCGGGTGACGCGGTGTCATTCCGATCATTGTTTTTATGTTCTGATATGTGAGTGTGGATGCATTTGTCTCGGGTGACGCGGTGTCATTCCGATCATTGTTTTTATGTTCTGATATGTGAGTGTGGATGCATTTGTCTCGGGTGACGCGGTGTCATTCCGATCATTGTTTTTATGTTCTGATATGTGAGTGTGGATGCATTTGTCTCGGGTGACGCGGTGTCATTCCGATCATTGTTTTTATATGTGAGTGTGGATACATTTGTCTCGGGTGACGCGGTGTCATTCCGATCATTGTTTTTATGTTCTGATATGTGAGTGTGGATGCATTTGTCTCGGGTGACGCGGTGTCATTCCGATTATTGTTTTTATGTTCTGATATGTGAGTGTAGATGCATTTGTCTCGGGTGACGCGGTGTCATTCCGATATTTGTTTTTATGTTCTGATATGTGAGTGTGGATGCATTTGTCTCGGGTGACGCGGTGTCATTCCGATCATTGATTTTTATGTTCTGATATGTGAGTGTGGATGCATTTGTCTCGGGTGACGCGGTGTCATTCCGATCATTGTTTTTATGTTCTGATATGTGAGTGTAGATGCATTTGTCTCGGGTGACACGGTGTCATTCCGATATTTGTTTTATGCTATGATATGTGAGTGTAGTTTTGTTTAAAGTGTTTGGATTAGTATCCTAACCTTGTTATTTTTTTAGATAACATGAAGAAAGCATGAAATGAATAATGATTGGTAAAATTTAAAATGATAAGGAAGAAGAATTAAAGGCAAAAATATTGATCTAAGTGTATATTGCTTGTTAGATAAGCATGCTTAGCATAAATATGATTAGTTGCTATGATGTGTTGATTACTTGAGCTATGTGAAATGTGACTAAATGATAAGCTTTGCTACTGGTTTTTGATGATCATAAAATGAAAATGATCTCATGTACTTGCTGGAAATTTTATATTACCATGATGCTTGATTGATTATATGTATATGCCTATTGAAATGGTTAAATGCCTTTGAAATTATGAATGATTGACAAGTGAATGATCTTGTTAATAAAGAAAGATAAGTAAAGTCCTTGGTATGATTAGTGTCTATAGGTAGAAGGGCATGCCTTAGAGTCGTTGAGCTCCCCTGATCTTTGTTACAGGATGGTGGTTAGTCACCTATAAACCTGATAAGGTGGTTAGTCACCTTGATAATTGAATGGTGGTAAGTCACCATTGATGCCTATGCATCCCCTGTTATAAGTTGAAATGAGAAATGGATACTTTGAGTATCTAATGTTATATGTTACATGAAGACTCGATTACCTTGTTCATTAATCATCCAAGGCAAAATATTTAAAAGTTACATGACTTGAAAGATAAGTACTTAAATGAGAAGTACCAATGAAATGAAATTAATATGCCTAATTGCCTTGTATATGCTAATGTCTTTTAAATGATGCTTGTTGTTGTATATGATAATGTTTTGAATGATACTTGATGTATGAATGAACATAAAAGTATGTTGCATCAATGGTTACTTGAAATGGTTACAAGATTAGCATGGCCCCTGCGCAAGGATGACACGCACAAATCGAAAAATGGTACCAATATATATTGTGTTTGATACATTATGCTATGTTATGCCCATGATATGATATTATGTTTTGTTATGAATATGAAGTATGCCATGTTATTGCATAATTAGCATGACATTCATTTTTGGAAGCATGTTACATGACATAATATGATTATTCATTGTCATTGGCTACCTCACTTAGACTATGTAAGTCTAATGCATTCATTGCATAACATTTCAGGTTAAAGAAAGTAACAGATCGAGATCGAGATTAGTTGGAAGATTGGCAAGTCACTACAATTAAAGAGTAATGTGTTTTGTCCTTATGAACTCCTAGTATGGTGGCAAAGTAGTTAAAATAATTATATTAATCTTGTGGGCCTACTATTGTGAAATTTTGCCTATGTTTTGTATAAAGTTTTAAAAGCTATATTGACTATTGAGTTAGTAATAAAATTGACATAATTGGTACTAAAATATTGATTAAAGGACTCTAAGATTTTTGTGAGTTGTTAGGCTCATTTAAATATGTAAAGAATTTTAGTAAGATAATTCAAAATGAAATAGATTTGAATACTTTACAAAATAGTCACTAAACATTTCATCGTCTAATCAGGTAAGTAAATGACCTTCGTTAATAATGAGATTTTACAGGTTAATAACTAGTAAGTTTAATTTCAGTATAATATCACGAATTTCAGATAAGGACCCCTAAGTTGTAAAAATTACAAATTAGTCACTAAGTTTGAAAAAGTTTAAATTTGACCCCAATTTGAGTAAGTTGTTAATAAGTTAAGTGTTAAGTCTTAAATGAGATTAATAAAATAATACGAAATGATTTTTGAACTTTGGATTTATGTCTCCGATCTCCGTATTGTTTTTCGGTAGCGCTCTCCGACCCGGTTCTCTACCAGGCCGGGAAGGGGGTGTTACATCTTACATGTTATAATTATGTTTGATAAGTTCAATTGAGTGTTGAACTATGAAATGAAATTCTGAATTATATGATATGAGTTTGGATTGTTCGAATGCTGAGCTGAAATGTGTGAATTGAGCTTGTAAATGTTTATATGATCATGTGTGATAACATGTTATTGGAATTGGAATTATAAGCAATTAATTGAAATGATTAATTAAGAATTTCTGAAAATTTGATTGATTATGTATCTGATTAAATTAAAGATTTAAATGCAAAGCCCTTGGTGTGTACAGTCTGTTTAGGTAGTACGGCTAGCCTAGAGTCTGAGCTCAATAAGAAAATCGGTACGTTAGTGTACTCGATATTGTGGTACGTAAGTGTACCTTCTTGCTTAATGTCTGCGGACATTATGATATGTTATATGTGATACGATTTGGTACGTGGTACCTATTACATGGTGAATTTTGATTCACAACCTCTGTTATACGTGACTTGATTACCTAGCATACTCTACTATCCAAGGCATTGCTAAATAAATTAAATGAACAATTTAAGGAATGAAATTTGAAGATTGAAAGTAAATTCATGAAATTGGTTGTTGGATCATTTGAATGAAATATTGAATTTCATGATTTGCTATTCTTGATATGCTATGAAACTTTAATTGTGATAATTGATAATTGGAAATTAATTCAAGTTTCATAGCTTGTATGTGTATTCATGATATGAATGATATGTAATCACTTGCATGTATTAGAATAGAATTACATGACTCTTTGGTGTATATATTCGAATGATTTCTATGGTGCACTATTAATTGTGGATTGATTATATTGCTTGAATCATTCGAATGAGCTAATGTGCAAAGTGAAATTAAATTGTTTGATCATAATGTTTAATTTGGAAACCGAATAGAATAGGGTTTCCTCACTAAGTACGAGAAGTACTTACCACTCGAACCTTCCTTCCTTCCCCTAAATTTCAGGTTCTAGCATCGTTGACCTCTACCTGTATTCTACTCGTACGAAGCTTAAGTGTGATTTTCCCTGTCTTTGTCGTACTCATGATGGGTGGCCTAGCGTTCAGCATGTTAGTTTAATTTGGTCTGATGGTTATGTTCATGAACTATTTTTTTTAGTATTGTATAAACTCATAAGAAGTTTCCCTACATTTCGATATGTAATTAAGGGAAACTAAAACACTATGGATGATATTATCGGATATGATATATATATATATATATATATGATGAATGAATCGGTTAGAATTACCATAGAATTGCTCTTAATTGATAACATGTAAATCGAATGTAAATGATTATGGGTAGTGTCCAAATGAATTGAAATCAATGGAATTAATTTATGAATATGATGAAGTATGTCCATGGGATAATCGAATGTGAAAAGAAATTAAAATAGATTATGTTATATACATCATTAGATAAGTGATTGGATTACATGTGCCCACCAAGCCTTGATCGAAACATTGATATGAAATGTGTATAATTTATATGTGACTTGAATGATTGTAAATTAGTGCAATTTGAATAGATGTATTCGAATAAAAAAAATATCACACAAAAAAAATTGTTAACCCACTTCCGCTGCCTAATACGATTCTGTCACATGTTAACATAACGCTCCTTGCCCCTAATCCGGGGTGAGGGGTGTTATAGGTAGGGGCGAACATTCACTGGTGTAGCCGACGGAATTAACGGAATGGCATGATCAGTAGCACGAGATGGAGGTAAACGTCCGCTGGTGTCAAACACAGTGTTAAACTCGCTCAGGAGATGTTGCATATCTGGATGCTCAGCAGTGGCGACACCAATCTCTTCCGTCACTAAATGTAAGTGAAAACAACAAGCAACCGATTTTGTTCCTTGTAACCGGCGAAGGGTGTGAAGCTGCATTGGTTGAGGGCTCGTATCCGTGACCCCTTGCCAGCGATGTGCAATATCATGAAGGAAGAATTCGAGAGTTAACTTGGAGAAATCCATCGTCACCGGCCCCAATGTTGCTAACCACGCCACTCCTAGCACCATCTCGGCGCCCTCGAGGGGTAATACATAAAAATCCGTCGACAAGACTGTGTTCTGCACCTGAACCGATAAACCGCGAATGCACCCTTCTGTTCTTAGACGCTCGCCATCACCCACTAATACCCGAAAATTTGGAGTGGGAGAGATTTGGAGTCCTAAATGCCGAGCCACACGAGATTGCACAAAATTGTGGGTACTGCCCCCGTCAATAAGAATACGCACGGCTCTGCCCTGAATGAATCCCGTGACCCTTAAGATATTTGGTGTATAGCAACCTGCCAAGGCATTAAGAGACACCAATGAATGTTCTGTATCATCCGTGTCCTGCTCCTCTGTGTCACACGCAGGCATGGAACTGTCGAGTGGGGCAGTTTCAGTCGAATCATCCAACAGAAAAAATTGTGGCTCTTTGCAACGATGACCCGGGGCGAACTTCGCGTCACAGTAGTAACACAATCCTTTTGCTCTTCGTGCTTGAGCTTCGGCAGCCGAAAGTTTACGCGGAGATGGAAACGTAGAGGTAGGTGGTTTGGAGAACGATTCCAAAGGGGGCGGTCGACCAGGCTGTGGTTGCGGATTTGAAAGAGTCAGCTGGGTATTGGGCGGATTGGGAGGTGGCTTGGGCCCAAACCCACGACCCAAGATCTGTTTCATCTCATTGAGTCTAGCTTCCTGAAAACGAGCCACTGTCATAGCATCGGTCATCGATGCCACCCGAGCAGCGAGCACCTCATTCTTGATATCCAATCGCAGGCCGGAGATGAAGCACTGCGTCAAGAAAACTTCCGGTAAGTTTCTCGTCCTCAATACCAATTCTTCAAAACGTGTTTGATACTCTGCCACTGTGGTTGTTTGTGTTAACTTTGTGAGCTGTCCTTCCGGCGATTCCATTTCTGTAACGGCGAAACGTTTGCGGATGGCTTCAACAAGATGTTCCCAACCCACGAGCTGGCGTTGCCGTTGCATCCATCTAAACCACTTTCGGGCAATCCCTTCCATACGAAACGAGGCCATCGTTACCCGGTGATGGTCCTCCGTGCCATAAAAGTCAAAAAAATCCTGCGCCGAAGCAATCCACTCATCCGGATCGTCGCCGGTGAAGAGAGGCAGCTCCACGGACACTGGTTTAGGTGAAAAAGGGAAACCGTCCTCAGACTCATTCTTCAGCTTGCCCTTACCGCGGCTCGCTCTGGTATCGCTGGAACCCTCGAGTGTTGGATTCGATTGTGTTGATTGGCCCATCTGAACTGACATCTCCGTGAGCTTACGCAAAACTTCTTGAATAGCCAGCTTGTTCTCCGAGGCTGTGGTTTGAAGCTGAGTAAGCGATTGCTCATGTCGCGCGGTAGTATCCTGCAGGGACTTGATGATTTCATGGTTGTTGACCATAGCTCAGTCTCTCAATGAAAGCACCTTTGTTATGAATTGAGCCAAAACAGGGAATTGCTTATATTAAAAGAAAGGTTTCAGAAATAAAACATTGTTCAGATTTTTCATACATCTCAATTCAAGGAATTCTCCTTTTTATATCCTATCCCAAAACGTAATCTGCTAATCCCTTCGGGGTTCTCCTTTCCCGCTTTCCTCGGCGTTCTGCAACAGCTGGCATAGAGTTAGTTTTAGGTGGGCCCTCGTTCGTTGTTCCACAGATGTTGACAGGTAATTCCTCATGCCTTTCATCATTCATAACATGTGGTTGTTAAAGTACACTGTTGTTAACAGAGTTGAGCAGTTCGTGAGTAGTTTAGGTTGGATTCGATCAAATTTGTGGTACAAACGGATATAAAATTTTATTTTAAAGGAGCTGAACTTATAAAATCGTATGGGGCGAAAAATAAATTTTTTTATAGAAAATACATAGAATTTTTTTAAAAAAACTAAATCATATATAAATTTTAATTTTTTAGGGAGCGACTGCCACCTCCGCCCCTAGTTCATCCTTGTTTGTAAATTGTTACATTGGAATTTTGATTTTATAATATTTTTCTCACAACATTTTGATATTTTTTGTTTATTTGTGTTTTTATTCAGTTATATATAGTATTACCAGATTACGAGTCAAATTAAGTTAAAAAATCTAACAAGCTTAACACCTAATGAGTCAAATCAAGTAACGAGTTATTTTAACGATTACGAGTTGGTCAAAATTTATTAAGTTTATAGAGTATCGAGTTGAGAACAAATTCGATATTATTATACTCGTGATTGACTCGCTCGATAAACACTCATATTAAAGTAGTTGAATTTTAAAAATAATAAATAATATTTTGTTTGAGTTTATAAGAAGCGAAGTTTAATTTAAAAAGTATTTAATTTAACGAGATGAAAATTAACATTAAATAAAAAAACAAAGCACAAAATCCTCGTATTACTATTTTTTAATCACCTCGTTATTATTTGTCTGGATCCAATGATACGAATTCGGGTAACGGGTACGGAGTCGCTGTCAACGTCATCTCCTAGATCACCGCCTTATCGAAAGTACGGAGCATGTGGCCACTCACGCGTGGACTGTCTTAAATAACGAATCGTGTAAGAATGGCAAGCCCCAACTTTCTTAAAGAAAGAAACTACCGTACGCTAGGGAAGCGCGTGTATGAAATTCTATTAAATGTTTACAGCAGATCAATACGATAAGAAGTTATTACAATAAAGAAGGGAAGGTGGTTTAGAAGTTTCAATAGAGATATAATTGAGTTCATGGAGTGATAAGAAATAGGAAAATTTTATGAGTGTTTCACACCGTTGAATATCACTGATGTTAAACACCATTGTTATATTTTATGTAGATAAAGAAACATTCATGTTATTATAAATTACGTTTATTTTCTCTGAAAGTATTAGATTCTTATCTAGGAGAGAAAGAGAGATTTTGCCCATAATAAGTGCAAATCTCACAATTTAAAGGAAAGAAAAGTGTCAGCTCAAAGTTTTTAATCACTTGCTTTAGAGATTGTTGACATGTATAATAAAATGTATGCACATGATCTCCATAAAAAACTAAAATAAAATAAAAGATTAATTATATATTAATGGTGGAACACAGAAAACAAACTATTATTATACATAATATATTTGAGTCAAGTTATACAGATAATTTAAGTTAACAAATATTTGATTTTTTAAAATTAATTTTTTGGTAAGCTATACATAATCTCCATAAATTTCGAATTGACCTAACAAGAATTAAATATAGAATAATAAAGGTAAAAGCCAAAGGGTGGTGTGTGTACTGGGTTACATTGCCTGCCAATGCTGCAAATTGCCGGGGCCTGTGCCGTCCAGTTCAGCCTTCTTTTTCGGGTATTTTGTCTTGGAATGAATTTCAGACATGTTAACTTAGGCATGCTATATTGCTCTCTCAGTTCTGCCAAATAGCGTTTACAGATTTTCCGTCCTATCGGCCATCAAAGTTCGTCAACCACGGCTGATGATGACGACAACACCTCCTCCTCTATTTCCTTTTTTTTTAACTTTTTATCTTTGATTTGATATTCGAATTTGAAGTGAAGTTTTTAAATTTAATTATTTTTAAGTAAACAATTGGTTAAGGTTTTTTCATATCTCATAGTGGGGTTAACATTTGAAGTCAAGTAAAAAATTTATATTCGTCATGTTTGGTAAAGAGCAGTTTGAGCAAAAATTAAAGGTTTGAGTCATAATTAGAGATTTGCCTAGTCAAATATGTTAATATTGTTGTTTGATGAACAACGAATTGAATGAGCGGATTGAGGTGAAACCGATAATTTTGAAAAAGCCCATAATAGGAGTTTTTTAAGATTAGAGTTGTAAAGACTCTTTTACCCTTACTAGTTACCAAAAATCTTCAAATAACCTAAATTAAATATTTTCCCACCTATTTATAAGCTAATCCCCTATTTATTATTTCTTTTTATTATCACATATTTATATGTATATTTAAATTTATTAATTGATTAAATTATATTAAAAGAATTATATAAATAATAAATTAATATATTAATCATTTGAATGTGTTTAGAAAAGTTATATTAAAAATTAATTTTTATAAATCTAATTAATATTAATTAGATACAAAATATTGATAACTAATAAACTATTCAAACAAGTATTGAATATAACCATGTCCTTATATGTCATTTTTTGTTTAAATAATCTAACAGCTATCAGTTAATTTTACCAAACACTTTTATACAATCAGCTAATACAATCCGCTAGTCAAATCAGCTAATGCAATCAGCTATCAGCTAATGTAATCCGCTACAAGTTATCCGCTAATTGCCAAACAGGGTCATTATTCAAGTTATTGAGCCTTATTTTATAATTTAATATTTATTTAAATTTATTTCAAGTCAAGTTGTTCGAGTTTCTCTTTAAATTTAATTGTAAACATTTATAATGTCAGAGTACTAATTAGTTTCAATTTAAATGACTTTATACAACCATATATATAATACACATAAATTTCTTCATATTTTTGGTATGTAATATATATATATATATATATATCAGTCAGAATTGAGAGATTTAACTCAAATTTGAAAATTAATATATTAATTACTATAAGTTTTAGTTATTTAAATTTTCATTTTATAACTCAAATATTATTTGAAATTTTTTCGAGTCGAGTCAAAAAAATTAATTTGTTTGAGTCAAATTTTACTCACATCTATCTCATAGTTAATTAAATACTATTTTTTAAAATAAATTTGTTTAATATTCTTTTATCTATGAATAACGAAATTAAAAAGAGTAAATGAAACTCCTTACATCGATTATTTCTCCAAATGCCATTATAGGCTTATAGCCGATTAACTACACGTCTCTTTGTTTTTCTTCTCAGTCTCCAATCAAAATCAGTCTTCTTCATTTTTTCCCTTTCGGTTGCCCAAACTTTTAAGAAAAAAAATCAAAATTAAATGGTTCGTACTCGTGATCTTGACTCACAGGTTTCGGGTTTTCAAATTTCTACGATTTCCCTTATAATCAGTTTATTATTTTAGCTTTTATTTTATTTTCCCATCACACAAATTGTTAAAAAGATGCTCAAAAATACATTTTTGACGCGCATAAAAAATAAGTAGAGTACATCTAGTCACTAATTTTTAGTGTGTTTCGGTTTTTGTTATTCATTTATAAAAAGAAAAATCCAATTTCATCAATAAACTTTCAAATTTTGCTTGTTTAGGTTACTTAATTGTTAGTTGTTTAACGTTAGCACCAAACTATGACTCTTTGGGCCTTTTATTTGAAATTAACATAATATTTGAATCACCTGACCAACATCCTTATCCACCATCGTCTAATTGTTGTCGGTTGCGACTAGTTCCAAAATGCCCCCTTCTCCATATAATCGGTGTACAATCAAGATATATTAATTTTCTCTTTAATCTCGATCTAAAATTTTAATTTAACACATTTTTTAATTCACGTTAAAGAATTAATGATTGCGTGACTTAAACAAACAAGTTTAAAAGTTTATTAATTAAAATTTAAAAAATATTACAGTTAAATTACTAAAATAAAAACACATTTAAAATTGAGTGACTAAATTAAATGGTTTACTATGAAAAAACACAAGTAGTTTACCAGAAAATAATTGAGTTTGGCGCAAACCAAAAAAAAATGAGGTGGTAAAGTGAAAATTATTTAAAAAAGAGGGGTTAAGTGGGAGAACCCCAAGTTCAAAGGTGACGCTGATGCTGACGCCATTCCCATCTGCTTATCTCATCACACATGTGGTAGACACCAACAATCTCATATTTATATATATTTTTTTCACCATCGACGGTGCTCCTTCCTCTTCCCATGGGCCCCGTCCACAGTTTACAGGTGGGACCCAGTCCCCTATCCCCCGCATGCGGCTATTCCACGTGGCATTTAATAATTGGGTATAGCTTTGAGACCAAAAGGGTTAGGGACCCCCCACGTTTTGTGTATCTCTATGATATCTCTCTCTCCCCGCAAAGTCCACAATCCTCCACGCCTGAAGGAGAGTGAAGCACAGCTACCACGTGTCATGCTGGGAACGTCACGATGACGTGGAGAGTGTAACTTCGCTTCCGATGATTATCTCAGTCCAGTGGGGTCCATTTCCCCAATCAGTGTTCGCCCTGCGTTGGATAGCTTTTTCATTTTAGCTGCTGCAGCAGTGTTTTTTTTATGTAATACAGGTTTATTTTATTGCGATTTTTTTTAATAATATTATTTTTAAAATTTGAATTTATATATTCTCTTTAATATAATATTATATTTTATTATTATACTCAATTCTTGTTGATCAACCGTTTTATTTTTTAATAATGTTATAGGTAGTATAGTAGTAATAAATATAATACTAAATAATAAAAAATTAAATAAAAAAGGAAAATTATATTACATAGAGGGCGGGGACTAGGGAGTAGGGATGACGTAAGAGCTATGGGTTATACTTATACATTACACGGTCTCAATGTGAGTTCCCACGTGGCATTGAAGGTGACGTAACGGTGGCGGGGGTCAGTTACTACAATCACCAACCATCCCATGTGACTGCTCCGGCAAATATCCAGTATTTCCGAACTACCGTATAATTGTGACGCATGGTGTTGCCCTTGCCCCCTCACTCCTTTGCCTCCGCACGTGTAATCCACGCCTTCCAATCGTTTATTATTTTCTCCACCTCTTTATTTATTTATATATTATTTTTTAAAGCTAAGTTGATTATAAGTAGTATTTATTTTGAATATACTTTAAACCATTTAATAATGCATACTCAATCACCATGTTGCAGCGGCTAGTGCTCCAACCCGCAATCTTTAAAAACAACAACTATTTTTTTAACCACTGAAGCAAGTTAGTTACAAACATTAAGAAAAAATATATTTTAAATAACTAAAAAGACATTTGGGGGTCATCTCATTTTAGGGTAAGCAAAATCTGTTAAAATCTTATCGAAAGGATCTACTTGTAATATTTACAATATTATTGATACTGTTGTCCTCTTCAGAAATATCCAACCCACGCCATCACTTCCCTTTCTAATCTTTCTTTCTCAATAATTCCAATATCATACGTGCCCACATGCACATGACCATGATCACACAAAACAAAACACACCCAAAGTTACTTAAAACATATTTTGATGTTAATAAATGTTAAAATACCGATTGATTCGATTCGAATCTAAAAAAAAAATCGAATATATTTCTTAAAAGAACCTATGTAACATTGTACTTTATGATGTGAGCAACCATAACTCAAGCAAAGTCCCTTTCTCCTTCTCTCCGAGTCTCTGCTATTTATATATGTAGCGTTTAAGTCGCTTATCCCATTAGTTTTTTTTTTTCCGTTGACATTAACAGAGGGTTTTGATTTTTGTTTTGGCGATGCAAAGGTTAAGAAGCTGGTCAAGTGACGTTGCTCACCTTGATCTAAGCTCATTACCACCACCGCCTTCTTCCTCAAACAACACCCCCATGAGCACCACCACGGCCATCAGTGGCGGCGGATTTTCCATAGACGAGGAGGAGTCAACGGAGGAACGAATCAGGAGGTTGATATCGGAGAACCCCGTGATCATCTTCAGTCGGTCCTCTTGTTGCATGTGCCACGTGATGAAGAAGCTCTTGGCCACCATCGGGGTTCACCCTACCGTCATCGAACTCGATGACCATGAGATTGCTTCCCTCCCAACACCGCCTGCTCACGGTGGTCTCTCCACTTGGAATCCTGCTCCGGCCGTGTTCATCGGCGGGACGTGCGTCGGCGGACTTGAATCCCTGGTGGCTCTCCACCTTAGTGGACACCTCGTCCCAAAGCTCGTGGAAGTTGGAGCTCTCTGGGTATGATATACATAAATTAATAGCATTAAGTAAAGAAACATATAATCAAGCTGCCATTTTTATGCTTTTTAAATCTGGGGTTTCCTTGTCATCATCATCACTGTAAGTTGTACTTGTAAGTTGTAACTTCTTTGTAAGTTGATGAACATAAAATTAAAATTAGGCAGTCCAATTCCAAGAAGAAAAAAAACAATATCCGCTTTTTTGGTCAAAGAAAGCATATTGAAGACAGTATTTAGGGAAATTGTAGTAATTAAATCAAGTGAATGGAATTGTATTGTATCGTGTGAAAATTCCTATTTTCCTGTTTTTCTTTGAAGAATTTGAGTGGGAGTTATGGGGCTTTGAGTTATGGTGTTTCAGGGAAACTCGGTTTTGATCTGAGTTAGTACAGTGAGTCATTGAGCAATGAGTGGAATGGGACCCATTAAAGTGTGGGGGTCCATTTGCCAATTATTGAGGAATCAGAGCCGTTGAAATTTGTTCCGGGTGGATGAAAAGAATGATTAATAATGTGATTTGAGTTTAATTTTGGGTTAGTGATGCTTTTTACTGATAATGACGAGCTCCAATCAAAGAGGGGTATTGTCGCATAATCTGACAAAATTCATCCAAATTTTATAAAGAAAAAGTAAAAAAATTCTGGGAATTCTTACACGCCTCTTTTCTGTCTGATTCCCTCTGTGGATTTCATTCCACAATTTGTGGTTCAATCTCTTTCATTGTGATTCCTTCAACAATTCTTTTTAATTGGTTTGAGAAAAAAATCTTTACTTTTTTTTTCTGGGTTCAAGTTGTACCTAGAGCTAGTTGCCTTGAAGCTGTATAAATTACTGTTTTAAACTCAAAAATTAGATCTTTTAGGAAGTTTTTAATGGCTATTTAAAAAAGGGTTTTGATGATCTCAAGATTCTTGAGTCAAGAACACTTTGCAAATGAGCCGTGAAACAACCCAGAATTCCAGATTCGATCACCTGTATTAATATGAATTAAAAACTAAAAACATCCACTTCAAGTCAAATGGTTATTAATTTTCCTTTGGGTTCGGAAAAGACAGCACCAACCCAGAAATCACAACCACAATTGAAGAGTGGGTGGTAAGGTCACTTTTGATTTCTAATATTGAAGCACTTGAAATTTACAAAAATGGTTACCCGTGGCACAAAGGGACCCCATCTAGAATCTTTACAGCCTAACGTAAGAAGAATCTCCTTTTGATTTCAGTGTAATGAGAGATGGGCACCCCCACTGAAAGTTCCTTAATGGTAGGGTTTTAGGTTAAAAACTTAGTCTAAAAGCATCTTTAAGTAGTTTATCAGTTCATCACCTGTTTTGTTTTCTTTTGCCCTTTCTTTTATGGGGGTGAAGTCATGGTTTTGCTTTGCCTTTCTTTTATGGCTTTCCCACTTGTATTCATATGTGTTTTTTTTTTATTTTCTTACCTAATCTGTCCCAATACTTTGGTTTAGACCCACTGTTTATGGCTCACAATCCTCTCCAGTTAAGACCTCCCCCGGATCATACATGCCACCTCTTCAGCCCCTTCATTGTTGCTTTTGGGAAGCAAAAAGGAGAGAAACACAACTGTTGATGTACTATTCTTTTGACTTAATTACATTTCCCACAAACCAAACAATGTACCTGTTAGGCTGTTACTCATCAGATCAGATGGGGGTTTAGAATCAAACTCAACTCATATTTTGCACTAAATTTATACTACCACTGGTTCAATAAAACTAGAATCTGCAAATTTTCTGCTGTTTTACCTGTTTCCTTTTCTTTACTATTTGTATTACTTTTCTGGGATTAACATGTTCACAGGAAGTGTGAGAAAACAAGTAGAATATCCAGTAGAATATACCAGACACTGGATCATGGATGTTGATACGAAAGGAACAACTGCACAGCACCCATTTTATCCCCCTTCCCCAAGGGCAAATCTCTAAAGAAAATCACAACAAATTTGACAATGACCTCGACCACATGATTATGCAACAACTTTTGCTCTTTTATTTGTCAACGAGCCAAGTGCTTTGGCAACAAAATGTTTGGTAAATGGATGTCATGAAGTTACATACAGTCGCATTGCGTGATTCAACTTCGGCTGAACTTTTTCAATGCCTTCATGTTGTAATCCTGAATCTAGTTCTATTCTAATCCTTTGGTTCAAAAGAAAGCTATCAAACAATTGCTTCCAACTACAATCTCCCCCAATCCATGAACTTCTTGACCTCGTCATACAGAACCAAGATGGCCGCAGCACCAGTACTCCTAACAACATTAGATAGTGCTCCACGGTAAAATGAAGCCACCCCCTCTGTCCTATAAATTGTTCTCCAGCAGTCCCATGTGCTATGGTATAGTGGTTTTTCCAAGCCAGATTGCATCATCATCCGCCTCCTAACTGTATCTAGCGGGTACGACAACAATCCAGCAGACGTTGTCACAGCCTGAGCTACTACCCAACGTTTCCATAATGCCAACTCACTTTCGGATTTCTCGGACAAAATTTCCTTCATTGTATCAAAACCTCCAAAATATAGACCCCGATGAACAATCATCCCATGTAGAGAGGCAGGGAGACCACCGTAAATTCCCCGAATTCCATCCTTTTGGCGTATTGTACTCAAGAAATGGTAAATACCTCGGAATTGACGAACATCAGTTCTCCCAATGTCTGCAGCAAGGCGTGTGTGAGCAATGTCAAGGGGGTAGATTAAGATCAATGTTGTGCAGCCAGCTGCAGCTCCGGCGACAAAGTTCGCAGATGCTCCAGAGAATACATGACTATCTTGAAAACAGCCATTTCTTAATATGTTCTTGTACAGATCCTGTATAAAGAGAGGGGAAGTAATTAAAATGATAACAGGTGATGCAGTAAGTTTGAGCACTTTTTCTTTTCTATGACACAGGTTTTAAGGCATTTTACTTTTTTTAATTTTTAATTTACATACACAAACTTATTAGGCCCAGAGCCGCTTCAAGTAGTTAACTCTGTACCATTTCATACTTCCCCAAAGGATATCACAGTCAAGTAAATCTTCATATGAATTGAAATCTGCTGTTAGAAACTTGTGTCAATAGTATTTGTTCAGTGACACTATGAACATCATACTAATGGGAATTGGCAATATGCTCTTCCAGCCTCCAGGAAGTAACACTAGTTATTTCTTAAAAGTTGTCAGTCACCACTTAGGGCCATACATTCAATAGTTCACTTATCTTTTCTGTCCCTATTATTCCAACATCATGATTATCTTCGATACCAGTCTTGGCTAATGCCACTTAGAAGGGATTTTTTATATAAAAAAATATAGAACAAAATAAAAAGAAACAGGCAAACAATGCATGTGCATGGACGCATATTTAGGGTGGGAAAATTCAGCTTAACCTCAATGAATAACACTATGACCAGTTCTTTTAACAGAATCTACAAGAAAAAAAATAAGAATATTAATGAAAAAAAAGGGTGATGTTAAAGTTAAAAAGGCTTTACTTCTTCAGACTACATTACGAACTCAGTCACATCACATGCTTCCATTATATGCTCCTATATAGTATGAAAAGCCAAAACATTGAATCATGACATATTAACAGTAGCTGATAGCCTGATATTAAGCAACAAGGTTCACTCTGCTAAACTAGACTTGCTGGTTAATGCCCTCATCATCAGCCATGACCCTATAGCCTCTACCAGCTATGAAGGCATGTTATATCTGCAGAGCCATCAAAATAATACACTATCCATTTTCTGCTAAATTCCAGAGATTTACAATACATAAAAGGGTGCTAGAAGCTTCAAATAGTTCTTCACCATGCATAAACTCAGGTGATATTAGAACTCACGCAAGAATCCTAGCATGATAAACTATGCATTTTCCTATTTGCCATTAAATAGAGTTGACTATATGGATATGTTTCATTCTTGTATTCGATTCAGGTACCTCAATCAAATTGCATATTCTTATTTAATATTTGTATTTCTCCTACTTACATGAATGAGATGGCCTGTACTCAATAGGTACGTATCATGTATCTTCTTGTATTCCTAATTTTATCTTCCATTATACATAGAGACATCTAGAATAACATTTTCACCTCACCGACTTGCATTCTTTTTTTTTTTGGGGGGGGTGGGGGGGTGGGGGGCATATATTGAAACCTAAAGCCCAACACTGAAACTAATACAACATTTCCAATTTGACTGCTGTATTTATTGAAATTCTATAATCAGATAAGATTTTGTATGAATTTCCATGTTCCATTCCTCCTACCTGGATCCAATGAGTGACCTCTCTGTCAATTGTCAGATTCACCAAGATAATTAAACCAAGATAAAATTCACCTAACAGTATTTCTTCTATACCTGATCCTCTATTATAAACGGAGCCTCTAACAAGTTTTCATTCTAACTACTCTATTTTAATCGATTAAAGCCAAACATCCTTGCATGCCACAACCAAAAAGGAGAACAAAAAGACCCATCCTCAAGGAAAGTTGTTGACCATCTGAACAATAGCAAAAAGCACCAATGGCAGAGGTCAAGTAACAGGATAAGATAATCAAAGGTCCTCCATGGGAGTAAAATGACTACTAAGATTGGACTTGCAGATCAAAGAAGTTTGGATGTTATAGACTAGCATGTTTCACAATCTCTACATAGACTTGATAAAATTAACTTAAATGAGGACATTTTACAAGAACAATGAAACAGGTGAAAAAAATACCACAGCACATTGCATTTTGGTCCCTTACCTATGAGCAGGCTAAATGACAATCAGCTTGGAGGTTTGGATATTATTACAGGTGATAAATTTCTTAAGTTCTCAATTAAATCCATGAAATTATTGACCAGCAAATTATAGCAGTAATTGCACCAATAGCAAAGCACAGTTGCAACTAGCAATGTGGACTAACAAATCAGCTTAATAAGGTCTCGTCCCTAGAATCTCCTATAAATTTCAATAGAAACTTTCTCTGTATATGACCACATCAATTGCATACAAACACAGCAAATCACATAAGGAGCACAAATTGGTATCTGAACCTACCAAGTTATAAGAAATAACATCGTCATTATCTCCAAGAAACAATTTATCATTCACGTCACGTGCATATATAATCTTCCTTGAAAGACCTAACTTTTACAACCCATCTCCAATATAAAAGGAAAAATGACAAATTTATTACCTTGAGGGAGAAATTAAGAGCAACAGAAGGATAATATCTGAGAACACTACTCCCATTGCCTCTCCATAAAGAAAGAGTGCCTTCTTCTCTAACCGTCCGGAAGATACAATCAAACATTCCTTTGAATTTCCTTTTCCGACCAGCTACGAACGCCAAATTGCTCTCTTGGGTTTGAAGCAATAGCTTTGCCCTCTCAATGGGTGCCACGATCGTGTGCACCACACCACCCATCACCGCTCCCGCCATCAGATCGCGGTGGAAGCTAGCCAGCCATTTGTACGTCCCTGACGACGATTTTAACCATCCCCTGTCCTCTAATTCGTCATCTTCTTTGCTCATAACTTCAAATACCTAAACTTGTTTTCCTCTAAAACAAGAACCCTTTTTTCTTCTAGTCGGTAGAAATGTAGGGAAAGTAATTGTTGAATAAAAAGATTGAAGCTTTGCGTATCAATGGGATCATATTAAATGCTCTGGTTTTTCATACAACCCCAATTGTTTATGCTCTTTCTTTTTTCCCGGGTAGCAATCTTCGGAGGGTTTCTTTTGTTCCAGCTTTGTGAATGTGGTTTCCTCTTGTACCAAAAGAGAAAGGAGCTAAATTTGCCATACGGGGTTTCTTGCCCAGGCAACATATAGTTTGATCAGAGGGAAATTTTAGTATTTGTCGATCTATTGTTCTCCCTTTATTACGATAAGGTTAAATTCTTATGTTAGTCCTCGTACTATATTTTAGTTATGGAGTTAGCACTTGTATTTTAATTTTATATTTTTTAATCATGTATTTTCTTAATCTTGGCCCAACAATAGCTGTTAAATTTAAGTTAAATTCTATTATTAGTTCTCGTATTATACCCAAGTTTTAGATTTAATTAATGTTATACAACTTGATCATTTTAAGTTCTTGTATTCATATTTTCTTATACCATTTGATTTGAGACAGTTTCAAAATTTGAAAAATACAAATATTAAATTAATCAAATTAAAATATAAAGACTAAATTTATAATTTATGTATAATACAAAGACTAATAAATAAATTTGAACTTACGATAAAATTGAAGGAAAAAAAACAGACATTGATTGTTTTTTGGTTTTGATTCTTCTGAAGGTACAAAAGACGTGGACATTTTATAGGTAAGAAAAAGGTGGTACGGCCCTGGGGCTGCTGGTTTTTTCTTCAGGTTCTTATGGGTTGAACTTGAACCCTATCCATACCCCTCCATTAGAAAGCTTATGGACCCATCTTCTTCAATAACACATATACATAATGCAAATAAACTGTTCGAACTAATGTCATTTAGAGATAACAATATTTCATTTTTATAAGAATCACTTAATCAGTTTTTTTAATGAAAAAAAACTATGGTAATATATATATATATATATCCTATACATTGGCGGGGAAACTGAAAGTTTCCACAAGCGCCTTAGTTTTAGAGTATAAAGAGTTAGTTTAGGGTATAGGGTTTAAGGGTTTAAAATTTAGGGAAAGTTGTTTCAATTTAAGATTTAGGGTTATAATTTAGGGTTTACAGATTCTAAAACAACATAGGTGTCTTGTTTTTTGAGTTTGAAGTGCAGTGCCGGTCGATGTCAACCACCATTGCCGTTGATCCGGAACAAGATTGCTTCATCCAGGCTCTACCTATGCTAGAGGTAGCAAACGGGTCATTCGGTTTGAGTCATTTCGGTTTTAGTTATATCGGGCCTGACACTCTTCGGTTCAGATTCGGTTCCGTTCGGTTCGATTTTAGTTCGTGTCTATTGTGATTCGGGCCATTTCTGGTAGGTTAATTTTCGGTTCGGGTCAATTTGAGGTCAAATGGGAGATCGATCGATTTTAGTCGAGAATTAGGTCGGTCGGTTTTCTATACCCTATATATGACTTTATAAAGTCAATATATTTGACTTTTTCGTGAGTTATGCGGACGTTCATATCCCATCTTTCTTTATTTCTATTCATATTTTTTTTATTTCGAGTTATCTTCAGTTCGGGTCTGTTCGGTTCGGTTGAAAATCAGTTCGAGTCCGTTCCGGTTCAGCTAAAATTTGGGTCAATTTTAGTTCGGTTCGATTTATTTCGGAATTTGCCAGGTTTATTCGAAATCATAAGCTGCATATAATACATGAGTTGCGACTTTCGTTGTACTAAAGAAAATCTCAAAACTCCATCTGCAGTACACTTATATGCTACTTTAGACTAGTTATCAGCAGGTGAAGGAAAAAAACAACTTATGTAATGAATCACCTGCAACAAACAGGTGACTTGGAAAAATTGTAAGGCTTATAATACATGATAATATCGAGAAGGACATAGTGAATGAGTCCATTGACGATGCCATCAGTTCATGTATTACCAAGCAAGAGGTTAACAATATGTAAACTCAGTCGCTTCAGATTACTATTAGCAGCGGCTTACAGCGAATACCTGTAAGTTTTGGACATATTACAGTAAATTTTCCAGCCTACCAAGCTATAATAAGCAAATAAATACAGAACAGGCTCACAGTGTAAACTAGTTCCTGCACCAAAATGTCACGAATCAAGAACTCGAGCAATATTACCCTCTCGTGTTCGACCAATTTATAACCAAGTCTATATTTCGATGGCACATTACAGACCATGCTTTGACATGAAAAGCCAAAAGGGCTGCAGCACCATCTACAAAGGGCGTAAAGATACAACAGGATAAACAAGAACTTCCTCTCATTGTTGACCACCTAATTAGCTGGCACGGTATGAGGCTTCACCCCGATTTTTTTCCAAGAAACGCTGGGCATAATCTGTTTTGTGTCGACACGATCCTTGAACTCGATAGCAAAGTTGAGCAATGAGTCAAGAAGAGAATCTGAGAGGAGATGCGGCTCGAGTCCAAGTTCAATGAGTTTAGTATGCTTCGCGTTGTAATAATGTTCCTCTGCCTCAACTCTTGGGTTGGGCACAGATATGGTTTGCACATCAAGTCCAAGCTTCTTTCCTGCTTTTGTTACAAGGGCAGCCAGCTCATTGACGGAAAACTGCTCCGTGAATTGATTGAAGACCCGAAATTCACCAGGTTTTGCTGGATTTGCAATCGCAAGTTCCACACATTGAACTGTGTCTCTTATGTCAAGGTAACCCCTAGTCTGAATTTATAAATAAAACACGAGAGAAAGGGTTATATATGAAAGCAGGAAAATCGCCATCGTCTAATTATAGCTAAACATGACTATATCTAGAAATTTCAAGCTTCATTAAACACACGTGCGCACACCCATGTCTCATGTCTCTGCTAAAATGTATGTTGCATTGCATAAAGATACAAGAATAACAAAGTAAACATTAGGTTCATGAAAACCAATTCAGTTATTAGTGGATTGTAGTTCCTTAAGTTATTTATTAAAACCAAATAATAAACGAAATGTGCAAGCCATCAATGCTTTAGTAGAGATTTGAAAGAGGACACTCACCTGGCCTCCTTTCCCGTAAACTGTAAGAGGATGACCAACAGCAGCCTGAACACAAAACCGGTTCAATGCAGTTCCAAATACTCCATCGTAATCAAGCCTGTTACACAGCTGTTCATGCATTGAAGTCTCATCGGTCTTTACCCCATAAACAACTCCTTGATTCAGATCAGTGGCTCTGATCCCCCAAGCCTTGCAAGTGAAGGCTATATTATTTGAATCGTGAACCTTACTGAGATGATAAAAGGAGCTCGCTTGCTTCGGATAAGGCAAAGTATCAGTCCTTCCATTGTGAATAATTGTGATATAGCCCTCTTCAATATCTATGTTTGGAGTTCCATACTCTCCCATTGTCCCAAGCTTCACAAGATGGCACTGTTCTCTGAATTCCTTTATTGCAAAAAGAACATTAAGCGTTCCAATGACATTATTCTTCTGTGTGAACACAGCTCTTGATCGATCGATCATCGAATATGGGGCAGACCGCTGCTCTCCAAAATGGACAACAGCATCAGGTTCAAATGAGTTGAAGGTTTCAGATAAGAACTCAAAGTCACAAATATCACCAATGTAAAGTTCAATCGTCTTTCCAGTGATAGCTTTCCAACAACGGAGTCGGTTATGGATGGAGGAAATGGGAGTTAAGGAGTCAAGACCAAGCTGGTGGTCCATAAGCCGTCGGACAAGGCTATCCACAATTGCAACTTCATAACCTTTGTTGGACAAGTGAAGGGCTGTAGCCCAACCACAGTAGCCATCCCCACCGATAACCATGACCCGCTGAGACTTCGAAGAACCACTCGGGGATCCATCAGAACCAGACCTGGGATTAGCTGAAACTTCTTTGCTTACAGGGGCAGCAGTTGCAAGAACCACACAACTCTTTCTTGCTCTATCTCCTTTCGACACAAGCCTTTTCAAGGGTGACTTGGAAGTCTTAATGGTAAACAAGTTAGGAAGTGCGGCTCGAACCTGATTCAGAGGTTGACCACAAGGTCTGTTGCTAGACCTAGAGGAGATCTTTACTGAGAACGAAGTTGAAAGCAAATGTGCCATTTTACTGCTTTATTCTAACCAACGATATGCAAATGCACCTGCCAAATACCAATATGGTCCAAAATTAGTTCTAAAACCAAGAGAAATGTGCTTCAGGCTAAAAGGCAATCTACTTCAATCCTGTATTATTGAAAATTTTCTACTGTCCAATAAAAAAGACAATTTAAATAGTTAAAATCGGAATTCTAGCAACCACCATAGCTACAAGCTCATACAAAAAGCTGCATAGTTGGATCATTCAAGTAAACCCACTTTTAAAATCATCAATCGTAAAGACCCATCAGTTTAAAAGTAGCTAACTTTATCATTTAAGAACAACTCCTTATTCCAAAGCACCCAATAATTAAATATAAAGAAGAAACAAAAACGAAAGATAAAGTATTTACCTTGAAAGAAGTAAAGCTTAGAAACGAAGTCCAGAAGAAGAGGTTGTTAGTAAGTGGAAACCGGACATGAGATGAGAAGAGGGGCTTCTGTTTCGGGTTTAAGCGACAAAAGAGGGAGCTTTGCTTCTTTATATTCCATTTTCCGAGACGAATCAAAGCAGACAGGTATCGCATATTCTTATCTACTGAAACTATTCACAAGTGTTGAGCGATTTTTCATTTTTGTACTCGGATCCAAAAACAAAGCCCTATCCAACCATCTATGGGCTTCTGATTCAAAACCCATTCTTTTCGTATGATTGGATTGGATATTCCTTTTTGAAGGTTCAAGGAGGGAGATTATGATTATGGATATTCTTTTCAAGTTTTGTCTTTTAAGAAGATTAAAATTGTATCTGCCACTCGCTATAGTGTTAATTACTAATTACAGCTAATATTTAAAATTCAAAATTTCACTGATTAAGATAGAGACATTGGCATAAATGATCATACCACTTCTCTCTCGATAGGAAGGGTCGAGAGTTGGTGGTTCACTTGAACCTTTTTTCTCGAATCTTTAGGGGTATTTTTTGTGCGCGAGGGTCTAAAGTTTTTCCCGTTCTCTCCCAGCTACGAACTGAAGGCATTGTTCGATGCTGGGTCTCTCAACTGTGTTAAATCAATCCCAAAGTTCGGTTATTCGATCATTATAGTCCGGTTGACAAGACCCTTGTCTACCGACAGGGGAGCCTACCTCCGAATGAAGCTCTCACTCGAATGCTTCAATCGAACTTCAAGACCGTCTCTAAAATTGACAAGGGTTTATGTGTCGTTTTCTTTTATTATTAATGCATTCAGCATTTTCCTTTCTTTTCGGATAAAGAAAAGATAGAGACATTGGCATATGAAGGAAGGAAGAGAAACATTGAAAAGTTAGATCCTTTCTTTGGTTGCTGGTTTCTTGCTTCAATGGCAGAGTCAGTGAGGTGTATTTCCCAATCAGAGCTGGAAAGCCACAAAAAACCAGGAGATCTATTATGTCAGTGAATGGAGTCAACACCACCCTGGAGGAGCATTTCCTTTGCTGAATCTGGCTGGCCAAGATGCCACTGATGCCTTTGTAGCCTATCATCCAGGCTTTAGCTTGGCAATATCTCCACAAGTTCTTTACTGGCTACTCTCTGTGTCGGAGGTTTCCAAAGATTTCAGAAAACTTGCTGCTGAATTTTCAAAAATGGGTCTTTTTGAAAAGAAAAAAAACATGGGACGGGCATTTTGCTTTGCATCATAGTCATAGCATTGCTGTTTTGCACCACTGTTTATGTTGTGAAAGCAAAATGGTGCATCTCTGCTCCGGTTTGTTATTGGGATTCTCATGGATACAAAGTGGGTGGTTTGGACATGATTCGAGACATTACCAAGTTATGTCCAGGGATGGACCGAGGGGGCTGGCAGGGCGGTCGCCTCTAAAATTTTAAAATTTCTATACGATAACCAAAAAACACAACTTACAAAACCTAGCCCCAATCTGACCTGTCCTATGGCCTATATGCCGATTTTAGTTTACTCAAAAACAAAACAGCTAATAGGAAATTTTAAACCATGTGTTAAATTCCACCGACAAATGCTTATTGGAACTGAAAACATAGGATTATGGCTCAGATGTAACACAAAGTCAGCGCCATTGAATTCAGCATCCATTTCACAGGCATTGGGTGTGGGTGTACGCTGGAGCTGGATTCTTTAGCCACGTTCTAAACTCATTAAAGAAAATCATCAATTTCAACAGCCTAATAATAAAACAAAGCAAAACTTAACCCTTTATCTTTAGGGTTAACCACACCAGTCAATCTAACTTTAAAAATTTATGTTTCAGTCATCGGACTAATCGTTCCAATTTCTATAATAAATCAGCAATGAAAGGAAGATAATTACAGCAAAACTACAATAATGGAGGAAAATTCAAAAATCCAAAATAAATTGAAAATCCAAAATCTCTTAAAAACACCAGAGCAGCATATAACACTAGTTTCAACATCTTCATCTTCAGACCTTTTTTTTTCTTTCTAAATCTAATGACAATGAATTTCTCTTTTTCACAATTTCTTTTACAAACCCAAAAGAAAAGTTATTGAAAAAAAATCAAAAGCATTGAAAAGAATACATTTAAATAAAACAATTGGGATTTGAGACCTGATTCCTAAAAAGTCCATTTCCAGATCTTGATTCGGAGATCAACCTTACACTTAGCCCTAGCAACATTAGCCACCGACGGCGATTTACCTTTTGGAACAACCCCTTTAACTCCGTCGCACGAAACCCTGATCCCGACTTTCTTGCTCTTCAATCCACCCATTTTCACCGTCACTTTCGTATCCATCTCGAGCTTCAACGAGATCCCTTTTTTATTCTTCAGATCCGGTCTCAGGCTGTTGACCGTCTCTGCATCTAGATCACTCGATGTCGTCACCACAACTCCCCTGAAAGTCGTCTCGTTTTTGCTGCTACTGACGAAAGCTGGTAATGTCCCGTTGCCTATAAAAACATCGCTGTTGCTCGATACGCATGAAACGACGAAAGGGTCGTAAGAGAAGGAAAGGTGTGAGTTTGGGTTTTTTGAGGAAATGGTTAAGTTGAAAAGGGTTGAGAGATGGGAGGAGGAGGAGTCGGCGGTGGTCGTTAAGTTCAAGCGGTGGATTCGTAGGGAAGCGAGGGTAAATGAAGGCCGATGAGGACGGTAAAGTACGTAAAAGACGGAACCAGCTATGGCTACTAAAAGCGCGAGGATGAGGATTAGGAGGATGGTCCAGAAACAGCAGCAGCAACAATAGTTCCGCCGTGGACGGTGGCGGCGGTGGTAGGGTTGTGGACGATATGGTGGGCGAGAAGTCGGGTTATAGAGGTGGGATTTTGTGGTGCCACCGTTGGTTGTACCGTTTGTACTGGCTGGAGCTCCACCATTGGCGGCCGGAGGAGCTGCCGTGGCGGTGGGTTTGGATGAAGGGAAGACTTTGTCCGACATTACGAAGAGAAAGAATCGAAGAGAAAGAAATATACTCTCCGCCCAGAGTCCACTTCAGATTTAGATTTAGAACGAAGACATACGAATTCGAATATATACAAATTTATATAAATATTCAAAATTATTAGATCCAGCTGAGCCAGATATATTTACACGTCTGTTAGCTTTTTTTGAGGTGGACAATGGGGTAAAATAAATTATCAGGAAAAAATAAGGTCACATTTATTTATTAGTCACTAAATTATAAAAAATAACCATTTAAGTATTTATTTTTAAACATTATACAATAATCATTTAATTTATCAAATTACAAATGATCACTTTATATTAAAAAATAGTATAATAATTTGATTAATTTAATGAGTATTTTATAACAATACAATAAAATTTAATGATTATTTTGTAATAGTTTAACAAATTAAATGACTATTTTATAATTATTTGATAAATTTAATAACTACTTTATAATTTTTGAAAGACCGGTAACAGAAACAATATTTTTTATAATTTAGTGATTGGTTGTGTAATTTATCCTTTTTTATTTTGTAGTCGGAGATTTTAGATCCAACGGTATAGAAGAGTTTGATCTGATGGTTAACTAACTTACACTAGCTGTCTCCAGGCATTTTTAGGTAAAGTTAATTTACCTAAATTATGACGAAATATATAAATTTGGTAAGAAAAAAATAAATCAATTTATTACGTAGGAAATGATCAATTAAGGAATATTGGTTTGGACCACCTAAGCATTCTTTAATTTCGTTTTGTTAATTGGGTATGTTAAGGCAAGAATCAAATCTTGACAAAAAGAAGTTGTTGGATTAACATGATAAAATGTTCCTTCATCTAACTTTTAAATATTATAAAATATTCATTAATGTATTAATTCTATTATAAATGATCATTAAGTCGTTGATTGTTGTTAGAGAATAATATGACAATTAAGAAAATTTTGTGTAATAAACATTTAATTTTTATATTTAAATATACAATTAATTTAAATTTTTTAATAAATTTAATCTTTGTTATTTACATATTTTATAAATTTGGTCATATTTTTAATTAATTCATGACCATTTTGTAATATCTAAAAACTGAATGACCAAAATGAATATCTCATCCTAGTTCAATGATTATTTGTCAACTTTACCCAAACAATAATAATTATTAATTGTTTCAAAAAATAATCTTAAAGTGGAAAAATTATATCATGGGTGATTCTCACCACGTCATCCATGAGACCAACCAATGAAAACCACCCACTTCACCATGATTTTTTCATGTCATTTTTTCCAACCAATGAATCTTCACTAAAATTTAAATAATGATGAAGTGGGTGGTTTCCATTGGTTGTCCCATGGATGACGTGGTGGGAATCACCCATAATATAATTTCTCCTTAAAGTGATTACAAGAAACTCTCAACCCATAGACAATACACACACCTTGAAGACAAATCGATTTAAACCCAAATTGTTTAGGATGAAAATTATCCATTTTTCCACACTAATTGATTCATTGCAAATCATTTTTAACTCCAATAATCGGAAGATATTCGACTATGCGCTAATTAATTTGTTAAAAAAAAAGGTCACGGGAAAACCATACTTATGATTATGATCATATATTTGAATATGATAATGTATATTCGGTAAGGCTTTGTTTGGATTTATTATTGATTTGATCATGTTTAAAAAATTTATTATTGTTAATAATTTATAGAGCAAATGGTTAAGATTTTTCAGTTGACATGTTTTCTTTTATTTAGATTGCGAGTTCTACATCCATTAGTAGTAAATTTCTCTTTCTCTTAAATAGGAATTGTTTAAAAAATTATTATTGATTTGATGAAACGATAGATTTTTATACTTTCCCCTCGAAAAAATAGGGTTACATTTGTTAAGGACATTAGATTCTTTACCATACACGATATTAATGATGAATTATGGTGCGAGATAATATTAAAATTACATATAATTTTTATTAAGTATTTAATGTTATATATGAATTTGATTTTGTAAAATTATATAATGAAAATTTGATTAAATTTTAATTTTTATAAATTATTAAAACTGTTATCGTCCTAGTATTGTTTTATACACATAAATAGTTATATTTTCAATATTAAATAGTAGAATGTATTTGTTTTTAAAATATGTATAACTGAATTAAAATTAAAGTTTTAGGTGTCCATTAGAACCAAAATTAATTTTTTATATATATTTATACAAAATCAAAAGCTCATATATTACATTGTACATTTGACCAAAGTTCATATATAATTATAATAATTGTCAACAACCTTTAGAGCAAAGTAGTTAAATACTCTTAGTTGACATCTTCCTTTTTCCTAGGTTGTGGGTTATAGACTCATTAGGAGCAAATTTCCCATTCCCTTCTCCATAGGTAGGAAATGTTTATATATATATATATATATA
Source organism: Hibiscus trionum (assembly GCA_030270665.1). Taxonomy (NCBI): domain Eukaryota; kingdom Viridiplantae; phylum Streptophyta; class Magnoliopsida; order Malvales; family Malvaceae; genus Hibiscus; species Hibiscus trionum. The sequence continues at coordinate 31,071,185 of BSYR01000024.1, read as the reverse complement.
TATATATATATATATATATATATATATATATTGAGGAAATAATTATAATATTTTAATCTAAACTTAATATAATTTTACTTGGATTATTATTTTTCTGGTAAATTACATGTCTATTTTAATTTTATGGTTTATGTTTGAGATTTGTGGCTCTCCCTCTAAACAATATCATATGTATGGTTCGAACTCGAATTCTTTTCTTGACCAATCAACATATGCACAAAATCTAAAAAGAAATAACAATTTATTTTTAAAAGAAGCATAAAATACCAACTATAGGGATTGACAGAGGGGGCTAGCGGGGGCCGTCGTCCCCTTAAAATTTTAAAATTCCTATACGAGTTAAAAAAAATTAGAATTTTTTATATATTTTTTATTAAAAATTTATTTTCGCACCCTCTAAATTTTTATAAATTCGCCCCCTAAAAATTTATAGATTCGCCCCCTCTAACTTAAAATCTTACGTCCGTCCTTATATATATATATATATATATATATATAATTTGAAATTTCACTAATGTTACGTTTGAAAATATAAAATTAAGGATTGAATTTAGATTTCATTTATTATTATTCTTTTGTTTGAACAATTTCTACCTATTGATGGAAGGAGGAATATGATCCTAACAAATTTTACTTATTATTTAAATGATAATAAGTATCGGGTGTGATATTCGCTTCAAAAAAAGTATCGGGTGTGATATTATATTAGTATATTATAAGAAAAAAATAATTTTTAAACATTAAAAGTAATATTAATAAAAAATAGGATTATAAATTCCAAAACATTCATCTTCATGAATCATTAAACTGGGCTTTTTTGGTGCAAAATATAGTGTGCACATGCATGTGAATCATGTACATGTGGATTTAGCCAAGGTATATGGGCATGCACCGCACGATAAATTTGTCTAAAGACCGATTTGCATGTGAAGAACATAAGTATGTTTGTCATCTAAACACGCCACTCCTCAGTCCTCATGTGCCACAATTTTCCCTTTATATTTATTGCCCGTTGTCATGAATCAATGTATATTAGGTGCATTAGTTCAATTTTTGAATCAATTAATTTGAAATTAAATAACATGAAATATGAGAAATATTGAGATATGACATAAAAATAATAAAACATGTGACGAGACAAAAAAAAAAGTAAAATCTACATATATGAGTTATTTATTTGGTCGATTGGCCAAATTGTTCATATTTGTTCTCTCATATTCTTTTAGGTCATGAGTTCTGGACCCACTTTAAACACTCTCTTTATTTCTTTGAGTCTTTGTTCTCCTCTTTTCTGAGTAGGATCAGGATTTGTTGAAAAAAAGGGACAAACTACATAAAAATTTATGTGCTAAATTCAACATAAATGAGCTCATATGAGTTATAGAACCAATAAGAACACCTTTCCTTCCCTTATAGTCCATTTTCTTATCTATTATAATTTATAATAATTTAAACATTAAAGAAGATAATGTCTTTTTTTCTCGAACAATAAAGTAAAATATGTCTTTTTGAATTGCATTAAGCAAAGTATTTGTGCATTTGCTTATTTTAAATCTAATTGTTAACCAATTAGAGAAGGATAAGAGAAAGATGGAGAATGTCTTTTAATATTAACACATATTCTACCATTAAAAAAATTAAATAATAACGTAAAGTTATAAGGAAAGAAATATAGAGAATAAGTTGGATGGCATGAGAATAACGGTTAAAAAATTATTACTTAAGTTTATTAATAGGGATTTAAGCGGTTGGATTATTAATTTTTTTTTTAAAATTTGTTTAATATTTTGAAAGACTAAAATAAAAACGCTTAATTGAGTAAAGTTATTTTGTCATAATAATTGACAAGACTGAATAAATTTTGTCCCGGTAGATAAGAGAAATAAATGTCGACATAGGCGAATTTATTTGTTACCATACTATCGTAACTCGTACCTTGCACGCTATTTCTTTCGAGTTTAGAGTTTAAAGTTATAATTTGTGGTTAAGGTTTAGAGAATTTAATATATGTTGTATTTTTTAGAGTGCAGAGTTTAAAATTTAGAGTTAAAATTTAAAATTTAATTTTTCAATAATTTTTAGAGTTGAGACATAAAAATATACCGAAATAGAGTCGAGTAAATTTATCCATCTCTTTCGATTGTCACTTACGGTTTCGTCAAACAATGTCGACACTCTCTCCTTATTCCCCTCTCATTTCTCTGCATCTTCCGAACCCTGTTTTCTCATGCATGCATATGTCGCGCCATATAATATTACCATCTCTCCTCTTGTTTTTCTTCTTCTTTTCATCACGTGAAACTTGAAAGAGATTCGCAATCTTTATATAATCCCAAGATTCTTACTTCGTCTTCTTCACTTTCCTTTGTATTGAAAACCACCACCTTTCTTGATTCAGATATTCCAGTCCCCCATGTTCTTCATTGAGGTTAATACTTAATACCAACCCCTCGTTCTTTCTTGTTTCGATCTTGTGCTTTTTATTCTTTGTATTTATTGGGGTTTCTTTTTTATTTCTTGTTTTGTCAGGATATCTGGCAAATGCTTTGCTTTGATTGTTCCGGATCGAAGACCATGTTTTCCTCAGGTAATTTTCAATGTTTTTTTGTATGTTCTCATTTTTTCTGGGATTTTAGTAATTGGTATTGACTGATTAAAGAAATTAAAGATTGAAATGTGCTATTAGAGAAAGGATTAGGGTTATATATATATTTGAATACTACTTAATTGGGGGGAAAACAGAGTCGCTTTTGCAGACAATAACCGATTCAATGAGCAACATAAGATGCCAATCCTTGGAGCCGGAGAATTGTCGTGACGAGTCAGCCGCGTTGAAGTTAAAGCCCATAGCTATAGCCTCAATCCTCGTCGCTGGTGTGGCCGGCGTTGCTATTCCACTCATCGGCAAGTACCGTAGGATCCTCCGCACAGATGGAAGCCTCTTTGTTGCCGCCAAGGCCTTTGCAGCCGGCGTAATTCTAGCCACTGGCTTCGTCCACATGCTGGCGGATGGCACTGAAGCTCTCACGGATCCTTGCTTGCCAGAACATCCTTGGTCAAAGTTCCCATTTCCAGGCTTCTTTGCAATGATTGCTTCTTTGCTCACTTTGCTCGTGGATTTTTTGGGGACTCAGTATTATGAGAGGAAACAAGGTTTGGCTAGAGGAAGTAGGGAAGGGAAAATTCGGGTTGGGTTATTAGGGACGGATTCGGAACCTGGGATTGTACCCCTTTTGGAAGGGAAGGATTCGTCTGTGAAGGTTTTTGGAACAGAGGAAGATGGGGGTATGCACATTGTTGGGATGCATGCACATGCTGCACATCATAGGCATAGTCATCCTCATGGACAGGATGCTTGCGAGGGACATGGGCATAGTCATGCACATGACCATGGTTCTGGAGACGAAGATGACGATAATGGAACGAGGCACGTAGTCGTTTCCCAGGTAATTGTGGACAAAACTGTTGCAGTTGCAGTATTCCTTTTCTAGTATCTGATGTGATTTCATGGTAGTATATGTTTATTACGCAAGAAATGTAAATGTGTTCATGTTTGTTTTGGATTGTTGCAGATTTTGGAGCTTGGGATCGTCTCACACTCGGTTATCATCGGCCTATCATTAGGGGTTTCCCAGAGTCCGTGCACAATACGACCTCTAATCGCAGCATTATCGTTTCATCAGTTCTTCGAAGGGTTTGCACTCGGAGGCTGCATCTCCCAAGCTCAATTCAAAACGCTATCAACCACGGTCATGGCATGCTTTTTTGCGATAACGACCCCTATCGGAATCGGCATCGGAACTGCCATCGCTTCATCGTACAATTCTTACAGCCCGGCAGGCCTGATTACGGAGGGCGTGTTAGACTGTTTTTCGGCTGGAATTCTGGTTTATATGGCTTTGGTAGATCTAATTGCTGCTGATTTCCTGAGTAAGAGGATGAGCTGCAATTTTAGGCTTCAAGTAGTATCTTACTTGATGTTGTTCCTAGGAGCTGGATTGATGGCTTCCCTTGCAATCTGGGCCTAATTTTTGGTGTAGAGGGAACTCTTTATTCATAAGTCATAACTTCATTTTTTATGCCTTTACTTTTGGGACCCAAGATTGAAACCTAGATGGATGATGTGTTGTCAGCCTCCTCACAATGATCAGCTGATGTGTACTTCAGACTCTGCCTACCTAATTTCATTAATTGTCATGCTGCAAACATCTGATTAAATTTTATTTTATCACTATTTGAAATATTTTTTTAATCCTAAAAGAATATTTATCTAAAAATACTACCCATAAACTAACTAAAACAAAAAAGCATAAAGTTGAGATGGAATATATATATAAATATTTGCTGCATAAATTATGTGTTATCAGTGGATAATAACGCATTGTTAGTAATTAAATTTGCGGATAAAAATTATCTGTCTTTTTGTGTTTTTATTTATGTTTCAATACTAAAAAATATTATAAAAATTAAATTTTAAGTCTTAATTCTAAATCCTAAACCCTACCCTCTATACCCTAAAAAATAGATTATTTCTTAAATTCTCTAAATCCTAACCATAAACCTTAACTGAAAACTCAAAATCTTAATCTTACACTTAATTTTAAGCGTAAAACATAAATAGGAGCACTAAAAAAGGTAAAAAAAAAATCTATCCTTATGATATATCGTCATCTCCTCCATCCTCTGTTCACCACGTCAGTTCTCTTGCACCTACCATCCTACCTGGCATCACATCTTCCCTCTGCCAACGTGTCTCCTTTTTTTTTCGTTTCTCTCTTTATATTACGCGTTTCTCCTTTCTGTTCATTCTCTTGCAACCCTTTGACATACAATTAACAAAAAAAAAAATAATAATAATGATGATGCTAGGAAGAGGAAAAGAAGAGTTGAGGTCACCGGAGACTGAACTTTCCGGTGGCATTTCGGGGAAGCTGAACGTCTTTTTGACGGAATCTGACGACGGAAGCGAGCTCTCCTACGAGGGTTTGGTGGAAGAAGAGAAAGTAGAGGAGATAATGCAAGAGCTTTACAAAGAGATAACATTAACAACCTCTTCTTCCAACACTTCACCGCCAACAACGGTAACTTTTCCATCCCTATCCTCGTCTTCTTCATTACTGTCTTCGCTGAAGATCAGCGAGAGCTGCGGGGCTTCAGTATCCGACTCATCGTCCACAGTGATGGCTGGCATTGAATTCGTGGGACCCACCAAGAAGTTGCCCGACGCAAACGGAGGGTCACCGTCGTCGGAGAAAGAGTTGTGGATAATGGAAACAGAGAAAATGGAGGTTGATGACGATATTGATCAATGGCTGGGAAGAGTCCTAGGGTCCATTGGAACTCGGGGAATGGACCTGAACTGAAAGTTAAGATAACTAAGCATGAAGTTTACAGTGCACACTGCAGGGTGCAGGGGACAGTGTCCTTGGGAAGAGTCGTTTGTATTTGATATGAAAGTGTTGGTAAAATGGACCGCAAAATCGGCTGTTAGCACTGAATGAAAATAATAAAACAACAGTAATAAAAACTGTGAACCGTGTCGTGGTATGATGGCCACTGCCTTAGAAACAAAACTGCCCCGAACAGTGTAGTCGCTTCACAGGCAGAATGTCCCCTGAGGTGCACACGGACGCTCCTGAAATCGTACACTCGACTCTGGAGTGAACAACAGTGGTACTGCTCGAATAACAGAGGAAAAACAGAGAGAAGCTTTGATGTGTTTTCGGATGTGTGTTAATGTGTGTTGATGTGTTTTCGGATGTGTTCATCACATCTATTTATAGGCCGGATGTTCAACGGTCGGATATCATCAACGTCCGGATTTTCCTCCAACGTTCGGATTCCGTCCAACGGTCGGATCCAACGTTCGGATCCTTCCAACGGTCGGATTAAACCGTTCGAATACAAGCCTATAAACAAGAAAAATTCTTTCACGTATATTCTTTTGTTCATAAGAAAATTCCTACGAATTTTCTCCAAAAAGAATATTTACGCGCGCGTACACGAACCGAGCCGAGCCGGCCGGACAGTGGCGGCGGCGTGCGAGGACGTCCCTTGTTCTTTCCCACTCAACAAGGGATGGAGGAAGGTATAAATACCCTTCCCTAGCTATTTTCCCAACCAATGTGGGATATAACTTTGGTAATATTCTGAAGCATTACCAACAGAAAGCACTTATTGCATCATCAATATTCAGCGTCTAAAATAATAATATATGCTTGCAGTTGCAGCAGCTACAGAATTAATGAGTGCCAATTTTGCTTATCTACATATAGACACAGTTTCTGGTAAATCAACTTATTATGACTGCTGGACCAACGCACCCTAACCCTAGTCCCTAAGAATGTATATATAGACAGTGTTGAAGGCGAAGCTACCCCAATGCTAGTGCCACACCCATATATCCAACTAATTTCCACCCTCAACACTTGCTCTTTAATTTTGGCCTCTTGCTTAATATTCAAAAACCACATCGCAATTATTGTTGCTACATTAAGGCTTATCTTATACCATTTTTTTAGACTATGGAATTTGCTGTCTACCTAGCATGCAACCCTAAGAAGATACGAATAAGAATGCTCTAACCCTTTTCGGTATCTCTATATATGGCCCAACACTAAAAAAATATTAAAAAAATTAAATTTTAAACCCTAACCCTAAATTTTAAATCCTAAACTCTACGCACAATAATCATCAATATTTGGTGCACTTGTATATTTATACGCAAGAATTGCTGCAAACTGCTGGATTTGGAGAGTTTGGTCCAGGCCTTGCCTGCCACTAGATTCAGGACCACGATCCATATTTACAACCACTGTTTGGTTTAGTGGTTCCAGAATTAGAGTTCTATGATAATAGGTTAAAGTTTATTATAAATTTTTGTATTATATTTAAAATTTTATTTATTTATAATACAAAATAGAATATACTGGTTTTTGTTCGCTTGAAAAATTATTATTTTAATTCAAACCGCTTAAATTGTTGTTAGTTGACTTAAATGTTTTAGTTTAAATATTCTTTAGATATCTCTTAATTTTAAATATGAACAAATTAATCTTTTTCGAAATATATATTTTTATGAATTTTACATAAATTTTAAACACGTGTGAAGTCTAAATGCAAAATTAAATCCTAAATGAGCAAATCGATATCTCTTAACGTAAACAAAGCAATTTATTCTGATAATTTTGAAGGGAGGCAACTGAGGACAATAGTCCATGACGTTCACTTTTTTCATCCATTTGTCCTAGTTTTGATTGACATAATAAAAAATTTAGTAATCAATATTTACATACCTTGTCCATTTGTCTGGTTATAAAAAAAATATATGAAGATAAAGTGTATATACTTTTAAAAAATCTAAAAACTTATATGATAAATAAAATCAATTTAAATATAAAAATACACAGTAGATATTTTAAGGATAAATATTCTATACACAGGCGGTGGAAACTGAAAGTTTTCACAAGCGCTTTAGTTTTAGGGTATAAGGAGTTAGTTTTAGGGTATAGGGTTTAGGGATTTAGGTGCATGGGGTTAGAATTTAGGGATAATTGTTTCAATTTAAGGTTTAGGGTTATAATTTAGGGTTTATAGGTTAAAACCTAAATCCTCACCATATTACCCTAAACCCTAAACCCTAAATTATAACCCTATACCTTAAATTGAAACAGCTATCCCTAAATTCTAAACCCCTACACCTAAACCCATAAATCCTATACCCTAAACTAACTCTCTATACCCTAAAACTAAGGCGCTTGTGGAAACTTTCAGTTTCCACCGCCAATATACCGGATATTAATCCATATTTTAATGCTACATAATAGATAAAATAAAAAATAATATAAGGACTAGTATATGTATACCATCAAGTTTATATATATGGACCAGTATAAAACTATAAATCATATAAATTACAATCATAAAAATATATCTAAAATTTATCTAATCTCGGGCCATTTTCATGCATACAACATAGGAGTGATTCACAACACTCAACGTAGCATGTCTTTTCATCATTAGAAATTTATAAGAGAAGATTATCCCCAAAATTTATATATCACTCAAGTTTTGTCTGCTCACCTTAAACCAGACATCATCGTAAACGTTCTACATTGAAATGACTTGACCTGAAACCTTCTCGTCGAATGGTGTAAGGCCGTCGAGAGTCGACGATTTTCACTTGTTTATCCAAGATATCTTCCAGTTCAGACAATAAGATCAAGACATACATCGTATGTATATACGAATTTATATACATACAACATGTGTGTGCAAAAGGGTATATACAGAAAACAAATTGTATGGATCTGCAGATTCATATATGATCAACAACTATAGGTTGATTATTGGAAATATAAACACATTTATTACTATATGATGGTAAAAATGAAAGAAATTTATGGAAGATTGGATCAATTTGGGAAAAAGGTGTGGGGACTGAAGGGGGGCAGCGTCGGCCAGCAGTGTCGCTAAGCCTGCACAAGCATTGGCTGGCATTTTGGCGAGACTTTGAGCACACCGTTCCATTCCATGCAAATCTACAACCCCATCTCTTCCCCTCTGCAAAATGTGGCCTTTACCGCTCATATTCCTTCCCCAACCCTTCCAATACTGCATTTATGTGGACGTATTTGCAGAATTGTGGCTTAATTCGTGTTAGATATTCACTTAAATTGTAATCAACAACTAGTAATGTCATTTTAGTTTAAATGATTTTAAGAGGAGAAAGGTTTTCCAGATAGGGTTTTGTCTTGTCTGGTGTAGTAATCCAGACCAGACCTCCTTTTAGGTTTTGTCTTGTTTATCTTGTTTTTGTCTGGGTGAAATGATGTCACGTGAAGGCCTCTGAAGCCTCTTCTTTAATCTCCTCACATCCTTAATGTATATAACACCCCCCTTTGTTAATTTGCTCCCTTAATTAATTACACTTGTGTATTATAAACCTTCTTCCATGCCGAAAAATACTCATCTGGCCAAAATGACACCACCACTGTATGATCTGAACTCACCACCCTCCCCCTTTCCCCTTGTGGATCTAAATGAACAACAGCAGCATCTTCAGCTTTTTCTTTCATCTGCTGATCCCAAGGCAAGAACATTTTTTTTTCTGTTTTTTCTTCATTTTGATGCATATAAACTATAGTTTTGAAGTTTATTCGTTTTTATGTTCTTGTTGTGCTGCTAGGCCAAGAAAACCAGCAAATTTCGGCCAGGTCCTTGATTGTTTGCATATGTATTTATGTGGACGTAAATGTTTGATGTCATCTTATCTATGATTATAAACAGGTCAACTATTACGTGACTGGTGATGGCGGATCAAGCGATCAGCTGAACAAGTTTCAGTATCCGGTTCATAACGCCATTAGAGTCTGCTCCGACTGCAACACAAGCACGACACCGCTTTGGAGAAGTGGCCCCCGAGGTCCCAAGGTGAAGTTTATTTAGTTGCTTTACCAATTACCCCTGTGTAAATAATATATAGAAAAAGTTTACTGATATTGTTGAAGGTGAAAACTTGGGCAGTCACTTTGCAATGCTTGTGGGATTCGGCAGAGGAAGGCTAGACGAGCCCTGGAAGCGGCGGCTGTGGTGGCAGATGCAACATCTTTGAAGAAATCAGGCAGGGTGTGCAAGAAACAGTTGAAGATTAAGGAATTTGGTTTAAGTTTGAGCAAGAAGTCGGGTTGGCGGCGTGTGTTTCCTCGGGATGTGGAAGATGCTGCAATCCTCCTCATGGAACTATCGTGCGGCCTTTTGCACACTTGATTTGTATTTTACTACTCAATAAATTTTGTAGCTTTTATGACAGAACCAAAGGGTGATCCTATGTAATGTAGCCAAAACATACTAACATTCTAAAGTATAGTACATGTTTATCATTTTATAGCTTAGTAAGTTGAACAAAAATTAGCTGCCCTTAAATATGATTTTTTATATCTCACATTAAAAATATTAAATTCTAAATTCTAACTTTAAATTTCATATCCTACCCTCTAAAAAATACACCATACTTGTAATTCTTTAAACCCTGATCATAAACTTTAACTTTAAATCCTAAACCTACTAATTTAAAGTGTGAGCACAAAAAATGACATACTTAAGAGTCAAGTGATTTCCATCCTATAAAGTTAGTGGAATTCATGAAATCTAATGGCAATGTGTTTTTAACTAAGTTGGGGTATTTGTTGGTACTAATAATTTTAAGAGTTTAGATTTTGGGTGAACAAATTTTATTTCAGTTTATGTTGTTATTATAACGATTTGAAAATTGTGAATTCACACATATTTAAACAAATAATATCTTATAATTTAATAATTGAAGAATATATATAATTTAAACATCATATTAAATAGATTAATTGAAAAATACTCTAAGCTGGAGTATTTAGGGGTTGCCTTTGACCTTAGTCATCACCGTGTGCTTTACATGGAAGTATAATGATTTGGGGGTTAGGTATACCTGCATTTTTGTGTTGGGTTAAGCGGATAAAATTCTTCTGCCTCTTTTCGGTGTTCTTATTTATGTCCTAACACTAAAAAGCACTACAAAATTAAATTTCAAGTCATAACCCTAAATTTTAAACCCTACACTCTATACCCTAAAAATACACCCTACCCTAAATTTTCTAAACACTAACAATAAACCCTAACCTAAAACTCTAAACACTAAACTTAATTTTGAGCGTGAAGCACAAATAAAAACACTGAAAAGAGGTAGAGGATTTCCATCCGGGTTAAGCCTCTATGCATGTAAATTTCTGAAAAAACATCATCATTAATCTATCAAATAGTTATATATACATACGAATTTATATTCGATATATACATTTTATAAAATAAAATAAAGAACAGAAGAAAGTGCGAATGAATAAGCATCTTAATCAATATTCATAGGCAACTTCCTTTTCCTTTGTGTGGTGGGTAAGATCTCTTCAACTCAACCATTCTGCTTTCCCCATCTTTCTCACTTCTCTATGTTAACTGCGACAGATTTTGGTTATTTAATGAGCCATAAGTATGAGGAGGGCCTAAAGTCCCTACAAGTTAATAAATGTTTAAGATTTTTTTTGTTTAACTTTCGAATTAGATTTTACATAGGTCTAACACAAGACAACTCTTCTTCCGTTCACAGTATTAGTATTCGAACTCATGATCTTAAGGGACTTAGCGCCTTATCCCGAGACCAGTTGTTGGTAAGATATTTTTCACCATATGTTTCAGCAGAAAAGCCCAACAGATCCCCATTGTTATGCAATCCCTAAAACTGAAACAAATATGATCTAATGGTAGTCAATCAAGTAATTCCCATCGCAGATTCATAGTTTCAGAGTATGATGGTTTCTCCAGGTAATGGGACTTCCTATACACCACAATTAATTCATCTAGTTTCTGTGTTTTAAACATGTGATGGTGGAGGAGGCTGGCTGAGAGGATAAGCTGGATTGTGAGATTGTGAAAGAGATTCTGCCACCATTATATAAACCTCTAAGCCTCACTTAAAAACAAGATACAAACTTTATTTTTCAAAATAAATAAATAAATTATTTCTGGGTTTTGTTTGAATAACAAGGATGAGATGAATTGTGATCCATTGAATCTCAATCTGTTTTCTTTACCATTCATTTCTGTTCCGGAGATTTGTGATGTCTTTTATTTGCAGAGTTGTGATATATATTATCCTCGTGAAAAAAAAATCTGTCTTTTCTTTTCCCACTTAGGTGTAAAATCACTCACCACCCACCACTTACCATACTTTTGAAGCACACAAATTTCCTTATTTTTTTCTCATAAAAATTAAATCTTTATATCTTTTAGTTGTTCATTCATGATTTAAATGCAACCATATAAACGAATTACTATATATATGGAGAAATATCAGTAACAAAAGTCCACCAACCTTTGTTTAACAAAAATTAAATCTTTTAGCCTCTTTTCCTCAACGACCCTAGCTTTCTTCCTTGCATTTCCCTTGCCAAACCTTGTTAAAAAGAAAGAAAAAAGAAGACTCTTTTCATGGAGCGTGCAAGGAAGGTGGCTAACAGGGCAATCCTGAAACGTTTGGTTAATGAATCCAAGCAATCACGCAATGGTGAAACAAGCACTAGATCACCTGTTCCCGTTTCGTACACTCCTTCAAGGTATGTGTCTTCACTGTCACCATTTGGTTCTAAGAGTTATAGCAGATCAGATTTATTAGGTGGTAGAAATGTGTCCAACAATGTTGGTTTGGATGCTGGTTCACAAATCCGATCCATTTCTGTTGAGGCGTTGAAATCAAGTGATACTTTTCCCCGCCGCCATAACTCTGCAACCCCCGAGGAGCAGACCAAGATGGCCGAGTCATGTGGATTTAATAGCCTTGATGCTCTCATCGATGCAACTGTGCCTAAGGCTATACGTATTGATTCCATGGAGTTTTCCAAGTTTGATGAGGGGTTAACTGAGAGCCAAATGATTGAACACATGAAAAGTTTGGAATCAAAAAATAAGATTTTTAAGTCTTTCATAGGAATGGGTTATTATAACACTCATGTTCCCCCTGTGATTTTGAGGAATATAATGGAGAATCCAGCTTGGTACACTCAGTACACCCCTTACCAGGCTGAGATATCTCAAGGACGTCTCGAGTCTTTGCTTAATTATCAAACTATGATTACTGATCTTACTGGATTGCCTATGTCGAATGCTTCGTTGCTTGACGAGGGAACTGCTGCCGCCGAGGCAATGGCCATGTGTAACAATATATTGAAAGGAAAGAAGAAGACTTTTATTATTGCAAACAACTGTCATCCCCAGACAATTGATATTTGTAAGACAAGAGCTGATGGTTTTGACATTGAAGTCGTTACTGCTGATCTTAAGGATGTTGATTACAGCTCTGGTGATGTTTGTGGGGTTTTGGTTCAGTATCCGGGTACCGAGGGTGAGATTTTGGACTATGGGGAGTTTATTAAGAACGCTCATGCACAGGGTGTTAAGGTTGTCATGGCAACTGATTTGTTGGCATTGACAATGCTGAAGCCCCCAGGTGAACTTGGAGCAGACATAGTTATTGGCTCAGCACAGAGGTTCGGAGTGCCGATGGGGTACGGTGGCCCTCATGCTGCATTTTTGGCTACTTCCCAAGAGTACAAGAGGTTGATGCCAGGGCGAATTATTGGTGTTAGTGTTGATTCTTCAGGGAAGCCTGCTTTGCGTATGGCTATGCAAACCAGGGAGCAACATATCCGCAGGGACAAGGCTACTAGCAACATCTGCACAGCACAAGTAAGATATTTCGTGTTTTCCTATAGGAACTATTATGTAGAGGTTTAGAGAACTCTTAAATTGCTAAGCTTTAAAAGTTTTAAAGGGTGCAAATTTATTGTTAGGATAATGTTAGCAGTACATATTCCTCTTTTTTCTGAACTAAGTTCTTAGTAATCTATTGAAATTGTCTTTGCTTTCCATTTTTTGATTTAATATCTTGTTTTATCTAGGCATTACTAGCGAACATGGCTGGTATGTATGCTGTTTATCATGGACCTGAGGGCCTAAAAGCTATCTCACAACGTGTCCATGGTCTTGCTGGGGCATTTGCTTTGGGACTGAAAAAACTTGGCAACGTGGAAGTCCAGGGTCTTCCCTTCTTTGATACTGTGAAGGTTACATGCTCTGATGCCCATGCAATAGCCGATGCTGCTTACAAGAGTGAGATTAATTTGCGGGTTCGAGATGCCAAAACTGTGAGTCTGATTGAATCTGTGGTTTTATTTGGTCAAATAGTTATATATCATGAGATCATAGGACTTTTGTTGCCTTTCAGATCACTGTTTCATTTGATGAAACAACTACCTTGGATGATGTGGATAAGCTTTTCAAAGTATTTTCCGGTGGCAAACCAGTGAGTGCTAATAATCTTTTCCGTAGATATAACGTTCACACTTATAACTTTTGCCTATTGACTTGGGATCATCTCTACCGGAACTTTCAGGTCTCGTTCACTGCTGCATCTCTTGCACCAGAGGTTGAGAATGCAATTCCCTCTGGACTACTAAGACAGAGTCCATATCTCACCAACCAAATATTTAACACGTATGACACTTTTATGAAAAGAAGACCTACTTGTAGCTTATAAATTAAATGTGCCACTCTCACTTTTATTTCTTTTCTTTTTCAGGTATCACACGGAACATGAGTTGCTTCGATACATTCATAGGTTACAGTCAAAGGATCTCTCATTGTGTCATAGTATGATTCCATTGGGGTCTTGTACGATGAAACTAAATGCGACAACTGAAATGATGCCCGTGACATGGCCTGGTTTCACTGACATCCACCCGTTTGCCCCTCCCGAGCAGGCTCAGGGTTATCAGGCAAATATCTCTTTACCTATAACTTCTTCACGCTTCAAAAGGATAATCTAGCAGAGTCAAATTGAATCTTTAGTTTATTGATGAACTGCGGTTTCCTGTTATATTAGGAAATGTTCAACAATTTGGGTGACCTGTTATGTTCCATCACTGGGTTCGACTCTTTCTCTTTACAACCTAACGCCGGTGCTGCTGGGGAGTATGCTGGACTAATGGTTATCCGCGCATATCATAAGGCAAGTGACAATAACCAACTTAGAATCCTCTTCGCTTAACGAAAAGGTATTCCTTTTATTCATACAATGCTTGTGCTGGTTATGCTGACACTTACTCTGGATGAATACTGCAGTCAAGAGGAGACCATCACCGGAATGTGTGTATCATACCTGTTTCGGCACATGGGACTAATCCTGCAAGTGCTGCAATGTGTGGAATGAAAATTGTTCCCGTTGGAACTGATTCCAAGGGTAACATCAACATTGAAGAATTAAGGAAAGCTGCTGAAGCTAACAGGGACAATCTGTCAGCTCTCATGGTATGAATGATCACATTCATCCCTACAATTCTTTTAATGCAAGGAAACTGTTCATGCGAATCCGTTTTTTATTTCAATTTCAGGTCACTTATCCTTCAACCCATGGAGTGTATGAAGAAGGGATCGATGAGATATGCAAAATAATTCATGAGAATGGAGGTCAAGTGTACATGGATGGGGCTAACATGAATGCCCAGGTCTTTTTTTCAACTTATTTTTAACACTTTTTACTTATTCTACTTGTATTTTCTAAAGAAAACGTATTTTTTTGGGTTACAGGTAGGTTTGACAAGTCCAGGTTTTATCGGAGCAGATGTTTGCCATCTGAATCTCCACAAAACCTTCTGTATTCCACATGGAGGTGGTGGACCTGGCATGGGACCTATTGGTGTCAAGAAGCATTTGGCACCCTTTTTGCCTTCACATCCTGTGGTAATATACTCTCCAAGATATACGTATGCCTGTATATGTACAAGCTCGTTTTGGCTTTTCCATGACCATCTTATGTATCTTTAAACATCCCTGAGAAAGAATTGCTTGTATCTTATCTTTGGGCTTTTCCATGATCATCTTACGAATCTTTAAACATCATTCACGTATCTTAGCAATGGCTTATACTGATTACCATGACATCGTATTGCAAATGGCATTTCTTGATGGATTCTTGTACTGCAAGATACTTTTATCCGATGTTGATTTCTAGTTAATCATACTGTAGATATCTACTGGAGGTATCCCAGCCCCTGACAAATCAGACCCTCTTGGTACCATTTCTGCTGCACCTTGGGGCTCTGCACTTATCTTGCCGATATCATACACTTACATAGCCATGATGGGATCTAAGGGACTGACTGATGCTTCAAAGATAGCTATTTTGAACGCAAACTACATGGCAAAACGCTTGGAGGTACCTTTTTTAACTTGAGACTGTGCTTGTAATCATCTCAGTTTGCACATTTATCTCTTTTCGTAATTGATTGTGTTTTTCAGAACCACTACCCCGTTCTTTTCCGTGGAGTCAATGGAACGGTTGCTCATGAATTCATTGTGGACTTGAGAGGCTTTAAGGTAGTTAAAGTAGAATGGTTTTTCACATTTCCTCTCTTTAGCATTCTGTTTGTTTCCATGTCTGATTCCTAGCTCACCACTGCTGCAGAACACTGCTGGAATAGAGCCAGAAGATGTTGCTAAACGTCTTATGGATTATGGATTCCATGCTCCTACAATGTCATGGCCTGTTCCGGGCACACTCATGATCGAACCAACTGAAAGTGAAAGCAAGGTATAATTCACCAAACATCTTTCTGCCTGACAACATTCCATATTCCTCATATATCCCTTGCTCTCATGTCTATGTTCAATATCTCGTGCAGGCCGAGCTCGATAGGTTCTGTGATGCTCTTATCTCCATCAGGGAAGAAATTGCTCAGATTGAGAATGGAAAAGCTGATATCCACAACAATGTTCTGAAGGTGAATGGCTCTTCTTCACACCATATTTTCCCTCCATTTCTTAGATAACAATAAGCTATGATCAACATATATTGAAGCATTATGTCTAAAATATGCACATGCAGGGAGCTCCTCATCCACCATCTCTGCTCATGGGAGATGCATGGACAAAACCATATTCACGGGAATATGCGGCCTTCCCGGCTTCGTGGCTTCGTTCTGCTAAGTTCTGGCCTACTACAGGTGTGTATGAGAACATCTTGTATTGTATGTCCCTTGAGAGCACTGTGAGATTGATTGGCCCTGAGTTTGGCCAATCATGTTATTCAAGCATTATGTTCCACATGAATTTGCTTGTGATCCTTAGCATGCTTATGCATACTGATTTTTTCAACTCTTTTCATCGATGCACCAGGACGTGTTGACAACGTATATGGCGATCGCAACCTCATCTGCACCCTGCTCCCAGTCTCGCAGATGGTTGAAGAAGAGGCGGCAGCCAACGCGTAATCGCCGAATTCATGTGTCTTTGGGGCCCTTGATCTGATATACACAATCACAAAGATGCAAGTTGAAAACATCTCAGCCATCAAAAAAAGAGAGAGAGATCCCCACTGTCTGTTTCTGGCTCATGTACATAAAGTATCCACCATTTGCATATATGTTCCCAGCTACAGCTGTGACTTTTCATTTGTTTGATATACTTAATCAGCTGCTTTAACAACAAAATTTGTTGCTGATTGCAACTCAAATGCTTTAATTATCGCTAATCTATTTTACACAAGCACTTGTGCTCATATAAATCAAGTAACTTTAGCTTTCTATGTGCAACGGATTAAATAGAGATGGCAAACTGACCCGAGACCCGAACCGATTTTATCGGATCTAAGACTTGATATCGACCCGAACTTGATCCGAATTCTGAAACAAACCGAATTGAATTGAAATCGACTCAATTTTTAGTTGAACCGATATAGACCTGATCCGGTTTTTCAAATGAACAGAACGGACCAGAACCGATTTTTAACCGAACCGAATGGACTCAAACTGAGTTCATCTGAATCGAAAATAACCCGAACCGAAGGCAACCTGAAATAAATAAAAAATATTAAAAGAAATAATGAAAGATTTGATGTGAATTGTCGCACAACTCACTAAAAAATCAAATTTATTGGCTTTATAAAGCCACATATATGGGTTTAAAAAACTGATTCGGCCTGAAACCCGACTAAAACATATTAATCTCCTATTAAACTGATCTTGACTTGACCTGAAAATCAACCGAACCGATGTGACCCGATCCGGACTATACCCGACCCGGATCACTATAGACCCAAATCAAAACCGAACCAAACCAGATCCGACCCGAACAAACCGAAATCGAATGTAGTCAAAATCAAACCTGACCCGAACCGAGCCCAATCTGAATGACCCGAACTGAGCCCAATCCAAATGACTCGTTTGCCGCCTCTAGGATTAAATACATAATTTTTAAATTAAAAAATATTACATAAATCAATAGAACTAAATTCAAGATTAGAGGTTTTGGTTGTTTGCATTACATATTAATTATGAAAAAATATTCCCCCTTTTTAAAGAAATGAAAATGAGCAAAAGAAATCATATTTGACCCAGAAGATTATTGATTTCCTTGTACAAATTCCAAGTTGGCTATTTTCTTAAGCACAGTTCATTGCCAGCTGCCCAGCTCTGTTTATGTCCTCTGTAGATATTTATGGGGCACAGTCAACGACTCAACGTCACAACTAGTCTGCTAGATTCTTATTAGTTTTATTGTTGCAGATATTGAAATTCGAATATTAAAATTGTTAAGATTTGTTCAACATTTTCGAGTGACTTGCTCCCCAGTTTCTATATCATTTACGGCATTACTAGAATTCACCACACCCTAATGGATAAACATAATGGTAAAAGAAAATTTTATAACCTACGACGAATACCGTTGATATCTATTAAAATAATTATTAAAAATTTAATAACTCAACATATAATTAATGATTATTTAAAAAAATAATTAAATTATTTTTCATATTTATTAAATTGTTGATTTTTTTAAATAATGGTAAACTACATATTTAGTACCTCACTTATTTTCGTGCTTCTATTTTGGTACCTAAACTAATTTTTTAGTAAAATAACACGTAATGATACGTATTGTTTCTACTTTGGTACCCTGGCTATTAAAAATAAACGAAAACAGTGACGTTGCTTGGTCAATTAACAATTTTAGTCCCTAAAATTTATACTCCTCCTGTCCCATAAAAAATGTCTATTATTGACTTTTTGAAAGTTAAAATTTTAAAACTTTAACTATTATTATATTGAATATTTAAATAATTAAATTTTATAAAATATATATTTGACAACTACTCGATTAGTGGTTTTTAAAATATTTTTTTATATTTTTATCAATGATACATTTTAAATAATTATGAGTCAAAGTTAAAAAAAATTGACCCCAAAAAAGTCAATAAGGGACAAAAATTGTGGGACGGATGGAGTACAATCTATCAATTTAGTTCAACATATTATCAATTTAAACATCATTTTTAATTTTTAGATTAAAAGTAAATTTATTCTTTATTATTCTTTTTCCATTCTAAGTATGACAAACTAGGTATCGAACATCTACTTCATTGTCACTACAATTTCTTGCAAGTTTTCATCGATCACTTTTTTTAATTCCTTCAAAAATAATGTCGACTTTAATAACAAAAAAATAAAAATATGAAAAAGTGAAAATCAACTAAAACCTACAAGAGTGAGAAGCGTAAAGAATAATATTCACCGTGTTGTCACAGCCGATTCCTCAATAGTAATGAATTTCTTTAAAATTAAAATGAAATTAAATTAAACTAAATTTAATTAAAATGATATCCATCGTGTTGTTATAACTGATTCCCCAGTAGTACGGTGGATATCATTTTCCTTGCTTCGGTGAACGTCCTAAAGAGCTCCTCTTTTGTGATAAATGCGATAAAAGCTTCCACATGAGATGCCTTAGACTAATTGTGGTTCTTGTTCCAATTGGATCATGGCTTTGCCTCAAATGCCCTGACCATAGACGAGTAAGAAGTAGGGATTTTTATTTTATTCTTTTATTTCGTCGTTTTGTTGTATTTTTTTTTTCAAATTTTCGCCAGTTTTATGGCAAATGTTGTTTCTTTTAAAGATTTTTCGCAGAAAAAGATAATTGATTTCTTCAAGATTCAGAAGAGTGGTGATGGGAAAAAGAAATACGCGTCGAATCAAGGTACCATTTGCTGAAAAAATTAGTTTAGGTACTAAAATAAAAATACAAAAATAGGTGTGGTATTAAATATGTAGTTTACTCTTATTAAAAATCAAAATTTTAATATATATAAAAAATAATTTAATTAAATTTTAAAAATAATTATTAATTATATGTTGAGTTCTTGAAATTTTTAATATTTATTAATCAATTTAATGATGTTCAATGATATTCAGTGTTAGTAGTGTTCAGCGTTGTTCGTCGCACGTGATAGACTCATCCAATGATAAAATCATAAAGAGAGGGAAACATGTTACTTGAATTTACAACACCCTAATAATTGTTTTTATTTATTTATTTAAATCTTAATTTTTAATTTATTTAAACTTTGTATCTCTTATTTATAGGAAAAAAAATTAATGCAAAGGTTGTGTAAACTTTAATTTGTACAAAATTTTTTTTGAATAGAAAGGGATAGTGCCTAGCTAATGAGCCGGCTTACAATAAGGTGGTCCCAAAATATCACGATGCAGTAAAGGAATTAAAACTAAAGGAGGTTGATCCAGAAAAACGACAGAATGCTCCAAAGGGTCAGCAAACTTTGCAAGCATGTCAGCTACCTTGTTTGCTTCACGCGGTATCCAGTGGAAGTAGATAGACCAATTCTTTTTTATCATAGAGACAATGGCTCGAACAAAAGAAATAGGACTTCGTGATGCAGACGGTGCTTGGATAAGTTTCAGAGCCTCCGTACAATCTGATTGAACTGTCAAGCTAGACAAACCCTTGCTCCAAGCAATTTGTAACCCTGTGAGATGTTGAGTGTGTAAAAGTTCTATTATTTACACCCTTTTTAACCCATATTTCTGCTGCATTCAAGCATCATTGCATTGCATTTAGGTTAGTTTACAGTAAAACATCACAAATGGATTAAAGGCACGGATTCTACTAAAAGATGGCTTATTTTGCAGGTTGCTGCCATCGTAGACGGTGAAGGCAGGCGCTGGGCAGAGAAGCAGAAGAGCTGAACTGGACAAGCAGACGACGAGGACGAAGCTGCCATGGAGCTGTCGTGACAGCAAGGTGACAGCGGCCTTATGAAGAGGAAAAGTAAAGTGGACCTCGATAGATAGAGAAAAATCTGCTCGTCTGTCGTGTGAAAGCCAAATATTTTTCCAAGCCCCGGATCAAAAGATATGTCAAGCCAAAGCTCAAGGAGAGGAATTCCCATGAAACAAGGAGGACGGTTGAAAAGTAGGAATCCTTAGAGATTAAGCATTCATTAGAATCTTACTTTTCATTAAAGTTGTAATCCTTGTTAACTTAGAATACTTGAGCCCAAAGCTTATATAAGGGCATAGATTTAACCTAGGAGGCATCATACCCCATAACCGATAACTTAAACCCCTCTGCCGTTTACCCTTCGTCGGCATGTTCTAAATTCCCCTTAGGGCCACGGGTTGTTTTGTAAAGTAGTTGCAAGGGTTGTTTTGTTTTAGGATTTTCCAAGTTCAATAAAATAAACTTCAAGTTCTCTTATTTTGGTTTTAATATCTTGCAAGAGCATCGGGAGAGCATTGTGAGGTTATCTATTTACTTAGCATCGGGAGAGTTAAGTATACGAAAGAAATAAGAGCGAGTTCTCTAGTTTATAGTTGAACTATCTTGTGCCTAGGGATAGGGCAAGGTTAAGTGGCTAAGGAAGAATTCATACACATCGGTGTTCATCCTTCGATTCACGCCGGGAGGTATCGTCAAAGACGTGATCATCGACAGACTTGGACCTAGGGATAGGCCAAGGCAGATCTGGGATTCTTGCCAAACTTGAACGTACTGAGTTGGTGTGTTTGCTGCCGCGACGACTAACGGACAGCTGCCGCGACAGGTGCTGTCGGCGACAGGCGCGACGACAAAACTGGAGTTCCTAAGCAATACAATACCTGCACTACTGAGCAATTCAATACCAGCCCATTCTCTCTCTCTTGATATTCCAACTCTTTTATTTACGTTTTCCTTTATTAATCTCGTGACAATTCTCTCAATTATTTCCTTTACTTCGTGCAGTGAAATTAAGGTGAAGTCATAAGCCCAATCCCTGTGGAGACGATATCCGATACTTCGTATCACTTTACTACTTGCGTCGTGTATACTTGCACTACAATTGCGATAGACTCTTTTACACGCAACAAGTTTTTGGCGCCGTTGCCGGGGATTGACAACATAACTACATCTTTCTTTTATTGCACTTTTCGTTTTTACTTTTATTTTCGTTTTTCTTTTTCTTTTTATTTTTCTTTAATTTTTCTTTTGTGCTTTCAACTCTCACTTTTCACGAGGTTTTCTTGTTTATGCGCGGATCTAAAAGAGGTGAAGATCCTGAGTATCCATTAGATCCGGAAGTTGAACGTTCCTTCAATCTCAAGAAACAACTTCGCCGACTTTTAGACAGAAACGAATACCTCGAAGAACAGCTAGAGAAAATGGGCCATAACCAACCTGCTGGCGGTGGCATACCACCCCTTGGCGGTCTTAACCCGCCTGTCGGTGACCCGCCCGCAGCAGCTGGGCGACGGTCATGTCGTGACTACATGCTGAACGATCATGTAGAGCTGGAGACCACGCTGCCGGATATTGACGTTGACAACTTTGAGCTTAAGCCTGTCATGTTTAGTATGATCAACAACGCCGGGCAGTTTAGTGGTGCTGTGACAGAAGATGCTAGGGAGCATCTCAAGACGTTCCAGGAGATCTGTGGTTCGTTTAGACTGCCAGGAGTTAATCCGGAGATACTGAGGCTTCGGTTATTTCCCCATTCATTGAGGGACAGAGCTAAAACTTGGTGGAATAAACTAACACCGGGTTCAATCGTAACTTGGGCAGATTTGTCTCGTGAATTTTTATCTTGTTTTAATCTTTCGCATTTATCTGAGCGATTACGTAACGAAATTGCTACCTTTCAACAGGAAGATGACGAGCCAATGCACGAGGCCTGGGACAGATTTACTACTCTTCTTCGAAACTGCCCCATGCATGGATTCCCCGTCTGGAATCAGGTAACTAAGTTCTATAATGCTGCTAACTTACAAACTCGTATTCGAATTGATTCTGCAGCAAATGGACTATTATTGGATAAAGATCCGGACGAGGCATTGCAAGTCTTGAAAAATCTAGCTAAGAATGAGGAGCAGTTTCCGACTGCAAGAAGAGGGGGTAAACGGGTACTTGCTGTCAAGGACTATGAAGCCGACAGCACTATGAAATCACAGGTAGCATTCCTTACTAAAGCAATGAAAAGATTATTGAATGATGATGGATTACAAAGATTTGCTGTTGAGGAAGTATGTGATATCTGTGAGGGAAATCATAGTAGGGATGAGTGCCCAATACAAGTAGAAGAAGGAAAATATATTGGAAATTACAAGCCAAATTACAATTCCAACAATTATAACCCCAATTGGAGGAAGGATCCCAAATTTTCCTGGAGTAATCCTAACAACGCCCGGAATCCGCAAGCACACAATCAGAATCAGGGAGGACCTAGATTGCTGACGCGACAGCAACTGCCGCAGCAACTGTCGCAGAACCTGCCGCCACAGCAACAACAGCAGCCACCACCTGCCACGAGCAGTATATTGGAACAGACTCTGGCCACCTTTATGTCTCAGACCGGTACTTATATTGAGAATATGAATCAGTTTGTCAAGAAGACAGAGAATTTCATGGATAAGACAGAGATGAGAATGACAAATCTTTGGAGACACAAATGGGTCAGGTTTCTCAACATATTAAGCCGAGGCAGAATGGAGGATTCCCTAGCAATACTGAAAATGCTAGACCACCCACACATGAGCAATGTAAGGCAATTACTACCAGGAGTGGGAAGAAACTACCAGGGCCGGAAAAAGAAGCTGAAACAGAAAAGGAACCAGCCGTGGATAATCCTGCCGAGGAAGCTGCCCCGACAGGTGATAAACAGACTGCTGCCGATGAGCCTGTCACGACAGCAGAAGCGACAGAGGAGAAAAATGAAGAACATCATCCTCAGATTCGTATGCAGTGGGAAGGACGTATTACTGATTACCGACCCCCACCACCCTTCCCTCAACGAATACAGCAAACTAAACAGGAATCTCAACTTAAAAAGATTTATGATATTTTTAAGCAGGTTCAAATTAATATTCCGCTGTTAGATGCCGTTAGGGAGATGCCTGGTTACGCCAAATTTCTCAAGAATGTCATGTCAAAGAAATATAAATTTGGGGAATTTGAAACGGTAAGGATGGCAGATGGTTGCATGAGTATTCTTCATCGGCAGCCACCCCAGAAAAAGAAGGATCCGGGGAGCTTCATCATACCTTGTGTAATCGGAGACAAATTTGTGGGTAAGGCACTTTGTGATCTTGGTGCTAGTGTTAATTTAATGCCAAAGTCTGTTTTTCAGAAACTAGGTATTGGAAAGGCGCGGCCCACGACAGTAACTCTGCAGCTGGCAGACCGCTCTTACGTTCATCCAGAGGGAAAGATTGAAGATATTCTGGTAAGAGTGGATAAGTTTATTTTTCCTGCTGACTTTCTTGTCTTAGATTGTGAGGCAGACGAAAATGCACCAGTCATCCTTGGGCGACCCTTCTTAGCCACGGGAAGATCACTGATTGATGTGGAGAAAGGAGAACTCACCATGCGCGTGAACGATCAAGAGATTAAATTAAATGTTCTCCAAGCAATGAAACATGCTGATGTGGATGAGGAATGCAAGGCTATCATTGAAGTAACCCTTGATCATCCATACATTAGGTCGGGCTGTCATGATATAAACTTTGGCCACTGCTGCGACAACCACTTACAGGCCTGTCACGACAGCAACGAAGACAGCACCGACGACAGCAACTCCTCTGAATCCGATACATCTGATACTGAAGATCAGGAGGAGGTAAACTGGTTAGGCTATCGTCCAAGTAAGTTATTCGAACCTTTGAATTATACTTCGGATAACCATTTAATCCAAAAGCCATCTACTATTGAACCACCTGCCTTAGAACTGAAGCCCCTGCCAGGGCAGCTTAAATATGCTTTTCTTGGTTCAAATGACACACTGCCCGTAATCATCTCTGCTAAGCTGCCGCAGGAACAGGAACGACAGCTAGTCAGCATGCTAAGGCAGCACAAGAAGGCGATTGGATGGACGATAGCAGACATTCAAGGCATCAGTCCGGCGTTATGCATGCACAAAATCCTCCTGGAGGAAGATCATAAGCCGACTATTGATGCCCAAACGCGGCTAAACCATGCGATGAAAGAGGTGGTGCGTAAAGAGATAATTAAGTGGTTAGATGCTGGTATTATTTACGCCATCTCAAACAGCAAATGGGTGAGCCCGGTGCAATGTGTTCCCAAGAAAGGAGGAATGACCGTGATAACCAATGAGAACAATGAGTTAATCCCAACCAGGACTGTAACCGGTTGGAGGGTTTGTATGGACTATCGGAAGCTTAACAAAGCTACCCGAAAGGACCACTTTCCTTTACCCTTTATTGATCAAATGCTTGATAGATTAGCGGGTAAATCTTACTATTGTTTTCTTGATGGTTACTCAGGTTACAACCAAATTGCTATTGCACCTGAGGATCAAGAAAAGACGACCTTCACATGCCCCTACGGAACGTACGCTTTTAGGAGAATGCCATTTGGACTCTGTAATGCACCTGCCACCTTCCAAAGGTGCATGATGGCCATATTCTCCGACATGGTAGAGGACTTCCTAGAGATTTTTATGGATGACTTTTCCGTCTTTGGAGACGATTTTGAAAGCTGCCTTGGCAATCTTCAAAAGGTACTTGAAAGATGTGAAAAAGCTAATCTTGTTTTGAATTGGGAAAAATGCCACTTTATGGTGGATGAGGGGATAGTTCTCGGCCATAAGATTAGCTGCCGTGGGATAGAAGTCGACAGGGCTAAGATTGAAGTAATTGAGAAGCTGCCGCCGCCAACTACAGTCAAGGGCATAAGGAGTTTTTTAGGGCATGCTGGTTTTTATCGAAGATTTATCGCAAATTTCTCAAAAATCACCAAGCCCCTATGCCATCTCTTAGAGCAGAACCGACCCTTTGACTTTAATGATGAATGTACTGAAGCATTCAAGGTTCTGAAGGAAAAACTAGTGACAACCCCCATAGTACAGCCACCAGACTGGACACAGCCATTTGAGATTATGTGTGATGCTAGTGACTATGCTGTCAGGGCAGCACTTGGGCAGCGTAGAAATAAGCTGTTTCATGTCATATACTACGCCAGCAAGACATTAAATGACGCCCAAGTGAACTACACCACCACAGAAAAGGAGCTATTAGCTGTGGTGTTCTCCATTGACAAGTTTCGTTCTTGTTGAGTGGATCACACGAATGATAATAACCAAGAGGGGGGTGAATTGGAATTTTAACGATGTTGTAACGGAAATTGCAACTTAAAATTTTGACACGGGAATTTAGAGTGGTTCAAGTTCACCAACCGAACTCTACATCCACTACCTTAGTCTCACCAAGGATTTCCAACAATTTCCACTAAATTGTTCGTCCCCTTTTTCCAGGACAAGGAGGCAACCTTTACAATTTCGGTTAATTTTTCTACCCAAAAATTAACCCAATTCTCACACAAAAGAACAAAGAAATTTTGTGGCTAATAAGGTATCTCTCAATACAAATGATAACCCAATATCAAGCACTCAACCCAATTGAACAAAATAGAAATGAAGGATACAATTGGGATTTCTAGACAAAGTAGGATTTTTGCACAAATGCTTGGATTTGATGTTTTGATATCTTCTTGAGGTTCAATGATGTGTTGCTGGAGCTTCTTGGGGTCTTTTTATAGCCTCTTGATGATTTTCCAACCGTTGTGAGTGTTGACTTTAAGATTATAGCCGTTGGAAAGCTTTTTCTCCACTTTCTTGCACTTTTCCAGCTATGCGTATCGATACTCTATAGTGGGGTATCGATACCTGTCTCACAAGAAAATAGCCGTTGTGTACAAATAATAAAGGGGTATCGATACGCGTTCTTGGCGTATCGGTACTGGGTATCGAAACAGCACAGGCTGTATCGATACCTTTTTCTCGACATAGCTCACTGTCAAAAGTGGTATCGATACTAGGGTTAGGGGTATCGATACCGGTTTAGTGACCGTTTAAAAATCTCAACGGTTATATTTTTAAACCGACTTTGAATTTAATAATTATAATATGGTATCGATACCGGTTTATCCGTATCGATACTGATTTCATAGCGTATCGATACTGGGGTTTGCCGTTTCGATACGTGTTCCGGCAGTGGCAAAACTTTGCTAAAAAGGTATCGATACTCCTTGATGGGTATCGATACTGGTTGACGTTTTTCAATAT
This sequence comes from Hibiscus trionum, assembly GCA_030270665.1. NCBI lineage: Eukaryota > Viridiplantae > Streptophyta > Magnoliopsida > Malvales > Malvaceae > Hibiscus > Hibiscus trionum. The sequence goes on along the minus strand of BSYR01000024.1, from coordinate 31,044,199 downwards.
TTTTGCCTTGGAACACTTAGAAAATATTTGAGTTTGAGTTCTAATAAATCAGTTTAAAGTCTTTGGAGTTTCAAAAAAAAAAATTATTAAGGGATTTGTACAAACAATTTTAAGTTCTTCAATTTGATCTTTAAAGATCTAGTTATATCAAAATCAAACATAGGTTTTACAGTTCTTACATACTTGGGACGAAGGTGATAGTGCACACAGACCATTCTGCCCTGAAATATTTTTTCGCAAAGAAGGATGCAAAGCCTAGATTGATACGGTGGATCTTGCTATTACAAGAATTCGACCTAGAGATCAAGGACAAAAAGGGGACAGAAAACCAGGTGGCAGACCACTTGTCAAGATTGGAGAAGGGACAGAGTCTACCAATTGATGAGACAAACATACTGGAGACCTTCCCAGATGAGCAGCTCTTTGCTGCCGCAATCGCTGCCGCGACAGCCATGGCGGCAGGTAAGTCTTCTGAACTCCCCTGGTATGCTGATTTCGTTAATTTTATAGTTAGCGGAATACTCCCCTCTGATCTTAATTATCAAGCCAGGAAGAGGTTCCAAAATGATGTCAAGCATTATTATTGGGACGAACCTCTTCTTTTCAAACTATGTGCAGATCAGGTTATAAGGAGATGCGTACCACAAGAAGAGCAAGAGGACATTCTCCATCACTGCCATGCTTCCCAATATGGAGGTCACTTAGGAGGCAACAAAACTGCTGCCAAGGTGCTGCAGTCAGGATTCTACTGGCCGACACTATATAAAGATGCACAGGACTTTTACAAGAACTGTGACAGGTGCCAGCGGACAGGTAACATCTCGAGGAGAAACGAGATGCCACTGCAGAACATTCTGGAAGTCGAGATCTTCGACGTTTGGGGGATTGATTTTATGGGACCTTTTCCATCTTCATGTGGAAATTTATACATCCTCCTAGCAGTAGATTATGTCTCTAAGTGGGTTGAAGCTATCGCCACACAAAAGAATGATGCCAAGACGGTCCAAAAGTTTTTACACAAAAACATTTTTTCGAGGTTTGGCATCCCTAAGGCGATTATCAGTGATAAAGGGAGACATTTTGATAATAGGGTAATTGCTGCCGCCTTGAAGAAATATGGTGTCAAGCACAGGATTGCGACAGCATACCACCCACAGACCAATGGACAGGCTGAGATATCCAATAGGGAAGTGAAGAACATTCTTGAGAAGATGGTTAAGTCAACTAGGAAAGATTGGTCTTTACTTCTGAATGATGCATTATGGGCATATAGAACAGCGTTTAAGACTCCATTGGGCATGTCTCCATATCGATTGATTTATGGGAAAACCTGTCATCTGCCTGTCGAGATCGAGCATAAAGCATACTGGGCAATTAAGGCAGTGAACATGGACTTGGACAAGGCAGTCCAGAAAAGGCTGTTAGATCTGAACGAGCTTGAAGAAATACGGACAATGGCCTACGACAATGCAAGAATCTACAAGGAAAAGACAAAGAAGTGGCATGACAAGAAGTTGCTGCCACGTCAGTTCTGCCCAAGGCAGCTTGTGTTGTTATTCAATTCTAGGTTGAAGCTCTTCCCAGGGAAGCTTAAATCTAGATGGTCAGGCCCGTTCCAAGTTGTACAAGTTTTTCCCCATGGTGCCATCACAATTCAATCATTAAAAGATGGGCACCAATTCAAAGTTAATGGACAGCGCCTCAAGCATTATCAAGGGACTGAAGCCCCAGGAATACAGGAAGTGGTTACTTTAGGAGATGCCCCACAAGGCATCCCTAATTTAACCTAAGTTTTATTATTTATTTATTTATATTATTTATTAGGAAATTAGGTTTATTTTAGTCAAATAATGTTTTTATTTTTCTGTCTTTAGGAAATAAAGAAGTCAAGAAGAAAAGGAGAAGTGACCCAAGCCCACCATCCATCCATCAGCCCAACAGAGCCCATTTATTGAAGCCTGTCGTTTCGGCTGCCGCCGCAGACGGATAAGACAGGCTGTCAACAGACTGACACGGCAGACGCAGAAGCGTGTGGCAGACGCGTAGCAGACGTATAAATACGTGTCAGACACGTCAGACACGCTAAATCCCAACAGTCGCTCCGTTATTCACGCCTGCCGTTACAGCATTAAACGGGCAGCACCTCGACCGCTATAAAACCCCGTTTTCATTTTCATTTTTCTCACTTCTGCTTCTTCTTCCTTGCTTCCTCCTCTAGTTGTTATTTGCTTTCTTTATTTCTACAACCCTTGCAACTAATATGTCTACTAGACAGACCCGCCGCAGTGCTGCCTCAGCCTCCTCATCCGCAGCAGCATCACCGTTCGCCAACAAGGAGTTATGGGAAGAGAGGGGCTTCGTCTACACCCGCAAAGCACCAAACATGGGGCTCCGACCATTCATTGCGAGGGCCATACGAGCTCAACTATGAGAGCAATTCGCAGAACAGCCAGCAGAACTAAACGACACCCTGGTTAGAGAGTTCTACGCTGCCATTGACAGCAGAACGGCAACATCTGTCACCATCCGAGGAGTGGAGGTGCCATTCACAGCTGACAGCATCAACCACATGTTTGGCCTCTTCTTTGGCCCCGATGATGATGCCCACCAGAAATTTCTCGACACCCTCGATGCTGCCGCCTATGATGCTGTCATGGCGGAGGTGACAGAGGAAGGAACAACATGGACAACCAGCAAAAAGAACCCCCACTCCGTCAAAAGGGGGCAGCTGCTCCCAGAAGCTAAACTTTGGAACGCTTTCATCAAAAAGCGTATCATGCCATCTTCCCATCATACGACAGTGAACCAGCAGCGGCTCGCACTCCTCCATTCAATCATGCACGACAGGCCTATCAACGTGGGTCGTTATATGAGGGAGAGCATTTTGTATTGTGCCCATCGAACAGACTCTCGCCTCTGCCTGCCGTTCACGATAACTTCTCTCTGCCGCTGTGCTGCTGTCCCCGAGGTATCCACCGACAAATTAGTCAATGGTCGTGGCTGGACTGAAAACAACATCTCAAGCCTCATGGAGGTCATAGCTGCAACACCCATAAACTCCTTCAACCCAGCTGCCTCCCCTACAGACTCAGATGAGGAGCCTGCCACAGAACTTGCCGCCGCCACCGCCCCGACAGACCATTCTGCCACCATCCTTGCTGCAATCCAACGAGTAGAAGAACGACAAATGGGAATGATGACCTTCATCCGGGACTTCACCAACGCAACGGTAAATTTCATTACCGACACTTTACATTATACGGATGTCATCTTCCCCACCTTCCCTGCCCATTATTTTCATACCCCCTCCCCTACACCCACACCACCTGTCTCCCCCCATGCACATTCTGCTGCCTCCACCCCTTCACCTGCCCGGACGGCAGCTGCGAATCCTCCGGTCGACAGCTCTGCACGTGGAACCAAGCGGCCAGCTACAGCCGACATCGAAGAAGAACCTCTAATTCGAAGGAATTTAGAAAGGGAGTTTACACCTGTCAAGCGACAGAAGCACGTGGCAGACAGGAAGCTGATGCCCAAGGCTAGCACCTCCACCAGCGGCACGTGGGACAGTGGCAGCAGTTCAGACGTCCAGCTCGTTGAGCAAACTGTCCAGCCTCCACCACAGCCCAGACGCCGCCATCAGATCCGTGTCAGCAGCAATAGCGAGGACAGCGATTGAAAATTTAAGTCTTTTATTTCCTTGCTGCCTGCCTTATATATTTTGTGATGTACTTGCCTTCATGTTTTTGTTTTTCTGTCATTTTGCATTGAGGGCAATGCAACCCTCGAGTTTGGGGGTGGCAACCCTCCATCATTAATGGAGTCTTAGTACATCTTTTTATTAATTTGTTGTGTCTTTTATTTATTTAATTTCTCTTATAAAAAAAAATCAGAAAAGATTAAACTGTTGGCTTAAAACTGTGAAGTTAACTTACCTGTCATGACAGCTCTGTCGTGGCAGCATCTTTAGGACAGTTTAAGGAGAAGTTTAGAGCCTTTCTATAGTTCTGAAAACTTAAACACCATTGTGACTGTTATACTGCTTAGATTTCTTTTAGCCAAACTAGAATAGGAAAACTTAGCACTTGAATAGCCCCTAGAGGTGCCTAACACTGGCTCTAGGAAAGAAGTTTAGCAAAAGAAAATCAATAGCCCTAGAGGTGCCCGAAACCGGCTCTAGGAAGTTAGCTAGAGGTGCCCGAAACCGGCTCTAGTGAAACTTTAGCTAGAAAAATAGAAAAATCAAGTCAAAACAGAAAATCAAAGAAGCATGAAAATGTGCCCTCAAAAAGATAAAACTTTGGCATAAAAATTCAAGTTAAGGGTTGAATATTCTAGTGAAACTAAGAGAGTCTTAGCATATAACTGTTCACAAGCATGCACACACTGCACGAGGACTATAGGGAGATTCCGGACAGATCCTAATCTTACCGACAGATTGCTGCCGTTACAGAGAATGAGCGACAGGTAAGGGACAGTTCACTGTTTGAAGGCCAACACAAAAAAAATTCTATATTCTTTTTCTTTTAGGTCTTAGTTGCTTGAGGGCAAGCAAAAACTTGAGTTTGGGGGTGTGTTGAGTGTGTAAAAGTTCTATTATTTACACCCTTTTTAACCCATATTTCTGCTGCATTCAAGCATCATTGCATTGCATTTAGGTTAGTTTACAGTAAAACATCACAAATGGATTAAAGGCACGGATTCTACTAAAAGATGCCTTATTTTGCAGGTTGCTGCCATCGTAGACGGTGAAGGCAGGCGCTGGGCAGAGAAGCAGAAGAGCTGAGCTGGACAAGCAGACGACGAGGACGAAGCTGCCATGGAGCTGTCGTGACAGCAAGGTGACAGCGGCCTTATGAAGAGGAAAAGTAAAGTGGACCTCGATAGATAGAGAAAAATCTGCTCGTCTGTCGTGTGAAAGCCAAATATTTTTCCAAGCCCCGGATCAAAAGATATGTCAAGCCAAAGCTCAAGGAGAGGAATTCCCATGAAACAAGGAGGACGGCTGAAAAGTAGGAATCCTTAGAGATTAAGCATTCATTAGAATCTTACTTTTCATTAAAGTTGTAATCCTTGTTAACTTAGAATACTTGAGCCCAAAGCTTATATAAGGGCATAGATTTAACCTAGGAGGCATCATACCCCATAACCGATAACCTAAACCCCTCTGTCGTTTACCCGTCGTCGGCATGTTCTAAATTCCCCCTAGGGCCACGGGTTGTTTTGTAAAGTAGTTGCAAGGGTTGTTTTGTTTTAGGATTTTCCAAGTTCAATAAAATAAACTTCAAGTTCTCTTATTTTGGTTTTAATATCTTGCAAGAGCATCGGGAGAGCATTGTGAGGTTATCTATTTACTTAGCATCGGGAGAGTTAAGTATACGAAAGAAATAAGAGCGAGTTCTCTAGTTTATAGTTGAACTATCTTGTGCCTAGGGATAGGGCAAGGTTAAGTGGCTAAGGAAGAATTCATACACATCGGTGTTCATCCTTCGATTCACGCCGGGAGGTATCGTCAAAGACGTGATCATCGACAGACTTGGACCTAGGGATAGGCCAAGGCAGATCTGGGATTCTTGCCAAACTTGAACGTACTGAGTTGGTGTGTTTGCTGCCGCGACGACCAACGGACAGCTGCCGCGACAGGTGCTGTCGGCGACAGAACTGGAGTTCCTAAGCAATACAATACCTGCACTACTGAGCAATTCAATACCAGCCCATTCTCCCTCTCTTGATATTCCAACTCTTTTATTTACGTTTTCCTTTATTAATCTCGTGACAATTCTCTCAATTATTTCCTTTACTTCGTGCAGTGAAATTAAGGTGAAGTCATAAGCCCAATCCCTGTGGAGACGATATCCGATACTTCGTATCATTTTACTACTTGCGTCGTGTATACTTGCACTACAATTGCGATAGACTCTTTTACACGCAACATGAGAATTGCCCATAATTCTGCATGTAAAGGAGAGACGATTCCAACAGATTTATGGAAGCCGAAGTGCCACTCACCTCCCTTGCCGCGAACTACCCCTCCAATGTAACCAACTCCGGTGGATGGCGAGACACCTCCATCAATGTTCAAACAAGGACCATTCAAAGTGATGCCATGCCATTAAAGTTTAGGATTTAAAGTTTAGGAGTTTATGTTTTAAAATTTAATATTAGTGTTTAGAAGTTAGTGTTTATGGTTTAATTTTTTAAAATTAGGGTTAGAAATTTATAATTTGAGTTTTACAAATATTTAGAGGTTTCATGTTTAATTATATCTTACCTCTTAATATTAATTTTTGGTCATAAGGTTGACTTAGAAATTAAGTTAGACCTCCATCTTTCCATATTAGGAGAGAGGAGACCGTGTATAACTTAGTCAAATATGAGTGTGTATTGATTTAGTATATATATATATAGGAAAATTCTACAACGCGCGACGAACACCGATGAACACTATTAAGTTAATTAATAAAGATTTAAAATTTCAAGGACCCATCATATAATTAATAATTTTTTTAAAAAAAAATTCAATTAAATTATTTTTATGTATATTAAATTTTTTTAATAAGGGTAAACTATATATTTAGTACATCACCTATTTTTGTATTTCTATTGAACCCTCATTATTTAAATATTATTTCAATTTGACCCTATTCTTTATAAAAAATAATTTAACCCTTAACCCTCAACCCTCAACCTAAAACCCTAAACTATTAAACATTAAACTCTTAAACTCTTAAACCTATACCCTAAACCATATACCATTAAAAATAATTTCACCATCATCGATTCAATTCAATTCAATGAATTGTTGAATCTCCTAAAAAAATTAATTAAATTATTTTTTATATATATATCAAAATTAATTAAACTCGAATCTCCTAAAATTAACACTATCATCTTATTTGAGACGAAAAGTTCATCACAATTAATCATAATTAATTGTGATGAGTTGAGGGCGGTGATAGAGTCGGTGGTTCTGTGTATAAGAGTGCGAGATGTGCTGGTTTGGGAGCCGAACGTGTGTAGACAATTCTCAATCAAGGAATTGATGAATCTCATGAGCTCGTTTGGGGTCCTGGAAGATGGCTTAGAGACATTTCAAGTATGGAATTTGCAGGTTCCACAAAAAATTCAATGTTTTTATGGTTTGTAAAGATTTACCGACTTTATGTATGCTTCAGGCACGGGGAGTTCAATTAATTATAATTAATTGTGATGGTCTTTTCATCTCAAATAAGATGATAGTATTAATTATAGGAGATTCGAGTTTAATTAATTTAGATATATATATAAAATAATTTAATTGAATTTTTTAGGAGAATTCAACAATTCATTGAATTGAATTGAATCGATAATGGTGAAATTATTTTTAATGGTATATGGTTTATGGTATAGGTTTAGGGGTTTAAGGTTTAATAGTTTAAGGTTTTAGGTTGAGGGTTAAGGGTTAAATTATTTTTTATAAAGAATAAGGTCAAATTGAAATAATATTTAAATAATGAGGGTTCAATAGAAATACGAAAATAGGTGAGGTACTAAATATATAGTTTACCCTTATTAAAAAATAAAATTTTAATATATATAAAAAATAATTTAATTGAATTTTAAAAAAAAATTATTAATTGTATGATGGGTCCTTGAAATTTTAAATCTTTATTAATTAATTTAATAGTGTTCATCGGTGTTCATCATTACTGGTGTTCATCGGTGTTCATCGCACGTGGTAGACTCATATATATAATCAAAGTGGACAATTGAAAATGGATCAAAAAAAAAGTGGACAATTGAAAATCTGAATTGCTAAAAATAACAAACAAAGATACTACTTGTAATCACCTTAGCTTAAAAAAAAGTAAAATTATACTAGCCCCACGAATCGATTCAGATTAAATCAATTCAAATAAGACTCGAACTTTAATACTCATTATAGAGGTTTTCAAATAAATAAAAATAACTTATATTATCCATCTATTCATGTTGTGTTTTATTGTATTAATTCGAATTTACGAATATAAATATAACTCTACTTAAGCAAAAATATATTATATTATATTATATTTGACTGACAAAATAAAACTGACTATTGGATGGAAGGTTTATTAGACACGTGTTCAATAGTAACAGGCCGGGTTAAGTATATTTCTGTATTGGGACAGCAGCACTTAAAAGTGAGTACCTTCATGCTTGGACGAGTGTCGGACACTTATCCATTATGCAGGAGTTGGAACAGCACCACTTAGTTTTCAGACAGAATATATAAAGCGAGTACCTTCATGCTTGGATGAGTGTCGGACTTCAATTCAATTCGCTATTTCTGACATGGATAAATTGTTCCTGTCTTTCTACCTTTCTGTAAACTGCTCCAAAAAGATAAAAGTGATAAGCTAACTACAAAGCGCATAAATCACACATGCTTTTTTGGAAAACCGAGTCGTTGATAACTCCTAATGTTAGGCATTAGGCATTGTTAATTTGATTCCATGAAGTGCAGGCAGAACTTGTGCAGTAATTTCCGGATTTTAATTCAATTTTGTTTTTTAAAATCATTACTTTTAAGGTCTAAGGATTTTAATTAAGGTTTAGTGTTTAGGGGTTTAAGTGTAAGAGTTTCAAAATTAAGAAAGGTTAAAATTTAAATTTTATAGGTTAAAACCTAAAACCTTGACAATATTATCCTAAACCTAAAACCTAATCTCTAAACTCTAAATATTAACTCTAAACTTTAAATTCTAGCCATAAACCCTAAATTTTAAACACGTACACTTAAACTCCAAATCCCAAACCAAATCCATGAACCTTAAACTAAGGCTCTTGTAAAAAAAATTATTTCCACGCTCACTACATATCCCTTTTTATAATTAAAACAAGGATTAATATCCTATACACAGGCGGTGGAAATTGAAAGTTTCCACAAGCGCCTTAATTTTAGGGTATAAGGTTTAGGGGTTTATGTGTAGGGGTTTAGAATTTAGGGATAGTTGTTTCAATTTAAGGTTTAAGGTTATAATTTAAGGTTTATAGGTCATGGTTTAGTTTTTAGGGTAATATGGTGAGGATTTAGGTTTTAACCTATCAACCCTAAATTATAACCCTAAACCTTAAATTAAAACAACTATCCCTAAAGTCTAACCCCTACACATAAACCCCTAAACCTTATACCCTAAACTAACTTCATATATCCTAAAATTAAGGCGCTTGTGAAAAGTTTTAGTTTTCACCGCCGCCTGTGTATACAATATTTATCCTTAAAACAATACCTTTTAGAGATTTCAAGAAAAATCCTGTTATGTACGTTACAGTGGGGGGATTTTCTTGTTCAATGAAGGTTTCATCAACTGACTATGTTCAATGTGTTGTGAATAAAATAACGAAGAACAACGAACAAGAACAAGAAGAACAAAGAGATGAGAGAAAGAGGGAGGTTTGTATTATTCTCAAATATAGACTTGTATACAATGCCTTCAATGAATCATCTATTTATAGGCATAAGAAGTACATAATACATTAAACTCTAATTCATAGAGATAATATTCCTAATAATAAATAAATCAAACTCATTTGATAAAGTTCTAATCATGATAGACATCCACATAGATAAATATTCATAACACTCCCCCTTGGATGTCTATGAAGATAATGTGCCTCGTTAAAACCTTACTAAGATAAAAACCCAGTGGGAAAAAAAATTCTTTAGTGAAGGAAAAAGAGTACACACATCTTTGATACGCATAACATGTTGCCTCATTAAAAACCTTACCAGGAAAACCCATTGGGACAAAACCTCGGTTAAAGGAAAAATAGTGCAATGCGTATTTACTCCCCATCATGCAAACATCACAGGAGATCTTTGAATCTTCATAATTTAATCTTGAATATCATTTTTCTAAAGATCGTGAGGGATGAAACTTTAGAGTAATATGTTCCATGATGTATCCACTTTCAAACTGAGATAAACATCTTGCATTATCTTCACACAAGATAGCTTTTATCATATCTTGTAAAAGTAAATCCACATATCTTTTGGATATGTTGGGTCAATGGTCTTAGCCAAACACATTTTTTTGGCTTGCCTCGTGCATAACAATTATTTCTACGACATTTGAGGAGGCATCAACGAATGTTTGAAGATCTAAATGTAATGATCTTTGTATAATCATAGATATTTCTTGACCAACTAATATATAGTGCTTCAAGACCAAGAAAAATATAATTATCTTTATTCACATCCAACAATCTTACAACTATTGAGATACTCAATAGATATGCTCTATTCATATTGAATCTTCTTTAAAATTCTTTCAGCTTATGTCTATTCATAGACAAAAGAAATATATAAAAATGTTCGATCTTCAGGTCGAGATAAACTTGATGTCAAGATTCAAGTACTTGTATTGAAAGTACTTCATGAGTTTCCAATTTGAAGCTCTTTAGGAGTTCTAAAATTATCATAATGGATCTTGATCCAAACTCCTTTATAAAATACATAAGAAAATCTGATCATTCTTATAGTATTTTTTCAATTAGTATTCACTAAGGCGATTATACCAAATGCGCCAAAATATTCATGAGACATGTCTAAATAAATTTCTTCAGAAATTTCCAAATGCTTATAGCATTTTAGATCCTTCAAGGATAAATATGGATCCACAAATAATTAGACGCATGTAAAATTTTCATAACTGCCAAAGTAATTGCATCCACCATGAAGTAATTAAAACTTTTTATAAATCATAGTTCAAGTCGTATTTACGACTACTTATTTGTGCCTCACTTGCATTACACCTTTAGGTGTTTGGACTGCTGGTCCAAATGCTTCTATTTTAGAAGTTCAAAGCGTCTTTCAACATCGGCCAATTCAATATCTATACTTCTGGATAGATTTTATACAAGATCCTCGATTTCTTTCTTTACTTCTATAGAAGTATTTTATGTAAAATTGTTTGTAAAATCGTTGTCGACAACTTTCCAATTTTCTAGTTCCATTCTCGTAATGACATAACTCATCGAGATCTCTTTAAGATTTCAATCTTTATTTCAGGTACCTGAAACTCTTATAGAGTTTTATTATTTGTTATGTCTTGGGTCTCTTCAGGAGCACCCGCCTCCAATATATGACCATCTCATATTACTTTCTATTTACGAGAATTTTGATCATTGGAACCATTTCAGCTATCATGCTTCAGGCATGATTTACATTCTCTCGCTCTAACATGTAATTTAAACTTAGAGCGTTTCAGCTGGTATATGAGACTTAATTACTCTCATTGGGTCAGTAAATATGTCTGGCAGTTGACATGTAATAACATGAATTATCTTATGAACTTCTAGTTCATATACGAGGATCTAGATAATGATAATTCATTTTCCTCTATCCAGCTTATTATTATCTCCCCTGATGTTGAGAAAAATCATGTCATAAATGATTCTCCAATTAATGTTTAAGAATTTAAACATAAAAGGAGACTCGTACTCAATATATATTCTCAACCTTTTTTATTTACCCATTTTGTGCGTTGTGGTGGAGCAATTCATATCGCACATTCAAAAATCATAAAATGGGAAATGTATGGTTTCTGACCAAAAACCAATTATAACGGGGAGTTTATTATAACTCGTTGGCTTGATGCGTATAAGTGTTGCTATATGGAAACACCATATAAATAATAACTCTTTTGTTCTCATAGTTTAGTTATTAAATAGGAGGCATCCAATTGAAATTTTGCTAAACTATATTTTTCATAATCAATAGGCTTTGTAACAATTGATATAGCCAAAAATATAAACCCACTAGCTTTTCAAGACGAATAGTCTAACTGCATAATCTGAATCTTTTTAGAATCAATCTTACAAACTTCTGGTTGTAAGTCGATAAAACAATGTAGATGCATCTACTAAAATCATATAAAACTTTCCACATTTGTGGATATATAGGCCCATATTTCGTTCAGATATGCAAGACATACAGTCTTAACTTCAGTACAAGAACTTTAAGTTCTAATTCTTTTGGTAAGTGGGATCATCTATATCATTTGAGAACAAACAACACAAGAACTTCATGTTCTTTTAGTAAGTGGAATTTAATCAATTCCTTTAAGCAACACAAGAACTTCACGTTCTTTAATAAGTGGAATTTAATCCATTCCTTTGAGAATAAGCACCACAAGAACTACAGGTTCTTTTAATACATGTGCATGTAAATCTCAATAATTTCTGCACCATTATTGATCAGGATGGTCTAACCGATCATGCCAACTATATATATGTGTGTATATATCTCTGAATTTGTAAACTTCTTGTTTACCATAACATGTAATTCAATCTTACTCGTACATGTCTAGTACGACCATCAAAATTGTTCCTTTAAATAGGAATATATTTAGCTCTTTCGGAGCTTTCAATTGAAATTATCTTTTGGTAGTAATATATAGCTCTCCTAGAGCTTTCAACTGACTTTTTGGCTACCAGAACTTATATTCATATTGACTTATTTCAAATGCCAATTGATAACATATGTTATCTATAATTCCCAAAGGGATAGTTTGTGAACTCATATTGCTCTCTTTATGACTTTGACGAGTATAACGCGCTGTGAATATGGAATAAAGTTCCATTTGACAATAACATATTTGCTCAACCAGAGCCTTTTGTGATATTAGTACTTCCGGATATAGTACTCACATTATTCCCTTGCATTTTAATCGAGAAATGCATAATTGTGCACCTTTCAAAATGTGCTTTGTTTCATTTACTTCAGGTAATGAAAATATGTACTTTGTATCATTCACTTCGAGGAATGAAAAATATAAAATATAGCACATCATATCAAGTCGATTATCTATCAGAGATAAACTTTCAAGTGCTCTTCCGAAGTATTGATATTTTAGTACTTTGAGAAATACTACTCATATTTCCCCTTGCATTTAAATGGGAAAAATATTTTTTTATGCTTAAGTACAATATGAGTACTTGCATTATCTGCTAGGCATAAATAGCCACAATTCTAGGCATAAATAGCCACAATTCATTGTATATTTTATTCCGGAAGTAATCATATTCTTCAAATAATAAATAAACATAAAACGTAAATAAATAATATGTGAAATAAATAAACATAAAACAAACTAACATAAATAAATAATAAATAAAACGAATTAACATATAAAAAAAACCAATTATTCCTGTTATGAGAAAATTAACAATATCCAATTGAGTTGGACCAATAACGCCATAATTATTTTTGCCATAAACAAATTTTGTTTATATTTTATTTCATTTATCATTCATGATTATGGATAAAGTTCATAGTACTTTGGCGTTTGACAAGTACGAAACCAATGGTTTATAACATCACATTGGTAAAATGATTTCACTTCCTTAGAATGATCTTTATCACTCTTGTCATCCTTATAACTTCGCTACCAGCGGGTAGAAGTATTCTTAAAATGACTATATTTTTTCATGTGTATATTCATAGCCTCGACCACGACCACAACTTTTAATGTGATTTTTTATTCCTTCCATAATATAATCTCACATTCACTTCAAGGAATGGAGTAGAGCCAGTGGGCCTTTAAAACCTTTTTCACATATCCTTATCACAGAGAACAAAGATTTAATCCTCGTACGCGACATTGTTAAACCTGTCCACAAGGTCATTTAAAAACCTCCTTTGAGACCAGTAGCCTCGCAGAACGGGATGTCCAGCCAATTATACTTGGATTATATCGAAATTATGTCTCTAATTGAATAATGATTTACCATGTTTGCATTCACTTCAGGGAATAAAACAGATCCAATAATCGCATGGAATAAACATCATGCTTGCATTCACTTCAGGGAATGTTCCATCATTGATAATTGCATGGAATAAACATCATGCTTGCATTCACTTCAGGGAATGCCCCATCATTGATAATCGCATGGAATAAACATCATGCTTTGCATTCACTTCAAGGAATGTCTCCCATAAAACTTTTTGGATCAAGAAGAATTTTCGTAACTTGAAATTGGGAGAAGTCTATGGTCAAGTTTTTCAACGAAGAAGAAATATTGCTTTCGAGCAAATATAGACTTTATAATAATCTTCTTGTAAATTCAAAATCACCATGATTTATCGCACTTTAAAATAATAATATAAAGAATAAAAATAAAACCAAAATTTACCGATATTGATTTTTCTCTCGTGGACAATGGAGACATAGCATATGACGGAGATAGCTTCTCATAGTCCCTTTATATCATATCTCTTTCCAAGCCATTTAAGCATATCATGTAAAACTCAAAACACGGTTAAAAATATTAACTTTTACCAAATAAAATGACATAAATAATAATATGAAAAATATCAAATATAATCATATAAGTAAAAGTATGAATAAGCATACCGCTAATTAACCCTTTTAGGAACAAGAGAAAACACACGTAATTTACACCAAACGCAACCTCTTCGTCTCTGTCCATTCGTCTTTTGGTTTGTGAGAAGCCACAAATTTATCTCTTTCCAATGTTCGAATAAAATTAAACATACTTCCAAACTTTTCAAAAATTAAAACCAAGTTAAAATATAAAGAGAAAGACAATCGGTAACTAAAAAAAATAAGGAGAAAAAAAAAACTTATCTTTGGTTCATTCTATAATCGAATTCTTCCCGGTAACTTCTTTTGAATTCGAACGATGAAGACCTCAGTTGATTAGAGTCTCGTGCTGATAACGTGTTGTGAATAAAATAACGAAGAACAACGAACAAGAAGAACAAAGAGATGAGAGAAAGAGGGAGGTTTGTATTATTCTCAAATATAGACTTGTATACAATGCCTTCAATGAATCATCTATTTATAGGCATAAGAAGTACATAATACATTAAACTCTAATTCATAGAGATAATATTCCTAATAATAAATAAATCAAACTCATTTGATAAAGTTCTAATCATGATAGACATCCACATAGATAAATATTCATAACACAATGTACTTTTTATATTTTTATTATATTTTTCACTGTGTTTATAAAAAATGAAAAGGGTTATTAAGAAAAACTCAAATACCCGAAACAAAACTTAAAAGATATTGAAAAAGAAAAAAGAATGTGTAGCTTGTAGGAAGGGAAATAGAGATAAAATTAGTCCCACCAACGATAATTAGTTAAATTTATTAATTTGACAAATAAAAGATTAAAATTAATACAATCTTTTAAAACTAAATTTACGTACTTTTATCAACACAAACTTATATACAATACTTATTTATTTTATTGATCTTAAATACAATACGTGTATTAAAATATATATTCAGTTTCGTATGTAAGTAGTTAATGGGATGCATGACGGACCCTTTTCAAAAGCAAAATTGTGTTTATTGGGGTGGGGGCTTAACAATGTTGCTGTTATTTATAGGGAAAATTATATATTTAGTACCCAAATTATGCCCATATTACTGTTTTGGTACTCCCAACTATTATTTTTTATAAAATGGTACCCTAACTATTATTTTTGGCAAAATGGTCAATAACGTTACGTTTTTGTTATATTTTAGTCCAAAACCCTTCAATTTAAAACATTATCTTAATTCTGCAAAACTTCGATCCCATTCTGTCGCATCCCTTTCCCACCCCTTGTATTCTCGCAAATATCTTGATCGTGGAGTTTTGGTCGCTCCAATAGACCCCACATTAGCCTCCACTGTTCCACAAATCCTAAAATTTTGATTGTCCCTAACGTGTTATTTAAACCCAAAACCTAAAAAAAGTGTTCAACTGAAAGAAGGAGAAAATGAAGAATTTACAATTTTAATCCAATATTTAAAATAATGTTTAAATTGATAGAATTTTAGACTAAATTGATAGATTGTATAATTTTTTTTACTAAAACTACTATTAACCCAAGCCACATCACTATTTCCGTTAATTTTAAACGGTGGAAGTATCAAAACAAAACAAAAATATTATGTTAGGTATCATTTTACCAAAAATAATAGTTAGGATACCAAAACAGTAACACGAGAATAGTTGGTACTAAATATGTTTCTTATTTTTTAAATGAAAATATAGATTTAAACATAATATGTTAGTACTTAAATATAAAAATAAAAAAAAATATTTGTATTACAATTATCTATTTCCAACAAAGGATTCCTTACATTGCTCAAATATCTCTCATCTTTATGACAATTTAAGATTTTTCTCGTCGTTTTTTTATTATAAAAATCATTTTGATTGTTCCATGAATTAAATCAAAGGATGAAAAATGTTATTTAAAATGTTATTTTTAGCACCAGTAGAGCTCATATTGTGGTAAGTTTACACTATAATTTCGATATTAAGCAAAATTGTAGTTTTTTTTAAGTATTATATTTTGTGTATAGGAGGAAATGAGTGAAGGGTTAATCTTAAATATTTCAAGTGGTAGCTCGAGGGCGAAGAGTGCGCAGGTTAAGCGAATCTGTCAAGGATCGAGCGTAGGTTAGAAACAACGAAAATTAGAAAAAAAAGGAACATTAAAAAAGAAAATTAGATTTCTTACAAAGAAGAGAGAAATCGGGAAAAAAAAGTGAGAGAGGAAAATAAAAGTCGCCGTTGATGAGATGCCGAAAATGAAACATCTTTTAAGAAAACTCCACATCGGCAGTGCTTTAAATGAGCAGCAACGATTGGCGGAGGCGCTACCCGTGATCAGCCCGAGCCCGAGCCCGAGTCCGAGTCCGAACTCGAATTCCAACTCCAACTCGATGAACGTAACGGGAGTTGAGACGGCGACTCCTTATGAATCGTCCTCGGTTAGTTCGGGCACAATGGGGAGAACCGGGACCGTTGAATCGGTCGGAGGAGACAGAACGGCTGGAGATGAGCTGGATTTTAGTTTATTAGAAGAAGAGTTTCAGATGCAGTTGGCTTTGGCGATCAGTGCCTCGGATCCCGAGACTGTTCAGATCGACGCTGCTAAAAGGATTAGCCTTGCCGGCATCGGTACCAACTCTTTCGTTGAGTTCCCCTCGCTTCGTTATTGGGTAATATAATTTTTCGTATTTCAATTTTTTTAAAACTTTCGTTTTTATAATTAGGTTTTCCGAAATTGCATTACCTGTTTGAAGCAGTAGTAATTGGCAATTATATATATATAAACTGTATTAACGGACTTTTTTTTTCATTTTCCCACTTAATCTGTTTATCAGGTTTCAGTATATTTATACCTTCATTTCATTTGAAGTTTGAATAATTTTGTGAATTGATAATGTTACCTTTTTTTCTTGTAAGTTCTGATTGCATTTCATGTTTATTCATTATATATTACTAGTATATTTATTCACGTATCAGACATCTTATT
Source organism: Hibiscus trionum (assembly GCA_030270665.1). Classification (NCBI taxonomy): domain Eukaryota; kingdom Viridiplantae; phylum Streptophyta; class Magnoliopsida; order Malvales; family Malvaceae; genus Hibiscus; species Hibiscus trionum. The sequence goes on along the minus strand of BSYR01000024.1, from coordinate 31,026,885 downwards.
TATGAATAGTTTTCAACTGCTTCTGGAAAATTCTTATCTTCGATGCCATTCTATTAATCATGGTTGATTGGGAGGAAATTAATTAATTGAAGTTCGATTTCATGTCAAACTCAATTAATTGAAATTTTGCTAAATATATAAATTGGTATGTCTTTATTGGTTTTCTTAATTTTATATGATAACTTAGTTGAATTCTTTGGTTTCTTAATTTTTAGTTTCTATGTGATGCCAAAGTCCCCTTAAAACCATAGATAGTTAGAATGGGAAACCTTTTTATTATTTTGCATGCCATAAACTTTTCATGAATGTTTGTACGAGAAATATATTTCTTGTTTTATGAGTAGGGCTGTAGGGAACTATACCGTTTCCTTTCCTGCTATTATGCTTCTATCTGTTATTGTTTCAATTATTAAGGTGGGATATTGTATAGTAAATGCCATTATGGATATGAATACTAATTGATGTTAGTTTTCATTATGGATATTGAATTAGTTTTGAAATTTATCAGTTTTCCGCCTTTGGTTTATCAATGCTGTACTGGATTTTTTATGTTTTCTTTTGTTAGAGAAGTTCTAGAACTCGTTAGTTAATATATATTCTCTCTCCCCTGCCTTTTTCCTTCTTTTTTTGAGAAAAAGAAACCTAATTTCTATTTAATGTTATTTGCAGAATTATAATGTTGTAAACTATAATGAAAAAATTGTGGATGGATTTTATGATGTGTATGGCATTGCCTCAACTCTGGGTGCACTAGGAAAAATTCCTTCTTTGGTTGATCTTCGAGCAGTATCAGTGTTTGATAATGTCAATTATCAAGTAATTTTTGTTAACCGGTTGCTTGATCCTGAACTGCAAGAGCTCGAGAAAAGAGTATATAACATGTATGTGCAGTCACGAGCTTTTGGCCACGGCCCAGTTGTAAGTGGCATGATTCAGAAAATTGCAGAAATGGTTGTTAATAGAATGGGTGGTCCTGTTGCTGATGCTGAAGAGATGATGAGCATGTGGACCTCAAGAAGTTATGAATTACGAAGTTCTCTTAGCACTGTCATTCTTCCACTTGGACGGCTTGATGTTGGACTTTCCCGCCACAGAGCCCTGCTTTTTAAGGTTGTAATAATCATCTACTCTTCATAGTTTCATAAGTTAAACTAGCTCATGAAAGAAGTATGTTTTCCTTTTAACTTCACTCCTGTCTGCAGCACCCCTCTTCCATTTTCATTTCACAAGTATTGTTTCATTTGCTTTTGCTACTCATAGTATCTTGTGACTTTGTCTAATTTTTCATTTGATTAGGGATAAAGGTGTTAAAACTTTTTATAAGGAATCTGTTTCTTTCTTCTGATTCTAGGTTCTAGCTGATAGAATTAATCTCCCCTGCATGTTGGTCAAAGGGAGCTATTACACGGGTACTGATGATGGAGCTGTGAACTTAGTTAGAATCAACAATGGAAGGTATTTTCCTCCTGCTCTGATCTGCAAATTCTGCTGTCTTTGATTTTGGTAGCTGTGCTTAGCCTTTCTACTATTTCTACATTAGCTTTTTTTTAGTTAGTCCCTCAACAATCAACATGGTGGCATACCAGTTTTTGTTTCTGTTCTGCTTTATGTAGTTTACAGTCAAGTCAAATAGAAAAGTTTAATTTTGTACTGGCACATAGCTGATGCAAATAATTATCTGAAAAAAAATGCAGTGAGTATATTATTGATCTGATGGGTGCTCCTGGGACCCTTATTCCTGCTGAAGTACCAAGCTCTCACCTCCTAAATTCCGCACTAGGTGTAAGGGGCTTTACTGATCTTACGGAAGCCTCCCAAGGTTCACCCTTGCTGCTTGACAAAGGAATTGAAAGTATTGCATCTTCAGCCACTCTAGATATAGGCTCTAAAGATGGTCCCTTGAGGTCAGTGGAATTTGTTAGCAGTCAGACAAACGAAGATGAGAGGAACTTTGCTGGGAGAGCTGTCTCTGAGAGATCTGAACAGGACTTAGGGAAGCTTCTTCCCTTGGCACCTAAATCTAGTGAAAGCATTTCTGGCATTTATGAAAAACCATCGGCAGCTCAAAAGAGAAAGGTTAAAAATGTGTCCAAGTATGTTATTAGTGCAGCAAAGGACCCAGAGTTTGCTCAGAAATTACATGCTGTTCTGTTGGAAAGTGGTGCATCACCTCCTCCTGATTTGTTCATGGATATCAATTCACAGGACCTTAGTGAACAATGTATGTCTGATCAAGTACTGAAAGGGACAAATGTAGATGTAACTGCTAGCTGCCATTCAAATGAGTTGTTAACTAATGACCAGTGTTTTGTATCGTCTGGGATGGAGACTTCAGAAAATACTAGTTCCAATCTTAGACAAAAGCAAATGGATAAACATCAAAGAGATTTGGAAGTGAATGCCATAAAAACTAATGTTTCATCTTCCTATAATGCTTCTAAAGAGGGACTTCTCATTGGTTATACAACTAATGATTGGATACAAGTTCGTGAGTCCTGCTCTGCTGATGAGTTTTGCCAAATGCAACCAGAAAACGTCTTCGCCACAGATGAGAAACTAATACGAAGGACTGCTGATATGGATGTCAGTAAAGAATCTGCATTAGAAATGATAGAAACTGCAGGCAGTGACTTGCACATGGTTGGCAATGATCACAGTGAGAAGATCTATCCTATGTCAAGGGAGGTTTCTGAATGGGAAATTTCATGGGAGGATCTTCAAATTGGTGAACGGATTGGTATTGGTAAGGCGTCCTAATAACCCAATTAATCCTGTTCATTTTTATTGGATCTCGTGTTTTGAATTGATTATTAGTGTGATACAGCTTGTAACACAATTACACAAATGCTGGCTAGGATGTCCTTACTCCTTACGTACATGTTTTTATTGGATGGACATACAGTATGAAAAGCTGAATATAATCTGTCAAAGATATAAAAGTTATTTGTCAGTGCATCCTACTCTCAGCTTAACCTATCAATAACTTATAAATCCTGCCTGCTATGGCACTTAGCACAGTCCTACAGGTCAATTCAGTATGGCTCGCATTTTATATGAACAGGGTTGTGCAAGCATACTACACTTGATAGCTGCAAATGATACTGAATTTAAGAATTTGAGCTACCTCACTTGATATAGTCCTTTTTATTTTTCATGTTTAACTGGACCTCCAGAGTTATAGAATGTGTAGCTTGATTGAAGACTTGACTGTTCCCCGCCAGTCTTTCTTATAGATGAACTCTTGTCTTGTAGGATCATATGGCGAGGTCTACAAAGCTGAGTGGAATGGCACTGTGAGTTACATTTGCTTACATTTTATTCACGGAAATTTTAGTAGTATACTATGACTAGATGATATGATGACTACAATAACATTGCTACATGCCAAGATTTCCAAAAGCATTAATCTTTCATTGACTTTGTTTCCTGGGAAGAAAGGAGTGTTGGTCATGTGATTGAATAATTATCCTAATGTGGTGCAAACTTGTGAACATCTCAAAGATACTAAGATGATCAGCATTAGTTTCTTTGAAACTACTCTTCTATTGATCCAATAACAGTATATGCTTGTTCCAAATGTCTTCTAATGGCATTTTCATTTCTTTGAAACTACTCTTCTATTGATCCAATAACAGTATATGCTTGTTCCAAATGCCTCTTCATTGTCTTCTAATGGCATTTTCATTTGAGTGTTTGTCTATTTGATTCTGTTGGCTCTTCAGGAGGTTGCTGTGAAGAAGTTTTTAGATCAAGATTTCTCTGGCGATTCACTGGTTCAATTTAAATGTGAAGTGAGCCCCAGAAAATATCTTCTATAGCATTACACATGTTTATATAATGTCATGCTTGTGAGCTCAACTTTCCTGTAGAATTGAATGAATTTACAGTGAAATCATCTCTGTTTGATTATCCTTACAGGTTGAATTAATGTTAAGGTTGAGGCATCCAAATGTTGTTCTTTTCATGGGAGCAGTTACTCGCCCCCCACATTTCTCCATACTGACAGAGTATCTTCCCAGGTTGATTTTCTTTATACAAGCCAATTAGTTCTGTCTTTAGTCTTCAATGTTTTAGTGATTAGTAATTTTACATTTGTTTGCACCTTTTTAGATATGGGTATCGTTGGTATTTTAAACTTCATGGTAGATTTACGTTTTGTGCTTTGCTGTGTATGAAAACACCGAGTCCACTAGACGTGTGTTTTCTTTTTGATTCAGATAAATACTAGACCTCTCTATCATGGTTGTGGTTTCTGACAAGAGATTTATTAATTTCAAAGGACAAGGTTGGCCGTCCAGTCTAACATTCTCTGTGCTCCTCACTGCAGGGGAAGTTTGTATAAGCTACTGCATCGATCCAATTCTCAACTTGATGAGAGGAGACGAATGAAGATGGCTCTTGATGTGGTAGGAATCACAAGTGAATCAATTCTTTATTTTCTTTTGCTTGATATCCTGTATTGAAGCATCTCCTTCTGCCATCCCTTTCACTCTTCTTCCATTCCTGGTTGTAATTTCTATTAAGCGTAACTTTCTTATGGTTTACAGGCTAAAGGAATGAATTATTTGCACACAAGCCATCCAACTATAGTACACCGAGATTTGAAAACACCAAATCTCCTTGTGGATAAAAACTGGGTTGTAAAGGTGCTCATCTCAAATCTATTTTCTGGCCAAAAGTATTCCTTGATTTTGCTCATAGTTTATTTAAGCAACTTTACAGGTTGCTTTACTTTCTTCTGAAGGATATCAATTGCATTTTCTAAACATGTTTGCTTCGATATTCAGGTCTGTGATTTTGGGTTGTCACGCTCGAAGCATCATACTTACCTGTCTTCAAAGTCTTCTGCTGGAACGGTAGTATTACTAAAAGATAATCCTTGTCATTCAGTTTGTGTTTTCTCTTACTTTCCTATTTATCCAAAAACCTGTCTTTTTCTAAAGTAAAAGTTTGCTGGACTGCAGCCTGAATGGATGGCACCTGAAGTTCTACGGAATGAACCAGCTGATGAGAAGTAAGTGCCTTTAACACCACCATAGCTTACATGTCTTTGACATTTCTCTTCTGTTCCTTATACAAATCGACTGGGTTGGTTGCAGATGTGATGTGTACAGTTTTGGTGTGATATTATGGGAGTTGGTTACTTTACAGATTCCCTGGAAAGGTTTGAACCCTATGCAAGTTGTTGGAGCTGTTGGATTCCAGAATAGGTGTCTAGAAATTCCCGAACATGTCGATCCAACGGTTGCACAGATTATACGTGAATGTTGGCAAATGTGAGTTTTAGACATCCTTGTCATCACTTATATACGCATCTGCTAAACAAATCCTGGTAATCACATTAAGTAAAAGAATCTGTAATTATTAAAGCACTCCAATAAACCAGTTCGACAGTATGCTGCATAGAACTTCTTTGCATTAATCTAACTCAAAAAGTCTTTTCTCGTATGCAGGGAGCCACATCTACGACCATCATTCGGACAGCTGATGATCCGTCTGCGACGTCTTAATTGTATGTATATCGGAAGGCAAAAAAACAGAAACCAAGCTGTAGGATGAGGAGTGTTTTGATGTAATAAGTTATTTGATTAGCTGTTTCATGGCAGCCGGAAGGTTTCCTTTTGTATGTGCAAAAGAAAGTTAGAGAGAGATAGGAGGAGGAAGGTGTTGGCTCATTCGAAGCGGGGGATCGGCACTTCCCCGTCCCAGTATATGTATAGAGAGAGAGAGATGGAGGGGGGATGGGGATTCTTCCAAATGTAACAAAGTTACCTATAGAAGAAGAAGAAGAAAAAGAACCACCGGTTTTACAAGTTCGTTACCTGTGGGGCTGTGGAATTGTAAGCACTAAGCATGTCATCTCTACAGCTCAGTGTTGAATCCAAAGAAAAAAAATTGAAAAAAAGAAGTGAATGTTCTCCTTTGTTTTCGGTGATAATTTTTTTTATATCATTATTTTAACAATAATTGTAACTAAATGGTTTTTTTTATTTAATAATAAATATTTTCGGTCTTCAGAAAAAATAATATATATGTTCGAGATACAAAATATAAAGTGAGCATTCACTTTTATGGTGAATTTTCACCATGTATCAAGTGAACGACGACAGAACCATGGCCACCACAGTCGTCCGCCTATCACCCAAATCGCCACCAGCCTCCGCCCCAAGCTTCTCCTTCCCGACCTCACCGTTCTTGAAACCCAAATTTATTCCTCTTGGCCCAATCAAAAACTAATACTCCGATTATCAAAACAATCTCATCTTTCAAAAAGTGGAAATGGCAGCAGCATACTTGGAGACAGATAAAGTCCCTATTATGCACCATACTTGGGCGCCTTCCAGAGCTTAAATGCTACCTCGTGCAGCATCCTGTCAGCCGGTATGGTAAGATTTCCGGAATGCTGCAACGAAAAACAAGCAATAAGCACAAAATGAACATGAGACCAAGGCTATTTTCATGCTTTCTATGTACAATTCACTCCGGTTACAAAGATTGGAGAGATGCATGTTTGGAGACATGTCAAAGTCAACATAATTCGTAATCTATTCAAACAAATGGCAAATGGGTTTCAAGAATCATCTCAGTGTCAGTTTGTACCTCTTTAAAATCTTCAACAGAAAAAGTCTCCACCATGTCCTTGCGGGTTACGGCATACTGATATTGAGCGAATAACATGGAACTGTGGTGCCTGTTGATGTATATTAGTTAAATAATCCACACGAAAACGTCAAATGCGCAAAATGAATCAGGGTTCACAAATTTTATTCTTACCGAACATCATTTCTTAGACTTTCTCCTCTCATGGTATAACTCTGTCTAGGGAAAAGTACTGAAAGATGAGTATTCTTCTCATCTTTAGTGCTTAAAATTGACAAACCAGGATCATCAGCCTTCGACACACATCCGTAGCTCATTACGAGGGACAAGAGTAGACGAGAACCAATTTCAGTTCCAGGCTTAGCTATACTCATAATAGCACCAAGCAACGCGTTCATGAATTCCACGCACTCGCAGTAGCATTATCACTTTCAACATTCGAATTCTCCCCAGACCCAACATGCAAAACCACTAAATCAAACTGGTTGGATTCCATTATCTTCCCGTCTTCGAATCCAAGTAAGGACAGCAATTCAGAAACCAAATTATCAACCGATGATGCAGGGGGAATATTGCTATCTCCAAATAATCCATTCAAGTTCGGTACATCGAAGCCAAGTTTTTCTCCAAAAGATTTCAAACTAGAATTGTTACTCAATACAGCAGCTTTCATTCCCATAAACCTGAACTGAGAGATAAAGCATCATGTTCACTGGCATATTCGAATTGCTAACAATTAAAACCCAACAAGTGCATGATAATACCTCTCTGAAATGGTTGGGATCAAGGAGGATGACTTGTGAGACTTTTCACTAGGAAATTGCCCATTCTGAAAAAATTAATGAAAACAAAGAGAATTGAAGAAATTATATCATGAAATTCACTTTCCAATAACATAGAATGATAGGCATCTCACCTTGTTCAATGCCTCAAAGGCATCCACCAGTACTGCAAACTCTCTAACTATCCTATCATCCTCGCTTTCTGCAGTCTAAATCCAAGTGAATTCCAATTCCCAAACAATTATATTCAATTTCATTAAATACTGCAAAACCAATTAGAAAAAGCTGGTGATTTTCCTAGCAATATAAAAGTAGAAAATGCAAAAGAAACCAACTTTCGGTGTTTGGGTTTATCTTAAAGAGATTATATCTTCATTCATTACCCATTACCAAAAGAGGATGAAAATTAAAGTGACAAGGAATTGAAAAGGGGGAATGGGGAACCTGAAGGAGGAGCATTGGGGAGGCTCAAGAAACCGCAGTTGGCTATAGATGCGAGGGAATGGAGATGGGCATGTGACGGTTGAATGAAGCGAGCCAACCCGTCCCCGTATAATATCAACCCTCGGCTTGGCTTGTCTGCCATTGCTGCTACTCAAATGCTCCAAGAATAAGCTTGAAGAAGAAACCGAGACACATAAAAGTAAGAAAAGATGGAGATTCCTCTTTCGTTGGGCAGCGTGGAGAATGTTTACATGCACATTAGAAGGACTTATCAATAGGATGGTCATTTCACCCGAACCGACGTATTTCGACTCGACCCGATTTGCTTTGAGTCGAATATTTTTGTAAAAAAATTTGATTCGATTTCAAGTCGGGTCAGGTTTTTGACAAAAGTGATGTTGGATTGGATCGGGATCGGGTTTACGTGGGGAAAAATCACTCGACCCGACAGGCAACACGGGACTAATAATGTAATATTCCCTTAAATTTTTAGGAATATTTTTAATAATACCATTTTTTATAATTTTTTTATAATTAAGTCCTTAAAATTAAATTTTTATTTATAATTTAATCCTTAAAATATTATTTTTTTACAATTAAGTCCCTAAAATTCGCTTTTTTCTATAGTTTGGGTCGGGTTTAGAGTATTTATTTTCGGGTCGGGCAGGGTTTTTTTAAAAAAAATAAGGGCGCGTCAGGTTCGGTTTTAAGGTTATTATTTTCGAGTCAAGTTCGGGTTGGCCAAAAACCCGAGTCGTGTCCATCCCTACTTATTAAATTAAGAGTTTAGAGAGTTATTTTAGGGTTTATAATAAATTATTTAGAGTTAAAGTTTAAGGTCGATGGTTGAATTTAAGATCCAGATTTAGATTTGGAGAGTTTTGTAAAAAAAAAAAGCACCCATATCAAAATATAACCCCTTCTATTATTATAAAACTAATTATTTTTTAATAATTTTTCGTAATATTTTTATAGAATTTATATTTATTTAATTAGTTATTGTTTGTTGCACTTGTATACATTTATATTCATCACATTTGATTTATTTGATATAAAAAGCCTAGACATTATAGATATGTATAATGTTCTAGATTCATATGATATACTTATTCAATAATAAATTTATTAAAAATATCAAATTTGTAAACGAAATTGTTCAATGAATACATAGGATTTCTTGCAACAGTTGCTAACAATTTCACTAACAAGCAGGAATTACTTGGGAGAACAATTTCTCAGAGAGATAGTTGGGGGAACAATCTTAGACAACAAGCTCATTGAAAAAAATGCACTCAGTTCCAAATCTTTCTACTGTACAACATTATGAACATAATCTATGCACTCCGGACTTCGAAACCATTTGTATCGGACATATATTCGGATACGACCCACTAACCGTAGCTCAAACTGGATCCGGATAAAATTATTTGGTTACTTGTCACTTGCAGGCAGTGCTTGCAGGTTGGATACGTTATATTAACTCATCTCCAGAGTCCAGCAATGACATGTGAACCGAAGCTTCTTGAAACCAGGATGATGCACTAAATCAATAGTTTAGTACCCTTGAATCGCATCGAATCTTTGTAGCATTTTGGCCTAACATCACTTCGTGTTGCTAGTCTTCAACTCCGGTGTTGTAAACAAAACTGGGAAAGAAGGTTGTAATGCACCTGAAGATCGATAATAAGATAAATGGGAGACGATAAGTACCAATGGCAGCTAAGGCTCAAAGGGGTGAAGCACGCAAATAGATTGGGAGTGCAATGCTAGAAATAGGATTTCGTCACCAACTTTAAATGAGGAAGAGTCATGTTCTTCAAGAGGCCGGGATTACGAAGCACAAATGCTTTCCATTCTTCTTTGTTGATTCGACCGTCTTTGTCGGCATCCGCATCGGCAAAGGTCTGCAGAGAGATGAAGATCCGGTAAGCCACTGAATGCTCTACAAAACCACACCAGTAAAAAGAAGAGTTTAAAACTTTGGAGAGCTCACTTTGTCAATGATTTCCTCGAGAAGGTCATCTGACAATCTCAGTTCAGATTCCATCAAAATGGCAATTATCATTTGCTTAACCTGCAATCAACCAAAATTTAATTACTCCCACGATTGCAGGAAATGCATTGTCTCAGAGTCATTCACAGGACACCGAATTCAGGTTAGAACTGCTTACTCACTTCTTCTCGCTCGATAAAACCTGTTTGTCTCAGGTCATACAACCTAAATGCAACTGCAAGACATTAACAAGGATGTAGATGAGTCCAAGCAAACATTAATGGTATAAAGCAAATGATTTCACAAGAACCCTTACAATCAATTTTATCTTCTACAGGGGCATACGGATGAAACACGTTGAGAGCATGGACGAATTCCTCGAATTCAATGACCCCATTTTTCTTCTCATCAAAAAGATAAAAAACCTGCAATATAAAAGATTAACATAGATAGGAAATCAAAGGAAACTGTTCAATCATTGATTCTAGCACACATCAAAACTTGAAAATGAACTCAACTTATACATTACAACTATAACGATTCCTGAAATTCAAGCTGAACAATTCATCTCCTCTTCATACTGTACTTTGATTGATTTCCAAGAAACTGGGTATTTTTGCAAACAAAAAAACTTACCCTGTCAAGAAAAAGATTGCTGCCGTACGGTGACTGGAACAATGCTAACTGAAGCTCTTCCTATAACGCCAAAAAAAACCCCCTTAGAATTTTATAAATATTTTGACATTTCAATTCAATGGCATTTTAAATTCACGACTGAATTTGAATTTTACCTTATGAATCAATCCGTCATCAATTATTGAGCTACTCAACTTCTTGAACAGTTCGTACAATGCCTCTATTTCGTTCACCGTAACTGCGTCATAAGATTCATAACCAACAAATAATAAATCAAGGGAAAAAGCAAAATTAAAAACTGAGTTTGAATATCGCAAACGGGTATGTATCAAATCTAAGCATACATCGGGATTCATTGGCGAGCCGAGTTAGATCTGTGAACCCATTCAGGCATTTCTTGGGTCGGGGCCGGTACCCAAAACAATCAGTGGTTGCAAAAATCAAGAAATCGATCACTGCAACAATCGGAATCACAGCTACTGCACAGATCGACTCTCCGATCGTCAGGGAGCTCGACCGCTGTTCATCATAATCAAATGCACAAAAAATAAGGACTGAATCAGAAACCATTACAAAGAACAAAGAATGCAAATTTAGAAGTTATTAAAATGACTAAACAAAGAAGAAAGCTGGGTTGTTACAATGAATAAGCTTTTTCTGGTTGAATCCATGGCTTCAAACAATCATACATCAGGCACAGAGAGCTTATGTCCTTTCTCATATAGCTTCTTCTAGATTTCTCTTCCTTTCCTACGGATTTTACCCTTTCCCACACAAGGTTTGTTTTTGTGGATTGCGTCTCGTCTAGATGGCTGAGGTTGAAACGCAACGCACGTGTCTTTTTTAAATTAAATAAATCATATTTTTTAAATTAAAATATAAATCATTAAATAATATTCGTTGTATATATCACTTAAATTTGATGTTTGAATTTTCTTTCGAAAGTAAAATATGACTGCTAATTAGGTTTCATTTTAGGTGAATATCACCCGGGGTGAAATTTGAAGGGAAAAAAACGTGGAAGATTTAAAAGATCATAAGTACTTTTAATTTTTTCCTAATTTATTGATTATATCGATATTCGGTTGACAATCTTTTTACTTTATTTTCTTTGGTTGATTATTAAAATAATATTACTAATCATTCTTTTCAGTTTTCATTCATAAAATTAAAAGTTAAACATCTAATTCTATTTAATTATTATTTTTTAACATTTAAAGTGACATATTTGGCACTTTGCTATCAGAAGAAATAGTTCTAGACCAATCATTTTTCCTTTTGTGATGTTGAAATTTGAAAGGGATAAAAAATGAGCAAATCTTTTCTATAGTTAGTTCTAAATAATTGTTTTATTAGCAATAATACAACCATTTCATAATCACTTCGATTTAATTAAGAGAGGGAGAATCAATAATTCGATTTCGTGGACATTTATAACCGACTATGTGTATCGTGGTATTTTTTTAATCACTCGCCGCATAATTAATTAATAGGGTAAACTTAGTAAAAAAATAATAGGGTAAACTACTTGTCAGTCACCTAATTATAGTGTGTGCTCTATTTTAGTTACTAGATTAAATATTTTTAAATTTAATCACTAATGTTATAAATTTTATCAATGTATCATTTTCGTTAGGCTTATATATAAATACTTAGATTATACTTCCTCCGTCCCATTAAATTATCACATGTTGGTCAAAATTATTTAATTTTGACTATAATTTATTTAAAATTTTTAACTAATTAAAATTCATAATAAATGATTTGTGTCTCAAAATTCCCATTCCAAAACTTGACGCTTTAAAGTTTAAACTATATATATAATTATCCGTTAATAATTTGTTATTTTAGTAAATAGTTCATAACATTAGTTAACTTGATTAACGAATTATATTAGTTGATTTACGGCTCAAAATTTTTATTTTAATACTTCACGTTTTAAATCACATATACTCTCTATTTGACAATTAGTGGATAGTTGATAGCTGATAGTATTAGCTAATTTAACTAACGAATTATATTAACTGATTTGACTATAAAAGTGTTTGATAAAATTAACTGATAGTTGATAGATGTTTGATTATTTAAACAAACAAAATGGTATATAAAGACACTATTATATTCAATACTTGTTTGAATAATTTATTGATTATTTATATTTTGTATCTATTAATATTAATATTAATTAGATTATAAAAATTATTTTTTTAATATCATTACTAAGCACATATGAATAATGTATATATATATATTTTTATTTTTAAAATTATTTTAATATAATTTTAATAATTATTAAATTTATATTTATATATTAATTTTCTATTTATTAAATTATATTTTGAATACAAACAAATTAGTGGAGACACTCATGGTTTATACGCACGAAAAGTAGTGTAGAGATGTTAAATACATTTAAGATTAATTTTTCATTAATTAATATAATTTATAAATTTATTTCAATTTTATATTTTGTTATTAATATAAACATTATAATTAAAAAATTATAATAATTTATCATGTTTTTTATGAAAACTGAGACGAAAAATTAAATGAACAAATCTTGTTTAAAAGAATGAATTATAAAATAAAATCAATTTAGTAAAAATATGTTTATAAATAATCTTACATTATATCAATCAAACACTCAAGTCCCAATCCCAACTGGATTTCAATGGCTAAGTTGCCTGAGCCATGGTTCAGCTGCCCAAGAGCCCTGCAGCCATGTTCTTCAGCAATAATAAATGTTTTAGAAGCAGCAAGTAGAAGTAGAAAATGGAGAGCTTAAATTCACCACCACCCACCCCTTGTTTATTATTATTATTGGCTGTTTTACTACTTAATAATTACCTTATTCCAATGATTTATACAGATGACTTCAACTTAGCTAAAACCTTATGGCTAAAATAAAAGAATTGACAATATCTCTCTCTCTTTTTTCTGTCTCTATAGCTTCTCTATCTACAACCTTAGTAATTAATGCTCTCTCTTTTCCCCTAACCAACATAAAAGATGTTACAAATCGCCTTATATAGATTACAAAATGTTGATCCTGCCATTTTCCTGTTCCATCTCCTCTTAAACTTCCATAGAAATCCGGGTTTTAATCGGTTTCAACTTCAACCCCATGCTTTCCGGCGAAAGAAGCTCCGGAGAGATGCAACACGGACTCAAAGGGCTTCTAGGACTAACACTTAGAGTCGCTCGGTATAAGCCGTATCCTGTAAGAAAGTACTCTATTGGTATCAACATGGCATGGGGCTGCTCCTCTGTCACCATTGACCCACATGCTTGAACCTGTAGGTTCCACCGGTCTCATGTTGTTAGCTCAATGCCATATGTTATTTTTTTTTCAAGTTATAGATGTAAAAGATATTAGAACATGGGTTAGGCAATGAATTGTTTACATACCTCCACTAAGGCACTATATCTTCTATCTAATTTCGATGTCATGTGAAGAGCCTCGGAATGGAAAGGAGAGTTCTCGCCGACAAATATTAACGAACGGCAATGCAGTTTTCTTAGCCCTTCGCTAAGGTCGGGTCTCCTGATAGACGGTAAATAAGAGTTTAATGCTGGACCACTACATGCATGCATTGAAATTTTTTCTCTTTTCTTTTTCCCCTGATAAAGGAGACAAGGAAATCTAACTAACCACGTGAAGCCTGTTTGAAGAACAGTTTCAAAAAGAAACCTAGTCTACCTAAGTACCTATCTACCATGGAGATAGGCTTACCCGTTCATTGCTTCGAGAAATTGCCAAATATTTTTACTCTCCCTTTCATCTAGCAACTGCAGGGGAAAATGCCATGTGACAAAATAAACTTATTTTATAATGCCGGTTGGGAAGTAAATAAGAGTCGAATACAAGGAGTTCAAGAACTAACTCTTCTGCATGCCTGAACTACATCGGTTTCTGGTACTCGAACACCACCACGAACTTCCTACCATTGTCATCCAGAACCTCATCACTCAACTAGTCAATTCTAGGAAGCAAAAAGGCATATGTTTTTGGAGCCGAAAAATACCTTGCTGAAGTATCGCTTAAGCAACAACTCCTTCACCACACCACACATGCCGTAGAAATATAGTAAATTTGACATCACCTGCAATAATATGACAATCCATTCAAATAACCATTTAACCACCAAAGAGGAAATAAAAAGGACCGGAAGGGGAACCTTATTTAACAACCACTCTGTCCATGAGGGTGCTCTGCAGAGGGGTGAAACAAGTATTAACCCAAGCACACGTTGCCGGTATTTCATCTATTAAGACAATACAAAATAATTATTTGCAAGATTACAACAGAATATTTAGTTCTTTATCTGGAACCGGGAAAGGGAAAAAGGGAAATTTTGTGTTCTTAGTTACTTGACTTACAGCAAATAGGGTAAGAATATATGCTCCAGCTGTAACCCCCATACACATTACAGCACCAAGCCTGCAATTAAAAAGAAGAAGATGAAGAATGGAAGAGTTAAATAAGGAATAAAGCTTGTTTGCCTTTATTCTTTTCCATATAAATAATTATTCATAGTAACGTATTGAAGAAAATGACAGCTTAAGAACTTATACAAGGGTAGTAGGCGCATCAATTTATATCATTTTCATACAACTAGTACAATAATTAGTTAATTGCCCACAAACAAAATATACTAAAACGTTAGAGCAGAAAAGATTACATTAACTGTGGAATTATATGATTACCCAAAAAAGTTGAGAACCTCAACAATTTGATCTGCCAAGTCATCAACAGAAGGCATAAGATCATCAGGACCGATGGGGGCAGCTCCCAACTGCAATATTTCTTGAAGAAAGTCCCAGATAAGAAAGGCGTGAATTATAGAATTCAAACAAACTTTGTTTTGATTAAAACCGGAAATACAAGATTAAAACATGAACAGAACTGACCTCATGCCCTGGAGGATTTATATGATATATGCAAAAGTTGTGGAGGAGTAAAGAACTAGCTTCTGGACAAGAGAACAACCCTTGAAAACAGGAGGTATCTGCAAAATCCCACACAACCAAGGTAAGAAACGTGAAGCACCCTTCGATAAATGGCCTTGCACATTACGGATACCAACAAATTATAATGTTATGAGCCTCAACATATTACTCTGACATGTAAAACTTTAGCTCAAAGCAATCTAGCCACAAAGTCTGGAAATCATGATGAAAACATAAAAGGTCTCAAGTTTAAAATAATGTCTATGTTTAGGGAGAAGATTTCAAGCATATAAAGATCAACCATTTTTACCCAAAACTGTTGGCAAGAAGATCAATTTTCATAGACTCTGGAAGCAGATATGTTGTCCTAAGAGTGAGACATGAGGAAAAGAAGCAGTACAGTAAGGTTTCTTGCATTACTTACGATTTAGAGCTAAATCAGGATAGGTAACCAGAGCCGGCTTATCTTGGTCTCCAAACACAGCAACTGAAACTGTACCATGGTGAGTTCTCACAAGGTACTCCTGCAGATAGATTTTACAATGCATTAAGAAACCTCCTCGAAAACGACCAAAGATCAAATCGAATTACCATCCACGGAGAACATATACCATATGATCTCGCAAGGCAATGAGAGTCTAATTCACATGAATTTCATTTACTTTAAAAAGAGGCGTATTCAAGCATAGCCCAAGCTAAGTATATTCTAGCTTGATAGAGTTAGCATGTGCAGCAGAACTTTTTCGAGAGACTTAACTGTTTTGCTCATTTAGGCATATTCTGCATCATCTAAACTCCTAATTTGACAAGACTTTGACAAAACACTAATGAAATTAAATTACCAGTCATAAGAAATCTAGCAAATAAGTTCAATAAATAAACAAACATTATAAGTTTCAAAACATCATTGAATTTAGTTTATCATTAATGTAATTAACTTAAATTTATCAGGGTGTTTCTAAAATAAGAAAAGTTTAAGAAGCCATTAATCAACTGACCGTAAAGAACAAATTATGTTATCATTCAAGATTAATTGTAGCCAAAACGTAAATAAAACTGGCTGTTACTGTAGAAAAGGAATGAATAATTTCAATATATGCTTTGAGACGAAAAGAAATAAATTAGAAATAAACAATAAATCCAGCTTAGCTAAGCAAAAGACGGATAGGTGCATTAAAGCTTTAAGAAGGAAAGCATTTCTCCCACTTCTTTTTCTCCTCCGTTCCCACATTTTCCCGGTAACCAAACAAGAAGAAAAATAGAAATGCAGGTTACCTTGCCGCCAAGAGCGAACGTTTCCATATCAATGGAAACAGAGTCGCTAGAATCTGTCATTTCGCCTCTCTCTCACCCTCACTCAAAATGAAGACGCATTTTTAGAATTGGCTTCCACGCCTTTTATACCAAATCTTTCAATCTGTCCCCTATTGTAGATTTTCTGTTTCCATTAAATTAAAATAATATTGAAAACAATATATTATTAACAATCACAATTAAGTTATAAATGCATTCACAAGTGTTGAATATATTAAATATTAATAAAGTACATCGCACTTTCATAGAAAAGATTTAAATTTAAATCTTAAAACCCTTAAATATCTGTATAATAACCTTTCAAAAAAAAATATCTGTATAATAATCTCCGGTAACAAATTAAATATTGATATAAAATGTAAATATAATTCACATATAATTATATTTTAAAATTAACGTGAAACTAAATATAAACTCCATTCATAGTATTTATTTTCATATAACAAAATTTAATTTTTTTAATCATAATAGAATTCAAATTTAAGATGTCAAATATCTGAAAATATATTTTTTAAACTGAAATTTTTAATTCGTACCAAGTCACCGACGCTTGACAGACTCACTATCAGTGAAAGCAAAACTCACAACTTAGAAAAGTCACGTAGAACCGGACCTTAACCGGGGACACGAGTTAATTAACCCCAGTTAAGTGGCCGACAGTTTTTCCAATATTACAACACTACCCCATTTTCTTTCATATAATTTATTCTTCTAAATAGCTGCTTAATAAGAAGCAAAAGAAAAATACAGGTGAAGCTCTGGTTTTAAACTCGGCACAATTAAATTTAGAAATTAAAATATGCATTTAAAAAATGGTTTTAAATATTTATAAACACTTTTACATCTCTAAACAACGTAGAAGAAATAATCCCGAGTTAAATTTTACACTTATTTTATGTGATATTATTGCGAATTGGTGTTAGAATAATCTCGAATAAATTGAGATGAAAGTGATTTAAGATTTAATTTATTCTCATCTACTGGTCTAAAAAAATAATAAAATTAAATAAATTTTACATCATGTAAATAGATTTAAAACTGTAGAAGAAAAAAATATTATTATTATTTTATGGCAATGGTCCATAACTAAATTTAGGTAATATATCAATAATTAGTTGGCCTAGTATGATAAGGCACTAGATCCCTTAAGTAAGGTTGAGTGTAGTGAATAGAAAAAATTCAATTACGAGAGTCGTCCCATAATAAATTTTTACAGTACCTGATTTGAATTAATCAGCCAACAAATTGAATATGGATAGTTAAAAATAGAACTAATATTCTTTGTCCTTCATGCAGATACAAGATCACCATCGCATCCAAATTTGCTAAAGATATTTTATTTTTTACTCCAATATTTAGTTTGTGTTTTAAGTAATGAGTGAGTTAAACAACATTGTCACCAAGAGTGTGACATTTTTCTTCTACTTTCTCAACCCATCTACTCTCATCTACTATTTAGTATATGATTTGTATTATTAACTAGGATATGCACAAAACTTATATTATTTTTCTAGAGTTAGGTTTCACTCACAAAATGCACAATTATTTAGTTTTACACTTATTTTATATTATTAGATTTGAAATTTGTAAATTTAAGATACCCCCTTCTTTTTTCGTGTAAAAACATATTCATTTTTTAATTTAATAAAAATATATTTAAAATCACATTGAACAGATAATTTTTTATTATTATACATTAATGACCTTCAGTCGTCACATTAAATATTTTTGGTATATTGATTTTAATTTAATGGAAGTGGTTGAGACTTAATAAAAATGCAAACTACTCTCATCTAATATACAATTATACATATCAGCAATTCAGCATATTTTATAATGATTGTAGCTATATAACATTTATTTATTTCTTCGATATTTTCACTTTAAATGTTTCAAATTTAGAATCGGAACTAGATAATGGAAAGATAAAATCGTCTAATTGCAAAGTTAATAAGAAACTAATAAATATTTATTTTAATATCTGAACATTTGAATTTAATTTAATAAATATTCAAACTAATAAAAATTAAAATTATCATTGCAAAATTAAAAACATACACCCCTCCCATTCTCTTAATAATTTCACCCGTATTGTCAAAGTCTATATTAAGAAAAATATATTCACATTGAGATGCATCCTAGTAATAATGAGGTCAATAATAAAAATAATTCATAAGCTCGGATCTCAAAAACTAGTATTAAATTCAACCCATAAAATTCAAACAGATCAAACATTAATAGCATGATTTTTATATTATTGACATTTATTATTACTTACGTTACTCATCAAGTTATTCATTTTTAATTTAATTATCAATTAAAATGTTTTACAAATAAATGAAGGTACAGAAAACTTTTTTAATAAAAAATACTTTTTAAATTTAATGAAAAAATAAAACTCTGAATGTAGAACAATTCGTAGCAAAAATTATTTATTCATGTTACTTTAACGAGATAATCATATTTCAAGTATTATAAAATTAAGTGAACTTTAAATTTTATTGTTGGTTGATATTAAGTCTTGGGTTTGAATTCAGAGACGGACGCAGGACTTTAGGTTATGAGGGTAAATTTATAAAATTTTAGGAGGCGAACTTATAAAATTTTAGGGGGCGAAAATAAATTTTAAATAGAAATTTTTAAAAAAACTTAAGCCATATAACAATTTCAAGTTTTTAGGGAGGCGACCGCCCCCGCCAGCCCCCTCGGTCCATCCATGTGTTTAATATTGGACAATTTTTTCATTATAAAAATAATGAACATGTATAATCATATTGTGTCATTTTTACATCATCATATACAAAATTTTAGAAATTAGAGCAAGTTGTATAAGAAAATAAAATTAGGTCAAGGGTATAATTCACCATTGTCGCTTGATGCTATAACTTAATCTCGAATCTTTGACTAGAAAATGGCCAAGTTAGTGTATGCATATATATGTAGGTTCTAATGTCCTTTTTTATCTTTTTATCCCAACAATCTCTTTTATTTAAATTTACAAAACATACTCGAAATATCTTTTTTATTACAAACTATTAATATATATTAAAAAAAGGGGTAAACTACAACAGAGGTCACTCAATTATAGGTAAGATTACATTTGAGTCACTCAATTATAGGTAAGGTTACATTTGGGTCATTCAATTATTAAAAGTTACATTTTGGTCACTCAGTTATGGGTAAGGTTACATTTGGGTCACCCAATTATTAAAGGTTACATTTGGATCACTCAATTATGGGTAAAATTACATTTGGGTCACCCTTCATATTTAAAAAAAGTATATCAATTTGTGTATTAGATTAATTAATGATTTCAAATGAAATACTCTAATGTTAACAATGGTATACAAGTGATTTGGAAGAAAAAACAAATAAATTGATGTACTTTTTATGTAACCCCCTCGTCCCGGTCTGGCTGATTGACCGGTCCAAGTGGGCCACACGGGGAAAACCGAGCGAAAACCAATTAAGATTCCCCCTCGGTTAGCAACCCTATTTTTTTTTCTAGATGCTTGTATTAGATCCTATGTGAGGGGACATGCAGCGAACAGACACTGACACAAAACTCACAAACCTGCAATTAAACAACCAATTTTTCCATTTTAAGTAAGACGTATCGATACACCTACATGGGGTATCGATACGCCTTGACCAAAGTCAACCCTCTCCTTGACTCAGGGAAGGCCGTATCGATACACCATTTAGCGTATCGATACGCACCTCTCGGTCAACATCACTTAGTCAACTAGTTTGAACCGTATCGATACACTTAACCTCGTATCGATACGCTTTGCACTCCACAACTCCCTCAGGATTCCAGAGAGTTTGGACCGTATCGATACACTCCGTGTATCGATACGCTCAGCCTAAATTGAATCTTCAGAGAGTTGAGGGTGTATCGATACACAGGGGTGTATCGATACGCCCTGCTTTACAATGCTCTGTTTTCAGCAAAGCCATATAAGGCACACTTCATAAATGCATAATTAGACCTCCCTAGACCCAACAACACACAAACAACCTTTAATAATCAAAATGTCAATACACATGGCATTCAAACACACAAGGATCATGCATCTCAATAATTCATACAACAAGGCAACCTAAGCATCTACAACATACCATCCCCCCTTAACCTTTAACAAAGTAATTCATGCTTTACAACCCAAAACATAATATATAACAAAGAGTTATAAAAAGCTTATACAACAACACTTTTGCCACATTGCTAACTAGTACAAAATTACCACCGTACTTGAGTTACAAAACTTGGAAGCCCTTCTTGCCTTGCTCCGAGCTAACGCCACACTAATGATCTGCATTGTTGAACATTGAGAGCGTAAGCTATAAGCTTAGTGAGGGTGCTCTAAAACGAAAGCAACAACAATGCAGGGTTCAAGCATGAAATCTCTAAACCTCATATCTAACATGCATAGGCAACATCACAAGTAGTCCTAGCTAGTCCATCAAGTGGCATAATATGGCATATTACCTCATACTAAGCACCAAGCATCAATAACAATAATCATGTTTCAACACCATATATCACCATATATGAATAAGTTAATTGGCCACTTTAAATTACCCCGATTGTGCGGATTTAAAACTCAACAACACGTTACCTCGGTGGGATTACACTTGTTGGGTTTTTTAGGCACGCTCGAATCGATTACCGAAACCGTCAAGTGGGTTGTGTTTGGTTCTTGGATGAATTGGCTAAAAACCGAAATAAAGGTAGATAATTTGCACGAGGATTTTAGAGTGGTTCGACTACTCAACCGAGTCTACATCCACTACCTTAGCACACCACTAAGGATTTCCCAATTCACTCAACAATGAATTCGTCCCCTTTTCCAGGCTCAGGAGGAAACCGTTACAACCCTATCTTTTCAACTTGGCTAAGATAGAACCAACTCTAGTTTTTCTCTCAAGGCTAAACTAGAACCTCTCCTTTTACAAGGGTAAAGAAATGTAAACAAATAAACCTCACAAGGTGGGTGTTTACACAATTGAGCTCACAAGAAAGAGTGAAGGATAAAAACAATAAAAATCACTCTCTACAGACTATGTACAAGAGAATAGTAAAATAAAGATTTAGACTCTAATTCTCTTGACCATATTGCTTGGATGTTGTCTCTTTTTTTCTTCAAGTGTTACAGCCTTTAATTTATAGTCCCAAATGAGTTTGTAGCCGTTTATAGCCGTTGAGAATATTGCCGTTTATAGCCGTTGGGAATATAGCCGTTTATAGCCGTTGGAATAGTACCATTTATAGCCGTTGGGAATAGTACCATTTATAGCCGTTGGAAATAGTTCCATTTATGGCCGTTGGGAATAGTACCATTTATGGTCGTTGGGAATAGTACCATTTATGGCCGTTGGGCTATTTCAAAATACACCGTATCGATACGGTTAGGCGTATCGGTACGGGTTTTGGCTACTGGAATTTTGGTAGTTTAAAAAACCTTTAAATACATTTTAAAACCATTCCAAAGCCTTTAAAACCCTTAAACATATTTTCAAGTTGTTTTTGACTAAAAACATATTTTAAATTCTTTTCAATTTAGTCCAAAACATTTTTCAAATATTATATCAAAACCTTAGTTCTACAATCTCCCCCTTTTTGATATAATAAAACCAACTTGAAAAATTTGTTTGGGATTCTCCCCCTTTAGCTTTAAAATTGTGAATAAGAGATTAAGATATGAAATCATATAAAGCTCCCCCTTATTATGCTCGCCAAGTGGTGGAGAGGTGAATTTTTGGGTGGAAGGGTTTAGGAAGCTAAAAGAATAAAGACACGATGATTTATAGTGGTTCAACCTTCTAACCAAGGTCTACATCCACTACCTTAGCTTCCTACTAAGGATTTCACAATCAATCCACTAATTGATTCGTCCCCTTTTCTAGGCTTAGGAGGAAACCCTTTACAACGATCAAGCTTCTACCCAAAGCCTTGATCAAAACCCTCGAAGCTTTCTACCTAAAGCTTGAAGGAACCCCTCTCTTACAAAGAGATAAACAAAGAAGCAAACTTGAACCCTCTAATAGGTATTTTGTTTGCACAATGAAGCACTCACCCAAAACCTAAGACACTTGAGCAAATTTAACAAAGTAAGCTCACAAGTGTTGTCTAAGCAAGAAATAAACGATTTAAGCTCTAGACAAGTTTTTCACTCATAATGTTGTAACAAATGAAGCTCTTTTCAATCTTGATGCTTGGAGGCCTTATTTATAGTCCCAATTGAGTTTGTAGCCGTTTATGGCCGTTGGGATCAAAATATAGCCGTTTGAAGACTTTAATTTCCTCCAAAATGCAACTCAGCTGCTACCCGTTTCGGAACGCTTCAAGCCCGTTTCGGAACGCCTTCTTTATAGAGATAGCCGTTGCAGCCTGTCGGGGTACCCGTTTCGGAACACCCTATATCCGTTTCGGAACGCGTATCGGAACGCCTTAATCCTGTTTCGAAACGCCTGCATTTTGAATATTAGTTGGGAAAGAGCCGTTGGGGTTTATAGCCGTTAGGGTCGTTGCCACGTAGGCGTATCGAAACGGCCTATACCGTTTCGGAACGCTTGGCCCGTTTCGATACGAGTATCGACACGTTTTGCCACTGGAATCCCCCTGTTTCGAAACGCCCTATGGTGTTTCGAAACGCCCTATGGTTTTTGAGAAATTTGGCTTTTGAAACACATTAAAAACCATTTAAAAACTTCCTAAACATAATTTCAAGATGTTTGGACTTTAGAAATGTTTTAAATTCTTTTTAAATTAGTCCAAAATATTTTTCAAATATTATATCAAAACATTAGTTCTACAATCTCCCCCTTTTTGATATAATAAAACCAACTTGAAAAATTGTTTGGAATTCTCCCCCTTTAACTTTAAAATTGTGAATAAGAGATTAAGATATGAAATCATATAAAGCTCCCCCTTATTCATTTGAAAATTCATTTTTTCAAACCATTTCTCCCCCTTTTTGTTATATCAAAAAGAATTTAAAATGACATTTAAGTTCAAGATAACATAGGAGGCAAAAAAATTTTTGACACACTTAAAATTTTGGTTTAAAAAAAACTGGCTCCCCCTTACTCATTGCATCATATTAGGCTTAACAGATAATCCAAGACTTTAAACAAAAATTAGATAACCAAATGTATAAAATGAAGTAATTAAGCTTAGAGGTTACCCAATCTTCTTCTCATGTGTGATTTGAGCATTCTTTGATTTTGCTTTGCTTGCCATTGCTCCAACACACCTACAAAAGACATTCACTTGATTTTTGGTATCCAAATTGCTTTGGATCCATTTACGTTAGTCACAATGTCTTTAGTTCCCTTGGGAACCCATACTTGTCTAATCCTATAAGATTGTCTCTTCTTAATAGGACAAGTATGTATAGAATGACCATGATAATGGCAATGTGAGCATTTTGCCATTATGTGACAAGATGAATTATTGAAAACAATTTCTTTTTCTTTTGTTAAGCTTTCAAGCTTAACTTTCAAATCAAGATTTTCTTTTTCTAAAACATCTTTACTTGTTTTTTAGAACTCTAAATCATTTTTCAAAATTTCATTTTGGTTTTCAAAATCCACTTTTGTTTTCAAAAGAAAATCATTTTCAAACTCAAGTTTTGAAATCATTTTCTTAAATTTGGAATTCATGGTCTCAAATTCCAAAAAACAATTCATCGAAAGCATCTTGCAACTCATCGAAAGAGTAAGAATTAAGCTCACTTGAGTTAGAAGATACCTTAGGCTCCTCGAGAGCCAAAACACCATCCACCTTTGGATTGGAGAGAGGGTTTGCACATGATTGATCATCATCTTTCTTTTCTCCCTTCTTGTTGCCATAAAGCTTCTCAAGTTTCTCCCACAATTCTTTGGCACTTTTGCATGTGGAGATCTTTTTGGAAACTTCTTCGTTGAGGCCACAATAGAGAATGTGCATCGCCTTGGTGTTTAGCTTTGCCTTCGTGTCGTTGGCACTCCTTTGCTTTTTCTTCTTCTTTGGAGCTTCCAAATACCCATCTTCAACGATGTCCCAAACCTTATAGTCTTGAGACTTGATGAAGAATTTCATGATATTTTCCCATTGGAAGTATGCTTCTCCTTTGAAGAGCGGAGGACACGAGATAGAGCGGCCTTCTTCAAATCTTGCCATTTTCTTGAACGGTGGACTTCGAGCAAATGATCTTTACTCCCGGATGTTAGTCCTTCGATGGAGACGAGGCTCTGATACCAATTGTTGGGTTTTTTAGGCACGCTCGAATCGATTACCGAAACCGTCAAGTGGGTTGTGTTTGGTTCTTGGATGAATTGGCTAAAAACCGAAATAAAGGTAGATAATTTGCACGAGGATTTTAGAGTGGTTCGACTACTCAACCGAGTCTACATCCACTACCTTAGCACACCACTAAAGATTTCCCAATTCACTCAACAATGAATTCGTCCCCTTTTCCAGGCTCAGGAGGAAACCGTTACAACCCTATCTTTTCAACTTGGCTAAGATAGAACCAACTCTAGTTTTTCTCTCAAGGCTAAACTAGAACCTCTCCTTTTACAAGGGTAAAGAAATGTAAACAAATAAACCTCACAAGGTGGGTGTTTACACAATTGAGCTCACAAGAAAGAGTGAAGGATAAAAACAATAAAAATCACTCTCTACAGACTATGTACAAGAGAATAGTAAAATAAAGATTTAGACTCTAATTCTCTTGACCATATTGCTTGGATGTTGTCTCTTTTTTTCTTCAAGTGTTACAGCCTTCAATTTATAGTCCCAAATGAGTTTGTAGCCGTTTATAGCCGTTGAGAATATTGCCGTTTATAGCCGTTGGGAATATAGCCGTTTATAGCCGTTGGAATAGTACCATTTATAGCCGTTGGGAATAGTACCATTTATAGCCGTTGGAAATAGTTCCATTTATGGCCGTTGGGAATAGTACCATTTATGGCCGTTGGGCTATTTCAAAATACACCGTATCGATACGGTTAGGCGTATCGGTACGGGTTTTGGCTACTGGAATTTTGGTAGTTTAAAAAACCTTTAAATACATTTTAAAACCATTCCAAAGCCTTTAAAACCCTTAAACATATTTTCAAGTTGTTTTTGACTAAAAACATATTTTAAATTCTTTTCAATTTAGTCCAAAACATTTTTCAAATATTATATCAAAACCTTAGTTCTACAACACTCATCACCGGCCTTGCATGGACGGGATTCCACTCATCGCCACATGCCCTACGGATGGGATTCCACTCATCATCACGTAGAAATGAATAAAAGCTTCCGGTAGAATATTACATTACCGTACTCCTCCTTGGTGCCTCAACGCCACCAAGGCCACGTACGTTTTGACTCAATTTGTGTGCACACTAATCCTAATGATCGATCATTTACAACCGGTAATTATTTAGTGCCAATTATCATTTTCCACAACACGTTTTCCATCAATCATAACTCATGCTCATCACATATATATACACCTCATGAATATACATGTATATACATGTACAAAACCACCAAGATCACAAAAGCATAGCTAAGTAAGCACAATAGCATATATGGATATCAACGGATAACTAACAACTCGAATTAACTATAAGTGGCCTACCAAGCACACTTTACACAAGCACACTTCACATACTCGAACCAACTTTAGGATAAGTTTAAAACCACTCACCGCCCTTCCTTTGTCAATCAAAACAATCCTCCTACGACCTCGTATTCGGCTCCAAAGCTCCTTCAACGTTTCTTCTTGCTTCTAACCAAACAAAACACACTTATTACACCACAATTCAATGCTAAAACTTAACTAACAACTCACTTCAACAAACATAAGCCATATTCTTCAATCTCTCAATCCACAATCATCCAAAAAAAACTCAATTTTCGTACTCCCCAAACACCTTGCTGAAAACTCCACTTCCAAACACCAAAATGACCTCTAACACATCCCAAATCACTCTCATATCATACCCTAACCATCAGCCCTTAGTTTTCAACATAAACTTCACCAAAAACCAAGTTTTAACACCTTAACATTTAACATATGAACATAGTACGAATTTTCATCCAAATTTAACCAAATTGACATATAATGTGTATTTCATCATGATTAAGCTAAATCTCAACTCAAAACATTAAAACAATTTGGAAAACCACCTAAAATCCAAACTTTAACATAAAACCATAATTTCTCAAAGTCTCATGTTTTTAAATTTTAAGACCAAATATAGATAGAGAATAAGGAGGAGAGTCGGAAAACATAATTTACCTTTCAAAACGACGTTGAAATCAAGTAGCACAAGCAATGAAATAGTGAAAAGCTTGAGAGAGTTATAGAGATGGTGTTTAACGTTTGGAAAGAAATAGAAGAGAAGAAGAAGATGATGACTCTTATATTTTAAGAGTTATCTTACTTTTAATAAAAGTTTTGGGTAAAATCGCAACATAGGTCCCTCCCCTTTTATTAAAGCTCAATTACACCACAACTTAAGTTGAGTTGATTCTAATTAAATTTTATTAACTCGACTATAAACTTGGTTTACTCCTAGACCCAAAACACGGGTGTTACATTTTAAATATGAAGGGTAACACAAACGTAACCTTACCCATAATTGGGTGACCCAAACGTAACTTTTAATAAATGAGTGGCCCAAATGTAACTTTACCCATAATTAAATGACTCAA
Source organism: Hibiscus trionum (assembly GCA_030270665.1). NCBI lineage: Eukaryota > Viridiplantae > Streptophyta > Magnoliopsida > Malvales > Malvaceae > Hibiscus > Hibiscus trionum. The sequence goes on along the minus strand of BSYR01000024.1, from coordinate 30,999,467 downwards.
ATGTAACTTTTAATAATTAAATGACCCAAATGAACATTACCCATAACTGAATGAACTCCATTGTAGTTTACCCTAAAAAAATGTACTCTCTGTTTTCTTTGATGTGATTAGTATTGTTAGCTTTCTAGTTTTCGGAGCCTTTCCATTTTATGATTTGTGGGTTTTATTCAATCTGGTATCGCTTCAAGAGGTGAATTATTGTGGTTTTAGGGGTTTGAAGGGTGCTGAATTAGTTCCCTCTTTAATCAAATCTAGAAGCCTATTAGCTTCCATATTCACGGACTACATGAAAACCAACCGAATGCCTTTTGAAGGCTATGGAAGTATACTTTAATCAGATTTAAAATAAAAATGTTTAACCATAATTTTTGTAACTCTATTATGTAATATGATTGAGTCTTTTAAAAAAATCAACAAATAAATTAAGAAATCACCATGCAACTCATTTATATATTATTTTTAACAATCTTAAGGTGATTACAAGATATTAAATGTTTATACATATTTTTAACTCGAGCCTCCTAAGATGAACATTATCCGCTTTTCTACTGTGACCACTTGTTGGGTTCATTAAGAACGATTAACAAGTTCTAAAAAACTATAGCTAAATATTTCTCAATAAAATATATGAGGATCTATTTTTTTGTTGGTTTTGAGATATATCTTTCCTTCCGATATTATCTCCTCGTAATTTTTTTTTGACAAATCCTAATTTTAATCCTAATCCTACCTAGAGGGGAGGAGAATGAGAGACTTGAGGGGAAGAAAATGGTGCTTTTACTGGACCTAAAACCTATAACCTAAAGAATATAAGGGAATAAAGATGAACAGCATGACCAACATGCCAAATATACTTGCTCATCTTTTTAATTGAATCAATGTATATATGTTTTTTCAATATAACTAATGCAAACATGTTTTTCAATGCAATCAATGTAAACATGATTTGTACAAAACTATATTATTTAATAAAGTTATATAATATAATTTTCGATATTATATGTATTATGTAATAAAGTTATTTTAAATAAATGATGGAGTATATAATTTTTATATTCGCATTTCATAATGAGATTCATAATTAGTATAGCATAATCACGATAAAAGTGAAAAGTAATTAATGCATATCTTAGATGAGTAAGAATTGTTGTCAAATGTGAAATCAGAATAACCCTGTAAACCTACCGTACAGGGTAGATTAGAAGAACGATGTTCCTAATGCCACTTTTCTCAACACTTTGGACATGGTTTTTCGGGACGTTTAACATTTTACTAACAAATAATATAGTATTGTTATTGTTTATACATTATTAATATTTTTTTTTACACAAACATATCTATTTTAATTTTAAAATATAAAATAAATTTTCAATTAAATTATTAATCTTACTATAAACTCTAAACTTAGTGCGTAAACTTTAATAAAACCCGCTTATGAAATACTTTCACTGTTAATATATAGGGTAATAATACATAATACAGTAGCTATAAAGTATTGTCGGCGAGTCTATCATTTTAGATCAGGGCAAAACTTTAACAACAATGAACGAGTTTTCACACTAAGAGCAAAAGTTTTATATTATTTATGGATTTAATACTAAAAAATTAATTTTCGATATAATATTTATTTTTAAAATTTGTTTGACAGTTAGAGCTTTGTAAAATATTATTTTTTTAATAAAACTTGTTATACTAAAATGACGAATTCTGTAATATAAATATTTTCGGGTTACAACTGAATGAATTTTATAAAACAAATATATTAAAAAAAAACCTATAAACACGTCATACATACTATTATAACGAGTTCCGTAAAAAAATTTAAATAAATAAAAATAATTATTTTTATTAAAAAATTAGTCTATAACGTACACAACAAATTAACAAATATTTTTATTTAAAAAATAATTAATGTTTTATTTGAATGAAGATTTGAAATAATGTTTTTTTAATGTCACATCACGGTGTGAGAAGCCACGTGTTGGTTTCTCAAGACGTAGGTTATATATTTATTGTTTTAATTTGTACTACGCTACAACTTATATTGGGTTGGAGTGAGATGTGTTTGTACTGATTTCTAAACCAGAATAATGTATATTTTTCATGGACGGAGACTGTTTTGGGTTGTGAGTTGGGACTTACCAGTTACCATGGATTACAATTTACACGTGATGGATTAAGTCTTTTTTTTTATGGCGTGCCCTTTCCCCTTCCTACCATATTCAAGTAAAAACAATTTAACCCCTGAAGTGTTTCAGTGGTCAAGTATGATGTATTTCATCCAAGTGACCCGAGTTCAAATATTATATGTGCACGGTGTGTGTCTTATTAAAAAATTAAGAAAATTAAACATATATTACTTTGTAATCACACCAGCATATTAAAAAAATAAAAACAATTGACCCTTTCGTTAGTTTTCTACTTTTTTTCTTTACTTGGGTTTTAAATTATGCAATGCCAAATCTACCAATATTTCAGTGTCGGTGATTACTGATTAGGTTTTGGAGCTCATAAGTTACAGCCTTGCCTATTTTAGCTACTACGTCTCTTCAGTCACGAAATAGTCCAAAGAGCTGGTGGGCCCAGTCTTGTGTTGGAAGGAACAGTTCAAAGTTTTGGGGCTAGGTAAGGTTCAAACATTGGATATTCAAGCTCGGCCCGAACTCCTATGCCAAAAAACCACTCCTATGTTTCGTTTCCATAGTCAACAGGTTCTAATGCTTCTCTTATTTCTTTTAATCTTCCGCTATTGACTCTGCAATTATTTATTGTAAAATATTCTTTTGTCTCTTCGCCATTGCTTTCTATTATTTAAATCTGTGAATAGATTCAATCATTTAAAAACAAACCCCGAAATCTATGATTTCACTCTGTTCGGATGTTTCTTCTGTCTCTTATAACTCAGTAAGTTCTAAGTGAACCTGTATAATTCATACACCAGGAATGGGAAATTGGGTTGTAAGTGCTTCGACTCTACCACGGAGATCCGACACCTTGCCTGTCAACGGAAACTCGGGAGACACCACAAACTTCAAGAATTCTTGAAGCTTTGACGAGCCAGAAACTAATCCTTTAGCATCAATAGTAATTTGCACACCCTCATGTATGAAGTCTGCAATAGCCGTAAATTCCTTTTCTTTGAATCCTCGAGTGGTCATAGCCGGTGATCCAATGCGAATGCCACCCGGAACAAGTGCACTCTTGTCCCCTGCAAAGCAATGTTTTGATATGAATAAGCACTGGTCAGAATACATGTATATATGTGCATAAATGCAAATAAGGCAAGAACATACCGGGCACTGAATTTTTGTTCAAGGTGATAGATGCCATGTCAAGTACTTTCTCGACCCGAGCACCATCAACGCCCTATTGAAAGAGAAGTTAATTAAAGTAAAGGAAGAGGTAGGGTGTCAAGAAAACAATCAGAAAAAGAATCTGGAGAGATGGTAACGGACCAATGGCCTTAGATCCACAAGTACAAGATGATTGTCACTGCCACCAGAAACCAGTGTATAGCCAAGCTCAACCAATCGATTTGCAAGAGCTCTACAATTCGACACTACCTGCACGATGGAGTACCCATATTATACTTGACCAACATGACAGAACTTCAACTGAATTTTTAACTTTAAATGAGAGTACCTGATTCTGGTAAGCCTTGAACTCGGGCGACTGTGCATGTTTCAAGCAAACTGCTAGCCCGCCAATTGTGTGGTTATGAGGACCACCCTACATAGACAACATTATCAGGCGTCTCATGACATAGCTAGTTCAAAACTTGAATACCTCAGCTTGTACTTTGGAAGCCAGAAGAAGAAGGTTGGAATAGGGAAATTCATATTGATGATAGGTGCCAATGACCCGAGTCAAACTAACCTGTAATCCCGGAAAAACAGCATTATTGATGGCAGATTCTAGATCAACTCCATGAATAGGATCCGTCTTGAAGAAGATCATGCCACCTCTAGGACCTCTCAGAGACTGGAAATAAGTAAGAAAATTAATTTATAAGCGAGATTTGCCGTGCAAGAAGGAAGTAAATATTCTCGAGTACCCTTGCTATAGATATTTCAACAAGAAAAATTAGCAGTATGTTAAATGAATTTCAAAAAAAATAGAGGTCAACACAGCATTTGAATATATCCATTCTGAACCTTGTGCGTAGTTGTTGTCACAATATCGCAATATTCAAAGGGGTCAGCAACTACAGAAGCAGCAACAAGTCCACTTATATGAGCCATATCCATCATGAGAAATGCACCAACAGCATCTGCAATCTTCCAACAGATATCGATTCCAATAAGTTACATGTTAAAACAATGAATATATACAACAATATATAAAAATGTGTTTTCCTTGAATGATAGCTAAACAATGGTTGGCATTATATAGCACAACCAGCAAGTGTACTACTTACTTTCCTCATGCGAGGATAGTCAAAATCACGAGGATATGCACTGGCACCAGCAATTATGAGTTTTGGTCGAAACAGGGTAGCTGTTTTCTCAAGCATGTCATAATCAACAAGGCCTGTTTCAGATTTCAAACAAATTGATTCAACCACCAGGCAAGCATACCAACCACTAAAACTCAGTAAGTCAAACAATGAGGAATAACCTGTGGATTCATCAAGACGATAAGGCATTGACTCAAAATAGATTGATGTGCCAGATACTCGTCTTTTAGGAGTCATAAATCCATGTGACAGATGTCCCCCGTGTGGTAAGTCGAGACCCTATACAAATTATATTAAGAAACCATTGATTTGAGCGCTATCCAATCCAGGGGGAGGGTCAACAACAACTAAATTAAAGCAGCTAAAACAGGCAGAAGTAGTTTACCATTATTCGATCATGTGGATTAAGAATAGCTGTATAAACCTCAAAATTAGCAGGAGAGCCCGACAATGGTTGAACATTGACACCCCACTTCTTTTCATCCAAGTGAAATGCAGCCAAAGCCCTCTTCTGGCAAAGTGTTTCAAGCTCATCAATGTACTCATTGCCACCATAGTACCTGAAATAAACAAAAAGATCATTGGCTGCAATCAATTAAATCCAAAACAAAAAAGCATTAAATCTCTATGCACTTTTCTCAATTAGATATACCTTTTACCAGGCAGTCCCTCGGAATACTTGTTTGTGAGACAAGACCCGACTGTCTCCATCACTGCACGGGACGTAAAATTCTCAGAGGCAATAAGCTCAAGGCTTTTGAACTGCCTCTCCTTCTCCTTACTAATAATTGAGCATACCTCAGGATCAGCTTCACTGAGGCCATGGTCCACAAAGCTGTTTTCGAGCACAGGGACAGAGAGCGAAGAGCTAGGCCTCCCGGTAACTAAGCTGCCTTCGAGTTGAGCTCTACAGGGTTTCACCGAGTTAAGCCTAATCTGATAAGGGAATCCAGTAAAACGAGACCCTTTTAAAGGAAATGATGGTTTATTAACCCTCATAGGCTGTTGCAAAGAACCCATCATTGCAGCTCCACCACAAGCCTGCATTCTGCCTTTACAATAGTATTCCTCTCAAATTTCCTACGAATTCACCAGGGACAACAGAGTATTAAAATCAAAAATTCATTTCAACATCATTTTGCCTTTAAGACTTATACGATAGGAAAAGGGTAAGAAAAAAATGGAATCTTGCTTTGAAAAAGTGAAGTTCTAGGCTTCTAGCAGGAAACTGACACTTAAAAAAGTCTAAAATTTGCACTAAAACATGTATTAACTAAAAGACAAACATCGAATCTTAAGTTAAAACACAAATAAAAAAACAAAACAACAATTTTTGGACTCTCTAGAATCGTATAGGATAGTAGAAACAATGAAGCAATAAAATCTAATAATATGAACGGCGGGCTAAAAAAAACACAGGCAAAAACCAAGAAGTAAAATACTGGAGAGTACAATTTCAATAACTGTACACGAAAATAACGAATAAAGAGAAATAGAAAATCAAGAGACCATACTTCTGTGAAGAGTTCTGTTGTTCTTTTTTCTTTCTTGGAGTGCACTGGGCTCAAGCGAAGCAGCAAGTGGCTAAAACTTTAAAACCCTAAAACTTTATTCAGTTAATAGAGCCGTTTGAGGGGTAAAATAAATCCTCTGCGGGTTTGTCTACTGCGTCTCTTCCTAAAATCAGCTTTGATGTTGCCACTTGACCAAGTTCTGATCCAATGGCCAAGATATAGGATTCAGTATAAAATGACAAATATACTTGCCATTGCAGTTCTTTACATTCAATAACTTACCAATTAATATTAAAAAATAACGTGCCAAATATAATATATTTTGGAAAACAAACATTATATGATTATATCTCGCCATTTGTGTGTTTAATCGAATTACTATGATTAATTTTATATTTTGAATTCCATTTTTTGTTATATTATAATTGTTTTAAATTTTATGAAAATGAGAAGTAATTTACGTAGATTTTAAAGTATCATTTAAATAATTAAATATGATATGGTATTTTTATCATAAAATATTAAAAAAACAAAAATATTACCGCACTTTATACTTGATTGAGTCTACGGTACAACAAATTAATTTATAACTAAAAAATGGCACAGCCGAAATATTAGAAAATATGGAACTTAAAATATTATTCACACAACCGAAATATTATACTCTTTGATAACATTTTAAATTGGTGGTAAGTTTTGAAGCTCGGAGGCAAGTTTCAAAATTTATCATAAAAAATATTTGAATAACATTTTTCTATAACATTTCAGGTTGGTTGTAAGTTTCGAAAGTCAATAAATTTCAAAACTTATCATGTAAAAATATTTGCATTATATTTCAGTTTATAACATTTCGATTGTGTCTGAACTCGAAAAGATGTATACCTTTGCCGGCCAATCAAGGCATGAGCTATGTAAAACACAAAACGCAGCGTTTTATCAAACTCTCGGGTAATTCAACTGAATCTATTGAGTTTGTAAGTTCAAAACGCATCGTTTTAATCGTCTGTTCTGCAGTTTCTTTCCTCTCTTTTCCCCCTTTGCTTGGTTGCGAATGTCTTCTCTCCCGAAGGAAGGAAATCGAGGAAAATGAAAATGGAAGGAATCGAAGGAGACGCCTCGGTGGGCGCAGCAGGGCGTTACACATTGAATCCTACGCGGATAAACAGCGAGGACATACTATTATGCAAAATAATGTTCACGTATCCACCAGCCGGTGAGAACAACTGCAGCTTCCGGGCTCCGGCCCTTGGGTAATTTTATCAGTATGATTTCTGCATCTTGTGCTGAAATTACAATACATGAACAAGGTATCCTGTTTAATCTTCTGCCAACATTCTGTAAATGTCGAACCTTTTCCCCTGTTAGCACTAATTTAATTATGAGCTGCTGCACATGCATGCCAGACTAGGCATGCCAAAAGTGTACCAGACGCAGAAACCTTGGATCCAAGCCAACATATTTTTAAATTTTGTAATGGATTCTAAAGACGGACACATAACTTTATGTTAAGAAAGACGAACCTATCAAATTTTAGGATGACCGAATTTATAAAATTTTAAGGAGTGTAAAAATAAATTTTCAATAAAAATACATAAAAATTATTAAAAAAAATTAATTATATAAAAATTTCAAATTTTTAGGGGGCGACTGCCCCCTCCGGTACCTTTAAGTCCATCCCTGATTCTAACTTATCCCTAAACCAATTTAATTTGAGTCTTATCTCCACGGCTCAAGATTCCTGCTCATATCATATTGGAATAGAAATAGATATCATCTGATAAGATGTCTGGGTTATCCAAACTAACCAAATCTGACATGTTTTTTTGACTAAAGAAATAGTCAAGCGTGCTTTGCTTATAAAAAGTGCAAGGCACTGGCAGGGATGGAAATGTTGGGATAATGTTCTTCCTTGTCATCATTGACGCGTGTTCATTCTTTGGCCTGGAAATGGTACATTTGCCAACCAGCGGATGGCACTGACACTGAAGATAATTTGGCCGACTAAGATACTCAAAATTCGTATGTTTTATTCTTTTTAATTCGAATACTGGTTTGGAATCAATTAGTGGTTGCAAATAATTAGAATCAGATAGATTCAACGCTTCAACCAGTATTTTTTTAAAAGGAAAATTTAGGGAATACAGTTGTTAAAGTACAGTCAATCGTTTCGGCCTGACAAGTTGGCAATATTTTACGTTTGAAAATTTTTTATTAATTTCGACAAACACTGTTGAATATTATTAAGGCTGAACGTCGTTAAATTAATTAATAAAAAATAAAATTTTTAAGGATTCAACATTTAATTATAAATTATTTAAATAAAATTTTAATTAAAGTATTAATCATATATATTTTATTTTTATTTTTTAATAATTGGATCAAATATCAGCCTTAGTCATTTTAAAAAATCTTAAACCTTAAATTATAAACCATAAACATGAAACCCTAAACAATAAAACTTAACCTAAAACTCTAAACCCTAACATTTAAGGTGAGTTTTTTACAAATTCGATCGTGACTTGAGGTGGAGAACATGGGTAGAACTTGTTTCAAGTGATCTGTGAGAGATCCAACAATTTCTAAATCACTAGAAACGCCTTGAAAGTTGTATATAAAAGGCTGAAGAAGCTAACATCAGAGTCAAGTGATTGCTTATAACAAATCCATCGTATCCATCGGGAACTACCATGGATTGAGACACATTGACGAGCATCGAGAGCTTCATTAACGAGAAGAACATCTGCCTTATCGGCGACGAGATCTATTGACGGGTTAGGGTTTAGGAGTTTTGAATTCAAGGTTTAAAGCTTAGGGCTTATGATTTAGAATTTATGGTTTATAGTTTTTTTTTATTTTTAAATTAACTAAGTTGATATTTGATCCAATTATTTAAAAAATAAAATAATATATATAACTAATTTAAAATTTTATTTTAAATATTTTATAATTATATGTTGAGTCATTGAGATTTTCAATGTTTAATAATTAATTTAATGGAATTCAACGATATTGAACGGTATTCGAGCGTGGTAGACTCATCCTTTACGTTTACTCTATTTAATTAGATTTCAATATTTGTGATCTTTCAAAATCTCTTTGATTAGTATATATATAACTCATACGCTTAATTCAGATTATCTAATAAACAAATAAACAAATTTGATTATCATGCTCTACTTTAGATTTATTTATTGGTGTTCAACTTCAATCTCAATTTTAGAGATTCTTTAATATTAATTAAAATAACAGAAAAAATGTATATAAAAAAACTCATTTTTGCAAACATGAGTTTAGTTTTTTTTTTTCTTTCTCGAGAGTGATTTATGCATGAAAAAATATTTTTTATTAAATTCTTCATATAGAGATTTTCCACAATCGTTAATTATCACTTTTGGGTTTTTTAAATATCATCATTTTAAGCTCATCTCTTTGTGTTCTGATGATAAAGGTAGATGTTCATCATCCCTTGAGACCCATATTTGAGTACCAATAATGCATACTTTATGTGTCGTCTTTGAAAAAACTAAAAAAATTAAGCAGATGCTACCCTTACTCGTACCAGCATATAAAAAAATCATCATTTTAATAAATCGCATAAATTATAGAAACAGAAATAACTTATAGTTTGATTGATTAGATTATGAATATTCAGTTTTGCTATCAATTTCAATCCTTCGTTTTAGTATTACATCCGTACATGGATAAACTAATTTACTTCTCATTTAATACGTCCGTACACGGATATGCAACTGCAAGTTATGCAACCTTTACTTTTCCATTCATGGATATTTCGTGTTTTATATTGACCAAAATTTATTAGTATATTCCTCTAATCAAACTTCCTTAATTTTTAAAACTTAAATTCTTAATACTCATATTTAAAAAGTTTTATTAATTTCGGGTGCGATTCTTTTCCTCCAAATCTGACGACATGTTTGTACAATTATATTGATTTTCAGTGGCGCAACATAAAAATTTCCCACAAACCGGAAGAGAGAGCCAATTTATTTGAAATAATTGAACATTAAGAAAAGGAAGAGAAAATGTCAACTTCAATAACCGACTAAGTTTGTTTTATTTTATTTTTAGGCAGAGTTTTATGATCTAACGGCCATAAAAAAGTCCACGGTACCCACGGTTATGATCGTTTGATTAACTTTATTATAAGATTAAGCTAATAGCAGGGGCTGACATGCTCAAACCAAGCTGGTCTACTTGTGCATGCTTGGTAGACTATGATTAACCATGATTACGTTGTCTTAACTCCTCACACGGTAGGATTAAGCTTTCTTAATAGCTATAATAATTATTTGTTTTTTTTCTTTGTAAGAGTTGACCAACATTTTTATGCACTTGTCATAATTTTGTCTCAAGTTCATTATATACATTATGTTTTTTTTATAGTAATTGTAGTTAATACATGAAATTTTGATTATAAATGATTGGTTTTGCTAATAGTATTTTTAGATATTCTTTAAGATTAATTTTATTTATAACAAAAACAAATTATGGATTACCCTAAAAACTAATTGATTAATTTTACTTAATTGTATATAAATGATTAATCTTTGCAACAACAAAAAAAAAGAAGAGTACACCTCACATATGCCTTTTAAAGTGAATCTTGGGGTAGCCAATAATAATACTCAACCATTTATTTATTTGTATTTCAAAGAACAATGAATTTAGGCAAAATGACAAAAGATGTCCTCAATGTTTGTATGTTTTGTCATTTGGCCCCATATTCTTTTTTTGGTCCAAATATGCCCCAACATTTGTTTGTTTTGTCATTTGGCCCCCTATTCTTTCTTTTGGTCCAAATATGCCCCCCAACGTTTCAATTTGGTCCAAATATGCTCCCGTTAGATGAAAACTGTCAGTCAACTGACGTTCAACAGCTGATACTGACTGAACTTGTCACGTATTAAGATATGGTGATGTCACGTCAAATTTTTTTATAAGTCGTTGACCGTCAGTTGATTGACAGTTTACATCCAACAGGGGCATATTTGGACTATGAATGAAACGTTGGGGCATATTTGGACAAAAAAAGAATAGGGGGCCAAATGACAAAACATGCAAACGTTGGGGGCATCTTTTGTCATTTTGCCATGAATTTATTAATGGAATTGGAGAGTATGTGTCTTCAGCTCATTGGGAGCCACTTGTTTATGGTTTATTTATTAGTAATGATTTAATATTTGGCTAACATGCGCATTATGGTTATGGAGTCTTTAAATACATGATTAAGGAGACTATTTAACAGTCATTGGGACATAAAGTAAATTATTTTTTGGTGTTATTTGGAGTTGAGACTTGAGATGGGAATCTGCATATCCGTTGCATCTTCAGAGATTCATGGGGCCGAATCCGATGACTGCAATCAGGACAACGTTCTTTTCTTGCCTGAAAACATTTATCCTCTTGGAATTCAAGGACTCGGCTCTCTTTATACTAAGCAAGGAAGCAAAGGACTGAACCAGGATGCTGCCATCTTTTATCAGGTTTGCCACTGCAGCTCCCTGCTTTATATATGTTTGTTTATGTCCAAAATCAAATACTGTTTTTTTTGTTAATTAAAGTTCTGGGTTTTTTTTTTGGATCTTCAAGGATTATGGAATGGAAGGTGGAGCATTTTGTGGAGTTTTTGATGGTCATGGGAAGAATGGTCATGTGGTGAGCAATATGGTGAGAAATAGTTTGCCATCCATGTTGCTTAGCCAAAAAAATGCTCTGGAAAAGATTAAAACAACATATGAAAAGAATTGTCAACACCAGGGTTTACTTAATTGGGAAGAAGCTTGCATCAGTGCTTTCAAGGTGTTGGACAAGGAGATTATGCTTCAAGAGAATCTGGATTGCTCCACCAGTGGAACCACCGCTGTAGTTGTTGTCAGACAGGTGAAAACTCCTTGTAGTTCAAGTTCATAATTTGATTTTACAAAATTATGCATGTTTTCCCATATTAAAAAGTTCCATTTTTTGTTTTTGAAAGAGTGAAGATCTTGTTATTGCAAACCTTGGCGATTCGAGAGCGGTGTTGGGAACAATGACTGAGCACGGTATCAAGGCTGTTCAATTAACTACTGATTTAAAGCCTGGTTTACCATGTAAGAACAGAGCATTTACCGTGATGTGGTTTAGTTTCTGTTTTCCCGATCGAGTGGCTGAGGAAATATATTGATTGGTGCAGGTGAAGCAGAGAGAATAAGAAATTGCAAAGGAAGGGTCCTTGCTTTAAAGGAAGAGCCGCACATACAGCGCGTATGGTTGCCCCATGAAGATTCCCCAGGCCTAGCCATGTCTCGAGCTTTTGGAGATTTCCTACTCAAGAACCATGGAATAATTGCAGTACCTGACGTTTTCCATCATCATTTAACAACAAATGATCAGTTCATTGTTCTCGCAACAGATGGGGTAAGCTAGCCTCATTTCAATGAAATAAAACTGTTTTTTTTTCAAGATAAGAATGAAAGATTTTTTTTGTTGTCTTATTTTGGCCTGTTTATCATAGGTATGGGATGTGCTCAACAACAACCAAGTTGCCACCATAGTGATGGAGGCGGAAAACGAGCAAGCAGCGGCGAGGGCGGTGGTGGAGGCGGCGACGGCCACATGGAAAAGAAAGTTCCCATCTTCAAAAGTAGATGACTGCACCGTGGTTTGCCTCTTCCTCCAAAAGAAGCAAAAGCCAATCAGTTAGTTGGCTGGTCACTGTTATTGTATAGACAGGAACATGTTTCCAAAATACCTCCAGTGGCTAATTTTGTTAACCAGCGTTAATTACTCTAAAGCTTGATATGCTCTTTGGTCCAATGGACTGTAGCCATGTTGTATCCATTACGTTGACAAGAAAACAAATTGGGAACAGCCAGTTCCTTAAGTTTAAAAGAACCGAACTTGAATAACTTACATAAATAAAAATTGTAAATAGAAAGTCCAAAACCAGCATGGACCATTTTAGCAAATGACAACAGAATGAAAACATGACATCATTATAAAAAAAAAACTTAGAATAATTAGAGGTGACAAACGGGTCATTCAGTTCGGGTCATTTCGGTTCGAGTAAAGTTTAGTTTCAGTTCAGTTCGGGTTGGGTATTAGTCCGGATTGAGTCACATCGGTTAAGTTGATTTCAGGTCGGGTCAAAATCGATTCAATGGGAGAACAATATGTTTCAGTCGGGGTTTTAGGCCGTATCAGTTTTTTAAACCCATATGTGACTTTATAAAACTATTATATTTGATTTTTTTGTGAGTTATGCGACGATTCACATTAAATCTTTCATTATTTCTTTTAATATCTTTTCTTTATTTCGGTTTGCCTTCGGCTCGGATGAAATCAGTTCAAGTCCATTTAGTTCGGTTAAAAATCAATTCGGGTCCGTTCTGTTCGGTTGAAAAATCGGATCAGATCCATATCGGTTCAACTAAGAATCGGGTCAGTTTTAATTCAATTCAGTTAGTTTCAGATTTCAGACCATCCTGTTCGGGTCAATATTGAGTCTCGAATCAGGTAAAATCGGTTCGAGTCTCGGTTCAGTTTGCCAACTCTAAAATAACATCGGCCGGTGCTTTGTTTTCTCATGCATAGGAAGTGTCCTAGACCAAGGAAAAATGGTCTTTAAAATTTTGAATCAAGAACAGATAAAAGAAAATCTTTCATTAATGACCATGATCACATTGTAGATTGCCAAATAATATATAATCTCTCGTATCAACAATTCTATACATGCGAAACTGATACGGAGCAAAGTTTCAATTTTTTCCAAAACGATAAGATTATACCTTGTTCGGCTCCTCTCCTAGAAGGTCTTCATATGAAACAGGGACCCTAATTCTATCATGAACAGATTTGTTTGTTCCTTCAGCACTGAACTCTTCAGTTGGGTTATTAGTAATTGGTCCAGAATCTCCAGGAACACTTGTACCAGTTCCGTTCACGAGCGTAGAGGCAGTTTCTTGAGAAGAGCTCTCTTTGCTCTTTGGCAGTCTCTGTCTGATATTTTGTTGTTTGAATTGCTTCTGCAAAATTATAAATACCAATCAGTCAATTCCATCTCAAGTCAAGTTCCAAGGCTAATATATGAAAGCAAAAGTTGCTTGAATAATACTAAAATGTTAACATATCATTGCTGCAATTAGATTACAAAGCCTATAAAAAGTGACAGAGAATGTTGGAAGTTAATCTAAGAAAATAAGCAAAGCATACAAACAGCTGGACAACTGATTCCTAACGATGTTGTTGAGACATCCAAATGACGGATGAATTCGAGAGTTCTCATGCACACGTCTCTATTAAACTGACAAAAATAAAAAGATAGCAGTTAATCTGCCAATAAGTACACACCTCAAATTCCTTGGCTTTTTTCATTATTTCTCGATAAGCAGATGGTTCTCGTGCTTTTAGGATATTCCATAAAATGCCACCACCTGTTCGGCAACGCCTGCCATCAGCAGTCATCTGACCTCCACACGATCGAATTGCATCCACCTGAGAACTCTAGGTTTCATCATTCATCCCGAGAGAATATTGTTTGATCAAAGACACGAGCAAAGGGAGTGATAGTCCAGTACCACAGATGAAAATATTGTTTGCTCAAAGTTTAAACTATAAAAATTACAACTTCAAGCAATTACTAAACATACAATAGAACTTGAGATTTGCAACAGATATTAAAGGAAAAAAGAAGAAGAAAAAAAAACATGTCATGAATTTCTACCAATTATTTCAGATTTTCAGTACATACCTCAAGCAACAGCAGCCAACATGAAGGCTTTAATAAATTATTATTTCATGAGGTATGGAAAATGAACTACTCCGTTGGCCAAAACACTAACAAAAAGTCTATTTTTTTTATCTAAAATGGCCCATGTCTAAGAAATAACATGGTAACAACCTGTATCAAAAGGGAACTTATGAAGTGGGTCATCTCAGCTCAGAGCATAGGATTTGAATCAGCAAATGGGATCTGCAATGGTAAGGGAAACTGTTGTGCACACGACAAACGAAAAAGAAAATCTCCTACTTATTCAATCGATGGTCCTTAGGTTAAGGATAGCACATCTATTTATAGACCTGAATATATGGTCACCAAGAAACCTTATTCAATAATATCTCCTACTTAAAATAAATTTCTACTCATATAAGTAACCCTACCCGGTACAATTACAAAGATAACCCATACCGCTGTCCTTTTACAGTATATGAGCCATACTTAACGGAAACAATGTAGAAAATCATATGCTAAAATGGAATCTGCAATGGTAGGGAAAACAATCCAGCTCATCAGATGCTAAGGCCTAAGAGTGGAATTGCCTTCAACTACTGCGAGCCAAGAAAGGCTGCAAATTCCAATTACACCAAATTCTGACATTTCATTCTTAAGAACAAAATGAATGGAGCTTACGGGTTAAACTGCATAGGGAAGAAAGGTAATCAATATACAGACAACATTAACTCGGGGATAACTAACATACAGAATTCTCGAAGAAGACTAAAAGCAAAATCTACCACCAATATATTAAACAACTAATTTATGATAAATTCAACGTTGAATTTCATATCTTGCGCAGAAATAATTAGAAAAATATAATATAAATCCTGAAAGATATTAAGTTTAAATACCTCTTTAACAAGACCACTCAATGCAGAAATCCCCAAACATCCCACGGCAGTATACACCATGTATGACTTCTTCTCTTTAAAACGTCTGCAAGTATCTAACACAAACCTACAGAAAAACCCAAATTCAAAAAAGTTTCAAAAACCAATTTGCACCAAAAACAAGTCGGTTGATGCAAAAAAAAAAAAGAAAACTTTTCCACACAAAACCTGTTTATATCCAACGGTTTAGGTCCTGAACCACCCTTCTTTTTCTTGTTCTTCCTCTTATTTCCTCTGCGCTTCTTATTTTTACTCTGAGAACCTTGATTCTCACCGTTAACATCTGCAACGCCGGTTTTTTCCCGATCATTTACCGAGTCATTATCCACGAGCTCTCCTTCTTCTACATCAAGCATCTCAACATCTTCCCCGTCTCCTAAATCATCCTCTTCGTAGATTGGTTCCAATATGCTCTCTCCTTTCTCCATAAGTTACTTTTATAAGCCTTTTGAATAGAAAAAACAAAAACTATGAAATTCGTCGGCGGAAATGGAAACTCTATGAAGTTCGAGTTTATGCGCGGTGTGGGGTGCGAGACTTAAAGAGTTCAAGAATCGGGCACCTCGGCTGGGCGGATAGAATTTAAATTGGGCATTAACAAGTTCATGGGCCTACTTTTGTTGGAATATGATGGATATAGCCCAAATGATTCATTATAAAGGATTATGTATCAATTTTGGGCTAATTATTTATGTTTATGGTCTTGACCCTTAAAATTTTTATCTCATTAATAATATATATATTTAATAGAAAAATATCATATATATTAAAAACGAAAAACAAAATTTAAATATGTTCAATCGTGCTCATGATACAAATGATTTTTAGTAAAAATTAAGTTCTATAAATGATCTTGATGATAAAAGATGATTTTATTTCTAAATAATTTAAATTAGAATAAAATAGTTTGGAATAAAATTTAACTGCTCTTTTTCGGTGTTTTTTTATATATTTTACTTATGATTTTATATTATGTGTATTAATATTTTTTTCATTGTTTTATTAACTATTTATGTTTTATCGATAATACACATAACATGAAATAATTGGTAGGGGCTTATAAATGAACGCAGAAAAAAGATAAATGAATTATGTTCGCATAGTCTACAAGTTAAAAACATATTTGATTAACCTAGCTGCACTCTTCCAAATCTATGACGCCTGCAACGTTGCTTTTCTTCTTTTGATTGGTTGTCGACAACTAATTTTAGTATTGGTTGTCGACCACCGGATCTATTATTTTTCTTATTTTTAATTTCTTCATGTTTTAATAAAAATATTTACCTTTGTGGCACACGTTTCCTCTGTTCCCGTGACACTTTTTTTTTTAATTTTTTTGTGGTTCGTTTCATCTGTCCTTGTGGCATGATTTTCAGCATACCTTGGCGGTCGGTTGGTGCTTGTACAAAGATTTTCACGACGCTAATATCTGATTATGTTTCCATCAGTAGTATTAGAAAGATAGATCCTCATTCGGTTGATGGTTGGTTGCCGATGTAATCAGACTTAGATAGCGGAGCAATCTGCCTGATATTTTAGTTCGTTCACTACTCATTTTTCACACTGTAAAGCGTCTCATTTGGATAAAAATAGAGAGATTCAAAAAGGTTTTTGAATTTTAGTATGCTAATCTCGATAAAAGTGTCTACATTTCTTTGCACCATTGTAAGAAACTTTGAATGAACTTGTTTTTTTAATGTATTGTATTATTTTTTATGATAATTAATAAAATTTAGATGTGATTATCCAAAATACATATATATTTAATTAACGGAGTTAAATCACTCGAATTACCTAAATCAACAAAGTTAAATAACTCTTTATCACTTGACCCGCTCTCTAAATTCAATTTAAATATATATATTTAATTTCAGCGCTGTTTGAAGATTCCGCTATTTCTTAACGTCGTAAGCTAATGTTAAGAGTAAAAAGGCACAAAGAAATCCCATGACGGGGATATTTGATTAACGGAGTTGACGGCTTGTAAGGGAAGACTGTATGAGCCATTCGATTAATGATCAACGGCTAGAAATTCTCTGTGATCTACCCTTGCGGTGTAACGGTCCTAACGGAGGGTGAAGAGAAGTAAATAAATATTTGGTTTTGAAAGGGAGAGAGCATTTCGTTTTATCAGAAGAAGAAACATCCTCCCTGTTACTCTTTCTTTTTCTCGTTTTCTTTTTTCAATTCTCTTCTTCTCTGCTATTATGCTTCTACTTTCTTCTTCTTTCTCAAGAACCAAACAGAATACTCCCAAGGGAAAACTAAAAACTAATTATTGTTTGATTAATTAGATGTCGATGATCTAAATTCTAAAGAAAGACGTGCGATACAGAGGGAGGAAGAAAGATAAATCTGAGAACTTGTGAGGTCTGTCATTGAGAGCAAAGATTGATTATCTTTTGGTTTACTGTAATTGATTTTCATTTTCTATTTTCAATGGCTGTTATAAGCAATCTGCAATTCTTTTTTATTTTCCAGATTTTATAGATACAAACAAAGAAATTTTGAGGAACATTTTTGCTGGTTCTTGCTGATCTTGAATATTTTCCAGATTTTCAATGGCTGTTTTGTTCTCTCTTTCCCTTTCTTATAACAGATACATTTTGACGACTGCAAACTACTTTCTGAAGATTTTTCGACTAAATTAATATGGAAAGAGGCAGATCAATTGCTTACATATCAAAATCTTGAAACCTTACATCAAATGAAAATCGGAAGAATAGGCTTCGTACGCCATTATTTTGTTGAAAATCCGAAGTAAATTTTGTGTCTATACCGAAGGACTTGAAGAACAAAAGCTGTAACGGCCGAACCTGAGCTATTGAGGTATGAGCGTCATTTTCTTATCAATAAGATCAAGAACCTGACAATCTAAGTATCGATTCAAAATCTACCTAAAATGACTCGCCATTAATATGCCAGCGCCAGGCTCTTTGTTCTTTTACGTATCCTTGGTTGCGTTTTATTTCCCCTGCTTCTTCTTCTTCTTCTTCTTTCTTTCCTTTTCTCAATAGAATGTTTGGTGCTTTAGTAATTGTCTTTTTAATCGAAGAGTCGATTTTTTTTCCAGTAATGACAGATTTTCCTTTCTCCAGATAACATTAAGAGTATGTATTTCAGATTTTAATTCTTTTTTCTGTTTACTCTCTTTTTTTCCACCGAGTTTCAGCCGTAAATTTCTTCTTAGTCCTTCAATGGGTTCCGTCGCCCCCTTCAAATAGTCCGAAGAAGAGCTTGACCTTTTTTTCTCTGAGTTTTTTTCCTCCAGATTAGATCTTTGTTTTGATTTCACTTTATTCTATCTCTATCTTTAATTTTCTCTTCTTCCTTCCAATTCTCCACTATGAAATGTTTTTCTTCTTCTATTGCTATGATGTTCATGGTTCCGTTGGAATTTTTTTCATGTCTGTAATTTTCTGGGTGTTAAACATTTTAATTTCGACGACAACTTTCCTTGTTCTGTTTCTTCCAAGTTTGAACTATGTTTCGTTTCGATGTCCTCTTAAACTATTCTGTTATTTTATTGCTGCCATTTCGAGCCTTAATTTTCTCAACCCACCTAAAATTCTCATAATCTCCATTGTCATTTAATCCATTCAATATCTTAATTTCAGTTGCTGGTTTACCATCTTTGTTTCCTCTCCAAAAGATGCCGAGACCGTTCGATGCTTGTTCTTCCCCATCTTCAACTTCTCTTCACGCTTAAGGCTGCTATCTCTCTCTTTCTCTCTTTTTTTCCTCTGAATTTTTTCTTCAAATTTTCTAGGGAAATTCATAGCCGTGCAATGTGCGTATTCTAATGATGAGCTGAGACAAATTTTGTTTGAAATTGCCAGAACGTTTCAAGAGAAACCTTATTCAAATTCTTATAATCGCTTTATTTTTCTTGTCCTTTCGGTGTTTGTAATTTAATTATCGAGTAGAACTTGAACCCAGAAAAAGTTTAATTTGATTTTTTTTTTTGCTTTAACAATGACGTGTGCAGAAAATGATGGAAAAGGACTCTTTGAGGAGCCATAACAATGGTGATAGCACCAACCACAACAGAGATAAAATCAGAGGTGATGCAGGATTGTTAAGATCTAGCTTAGATTCGGCCAAGCAAACGGCGTCGTCTTCTGATTTTGTTTTGCAGTGGGGGAATCGGAAGCGTCTAAGGTGTATGAAGATCCAGGTCAAAGACGATCAATCCGGACCAGTTAACCGAACCACGGTTCGAGTCGTGAGGGCCGCTAAGGACTCTTCAAATCAGCCTAGCGATAATAACAATCACCGGACTGGGTGTTTTAACCTCCGTCAACGGCCTGCTTCTCCTCAGGCTCCGCCACCTCAGCGCATTCTCAGGTACTGTGCTATATTTACAAATTACGCTTTTCTATTAGTTTATTTATTTACTCGAATTTACCTTTCTCTTTGAGTGTTTGGTATTGTGGCGCGTGTACTATACGCTCCGTTATGACTGGGGTCGGATTAGGGTAATAATATCTTGTTTCTTGTGTTCTCAGTCATCACTTGGTTTTACGTTAGGTTTCCAGTTCAAATTGGCGCGAGTAAAATGATTATAAAGAACCATATTTCCAGGTTCCACTTTCGCCTCTCTTCTCTAAAAGCAAAAAATTACCGATCTGGATTATAACTTGTATTTTTAACCAAGTTACATCGTTTAGTGGAATAGTTTTTGTTTAGGTAAAATATTTTTCTACTTGATTGCCCCTTTTTCTGTTTTGAGATTTGTTAGTTTTTTACCTTCACGAGACTTTGTATGCATCTTTGATCTAAAAGAAAATCTTTTCAGTCATGATACAAAGATACTCGATAACCATTTGACAATACATGTACAATCATCCTGCTACAATTATTGGTGTTCGAACCGTGACCTCTAAAAACAACAACTGTTCCTTTAACCACTAAAGCAAGTTGGTTCGTGCACAACAAACCATATTTCAACCCACCATTATGGTGAAAAACCATAAGCCTTGAAAACCCATCTATTTTTTGTCTTATCAAGTATCTGAAATTTTTCATCGAAACGAAACAAAAATAGAAATTAGGAACTCCCCCTATTTAAAAGCTAACCCCCAAACTCTCTCCGATCTACATCACTACGAGGCTACTTTTGTAATTCTACTTTAAAACCCTTTTCCTTTACTAAACTCGTATTATTTGATTCTTTTTCAAGGTATTATAATATTCTTTAACAATATTGTTTTCGTCTTTCCAGGAACTGTGAGAATTCCAGTGCTATGAGAGGCCAAAGCAACGGTGGTATAAGGGGATTCGCTTCGCCAGACAGGGGAGCGCTGGAGAAGAGAGGTGGCAACCATAACAATTACAATCACCACCACCACACCAACAACAACAATGACAACCACCACAACAACAAATCAGCGGCATCCTCGGAGACGGCTCACGATAGCAAAAAAGGAGGCTCGTCTTCCGGGAGCGGTGAGGTAGCTCCTGCACCCATCTTCTGGCCACCTAAATTCGTGATTGCTTTAACGAATAAAGAGAAGGAAGAAGATTTCTTGGTTTTTAAAGGATCGAGATTGCCACAAAGACCTAAAAAACGGACCAAGTTTATTCAACGGACCCTCAATGTAAGTCTATCTTATTCCTTTCTTATAAAATTTAGATGAATTGAAATTTAGTCATTAGAAAATTCAATTTAACATTTTGTCTGGAATTCAAATAGATAAGCTAGTAGTTGCGAATTACATGGAAAATTAATTCTCTTCGCTACTAGATGGAAATTACAAAGGGAGTATTTTTTTAAAAAGCCTACACGTGTCAGACAAATATTGGATAGCACCTAATTTGTTGAGAACCGACCTGGAAAGTTTGTGACCCGGTGCTAATTTAATTGCCAACCTGTGCCTTTGTGTTGTGTAGTGGTAATGGTATTGCCTAATGCCTATTGCTTTGCTGTAATTTCGGATATTATTAATCAAATACATACATATTCGGTGCCCCTATTTATGTTCCTATGCTTAAAATTAAATTTAGAGTTTAAAGTTTAGGGTTTTAGGTTAAGATTGTGGTTAGGGTTTAGGGAATTTAGAGTAGTATGTATTTTTTAGGTATAGGGTGTAGGGTTTAGGATTTAAAATTTAACGTTAAGGCTTGAAATTTAATTTTATAGTGTTTTTTAGTGTTGAGGCATAAGTAAGGGCACCGAAAAAGAGCAGAAGATTTTTATGCGCATTTGAAACAAAGCAATCCTTTTTTTTAATCTTTTTCTAATTTTTTTTTTATAAAATCTGACCTGTATGAAGTAGATTTAAATTATTTATTTATTTCCCTTAGTTGATAAAATATGTTTTAAATTATTGGCGAATGTCCTGTTGAAAAAAGACAAATGAATTGGGACAGCATACACGTGTAATTCAAAAAGAAGGTCGATGTAAGCAACCGACAAAAGAAGGCACGATGCGCAAGGCATTATTGTCCGGGGGCTTTTCTGCAATATGCTGTTATTGTAGGGGCTACTTTTTATATATTTGCTCTTCGAATGCTTATTCTGGGAAACTCTAATTTGCAGCTGGTAAGTCCGGGGACATGGCTATGCGATTTAACCCTCGAGCGGTACGAGGTCAGGGAAAAGAAGATCACAAAGAAGGTATCAATTTTCCAGAATAATTTTAGATTATATTAATTATCTAATTTTTTTAGGGTATTAGAATAATTCTTTTGACATAAATTCCACATATGTAAAATTATTAGGCAACGTGTCAGCAGATAATGCCAAATAATAAGAAAATTTAACGGAAAAGGAGTTTGGGATAACTTGTGTACCAAAATGTATATTCACCCTATTTTCTTTAATCTTCCCCCCCCCCCCCCCCCCAATCCTGTTAATGTAATGAGATGATCTGATGCAGAGACCAAGAGGTTTAAAAGCTATGGGAAATGTGGAATCTGACTCCGAATAGAAAGCTCGGATGGCGCTGTTTAAAGAGTTTTTTTCTTCATGTCTAGAGGCAGTTCATTTTTCAATTTTTTTGGTTGGGGATGAGCTAACGTTTAAACTGTGTAAATCATTATTTT
Source organism: Hibiscus trionum (assembly GCA_030270665.1). Taxonomy (NCBI): domain Eukaryota; kingdom Viridiplantae; phylum Streptophyta; class Magnoliopsida; order Malvales; family Malvaceae; genus Hibiscus; species Hibiscus trionum. The sequence continues at coordinate 30,976,784 of BSYR01000024.1, read as the reverse complement.
TTTTAATCTATGAAATGAATGAAGACAGATTTAAACTTAGGCGAAAATTCGATGTTGTTGCTTTTGGGATTATCTTTTAAAATCTAAATTTCTTTTTCTATTTGACAGAATTGTATGTATATGTGTTTATGGGTTGGATTGATATTGAGGTCCGACTTCATTTTTTAAAGTTTAGGCTTAAGACCATGACAATTTTAGAACATAAATTCCGCCATCTTTTACCACTGACACGACTATCAGAATTTAATAAACAAGAATAAATACCTTAAAATCAAAAATAAATAAATTAACAATGTTCAGAGGCGTTGTTCTACAAGTTAAAGAGACTTCAAAAGAAAAATGGAATTTCTTGGAGAATCAATGGAACGCGGTTTCTTTGGTTTGGCAAAAGTTAAGAGCTTTGGTTTACCGGCACGTTTGACACATTAGAGATGTTGATTCTAATCAAATTTTATGATAATGACAACTTTTTTCTTTCAATTAAAACAAAATATTTGTTTAAGACAATAATATACTAGAGAAAAAAAAAGAAAGGAGTGTTATATACAAGAGATAAACCTTGTAGTATGAATTTTTTAAAGAAAACAGAGATTAAATCAAAATTAGAAGCTGACAATAATATGTATATATTTTAATTCTAATTCTACTTGAAAGGGAAAGGAAAAAAAGACTATGAGGAAAAGAAATGAGTGTTTTTAATGAGACTAGAACTCGGGAACAAAGATGAATAACTTTGTTAACCGGTCAAATGTGACTGCTTAAAATATTTCATTAGAGTTATATACCAGAGAAAAAACCATTTTTTTCTTTCAAAATATCAAAATCTTTTGCACAATCTCAACTAATGGATTCAAATATACTTCTGCAATTGGTATTTTTTTATATAGTTTAACATAACATATCACGGATTAGATTTCATATAAAATATGTTCTTCCATTATATTATATGTTATTCAACGTTTCCAATAAGAATATTGTTAGGAAAAAAAAGAACGTAGCTTACACGTTACACAGCTTCAAACAGGACAACATTCCATCATGGACAAACTAGAGATCGACAGGTTAGCTTATATAACAGAGTTTATCTCCAACCTAACTTCTTATTAACGAAGAATAATTCATCTCATTGTCAGAAATGAGATTAAAAATAGAAGAGATGGCCCACAACATGGTATCAAAGCAAGAATAATAATATTATTATTGTTGAAGAAACTGAGAGAAAGAATGAAGAATAGGGTTTCCTTTCGTTGTCAGTGGAGAATAAGAATAAGGTTTCCATATTCAAGAAATGCAATGAAAATGGTGTGGAATTTAATAATCATTGACTTCAAAAATTCAATTAAGGCCAAAATTTCGTTCAATCAGGATTTTGTATTTCGAACGTTGTATTTATATGTTTAGATGTAAAAATTTAAAATTAATTCTGGGCACCAAACATAAATCATGTTATTTTAAAATCAATTTTACACAAAAGCAACAGGATAGTAGTTTTTGCGTTTCGTATTTTTACACTATATTTTTACACATTCATGATTTTTAAGAAAAAAACTCTCAAACATAAATTTTACACAAAATCAATTCTTAAAACCACGATGATCCAAAATCAATTATTCCACCGTATATCCAAACACACTCAATTGTGATCTGGCCATTAACTTAAAACAATGTTTAATGAATCTAAATTTAGAATCTCAATGTTTATGATTTTATTTATTACCAGGCGTTAATTCTGGGCACCAAACATAAATAATGTTACTTTAAAATTAATTTTACACAAAAGCAACAAAATAGTAGTTTTTTTGCATTTCGTTGTGATTTTTACACTATATTTTTACACATTCATGATTTTTAAGAAAAAAATTCTCAAACATAAATGATTTTACACAAAATCAATTCTTAAAATCACGATGATCCAAAATCAATTCTCATCAATTCTCCCACCGTATATCAAACACATACACAATTGTGATCTGGCCATTAACTTAAAACAATGTTTAATGAATCTAAATTTAGAATCTCAATGTTTATGGTTTTATTTATTACCAGGCGTTAAAGTTGGAGCCAACAAAAAAAAGGGAAAAGCTGAAAGAAAAATAAAAGAACACAAAAAGCAAAGGAGGGTTGCTACTTGCTAGCCATTAAACAAGGCCAAGGGACTCACAAAAAACCTTTGTTTAACTTTCAGCTTTTGTTTTTAACTTTAAAAAAAAAAAAAAACAAAGGACCCCATTAGTTAAGGGTAGGGAGGATAGGGGATATTTTCCATTAGTGACTGCTGAGTGGTGGACAATGCTCTCAGCATTATTGCCATTTTTTTAATGATTTAATATTGCGATTCAATTTGATATCAGAGTATTAAATGAGTAAATGTCACTTTAAAATATGATCAAACTTTAAAGCAAAGTGAGACCAAAAAGTTAGAACTGGAAATGTCAGATTTAATAATTGTAAGCGAATATGCTGGCACTCTTGTTTGGTTGCAGAGAAAACGCTAGAAACTGCGCAAAAACACACACAAATAACGAAACAAATTGGAATATATATAAAACAAAAGATTATACACTAATGAAAATGATACTGAAATCAACAAGTACAAACATCATCCACCACGACTCTGATATATGTATATATATAGTCACCATTCCTAGATATACTATTACTACTAAAATTCCACATGAAATTCAAAATCCGAAAAGATGAACTAAATAGTCACCACCGGAGTAAACATCCTTCAGATCCTGAGAGTAGATCCGAAAAGCAGAGCCATGACGGCGGCGAAGAAAACAGAGACGAATGAAGGGGAGATGGAGACGGTTCCGGAGGTGGGACTCGGAGCTGGGGCATCAGCAGCGGTGGCTGAGCCAATGAGAGCACAAACAGCGACGAGAACAAGCATCAGAGAAGCCTTGGAGAGAGCCATTGCCGCAATTCTCGAGCGTTTTATAAAGGAAGGGGTTGAAAGATGGAGGCAATGTGTGTGATTTTGGGAAGCGGGATAGGTAGGGTCTTAATATATAGAGAGAGGAGGGAAAGGTCGGGCAGCTGCCCGGGTTTCCCAGCCTGGAGATTATGATATCGTAACATTGTTACAGCTGGGACGCTCGGCGCCTACCCGTTTCAAAGAATTTCCTTAATTTTACTAACATATACGCGTGTAATTTTTTCATTACCCGCGGTATTTATTTTTGTGAGTCTGATTGACGTTTCAAACGTTGTCGTTTTCCGGCGCTATTAATGTTTCTTTTGGCGCATTTCTCTCTGTACTTCCGTCCAATGGGATTCGAATTTGATTTCTTCGTCATTTCAAGGAAAGCACTACTGAGCTACAGAGCGTGATCTACTCGCGCATCGAATGGCTAATGGAAAAGATTCGATATTTATCCGTGTTAACACGCGCAGAAAAGTAGAGTAGTGAGGTCATAATAGAGGAGAGACGGGTGGGCAGGGCCGCAATTGACGGATTCCGTCGCGAAACAACTGAAAAGATCCGGATTCATTACGGGACCCTAAAAACATCACATGATAGAGGCGGAGGTTGAGCCAACTGAGGGAGAACACGTGGAGGGCCCCAATGCACACACATTTTAAAAAAATAGGGATAATTATATTTTTAGTACCCCACCTTTACCCGTTTTCCTATTTTGATACTTTACCTATTTTTTTGACAAAATAGTACCTAACGTTACGTTTTGTTTCTATTTTGATATTCCGCTGTTAAAAAATTAACGAAAGGTTGATTAGGAGAGAGAAAATCACACGTGGCAGCATGCCACGTGTGATTTTCTCTCTCCTAGTCAGCATACCGCGTGTGCTTTTTTCATGATTTTGTTAACGTGGCGTGCTGACTAGGAGAGAGAAAATGACGTGGCAGCATGCCACGTGTGATTTTCTCTCTCTTAGTCAACCTTTCGTTAAGTACTATTTTGCCAAGAAAAATAGGTAAAATACCAAAATAAGAAAACGAATAAAGGTGGGGTACTAAAAATGTAGTTATACCAAAAAAATATTCCAAGCCATAGGTCTACACATCAGCCTAAGTTATAATAATAAAAGCTCATGTTTGTATTTGTATATATAATTAAAGGTACAAGTCTTTTAAATTTGGCAAAATGACAAAAGATGCCCCCAACGTTTGCATGTTTTGTCATTTAGCCCCCTATTCTTTTTTTTGGTCCAAATATGCCCCTAACGTTTGTTTCTTTTGTCATTTGGCCCCCTATTCTTTCTTTTGGTCCAAATATGCCCCCAACGTTTCATTCGTAGTCCAAATATGCCCCCAACGTTTTAATTTGGTCAAAATATGCCCCCGTTAGATGGAAACTGTCAGTCAACTGACGTTCAACAGCTGGTGCTGACTGGACTTGCCACGTATTAAGATCTGCTGATGCCACGTCAAATTTTTTTTATAAGCCGTTGAACGCCAGTTGATTGACAGTTTACATCCAACAGGGGCATATTTGGACTATGAATGAAACGTTGGGGGCATATTTGGACCAAAAGAAAGAATAGGGGGCCAAATGACAAAAGAAGCAAACGTTGGGGGCATATTTGGACCAAAAAAAAGAATAGGGGGGCAAATGACAAAACATGCAAACGTTGGGGGCATCTTTTGCCATTTTGCCTTTAAATTTTAGGGGTTAAATTTAGTTTAAAATTTAAAATTTATAGATTAAGTTTAAGGGCTTAAAATTTAAGGCATGATGTTAAAAGTTTAATTTACAAACTTCGTGTATCAAAATTTTAACTTTAATTAAATTAGTTTGTGATTGGGAATTAAACATTTTTTTGCAGGGAATTTTCAATGTGAATATCAAAATATGATGATTGTTTGCCTCCAAATATAATGAAAATACTATAATGAGCAACTATAAAAATATTTATCTATAAAAAAACAGTCCCATATATATTATTATTTCATAATAATAAATTAAAATCAATCCCATATATATTATCTGTACAAACAGATCAGTGTTGGGAGTTCAAAAAATTAGGAGAGTGCACAGTTAAAACAAAGGAAAAACACATCATGTATCATTTTAGATTTCACCTTTGTATGAAATGACTAATGAGATCAAAGAAAGGACCTTGAATCCAATCCCCATCCCAAATTTTGGTTCAAGATCAAAATCAAAATCTGGCAGTGGCAGGTTCTATGTTCATTCATCACTCAAAAGTCAGAAGCCCAAAACCTTTGGTGCTATCCGTAATAAAGGCTCCATGGCGCTCGGTGCGAATTTTCTGGCGAAAAGAAAACAAGTCGAACTCGGCTGATCGTTATACCTACACTGGTGACCTTCGTGGATTCTCTTGAAAAACTCTTCTGTAATGTCTGATCTGCCAAATGTAGCGGGATGAGGCCCACCCCTTGACCAATCAACCCATGTGATGCTTCTATTTGCCAAGAGATTTGGTGTCTGGATTGTTAACATGGTGGGGAAGTAATGCTCGTCAACGTAACATGCCGGTCGGCAGAACTGTTGAAACTTCGGATAAAATGTAACATCTTCCACTATGTTGACCGCAAGCTTTCGGTTGATTTCAAACCACTGGGACCCCTTACGCCACTTGCTGATATTCACCTCAGGAGCCATGTTAGAATTGTAACGTCCTCTACCAAATGGCCCAGGGTCATCAAAAGCACCCATGAAGCTATATTTGGATTTCATTATGTACTGGTAGATGACACTGAAATTGTATACCGGTATGCACGACTCCGAGAGGAGGATAAACCATTCATTGGATATGTCGAGCAGAGCATTGGCGAGGAGCCTTCTCTCAGCATCACACATGCTCATCCTTCCCCATTCAGCGGCCTGCCAAGAAAGCAAATACAGAAATCAGGAACTCCTCTACCCCCAAAAGAAGCGGAAAAAAGGCTACAAAATGTTGAAGAACAAGTGCCAATAAATTATTTAATGAAAGATGGGAATTAAAAAAATCAGCAAGAACAGCAATTTGCTTAGGTGTAACTGAAAGAAAGATGCTTCATACAACAAAACAACAGATAAATACAAAGATGACAGTACCTTGGAGGAGCAGAAGAAAATTGCCCCTTAGTCTTTTAGGGCTTGGTTGTGCACATACTGGTTCTAATTTTAACGGCTTTCTATATGCATATACGATATACATACACACACACATATATATATATATATCTTCATATTTTCACATGTGATATACTTAATATATCATACAGAATTGACAAACTCGACTCGAATATGAAAACTGATTTCGAGTTATTTGAATTTCCATTTCATAAGTGAATTATGCTTTCGAATTACTTTGTTTCTTCTTCTTCAAACAACATTTGTTTGAAGAGGAGCCAACATATTGCATAGTAATTATAGGTCATATCTAGGAGTTATCACAATCTTCTGATTCCAAAGAGTTGAAGAAGAAGAAGAAGAAGACAAAGATAACACATTTCTAGTAAGAATTGAACCATTCAAGATTCCTAAACTGTAATATATCCAGCAGAACTTCCAGTTTTTCTTCATCTTAATCAGATTCTTCTATCTTCCAATGGAAATTTTAAAAGTACCCAAGCATGCTATTGTCACTTTCAGCATAGAAGCTACAGATGAAAATTTCTAAACAGAAAAAGAACAATGCAAGGGAACTAATACATCATGACTTACATAAACAAATGTGCAAGGGTTCTTAACATAACAATTAATTAATAAGATTCAGAAACAAGTGAAAACTAAGATTAAATAATGAATGGGTGTTTAAGTAAGCATACTTGACTTGGGATTTGTCTCCTGTAGAATACTGAAGAACGAGGGAAGTCGGCCTTGAAGGACGGCATTGAATGAATGTAGATAGAATAAAGGCCTTCATGGCCCTTGAAAAACCTCTCCCAAAGAGGAGCAAGTGGCAATGGCCCCTTGGTCAAGAACATAAAAGCAATCTTCGGAAGTCTGCTAAATGGGTACTTCTTTATTCGCGGCACCAAAGCCGCCCTCCATAATAACTCGTTATCACTCATTGAATGAAGCAAATTCGTCGGGGGTTTTCTCCAATTTTCTAAACTGTTTGATTGTTCATCACACGGCACAAAATTAGACTTGGCTGTAGTTACCGCGCTATAAATCCCGGAACGCCGGATCGTATATATAGTGACGATCGAAAAGGCGATACAGAGAGCAATAAAGAACCCAAATAACTGAAGCGCCCTCCATGGCAGAGTCTTGTATGGGTTTGTCCTGGTTGTGACCACCGGATCCTTGCCCTCCTCAAATGACCCAACCGACCCAATTCTTGTTTGCATCTTTCAAGACAACTCTGAAACCCGAATTCAAGTTCTGGGACAGATCCAGAAACCCCTTCCTCTGTTTCCCGGTCAAATGCAGTAAACTAAAAGCTCTTGCATTTTAGATCCCCAAACGATTAATTCAGTCAAAAACTCAAATCTCCGGGGGTTTTAGTATCTAAAGATCTTAAAATCCATACCCCTTCTTAGCAATAGAAACAAAAACGGAATTACAGATCTAGAGATGAAAAGTTGTACTATCTGACCCAAAAAGATGAATCTCAAGAGTTTATAACAAAAGGGTATTGGAAAAACAGTGTTCTCTTCAAGAACCTAAGCCAAGATCAAGGTGGAGAACAGTGATTCCTAAAACTCATAAACCGTAGTAAAAGACAGTGAACATACCCTGTAAACGTAAAAAAGAGGGAGTTTTTAAAATAAGATTTTAGGTGCTTGAATGGTGGCCAGATTACTACTGATGATCAACAATATGGAAGAACAGTAAAAGAGGTTAGGCAGAGGAGGACAGAAAAAGTTTGGTAAAGGAAAAGTAAAGAGAAATGGAGAAGGTTGGCTAGTCTACAGTATGAGATGTTAACATAAATGAAAATTTGTACTTGGATTTTGTATTTTTAAGGCCTAGGGGGAGTAATTAATTATGTTAAAATTAGCTTGAATTTTATACACTCGTAACGCAACGTGGACCAGCCGTTAAGCAACCGGGGTGTTTTTCATTGGGTAAAAAGACACGTTTCATCATTCAACTTTGACCATGTTTCTGTTTAGATCATTTAACTCTTATTGTTTTAAAATGATCACTAAAATTTCAGATTGATATTGTTTGGTCAACTCGTATGTTAAATTATAAACAATAGGGTGACGCGGGTGTTTTTATGCTGTTGTGATCCATCTCGTTTTTCATTTTCGTTTTATTTCATCTTCTTTCTCGTAAAGATAAAACTTTAAGAGTTTTATCACCATGTCACATTTTGTTTAAAATTGTCATTTTAATAGTTTTTTTGACTATTCAAGACACCAATGAACTCACATCATCATCCCCTACCACTCTATCAATCTGAATTTACCTAAAATTTCGTTAAAACTTGTGAAACTTAATCCAAAACCAAAAAAATGACTTCATATGCAATATTCACTTTTCTATCAATATGAAATCAAGATATATAACTTATCCCCTCTTTCTTTACTTTTCTACCATTGGAACCTGGAAGAAGTTGATCTAGTATTGGAAAATCAAAATGAATTAAAAATATATATGAAAAATCAATCTGATTTATTTTGTACCCCTCGCTTAATGAGAAAATGGGTCAGATTTCATATGATCAAACCTATAAAATTTAAGGAATGATAGAAGGAAATAAAATAAAAAAAATCAAAAAAAGAGGGAAATAATAAATAAGTAAATAAAAACGAAGTAGACAATTTTCATAGTAATTAAAAAGTTTTTTTTGGACCTGTTCATACTTTTTAAAAAATAAATGTCCTATCATAATGTCGCTAATGTTTTAACAATAGAGTAGTTAAAATAGAAGTAATTATAACAAATCTGTTCTTAGCAAAATTGTTTTCAATTACCAATGAGATTTTTCTCTCCAGGTGCACGTTAGCGGGTCTAACCGCCTGTGGAAAATCTTCATTTCTTCATCGTTTTTCTTGATTTCTTTTGCTGAGTTCTCCTTGATTGCTGAGGAATCTTGCTTGTTTCTGCTATGTGGACGCTGTATTATGGCTACATCTGACTGGCGTAAACTCTTTGGTACGAGTGGGGATTTGGCACTAGAATATTTTCCTCCGCCGGTGTCTCCGGAGGGTTCGATTGCAATTTCGCCGCCGTCGGAGCTATTCGAGGAAGGAATTGCTGATTGGAAGAACTCTCTAGTTGGGCAATTTCTTGGGCCGGCTCCAAACTTCAAGGCAATGCGTTCGATGCTGGAATCAATTTGGGGGAAATCTACCCTAATGAAGGTGAGTCTCGCGGGGCCAAATCTGTACGTCTTCTCCTTTGCTTCTTCTGCGGCAAGAGATTGGGTACTTGAGGGAGGACCTTGGCATGTTCAGCACAAGCCATTACTTCTTCGACGTTGGGAACCAAATCTCACGCGATTGGACTTTGACCTCACCAAAATGCCGATATGGGCTCATCTGTATAACGTGCCGTTGGAGCTCTTCTCTCGTCGAGGTTTGAGTTACATTGCGAGTGCGTTGGGGGTGCCGTTGTACATGGACAATATAACGGCGTGGCGTGAGCGTCTGGAGTTTGCAAAGGTGTGCGTTGAGGTCGCTGCTGGGTCTAAGTTGCCGCGCACTATTCCGGTTGTACTTCCTGATAAATCTCTTGCCTATGTTAAGGTACGTTTTTCATGGATGCCAGCATGCTGTAATAATTGCCAAACCTTTAGTCATGCTACGACTGCTTGTGATAAATTGGAATCTGCTAATGTTGCTCCTAATCAAGTGTGGAGGGTTAGGAAAGTAGATGTGTTAGCTAATGGGGATACGAATGCAAATCTGGTTAAGGCACCTATTGTTAGCAATGAAGCTGTTGCTGGAGCTTGTGCAGGTTCTAGTGCTGAGCCTTCTTCTTCAGCTGAGGCCACTACCTCTGGGCAGGTTAGTGTTGAGCTTGTCTCGGCAGTGGCCACTGATGAGTCTAGGGGTAGTGTTGAGCTAGCTGTTGGGGGTGGGGTTCCTTGTGTCACTATGAATGCTGTTAGTGAGGGGATGGTGATAATAAATGAAGAATTCCCTCCTCTGGTGAGCCCGGTTTCCAAACTTAAGGACAAATCTATTCTTAGTAGCTCGAAGAATAAGTTTGGGGTATTGAATGATATAACTAATGAGGATGAGCCTAGGAAACCCAGACTTGCTGCGATGGGAGTAGCTAATTTGCTTCATGAGATGAAATCTAAGAAAGGTGATAAGCTGAAGTTGAGGGGGTCACAAGGGGGATCTAAAACTCATTAAATGACTGTTGTCTTTTGGAATGTTAGGGGCTTCAATAATCCATTGAAGCAGAGTAATGTTTTCAAAAGGTTGAATAGTGTGCAGGCCTCTGTTGTCTGTCTGGTTGAAACTAGAGTAAGGGAGGTGAATTTTGCTCAGTTGTTAAATAAGTATAGTTCTGAATGGAGATGTTTTCATAACTATCAACATGTGGAGTTAGGAAGAATTTGGGTATTATGCAAGACTGGATCTGACTTCACTGTGGCTCATGTTGATGATCAAGTCCTTACTGTGAAGGGTCATTTGGATGGAAGGATTGTTCTCATTTCTGCTGTGTATGGAAGTAATAGTGCTATACAGAGGCGTAGGTTATGGGATTAGCTTAGTGCTGTTGCTGATCTCACTGGTGGTTTGCCATGGATGGTTGGAGGTGACTTTAATGTCACACTCACTGCAGAGGAGAGTTCAGATTTTGAGTTGGTTGGCTCCCATACTTCTGGTGATATGCTTGAGTTTCAGGAATGTTTGAGTCATGTAGGGCTGTTGGATCACCCTTTTGCTGGCCCTACTTTTACCTGGACTAACAAACATGAGGTGGGCTTCCTTGCAAGGAAACTTGACAGAGTCCTTGTCAATCATCAATGGTGTGTTGAGGTCCCTAACTCTGGAGTTGAGTTCCTTCCTCCAGGAGTATCAGATCACTGTCTTGCTGTGGTAAGGCTTTGTGCTAAGGACACTGTTCAGAGGCCAAAGCCTTTTAAGTTCTTTAACTTCTGGACCGAACATCCAGATTTTAGAAGGGTGGTGGAGGAATCATGGAAAGAGCCTGCAGTTGGTAATCCTATGAGAATTCTCTTTACTAAACTGAAGAGGCTAAAGGTGCACCTGAAGTCTTTGAATCAAAACCATTTCTCTGAGATTTCTAAGAGAGTGAAGGATAAAAGGGCTGAATTGGAGGCTATTCAAGATTTGAACTTGAGAGGGCATGTGCTTCAAGGAAGTGTGATGCAGGAAAAGGTGATTCAAGAGGAACTTCAAAGTTTGGAGGAAGCTGAAAGGCTTTTCTATCAACAGAAGGCTAAAATTCAGTGGCTCACTGAAGGGGACCAAGGAACAAAGTTCTTTCATGATATGGTGGCTGTAAAGAGGAAGAAGAGTACTATTAATTTCTTGTATGATGAGATGGGGAACAGACTGGAGTCTTTTGAGAGTATAGCTGCTGAGTTTGAGCAATTTTTCACTGGACAAATTGGTAAGGTGGATCAGGGGGTTGGTGTTTGCTCTGTTGATGATCTTAAGAGTATTATGCAAGTGCAAATTCCAGATGAGGATCATCATGATCTGATCCGAGAGGTGTCTGATGAAGAGATTAAACAGGCTTTTTTCTCTCAGGGGAAGAATAAGGCCCCTGGGCCTGATGGCTACACTCCATGGTTTTTCCAGTCTGCTTGGTCCATTGTGGGGAGTGATTGTGCTGCTGCTCTTAGGTATTTCTTTGCCTCTTCTTCTCTTATCTCTGCATTTAATGCTACTGCAGTAACTTTGGTACCTAAGTCATCTGGTGCTTGTAAGGCAAGGGAATTTAGGCCAATATCTTGTTGTTCTGTCATTTATAAGGCAATCACTAAGATTTTGGTGGGAAGATTAACATATGCATTGCCTCCTTTAATCACTAAGAGTCTGTCTGCTTTTATCAAGGGTAGGAGTATTACTGATAATACTCTCCTTGCACAAGAGCTAGTTAAGGGGTATGGGAGGAAGATTATTTCACCTAGGTGTGCCCTCAAGGTTGATCTGCAGAAGGCATTTGACTCTCTGAGTTGGGAATTCTTGGCTACTATCCTGGAGGCTATTAATCTGCCTGAAAGATTTAGAAAGTGGGTTCTTGCTTGTTACACTGGTAGCAGATTTTCCATTACCTTGAATGGGAGTTTGGTAGGTTTTTTTGAAGGGAAGAGGGGAGTGAGGCAAGGGGATCCTTTGTCCCCTTATCTATTTGTCTTGTCTATGAATGTTCTTTCACATTTATTAGACATTGCTGCAGCAAACAAGATCTTTCAGTACCACCCAAAATGCAAGAGGGTTGGGCTTACTCATCTGTGTTTTGCAGATGATCTCCTTATATTTTGTAAGGGAAATTTGGATTCTCTTGTTGGTATTCAGTGTGTGTTAGAGAAGTTTTATGAATACTCTGGTCTTAGGTTGAATGCTGCAAAGTCTGAGCTTTTTACTGCAGGTGTTTCCCTTGACCAACAAAGTGAAATGGCTAGCTTGACTGGGTTTAAGCTGGGCCACTTACCTGTTAGGTACTTAGGCATCCCTTTAGTTACCAGAAAGCTTACTGAAAAGGATTGTAATAGTCTGTTGGAGAGCATTAAGGCAAGACTGGGGCATTGGTCAAGCAGGTTGTTGAGCTTTGCTGGTAGGATGCAACTGATCAGAAGTGTTATTTTCAGTGTTGTAAACTACTGGTGTAGACAAGTGGTGCTCCCTAAGTGTGTGATTAAGAAGATTGAATCTCTGTGTATGAGGTTTTTTTGGAAGGGTAAAGATGTTGCTGCTGCAGGTGCCAGGATAAGTTGGAATTCTATCTGCAAGCCTAAGAGAGAAGATGGCTTGGGCATGAGGAATTTGCATGAATGGAACACAGCATGCCTAGTGTTGTTGCTGAGGCAAATGTTAGCTGAGGAGGGCTCTCTTTGGGTTGCCTGGGTTAAAGAATATGTCCTCAAAGGTAATGAGGTGTGGGATGTTGAGGGAAAACCTCACCATAGTTGGTACTTGAGGAAGATGTTAAAGCTCAAGCCTGTTCTGTCTGCTTCACTTGCTGCAGGATCGGATGATAAGATTAAAGCTGTCTGGAATTTGATTCGTGAGGGTCATCCTATAGTAATGTGGCATAGATTGATATGGTTTGGGGGTCATGTGCCAAAGCATTCAGTTAGAGCCTGGATGGTTATACTGGATAGGCTACCAACCCTGGATAGATTGAGGAGGATGGGGATTCTTCATGCTGATCAGAATGATTCTTGTGTTCTGTGTTGGGAGGTTCCTGAAACAAGGAACCATTTGTTTGCTGAGTGCTCTTTTTCGCGTGGAATCTGGAATACTGTCCTTGAAAGATGTGGATTGCAGCATAGGATGGTGACCTGGGAAGAGGAACTTGCCTGGTTGTCTCGGTTGAAAGGCAAGTCCTTGCTTGTTTACATGCTGAAGCTAGCTTGGGGCTCTTTTGTATACTGTGTTTGGGAGGAACGAAATCGAAGAAGATTCAAAGGAGTAAATAGGGAGGTAGATTCTTTAATTGTTTGTATTCAATCGGTTTTGAGTGTAAAGATTCAACATAGACATGTTCATATTGATGATGTAAATAGGAACTTACTTGAGGCTTGGGGAATTCCTTGGTTGGATGCCTAAGTCCTAAGTCTTGTATGATGTATTCTTCTTGTCTTGGATAAATAAACACAACAATTATCCAAAAAAAATAGAAGTAATTCAAAAGCTCAATGATCAAATTAAAAAAATTTAAAATTGAGTGACCAAAATAAGAATAAAGTCAAAGTTGAGTGATAAACAACATAGTTTGCCCTCTAATTTTAAATTTCTTTTGGGAACATTAACTGGGTCCGTTCTCTATTCAGCTAGTTAAGTTAGGATTTAACATAAAGATTTGAAGCCAAATTATGAAATTTCAAATACATTCCAAAAAATTATAATATTTAATTAATTCTTTTATAGAGAACTGAATGAATAACATTTGATTCTAAACATCAAATTCAATAAAATATTATAATAATCGTATAAATATGATATATATATATATTTACGAGTTAAATTTACTGTTTTGGACTTGATGATTAGATTATGATTCAATGAAAAATAAAATGAATATTATCAATAACACAAAATTACATTTTTATAGAACTGGCTATTATTTTTTAAACAAGTTTTCCATAATCAAGCGAGTAAATAGATGGGTAATATTTTGGGGAGTAAAAAAAGAAAGGAGAAAGTAGCTTCGTTTGCAGGTAAAAACTAAGATATATAAGCAATGCACGCTGGGATATTGTGGAATAAAATCATCCGTCCATTTTTTTTTGGTGTTCTTGACTCCACATTAAAATAAATTATATTTAAGGTTTAAAGTTAAGATTTAAAGAATTAAAAATATGATATATTTATTAGAGTTTATGATTTATGATTTAAAATTTATGGTTAAAACTTAAAATTTAACTTTTTAGTGTTGAGAATAAAAAAGAACACCGAAAAGAAACAGATAATTTGTCTAATATTGTGAGGGTTTGATGACAAAATATATGGCCATATGGGGGTAACGCTGCCTAAACGAGGCATAGTGAAGATGCAGTTGACCAAATTATACAACCAAGATATATTTAAAAAAAATTAAAATTAAATAATAAAATATATATAAAGTATTTATTTAAAACGTTATGGAACACTACTATTTGTTAAAATCTGCTCATTTTTTTACAAAAACAACTATTTACTTGTATTTTTAGCTTATTAATTATAGTATATAATACTTTTCTTTTAAAGAACATGAGTTCTTTCACCGGCTGGAATAAATACCAGTATAACTTAAAAGTATTCTACCCGACGGTAATAAATGTTATACTTGAAATAAAGCATACCAGAACAGTTTCTCGCTCTTTTTTCAGGTCTGAAACAGAAGCAGCGAAAATATCTTTAAGGAAAACAAACGATTATCCCCCCAAAAAAGAAAAATCAAGAAAACCTCAAAGGCACAAGCACAATGTGATTCATCAATCGGTTCAAAGTTCAAACCATTGCCATTGTATGTACATCTATTTTTTGTTCAAACGTATCTACATCTATTAGTTTATACTTCAAACAGAACATTTCATGTTAAACCACCTTTGGATATAGCTTCAAGTCTACATGTAAACCAGTCACAAATTTCCATCATTCAGAATGAGCTGTGTCAGTTTTATTTACCAAAATATGTTGCCAGCAGGAAGAGAGGAGAGTAGCAATGCTACTTCAACACATCAAAAGTCGAGCGGAGGTTCGATATAATCACCTGGCACCCTCCCTCCTTATCATACTCGGCAAAATCGCCTCCAGACAAGTCCACATATTCAAATTTAGTTCCCTCCACCTACACAAACAAATGAAATTCAGCAAACATCAAGATAGGCATAATATTAAGCTGGGTCTGCCACTGCCATGCATCGGTTAGTCCTTAACTTTTACTTGTCTAACTGTCCATGACAGGCTTTTTTTTTTCTTTGTAATTTTTTTGTCTATACAAACAAAGGACATGTTCAAATTCAGAAGTACTAGATTTCAGCTACAAAATAAAAGGAGCATAAAAATCGAGGTTGAGAACAAGGACTTACAGATTCAACCTTCCACCAACCACCAAACACATAATCTACAGGCTCATAACCCCAGCATTCAAAAACCATCAAAGGTGCATATTTCCCTGCTTCACTCTCTTCCTGGATCAGTGGTTTACCTTGCCCTGAGATCATTGTTACAGTCTCAACCCTTGAGCAATGCTTGCACTAGAGAAAGAAAGAAAAGGCATAAGGCACCACCATATGTACCATTAATAACTGGACAGTGAACTAAAATTATGCATTCAAAGTAACTGCAAGTATGTCAACAAAAGTGCTGAAGTTTGACTGGATTCGAGATCCTACATCATAAGATACAAGACAAATGCTCCCTGTAAAGAGAATAGGATTCTCAATTGTGCAAAGCTTATTCAACCCCCAAGCAACTTTAAGGAAAGATCAAAGAAAACCTCGACTGATATAACAGCATGTGAACTGAAAAGAGCCATGCAGATTTACAATTAGATTTTAGAATCATGCTCTTACTATCATACAACACGTGATCATAGGGAAATAACGTAATGCATCTCGAATTCGATAATTCGAATTAAAAAACAAAATCATTTTAAAATTAAACTCACAAATATATGTGTGCGCGTGCATGTCCATGTATGTTCTGAAATCTGAATAGAGAGAAACCAAGAACACTAAACAAACATCTACCACCATCAAAGAATGAGAATAAAAACATATGCAGCCACAGTGAAATGAAACGTTAGATTAAACATGAATAAGCATTTCACAAGAAATTGACTAATTCCCAGTAAGAATGTTATTGTATGGTGAATAATCTGTCTCTCTCATCCCTTATGTGCCTTCAGCAGTCCAAACAAACACAAGTTCCAAAGATTGTAATGAGTTCTCACTTCAAATCATTAGCTATTACAGGAAATAAAAATATACAAGATTACCTTCTGAATGAGGTTAGTGGTTCCCTTGCCCCGTCGAAGAGGAACAGCATGGTCCAAGCTCACACATGTTTCCCTCCAACTCATCTCCCCGCAGTTCTCACATTTCAGCTGAAACTCCAAATAAGCAAATAGATTAAAGATTTCAAATATTACTGAAATAAATATAATAAAACAAAGAAGAATCGATCCCTAAGAAAAACGAACCACAATCGCATTAATAGGACGAAAAACAGATTCAGAAACAGAAAAATGAAACTGAAGCGATTTTCTGAAGGAAAAATAAATAGAAGACTGAAAAGAGAGTATAACGAATAAACGGGTAGGGGAAGTCAATGTACGTGCATAGCAGTAGCGATGAATGAAGGTAAACGAAGATCTAAACTAAATTCAACAAAAATCATGAATCGGCAAATATAGTAACTAGTAACTACAACTACAAGTATTTATCAGTGATAACTAAATTTTCAGAAAACAGAAATTTCAACTCAAAATGAAGAAGCAATTTCAACTCAATATCTAACATTAGAGGTGAAAGAATGATTCGAACGGAGATGATTCCAACACAGTAAGAGAAACAAATTTGCGCTTAAAGTAGAAAAGTAACGAAGCAATTCAAAAGTAGAAACTCGTATCGAAATGGATGGGATCAGCTGAAGCGAACAAAAACAAAGTCCAAAGCAAGGAGAAAGAGATACTTTGAAGAGATAGGAGAAGGAAGGATCGTCGCAGCCGCCCTGAGGCTGGAGGTTGGTTAGGTTTTTGAGGTCGGCAGCGATCTTCAGCATGAACTTCACCATTTTCGCCTTGATTAGCAGCGTCAAACACAAGCTTTCTCTTTCACTCTCACTCTCTCCCGTAGACTGGATTGAAAACGGGCCTTTGCCGGTTAATCGTTCGTCAGGATTTGGATTAATACTTCTTGTTTGGCGGGTTTGATCCTTCTAGAATATATTACATCTCCAGCGTGCCCAAGATTAACAATTAAATACTCGCCACGTGGAATTGAATAACAATAAAATATTGATTCAATTTTATTAAATATTTTTATTTATTAATAAAATTGTTGGTTGACGTGGAAAAAAACTTAATCAATAGCAATTTTATCTTATTTATTTATGAAAAAGTTAAATAGTTTATTTATTTGGTATTTAACACGTAAATTAGAATCAAATATTTATTTCAAGGCGGTTAGTCGTTAAACCCGAAAACCAGATGACGTGGTGAAAATAAAGGAAGCCGTTTCATTTTAGCGGGAAAAAACCATTTAGTGGAAAAACTAGAAAAAAGAAGAAGAAGAAACAGTACGCGGTCTTATATAAATCGAGTTAACACTTCAGATTGAAGTAATAGAGAAAAATAAAAATAAAAAAAGAATCGCTCTGCTTGGATAGTCCGCTCGCATGGCTTTCCCTAACCCACATCCTTTTCGTAGCATCCACTCTCCTCTCCCATCTGGCTCAGGTTCTTGATTTCATAATCTTTTTTCTTTCTTTCTTTTAATTATCGATTTCAAAATTTGTTTTCTGGTTAAGATTTATGTTCTTGATTTTTAGTTTTATACTTGTGTACTATCTGCGATTTGATTTTTATTCTATTTCCTTAATTCGTTTTGATCGGCGGGTTTAGCCGGAGAAAATAACTGTAAAGTCCGTTCAGAATCTTCAGATCACTGATCTTTAACTGTTTCCTTTTTTTTCTTCTTGAATTGATGTTTCTATCTGGATTTGTTTTGGATTAGTTTTGATGAATCGGCCACTGCGTTGCAGGTGGCAATCCATTTGACAATCAAGTTCGTCCGATTCCTATCAATATAGTAACCCATGCTTCTCAGCTTCCACCGGAGTTTCTGTACCCTTCGCCGCAGAGGCAGTTGGTTGTAGGTTTTGATTGTGAGGGCGTTGACCTTTGTCGCCATGGCACTCTTTGTATTATGCAGGTTAACTCTAGTTAATGACTCTTTTGTCACGAAATCTTCAACTTGACTCAAGAAATGATATGCTTTTGCTTTGTGAAGAACTTTTGTTTCGTTTCTTTAAAACCATATATTTTAGCTTTCTTGTGTTATTTCTTTTCTAAGATTCTTGAGAAATACTGTTTTCTTGCAGCTCGCATTTCAGAATGCCATATATTTGGTTGACCCCGTTGAGGGTGGAAGGATGCTTATGAATGCCTGTAAGCCTGCACTTGAGTCTGCTCACGTCACAAAAGTTATCCACGATTGCAAACGGGATAGTGAGGTGTCTAATTGCTTTTCATTGTAATTCTGAATCATTGCTGCATTTGGTATGCTTTATGGAAAAATTGAATTTTGGCTCCTACTTTTTATAGGCATTGTTCTTCCAATTTGGCATCAAGTTACACAATGTTATGGACACACAGGTGAGCGTGCTTTATGAGCTTGAGCACCTATTCATGGCAAACTGTTAAAGCGTGTAAAATTATTGGTAATGCATTTTTGAGTTTCTTTCATTTTAATGTTTGTTGGCACTGCAATGGTGGAGTCCTTGGGTATATTTAATTCTTGCTTTGGACTGTACTTATGGCATTCCACATTCCACTACCTCCATGCACATTGAAGCTGCTTCAATCTTGAAGTTTATCTTCCTTTTTGGCTTGCAGATTGCTTTCAACCTTATAGAAGAACAAGAAGGACGGAGGAGACAGACTGATGACTACATATCATTTGTTGGCCTCGTTGAAGATCCACGCTATTGTGGTATTTATATGCTCTGCTATCTGTTTGAATTTAATTAATTCTGGTCACGGAACTTTGTCTGCGGCCTAACCGTACTAAATGGGTATATATGTTTTCACTTGTGAAGTCTTAAGTGTTACCTTAACTGGCTTTTAGAAATAGGTATTGTTAATTGTCCCCCACCCCACCGACCCAAATTTATTGTCTTTCCTTTGATGTCACTTGGGCAATATGTACTATACCGCTGAACCAAATAGTTAGGTGAAACTGGTTGGTTTATAAGCCACTGCTATAAGAGCAAAGTTTGACTTCCTAATCAAGTGACATTCACTGCATTGTTTTGACTTTTGATCTATTCCCTTACACTTTAAATATAGGCGTACCTTATCAGGAGAAGGAAGGGGTTCGTTTCCTCCTTAAGCAGGTTAGTGTAAACACCTCTTTTCTAGCTTTGATCCCGTCTAGCTAGACAGGAAGGGTAGCAATTATGTTGCTGCTTCTCAAATGGAGATGCTTCATTTGTATTAAAAAAAAATTCCAAGCTTAATGATTTTTGTCTTGCCTACCTGCAGGATCCCAAGTTTTGGATTTACAGACCATTGTCTGAGCTCATGGTCCGTGCTGCTGCAGATGATGTCCGCTTTCTTCTATACATCTACAGCAAGATGATGGAGAGACTAAATGAACGATCCTTATGGTACCTTTCGGTTCGCGGAACATTGCATTGCCGATGTTTCTGCGTCAACGATAATGACTATGCTGATTGGCCACCTCTTGCTCCCGTGCCAGGTTCTTATATTCATAATCATTGCATTATACTTGTTTCTTGCTAATAGCCGTGGAGAAAAATATGAATTAACTTTGGTACATAACATGGATCTCCGTATAAATTCCTGATAAGTGGATTCTACTCTCAACATCAAGTAGGGTAATGCGGCGTATATTTGAAAATTTTAAATAAATGTATAAGACAGTGGAATTTCTCAACCAGTTTATAATTTCCTAGTTGCATTGAACTAAACATTATTTATTAGTGCAATGGAAAATTGTTTTCACAATGCAAGTAAAAATGTTGCCCTTCTATCGGAGAGGACTAAGTGTGATATTTATTTTTGTAGATAGCTTAAAAGTGGGGGGGAATGCTCCTGAAGAAGAAGTACTTTCTATTCTTGACGTTCCTCCAGGGAAGATGGGACTTATTGTTGGGAAAAAAGGGGCTTCCATTTTGGCAATCAAGGCGTCTTGCACGTAAGTATACGCATGTCCAACCAGTGCATGCATGTCTATCTCTGGTTTAGAGCTATGAATTTACTGGCGTGTTCATTTTGTTGCAGTGCCGAAATTCACATTGGGGGTGACAGGGGTCCAGCCGACAAGGTTAGTCTTTGAGATCTTAAACAATCTCCTTGCCATAATTTTGAGTATTTTTCCTCCTCTTCTTTTCTCTTTTCTGAATGCCATATGATCTCTCTTAACTTGCTGTTTATTATGTATTATATCTTCCATGATTGAACACCACATGGCTGGGTTTCTTTCTCTTTTTTGGCATGCAGGTATTCGTCATGGGGCCTAAGAGTGAGGTGAGGAAAGCTGAAATCATGCTGAGGGGAAGAATAATGTGAAATTCTTTTAGGGGCTCTCTTTTCGTACAGAGATCACTGTTTTTACACATTGCTTTGATCTGGTTGCTGAAACAATTTTGTTGGATTTGGAGGAAGGTTTTTTAGATTCAATTTGAATGATTTCTTAATCTGATTGCTGAAACAATTTTGTTGCTTTAATATTCGGATGATCCTCAGATACACAGACTATACAACTTGATTCAGGCAACGCTAAATTAATCTCAAGGTAGTGTGTGGGCAACAATAATATGTGCTAACTTAGTTTGAATCAAACCTCAACAACTTAATATGCAAATGCTTTAACTCGAATGACAGACTTCGTGGGGATTGTGATGATAAAAAACCTAACACACCAAAATGCACAACACGTTGGATAAGTTCCAAATAGGAAAAGAATGCCAAGGGGAAATGAACAAAAACTACTTAAAGCCACCGAATTGATACTGTTGGTGGTTGCCAAAGTTTGAGAATAGATCATCTTCCCCAGCTGCGCCGGTAGTAGAACTGAACCCAGGTTTACCAAGACCAGAGCCAGTCCCCATTGCTCTCCCCATATAAAATGAAGTTGGAGGTCCTTTCTCTCTTTCATCTGCATCACTCAGTCCACCAACTATTCCTACATCTGACAGGGAAACCTTCTTGGCTGCAAGTTTTCCAAATGACAATACAACAGTCAAAAAGATTCAGAATACAAACATTTTATAAGCAAGAGTAGAGACTAGAGTGAGATGACTTACGAGCAGATATATTAAGATCGATTATTCCACGGCTCAGTGAATCAGCCCAAATTCCAGACTTAACCTGAAAACCATCGTTCTTTTGAGAAGCTTTAGAGTTTTGTGATAACTTTGTGCTCGTGTTATTTAGGTTTACATCATTAGTAGTGGGGTTTTGTTTTGGTTCTTTCGAAGCTGAATCAGAATGAGTCGTGAATGAACCAAAAATGTCAGATCCATCAAAATTGTTCAGTGGAACAGCAGCAAATGGATCGACAATGTTAGCATTTACTGGCTCAATATTTGCTGCCATGGCTGGTTGCACAACAGGTTCAGCAGTGGAAAAGAGGTCAACAGTTGGAGATGCTGCAGGTGTAATGGTAGGCTGGGAAGCAAATAAATCAGCCTGTCCCTGCATAAATGAGAAAAGAAGTGGATTTCAGCTCCTCGTGATTAAAAGATATGGCCTAACTCCCTCATTAGCTAGTGAACCGGTGTTTTTATCAGTAGGGATTTTTTTTTTTGCATTAAAGGGAAAAAAACTGGGGGCACACACGAAGTTTATTGAAGGAACAGCAAGAGATGACTTGATAATGCTAGCATTTATGGGCTCATAGTCCGCTACCTTTATGTCTGGTTGCACAACTGGATCACTAGTGGCAAATAGGTTAACAGTTGGAGAGGCTGCAGGAGTAATGGAAGGCTGGGAAGCAAATAGATCAACCTGTTGTTGCAGAATGAGAATAGAGAAAGAAGAAACAGATGTCAGCTCCTCAGGATTTAAAGGATATGTCCTTGACTCCAGTAATTAGTCCAATAACTCTGTTATCCACTGAAAATC
The DNA here is from genome assembly GCA_030270665.1 of Hibiscus trionum. Taxonomy (NCBI): domain Eukaryota; kingdom Viridiplantae; phylum Streptophyta; class Magnoliopsida; order Malvales; family Malvaceae; genus Hibiscus; species Hibiscus trionum. The sequence goes on along the minus strand of BSYR01000024.1, from coordinate 30,954,405 downwards.
CGATTAATATCAATAAATGTGTTAATATTCGAAGCCTCTGCTTGGTTTTAAGGATGGAAACAAGTGAGAATGGAAAATTTGTTAATCTAATGGTTAAGCTAGAAAGTACAAGAGTTGTTAAGAATCTTAACCATTTCATTGACAAATTTTCCATCCTTATAACCAAGCAAAGCCTAAATGCTCAAATAAACGCATTTTGGAAGTCAATCATGCAATCAAAAGAATTGATCTTTTTGAGAAACCAATGTCTTACTCCATTACTTTGAAGGAACAAAACAACAGAACAAATATTAAAGATTCTTGAACAAACTGAAGGGAAACAAGCATCAGTTAGAGATCATTGCACTTCAACATTTAACCGACCCTATTGGCAGAGCTGAAATAATTCATTGTTGCATTTCCAAAATTGAGATTTAAAAAAGGTCTGACCTGTGCCTGGGGACTTGATTTGTGAGCCACCTTGGTTGGTGCTGAGACAAAAGTTGCATCAGCAAATAGATCAACATCTGCTGAATCAGTATTCATAGCAGACTTTTCCACAGGGACTGATGCTGGTGCATCAAAGAGGTCATCCATCAAACTAGGTCCAAACAGATCTACTTGATTAGAACTTCCAGCCGCTGGTTCTGTCAAAAGAATAATCAACAATGCATTTATAAAACAAATCCTACATAAAACCCATTACTGAAGAGTAAGGAGCATACATTTAACAAATCCTAGGCCCGTCAACAAAATGAACTAGCAGAAACAGGACTTCTAACATGTTCAAAATTAAGTTAGAAAGATAAAAAGAAAGGCTCTGAAGAAGCATTCTCAACCTAAGGAATGGTTATTTTTCTTACTAGAATTGGACATTCCCCGGGGATCAAAATCATCAAATTCAGCATCATAATCATTTGAAGGGGTGCTTGAGCTTTGACTATATTTATTCGAATCACTCAACTTTGAAGAGATTTTTTTCTTCGAGTCCTTGCTGCAAACAAACATTACTATATAAGATTTTTTAAGAAATGCTAGGGCAAAGGAGGGGGAAAGTTACAAAAAAAAGAGAAGGTATATCTGCAAGGGTTGCAGGTGCTATGAACTTCCATCATCAAGGTATCATTAATTGTGAAAAAAGGAACCATCATCTAAAACAAATGGATTAACAACAGCATCATGATTCCTATAACCAAACATATGGAAGTGCGGCGTGTAATAGTAATTATGAAGTTCACAACCAAATAAAAAGGACATGCCCAAGAATTTTCTCCAACTTAAAGATAACAATGTAAGCCAGGTTACTAAATAACTTTCAAATAATAATGAACAGTGTAAGACATAAACCTGCCATGAAGTCCAGACTTAGAAGAATTCCCTTGGCTCTCACTTGCATTCCCTCGATGCGTCTTCACGTATGTATCTGTATCAGACTTTTCTTCTCCATATCTATAGCTATCACTTTCTCTTCTGCTACTTAGGCCTCCATATCTATCCCCACCACCTTGGAAGCCACCACTACTGAATGAGGATGCGCCGGACTTATAAGTTATGCCACTAGATGAAAGGCCAACGTACCTAAAAATAGTAACAGGCACAGTTAGTCAATGAAAGTGACACAAGCAAGCATAGAATTTCACTTCCTGAAGGAAAACTTACTTGTCACGGTTTGCGGCAGCTTTGTTCCTAGCTTCCTGTATCTTTTCTTTATTACTCAAAAGGCCCACTATAGTTTCTGCTTTCTTTCGGACATTGATTCCCATATCTTTCCCACTTGGCTCAACATATTCAAAACTTGTGAGGGACTTCAAAAGGCAAAGCAAATAGAAGTGGGATATTAGAGAAATTCAAGTTTGCTCCATAAAATGTGCAAGGAACTCAAAGAAAAATAAAGGGATTCTGGCCTTACAGAGATCTGGAAAGTATGCTCTATTATGTCATCAACCGCACGTTCAGATCCATGAGAAATCAAATACTCAATAACAGTCAATGCCTGGTAGAGAAATTGTTTCAGATGTTCAAGGCATGAAAAGCATAAGCCAACAAGTTTTGGGAGATCAATTCTACCATATCAGATGGCTAGCCAGAATATGTATAGTATACCTTGTAAACATAGCGCCAGTCCTTTCCAGTCTCGCCCAATCTTGTCCAAAGCACATTCATAACCATCTGGAATTCAGAGCTACAAGATATGGTAGCAAATCAAATTAGCATAAAGTGTCAGATATCTTTCAAACACCAATACCACAAAAGAGACGCAAAACAAAATGCTGAAAGAAAATATTTGCAGAAGTAGACAATTACAATTTCTTTGTGGCTTGTGCTATTTCAGACAATACAGTGCCATGAGGACCCCATGGTTCATTATCCGTAGCATCCAGTACCTGCATACATTTTCCATACAAATTATGTAACCAGATCAAACTCAATACAGAACCTTACATGCACTTCAAACGGAAACTAAAGAATTACCAGAAAAAAAAATGAATGTATCATCATGCATACTGCAATACATTTATATATTTCCTACCAAATTCTGAACTAGTCTCTAAATTACATAATTTAAAGGATAATAAAACCACCAAATTTGACCACAAGTAAGATAACAATTTATCCTGGATCTGGTGCAACATCATAAACTTTGACCCTTTCTATTTTAAAAAAGCAAAGCATGGAAGATCGAAAACATTGAATAGGATTAAAAATGCAATTCATTTTGCACCCCTAATCACACCCCAAGCTTGATGAAAAAATTTCAACACCAACTTACAAACTTATAATCCAAAAGGTCAAGTAGAATATTAACATAAATTACTTATGATGTCTTTGAACAATTGAACTGAATCAAAAGACATATCCTAGCAAGTAATAACTGACTTCAAATTCAGCTTCCAATAATAACATTAACCTCTGTATCAAAGACGAATCCAGTACTTTCAGTAAATATATTCTGCTTTCTCACAAACACTTATATTTTACACTCAACCGTGTCAATTTTTTACTTTATACACCAAGCTATAATCTTACTATTTCCTTAAAAAAAATAAAGTTAACGAATCTAATAGCAACTGATCAAATCTTAAGCGTATTTCGCCATGCAACATGCATTGAAAGAAACATTAACTTGTAATCGATCTCACCTTCTGCTCGATCTCCGGAACCTTCAATACCTTCAGATTAACTTCCCTCTTTCTGAAATAACAAAAGAAAAAGCATTTAACATCAACTGATTTTTGATGAAAAACAGTAAAAATTCAAACTTAGAGTCAAGATTTCGAGCAACGGAGGTTAGAGCTTACATTTCGCGCACCGTCTGATCGAAGACCTTCATGAAATCCATCACCGATCTAACAAAAGGAGCGAGAGATTAAAACTATCAATAAAAATATAAAACGGACTCAGCAAGACGGCGCAGATCTGCGAGAATTTAAGAGTAGAAGTGTTCGATCTTGAACTCTTTTGTAGAGGCGACGGATTTACTCAGCTCGTGCTTTTGTTGATGTTATGAGGATAATTGATAAGTATTGAGTAGCAATATCTCTTCCCCTTTTTTTTCTTTTTTTCTTTTTCTTCTTCCTTTTTCTTGTTTGTTTTTTACCCTTTTGAACCACTGGCACCTCCATTGGATTTAAACTCGCAATGTAACAATTTTTTTTAAGTTTTAACGTCGTAACGTTCTAAGCTACAATTGGTTCCGAAAAAACATTCTAAAATACAAAGAAACAATGTTTAAAAAAAACTAATTTCTCTGATAAAAAACTAATTTCTTTTTTATGGATTAAAAAAACTACGTATTATATTGTTTTGCATTTTTTTATGGATTGACTGTAAAAATATTGCCTCGATAAGTATCTGTAGTACAATTTGAAGCATATTCTGATAGTTATTTTCTTTTTTTGTTAATAATTCTAGTTGTTATTTAATATAAGTTTAAATTTGAATAAAAATAAAATTAACAAATAAATAAAAAATCACAATAGTTTTTTTCCTGGAGCGGGTTAGTAGTTTTCAAAGCAGTTTTTGTTTACGTCTTGAGATGGTGGTGATGGCTTTTTGGCTACTAACGGCTTTCTTTTTCTCGTTTCTCCGTTTGGCTTTTTTCATAAACAAGATTACTCTTTTTTGGAGTTTTGTTAATTTTCAATACATTTGATGCTTTTTTTAGTGTGTGTTTAGTTGTTTTCAACCTCGACACTTTTAGTTAGGAAATTATTTAAATCATATGTTATACAGCCTATTACACTATTCTTGTTGTTTTAAAATTATAGATTTAATTTAGGGTTTAGAATTTAGAGATTTAATTTGTATGGTTAAAATTTTAAGACTTAAAGCTTAAGTTGAAGACTTTATGAATTCAAATTCTATTTTTTAAAAGAATAAATATAAAAGTTTGTGTGTTTTTTTACCCTGCATGTATATCAAAAAATTATATATTTGCATGATAACAAATAAAACAAATGTTCTGGACTTGTGTCGTAATTCGTTGAGAATTGTTATCAAAGGTATCTAAGCGAAGACAACTATTTTACAGAGATTTTGATGTTGTTTTTGTTGGACAATGTACTAATCTGGATTTCACATTAACCCAACGCCAAACGTATCAATTGGGGGTTGAAGCAGAGAGCCCAAAAGATACTCCCCTCGTGGTTGGATTTTATGTGTTGGCCCAAATTATGCATCCAGAATCTTTCTTTCTTTTTTTCTCTTCTTTTTATAATTGGGGCAACATTCTCATTTCAGCAGCATCTTTAAAATATATGACAATCAAATGATCATGATAAAAAATTAATGCCGTATGCATCCTTGATGGTTCGTCAAATCAGATAATTACTGTGAGGGTTAAGCTAAACAACTGCTTAATTATTCTATTAAAACAGAGCAAGTATATTTGGCCAGTTTACCGAGCTGCTCATCTTTGTTTCTACACATTTTATTAGGTTATGAGTTATAGACTTGGTAGTTGGTAGGAGCACCCACTTCTTTTCCTTATAAGTTCTCATTCCCCTCCCCTCTAGGTAGAATTAAGAATAGAATTTGTCAAAAAAATTATTCTATTGCAACGCCAATAAAATAAATTAAAAAGATAAACTCAACTCTAAGTACTGTTTGTTTTCCTTATAAAATACTATGATTTTCTTTATTTTACCTTCAATTAGAAGGACATTCATCTTAGAACTCAACAAGTGTCTCGGTGAAAAAAACGGATGATATTCATCTTAAAATATATAAATTTAAATCGCTTTGATTACAAAGTGTATGCGCATTGTCTAAGGCTAAAATTATGCATGAAGAGATATTACTTTAAAATCACCACTATTCAAAAAAATAGGTGGAAATAGAATTATAATTGACCAAAAAAAATCATGGACCCAATGGCCCAACCTCATCGTATGGATATATGCCTTCAAAAGAAAATTATTTTTTGTTCCCAATACGCACTAATTATTGACTTAGTTACGTGAATTATTATTAAAAAATTATTATGTGTTATATGTATATATAAAAAGTACATGTTATAAAAATAAGAAGTGTACGTGGTATTAAAAAATGTTGGTTTTATTATAAAAATAATATATATATATATAAAGAAGTTCACGTCATAAGAAGAAGAAAAAATTTAAGATCCACTAATTAGTCTAGTGACTAAGGATGTTCACATTGTCTCATCTTGTATAGGTTCAAATCTTGAGATGAGAATATATACCTTTCTATTTAATAAAAAATAGTCTAGTGACTAAGGATGTTCACATTGTCCCATCTTGTATAAGTTCGAATCTTGATATGAGAATATATATCTTTCTATTTAATAAAAAAAGAAATTCATGTTATATTAAAAAAATAGTTAAATCCAATAATAATAATAATTTCTACAATATATTGAAAAATAGTAATTACAATGTTTTCTCATCTTCTCTAAAAAGCAAAAAATTAATTAGTGACCTCCAATTACACTAAATAATTCAATGAATTTATAAATTATGAGAATTGATTAAATACGTCATGCTTGTATAATTACACCATGAAAATATTAAATATTAAAACCATTAATTATGCTTTTTTTTTTATAAATTTTAATCCTAATCCTAACCCTACTTAGAAAAAAATGTGCTTGTTCCAGTAATTATGCACTTTAAAAATATAGGAGAAGCCAAAGCTGTCGACATCAACCGTTCGAAGGGCAGCAATATAAACCAAAAACAATTCCAAAGTCGTGGGTTGCAATATGCAGATCTGAAATTGATAATATTAGATACAGATTTGAGTGGAGCCAACATCTGGTATAGTTGACAATCTACATGAAATAACAACAAAAGTGTTTTTTTGTCCCATGAGAAGGACTTGAGGTCCCCTACTAAGGTCCATGGTCTCTTTGTTGAAGTAAACCAACTTCAAACAAGAGAGGATCGAGCTTTTGGATAAAAGTTCGGGAATATTATAATGGGACATTTGGAACGAGGAGCTTTGCAAGCACGAAAGATGGGCAATCAAACTTAATAAAACATTAGAAATAATGAAATTTTTTTATTAAAGACGAGAGAGTTTTGATTAACATATTTTAGAGTTTATGATGGTTAGAAATAAGTATTACTTCTAATAATAATAATAATAATAATAATAATAATAATAATAATAATAATAATAATAATAATAATAATAATTAGAATGGATGTAAAATAGTATAACTTACATTAGAGTTTACGATAGTTCTAGGGTCGTTGGATCAGAAGGCTTACGACCCATGTTGTTCTTCATTTTCTTACGATGGAGTTGGTTGTTTTGTAGTTTTTAGGGGTTGTTTCTTTCTTTAAATTTTTTTTTGGTATCAAAACCTTCATAGTTAGTACCGATGAGAATATTTTGCTTTTCAAAGGCCTTTGTAGTCTATTGCTCGTCGTCTTTGTCATCTCGGTCCTTGAATTCTATAATTGTGTCCTCGGTATTAACTATCAAGTCTACCGTTTGGTGGATCTTTTTTTAATCCAGACATACGGCAATGTTCCCTCGCCCTTTAAGTTTCGAACTTTCAATGGTTGTTGTTATGCAGGTTTTGATGACTCTATTTTTATTGTTCATGTTTCTAGGCATTTTTTGAGCATGATTTGTTGAGTTTTAATGACCTATGTTTTTTATGTTTGTATGCTGATAAATTTAAATGAATGAAATTTGAATTTTCTTGTTTCAAAAAGGCTAGGGAACTCACATTGTTCCCTATTTCTTTTTGTTGCCCAAAACTGTTGATTTTTTTGGCCCCTTCTCCTCTCCTCAAATTAACTTGTTCAATGGACCGGAAAAAAAAACAGCTATGAAGTACTTGATGGTTTTTTAAGGTATATATTTTAATGTCTAAATTTTATGTAACACGTGATAATTACATTCAATAGTAATCGAACTCATCCCTTCAATACATACCAAATTCGGCTAACTTTATCTAACAATACACTGTTAACAATAACTGGTTTATCATGCTATAAAATTGGACCAGATTGGTTAAGTAAATAGAAAATTGGTGGTTCGATCTATTAAAAATTCGACGATGCAATCGGATAAATCAGATTTTGAATTTTTATTTAATTATTTTAAATCGACAGTTCAACAATTAAACCTAGAAAATCAGATTATATTCTTCTTCGATTACTATTTCCAATCATTTTTCTCGTTTTCTTTCCACATTCACACTCAACCATCTGGTAACCAGCTGTTCAATAAATAATGTATTTGCAAATTTATCTTCAATGAATTGGAAATGCATTAATGGGATTCTTGCAAGCATGTCACCATAAAGCTATCTAATATAGTAAAAACAAACATATTTGCATTGAATACTCTTAAAACACATTTTATTAACATTGGGGTGCGTCAAATCAAGTATTTTATATTTTTTAAGTTCAACGCAGGAAAAACGATATTATCTTTTTTATTCACTCTAACGACCAAACGTTTTTTTTTTGTGCAAGCGTGACTGCGTGAGCCAAGCAGCTGACTTTCATTTCTCATTGTTCTATTGCAATCGTCTATGTGCCTATTTTTAGAGATGAATACAAAATTTTATATTAAGAGTACAAACGGTTAGAAAGTTATATTAAAATTTTAAATAATACAAAATTAAAAAATTTGAAGTGTAAATTTGAATTATTAATATAATATAAAAATACATAAATTATGGCCATGTTTGGTAAAGAGAGGTTTGAGAAAAAATAGAGATTTGAGGCATAATTAGAGGTTTGACGAGTCAAATCCGCTAATATTGTTGTTTGGTGAACAACGGATTAAAAGAGCGGATTGGAGTGAAACCGCTAATTTTGAAAAAGCTCAAAATATAAGCTTTTTGAGATTAAAGGTTTGATATTAGATTTGTAAAGACTCTTTTACCCTTACCAGTTACCAAAAATCTCAAAATAACCTAAATTAAATATTTTCTCACCCTATTTATAAGTTAATCATATTTACTTTTTTCTTTTTATTATCGTATATTTATATGTGTATTTAAATTTATTAATTAATTAAATTATATTAAAATAATTATATGAATAATAAATTAATATATAAATCATTCGAATATGTTTAGAAAATTTATATTAAAAATAATTTTATAGATCTAATTAATATTAATTAGATACAAAATATTGATAACTAATAAATTATTCAAACAAGTATTTAATATAACCATATCCTTATATGTCATTTTACTTGTTTAAATAATCTAACAGCTATCAGCTATCAGTTAATTTTACCAAACACTTTTATACAATCCACTAGTCAAATTAACTAATGCAATCAGCTATCAGCTAATGTAATCTGCTATCTACCATCAACTATCTACTAATTTCTAAACATGACCTATATATAAGTTTAAAATTTCAAGAAATACAATTGTCCCCCGTCACTCCACGGTCTACCCGTACCCGTCTTTGCAACAAAAATACATCTTCAATCGTCACCCGCTCCGCAGTTATTAATACCAGAAACCGCTGTTACATTACATCACAGCACCAAAAAGTTAACAATGTGTAACCGTCCAATCATATACGAAGGTAGGATACACTGCGGGTAATTTAATCAAATCCTGATGATGCGCTTTGCTCAACAAGTTACGCGCCTTCCGGTCTCTCGATTCTCCCTCTAATTCCACTCCGCGCATAAATTTCACTCCCAATCATCTATTAAGTATTTAATGTTTGCCTGTTTGGTTTAAAAGCGAAACTTCTTTTATTGATGTTAAGTCTAAGGTCAGTTCACCAGTATTAAAGTTTTAAATGATGTTAAATGGAGTATCTAACTTTGAGGTTTTGTTTCGTAAAGTGAAAAATAAATTGGAAGAATAAGAAATTAAAGAGTTAAAAAGCTAGCTATTACTTTTGATTCAACAGTAAATGATACTTGCAATGCTTATAATCACGTCAAGTTTTCACTGTAATAATTTTTTTTGTTGATTTGATTTACGTTTTACAGAGAAAAAATGATTCAAGTGATTCACATTCTAAAGAGAAGATTTGATTTTAAATGGAATTTCTTTTCACGTTTGTTTTTGTTTTTGCTTTTACTTTGGAATGTTTTAAATATTTTATTTAAAAATTTAATTGTTTTTTATTTTATATTAAAATGAAATTACATTTCATGGGTAAATATATAACATGTCATCTAAAATATATTATCATGTATATGTACCAAGTCATTACCGTTAAAATTTTAACAGTCTAATCAATATGTTAATTAAACAGTGTACAATTTGATAAAATAATATAGGTTGAGTGTTAAATTTATCCTAAAAAAATGAGGGCTAAAATGATAAATATTGTAAACAATATTAAACATTTAAATATTAGTCATACTTTTTAAAAGTAATTGCTCACCGGTACTAAACAGTCTAAACTAACCCTTAGTATACGCCGTCGTTTTAATAATGACACTTTTGCCGGAAGCTTGCTTAAACGCTCTTAAAGAAAAGCTTGCAGGAGCTGATTACATGTTCACATTTGACCGGCTTCAAAAGTCAAAACTGAAAAAAAAAAACTAACCTAACCAATCAAGATTCAAGAAAGAACCAAGCTCTTGTAAGTTTACCCTTTCTTTATATTTCCCTCGTCTTCTTCAACCCAATCAGAGGGAAAATAACCATTTCTTTATTTTTTTGAATTCTTATAAATTTCGGAGTTTTGGACAATCAAGATTTATAGCAAATAGTAGCAGAGTTAGTTTTTCATGGTGGTTTCAAGTTTCAATGGTAGTTATTGTTCCTGTTTGCTTCCGAATCAGCCGATTTACTCGAAAACTGAATGTTGACCCTTCATTCTAATGAATTTCATCAACGGCGCATGGCTCGATTACACTCTCGCTTTCTCCATTGCTTCTCCTTCCTCTTCTACACCGCACTAATCTCTCATTCCGCTTCGACACTCGAATCTGATTTCTCGATAATCGATTCGGATTCGGAAGTTCTTTTGTTCCATCAAGATTACTCTCCTCCGGCACCTCCTCCTCCGCCTCCTCACGCCCCGTCTGTATCTTGCACCGATGACCTTGGCGGGATAGGTTCTCTGGATTCCACGTGCAAGATTGTGGCTGATTTGAACCTAACTCGTGACGTCTACATAACGGGAAAGGGTAATCTCTACATCCTCCCCGGAGTTAGATTCCATTGCCCTTCTTTGGGCTGTTCCATAACCCTAAACATCAGTGGAAATTTTTCCTTGGGCGAAGGTTCGACTATAGTTACCGGTACTTTTGTGCTTGACGCTTATAACGCTAGTTTGTTCAATGGATCGGCCGTGAACACTACTGGATGGGCGGGAGATCCACCGCCACAGACGAGTGGGACACCTCAGGGATTGGAGGGAGCGGGCGGAGGTCATGGAGGCCGTGGGGCTTCTTGCTTCGTGGAGGATGGGAAGCTACCCGAGGATGTCTGGGGCGGTGACGCTTATTCATGGTCCTCGTTGCGGACTCCGTCCAGTTACGGGAGTAAGGGAGGGACAACTAGTAAGGAGGTGGATTACGGAGGGGGCGGTGGTGGCCGGGTGAAAATTATAATTAAAGATTCCTTGGAGATGAATGGGAGCTTGTTGGTTGATGGTGGTGATGGAGGGAGTAAAGGAGGTGGTGGATCAGGTGGTAGCATCTACATCAAAGCTCATAAAATGTAATGGTTCTCTCCTGTTAATTTTGTTTCTCTTTAGTGTTGCTTTGGTTTGTTTGGTATCCAAAAGTTGGATGGTTATTTCGTTGTTGGTTGGTAATCCAAAAAATGAATGTAGGAAATAATTACCAAGTAGTGTATAATTACATCCTTAAGCTACTGTTTATGTGACCCTGATAAGAATAATATTTAGGACTGTTTTGATTCTAACAAGTTAATCACTTGTTGAAAGCATTGAATATTGTTCATGTTATACTAAATTAGGCTGTCAAGAGCATCAACTGTTGCGACCTTGTGATTATAAATAAATTGGACCCGTTTACTGAAGCCTCTTAAAGCTCTGCTACGTTTCCTTATGATGCATGCCAACTGTAGCGCAGGAAACATCTAATGACTGAGGATATAAATGCTTCTGGATTTTTAAAATGCATCTTCAATTAATTTAATGTGGAGAACTTGAAGCTTTCTCCATTAACACAGCACATTGTTTTAAACCCATTTGTTAGTTGTAGAATGAGATTTAGGTCTAATTATCATTTGTGCTCCATTTAGGCCATGCCTAATTTTTCTTTATCATAGTTTTGTTTAAGAAAACTTGTAGCAGGTGATGATAGCACATGAATCCTATCTTATGTATGCTTAGCATTGTCCTGTTCTTATGCTTTATGTGTCTGCTATTCTGGAAATAGTTTTCTTTGTCTTTCATTAGTTACTTGGCTCTCTTATTATAACTATGGGTTAAATGTCACGATATTACCTGGGTATGATTAAGGTTTCAATGTTTTAGTATCTTGTTTTTCTGTGAAGAGCAGGACTGGAAGTGGCCAGATAAGTGCTTGTGGAGGTAATGGTTTTGGTGGAGGGGGTGGTGGAAGAGTTTCAGTTGATATTTTCAGCAGGCACGATGAACCAAAAATTTATGTGTATGGTAAGATTTCTCCTGTTTTGCCATCATAGAAGGAGTTATGTGTTTTTTAAGATTGGGGAATTAAAGCTTTATTTTTATAATGTTTTTATGGATACTTGATTGCTTTCATGTTACGAAAGGAGGGATGATATTCCCGAACAACAACAAGCACAAGTTTTGCAAGATATTTTAACTGTGGTTTAAATCAGTTTTTGATGATTATAGTACTTTGAACAATAGGAATGCCCTTTGATGATGACATAAATGAACAACTTTCATGATGAATGAACTATTGTTGGATGATAAACTTGGAAAATGCTTATCTTTCTAAGCTTTCTGATGTCATCTTTCATTATTTTGTGTAAATATTTTTTCCTGCCCCCCTTAACACATTTATTTGGTAATCTATTGATTATCATATTGCAGGAGGAATTAGTCATGGTTGCCCAGAGAATGCTGGTGCTGCTGGAACCCTATATGATGCTCTGCCCCGAAGCCTTACTGTTGACAATCATAATTTGACATCGGTTACTGAAACTCTTTTTCTAGAGTTTCCTTATCGACCACTTTGGACTAATGTCTATATTAGAAATTTGGCTAGGGCCACTGTTCCATTGCTTTGGAGTCGCATCCAGGTTTGAGAATTTGAAGTCTTTATTTTTGTTTCGAGATATTCAAATATGTTGATAACTCTTAGCACTTGTGAATCGAGATTATTACTCTGTTCAGTTAGTTGCTACCCTCTTCTAGTACCTCTTTCTGCATTGTATGTTTTATAAAATTTCAGGAGATACAGTTAGGTTTTTCACGAGGAATCTAATTCAGCATTTGTTCCTTATATAGGTGCAAGGACAGTTAAGTCTACTATGTGGGGCTGTGTTGAGCTTTGGGCTAGCACATGTTGGGTCTTCAGAGTTTGAACTAGTGGCAGAAGAACTGTTGATGAGTAATTCTGTAATCAAGGTGACTATACTTTTCTTATGATATTGAATGAGGAAGTCTTATAGTCTTTCTTGTCTCATTATGTGAGTCAATATCGTCCATATTTGCTATCAATTGTCTTCTAAACTCTTATTGTTGTCGTATTGCTAAGTCCTTGACTAGTTTGCACAACAGAATACCCTAGTTGAAGGAGCTGATTTCATTTTAATTGGAGTTTTATCTATATGTGGTATCAACATTTTCATGTTGTTAGAATGTCTTTGTAAGTTCTGAATAGAAGCAGTGTGATGTTTTCTAATGAAAGTATTATATAATCTGTCTCGGCCACTTTCTATTTAGTTTTTCTTCAGTTGACCCTTTCTGTCCCATTTTTCTTCCTTATTTATAATATGCTGCAATAATTAATGATCTCTGTGTTTCATTCACATTAGGTCTATGGGGCTTTACGCATGACTGTGAAAGTATTCTTGATGTGGAATTCTAAATTGCTAATAGATGGTGGTGAAGATGCAACTGTTGCAACTTCATGGCTTGAGGCTAGTAATTTAGTTATTCTCAAGGTGTTTAACCCTTCCTTTGCTCTTTCTGTTGCACGGTTCTTTGGATGTAAACATTCTTGACCAATCCCTACCTCTTTCTTTCATACCCAGGAATCATCAGTCATACATTCTAACGCAAATCTGGGAGTACATGGACAAGGTTTATTGAATTTATCAGGACCGGGAGATACAATTCAAGCACAACGTTTGGTCCTATCATTGTTTTACAGTATTAATGTAAGTGATTATTTTTATGTGATCATTAATCGGTTGGTTTAATTTCCTAGTTTATAAAAAAATAATATGGTTAAAATAAAAACAAATTTGGTTTGCTGAGAACATTTCTGTTTGGAGACTAAAGTGTATGACTGGTTACACTTTTAATGTTTCAGTGCAGTTTTAGGTGACAATGATGCTCTTCTAGGTCTCTAGTTGCAACTCATTTAAGTTTCATGTGATATGTAATGTTATGCACGGTGAGGGTTGAGAGTTCAGTAAAAAGATTTTTTGTGGAAGCTGTTTTTGGATGGAAGTGGGACTGTAGGTTTTACTGCTGTGCTGTTCTTTTCATTGGAGGACAAAGCAATATTTATGTACAGACTTTTTTCACCACCCCCAAATGGTTTAATCACCAAAATAGTTAAATGGAAAGATGGGGCTCATTTATGCAGTCTATTGTATGGTATAAATAGTTATAAATGCCACTTCCAGTTTTGATGAATCCTTGCTGCTGGGTCTATTACTATATGCTTGGAGATTTTGCATTGATTGTCTTATATGATTAATGAATTCATTATATCTGTTTTGCATGAAGGTTGGACCTGGGTCTGTTTTACGTGGTCCCCTAGAGAATGCCTCATCTGATGCCATGTAAGTTTTGGTTGTATCACCCTTGTGCTTAAGCTTTGTACCGTCTTATAGTATATCTCACTGTCCTTTTTGCTTTTGGCAGTACACCAAAGCTTTACTGTGAGCTCCAAGACTGCCCCATTGAACTACTTCATCCACCTGAAGATTGCAATGTGAATTCATCACTGTCTTTTACTCTCCAGGTGTTTATTCAATATGATGTTGCAGTAATGAACTGAGGATTATGTTTTCTTCTGCTTATTTAACTGTTTCATTAATTTGTTTTTAGATTTGCCGAGTTGAGGACATCACTATTGAAGGTCTTATCAAGGGATCTGTTGTTCATTTCCATCGGGCAAGAACAGTATCTGTATGGTCTTCTGGAATAATCAGTGCATCTGGGATGGGTATGTTTCTCCATTGTTGTTTAGGTTCTAATTTTTTCAATTTCTCTCTACCATGTGTGTATGCCCTCACGTCTGTAAATAATCCCCACAATGAAGATGGTTTTATAAACCTTTTTAGTTTTTATCATCTATTATATCTAGATGGGATTCTCTTTGTTCTTGTACAGGATGCATAGGTGGTGTTGGTAGAGGAAACTTTTTATACAATGGTATTGGCAGTGGTGGTGGCCATGGTGGTAAAGGGGGGCTTGGATGTTACAATGGTAGTTGTGTTGAGGGAGGTATTTCATATGGGACTTCAGAGTTACCCTGTGAACTTGGCAGTGGAAGTGGAAACGAGAGCATAGCTGATTCGACTGCAGGTGGTGGGGTTATAGGTAAGGCCTTTGTGTCACCTATTTTCACTGGCATATATTTTTGACTCTTGCATTTTAATTTCTGAAGATTGTGATGGTAAGTCTTAGCAGTGCTAGTTTGAAACATTTTTTCACTTCAGTGTATGTTTCTCTGAAATGTTTATACAACTTGGTGAATTCTTAATGCCCATCCCGGGAAGCCAGAACTTTACTGTGACTCATTGGTTGATTTCAGTTACTCAAATTAATCTCTCTAATTTCTTCTTAGGATTGAAGTTTGATGATTATTTTAGGTTATGATTTACAGGTGGAAATGTTGTGAAGGGCTTAACTCTTTTCATATGTGATTTGTGAACAAAAGCCAGGCATAGGAACATATTTGAGTTGCTGTCTTGTCTTTAGACACTTGTATTATGCTTGGTAGGAAGGATGCATTGGGGAGGAAAATGTTGCAATCTAATGGTTGAGCTACAAAATAGCACGGAGGAATCTAAACCATTAGATTAAAATACTTTCCATCCTCTCTACCAAACAGATTACTGAATAGCTACCGCTTCATTTAAAATTACCCTTATTTTCATGAGATTATGTTTGAACAGTGTTTGGTTCCATGGAGCATCCCTTGTCAAGTTTGTTGGTTGAGGGTGCGGTGAGGGCTGATGGAGAAAGTTCTGAAGGAACTGTCTGGAAGCAAGAGTATTCTGTTTTTAATGATTCAAGCATAGCCCCCGGGGGTGGCTCTGGTGGTACTATCCTTCTGTTTCTGCACACATTAACTCATGGCGAATCTGCTATTCTTTCAAGTATTGGAGGATATGGTAGTCCCAAAGGGGGTGCTGGTGGAGGTGGTGGAAGGATTCATTTTCATTGGTCTGACATTTCCTCTGGTGATGTCTACCAGCCAAATGCTAATGTGAAGGGAGGCATCTATGCTAGGTTTGTTTCCAAAGTGATTTATTTATCTGGATCCTAGCTTACATATGGTCTACACATTTGATAATTTTTCTAGGTCCATGATATTGTTGGGCAATCAATACTCCCAAGTGGTATATGTCCACAAAATTATATTGTATGATAACTACTAACAAGCTTTTCAACCTAGAATGTCTTATTCTTTAACTACTACATTAATCAGAATAAAACAATGTAAAAATTAATCAGAATCTCTTTTTTCTCAACCATGAAGTTTCAGGTACCAAATTACATGCGGAAGTTTTATGCATATGATGAAATGCAATAATGTAACTGTTATATAATTTCTGAACAAGTTGTATTATTTCATCAAATGTTGGTATTTTGGCTTTTAATTATTTAAGAATATTCTTGATTGAAGCCTCAATCTGCAAATATCATTTGTGTAAGATTTGGTTTTGGGACTATATTTTGGTATAGGCTTATTTTTTTTATGCTTTAATGCTCTTATATTGGTGCTAGGAATCAAATGGTGAAGCTAAGTTTTTGAACTTACCTTGGCACTTTCATTAGTGAGTATTTGATCATTATATTATATCTGTGCTTTGAAGCACCTTGCTGGAACTAATCTATATCTTGATCAAACTGTTTTAGTATAAAATTTATACAACAGGTAAGTTTTTACTTTCAACATGATCATTGATTACTTAAAAGGACTTCTTAGTTTTCTGTTCACCTTAACTAGAAACTTTGTTGCTGCCTTCTAGTTTATACCCATTGTTTAATACTTGTATTAGATGCTTGTGTATGAGTTTATCATCTTGGTATCATGATGATGTTTTGATTATTTTTACAGGGGAGGACTAGGCAGACACGAGAGTGGTGATGGAGAAAATGGAACGGTGACTGGTAAAGCTTGTCCAAAGGGGCTTTATGGGACATTTTGTGTTGTAAGTTGGCGATTGTGTTGCATTTGAAAATTTTCAGATTCTTTTCATTTAACATGGCATATGGTAGTTAGGGCTAAACTTTTTATTTGAAGCTCTTGGATTATTAAAATTTCTATCACGAAATTAACATGAATTCTATATTGAATTGTTTACATTTTTTTTTTGGGGGGGGGATTCAAATTCAATTATGGGCAGTTTAATATGAGCGGAATTTTTGGATGGAGTATTTTGTCTGATAGTATGTTAATTAACATATGCTGTCCTCCAAATTGATTGGTGCAAGTCTTATCTTTCATCTCTTTCTACTAGTAATAGTATGTAAAAAGAATTCTTTATTCCTTTTGATTAATACAAATTGGGGTTAATATTTTCTGTTGTTGAGCTTGTTAGCTATTTCTTTTGTCTAGGAATGTCCTGCTGGTACTTACAAGAATGTTAGTGGATCTGATAGTTCTCTCTGTCACCGTTGCCCTGCTTCTGAGCTTCCTCGCCGTGCCATTTATATTGCTGTACGAGGTAATTTGAAAGTTGTCTTTATGGAGTGGATTTTATCTTATATGAGATTCAAAATGCATACTGCTCGTATACTGCAGTTATTTTTCTTCTCTTTCTTCAGATTTCAAGTGCTATTTAAGAAAAAAAAATATTTTCAGTTTTTTCTTCATCATAGTAAATTAATTTTCAAGACCTTCTTCTTCACAGGTGGCAACGCTGAAACACCTTGTGCCTATGAATGCATTTCTGACAGATTTGACATGCCACACTGTTATACAGCTCTTGAAGAGTTGATTTACGCATTTGGAGGGCCTTGGTTATTTTCTCTTCTACTCGCGGGTCTTCTCATAATCTTAGCACTGGTGCTTAGTGTTGCGCGGATGAAATTTGTTGGGGTTGATGAATTACCTGGCTCGGCTTCCACTCAGAATGGCCATCAGATAGATCATTCTTTTCCATTCTTGGAGTCATTGAATGAGGTTGTATAATATTTCTATGTTTATTCTTTTTATTATTTCATTGAATTCCTGGCCATCTATGCTGATATTTGTATTCTTAATTATAATAATTATTATAAGTAGCATCATTTCATACGATCCCGGCCTTGTTATTTTGCAAATTACCCCCCCCCCCCCGGTTGACTTCAACTGTGCCTTTTTTTCCTTTCAGGTAATGGAAACAAACAGAGCTGAGGAGTCCCAGAGTCACATACACAGAATGTATTTCATGGGTCCTAATAGTTTCAGTGAACCTTGGCATCTGCCCCACACTCCTCCAGAAGAAATAAGAGAGATTGTGTAAGTATATTGCTATATTTTCTGTTGAATTGCTTTACTTATTTCAATTTGTAATCTCCCATTGGGCCGGTACTGAATTTTATTAATATTTAATCATGATTGTTAGACATTGATCTAATGTATTTGACCTGGCAGGTATGAGGATGCATACAACATATTTGTGGATGAGATTAACGCAATAGCTGCCTACCATTGGTGGGAAGGTACAATCTACACCATTCTTTCTATTTTTGCATATCCCCTTGCTTGGTCATGGCTGCAATGGCGCCGAAGAATGAAATTGCAACAATTACGTGAGTTTGTGCGATCAGAATATGACCATGCTTGCTTACGTTCTTGCCGTTCACGGGCTCTCTATGAGGGGCTTAAGGTATCTATTTACTTCTCTTGGTCTAATTACATGGCTTCATTTTATTTGATTTACATCTCGTGGTTGTTTTAGCTCCATCTTTTTTTTCTGCTTTTCTCATCATCATCGTTTTGTAAATAAACTATTTTGACATTTCTGATGCTGATATGGATTCCTTTTATGCTCTCATTCTAATGCATCTCACTTAGAGACGGAGCAGATATGCTTCCTATCTATTGTTGTGTACCATCCTGATTTTCTCATAGTTTGGGACTATCTTTTTTCCCCGTTCAATTTGCTTTATAAACATGTCCAAGTAGGCTTTGTTTCCATCTGATGAGAATTAAATTAATACATTGTTAGATGTATGCTACATTGCTACTTTTTGGATGTGAAATGGTTACCCGTAGTGCAAAGTTTATCATCAGTTGGGCTAGTGCTATATCTGGCATTATTGTTGCTTTTGAGTCAAAAAGGCTAAAAGGGACACATCAAAACAGATCTTACAGTTTAAACTTTTTGGAATTTACGCATTAATTCTATATTGGCTCTTTTAACAGTTTTTGAATCTTGATGCAAATGTAGTTAAACACAATTTTTTAGAGTAGCTTCAAACTTGAAATCCGTTATTTGGTCAATGTAGGTATCTGCAACCTCTGATTTAATGTTGGCTTTTGTGGACTTCTTCCTTGGTGGAGATGAAAAGAGAACAGACCTTCCTCCTCGACTCCCTCAAAGGTCTCCTATGGGTATAATTTTTGGAGGTGATGGAAGTTACATGGCTCCATTTTCCCTTCAAAATGATAACATTCTTGCTAGTCTTATGAGTAAGGTTAGGTCTCAGATTTTAACCATGTGATTGGTGAAGGGTCGGCTTCACTGCAAATTTTAGTTAAAATTGAAATGCTAATTATTTCTTACAGTTGGTGCCCCCTACCACTTGGTACCGGCTGGTGGCTGGTTTGAATGCGCAATTACGCTTGGTTCGCCGTGGATGGCTGAGGGTAACATTTCGACCTGTCCTGCGATGGCTTGGAACGCATGCTAATCCTGCTTTGAGAAATCATGGTGTGTGTGTTGAGCTTGCATTGTTTCACGGTGCACCTGGTGGTCATTGCCAGTACGGACTTTTGGTGTATTCTGTTGAAGAGGAAAACGGACCTATATCCCTGGAAAATTCTGATGGAGGAGACAGAAATGAGCTATCTTCAGGGTAAGATGTCACTGTGTTTTGTGCACCACCATTATTTATCTGAACTTGGACATTTTAGTGTCATGTTGTTGGTACGAATGTCATTTTGGCATATTTTGAGCAGTATTGGGTGAATAAATAGAAATATTTCCCAGCACTGGGATAGGATGACCTGTAAGGAATCTTGGACAAGGGAACTAAAGTTGGTAGTTATGCATGGAAAGAAATTCAAATTCTTACAGAAATGTCTGCGTGCAAGCGCACATATGATGAATCATTTGATACCTAATTATCTGAAATTTAACCTTGTTATTTTCCCATTTGCTTCAGTTTGAAGACCACGTACACGCAAAACCAATCTGGTTATCTAAGAGAAGATGTGCTTTTAACCCTAGATCACCAAAGCAATGAAGGTGTTGCAAAGGAGAGGAGTTACGGAGAAGTTATAGATACTAACAGCTTGCAAATGCTTGAAGAGAAGAGAGATATGTTTTGCCTTCTCTCTTTCTTAGTCCATAAT
This sequence comes from Hibiscus trionum, assembly GCA_030270665.1. Classification (NCBI taxonomy): domain Eukaryota; kingdom Viridiplantae; phylum Streptophyta; class Magnoliopsida; order Malvales; family Malvaceae; genus Hibiscus; species Hibiscus trionum. The sequence goes on along the minus strand of BSYR01000024.1, from coordinate 30,934,077 downwards.
ACTAAACCTGTTGGTCACCAGGTAGCTCACACAAATTTAAGATTACATTGTTTTTTATTATCAAATATTTCTCTTAACACCTTTGTTTATGGTTGCAGGATCTTGTTGGGTTAGTAATATCAATACTACTTTTAGGAGATTTTAGCTTAGTGTTGCTTACATTCCTCCAGTTGTATTCAATATCATTGGTGGATGTCTTTCTGGTTTTGTCTATCGTACCTCTTGGCATTTTTGTCCCATTTCCTGTTGGCATAAATGCTTTATTCAGTCACGGGCCAAGGCGTTCTGCAGGTCTTGCACGTTTCTATGCTGTATGGAACATAACATCCTTGGTGAATGTTGTAAGTTCCTGTTACTTTTCATGCATTTAAATTGATAAAAACTTGCTGCTGGTTTTCCTACAATATCTATCTATAGAGGAAGGTACAATATATATTCCTTCTCCAGTTTTGAAAATTTCTTAACTAGTAAACATTAATTTCAGAAGTAACTATATTGCAAAAGGATTGATAAATAGCATTCATACCCCAATGCCCCTCCCCCTGCTTTTCTTGCTCCTATCAATCAAATATTTGATGGCAGTTTTTTCCCTCCCAACTTCCTATCTTGTTACTCTAAAAAAATATCATCTCATCTTTCACCAGGTTGCTGCATTTCTTTGTGGGTATGTTAACTATAACAGTCCGTCATCATCGCGTAGAAGAATTGCAACCCTCCAGCCATGGAATATTAACATGTAAGTCGATCTTTTAGCGAGTGCAAAGGAAATTTTAACTGTGGTACAATGCTTACTTTAAATATGGGTGTGGCTTTTGGATGCAGGGATGACAACGAGTGGTGGATCTTCCCTGTTGGGTTGGTTTTGTGTAAACTTGTCCAATCACAGCTTATAAACTGGCATGTCGCGAATCTAGAGATTCAAGATCGCTCATTGTATAGCGATGATTTTGAGATTTTTTGGCGGTCATGACCCATTATACCAAGTACCAACCAAACACATACATGTTAACAAGGTTCTTTTGTTCATTTTTGGCTGCAATTTCAGAAGTCAATTCTCGACTCCTAATTAGAAATAGAAACAAAGAAAGGTGGGGAAAATCAGAAGAAAAATATTAGGGACATGGGATGACATTGGCATTCATTATTTTGTAAGTTCTCAATGTTTTCCTTATAATTTTGGGAGTTCCAAATGTAAATAACCAATTGGGTTATATGCTAATGCTTTTAAAGGATCTTCCAGCTTCTCTTCTGTCAAATTTTTCTCAAAAGTATTTTTTTTTCTGACGATATACCATACACCTTCCCTTGTCTGTGCATGCAAACGTGTGCGACGAAATCGTCTTTCTCCTACGATATTGGCCTAAGTTTTTTTCCTGACTAATACCCAAATGATCAGTTGATGTTGCCGTCGTCTTCTTTATCTACTGCCTTAAAAACTTGTTGTCGATTACTGTACACTACCGAAAATATCACTTTTTAAGTGGCAGATGTCAGACATTTATTGGTTAAATTTATTAATTTATACTATGCATCATTACATGACAACAGTAGACACTAGACGATGTGGATATCAAAAATAAAGTTGAACGACGAAATTGGTTGTAAAAATTCTTAAATAACCACGAACAATAAAAAAGACCTTCGTTTTTCCCCCATCACGCGACTTATGTGATAGAAATTTAAAACCTTGCTTTAGCACACTGCACAGTGAGTAAACTTCAACTTATTAAAAGGGAAACGAGATTCTGAGCGACAATGGAACTCTAGATATGCATGCATACATATTTGATCAAAGGAAGACAATAAAGCATGCATTTAACTCAACTCTTTAGTTCAACTGTTGAAGATGCTTAGCCTTGACTTGAGCATCCTTCCCAGCCTTATGCTGCACCTGCACATATTGTCCATACTCCTTAGCTTTCTCCGTCACACTCCTGACCATATTCCTTGCATAATCAAGCAGATCCGCTCCTCGTGGCTGCTTCCCTTTCACGTAATTATATATCCACAATAACGCTGTGATTGCTGCCACGCCGAACCCACCGGAGAAAAAGAACCCAGTAATCACTAGGAAGATGACTATCCCAGACGGGACGAGGATCGGACTGAACAGCACCATAACTGGCGTCGCCATAACAAGGGCAACTACTGTCCCCGTCAAGGTTAACCCTGACAGGAAAAGCAACGTTACACCCAGTGCGGTTGCTGTTAGAAACTTGACCACTTTCCGAGATGATGGAGCTGAGTCTGACTCATTCAGCTCCTGAGTCATGGGTTTGGTCTGATCATTCGACATGATGAACGCCCCTGGTCGCACAATGAAAAAGATCAGCAAAAGAAGGGCAAAGCAGAGGGTGAGAAAATGAAAAATGGGATGTGGAGGTGAAGAGAGAGCTGTGAGGGTGGCATTATAAAGAGGGAGGTGAAGACTGAAGTGTGTATTTATTATTTTGCGCTGTATTTAATTTTAATTTTAAAAAATATTCCATGTACTTGCTGCATAAAACTTATTTTTACGTATAAGTTTAATTTAAGGTTTATGATTTATGTGCTAAGCTTTAAGATATAAAAATTTAAAATTTAAGTTTTAGTTTTTAAAGAAATTAAATATGTTTGTAGAATCTTTTATTTTTCAAATATAAATACATGAAATAATAACCCTTCTTAATATTATACTAAGTACCATAGGCGCGTATCGTATTACCTAAAAAGGTGTAATGTTTGGAGCAAGAAGAAGAAGAAAGGTGTAATTTTTGTTGTTGGGCCTGGGATATTCGAGCGCGTGTTTGGTTGAGCAGCTCTGCATGGATGATAGTTGATGAGGGTGTGACGCGTGGCTCGGACTCGATTGGGCGGGTTTAGTAACGGATCCTTTTCTGTTTCACAAGGAGGCGTGCGTTTCCATGCACTGGGCAGTTGAAATAGTTCTTCGAACTACTTTTTTCTTTGAAAATCAGTTCTTCGAATTAATTCAACCATATGTATTCTTGAACTCGTTTTTTTGTTTTTTTCACCATTTACGAAATTCACTTGGTTACTTCTTTAACTGTGGTTTCCTTTTACTAAAAAAAAACTAGTTCAATATCAGTATAATCTGTATAGGTGGAATTAGGGCTGTAAACGAACCGAACATTCAGCGAACCGTTCGGCGGGAAGTTCGTTTATGTTCGTTTATTTATTAAACGAACGAACATGAATAAGATTTTTTGTTCGTCTAATTAAATGAACGAACACGAACAAAAGGCTTGTTCGTTCATTTATGTTCGTGAACGTTCGGTAATCCGTTCGTTTATGCTCGTTCATTTATGTTCGTTCGTTTATGTTCATTTATGTTTGTTCGTTTATGTTCGTTCAATTATGTCCGTTTATGTTCATTTAAATTTATTCACACATGTCTAGGGGTGTTCATTATTCGATTAAACCGAACTTACCGACCGAACCAAAACAAAATTGGTTAATCTATTAGATAATTTTAGGTTTCGACTAATAATTAAGAGTTTTTCAAATTTTAATTATCGGTTAATTCGGTTTAAAAATCGGTTAATTAACTGAATTAATCAAACTAACCAAAAATATTAAATATTTAACAAATTATATATGTTCGTTCATGTTCGTTCATGTTCGTTTATGTTCGTTTACCATTTAAACGAACGAACATGAACGAACACGAACAAGCTACATTCCTTAATGTGTCACATCCCAAAAACCGGTCTAGTCGGAATTAAGTTCCGGTGACCGAATATTTTTTTTATCGATTAAATAATTTGTTCGATCTTATTTAGATTATTCGAGATAATTTATAAATCAAGGTCAAGTTCCAGCAAATTAATATTTTCATTTCGATTAAAGGTTGGTTCGATTGGGTATCCAAAATAGATTAAATAGTTAGTTTATTATTATTATTATTATTATTATTATTATTATTATTATATATATATATAAAAAGATTGAAAAGTTGGTGGATTGCCGTGTAAGGCATACCACTTGACAAATTGGTGTATATAATATTAGGCAAATTGGCCACTAAATCAACTAGTACAATTATTGAATAAACAAAGGGGTAGTGGGGGGAATAGTGACATCAAAAATTAGTATAAAAAGGGGGGGATGGATGAGTGAAATTACACGGCAAAATTGAAGGAAAAGATTAGTAGGATACGACCCAATGTTTGATTGGTAGTCCGATATTTTCGATATAGTAATATCGAATTTCTGCCGACGACGGGGTAAGCTCAAATCTCTAGTTAGTTTAAGTTTCGGTATCGGCTTTGATTAATATTTTTATATATATATTCGATACTGTCTTATCGATTTTAATTAATTTTTATCGTAGTACTCGAGGTAGATTCAGATCAACTTTCAAGCCCAATAAATAAAAATAAAGCACCGGTCTGTCAAGGTGAGTGTAGATGCATTTGTCTCGGGTGACACGGTGTCATTCCGATATTTTTTTATGTTCTGATATGTGGGTATAGTCGTGTCAGGGGTAGGCTCGGTGCCTTCCTATTGCATTAATTATGAATTTATTTGCATCTGGTAAGTACCCTGCATTATTTTGATATGCTTAAAAAAATGATTATAATATGCTACATGTATATGAAAATAATATGAAATATTATCTGATATGGAGCTACGGCTCATCTTGCTATTTGATATGATATGATCTGAAAATCATGGACTATGTGAAATTATGTGTATTTATGGACGTTGGATACAATTGGCATGCCATAGGGTTATTCGAGCTCAACATGTAAGGGAGGACTACGGTCCAGGGCTACGGCCTATATGTGGGAGATAAAAGGATGGAAGTGTAAGGGATACATGGAGCTACGGCTCAGGGCTACGGCTCATTTATGATTCATGATATGGTGTACAGGGAATCCGCGTATCCAATGGTACCAATATAATATGTGTTCGATATGTTATACCATGACATGTTTATGATAAGATATATGATTATATTATGTTATGTTAGTGATATGGATATCTGATCATGTTATGCTTATACTGATATAGAAGCATGCAAATAAGTTAGATTAAATTTATATTTAATCATGACATTCATATTATTGTCAATTTACTATCATGACTACCTCACTAGGCTATGTAAGCCTAACATACGTGTCTCATGCATTTTCAGGACCCTGATAGATTTCCAACCTTTGATCGTGTGGTGCAGTTGCAAGTCACATCTCTACCATATATGTATGATATCTTTCATGAACTCCTAGTAAAGTGGCATATGATCCAACTTTTGTATAAATTGTGTTGTGTAATTTAATAATGTGGTTTTATTTTAGAAATCTAGAAAAGTCCTATTAAATAAATGTTGGAACAATAATAATGATAGATACGAATAATTTTCTAATAAAAATGATTAGAAAAGACTCTAAGATTTTTGTGAGTTGTTAGGCTCATTTAAATTTGTAAATAATTTTAGTAAGATAATAAAAAGAAATAGATTTGAATATTTTACAAAATAGCCACTAAATATTGCATCGTCTAATCAGGTAGATAAATGACCTCCGATAGTAATGAGGTTTTACAGGCTAATAACTAGTAAGTTTATTTTCAGTATATTTTCACGAATTTCAGATAAAGACCTTTAATTTGTGAAAATTACAATTTAGTCCCTAAGTTTGAAAAAGTTTGAAATTGACCCCAATTTGAGTAAGTTGTTAATAAGTTAAGTGTTAAGTCTTAAAAGAGATTAATAAAAATGTTATGAAATGATTTTTTGAACTTTGAATTTATGTCTCCGATCACCGCATCGTTTCCGGTAGCGCTCTCTGACCCGGTTCTCTACCAGGCCGGGAAGGGGGTGTTACATTTGTGGTATCAGAGCTAGAGTTTAGTCGATTCTAGGACTAACCAGGCATTCGTTAACGAGTCTATGTCTCATATGCCACTTAGGAGTTGATTAAATATATATTTTGTGACTTGCAACTTACACGATTTAATTCTTATGTGTGTCTAGACCCAAAATGACTGCTCCTACTAATAGGAAAGAAACAAATGAGCCCGATCATGATTCCTCTTCCACTCGAGGGGAAAATGTGAGGCTAGAGCCAAGTACCGAACAAGTGGCTCAGAATGATCCACCTCATCTTCCACCTATGTTATCGGCTCAACAAGACTATTTGATGTCTATGGCCGACATGATAAAACAAGTAGTGGTGTCTCTTCGACAAGAAGCACCTTTCTCATCTGCTGAAGCTGTTCAGCAGATCTCTCGAGCTCCAATAGATAAGCTCAAACGTTATCAAGTTTATACATTTACTGGCCAAGATCTGGATAATCCTGAAATCGCAGAATATTGGCTAGAAAATACTTTGAAAGTAATCAACAAGCAACTGAAGTGCCCCGAGGAGCATAAGTTGGAGTGTGCCTTAGCCTTGATTGCAGATGAAGCACAAAGCTGGTGGCACACTGTAACTCTCACTGTACCCGAACATAAAGTAACCTGGGAATTTTTCCTCCAGGAGTTTCGTAAAAAGTATATTAGTGAGCATTACCTCGCTGAAAGACGTAAAAAGTTCCTCCATTTGAAGCAAGGAGGAAGGCCAGTGGAGCAGTACATTCATGATTTCTGCAAGTACGCTAGATATGGTACTGATATCATCCACACTGAAAAAGAAAAATGTAGAATGTTCATAGATGGCCTCTGCGATGAATTACGTCCTCTTTTTGTTGCTCTGGAAATCGAGGATTTTCAAATTCTGGTGAATCGAGCCATTGCAACTGAAGCTTCTCAAAGAGCCTCGGAAAGAAGGAAGGGAAACCAAGCTCGACCTGATAAAAGATTCCGAGAAGATTCCAAACCTCCTCTATCTCAAAAAAGAGGAAGACAGTGGGACCAAAGGTCATCTGCCAATCAACAGCTACCTAACTCTAATTATGTCTCTCAATTTCCATCTGGTGGGACCACCGTTACGCGTACGACCTCAATAAACAGTACAGGAGGCTCTGCCAAAAGTTCTCAGATCCCTCTGTGTAATTTTTGTCAAAAGAGACATTTGGGACAGTGTCGTAAACAGTCAGGTTCTTGTTACATGTGCGGAGAATCTGGTCATTTCATCCGACAATGTCCCCAAAATCCACAAGCCCCTACCTCTATAGCCTCCCAGAACGTTCCAGTAAAAGGGAGGGGAATAAATCAAGCACCGTCTGGTTCTTCCGGAAGGCCCCACAACAATAATGCTCCTTCAGGAAGCCGAAATCCAAAGACCTCAGCCCAGATGTACCATGTTCGAGGCCGCGAACAAGAAGACGACCCTGATGTTATTGCAGGTACGGTGGAGTTAGGTTCTGAATTTGTTTATGCTTTAATAGATCCAGGCTCCACGCATTCCTTTATTAGTGAACCTTTGATTGAAAAATACGCCTTAAAATGTGATCATGTTGCTTCCGAAATACTTGTGTCAAACCCATTAGGAGATAGTGTAGCAATCCAAAAGATCTGTAGATCTTGTCCCCTAAAAATCCAAGGAATTCCTTTTCCGGCCAATTTGATGGTCTTACCCTTTAATGAGTTCGACCTTATCCTTGGCCTAGATTGGCTAGCTGAACATCAAGCATGGGTAGATTGTTCTAAAAAGAAATTATATCTCCGTGGACTAGGTAGAGAAAGCATCACCTTAATGAAATCTAAATGTCAGAGTAGTCTTATGTGTGCCTTAGAATCTACGAAAGAACTAAAGCCTGAAGATATACCCATAATAAGAGATTTTCCCGACGTATTCCCTGAAGAACTTCCGGGACTCCCTCCTATACGTGAAGTTGAGTTTGGGATAGAAGTTCAACCTGGAACTACTCCAATTTCTATCGCTCCATACAGAATGGCTCCAATGGAGTTAAAGGAATTGAAGGCCCAAATCCAAGACCTTGAAAGTAAGGGGTTTATTCGACCGAGTTCCTCACCCTGGGGAGCACCGGTTTTATTTGTGAAGAAGAAAGATGGATCGATGCGCTTATGCATCGACTATCGACAACTGAATAAAGTAACAATAAAAAATAAGTACCCGCTTCCTAGAATAGACGACCTATTTGATCAACTAAAGGGTGCTTCTGTCTTTTCTAAGATAGACCTCCGATCTGGTTACTATCAAATGCTCGTGAAGGAACCAGATGTTTCAAAAACAGCCTTTCGAACCAGATATGGTCATTACGAATTCTTGGTGATGCCTTTTGGGCTCACCAATGCTCCTGCAGCCTTTATGGATCTGATGAACCGAATATTTCGACCTTATCTTGATAAATTTGTCGTTGTCTTCATAGACGACATTTTGATCTATTCGAAAGATTCTGTTACTCACGAAGAACATCTTCGGATTGTACTCCAAACCCTCCGTGAAAAACAGCTCTATGCCAAATTTAATAAATGCGAGTTTTGGCTGACCGAAGTATCTTTTCTCGGTCATGTGATATCTTCCGCGGGAATTCAAGTGGACCCAAAGAAGATTCAAGCCATTCTCGAATGGATACCCCCGAAAAACGTGGGAGAAATTCGTAGTTTCCTGGGTCTTGCAGGATACTATCGTAGGTTCGTTAAGGGGTTCTCCTTGATTGCTTCACCCCTAACGAAGCTTCTCCGCAAAGACATTCCTTTCATGTGGACAGTGGACCAACAACGGAGTTTTGACCAGCTTAAACAAATCCTCACCCACGCTCCTGTCCTAGTACAACCGGAACCAGGAAAAGATTTCACAGTATACAGCGATGCATCCCATCAAGGACTGGGCTGTGTCTTGATGCAAGAAGGTAAGGTTATAGCCTATGCCTCACGTCAACTCAAACCGCATGAGCTTAATTATCCAACTCATGACCTTGAGCTAGCTGCGGTTGTGTTCGCACTAAAGATCTGGCGACATTACCTCTATGGTGAAAAGTGTTATCTTTTTACTGACCACAAAAGCCTGAAATACCTTTTGACCCAAAAAGAATTAAACCTTCGTCAGCGTCGTTGGATGGAGCTTTTGAAAGATTATGATTTGGTAATTGATTACCATCCCGGTAAAGCAAATGTGGTGGCAGACGCTCTTAGCCGGAAGCCCACTTCTTCTCTTAGATGTTTAAACGCTCACTTTCGGCTCATGAAGCGTGGCAAGTTATTAGCCGAGCTCAGGGTACAATCGACCATTGTGTCCCTGATTAAAGCACTTCAAGAAGATGATGAGGAGTTGCAACCTATTTTAGCCCGAATCAAGGATGAACCGGACCCTGATTTTGCCATAAATTCTGACGGCTTGTTATGCTTTCGTAATCGTATATGTGTTCCAAACAATGATGATCTTCGGAACCAGATCCTGCGTGAAGCACATGCTAGCCCTTTTTCTATTCACCCCGGAGCTGTTAAGATGTACAAGGATCTAAAAGAGATCTACTGGTGGTCCGGTATGAAAAGTAAAATCACAGATTTCGTAGCAAGGTGTTTGACTTGTCAACGGGTTAAAGCCGAACATAAAGTACCGACGGGACTCCTTCAACCCATTGAGCTGCCACAGTGGAAGTGGGAACGTATCACTATGGATTTTGTAAGCGGATTACCTCCGACTCCAAAGAAAAACAACGCAATCTGGGTCATCATAGATCGATTTACCAAGTCAGCTCACTTTCTTCCTGTAAGAATGGACTTCAGCTTATCCAAGCTAGCATAGTTGTATATCAGCGAAGTTATACGCTTGCACGGAGTTCCAACATCAATAATTTCTGATCGAGACCCACGGTTTGCATCTCGATTTTGGAGAACCTTGCAAGAGGCATTGGGAACTAGAGTACATCTCAGTACTGCATTCCATCCCCAAACCGATGGCCAATCTGAAAGGGTTATTCAGGTAATCTCGTTATTTTCTTTCTTTAATCATAAGCTAGGTATCCTATATCAATTACGATCTTCCTTGTAGATTCTGGAAGATATGCTCCGAGCCTGCATTATTGATTTTGGGAAAAATTGGGAGAAATCCCTACCCTTAGTGGAATTTTCCTATAACAATAGCTATCAGTCGTCTATTCAGATGGCTCCTTTTGAAGCGTTGTATGGCAGAAAATGCAGAACTCCTCTGTGTTGGTCCGAACTTGGTGAAAACAAGGTGTTGGGACCACAACTGCTCAGAGAAACAGAAGAGAAAGTTCAAATCATCCACTCTCGATTGAAACAAGCTTTTGATAGGCAGAAAGCTTACGCTGATCTGAAACGAAGAGACATTCAGCATAATGTGGGAGACAAAGTCTTTCTTAAAGTCTCTCCATGGAAGAAAGTATTTCGGTTTGGAAAGAGGGGAAAGCTCAGTCCTCGCTTCATTGGACCTTTTGAAATTACTGAAAGAATTGGCCCAGTGGCTTATCGACTTGCACTTCCCAGCGAGTTCGATAAAATCCACAATGTCTTCCACGTGTCAATGCTCAGAAAGTATAGATCTGATCCATCTCATATCTTAGAGCCGGAAGAATTAGAGCTGAATCCTGACTTGTCTTACGAAGAGGAACCAATCCAGATTCTGGATAGAGAAATCAAAAGGCTCAGAAACAAAAATGTTACATTGGTTAAAGTCTTGTGGAGAAATCACAGGAGGGAAGAAGCAACATGGGAACCTGAGGACACGGTGAAAAAGCAATATCCTCATCTATTCGATTCAGGTAAAAATTCGAGGACGAATTTTCTTAAGGGAGGGTGAATTGTCACATCCCAAAAACCGGTCTAGTCGGAATTAAGTTCCGGTGACCGAATATTTTTTTTATCGATTAAATAATTTGTTCGATTTTATTTAGATTATTCGAGATAATTTATAAATCAAGGTCAAGTTCCAGCAAATTAATATTTTCATTTCGATTAAAGGTTGGTTCGATTGGGTATCCAAAATAGATTAAATAGTTAGTTTATTATTATTATTATTATTATTATTATTATTATTATTATTATATATATATAAAAAGATTGAAAAGTTGGTGGATTGCCGTGTAAGGCATACCACTTGACAAATTGGTGTATATAATATTAGGCAAATTGGCCACTAAATCAACTAGTACAATTATTGAATAAACAAAGGGGTAGTGGGGGGAATAGTGACATCAAAAATTAGTATAAAAAGGGGGGGATGGATGAGTGAAATTACACGGCAAAATTGAAGGAAAAGATTAGTAGGATACGACCCAATGTTTGATTGGTAGTCCGATATTTTCGATATAGTAATATCGAATTTCTGCCGACGACGGGGTAAGCTCAAATCTCTAGTTAGTTTAAGTTTCGGTATCGGCTTTGATTAATATTTTTATATATATATTCGATACTGTCTTATCGATTTTAATTAATTTTTATCGTAGTACTCGAGGTAGATTCAGATCAACTTTCAAGCCCAATAAATAAAAATAAAGCACCGGTCTGTCAAGGTGAGTGTAGATGCATTTGTCTCGGGTGACACGGTGTCATTCCGATATTTTTTTATGTTCTGATATGTGGGTATAGTCGTGTCAGGGGTAGGCTCGGTGCCTTCCTATTGCATTAATTATGAATTTATTTGCATCTGGTAAGTACCCTGCATTATTTTGATATGCTTAAAAAAATGATTATAATATGCTACATGTATATGAAAATAATATGAAATATTATCTGATATGGAGCTACGGCTCATCTTGCTATTTGATATGATATGATCTGAAAATCATGGACTATGTGAAATTATGTGTATTTATGGACGTTGGATACAATTGGCATGCCATAGGGTTATTCGAGCTCAACATGTAAGGGAGGACTACGGTCCAGGGCTACGGCCTATATGTGGGAGATAAAAGGATGGAAGTGTAAGGGATACATGGAGCTACGGCTCAGGGCTACGGCTCATTTATGATTCATGATATGGTGTACAGGGAATTCGCGTATCCAATGGTACCAATATAATATGTGTTCGATATGTTATACCATGACATGTTTATGATAAGATATATGATTATATTATGTTATGTTAGTGATATGGATATCTGATCATGTTATGCTTATACTGATATAGAAGCATGCAAATAAGTTAGATTAAATTTATATTTAATCATGACATTCATATTATTGTCAATTTACTATCATGACTACCTCACTAGGCTATGTAAGCCTAACATACGTGTCTCATGCATTTTCAGGACCCTGATAGATTTCCAACCTTTGATCGTGTGGTGCAGTTGCAAGTCACATCTCTACCATATATGTATGATATCTTTCATGAACTCCTAGTAAAGTGGCATATGATCCAACTTTTGTATAAATTGTGTTGTGTAATTTAATAATGTGGTTTTATTTTAGAAATCTAGAAAAGTCCTATTAAATAAATGTTGGAACAATAATAATGATAGATACGAATAATTTTCTAATAAAAATGATTAGAAAAGACTCTAAGATTTTTGTGAGTTGTTAGGCTCATTTAAATTTGTAAATAATTTTAGTAAGATAATAAAAAGAAATAGATTTGAATATTTTACAAAATAGCCACTAAATATTGCATCGTCTAATCAGGTAGATAAATGACCTCCGATAGTAATGAGGTTTTACAGGCTAATAACTAGTAAGTTTATTTTCAGTATATTTTCACGAATTTCAGATAAAGACCTTTAATTTGTGAAAATTACAATTTAGTCCCTAAGTTTGAAAAAGTTTGAAATTGACCCCAATTTGAGTAAGTTGTTAATAAGTTAAGTGTTAAGTCTTAAAATAGATTAATAAAAATGTTATGAAATGATTTTTTGAACTTTGAATTTATGTCTCCGATCACCGCATCGTTTCCGGTAGCGCTCTCTGACCCGGTTCTCTACCAGGCCGGGAAGGGGGTGTTACATAATGAACGAACACGAACAAGAAATTTTATGTTCGTGTTCGTTCATTTGTTCGGTTAAAGTTAAACGAACGAACATGAACACACCCTCGTTCGTGTTCGTTTACAGCCCTAGGTGGAATTCTGTCCGTCTTTATATTTATATCTACTTTGTAGGTTTAGTTTAGGGTAAACTACAATAGAGGTCACTCAATTATGGGTAAAATTGTATTTAGGTCATCCAATTATTAAATGTTATATTTGGGTCACTCAAGTATGGGTAAGGTTACATTTGGGTCACCCTTCATATTTAAAAAAGTATAACAATTTAGTCATTTTTTCTTCCAAATCACTTGTATACCCTCATTAAAATTAGAGTATTTCATTTGAAATCATTAATTAATCTAATACATAATTTGATATATTTTTTTAAATATGAATGGTGACCATAATGTAACCGTAACCATAATTGAGTGATCCAAATGTAACCTTTAATAAATAGATGACCCAAATGTAATCTTACTCATAATTGAGTGACCCAAATATAACTTTTAATGATTGGGTGACCCAAATGTAACCTTGACTATAATTGAGTGACCTCCGTTGTAGTTTACCCTTTAGTTTAAGGACTAAACCAGAACTATATAGTACAAGGACTAGTGAATGAGTTTGACCGTTTTATTTGTATAGCTAGTCATTTGGGTTAATTTCTCTAGTAACCCTCAACAGTTTTAGACATTTATCCAATTTTTAGTTCTCCAATAGGGGTCCACAACCCTTTTTCAAGCTCAAGTTGGGCTGATTTTTTTCATTTAGCTTAATAGATCCTCCTCCATAGGCCCAAGCATTCACCTTACTTAGCTCATGTCCGTATCAGATTTCCAACATGACAGCCTTGTGACTCTAGCCTGAGACGCTCCTCCAGTCGTCAGATCTAGGGGTGGGCAAAAAACCCGATTACCCGGTCCTGGTCCCGGACCCGGTCGGACCCGGTGGATTTTTACCCGGTATTGGCTCCGGTGGGACCGGGACTGGATCCAAAATTTAGGTCCCGATTGCAACCGGGACCGGGACTGGATCTTGCTTTTTTTGACCCGGTACCTGGTGGGTACCCAATGGGACCGGGACTTGTACCAGGTACCCGGTACTGGTCTAGTACCGAATGGCGTTGAAGATATTGAAAGCAACTGAAGGCGCTCATTTATTTCTCTTTGTGTATGAATATTATGAGTATGACTCGTTTTAAGACTTCAACCTTCAAGCCTATAATATTCTGACTTTTTAATTTAATATTATTATTGATGATTGGAATTTTTTTCCCCTGCTGTTCAAATTTTATTAATAATAGACTAATTGACCGGGTACCCGGTATTAGTACCGATTCCCACTGGTACCGGGACCGGTTCCTGAAATCTTGGACCCGGTCTAACCGGGACCGGGACTGGTTCTAATTTTTAGGAACCGGTGGTTACCGGGACCGGGACCAATTCTAGACAAATTGGCCTGGTAGCCGGTCTTGCCCACCCCTAGTCAGATCTAAAGATGGAAAATTTTGAAATAAAGATAGCACGTGGCACAATTCTGGAATTCGACCGTTGGGAATGGGGACTTCTTGATCCCAGTCCAAATCCAAATCCATAGTTCGTATTCATAACAACTCTTTATTTTTGTCATTTTTCTCTTTTTTTTCTTTGTCCATCAAATAATAAATTCCCCATCGGTGTTTTTCTCACCCGGCCTTTCCCTCTCTTTCCCCTAAAAATTTCTTCTTGCTCTCTTTTCTCTCTTTCTAAAACAATGGCGATCGCCGAGACCAACTCTCAACAACAAGAAAAGGTTGAGATTTTCTTTCCCATTTTTGCTTTAATTGTTTTTCTTGGAAAATAGTTTCATTTTTCTTTTTGTTTTTTCATCCTTAAAGAACCAAACAATGCTCGATTTCTTAATCATTTTCTTTTCTAGAAGAGAGGGTTTTCGCCGTGTATTTTTTTTTTAAATTCCCGAATAGGATTGATTTCTACGGGTTTTAATGGCAGATTTAGGGATTTGATAAATCTCATGTCTGGTTTCCGTACCTTTGGTATCTAGGATTAGAGGATTTCGAAAAAAAATTGAACGGAGCGTTATGTTATTGATTTGTTGATCTTTCTTTTTCGGTATTTGTATTTTAATTTGTTCACATAAAACTTTTGACAGGTTTCTTCAGAGGCTTCAGCGGGTGAAAAGAAAAGATGGACGCTTAGCGATTTTGACATTGGAAAGCCCCTTGGGCGAGGAAAGTTTGGTCACGTTTATTTAGCTAGAGAAAAGAGGGTTTGTTTCTTTCACTTTCTTTTCATGGATCCTTTTATGTGCTAAGAAATACGAGGAAAACTGAATGATTTTTTGTTATTATTATCTTGTCATAAACTATGGAATTTCAAACTTCAACCATTGGCATATAGTATTATTCTCTGTGAATCTAGTATTAGGCTGATCCATATGTACTTCTGGAACAGAGCAATCATATTGTGGCACTCAAGGTGCTTTTTAAAAGCCAGCTGCAACAGTCTCAAGTTGAACATCAGCTACGCCGCGAAGTGGAAATACAAAGTCACCTGCGCCATCCCAATATATTGAGGCTTTATGGTTATTTCTACGATCAGGTATAGAGGACTATTTTGATGCTTCATGGTGTATAAGTTAATTGAAATGAAATAACATTTGTTTTTCCTGAATACCGATTTTTACAGAAACGTGTTTACCTGATACTGGAGTATGCAGCCAAGGGGGAACTTTACAAGGAACTGCAGAAATGTAAATACTTCAGTGAAAGACGCGCTGCCACTGTGAGTTAATCTTTTGGTTTTTCTACCAATTGAATCTTGTTATATATAGTTTGTAATGATTTAGGATTTACTGAAAAAAGGACTAATTTGATGTTTGGTATGTATGCTTATGTTATTTGTTGCAGTATGTTGCATCGTTAGCTCGGGCACTCATTTATTGCCATGGGAAGCATGTAATACACCGAGACATCAAACCTGAGAACTTGCTAATTGGTGCACAGGTGATTCCTACTCTATAGGCTGTACTTATTATTTGGGTTCTTTTTTACATTGAAACTCTATAGTGCTCATCTTGTCAACTGTGATTCCTTACCAGGGTGAACTTAAGATTGCTGATTTTGGATGGTCAGTACACACATTTAACCGTAGGCGGACTATGTGTGGCACACTCGATTATCTCCCTCCTGAAATGGGTATGTAGTAAATCATTTGAAACCCATTTTGTGTCCCAAAATGCAACATTTATGGGTACAGGAAACAATTGACGGAGCCACAGCTCCCATGGGAGGGGCTGTGGCCCCCCCCCGGTAGGGGGAAATTTATTTTTTTACTCTTTGAGTTCTTATATTTTTTCTGAAAAAATTGGAATAATTGTGAATTTGCCCCCTCACCTTTCAAAATTTATGTTTTGCCCCCCCCCCCCCAACTTCAAATCCTAGCTCCGTCCCTTACAATTGGAGTAAGACATAAACTGAGTTTCACCTTATTTTTTATGTTCTCCTCAGTCGAAAGCGTCGAGCACGATGCTAGCGTTGATATCTGGAGCCTTGGTGTGTTGTGTTATGAGTTCCTTTACGGAGTCCCTCCTTTTGAGGCCAAGGAACACTCCGACACTTACCGAAGGTAAGTTTCAGCTCGAAACAAAGAGAAAGAAATGGCATTTTTTGGTTATAGATGCATATGAATTATGTGCCTTACTTCACCTCGTCGACAGGATTGTGCAAGTGGATCTGAAGTTCCCTCCTAAACCCATTGTTTCGTCTGCAGCTAAGGACCTCATTAGTCAGGTAGCGTTTGTTGCCTTTATAACTTGCAATTAACAACGTTTTAATTCATATCCTGAGCATTTTAACTTTACTTACAGATGCTTGTTAAGGATTCTTCACAACGCCTGCCGCTGCATAAGGTTCTCGAGCACCCATGGATTGTTCAAAATGCGGACCCATCTGGCATCCATAGAGCTTAAAGCTCATCCCTTACTCTAAATTCTTTTTTGCGAGGATGTTTCCGCGACCGATGCATCCGAGCTTTGTACGAATAACAATATATTGTAACTCATTTGTATGCTTAAAGTACTATGATTTGTTGTTATGAGATATGCAACATCTCTTTTATTTTCCTCTTATTTGTTTTTGGCATTAGCCGTTTTGCTGTTTCTTGTGTACAGGAGAATGTGGGTACAATAATAACTCAATACTCTGATTTATGAGTGGAAATGGGTATGGTAAAACATGGTTTTGCATTTGCAACAACAATAACGCAAAATAACGCGAGAACAATCCAAGTTCATCATATATTTTCAACTAAAATACCATAAAAACAAACACAAGTTTCCTAATGTTCAAAACCTTGTTCTAATCCTACAACAGCAAAAGGAACTCGATTTCAGAAGATGAGGTATCGAACATGACATCTTGCCCACAACCAGTGCCGTCTCTGGGCTTTTAATATTTATTAGTACTCTTAAAATTTATTTATTTATTATTTATTATTATAACTCATTTTTCTAACATTTATTATTAGGAGTCTACTTTTAAATTTTAATTTTTCTCCCTAACCTTAAATCCTGGTTCCGTCCAGACCAAACCCAAATCCTTTTTCTTGGCTTCAGCAATATCTCTGGGGTTCAAGAAGCTCGGCTGGTTAGTTGGCTTCAGCAATATCTCTGGGGTTCAAGAAGCTCGGCTGGTTAGTTGAAGAGAGCAGCCTTGTCCACATCCAGTACCGTCCCAGGGCATGGGCAAGAGGGGCGCCCGCCAAGGCCCATTTTTTTAATAATATTTAATATTAAGATTTAATTTTTTAATATTTATTATTAGGGATGTACTCTTAAAGTTTATTTATTTATCATTTGTTATTAAGACTCAATTTTTTCCTACATTTGTTATTAGAAAGCTACTTCTAAATTTAATTTTTTCTTTAACTTCAAATTCTGGTTCCGTCCCTAACTAAACCACAAATCCTCTAACGGGCTCGATAAAATTAACCCAAATAGAAAATTTAAAAACTGACTTGATTACCTATATTCAAAGTTCATTCAAACTAAAAATAACCCAAATGGAAAATATAGATTGTGATTTGGCGCCTCCTCATTGGGCCCATTCGTTGTCACCTTTGATTATCGATACGCCACGTCAATAGACCCATTGAGAAGACGGCACCGAAGTTTTCCTCCTAGCAATACCTGAAATGTTGTCGTTTCGATCAAAACAAATATCATCACATCTTACAATCCTTAACTTCAATGACAGACCAATAATCGCACGCAAAGATGACAGATGGCCTGCCCCCATGAATAGACAATGCTACTTGATTTGTCCGTGACGAAAGTTAGCGACCTCAGTGTCACCGTGTACCCGACTGTCACGTGTATTAAAGTCCTTCAACCTTTCATAATTAATAACTACTAAAAGGAGATTGTTTTTGAGATCATTGGATCAAAGCTTTGATTTGATAAAATGTCGTCTCCAGGAGAGTAAGATTCTAAGTCTTTCCTTTCTGTTTCTTTCCCTCTTATTTTGTTGCTACGTTTATGTTACAATTTCACAATATTCTAACCTTTATCATCGACTTTTGTTATTATTTCCTGCATGATTTCTGAGAATTTCTCGCTAATTAATTCACGCATTTTTTATTATTTAATTTTGTATTAATGTTCTGGTAAATTGCAATTCTCTTTTGGTTATCTTGTGTTTGGTTGCCTAGAAAATACAAATAGAAGAACAATATACCGTTTGATAACATAATTGCCTTTGATAATAGTTTTTTGTACATTGCTTATCTTACAATAACGCTCTGGAACTTTTACTTCTCTATCTTTCACATTTTGGTGAAAGTTTTTTATTGTAAATTTTTTTATTTACTAGCTAATAATCCTCTGATTGTTCTGATATCAATGTCATAACTTTTTATCAGATTCTACAAATCTCTGCCACCGATCACCAAAGCTTACGGGACTATATGTTTTATGACTACTGTAGCTTCGCATCTTGGACTATATCGAATTGAAACTATTGCATTAATCCATGAATTGGTGTTTTCGGAGTTTCAGGTACTGCCTTGCCCTTGGCTGTTTTATACCAGTACAAGTGAAATCTAATAAAAAAAGAAGTTTTGCCATGCTATTATGAAGAGTCTTGTTATTACTTCTCTTCCAATTGTTTGAATGGTTGATTGTTTATTTATCATGTGTTGCATAGCTTCTTCTTGCTAATAATTAAACTTAAGCTATTTCCTTATTTTTAGACTTCTTTTTGGGGGGTCACTGAGTCTTTTGTTTTAGGTGTGGAGGCTTCTTACGAATTTCTTTTTCCTTGGGAACTTCTCTGTAAATTTTGGAATACGTCTTCTTATGATGTAAGTATTTGGAGTAGAAGCTTGGCAAGATTATTGTCCTGAAAGCTGTGGATGTGTTAGAATGAATAACAACATATTTATTTTTGCCCTCACTTTACTTGTAATAACAGAGTTAGATATGGGGTTCAGCTGGAGCAGGGGCCATTTCAAAGGCGTACGGCAGATTTTCTCTGGATGATGATTTTTGGAGTTCTTTCATTGTTGGTGTGTATGGGGCAAACAACTTTTACATTCTATCTTCTACATGTTTTATAATTTGTTGAATAAAGTTGTAGAATTTTGTGTTTAGGTACTGTCTATGATTCCAATTTTGAGGGGTGCATTTCTTGGGATTTCACTGGTATTCATGCTTGTATACATCTGGAGTAGGGAGTTTCCGAATGCCCAAGTCAATATATATGGACTTGTTGCACTCAAGGTAGGCATAGTTAAATTTCTCTGACACAGTTGTGCCTGAATCATGTCTTAGTATTCTTGCTTATCAAATTTGGGTTCTTCTAGTGTTAATGCCTATGTTACTATAACACAGGCCTTTTATCTACCGTGGGCAATGCTTGCTTTGGATGTTATTTTCGGTTCCCCTCTTGCGCCCGACCTTATGGGGATCCTTGCAGGGCACTTATACTACTTTTTAACTGTTCTGCATCCTCTTGCCGGAGGAAGAAACATAATAGCTACTCCAAAATTGGTGTATCCTTTTATGTTATTTATTTTTCACAAAATTGCCTATCCTGAATCTTGATACCAATGTTATTTTACAGTCCAAGAGGTTTCAAGCATGATTTTTGCTCGGTTGGTGCTTTTGCTTTTTGCTATTTCTCTTTCCTGTTTTTTGATCTTCACTTCTGTTGAAAAGAGCAAAAAGCAAAAGCATCAATGAAATGGGGCCGTAGCACAACAAAATTCCTTGATTCACATAATGCAGGCATAAACTTGTTGCTCGTGCAAGGCTTGGATATCCAACAAATGCTCATGTTCCACAAGATAGGACTACTGGCGGAGCATTTACAGGGAGGAGTTATCGGTTGAATGCATCTACTGGTCGAGGCTTTAGCTTAAGAGGATTTTGGTCATCTTGACAACCTAACTATGGTACGGAAAACACATATCTTCGGCCCCTTTTCCATGCCTTTGTCACTTTTCTATGTGATCGATGGGCACAGAAGGGAGCACGAAAAAGGCATAAAGATTTCTGTTATGGTATGGAAGCTTACAAATGTCTATTAGCAATGGTTTTTAGAGGCTTTCTTTAGGTGTTGTATAGCATGTTTTGTTCAAGAGATTTAGATCTCGTGGAACAAGTAGAAATCTGATTTGATTATATTAGCAATCTAATTTGTATTGTAATAAACTAATAATTTTATAAACTTTCATACTTTTTGATAATTTGTTTGTATATTACCCAAGTAAAGCAGAAATCTGCTACAATGTAACAATAGTATCTCTAAAAACCAGATACTCTAGTCAAGAATACCCCAAACTATACATAATTGCAAATTAACAAATCAAACCTTTAGACATTTATCATTTAGCTTAAATTTAACTATTTCTTTAATGAAACTTAAAATTACCTCCAGTTCTTGTTTGGCCTCTAAACCGTCTTCTGTTCCTCTAATGAAGTAAATATGAGCATCGTCTTCTGTTCCTCTCCTCTCAAATGAAGTAAATATGAGCATTCCAATCAAGTTTAAGGATGAAAGTTAAGACTTTCAAGTTAAACTCAGTGATCTAGGATGTAAATTGCCCTATATATATACCTAGTATGCCATCTTTACCTCAACGCAATACCTAGTGTGCTGGTTTCTCGATTTGTTAGTGTATGTACTAGGTGGAGGTGGCCCAACCCTGTTGTGTTTGATAGAAGAGGATGAACTTGGCTTTCTTGTCTGGGATCCTCATGATAACTCCTGCATATGCTTGCATGAACTCTAGTTACAATGTCTCTGTATGCACCCTTCGTGTGATGATGGAACAGTTCCGATGTGGTAGAATATGTGAGGTGAGATAATATATGGTTATGGTATTAAGGTCTTGCTGCCTACTCTAAAGTTTGAACTATCAATTGCTTATTTCAGTAAATTTTGTTAGTATGTAGGACAGTAGGATATTGAGCTAAACAAAGCTCAATAGAATGCTTTGCTTGAAAGTTATCTGTTCTTTGAGTTATACAAAAACTATTTACAAGGTGACAGTTTCAGCAGATGCTGATGATTTGTTGGCATGGGAAAGCAGGGCAGAGTCATTGCTTAGATTGCTTTTTTCGTGCTTATTTTTGTCATTATGATGACTCTTTATAGGATAGTTCATTCATTGCATTTAGATTTTTTTTTTCTCCTCATGGTCTGTATGATGCTCTGCAGATAGAGCGGGAGACAAATGGAATGTTGCAGTGTCAACCTTACCCAAATTAGTATGTAGATACATCCAAGCAATTCTCGCGTTTCTTTTCCTTCATGGGCTTGCAAAGGAAAGAGGGAGTGATTGGTCAAGAAGGCTTTATCTTGGAGGGGTGAAGAAGCTTTTGAGAATGCTGGTGCTTTGAAGAATCTGGTAAATCTCATTTTTGTACCACTTTTGAGCGTTATGGAACAGTATCCTTAATTTATTGATGAATCATTAATAAACCGTTACTTTTCAAGAAGATTGATTGAGAGAAAGGAAAATCTATGAAGCACAAAAGTATGTTCAGCTAGATTACAACAGTAAAGTAGCTTTTTCTAACCTAAACTATGCTAATACATCCAGCAGATACATTATAATCACTCCTGCCATGCTAATTTTTCTTAGTGTAGAAATAAACGAGCAAAGCTCCTACGTAAGGGAATCCTTTTGACATGGCCGTGCATATAGAGCAGGCATTCCACATGGTCAATCAGACGTCGTAAATCATGTTGTTATCTTCCTTGGATCCCTTCTTACTGTTCTTGTAACTGGAAAGATAAGTGCCAGTGGCACTGCCAAGAAGTGGAGCCGCATCAATGTTGCTAACCTTTTTTTTGGTTCCATGACCATCCTCCGGACAACAGCTACGAAGGGCATGCAATACTTCCTTCATGGAAGGCCTAGTAGAGGGAGATGCCCGCGTACACACGATTCCTATCTTGTACACCATTATCATTTCCTCCAAGTAAGATGATTCCCTCAACTCTGGATCAAGTATTTCAGCTATTGGCTTATCCTCTGAGAAGTGATGCCACGCCCATTCGACTAGGTTCTTATTCTGATCTATGTTATTGGCTTCTCTTCCTGTCACCAATTCCAAGAGTACTACGCCAAAGCTGTAAACATCTACCTTTGCATTCACTTTTGTTGTATATGCGTACTCTGTTTTTCAAATGACAAAACTTTGTGTTAAAGGGATGTTCTAGTTTTTCTGATTCAGAAGATGGTCGATATTCAAAAGGATATATCAGTTAAGTTTTGAGGATTTTTACCTGGGGCGAGGTAACCGAAAGATCCTGCAACTACGGACATTGTGTGCGAACTTGCATGCCTAGTTAGCATCTTAGCGAGTCCGAAATCTGCAATTTTTGCCCTGAATTCAGAGTCTAATAAAATATTGCTTGACTTAACATCGCGATGGATGATTGGTGTTGGGCACTCATGGTGCATATAGCATAGCCCCTGAGCAGCTCCAATAGCAATTTGCAACCGTGTCGGCCAATCCAAGATAGTATGGTAAACTGAGCCCGCCCCCGACACTGATGATTTTTTATTCCCATGAAGCCATTTATCAAGGCTATGATTCTCCATGTACTCATATACCAGAAGCTTTGAATCTTCACTGGAAATGCAACACAATAACTTCACTATGCTGGAATGGCGAATGCTGCCCAGTATTTCAACTTCTGCTAAGAACTCCTTCTCGAGATTGTAATCTAGTTTCTTACTGTTCCAAATTTTCTTCACAGCAACAGACTGCTTCGAAGGGTTAATGATAATGCGGTAAACCTTCCCCGATCCGCCACTTCCTATGAGATTGTTATCTGTCAAATTGGACAATATATTTCCTTCCGTGAAATCCAATCTCTGAAATGAGGTCAACTTCCATGTTGTTAGATACCGTCTGTGCTTTTTTCTCCTATAGTCTCGAACTATGAAGAAGCTCAACACAAGGATAGCTAGGGAAATAAGGATAGCAAATGTTAGAATGATGGCAAGATATCTAGAGGACAACCCCTTGGATTCTCGGAGTTCGGAATTGCAGTCCGGCAGCTTAACAGTTGGATCATCTGCACATAAACCAGCATTGTTCAGAAAACTGTTTTCAAATGCAAGGTTATCCAACTGACTCGGAATCCTCCCAACAAGTTGATTAGATGACAAGTTGAGTGAAGTCAGCCTAATGTTGCCAATTCCAAGAGGAATTTCACCAGAGAATTGGTTTTCTGATAAATCCAAACTACCCAGGTCAGGTAATGAACCAATTGCAGCAGGGATTGCACCAGAAAGCTTGTTATTGGAGATATCCAGTACAGTCAACTGTGTCCACGAGATTATTTCAGATGGTAATTCACCAGAAAAATCATTACCGTTGAGAAGCAGGGTTGTAAGGCTAGAAAGATTCGTTATCTCCTTCGGAATTCGACCTGAAAACAAGTTGTTGCTAGCCTCAAAGACGACCAAATTCGTCCAATAAGCAACTGTGGCTGGAATTTCACCGGAGAATCTGTTGTCACTAATTTCCACCCTCGACATATTCCATGCAAGTTCACTCGGTAGTTCACCCGAAAATGAATTGTTACTTAACATCAATGTCGACAAATTGAAAGTTGTCCATAGACCTTGAGGGACCTCACCTGAGAACCTATTGTTGTGAAGTTGAAAAGTGCGTAAAGTGCGACAATTTCCGAGCGACTTCGGCACTTCCCCACTGAGATTGTTTGTATGAGCAACCATTCCTTGCAGCACGCCTCCGGCACATAAATTTGCAGGCAGTTGGCCACTGAATTGGTTCTGTGACACCTCAAACCCTTCAAGCTTCGAATGAAGGCCAAACTCCGGCGGCAGGACGCCGGTCAAGTTGTTCCGAAAAACACGAAAATCTCTCAGGGCAGGAAGAAGGCCAATGCTTGCTGGCAACTCTCCCGTCAACTGGTTCGAATACAGGTTTAAGAAGTCCAGATATTGTAACTTCCCGAAGTCCTCTGGAATGGAGCCAGTCAAATTATTCATCGAAAGATCAATCTCCAGTAAATTCATTGCTTCAACGGGTCTGGGTATCTCACCGGACAGCTTATTGTTGAATAGATAAACAATCGTTAGATTCAACGAAAACAGCCTATTAGGAATTGGACCTTCCAAATTATTTCTAGACAAGTCCAAGTGTTGTAAACTGGAAAGATTGTTGAAACTTTCAGGGATTTCGCCGATCAGATTGGTCTGCGCCACCCACAAGTACGACAACTTCGTTAACTGAGCAAACTCTTGAGGTATTCTCATGGGGGAAAACTCATTATAAGCCAAACCCAAAACCTCAAGATTGGATAAGTTTCCAATCTCCCTGGGAAATGTCCCGTTGAACAGGTTCTGGTACATGTATAAGGTCTGCAAATTCGATAATCTTCCAATACTTGGTGGAATATTACCAGAGAAATTATTGGCGCCGACATCCAAATAAACCAGAGATGAAAACCGGTCAATCTCGTCAGGAATTGGACCAACAAAATAGTTCTGAGAGAGGTCTAAGGTCTGGAGCTTTGAACAATTGTAAAGAGGCGGGAACTCCCCAGGGATATAATTGAAAGCAAGGTCAAGCAAAGTGAGATTTTTAAGGTCACAAATTGTCGGAGGAAAAGGTACGGTGATGTTTTTGTCACGGAGATTAACTTCGGTGACGGAGTTGTTGGCCGTGCATTTGATCTCCGGCCAATCGCACGGTGAGGAAGATGAGGTCCAAGACTGAATGGACGGTGGATTGCCCAGTTGTTGTTTAAGGTTGAGAAGAACATTCCGGTCGGCATTTATGTCTTGTGACGTTACTTTGAGGGGTATGGAGATGAACAGAAGGAAGAGAAAAGATAAGCATAGTTCAGACATTTTCAAGAGTAAGGCCTTCGGCCGGGGGAGGAGGATCGGAACTCGGGATACTCGCTGATTTGTGAGATTATTAAATTATAAAGCCTTCCGCTCTACGGTAAAGTTTTTTTATTTACATTTCTGTCATTACTATCTCGACATATTCTATATTTTCATAATTCTTTTTTTTTCTAATAATCACAACAATAACTTAATTTTTTGAAAAAAAAAATTGAAGTCACAATCCAATGAATTCTAATGCCAACTTGTAATTTTTATTTTATAATATAAATAAATATATTCGGATTGCAATGATTATTTAAGAAAAATGAGTTGATTTCCCCTTTACAATATGATTGGAAATTGAATAGTAGAATAACATTCGATTAAAATGATATTAATAATTTAAAATTAAAGTAGAATATTTTAAAATTTAGTGACTAATTTAAAATAAAACTGAATTTATCTTTGATTTTAAGAAAGTGCTTATCGTCAAATGAAGCGTGCAAGAATGAGCTTTTTTGTGAGAAATATTGGTTGAATAGTCAATCAACGTGGGCTGCTTTACTAGAGCGGTAGAGCCGATACCCACTCGGCTTCATAGTTGATTGGTTGGACAGCTTCGAGATACATACATACATATTAATTTATCTTTAATTGTTGATATTTATAAAATTATTTTTTTAAACCCATCTAAATTGTTAACGGAATTCATTTTTTTAATTGTTGAGTGGTTCCAGTGATAAAGTATAATGTATTTTATCCGGATGACTCGGGTTCAAGCACTATGTGTGTACGATGTGTGTGCGTCATTAAAAAACTAAAAAAACTGTCAGATTTGTGTACTTAAAATTTTTTAAAAATAATTTTAACACTTCAAATTAATATATAAATTATATTTAGTCACTAAAGTGTTTGTATTTGATTTTCTTTTGTCTTTGGAAAGTTTTCAAATTTGATTTTTTTATAGAATTTATAGTTTTATATGATACTTTTAATTTAAATTTTATTAATTTTTAATCACTTAAAAAGGATATATTTATATTGATCATGGAATTGATATTGTCTATTGTATATGTAAATTTTAAATTATTATTCAAAGTGACTGTTTGCAAGCTGTTAAGCTGCTCAAAGGTGAGGACAATCAGCGGAGGATGGCGACACTTGAACGTAAAATACGTGATCTTTGTAGCCGGCAATGGGAGTTTGAGCTACAGCACGTTCGCCACAAAGCAAACGAGGTGATGCAATGGCCAAGTCTTATCATAATACATAGAAGGAAATTTGTTTATTTGAATGCTTATTGGACCCAATGTCGGATCTAAAAATATTTTTGAGGGTGAGCACAAGTTAAAATTTCAAAATTTCAGGGTAGACACAAATCATAAAAATATAAGAAATTTAAGGACTAATCCATAAAATTTTAAAAAATCAAAGTCAAATGTATGAACTTTAAAATGTTCAGGGTGGGCACGGGCTCACCCACCCTTTCACTTACATCCACCACTTACTAGACTAGAGAATTAAATAGAGATATGTTATTCGAAACTAAAATATCAATAACACTTATGTTTGTAAACATTTATTATTAAAAATATTTACAACCGTAATGACCATAATAATATTTATTATGTTCGTAATTGTAATAGTTATAATATAACTAAAAATATGCAACCGCAATTTAAATCACTGCTATATAACATCTTTCATCAGCCCTTACGTCCTTTTGGTAATGAAGAACTCGAAGAGCTATGAATTGGCTTAAGCTTAAACTCAAGCTCGGCAGAAGCTTCTGACTTATTTATTTATTTATTTATTTTCTATTGTTGTTGGTTTTAGACTTGGTTGTTAGAGTCAACTATTTATAATTCTATATAAAAAAAACTATCTATAATGAGAGGACACCTAAGTTTAGATTAAAATATTAATATACAAGGATAAAGTTAAGATTTTTTTCTCGTAAAATATAAATTATAAAATTATAAATTTACGTACATTAATAGACTAAGCTGCTCGAATATTTATGATATCACTGAGAAGGAACATATTTTATCATTGAAACTACTAATTGAATTATATAATTGCTTCAACTTATAATTTGTAGTTTTAAAAGGATTAAATTAAAGTTTTATCATTTATGTGGAATTCCTCATAAAATTACATTAGTTTTAAAATGATAATATATTTTTTAACAAAAAACTGTTAGAAGAAAATCATGTATTCAAAAACTTGACTATTCAACTGGCCATGGTTTCGGTTAAAGTGTTGGAAGAATATATATCTAACATTTAGCATTTATTCTACTTTTTCTTTTCTCTCTCGAATTTCGTTCACACACTTTAATCTAGAAAAAGAGGAAAAAGATTGCCCAACTCACCCCCACAACCACACACACTCTTCAAGGGTCGTTGGCCGCCTCTTCCTCTGGGATTTTTGGACTAATATTCTCATTCTAGAACATAATGTTACAACTTAGGACAATCAAATAAACAATATCTCATAATAGTTTGTCTGTATTATTCTAATATGTTATAAAATAAAAAATACATAATAATACATAATGATATTTGTATAAATTTGGATCTTTATTTTTATCAAGACTCAAAGGAAAAAAAATTCTAACAAATGTTAGTATACATCAATTTCTGATTAAGTAATAATAAGGGTAAACTACATAAATGGTCCATCGACTATGCTCCAATTATCTTTTGCGTCCCTCGACTATCAGAAGTTACAAACTAGTCCATTGACTTAAAAAAAGTAACAAATTGGTTCAACGCCGTTAAAAATTTAACGGCTGATGATGTGGCTGTTAATATAAATTGATATAATTACATAATTAGTCCTCAAGTTCCACACTTATTTTAATTTGACCCTAATTTTAAAAAATTAACCCACATAATTATAATAATCTATCATTTTAGTATATCTTCTTTTTTATTTCTCCCCTCCATTAATTCTTCAATTCATTTTCACCCAAAAATCCATTTAAGAGCCCTAAAAAAATATAAATTCTACATCTTTTTCCCTTGTTCTTAGTATGTGAATATTAACTGGATTGCTCTTGAGTCTAGTTTGATTCGTCTCCAAAAGCAACCCAATCTTGGTGTTCTTGCTCCACTTTTACCTTTTTCACCTCATCCTGTAAAGTTTGGATCTGATTTTTTTTTTCTTCCTCTCGTGGTAAGGACTTTATTTTTTGAATTTTTTTTCTGAGTTTTTAGTGCATCATCGAACTGCGTTATAACGTAGATTTTTTTTTCTAGGTTTTAGTTGTTCCATTTCAATCTCATGCAAATTCTTAGCGTTGTTCATAGTTTAAACTTGATATGAGTTATTGAATTGTCTGTAAAGTGAAAATCGTGTAGAATCATGAAGGGCTTTCGGTACATGGTGCAGATAAAAACACAACACTAACCAAACAAATAATTGAAAAGGTTGTTGTCTCTTAACAGTTTGATAACAAGAACTTTTTTCCTATGTTTCCTTTGGTTATCAATTCTATGTTTTAAGTTCATTTTCATGTTGGGGTTTTTGAGATAATCTTTTAATTTTGAAACAAAGAATTGTTTTGGGTAGTCAATGACTGTATTTGAGTTGTTGTGTTTAATGATCTTATAGAGGGTGATATATCAAAGCTGTTTTTGTATAGATGATTCTTTTAGCTCTTTTAACTTCTGTTGGGATCAATCTTGGTCTTTGCTTCTTGTTTTTCGCTCTATACTCAATTTTGAGAAATCAGTCGGGTAAAATCATAGTATATTCGTCTCTGTTATTCAGTGAAAAAAAACCGAGCAGGAGGACGAGTTCAACATAGAAAGATTGATACCATCACCTGATTGGTTGAAAGGGGATTGACAACTATCTGAAGACAAATTGTTGTCAATTACAAGTTTGGATGTTGTTGTGTTTATGCGCACATTTACTTTCTGGCAATTGTGATTTCTTACGAACATAGTTATAGGATATGACCCCTTCAAAATTCATGAAAAAGCTTAGAAAAAATTGAACATGCTCATATTTTTGCTCCAGTTTTACCTTTTGCATCTCATTCTGCAAAGTTTGAATATGGTTTTCTTTCTATTTCGCCTCAAGCTCACGTGTTGCCATAAAAAGATCACAATCTATATTTTTTGGGGCTCTTTTAAATGGATTTTGGGGTGTAAATGAATTGAAGAATTAAATGAGAGGAGAAATAGAAAAGAAAATGGACTAAATTGATAGATTATTAAAATTATGTGGGTTAATTTTTTAAAATTAGGGTCAAATTAAAATAAGTGTAGAACTTGAGGGCTAATTATGTAATTATATCAATTTATATTAACCACCACGTCATCAGCCGTTAAATTTTTAACGGCGTTGGACCAATTTGTTACTTTTTTTAAGTCGAAGGACTAGTTTGTAACTTCTTATAGTCAGGGGACGCAAAAGATAATTGGAGCATAGTCGGGGGACCATTTATGTAGTTTACCCTAATAATAATCTGTTTACCGATTTTAACTTTAGCTATCAGCTATTAACAGGGTTTGATTTTGCACGTATATTAACAATTTATATATATAAATGTTTTCTTCTTGAAAAAAATAATGGTATCATTCATAGACAAGATTTTTTTATTAAGGATGTAAAATTTTAAAATTTTAGTAAGAAATTAAGTGGAAAATTATTATCAACATTTATGTTGTTGTAATCTAAGGGTTTCAAAGTGCTGGAAAATGGATCCAATTTCTAGACGTTGAGTGACCTTATTTAGTTGCTGTGACAACTTTTGCTAGAAAGTAGAGCAAAAGGTTTAGAAAAATAAGAAAGAAAACTTGGAATTTGAAAGCTACCAATCCCCATCATATTCCATATTTTTTCCTCGAAAAGAAAATGGTTGTTATTGAATAAGTGGATCACTTAAAAGTCCTCCCCTCTATGGAAAAAAATATTAGGCCAAATGACCTTTTTATCCTATAACTTAAAAAAAATTATTTTGGTCCTTCAATTTTTTTCTTCTTCTTTTAATCTTTAATCTTTTAATTTTTGTTGTATTGAATTAATTGGTGTAAAAAGTAACAAACTTGTTAAACTGACATCGACTATTTTATTTTTTAACAATTTCATAATTCTTTTACATTTTCATGATTTTATATTTTTTAATAATTTAAATATATTTGTATAATTATTTGAATATTTTGTCATTTTAAATACTTTTTGAATTTTGTCAAAAATAAATCTTTTCTATTACATCACGTATGATCTCATTCAATAATATTTTTACATGTCATTAAGATTTTGCCTCTATTCTCTTTCTGTTTAACCCTCGATATCAACTCATTGGAAGACTAATCTATAACGAATATTGCAGAGGCTCATTATGAGGGTGATCTTTTCAATTCAATTTTTTTCCATTTACAATATCAGGACTCAAACCTCTTACATTGATTAAAAGATCTAGTGCCTCATCTTATTAAATCAACTTGCTGTTGCGTTGGTAGTCATTGTCTCTATTCTAACTCACCTTCTATTCATTATTCACCACTTTCCTTTTATCTTTCGAATACCCACTGCATTTTCTTTTCTTGACTTTGAAACCTAATAATCAACCACTACAATTGAAATTTATTTTAATGACATGTAAAATATTCTTACATGGCAAAATAATAATGGATGCGGTAGAGAAAGGACTTTCTTATAATTTCCCCTTCATTTGCGGTGTTATGCTGTTAAGATACGGTAGCGTGTTAATTTCCTATAAAATAAAATCATTAGTCAAAGATTTTGATCATGTTTGTCACTTGAAACAAATGCTATATTACCGGCTGCTGTAAACATTGGTCCCAATCTTGTGCGCTAATTCTACGCCAACTCCCACTCCGCCGTTCAAACTATACCCGTTCAAATTATATTCTTAAAACCATGATGATATAATGAATAAGTTCAAACACTTCTAAGAGATGGAAAAAGGGCAGGATTACAAGTACTTAGAGTAGGTCTCGGATGCTACCGGTGTGGCGGTGTCCGAAATGGCTAGCAACCATTTCATTTGTACTCGAATGATGGGAGGGGAGGAGCATCAAAGCTCTCCAAAACCTCAGTTTTACTTCCACTACCCGTTAATGGTTCCTGCTTCTTTCCACCACCAAAAAGACCTCCAAAC
This sequence comes from Hibiscus trionum, assembly GCA_030270665.1. Lineage (NCBI taxonomy): Eukaryota > Viridiplantae > Streptophyta > Magnoliopsida > Malvales > Malvaceae > Hibiscus > Hibiscus trionum. The sequence goes on along the minus strand of BSYR01000024.1, from coordinate 30,902,722 downwards.
CATGAAGATGAAGAGTCTGATGAGGAACCTGGTGATGATGATGACGACGACGATGGGGAGCCCTGTCTCAAGCTGTCAATTGGTGTAGGGGCTTGGCTTGGCAATTGTCCCATTGGATATCCAGGCATGCCGGCTACATTTGGTGCTGGCTCTTCCATCATAATAGGCATCTGTGGCTGACTGAGCAATTTATTCAACATGATCCCGGCTCCTTCAATCAAAGCAAGCAAAACCCCGCCAAACACTGCTGATCTTGAAGCAGCACCGACTCCTTGCCGCATCGAAAGGAACCCTCCAGTCGCAGCACCAGCTATAATCGAGTTCCATGGATCTTCTTTCTGTCGCATATACACCATGGTGCAATCAAAGGTGGAGAAAAGGCCACCCCAAACAGCAAAGCTACCGCCTACACGAGGGGCATTCATGCGCACGGCTTGAGTTCCTCCGATCAAGCGAGCACCACTTGGGGAGTTATATGTGCCTTTTATGAAGTGGAAAGCAGCACCTCCAACCGCACCCATACCAAAAGCACCCCCAATATCATCAAGAATTCGATCAGGGCATGGCTCTCGAGAAGTTTCTGGGGTCCCCATGGTTCACAAAGACGGTATCTTTTCTATTAACAAAGTTCAAACCTTACCTACAAAATTCAGCAATAAAAAAATTGCTCAAATTTCCACTGACAACCAAGAATTATACCAAAACAAATTACGATTCAGCAATTAATTACAACAAACTAATGATATTAATCAACCTCAATGGCCTACAAAACCAAACAGAATAAACACAGAACGGCATGATAGAAACCATAATATCAAGTACTATAAAAAAATGAAATCTTCTCAAAGAAAACGATCATAAACGTGATCCAGGCTAAGAACCGAAGGAACAAAGTAAGAACAGAGTAAAACCCTAGAAAAAAACATCTCTTTTCAACCAAGAAGAATCAGTCTCAACGCAACCCAGAAACTACTTGGGAAGATAAAAAGTAAACAACTCTATCGTATGCAATAATGAAATTACAGATTTCTTACCTCGATCTTGAGAGGAAAACAGGGATTTCTAACGCATAAAAGATTATGGTTATTATTTATGAAACAAACAGAGAGAATGAAAACATCAAGAAAACGATAAACCCTAAAAGGCCGAACCAGGGGTGGGCAAAGGAACTTTCTATTTGAGTATTGGGTTCTCTGGCCCTTTCTTTTTATATACAAATGGCCTGCATAAGTTTAAGGCCTTCGACTTTGGGCATTTCTTGTCGGTCTTCTTCCAGATATTTTATTATAATTTTAATGAATAAAAACTCCATTTTCTCCCTTTTCATGAACACAAATTATTTACAATGCAGTTGATTAAGTCTTTAATTTAATATTATTATTTTAATATTTAAAAAATCACAAGTTTTTTTTTAAAAATAAGGATACACACATGAGCCTCATTAAAAATCTCCCTAAACTTAAGTGGAGTAAAAGAGTACTCGTGATTGTATTACAAGATGGAGGTTAAAAAACTAAAAACCTAAGAGAAATAACAAGATAACTAAAGCCATAAGGAACCCAAAAAAAAAAACTAAAGACACAACTAGATAACTAGCATGTGCTTCGTGACCAACTAATCTCCAGGTAAGTCAAGAACATCGATCAGGTCCGCCTGTAACATCTCATCCACGCAAGGAAGAGATGAATAGAAAATCCGTACCAAGAGTGAGGTGGAATCATGCATCTTGACAAGGGTATCCACCACCATATTACTAGATCGTAAAACATGCTGAAAACGAATAATTCAAGCCCGTGATTGCATCAAGCATTAAATACATAATAATTTCTAATCTAAGGATCATCTTTCCTTTTTCTTGTGATACATGTTCTTAAAAAATTGAGTTTCAACCCATTTTTATCTTTTTTAAATTTCTGAAATGATTCGATCAACAGTTCCAATAACAATGTTACAAGTTAATGGTAGGAAAATATTTTAAAATATATTTTTAACAATAAAAACATAATAAGAGTGTTTATCTTTTTTGAATAGAATAGGGTGTTTGTCTTTTTCATGTTTTTATACGATCTTTAAATAAAATAACTAATAAAATTTATGTGTTCAAAATTCAAAATAAATAATTTTAGAAAAATTTACAAAATTACTTTACAATTTCACTTGTAATATTTCCATTTGCAAATAATTTTAGAAAAATAGTATTTTCCTTCCCTTTGCAGTGCTTAGGAAGTTAGGTGGGTGGAATTTTATGTATTCCTAATACGTTCTAACATCATTTAGAACAAAATCTCAAATCAAATACTAGCATTTCAAAAGAGATAATCAAAGTTTCCACTTCCAAGCACCTAGTTGACCTCTAAAAGTACAAAAAAAGAGCAACATTAAAATTGAAATACATCTCAGAGAATCCATCAAAATTCAAAACATATTCACAAGCTTATTCTATGAACATTATAGCTCATATGCCAACATCAATGAAAAGGGTTACAAATGATAGATTCGAACTTTCGAAACCCAAATTCGAACTTTCATGCCACCAGAACTTCTCCACCTGAAAGATTACCTTCAAATATGGACTGCAGGATCCAATGGGGCCTTTTCTTTCTCCTTGCTACAAACTGAAAACAGCAAAATCCCCCAGAGTTCTTAGAAAGTTGATCAATAGAAATTGGCACTTTTCAATTTTCTAGCTTTTAATGAACATAAATAAAAGGTGCAGCTTACCTTGTGGAGTTGAAATTTCAGAACTCTTCAATACATGTAACCTCTTTGCAGTAGAAACAAACATGCTGCCAAATATATGAATTCCAGGTTCAAAATTATATAAGATATGAAGGATTCATTTATAAGAATTCAATTTGTGTAAGCTGATGTTATAATCTAAGACATTGTATAAAAGAAAAATGCTTACTGCCATGGGACATCTCCAACTAGAACTCTGTCTCCTTCATCATCTTCATAAATTAGAGTGTATTCCCCACTTCCAGCTAATGAACTTGCGGCTAATTCCTTGATTTCGCTTTCGTTTTGGGGCCCCAATGGATCGCTTTGAGCTTAAGATATAATTGTAAACCAAACCAGTCAATTTAAGCTAACATAAACTAAGGTGTTGAGAAAAAGTAAGCAGATAACTATGGTGAAATGAATATTTAGTATTATCTGGTTTATGGTCCAACCTGCAAGCAAACAACTGAACAGTTCATCTATAGCAAGTGAGAGTTCCTCATAGCTGTTATAGGCACTGAGATTTATTTTCCTTCCAATAGGGATTCCTTCCATGTTGATCTTTACAAATAACTGAGTTTTGGGATTTTCTGGTTTGACTCCAGTGTCCTTATTGTCATTTGATGATTCAGAAGCTGGCTTGGACAAGCTGTTGCTTGCAAGGTTTTTCCGGAACGATCGAACCGGAGGCCACCCGACAACCGGGGAATATGCAATTCTGCTCATTTTGAGGCTGCACAAAGAGCTGATAAGAAATATGATCATACTTTAATTGCATCAACCAGGGGCTAAGCAATAAAACTATGTAACAGAAAGAAAGGGAAACCAAAAGAATCTTTTCTATTCCCTATCATACAACCTAAGTATCAAAAGTTTTAGGAATAACAACCTTTTATTTGAGGTATTGTCCGTCGAGGCGTCTGGATGATCAGCAGTAGAAAGAGTGCAGCATGCTTTCCTATCAGTAAACTGAACCTCTCCCACTGTCATCTTAGAATTGCATGGCTGCTTAAAGTCCTCAGCCATGCCAGCAAGCTTCTTGGAGACTGATAAGCTTTGGAAAAATGAAGCCTTTGAATGTTGTGGCTCCATCTTGGCGTCTTTCGGAAAACCAGAATATATTGTAGAGCCTGAGGACCATGGAGTTGGAGTAGAGTTCACTTTATCACCTCCTTTCTCTCCTATTCTTGTCTCAGCTGTTGTGTGATGGAAAGCTCTCTTTGTTCCATGAGTTGTATTGCTGTTGTAGCCATGAACTTCCCCTGGAGGACCAAGCCTCAGCTCCAACTTCGTGTCCTCCGCGACTTTATGATTTACCAGCCATTCTTTGTTCATAGTTTTTAGAGTTAGAAACTGAGGATACTCTTCCATCTTATCAGACACCATAACAAAAGAAATATGAAAGATAATCCTAGCTGGTTCTATGTATCTTGGTTCTTAGACAATAGGCTTGGTTTAGTGGTGGCAAACCGCAGAGAAAATTACTACTTCAATCAAGAAACTGCAGGAAAAATCCAAGTGCTTCACCAGCCTATATATATGAATTTTGCTGCATTTTCATGTAAAATGGTGATATATGGCAATAAAACTTGGTGATGTATGGCAAGCTTATTGGGGAAATATGGCTTAAGTGACTCTTTTAACTTCTTTCAACTTTGCTCTCCTAGTTTCCTCCTCAGACTTAGTTTAGGACAGACAAAAGGAAACTGCAGACAGTACAGCTTGCACATAATACTGATTCATGACCTAGACAAGACAACAGTATTCTCTCTTCTTGTTTGTCAAGAACCTAATGCTTGCTTAGACTCTTATGATGCCTTATCCTAGGCTTTTAGGCAGATGGACTTTATGCATGATAAAGACAGCATTCATTTGTACATTTGATTAAATACATATTCTGTAATGTATTCTCCTCTGCTGTATTAAGCTGATACAATCTTACATATACATATATAAGTGGAAATAGAACTTGTTAAGAACAAGGAAAAGCCACACACATATATATACACCCAGGGCGGAGCTAGAAATATATTTAAGGGTGTCATTTTTTCAACGATATTTAAAGAAAATTAATTATTTATAAAGGGTTGTCGTTTTATTCATAAAAGATGTGCCATTTGTCGTTTTATTCATGACGCCCCTATTCAAAGGTGGCTCCGCCCTTGTATACACCGCATTTATAATCACCCCAAAGAAGAAAGGAAATGAACCGTGTACTGTATTACACGACGGTTTTGTGTAATAGTACAAGTAAACGCAGTCAACTCTTTCAATGTGTACAAAACAAGGAAATATTTTCCAACATTGTTGAACTGAGAAACTAGAATCCTGATAAGGTCTTGATTTAAAAGAGAACTCAAAGAGTGATAATTACATATATTTTACAATGCCTTGGGTTTTTGTCATTATTATATTGTTGACTCATAAGCCTCTTTCAAGCATGCTTTCTGCAATCCGCGTTTCATGGATGGGTGGAGACGCCTACCTTTTCTTTGATGGGTTTAGCATTTTGGGACAATGAAGTTATTTTCAACTTTCTAGTTACCATATATCATAGGATTCGAATCAAAAACCAAATACGGTATTACTATGGTTGCGGACATAACGAATGTTATTGAAATAAATTGCATTGAATATCGATATCGTTGTAACACCATGTTGCAGTCGTTTTTTAAATGATGGAATATGTAAATTTTTATTCTTTTCAGAGTAGGCAATAGAAATGTTCAATGAATATTGAGGGAAAAGAAGAAAGAAGAAAACAAAGTTAAAAGTCTTGGCCATCATTATTATTTGCAGAACAACTAACCCTTTTGAGCTCACCATCTGTATATGGTGGTGGAGCCATAATATCCCACTTATTAAGATATGATCCATCACTGCCTGACCTGATAATTCCCAACTTCACTTTAAGAGGAGCCTTTTTGGACCTTTTCTTTTTGCCCTTTTATTTCTCCCTTTTCTTCTCTTTACTTCTCTGATCTTTAGTTATGATTACAAGTTTGCCAGCAGCCAACCAAATCCCTTCCCCTTAATTCATAATTACAACTACACCTCCATCAAATATGCTTGAATTCGTTGAGTTTTTGTATAAAGAGTTTTGATTTGTCAAAGGAACGTTGTTTGTTTACTTATGAATGATGGTTTAGCAGATACTTATAAGCTAAGTTGCACAGATACAGATTCGGGGACAGATACGGGGACGGGGACAAAAAACGGCAATTTTCAAAATTAGAGGGTACGGGTACGACGAGGGTACGGAAAATATAAAATAAAATTTAATATATATAATAAAAAATATTAAAATTTATAATACAATATGGACTAAAATTATAATTGTATTAAACAATAATTATAATTGTAGTTATTTAAATTCACTTCTAATAATTTTAAATTACTTTTTAACACTTAGATTAAGAGATTACTAAAATTAAATGACTAAATTGAACGAAAATTTAACTTTACATTCTAAATAAAGAGAAAATGAATGACTAAAATAATAAAATTAAAAGATGACATGGTTGAAATATATATTTATCCATTCTTATTTAAAGCTTGAGTGATTAAACATTAAAACAGGTTACAAATACAATACACAACTAATATCCCACATCCTTAAGATACATAAGCAAGGAGAGAAAGCAGCCTATAAATAGGCATTTATCGGATAGAACAAGAAAGCAATTTAGTCTTGGCCTTTTGGCTGAGATTAAGTGTTAAGTTTATAGTTTTTAGGTGGAGTGTTTAATTTAGTAGTTTTTTAAAGAATTTTTTAGTTTAATTATCCTTGAGCTTTTTAAGTTCGGATAAGTTTAATGGTTTTTAAAACCTTGCTCACAAAGAAGATGGGGGTTTTATTTTTCATTTTTTTAAGTAAATATATTAGGATATGTTCCTGGGTACGTCCCTAATAAGCGTTGACTGTACCCGATATAAGTTTGACCGTCCCCGGTAAAATTGGGATGTCCTCGGGATGTCCCCCAGCCGTCCCCGCATCGTCCCCGTCTTGTGGACGTATTGGGTACGCGGGACGCCACCTAAGGGCCATCTCCGTGCTTCATAGCTTATAAGACAAACACTGTGCAAAAGTTCTTTTTTGATACAGCTTTTAAATGTTGATTGGATGTATAGATATATTATGCAAACTTGGCCCCGGAAAATACACCAACAATACTAGAATCATGTGAGTGGATTGTTTTTTTCCCCTTCCAACGACTTCCCAAGTTCAAAAACCCTCATCGTATATAGAGCAAACTTGAATAGTTGAATCTGACAAACCACCATTGCAACCTGATCCCTCCATTTCATTTCGACTTCGGAGTGCGGGGAAGACCATGACTTTCCTCCAAATAGACCCTAAATATGAAACTTGAAATCAAGCCACTAACAGGGTCAACTTTCCATAAAGTTCGACATGCAGTCGCCATATGTGTGTGTGCGTGTGCGTGTTCCTGCCAACCCACCGAAAAGAGTTTTGGCGGGCGCCGGGGAAGCAACTTGACCGAAAAGAAACAGGGCATATAAATTGGCAACTTATTGTTTATAGATAGGTATCATTGCTAATGCTTCATTTACAATATAAATCCTTGTTTCTTCAATAGTACTGAACTGGTTCTAGTGAAGGTCAGTGTGTCAATAGTTCTAGCATCCGACTTACAGGGGAACCCTCATGCTGTCATGCAATGTGAGCAGCTGCAGCCTGTCTCACCATCTGAATAAAACCAGACAAATTCGTTCAATTACGAGTAATAAACATGCCAGTGTTGATATAAATAATGAGACCTGGAAGTAAATATCGTGCTTCTTCCTCAAGATTGCATGCTCTTGCTTGATTTGTTGAAAATTCCTAGTGCATCTATATAAAAAGAAAAGATTTTGCAAGTTTAATTCAGAATAGCCATAAATTTAGTTCAGTTAGGCAATGTAGTAATCAAAGCGTCTTTCGAGACCCTGAGCATAAATATCATTGATTTGAATAATTAATTTTATATTTTATTAACAAATCATAAAAATATAATTAAATTTTGTCAAACACGTTATTTATGTTTTATTAAGAAAGCATTTTAAATACAACTAAAACAATAACGGAAACTATTAACATACTAAGAAGAGAAGAAATGCATACCCTTCAGCATTTCCTGCACTGCAGTATCCTCTGAACACTGCGCATTCATTGGTCACCTTTATTGCTCCAATGATTCAAGAAAATCATAACTTAACATGAAATATGACTTGTTGATTGGACATTAATTCAATTAGTAATAGTATTGTTAATAAAATTTTAGTGTAGTGTTAAGTAGGGGTGAGCAAAACTCGACTCGACTCGAAAAAAATTAATTATTCGACTCGATTCGTATTTTCATAAACTCGACTCGGAAAATTTTCAAATAAAGTTTGAGTTATGAAATGAAAATTCGAATAACTCGAAATTTTTATTAATTAGTTGATCAATTTTCAAGTTCGAGTCGATTCTATCAATTATGTATAATATATTATGTATAGCACATGTGAAAATGTGAAGAAATATATATGTATATTATATATGCATATAGAAAGCCGTTGAAATTGAAATCAATATGTGCAACGTATAGCCCTAAATATATGCATATAGAAATATATACATGCAGCGTTACGTATATGCATATAAAAATATATATACGAAGAAATATATATGTACAATTAAATTTATACAAAAACTCGAAACTTGACTCAACTCAATCAAACGCCCAACCATAATGTTAAGGCACCCAGTTGACACTTTTCTCATCCTTCTAAATTGTGGATTAATACTATTATAAACACATTTCCCCTATCACTCTCTTAGGTAGGAAATGTTTTAAAAAATTGTAATATTATTGTTATAATACCTAAAAGTTAGTGAATTTAATGGGTTATGTTTAGACATTATAATGAGTTATTATTTAATATACTGGTTGTAGAAAAAAATGTTACACAAACATGTTTAAATTTACTTTAAAAATTAAAATTTAAATTCTAAACTCTAAAAAAATAAACCCTAAGTTAAATTTATATACTCTAAGCTAAAAATAAGTTATTTTACGCGTGAAACTGCAAAGACCCAAACATGACTTAATTTTTTATTGGATTGGGCCGGACTGGAACTGTCTGTTTACACAAGTCTAATGTACAGATTCCTCACGGGCCGATTATCTGATAACGGCAACAGAGTTTTGTAGGAGAGAGAGAGAGAGAGTGAAGAAAAATGATTTCGCGAGCGAAAATTGTCGCGAAGTGGGGGATGATGATTAATGGCGCGATGACAGGATTGTATTTTCATGAGTTCATTCTTCTAAAATACTAGAAAGACGAAAATGGAAGACGAAGTAGAGAGGCGACAGTTTGAACAGATTCTGGAGCTCGACGACGAGGAGTTACAGATCGAAGAAGTCGACAGTCTTCTTGAATCGTCCGATGATGATCGTGAGACTACGTAACTTCCGTAACCATATGGAAATTTCTATTTTTCCACCGTTTGATTCGTTGTTAATCGTTGCGCTTATAATTGTTCGTCGCTCTATCACGGTGTTCACAATTTTGGTTTGGCCTGGTTTTGGAAAATTTTCATTTATTATTGTCAATGTGTTTTTGCTATTTTATTTTATTTTTACGACTTCAGTTTTTGTGTGTTTGTTGTTTTAAATTAAAGCATTTTTAAGGTTTGTTTCAGTTCGATTGCTATGGTGTTCTACTGGTTTGTAACTTTGTTGTTCGTATTGTAGTGGCGGTGCTTCGATCGATGATTTTACCTTCGATCCCTATTTAACTTCCTTACATTCATATCTTGGCGGTAATAATACGATCTCTATTTAACACAATGAAGCTTTTGTTCAATCCTATCTAAACAGTTTGAAATTTACTTTATAAATACATATGACAGAGGTTGATGACACGCGCCACAGACCTGCCTTATGGGAAGGTGGTGCCATCTTGAACCTCCCATTGTTCTATCTTGAAGGTATTTACTCGTTTGCCGTTTAATTTTATTCTAACTGCTTCGCATTGTTTTTGATAAATTATGGTTCTAGATGTATTGGTTTATGATTCAAAAGTCATGTGTTGATTAGTGAAAAATCAGAAAATTTTAAGACCTTTAGATATTTAGCATTTTTTAAAACGATTTCAATTTAATAAGTATGATTAGTTTATTATTTGAATCACATGTTCCATATTACTTATCTTAATAACTTTTTCTTTCATTTAAGAGATTGAATTAGTTAAACCCTTCTGTTTGTTATGTATGTAGCAGGGGTAGTCCTGTTCCCGGAGGCCACACTTCCACTTAGAGTTACTAAACCCAACTTTATAGCTGCAGTTGACAGAGCAATGTCCCAAGCTGATGCTCCTTACACCATTGGTGTGGTTGGTGAACTCCTCATATATATATATATTGTTTCTTCACTTCTCTTTCATATGTGGTTTCTTTCTTGGATACCGAAAGTGAAACAAAACCTGAACACAGGTCCGTGCTTACAGAAGCGCTGATGGTGGACTGTTAAGTCTAGCAAAAATAGGGACAACTGCAGAGGTATACGTCCTGGAACCTGCTGTTTCTATTGTTTTGCCTGTTGACAGACATTTAACTTGCATTTTAACTTAATAGAACTGCATAAAGGTTGTTGAGTGTTTGAAGAAAGCACCTCTTTGTAACCCCACAGATAGACATACATGAAGAAAAAGTTATTCAAGATTTGAACAAATGTAGTGAATGTCTTTAGGTATATGTGTAAATACGTAGGTGAAGAAAAATGTTATTTCAAACAACTGGTGGTGTCAAAGTCAATTCTGCTTTATGTTAAAAAAAAGTCAATTCTTCTTGATAAACATATTTTGTTAGACCAGAGTGTGGTTATATCTCCCACTACATTTGCAGATTCGGCAATATCGCCCACTAGAGGATGGTACAGTGAACGTGGTTACTCGTGGCCAACAGCGGTTTTGTTTGAGACATCGTTGGATTGATGCAGGAGCAGTAAGAAAAAATCCTTTTTTTCAAGTCTTCTGAAAATGTCCTTATCATTAGCAGCTATATGACAATGCTGATTTCGTGCTATTTCTCATTCTTTTAAGTCTTTTGGAGAGATTCAAATTATTGAAAAAGAAGTGCCATTTATTACCCCTTGAGATGCATGTGCAGAATTGGTACCATTAAGTAATCTCCGAAGCCAACAGATGCTATCTTTAAATCCATCATCATGTGGAGGTGGGAATGAGGAAATTGATTCAATAGCAACTTCAGAGGAAAGCTTTGAGAGTGGACTTTCTCAAACAGAATGGAGAATCCATCAATCTGCAATTGGCGCTTGTTATGCGTCAGATAGGACAGATGAGTCAACAAGTAGTGATGATGACTACAAATCGTGTGAGTCAGATTACCAATCTGGAAGTCCAAATCTGATTGACTCTAGCTTCAGCAGTTCACCACCTTCTAGCTATGAAAAACAAATCATAAATGCTGGCCTGGGAATTGGGACAAAATACATGCCTCGGAAATTGGCAGGACCAAGGTCTCGTATTTCATGTGGAGCTTTCTGGCCCTATTGGGTATATCGTATGTATGACTCATATCGTCTTGCTCAAAGGGCAGCAGGTATCTCAATGCTGATTTTAGTTTTTTTTTCTCTATATGCTCCTTCGTAACCATCTTGTTCACTTTAAAGATTTTGGTATGTCTCAACAATGTTGAATTGCAGATTTGTGGAAACAAATAGTAGGGGTGCCGGACATGGATGGTTTTGTGAGGAAGCCTGATCTTTTATCTTTTTATATTGCAAGTAAAATTCCGGTCTCTGAACCTTCAAGGCAGGAGCTTCTGGAAATTGATGGCATTTCATGTAGACTGCGCCGTGAAATTGAGTTACTTGAAAGGCTTGATTGTGTTCGATGTAAGATCTGTCAGGTACTGCTTTTGCTCTCTCTCATGTGTGTGAATGCCCTTGTCATACTTCTGTTCTTGACGGGCAAACATGCATTACAATGGGTTATGTCTTTACCAATTTTTATTTGATTGTCCTTTCTTCTTTCAGACTATAATTGCTATGCGCAGTGATATGTTGGTGATGTCTAGTGATGGTCCCCTGGGTGCTTATGTTAACGCACATGGCTACGTGCACGAGGTAATGACTTTCCGTAAAGCGTATGGCCTAGCACTCAGAAGCCAACCAACTGAAGAGTACAGCTGGTTTCCTGGGTATTGTCTTAAACTCTCTCTTTCTTGAATGCCGGAATGAAGGCAATCAACATGGATAGTTGGCACCTATTCATCACAGCATATTAGATTGTCATCATTTTGCTTTGGGATTTATCAGAATGTTGTTTAATTACAACGATGGCGTTTCTTCTTTTATTTATATTCTAGGTGGGAAATCAATCTGCTAGTATAACCATGAATGATAAACCTGATCATTGCTTTCCACAGGTATGCATGGACAATCACAAATTGTGCATCCTGTGAAACCCTAATGGGGTGGCTTTTTACCGCAACAAATGAGAAGCTGAAGCCTGAAGCATTTTGGGGTATAAGGAGTTATCAAATTACCGATGACATGCGCTAGAAACTATCCGTTGTCGGCTCAAGTACGTCCTAAAACTTTCACTAGTTGATATGCAAAAACCAGATATCTGAGCTTACAATGTGTATAACTTCGGAGTCTTGCATTTGGCTGCATGTAGCTCCTGATCATGCAGCCATTTCTAGCATTACATGTATCGAGCATTGCATTTACAAGGCTCGATTAAGAAGTACAGGAAAAGTGTTTCCTGCAAAGCTACTTCCCATGCTGATCTTTCTAGTTTACTTGTTCCATTTTACTAGGAAAGAGTTCGATTGAAGAAACTATGTTAGAACGAATGAAGTAATTTGCACAATGCTTCTGAATTTTTACTTACAACGACCATTCTGCGGCTTTTTTTATTTGGGAAGGTTGATCATTTGTGGTTTTCTGAACAAGAGAATTACGAATATGTGAATCGGCATCATTGACGACCCATTTGACTTAGAATATGCATGTGATTGGGGCGAGTAAAACTCAACTCGAAATAAATTATATTTTTTTGATTTAATTCAACTTTAAAACTTTAAAAAACTTGACTTGGATCGTAATTTTTATAAATTTGACTCAAAAAATTTCCAAAAAAAAAATTAATTATATAATGAATCTTCAAATAACTTGAAATTTTTAATAATTAATAGATCGGTATTTAAGTTTGAGTTTAGTATGTTAATTTTGTCTGATATATGTGTATCACATATAAAAAAATATATGTATATAGTTATAGAACATTTTACTTGGAATCAATTAGTACTTTAACATTATAAACAATTATAATTGAATAAAAACATGAATAACTCGACTCGAATTTTATAAAATCAATTCTAAATTTTAGATAAAATTTTAATTATAAAATAAAATTCTATCAATTCGGCTGACTCAAAAAAAATTAACTCGACTCGAACTAACATATAATACATGCATGTATACCACGCGCGTTGTGGGCTCAAACTGCCCAAGTAGCGAGCCCATTGTCTCTAGTACTAGTGCTAGCAGTAATATATGGCGGTATGCATCGTTTCAAATTTATCATTATTTTAAATATTTATAAAAAAAATTTGTGAAGTATTTATTAAGCTCAATAATGTAATTAAATGATTTTATTTTATTCTATTTTTAAAAGCAAATGAAAAGTTAAAAAATTGAGTTTAAATACTCAAGTCCTGTACTTATCAACTTAAGATTGGTTCGTGATTTTCATCTCATTTAGGGAAATTGGGGGCAAAATTTGACAATGTGGCATCTTATGGTACAATAAATGGGCTGACCATTTATGCCCAAATTTTCAAAATGAAACCAAATGTCACTTAGAATCTCGAAATGACCCAATACTACTACTATGATCAATAATAATCAGCATCCAATCCGATATCTAACAAAAGCATTTCGCTCAAGAAGCAATTCGATATCAACTTACGATCGGTTCGTGATTTTCATCTCAAGTAACAGCAGAGGCATGGTGGCATGTTTCAACAATGCTCAAATGAACTCCAGGCCTCCTAACAGTTAAACTGGGGAAGGGGAAGATAGTGACAGGTGCCCTGAAACGAGAAACCGTTAGTTGATTTATAAACATATGCAATTAAACAGGATTTTTCTACCATGCGGCAGCTTAATATGCGGCTAATATACGGCGTTACCGGAAACATCATTAAAAAATACCGGAAACATGGATTGATATACCGGAAACATGATAAAATATACCGGAAACATGGATTTCGAAAGTATCGATACTTTTGGATATGTTGATTTCGAAAGTATCCATACTTTCGAAAGTATCCATACTTTTGGATATGTTGATTTCGAAAGTATCCATACTTTCGAAATCCATGTTTCCGGTATATTTTATCATGTTTCCGGTATATCAATCCATGTTTCCGGTATTTTTTAATGATGTTTCCGGTAACGCCGTATATTAGCCGCATAAGCTGCCGCACCGCAGAACTACCCAATTAAACAACACACACACACAGCCGAAACACTTACCAAGAATATCACAGACAAACAACCCATCCATTGTTTGTGAACACATGCTCGAAAATGCAAGTGAAGACAAACACACCTGCATGTACATGCAAATGGAACACAAAATACACTTGCAAGAAAGCAAAACACAGGTCACAATCCCATCAGGCAAATTCAGACGCTGCCGAGTATTTAATCAGGTATGCCCCATTAAAGATGATTTAATGAATTGTCGAAAAAAGGCATTGTATGCTTACCACATTAAAGGCAAGGAAAACAGTGTGTTGAGACACATTCAGACGAATCGACCTGAAGTTGTACCTGAAAATATATGAAAAAATATAGCAAATGAACAGAATGAGCAATGTGCACCAAAAAACAGAAGCAGGAAAGAGGTGCAACTAATCTTCCCACCTAAAACTATGTATCAAGTTAGCCAGTGAAAGCTCCTTAGTCCTTACCAAATCATATATCAGGTGGTCTCATGGCACTTAGGAAAAATCCTTTAGACACATAAAAAGGGCCTCTGCTGCATTTCTGATTTTGAGATATTGACCTCTGTTAATAATAAAAACGAATCTGATAGGCTCGCATTTGGAGCCTTAGACAAATAATCACCCCAGAACGGTATGTTACGTCGATACTTCAAAATACAGCATAAGCAAGCAAAGGATCAAATTGTTAGCTAAATAGTAGATACAGATGGCATTATCAGACTATATCAGCAACCAGGCATTCAAACTTGGAGCATTAAATATCACAAGTTCAATTATTCAAATGCTTATCTGTTAAGATGGATCATGCACTGGATTTAGCTTTCAGGGAAATGAGAATACATGCATCAACTGCAGCACAGAAGTTAAATAATAATGATAACCCAATACATATGCCGCTTCAAAATATACAAATTAATACTCCTTCCTTAGGGGTCAAATCAGACATCCTAGAAGTAGAAGGGTGTAGGATCAAAACAATCCTCTAGTCCAGACAAGACCTAGACAGAGTACAGATAGAAAGACACAAAACATCTATGAGTCCAGTCAAAACTCATCATTGTATGTTTCATTGTTTCTCAAACCCAATCAACGATTAAATCTTAAACCTCTGCACTTGCCTTCAACCAATAAATTATTATATCTAAGCTATACAAGGTGACAATGTCTGCATCTAATGGGACAGAAGCTTTGATTTGAATGAATGACAGTGCACAGGTGTTACTAGATGCTAGATTATGGTGACAATAAAGTAGAATTTTGCATACATCAACTCCCAAATGCTTCGATCAATCAATCTCGATAAAGAGTCTAATCCCCTGAAAGTGAAGCAGTAGAGCCAACTCTTTCCGTACACATGTACCCTTTAGGTAGAATGACTGACATCTGAAGGAAACTTTTGGCAGTTCATGAAACAGTTCGACCATAACATATTGATGCAATATAGAGATTCTTTGCCCATTTCTCCTGATAAAAAAACAATATACAAGCATTTAAACTTAGGAAAAAGGGAAAGCAGCTAGTGAAAAGTCAAATCAAACACCTTCACGTGAGTGCTTGGGAAAGCTGAAGTTCGAAGGGTCTCCTGAGTTTCATCTGCAGGTTTTCTTCTTGGAACACTAAGGACAAAAGCAGCTTGATCCCAATTTGCAGCAGTTGAAGTGATGCGGTAGCCATTATCCCACCTCCGGTGAATACCTTCACCAGGATAGAGAAAATCTAATTCTACAACCTGCAAGTGCACCAAAATAAGGATATTGTCAGGCCATGAGCATTTCATTTACCACAATGGAGTGCCATGGAATAAGTATTCTTGATATCCAATAAAAACCTGGTCAGAAAATGGGGCACCACGCGACATAACAATTGCCCATCTGCTTCCAGCAGTGGCCATGGCAGTCACATAAAAACCCTCCCTCCATTTTTTGTTGATCCACTTAAAGGGAAATGAATCACTAACTTTGTAGGATTGCTGCAAATACTGAGTCCCTACATTCAATAATGCAATAGAAATAAATAATATGCTAGATTTGCATAAATATAGAAAATGTTGTAATTTCTCATTAGATATTTGAAGGATTGCTAAACTAACCCTTAGACATTACAACTAAAGAACATCCATTATTAGCTCCTGCAATTGCATTGATGTAGTAATTCTTTTCCCACTGCTCCATAATCCATTCCTTCAGAAAGTAACAAAATTGGTAGAGTAATGTTTGTGCTATGAAAAATTAAGGTCTATTCACAACAATTTTTGACATACATAACTAAGCACAAAAATCAATTAGTATAGAACATGAAATATGTATAGCATATGCAATAAACATAATTCTAGGAATAAAAACACAAGCAACCTTGTGAAGAAAGTATGGAGAGAGTTCATAAACTTGAGCAGTGAAGCCAGTTCCAGCATCCATAATAAGAGCCCATAGGTTTGAACAAGAAGCCACACTGCTGATAAATAACCCATCTTCATTTCCTTTCTCAATATGCTGGGGAAGCCTCACATCTGCTACATTATAATGGTATCTAAGACAAGAGAGAGAAATTAGCAACATCTATTCCCAGTCATAAACTTGTAAAGCTTGATGATGATTTTAAGATAGGGTTTGTCTTTGGTACATGGCACTCGCAGTGGAGAATTTTAACTCCGCAAGCTTGGTTAAAAAAACTGCCACATTCCCCATTTCTTTTTAACATTTACTTATTTACTTTTTTTTTACTATACGCTAAGGGTATGTGTCATCCTTTTAACACTACTTGTGGAGTCCAAATACACCGCTGGCAAGGTCAGTAAATCAAATAATTTTCCTTTTAAGATAGATACCTTTGTTTCATAGGCCTACGAGCATTATACACACTAATCCATTGTGTTGCAGGCATTCCCATTCGAACCTTCTTCTTCGGCTGTTCATCCCCTTCCTCCTCCATTATTAACCGCCCCCTCTTTTGTCCTACTTGATACATAAGCTTCAAGACAAAAAGTATGTGTTAAAGGAATTCCAACAAGGCAACAACTTACGTACACTTCTCTCTCAATGACGAGTCAACGAAATAATGCAGATGAAAGAAGACAAAAGTACCTTCTGAGCACCATCAGTATTGATTGGTCTAATATCTGGGTTTGGACCAACAATCCCATCAAAAAGAGAGATATATTTTGCATAATTTGGTTCCTCGTCATACTTCAAATTCACCACATGCTCAACAAACTGTTTGAAAGGTGCAGGGCAAAAGCAACACAAAGTTTCCGGGGAAGTAGCCATCTTCTTCTTACAAACAAGAAATCCTTTGTTTTCACCCTAAAATAACCACTTGCATCAGGAAGGTGACAGATGATAAATGTCAAAATATTGAAATATATATCAGGTAATACAAACCTGATATCCTTGCCAGGGTAACCGACCACGTAGGAGAAAAATAAGGGTGTAAGCAAGAGACTCAAGATCATCTCTCCTGCTACCAGTTCTACCGAGATGAGCATGCACACTAGCATACCGAACGGTTCCCCTAAAGTATATTAAAAATCAATTGACTGCTAATTATTCAAAAAAAGGACATCTAAGCTTATAGATAGATATAGAAATCAAACATATGCACCATCAAAAAGGAAAAGCAAAGCATGCAAATGCAGTTTCCTATAAAATTATTAAATTTTACCTGAAAATATCAGGACGTTGATCATATTCAACATGTTGACCGCTTGAACTATCCCGCCACCTGGTTGCTGTTAAGTAAAACAAACTGTCAGATATGATTTGGATCTGATATAAAACAAGCTTAGGGGGGGGGGGCAACAGCTTACCTAATCCTAGGTCAACAAGGAAAAGTTTTTTCTCATCTAGTGTTCCTGGAGTACCAAGCAAGAAATTCTCAGGTTTCACATCCCCATGCACATATCTGCAAAAGATAAAATCAACAGAATTATAGCAACAAATGTGTTCTAATTACCAAAAAACGAAGAAGACTATGTGGTAGTAAGAATCATAATCCTTCAACCCAGAAGTCAAAGCCAATGATGGAAACCTTGATTCAACATTATCAATCCAAGGCCCAAGCGCATCAACTTTCTTAACAAGACAAATCTTCTTGCTATATCTAAAAAACCAAATGAAAAAACAAATAGCAGGAAAAATAGAAGAAAAAAAAATCACCCTCTGGAGTGCATTTTCTCTAAAATTGAGATGGCCTCAATGGCAATACATGCAACCATTTCAACAGACATCCTGAAAGTTGAATAAGAAGCTGTCATTAAATGGTCAACCTTTGAATAAATTAAGCAAAATCAACCCTTTAATTCGGAAGGAACATACGTGTGCGAATTGTTATTCCAAACATCCCATAAGCTAGGTCCGAGCATATCCATAACCTGTTAAAAACATTGCAAAATCTCAGTCATACTGTAAAACTTGATACACATATATCACAGAACTTGGAGACTGCATTAAAGCAAAACACATACCATAACATAGTAGTCACCTTGCCGACCTTTGTAATGAACCCGAGGCACACCATGGCTACCACCAAGTGAGCTGCAGGGGAGAGCCAAAATTACAATCACAAATGACATACAGCCTGATTAATGAGGCTATGGGACAAATAAAAACCATTTAACAATGAGACGGTAGGAATCTCACTTGTAAACTTGCCACTCATATGGCGGCCCATAATTACATCCTTTGCTGCTTCTATGCTCAAATTTTAAGGCTACCTAGAGTTCAAACATAACAAGTTTAGCACATTGTCACTCATATGCTGGCCCATAATTACATTCTTTGCTGCTTCTATTTTCAGAGTATGTGATGAAACTGGATATAAAGTAATTTGATACCTCTAAAGCTCCTGGACCAGTACCAATTCGTCTCCCAACATACACTTGCCCAAAGCCTCCTTTCCCGAGTTTTCTTTCTACTCTATACATAGGAGAACCACCTACCTGAACCTGTCACAGCAAAAAACAAAGAATAAGAATACATTCTTCAAACTAATATAACAATAATAGAAATTAAAATTCCATTCTTGACATTATCTGGTCTTTCCTCACAACATTACTTGTGTTAAATGAAACATAATACTAGGACTAGGTTTACATGCTAATATCAAGGAAGCTTTAACAGAAATCTTCCACCCGAAACTACTCTCTCTTTTGAAAAAAAAGGAAGAACACTAAACTCCAAAAATAGAAATATTACCAAGAAAGGTCTAAAGAACTTTAAAGAAGTACCTTTTCGGGAAGCGGGGCTGTACTTCCTTCATCTTCCGCTCCGTGGCCCTTATCGCCGCTGCCGTACTCGTCCATGTTCTATTCGGCACCCTCTTCTTTCAAAACCCCCAAGCGCCTTAATATCCTCGTTTTACTTTCTTCCAAGAGGCGTAACACCGTTCACG
Organism: Hibiscus trionum; assembly: GCA_030270665.1. NCBI lineage: Eukaryota > Viridiplantae > Streptophyta > Magnoliopsida > Malvales > Malvaceae > Hibiscus > Hibiscus trionum. Next base: position 30,883,086 of record BSYR01000024.1, on the reverse strand, counting down.
GTATTAGTATGTTCTTTATCGTTGTTGCTAAGCTTGCTATCATAAGCTGCTGCAACGATCGCGTCTTTCTGTTTACTAATCGGGAAGCGAACAGTGAACTTGTTCTTGCCGGTGTTGGAATCGGGTTGCGGGAGAATATCAATCGGATTTGAATTCGGGTTAGGGTTGATGGAGGCCAGATATCTGCGAGCGCGGGTACGCAGTTCAGGCATCCTAGGGATTATGTTCGTCCATAAAGGGAACTAGGAAGCAGCTCGGTGAAGATCCGTGTAGATTCAAGAATCATCGTTCCACTAATTTTGATTTCTGGCTTTGAGAAATAGGATTAAACCCAGAATCAAAACCAACAAAAAGAATAAACTAAAGAGATTGGGGGAGTTATTTAATTTTAATTTCTAACAGATAGATGATGAAATCAGGGTTTAGGGGAATGGAAATTTCGGAGATCCGTGGAGGGAAATGAAAAGAATGGGATACTACTGGTAAGAAACATTAGAGAGACCCTGCTGAGCCTGCTCTATGTTGTGTTTTCTTTTATTATTATTATTATTATTATTATTATTATTAATGATGATGATGAAATAAAAATAATGTTTAATAAAAACTTTAATATATAATTTGGAAGTTTTTACCCAATATGGTTTTTGAATTTTTTTTATTAATGTAATTAATCTTTATTTATTTCTTAATCTATGGTAATTTACTATTTAAATTATAAGTCGGTAGATTATACCTCGTTTTTTAACTGTATTTTTCTAAAAAATATTAAAAAATTTAAGATTTAAGCCGTTTTCTATTAAAAATGTAGGTATCCATGTACGCCACCTGTGAAAACACTATTTGAAGTCCGTGTAATCTATCCAACTTTAGTATTTTAGTATTACTTTGCAAAACATTGTTTGAAGACGAGGAGTAATCTACCCGACTTCTAAGTTTGAACAATAAATCACCATAGATTGAGAAATAAACAAGGATTTAGTTTAGAATTTAATATTATTTTGTAAAATTTTTAAGTTTTAAAGTCTAATGTAAACATAAAATCTAACATACACAAGAGGAAAATATCTAGAGAAGAATATTCCAGTGGGTATGATAAAATCAGCTAATAATCGAATCTCAAAAAGATCAAATCGATGAGCATATATTGCATGCTTATCCCCAAATTCTCAAACCTTTATTCCGAGCTAACAAAGCTCCAATTCATGAGAAGTTCTAGGGTGAAACTTGTTAAAATGAGACTAAAATGAGGCGTGTACTTAAATTTTTATAAAAATCGTAAAGATTTATGTACATGTACTAATATATAACATGATTACGAACAAGCATCGGTGTGGACGAGCTTTCAACTTTTCTAACACGTTCTTTCAAACAGGTGTTCTAAGTTCTAACATTAGGTCATTTACCAGATATCACCAATCTTTTCAGCAATGGTGGTGCCTAATCGCTTCTCCATCCAGTTGATTATATCCTGCCCTATCTCTTCACGCTCGGGTTCGAAGAGAAGATCGTGCAAGAAGCCTTCGTAGAGCTTAATGTCTTTGAAGTTGGAGGATGCCTCGTTGTACAAATCCTGGGAAGCGAGTGGATCAGTGACTTTGTCTGCAGTCCCATGCAGAACAAAGAATGGGACTGTCACAGACTTAAAGTTCCTCATCAAGTAAGATGTGATGCGCAATATTTCATGCCCCGTTCGGGCCCTTATCGGACCAGTGTAGACCAAGGGATCAGAATACTTGGCCAACAGTGCAGCAGGGTCCCTTGAAACTGGGATGCCCTTCTTGTTCGCTCCCTTAAACTGTAACTTAGGAGCAACCAGAGAAAAAAGAGGAGCAATAGCCTGCATTAAGACAATATGTAAAAGAATTTATCACAGGGGAAGTTACAATTTCTCATATCTGTTTCAATCAGCATGAAAATACCAACTTGAAGGGATACATGGAGATTACAATATAGATTAAATCACAGCCAACTTTATATATTGAAAACAATAGTTAGATTTAACAGCTCTAAAAGGAATGAATTACAGAGGACAAAATCATGAAAACAATATTCAATCTAAAATCAGACCATCTAACTCTAAAAGGAATTAACACCTCCCAAATATTTTATTTGCACACACCTTTCGGTTAACTGAATATAGATATTTGATAAAACTAAGAAATTGATCACAATTCACAAGAAGAGAGCCTGGTTTTTGCATAACAGAAAGTGCTATTAAAAGTGTTCATAGGTCAATATTAAACCACTGAAGAAGGGTGATTGGTTGGTTGAAACACCTAAACTTTAGTGATTCTGTAGAATTAAGAAGATTCAGAAAACTACATCATGATTTAGCACACTACAAATAAAGAACAAGAAGCACCAACTCACCCCAACAATCGGATGTGCTGGTTTAACCCGCAAAGCTGGAGATGTCAGCACAATTCCCTCCAGCATTTCTTCAATACGAGGATACGAAGCTGCCTGGTAAATTGCACCTTATTAAATTAAAAGGTTGGGTTGATAATCCAGTTAAAGCAACTAGCTACCTTTAAAACTACAGCTCCACCAGTAGAGTGACCAAAAAGGAAGCACGGTACACCGGGGTTCTCTGATTTGATCTTTTCCAAGAAAGCCCCCTAAAAATCATGTAGAGAAAAAACTCAGCACCTTCTTGCAGACATAAAGACTGCCAAGTTAAGGTTTTAGTTGTTTATCACCAACCGGTAGTCTCGATAGTGACCTTTGAATTGTTTATGATCAAAATGCTTTATCACCACAACAGCAATAGGGTTATCCAATTAAAAGGTAATCAATATGAGTTAAGTTCGATTGCGCAATAAACGAACTACAGAATACAGATAACTACTTACAGTGTCTGCAACAACATGGTCAAGTGAAGGAACATATCCATGCAATCCATCACTGCCACCATGACCTATATAGCAAGGAAGTTTTTTTCATTACCACAGCTTGAAACTACTAACCTTGAATAGAATTTTGCAAAAGAAAAACAAATGCAGAAACACTTGAGTCAGATTATGTACCAATCCAATCCATTGCATATACACCAAAGTTACATGAGGTTAGTTGCTTTGCAAAATGAGCATATCTTCCACTGGAAATAAACACCCACAAAAATAGAGTACAAAAAATGAGGAACTTTTTTCAATGGGATAGAAAACTGAAATCTTACGGGCTTAATTTAGAAACTAATGTTACCTGTGCTCATTCAGCCCATGAATAATGATCAAAATTCCCCTAAAAATCACAAACAAGCAGCTGTGAGGAGACGAGAAGGTAAAGCAAAAGGCAATGGAATGAAGGCAACTCTAAGAAAAGTAAAGAACGATTACAAAACTAGAAGCTACAGATTTGCATGATGCTGCAGACTAACTAACAGTAAAGCGGTATTTGTATATCAACCCAAAAAGCCGTTTATAATTAAACAAACAAACTAAAACGAAATATAAAAGCCGTTTAATTTTTATTTAACGACAATAAAAAGAAGAATACTGCTTACTTTAATTCACCGGTAGCCGGAAACCAAGACCGGGAAAACAAGGCATTTCTTCGAACGCCAGAGAACAGAGACGTGCTCCAGCGGCACTGAACCTCTCGATCTCCGGTTTTGAACCCCATGTTCAAACCTTCAGCCAAAGATCTCCTTCTTAAGGTGTCCTCCTCTTCTCGCTTCCATACAGACTTCCGCCTCGCTGTTTTAGCCGGAGACTGCAGTCCGACAGCAGCATCGTCAACCGTCACAACTGCCGTCCGAAGTTGGTGGCGCCGAGGAAAGAGGAGAAGGAGAAGGTACAATATTACTGTTTGGATTAAAACAAGAGGAATTCTTAGGGCTTTTAGGATCGGGATTATCCGGTTGCTTGCTCCCGACGTTAATGGCTCCATCTCCGCAGCCGTTGACAAGACAGAGATGGCAAAAAACAATATCAAAATAAGAAAAATGAAAATATGGTGTGGAAACTAGAAAAATTACAGGCCTCAGGCCAATCAGTTGAGATATTTATAGAGCGCGGGTAGGTTTCGGACAAGGAGAACAGGAAAAAAAATGAATCAAGTTAACGGCCAAGGGTGACGCGGGTTTATTTGGTTGGGTTGCGGATATTGGTTTCGAAATTGTAAGTACGATGGACGGTGATGATGGAGTGGGACGTATCGCGTGATCTTGACTTAATATTAGAAGAAAGTATAGTGAAGCTTACGCAGCCTCAAACCTCGGCTTCGAAGCGTTCAACTCATGTTTTGACTGCTTATCGTTTGTGCCAATAGCGCCAAGCGGCTTGACGTCTGGAGGAGCTTAGCTGAGCTGAGAATGAAGGAAGCGTCAATGAAACCGTACCCTCGCAATAACCACCGCGACGTGTATTTAGCCTCGAAATCCTCTTGATCATCTTCACTGAGATTCTTCCACGTGTCATATTTCAACGTTTCACACTTTTTTTCCCTTGATTATTGTCATTTTTTTAAATCTCCTCTTCTAACTAAATTGTTTAGTCTAGGTTTAACTACAAAATAAGTGTATAAAGAGAGATTGAGCTAGAGGATGTGTGAAGGGCAATTACCCCTCAACTTCAAATGATTTAATTATTTTTAGGCCATTGATTTAAAACCTTTACAATTAAGCCTTTGTTACTCTCAAAAAAATTTCGTTTATTGTTTTAAGATCCTTTAAGTTAAAATTAATAAAATTAAGTCATAACCTTTCGTTTTTTTTAGTTTAATCACTTTTTAAAGATCCTTCAATTTAAAATTAGTGAAATTAAGCCTTAATTTTCTTACTTTTTATGATTTAATTACTTTTTAGAACCTTAATTATTTCAAAGTTAGTTAACTTGCTCCATCATGGTTTAAACCTCGCTTTGTCCCTATGCCTAAACTATATCTCTTTTTTGCAATAGGTGCTTAAAGAATTTTTTTGCTAAAACATGTGCCTAAAGTTTTATTTTCTGGTTGAAATATGTGCTTAAATTTTTTTTGTTGTTGCTAAAATAGGTAGGGATGGCAACGGGGCGGGGCGGGTTTTTGGCCGTCCCGAACCTGCCCCGATCTATAAGATATTAAACCTGACCCCGCCCCGAATTAAAATATTAATTTACTCGCCTCGCCCCGCCTCGAAATAATAACCCTTAAACCCGACCCGCCCCGAAAAATTTTAATTTTCGTCGACGATAAATGTTAGATTTGACCGTTAAATTACATATTTAAAAGAATAAACTTGAATCATTAACTGTTAGAATCGAATATATTAAAACTTGAACAACATCTAACAAAATTTTACGATAAGCACGAACCAAAAACAAAAACAAAAAATAGCTTAAAACTTATAAAAGTGTTTATATATAGTGATATTTTTTATAAATATAATAAAAATATATAAATGTACTGGGGCGGGGAATTTCTAGCAAATACCCGAACCCGCCCCGCCCCGACTTTATGCTTTTCACGCCCCGCCTCGATCCTCGAAATTTTAGAAAAAAATACATGGTCGGGTCGGGTCGGGGCCGGGTATTTTTGCCATCCCTAAAAATAGGTGTCTAAAATTTTATTTTTTTATTAAAATATGTGACAAAGTAAGTATCTCAATTGACTTTAAAACAAATCAAAAATAAAATTTAGGCACCTGTTATAAAAAATAAAAAAGCATAAGGCACCTATCTTACCCTTACCCAAGTCTCTTGAAGAGTTTTGGTAACAAATGCTATTATTAAAGGGCTTTTGTATTTAATTATTTTTTATTAAAAAGTATTATATTTTAAAAGTAAATATAGAGATTTTAATTTATATAAAATAAAATAATATAAATATTTTTTTATCACTCGATAGATTAGTAATAAATAACCTGCCATGTTTAATATCGGTTCGTTTATTAAATTGATGTTTGATTTCAACTGAGGTTTTTATCTTCTTAAACGTGTATTGATCTTTTGGTTAAGAAGAAGAAGAAGAAGAAGAAGAAGAAGAAGAAGAAGAAGAAGAAGAAGAAGAAGAAGAAGAAGAAGAAGAAGAAACCGAATAATATAAATAAATATAATGGACATTCTGTTTCCACGTATAAAATCGTAGTGGAGGAAAGAAACCGAATAATATAAATAAATATGTTAAATGCAGTCAACTAAATTCAATCATTTATTTAAAAATTATGGCAATTTAAAAGATATTCCTTTAAAGAAAGTATTTTAATCTAAATTAACTATAAACAAATTAAAAGGTAAAGCTATTTATAAACTCTATCCACCTACTTGTTTTTTTTTTCAATTGCTTTTTGCATGTTTCGAAATTATTAGTCTTTCCATAAGATCATGCATATGAGTATAAGTTGTTTATGGGTTGAGATTTAATCCATTATAATTTTATTTATTGTTTTTTTTACATTTATTATTACGACTACAGTCTACACATATACATCAACTCGCTTATAGATTGTTTAAATTATACTTGTGAGCAGTTAAATTTACGTTGGATAGTAATGGATGAGAGTTTGACCTATAAGTTTAAATGATGTTATGCTTTTATTGCCATCCAAAAATTCATTTGTTTTCCTTTTTTTGCAAGGTTATTGAACATGATTTAATCTTTAAAATACTATTAAAGTTATTAAACCCACTCCTTAATAAATTTTTGAAATGATAGCTTTATTGGTTATCCAATAATTCAAAACTATACATTTTGAAGGTTGACACGGCAAGAATAATATCGTGATGAATTATTGGGTTGATAACTAACAAAACGGTGCATGGAGTTGTGTTTTATTACGTCTGGTTTTAAGCGGTATGGATTTGTTGGCTCATAATATCGAATAAATGTGTAAGGTAATTAATCGGATAGGATATGTGTTGTCGGTATTATATCTATATCCGGTTTAAGGATGTAAAGTGCAAAGTAAGTTGTCGGCGGAGTAATAATTTTTATATAGTAAGGTCAGAATAAATTTTAGGATACGAGGATTCTTATATTATTATAATATAAATATCGTTGGTTTTATAATCAAACAAATCAAGTGTGGTCAATTTTAATATTTTTATGAAATTTTTTATATTAATTCCATGAAAACTTCATTTAATTCTTTAAAAATTTTATACGACAACAAATTAAGTGGGGTCAATTGACCCCTAAACTACGAGAAATTATATCATAGGCCCGGCTCGCCACGTCATCCATGGTCCAAATCAATAAAAAGTATCTATTTTATTAAATTTTTCCATATCATCTCTTTACTAAGTGAATCTTCACTCAGATTTACTGTAAATTAAATTAAAAAAAATACTTTTTACCAACTGTAGATTCACTTGGTAAAAAAGATGATATAAAAAAATTAATAAAATTAATATTTTTTATTGGTTGGGACCATAAATGACGTGGCGAACCGGGCCTATACTATAATTTCTCCTAAGCTACATGTCATGAAGAACCAGAAGAGTAGTAGAAAAAAAAATTAGGTTGATGTTAAAGACAAAACCAATAAATTCTTATTGCGAGTTAAATTTTTAGTAGCAATTTTTTTTAAAAGACGTATAAACTAACCCGCGACACTAATGTCAAAGAATTTATAGTATAATTGCATTTGTTATGTATATAAAATTTTAAATTAATATATCTTTATCATGTTGAACTAAAAGTAATATCGTAAGTACTAACAACCAACTAATATAGTATGATGCAACACTAGATTCTTTATGTAAGGTTACAGGTTCGAATCATGACTTTGTAAATGGAAAAAAATAAGTTGAGAGGGTCGCCACTGTAATGAACTTTTGCAATACTTTATCCCGATTTGTTAGCTAGTAGATTGGATACTAATGATTAAAAAAATATAAGTAATGTACAAAAAAAATTTATACCTTTTCGGTGCTCCTTTCTATGCCCCAACACTAAAAGAATAAATTTTAAGTACTAATCCTAAATTCTAGATCCTAAGTCATAAACCTTAAATCTTAAAAATTGCACTATACCTTTAATTTCATGAACTCTAAACTCTAACATTAAACCTTAGTCTTAAATTTTATACTTAATTTTTTTTAATGTGTGGCATAAAATGTTATCGAAAAAGGGAAGGATTTCTGTTCATCAGTAATATGCATTTAACGATTCAAACCCTTTTGGCTTCTACATAAAATAAATAATTATATATTTTAAATTTACTTAAAATTTGATCTATATAATTTACGTGAATAAAATGTAAAAAACCTGGGCCATCATCAATAAACCTACGTCGCAACAAAAATGGGCTTAACCTTGTCACTCTGGGCATTGAACGAAACTGATGTCCATATGTTTCCCATTAATTTAAGATTTTGGATAAAACATTCCAATATCCCTAAAAAACAGCTTATGCTTTCAAGGTAATGGGCTCCAGAAATAATAAACCTTTTCATCAAAACATGTGGTTTGAAGTTTGATTCGTTACATGTTATTCTTTAAAAATAAATATCAAATAAATTAATTGATTAATACCTCAATTATATATTGATGAGGTTTTTGTTTTGAATTTTTGATGTTCGAACTTTATCCTATATAAATTATGTATCCTACGTTATGTACCTTTATAAATAGGACAATCAAAAATATGTTATTTGTAATTGTTATATGTTAATTTAAAATTTAGGTGGACCGGGGTCTAAATAGGGAGGAGGAATCGTATTCATGAATCATGATTGGGCTCTATAATTGTTCCACGGTCCCCAATTTTGAAACCCCAAATTTAAGCGAAGTAAGCTTAGTTGGTGCAAAAAAAAGCTTAGTTGGTGCAAAATCCCAGATACAACGTGAACATCACACGTGCGATAGACTCAACTTTAGGGTTTAAAAGCGTGAATGATGGACCGACCTTTCTAAAAATACTTTGAATTGATTGGACCATTCCTTTAAATCATTCAAAATTCAAAGTGTTGAGCATGAAAATGACATTAATTAAGCTCACTAATCGGGCTTTTTCTCTTATAGTAAACCTTTTAATCGAAACGGAGGACCAAAACTCCACTACAAACCTATCACTTTCATGCATAAACCCTATGAATGAAAAATCCACAATTAAAAGATGATGTAAAGTATCCGTAAGTGTTGTTTTTTATGTTATAAACACTGTTGATAAAGCTAGGTAGATAGATAATTGAGAAGACAAGTTAAAAGGTCGGTCGGTTAAACCTTTATTAACACTCGTATTGGGGAACGTGACATGATTAAGCAGTAGGATTGATTTTGCGGTGGTAGAATTGATTTTGGATCATCGTAATTTTATAGAATTGATTTTGTGTATAATTAATTTTAAAGTAATGTGATTTATATTTGAAAGTTTTTTCTTAAAAATTACGATTGTGTAAAAATCACGACGAAACGCAAAAGCTACTTTTTACTTTGCTTTTCCCAAAATCATGTTTGAGGTCCAAAATCACATTTAGATTTTTAGATCCAAACATATTGTCACGATGATCGAGGTATATTTTCTCGTTTAATCGAGATTTTTAGATCCAAACACCCCTACATTCTTGTCCAAAAAATTAAGCAATCTATATTTACTTGGATTTGTAAATAAATTCATGCAAGAAGATAGATTCATTCAAGATATTCAAACTCTAAAACTTGACCTAATAACTCATATAAATATTGTTTTAAAAAATGAATTTTTAAAATTCATCGTCTGATTCATATACCATTTGAAATGTTAGACAAACATTTAACCTAGAGCGGACCTCTTCACGAATCACGAGCCATTAGTTAGAGCCTTGGCTCGCCAAATTGGAATATTTATTTTATGGTCCTTCAATTTTTTTTTAAAAAAATTCTTTATATATATGACGGCTCCCTAAAAAAACTTAAAAGAATTATCTTGACGGTTGTCAAACAATTTACTTTTATAATTTATCCCTCAAAATTCAACGTTGAAATCAGGGACGGACGCATGACTTTAAGTTAGGAGGACGAACTTATAAAAGTTTAGGGACGAAAATAAATTTTTAATAAAAAATACATAGAAAAATTCTAAATTTTTGTTAACACGTATAGAAATTTTAAAATTTTAAGAGGTGCGGCCTCCCCGCCAGCCCCTCGGACCATCCCTGGTTGAAATCGTCCCTGAGTTAACTCAACTTGAGAATGCTTCCTTGATGGGTTTCATGTGCAAAGCTAAAAAGATGAATTATAATCTCAATATGGATTTTAAAGAACATTTGGAATATAGAGTGTTGTGGCAGTGGTTTTCAGCTGCCATGTGACCCTCAATTTGGCAGATCACTAACCTAATAATTCCACGTTATAATCTGAGTGAACCCTTTTGCGCCCGAAATATGTTGATAAAAAACCATTCTTTATAAGAGAAAGTGGGATATCCAAGTCCTTGTTATTAGCCAAAGTAAATAAGTAATGTATATTCTTAAAGTTTCCAACTTATTGATCACACACGAAACCCTAAAATAAAAACTCTCAAAAGAGGGTCCAGACCCTTATTCGAGGGATACGGGTCGGCTCCACGTCATGCATGCTTCATTCCATGATTTGGGATAAAAAAATTAAGGAATAGATAAAGGAATATAAAGTACAAAATGAAAGCATAAAATTCTTTCTTGGTGTCACTATGACCCACACTCAGTAACGGAGTCAAAATTTGGAGTTGAAGGGTAAAATATAAATTTTGAAAGGTAGAGGAGCAAATTTATAATTATCCCAATTTTTTTAAAAAAAATAAAAAAATAAAAGATAAAAAAAATTTCCCCCTACCGGGGCCCTAGCCCCTCCCATGAGCTACACAGGTCCGTCACTGCCCACACTAAATTATAGGTTTAAGGTCTAGAGAATTTAGAATAGGGTTTAAAATTTAGGGTTAAAGCTTAAAATTTAATTTTATAGTGTTTTCTAATGTGAGAGCATAGAAAGGGCACCGAAAAAGACAAAAAATTTTGGTACTGAAAGCACTAAATCTAATTTATGGTTTCTTGATGCTGTTTATAACATGCTGGCATAAATCAACTTTTTAATGTTATCTTACAAAGAGAATATTGAACTGAATTAGGCATATTTGATTTCATCATCCCACTTCTAAACCACAATACCAACTAATTTATTTTACTATAATACCATTGATTACTTTCTAGATGCCGAATATGCAGTGGAGAATGCACAGGAGTTCCACTATAGGTAGACCAATGTTTTTTTTTTGTGTGTGTATTTTATTTTTATATTAAATTAAAATGTAATTTGGATTTTATTATTGTTAATAATAAGATTTTGACAGAGTTGATGAATGTTGAAACTGTAAGTTCTTGAGTATTAAAGTTTCACTTCTATTTTATGTAATTATATGTGATTTATTTTATGGGAAACGTTTAATATATTGATGGTGGGAAATAAGTTTTTATAAGTGAGTTTAATTTAGGGTATATGGTTAGAATATATATTTTAGAGTTTAAGAGCTAGATGTTAGGATTCAAAATTATGAATTTATATTTTAATTTTCAAGGTGAAATTAAACATACTTGTGGAGTACTTTTCTCCCCATTGTTTATACATGAAATAATAACTCTTATTTTCTATATTACTTATAATTGTGATTATACCTTAAAATTTAAAAACAATAATCAAAATAAGTCGATAGCTAGATTAGTATAGTATAAGAACCCATTATTAATTCTAACTCATGCAGTGTGCGTTGTAGGATTTTGATATTTTTTGTCGTGTTAAGTGAGATTTTTTTTTCTTCTGAATTCTTGTATTTAAGTTTGTTCTCTTTAACTGGCGGTGTTGTACTCTTTTCTTCTATTTAGGGTTAGAGAAATTTTTAACGAGGCACACCGTTCAGCTTTAACTCTTAATAAATCATAACTTTGCTAAGCAAAAAAAAATGACATTAACTAGTACTTGAGGGTTCATTTTTTAGATATAAAACAACTTTAAAATACCTTTAAAAAAATCATGGATTACTCGTGCCTCTCATGTTCATCCATTTATATGGTGGGATTCATCACACATTCATTTATCAATAAATTAAAGCAAATTACTAAGCGATCTCATTTCTTTGATATTTTGTACACAAACGCATATATAATTAAATATTTAAATAATATAAGAACATAAAAAGTGGGGAGTCAAGAAGAGTTGTAGATTCTTCAATCACATCCCATTTTAAGCAAAAATATGGTGGAACAATTAATTACACGCTACGAGACAAATTAATAGTCCTATATTTGTACAACATTCAAATTTGGCCAACCAAAATCCAAATATACGTGCGATCCCTATGGTTGTCAACAACTATATTGCACTATATAATAAAGGACAGTGCTAAATGCACTCAAATAATGCATCATTTAAAATAAACTCACTTTCCTTGATGAAAATTATTACTTTCTTTTACGGATTTCATCTTATATTTTAAATAAAAGCATTAGCTAGATGAATATTATATATATATATAACATTTTTAGTTAGGGGTAAGGTAAATTAATTTGGTTAATTTCATTCAGTTTAGTTAGTCTATTTTATATTGTTCGATATCAAATATGAGATTTAATGTCAAACAAAAATTTGAATTTAAAAATTATTATGATGAGCATAGAAAATGGAGAAAGAAAAGAAAGCAAAGCATGCATGGTGTATGAAAAAGACAACACACTGTATATTCCTTCGAGAAAGAAATGGTGGGGTCTCCCATTAACAGAGTCTGAGAAGAGAAAGAGCACTGAATTACTGTGCAACCTCAATACACCCTTCTTCTTCCTCTGCTCCTTTGCCCACTATGCTCACTATTCTTATCTATATCCCCTAATGTTATAATCTTTATAATCGGATAAAAATCCTATGTACTTTTTCCGTGCTTTTATATATGCCCAACGCTAAACAAATTAAATTTTAAGTCTTAAACATAAGTTCTAAATCTTAAATCCTACATCCTATACCCTAAAGAATACACCATACCCTAAATTCTCTAAACCCTAACCTTAAACTCTAAATCTCAAACCCAAACCTATTTTTGAGTGTAGGACATATATAGGGACACCGAAAAATGACAGAAGATTTTTATCCCTTATAATCATATTTAGGGAATTAGGGGTATGTTGTATTTTTTAGGGTATAAGGTTTACAGTTTAGGATGTGAAAATTAAGGTTAGAGTTTATAATTTAATTTTCAAGTGAATTTTAGTGTGGAGCATAGAAGGGGGCATGATTATGAGGGAGAGGATTTTTACCCTATTTCAAGTATTAAATTTAGATATATAATGAATTCATATTCGAATGAATTTATTCAGATTTATGATAATTTTTCCCTTTATTTGTAACTCCTTTTTCTTTGCTTTTACTCTCTAGAAAGGGTATTTCCTTTTGTGAGAGAGGGAGGGGGGAGAATCCAAGACAATGATGTAAACAGTCAGTCCAAACAAAAGGGGTTGAAAAATTCTGCTTTAACGTTAGCCATTCATGACTCATCATTTCATTCTCTAATCCCTTCCCTTACTTTCTGCATTTCTATTCACTCTTACTTTCTGCATTTCCATTGCTATTTGTCTTCAACTCCGCCCTGCTTTTCCCTTGTTTCTTTTTTCTTCATTCACACTTGAATGAAATATAAATTGCAACTGTTAACCTTTGTTTGAAAATGATATTTACCGAAGCGGTATGCTTATAGATTATGTGTTTATTTATGTACAAAACTATCAAATTAATGAAATTGTTGAAGTGACATGAAATTGAGTACGTTTTATGTCTAAAGTGGGCAGGCTGCAGTGCTATCGACTTTCGAGTAAAAATACTCTGCACCTAACCATGCCTTCATTTATGCCTCCTGTTAAAAAAACACTTAAAAATTAAATTAAGAACCCTAACCCTAAAGTTCAAATTCTAAACCTTACACCATGCACCCTAAAATGCATCATACCCTAAATTCCATATATCTTAACCCTTAACCCTAATTTTATTGTTGATGCATGATTAGGAGGTAGACGATTTCCACCCGACTTCTCATGAAGTCGGACTATAATGTTGCCAACTTCCCCTAGCACGGACAAAAATTATATGCCCCTTTTCGATGCCCATACTTATGCCCCAACACTAAAAAAACACTACAAAATTAAATTTCAAGCCTTAATCTTAAATTTTAAATCATAACCATACACCCTATACCCTTAAAATACACCTTATCCTAAATTCTATAAACCTCAACTTAAAACCCTAAACTCTAAGCCTAATTTTGAATACAGAAATATAAGGACACAGAAAAGGAGCAGATGATTTCCATCCCTAACATTATGTAATGTTACTTGTTCAACAAATAATTTCTTACTCTAGCCAAAGAAAACTATGAATGCTTTGATTTAAATGATTATATTTAATCAAAAGGAAGCAATTAAGTTCTGCTGCATGCTGTTGTAGGCTCGTAAACCGGTTTGCACGGCTGATTAAGCACCTTATAAGAATGTTCTAGTCTTGTTCATCATAAGCTTTTGAGTTTCATTCAGTACATCAAATCCCAGTTGTAATAATCTTTCTTGTCCACGTTAACTTGGTTGGTCAAAGCTAATTCATGATATTTCTGACTGCTGTTTACTTTAATTACCCTCACTCCATTGCCTTCTAACTTTGAATCACGAGTATATCTACGTTATCATGGTCTTAATTTGACCAAGAAAGTGTGTATTATTGCCAATAATAACCCACTAAACATGACCGGAAAACATGGGTTTTTTTTTTTTACTTTCATCAAACATCAAAATTACACTTCATTATTATAATGTTCAGCAACCTCAAATCTGAATATACTAAAATCAAAATAATGAGATTTCATTTAACAAAGGTGGGTTAGTCTGATCATCAAAGCTTTTCAACGGTTACAGAAATCAGTTTCAGTCAAAAGACCATGTTGTTGGTAATATCCGACAAAATCAGAGCCCTTTTTTGTGTTCACTTTCAACCGTTTGATGTTTCAAAGGCAAAGTAAAGTTGCAATCTTGTAATTATTTGTTAATTCAATGCCCCATTTCTCCATTACCATCTATTTATACACTCAACCGCTCACCCTACCATCTTCACTTTCAATAGTCACAAAGAGAAAAACACCAAATATATACACTTTCCTGATATCTTCTTCTCTGCCACAGAATTCATTTGAGCTTTCAAATTTACTGTAATCTAATGATTACAATTAGGTACATCTCTAGACATTTCACCCATATTTCATTGTCGTTTAGGATTTAATATATGTGTGTATTCAATTTCATGCATATATATGTATATTTTATAAGATTTGATAAAGTAGAAGCTTTTGTTAATTCCTATATGTATGTATGTACTGATTCATTCTTTATTTGCCTTTCCAGGCAGCTTGGGATCCCTGGAATTATATCAAAGATCAACTAAGTTATCATCAAACTAGAGATGGAAAAGAAAGGAGTTCAAGCACGTCCCGTTGTTGCAGTGTTTTTCGTGTTCATGTTCTTGTTTTTCAGTTTTGTCGTGTCTGATAATGTTGGAGAACTGGAGCTTCTTTTGTCTTTCAAGTCGTCAATCCAGGACCCTTCTGGTTACCTCTCGAACTGGGATTCATCTGCCACTTGTTGTCAGTGGCACGGTGTGACCTGCAATAATTTTTCTCGTGTCGAAAAACTTGATCTTTCTGCAAAAAACTTGTCTGGGAAATTAGTTTCCTCGTCGGTTTTCCATTTGCCTTTTATCCAAGCTCTAAATCTCTCCAACAATCAGCTGCATGGTGAACTTCCCAAGGATATATTTTCTTCATCTTCTTCATCGCTTCGGTTTCTCAACCTCAGTAACAATAATTTCACAGGTCAAATACCAAAAGGTTCCATTCCCGGCCTCGAGGTATTGGATCTTTCAAACAACATGCTTTCCGGGAAAATCCCACTAGAAATCGGGTCGTTTCATAGTCTAAAATATGTCGATCTTGGTGGGAATGTTTTGGTCGGGGAAATTCCAATCTCGATATCAAACATCACGAATTTGCAGTTCTTGACTTTGGCTTCAAACCAATTGATTGGCCCCATTCCACATGAACTAGGCAAAATGAAGAGCTTGA
This sequence comes from Hibiscus trionum, assembly GCA_030270665.1. Classification (NCBI taxonomy): domain Eukaryota; kingdom Viridiplantae; phylum Streptophyta; class Magnoliopsida; order Malvales; family Malvaceae; genus Hibiscus; species Hibiscus trionum. The sequence goes on along the minus strand of BSYR01000024.1, from coordinate 30,867,071 downwards.
AGTGGATATACGTCGGCTACAACAATCTTTCGGGTCAAATTCCTGAAGAAATCGGTACGTTAACTTCCTTGAATCATCTTGATCTTGTCTACAACAATCTCACCGGTCAAATCCCATCATCCCTGGGAAATCTCAGCGAACTTCAGTATCTTTTCCTTTACCAAAACAAGCTTACAGGTCCGATTCCAAACTCCATTTTTGGACTCAAAAAGCTGGTTTCTCTTGATCTTAGTGATAATTCATTATCTGGTGAGATCTCTGAACTCGTAATTCACTTGGAAAGCTTGGAGATTCTTCATCTTTTCGGCAACAGCTTTACGGGTAAAATCCCGAAAGCTTTAACCGCTTTGCCTCGTCTTCAAGTGCTTCAGCTTTGGTCCAACAGATTGTCAGGAGAAATTCCGGAAAGTCTTGGAAGACGTAATAATCTCACGATTCTCGATCTCTCCACAAATAATCTCACGGGTCGGATACCGGACGGACTTTGCAGCTCGGGTCGGCTTTTTAAGCTCATCCTTTTCTCAAATTCGCTTCAGGGTTCCATCCCAAAGGATTTGAGCACCTGCACGAGTTTGCAGCGAGTAAGGCTTCAGAACAATCGTTTGTCAGGCGAATTATCCTCGGAGTTCACGAAGCTGCCTCTCGTGTACTTCTTGGATGTCTCGAACAACTATCTTTCCGGCAACGTTGGAGACCAAAAATGGGACATGCCATCCCTTGAAATGTTGAGCTTGGCCGGAAATGGGTTTTCAGGGAAGTTGCCACTTTCATTCGGAAGCCAAAAGATTGAGGTCTTGGACTTGTCGAGGAGCGGATTTTCAGGTACTATTCCACGTAGTTTTGGAAGCTTAACGGAGTTAATGCAATTAAGCCTAAGTGGAAACAAGCTGATCGGTGAAATCCCCGAGGAGTTATCATCATGCAAGAAGCTTGTGAGTCTAGACTTGAGCCATAACCAACTCAGCGGTCCAATTCCAACAGGTTTCGCTGAAATGCCGGTTCTTGGTCAGCTTGACTTGTCGGAGAATCAATTATCCGGTGAAATACCACAGCAGTTGGGGAAAATGGAATCGTTAATTCAATTGAACATTTCTCACAACCATTTACAGGGTGGTTTGCCGTCAACCGGAGCCTTTCTTGCTATAAATTCAAGTGCAGTGGCTGGTAATGATCTTTGTGGAGGAGACGAAACGAGCGGTTTACCACCATGCAAAAGGGTTAAGAATTGGTGGTTCTTTGTTATTTGTTCTCTCGTTGGGTTAGTTTTGCTTACTGTTGCTGCTTTTGGCTTCATATTCATTCGACGAAGAAACAACTTGGTGCTGAAAAGGGTGGAAAGCGAAGACGGAATATGGGAATTGCAGTTCTTTGATTCCACCGCTTCGAAGTCGGTAACAGTCGATGATATCACACTCGCCGCAAAAGAAGCCAACGGTATATGCAGAGGCAAGTCGTTTGTGGTGAAAGAAATGAAGGAAGTGAACTCAATTCCGTCGACCTTTTGGTTTGAAATCAGACGACTCGGCAAGCTTCAGCATCCGAACATTGTTAATCTGATCGGAACGTGTCGGTCAGACAAGGCTGCATATTTGGTTTACGAGTACATAGAAGGGAAACTATTAAGTGAAACCCTTCACAGTTTAACCTGGGAGAAGAGGCGAAAAGTCGCTATGGGGATTGCCAAAGCTCTACGGTTTTTGCATTCCTATTGTTCGCCAAGTGTAATCGTCGGAGACATATCACCGGAGAGAGTTATCGTCGACGAAAAAGATGAACCTCGGTTACGGTTGAGCCTTGCCGGGCCGCTTTCCATAGCGAACAAGCCCTCCATCTCTTCGGCGTACGTTGCCCCAGGTACGTGAATAATAGTAGTAATGTACATACATAGTACTATATTCTATAGCTCTTTTTTACTTGAAATTTTCCCTGTTTGACTGTGTAAAGTAATAGTCCAATATCAGCTTCATTATGTAATTCTGTCGCATCTGAAAACATTTTCTTGGCAAAATATTGATCAGTCAAAGATATTATTATTATGTCTGGCTCTTAGATACTTCAAACAATAACTTTTAAGATTAATATTTTATACACACAGACGGTGGAAACTAAAAGTTTCTACAAGCGCTTTAGTTTCTACAAACGTCTTAATTTTAGGGTATAGGGAGTTAGTTTAGGGTACAGGTTTAGGGGTTTAGGTGTAGGGGTTAGAATTTAGGGATAGTTGTTTCAATTTAAGGTTTAGTGTTATAATTTAGGGTTTATAGGTTAGGGTTTAGTTTTTAGGGTAATATGGTGAGGATTTAGGTTTTAATCTATAAACCCTAAATCTTAAATTAAAACAACTATACCTAAATTCTAACCCCTGTACCTAAACGGCTAAATATTATACCCTAAACTAACTCCTTATACCCTAAAACTAAAACTAAGGCGCTTGTAGAAACTTTTAATTTTCACCGCTGTGTATAGAATATTTATCCTAACTTTAAAAAGTATATTTTTTTAACATTGGGGTTTTTAACTAGTTGGGTAAACTTTTTTAGCCTTTCTGCAAGCTTTACTAATGAAACTTGCACGTGCATGCAAGCCAGCTAATGTTTTCTTGCATATTTTCCCTCTGTTGGCAGAAGCTAGAGAAAGCAAAGATATGAGTGAAAATAGTGATATCTATGGATTTGGCCTCATTTTGATTGAATTATTAACGGGGAAAAGCCCCGCGGATGCTGAATTTGGAGAGAAACACCAAAGCATGGTAGAGTGGGCCCGTTACTGCTACTCAGATTGTCATCTTGATCTGTGGGTTGATCCCATGATCAAGCAGCCAGGCCATGCAACCAACGTCAACCAGAGCCAGATCGTTGAAGCCATGAATCTAGCTCTACATTGCACCGCCGGCGACCCCATGGCTCGGCCATCCTCAACCGACGTGTTCAAAACTCTACAATCCGCTTTCAAGATAACTTCTTGTGTTTCAACCCTCAAGTTTTCTTCAGCTGTCTAGGCTTTCTAATAATAATTGCTCCATATAGCATGATTTTGTTCTGAATTTTTGGTTAATTTCCCTTTTGTTTTCCCATGGTTTCGAGTTATAAGCTCTTAAAATGATTGTCATCACTCAAATGTTTTGTTTGATGGTATGCTGAATACATACTGTTGAATGTAAAATTGTAGATAATTTAAATGCCTTCATATATGAATTACATTTCCTGTTTCTTCAGTAATAATATGGTTTATGAGCATGATTCATGGTCTAATTACAGCTTGTTTTTAAACTTGAAAATGGCATTTGATTAGATAGAATTCACATGGATTTGGAGTTGTGGACTCAACATCATGGCCTACTTCCTCCACTTTCATTTCCTTTTGTCTTCCCTTATTCCTGTAGGAATTTATGCCCCTTTTTTCTTTACACTTTTGTTTGTAATATTAGGCTCAAAAACACTGCTATCTGCTCTTTCATGCCATGGATTATGTCATGCTTTATGATCCGAGTTAAAAAAAGTTGTTCACTTTCTCGTTTGTAATTACCAAGTTTTTGACCATGTCACTTAAATCTTTGAGTGGGATTCTGATTTTCTACAAGGACTTGCAAAATATCTTCTGTTCTTTATCCGGAGACGGCAACGCACGCCTTGTTTGTTCTTTCTGCCTATATTTGTTTAATATAACACATGGTTGCCTACACCAAAAGTCAAAAGTTATATTCACAGTTCACAAAGGGAATTGGTTCTGCATAATTAGATCGATTCAGAAATATACATGTCCATGTTTGACCCTTTTGGGAGTTTGGTTTGCATGTGAAAGTTTTGCTTTCAACGGCAGTGAAACTGTGAAAGGCTTGGTTTCACGCCCAGCTGCTATCGATTAGGTCAAACAGCTAGAAAACAGGGACATTGCTCATGCTGAAAGGGGACCAGTACTCTCTGTAATAAAAGTCCTGATGTTCTTGATGATGATATTGTTTGTCATATTGTCGGACCACTCTTTTACTATCCCATATTCATATGTACAAAAGCAAGCTTCTAAAAAAATGCCTGCCCTTTTATCCTTTATACTTGACAGGCAATGATCAAAGGATTTTAATATTCCAATGTCTGCAGCTCATGATGTTATAAGAAAAGAAAAAGAAAAGAAAACCCTATTTGCAGAAGAAAAAAAATCACCTAGTGTTTGAAGTTTGAACAGCTAATGTTTGATAAATTAAGAGTTTGATTGTTGATAGTTTAAATGAGATGGGGCTAGCTCGTTTCTTTTCTAACCTTTCTTGTGACAAACTTTTGCCTTCAAAGTGGCAATGATGATGTTGAAGGGTTTTCTTTTTTGTTTTTCATTCTCTGTAAGCAATGATGGCATTGACAAAAACCCTTTTTTTTCTTTTCTCTTTTCTTTTGCCCAATGAGAACTTATGGGGAGGAGATGAGCTCACATTGTTGGAAGATTCCATCACTAAAGCATTAAAAATTTACAAAAACTTTGGTGATATTTCAAGGAGCAAACCAGCTCAGTTTTGCTGGCACAGATACGATTTTTGAAATGTTGTCTTAAAAAGCTTGGAGATACTATCAATTATGGTTTTTTCTTGGAGACCATGCAAAAGTCTCTTCCATCGGCTGCTTTCTTCTATACAAAAAAGCTCCTTTTTTTCTTTAAAATTCTTGTTTGATTCAATGGGGGCATGGTTGCTGATCTTCTCTTTGAAAGTTTTGCCTACATATCTCATCAACAACCCACTTACAATATATATGGATTTCTTGGTATGCGAGAGATGAAAAGTAGGCCAATTCTTTAATAAACATGGAGGGAAAAGGATCTTAATGGTCAAATTTGCTTTACCACTATAGGTCAGTTCATGGAAGCAAGGTCTTGAGGAGCAGAAGGATATGGAAGATTTGATAATCATATAAGTTTTTTAGTGGTAGTCTTTAGCAAAGCACATTGTAAGTTGGGAGGATCACAAATTCTGTCTTCCAATTGTACAACAAAAGGGGTGAAAAGGGTCAGGCTCAGACTTGAATCTGCAGCCAAAGAATCAATAAAGATAGGTTCATCATGGTGGGGTTGATACTTGATTGTTCATTATCTGATTTTACACACATCAATTTAACTTTTTGTTTATCCAGCAATAACAGATTTGACTGATGCTTTGCCATTTAAGGGACATAATCTAGATTCCATGTTAGATGCTCAACTTCTTGTTCCTGTGGGAAACCAGTAATTGTCACAGCCAAATGACATGCATACACATCAGTACTTTGTATGGATCAAGTAAACAAGAAAATATTACTGGTAAATGGCTTTTAAGCACTGAGAAAGGAGGAGCGAAAAATGGAAAACATAAAACGGGCCATTCGATACCGATCAATGAATTAAGCATGAAGCAAATACAAAAAATGGGGTTATAATCGAGGCCCCCCGGGGATGCCATTCGGTTCAACATCCTTATAACAGTATCATTTCATCACCAGTTAAAGGTTTCTGCAAATTGCAAGGACTAAGTAAATGGAAAGGGAAGTTCTTTTAATCTAGATGTTACTCTAAATCCTATCTTCTCTTCTAGTTTTCATACAAAAGACCAGTTGATGAACATGAAGCAGATACAATGAGCATTTTCTTCATCATTTACCACTTTCCAAGCGACTGCTCTCTCATAGGAGATTGGCCTCCCCATGCTTGACAAGCAGATGCCACCTCGAAGACACATAAAACCCTGTTCAACCATATCAACCATTAGTATCAACCTCATAAGTTGATTGTGTTTCAATTATTGATTTTAAAGAAAATGCTACTCATATGTACCTGCTGCATCACTTGTGGGAATTCCGCAAATAGAGCTTTCCTTCCGTTGTCATCGAAAATTTTCTCCAAAGTTATGTCCTGAAGTGCTACCAAGGTTGTTTCAAGCATGTCAAGTCCTGCTTGATTAGCGAATGTAAAAACTGGTAGTGCCTGCATATATTACCAAGTAGGTTATATTCTGTATAACGCAAGGTGTAGCAAAGAAGACAATTTTCAGAATATCATAGAACTAGATCGGGAGAAATGGGAATGAGAAAAGTTTAAGCAACTACCTTCAAAGAGCAGCATAAAACTGCGTCGGTGTGATGCCAAAGTGTTTTTAGAATGGATTCACTTCCTTCGTATTCCAGCAGCTCCACCCCGAGATAGCACCTGCAATGAGAGGAACAATCCGAAAATAGTGGTTAGCTTGAGTCTGGAATGACATAATTGGCATTAACAAACAACTAAGGATTAGGTTCATAATTTAGAGAAACAAAAATGAATAAAAGGGACTTGACTGACACACCTATAGCTCTGACAAATCCAACGAGCAAGCGTCTGTGCTTCAGGAGTACCAGGAGGTGTCTGAAAACCAGCATGGGAGCCGAGATGGGAGGGAGAGAGTGCCAATGCCACCCTTTGAACAGAGGCAATAATACTACGAACATATTGCCGAGCCATGGTAGCCACATTTTCTTGAAGGTGGATCTCATACACAAATTGGAATGCTATTGTCATCACAGACTTCGCACTTCCATAACGACCAGAATTATCACCTGTTGGTCTGTTTCCAACAGCTCTAACTTCAAGAGTTGAGGCAAGGTCGAGCGTGCGATTTGGACTGGATGCATCCTACATAAGGTTTAAATTCTTCTAGTAAGAAACTAACTTGAACAAAATTAAACAAGAAAGAAAAACAAAGTGATAACATAAACAAAATTTTAGATAGTATCGTGCATGTTAAAAAATTACCATTCCAGAATCAAGAGGGATGATGCGAAAACCGGAAGGAATAATAGGCGCATCATCAGAGAATGAAGCATCAATGGGGGCAAAGATGAGTTCAGCACAAGTTCCAACTGCACTCTCATCAACTCCACTACAAAACTGAGAGATACATACAAGGAAAAACATAAATTACCAATAAAACAAGAGCTATAGGAAGAAATGGAAGAATGGGAACTAAATATAACATCAGTTGAGGGATTGTTGGTGAAAACTTAAGTACCTGCAAGAGGAAGATATCACCGGGCATGATCATGTCCTCCCGATAGTGGCCCATATTTTCAACCTTAATAACCTCCATGAACTGCAACAAAAAAATGAGGAGCAATCAGCAAAAAAAATACTTTATGCCTATTGAAACCAAGGATAATACTGTAATGGGCAAAATTCAGCAAAAAAAAAATACTTACCTCTTCATGCTCAATAGTGTGAGCTAGTGGAAGAATGATCTGACCACCAAAACTTCCACCTCGAGCTACTGGCAAACCACAGGGGCCAGCTTTGACAGCAGCAGCAGAGTAAGCATCAATACCACTGTCCGCCCACTCTGATCGATGCTCTCGCAAGAATCTGAGAAGTATTGCGGGTGGCACATTCTACAAATAGAGCCAAAGCACAGGTTCATAAAAAAGAAACATATTTGATAAGATTAATAGTTGAAGAAGCTATAATATGTATTGCTTCGGTTTTGGTCTGTTATGCTCTTCTCATGTCAAACATGAATGGATTATCCATTTTTATTTATTTATTTTGATAAAAGACTACGTGTATCCATGAATCTTTATTGTTGTCATGTGATCAAAACATTGAGAAGAAAAAAAACATTTGTTTTGTTTCATATCTCTAGATCTTCTGCTGTTATTGACAAATTTGCAACGCATTTAGCAGCTGACCTGGAGTAACATGGATGCTTTAGCACATAGAACTGCATTGCCCATTGAAGGAAATCCATTGCCATAAGGAAGATTTATGTCCATCGTCTTTCCAGGAGATGAGTTCACAAGGAGGGTAACATCATCAACACCATCACTTTCCAACATAGACCATCCTTCATCGGTAAATCCATTAACAGCCTCATTAAATCCCCTGGACAACAGAAATTGTTAGATTCCATGGTATCCATTTAAAAAAAAGAATTCTGAAGTTCATGATGAACATACTTGTTCAACTTTTGACTAAGTGCACGAAGGGCAGCAGGTCTTCTCCCCCATCCAGTGACATTTGGCTGAGATATTTCTTGCGAAATCTGCCTCAAATGACGCAAGGCCTGCACAAGTTCCGAATCCAAGGTTGTATCCTTAACTACTCTAAGCATTATCTTGGCACTAAATACGAGTCTACATCTCTAGACATTTTTGTAAAAGCTGTAAATACAGATGCAAAGAATAGTCTTACCGCCATTGTTGTCTTCTGAGCAAGTAATGTTGAGGATTCATAAAGAGGGCGCAACACTTCAGGAACACTCCAAGGCTGCATATAAGCAAGTAGAAAACTGAATTTTTTGCCTTTTTCGCAAAAAAGAATGCATATGTTTTCAAAATCGAAGCAAGGTTAATTTACATACCTCCAAATCCATGTGATCAACTATGTGAATGATGGATCCTCCACCTTCACAAGGTCTAATCAAATAACCACTAGGCAATAATTCTGCTCTCACAAAATTTGCTGCTGGCGGCATACTTGGACCATTCTGAGTGTTGTTAAGTGATCTTTCACATATCTAAGCAGCATATCACATTTATAAAAATCAGAATATAAAAACTTTTCTGACTACATTAAGTCAAAGGAATAGCAGAAGCTCTATAGGCAACACACATACCACAAGACTACCATCCTCCAAAACAGATGTATAGCGCAGCAACCAAAAGTCTCGAGCTGGTGCTAATGTTGTTGGGGCATAGATCTAAAAGAAGGCAACCGAAATTCAGAACTTTTACCACAAGGAATTGCACCATTAATTTCAGACTTGAGTTACAGATTAAATGGACAAGAAATGAGAGTCTGGCTAACCTGCATATAAAGCAGTTCAATGGTTCCACCATTTGCAGTGGACAGCACGTTTATAACTTCCACAGCTCGGCAATCACGATACCATGAAGGCCGATCTTTAAGGATTTCTGCGACCTACATGAGGAAAAATCATCAGTTGGTTCTCCAAATTTGAGCCAAGAAAAGAAATCTCCTCTCAACAGGAAGCAAAAACGAACTTACTCTTGTAGGATCAAGTCCCACAAGTCCGCATGCACGTGCTGCCACACCACTGCGACCATGAGAAATTGCAACGATTCCAATGGAATCCGGACCAGGCTGCAGAGATAAGGAAGATATGAGCATATAGTAGTAGGCAAAATTGGCGCAGGAGTCTGAAATCAGGATCAACCATGAAAGTTTTACTGCGGCTAGATCTTTTGTTAACTAGCATATTGACATTAGATTAACCATTACCTAGGTACAATCTGCCTGGAATCTGGATAATGTTACAAAAGAAAGCAGCATATCATATGTACCTAACAATTTCTCCATTCTCATATTAATCAATATTAGTTAATTATTAACCATCCATAAGAAAAAGAACTTTCCCGGAACATATTTTTGGAAGCCAAATAGTTTTCCTAAAACCAAAGAACTAGTTTTATTTTTAAAAAATTTAACTCGTATGGGAAACATGGAAATATTAGTAACCTATAGAGAAATGGGACACGGGGGTTGTCCTCGATATTGACATAACAAATATGTGTTTTGATGTTGCTTAGAAGATTAGCAAGATTTTATGCTTCATTTTAGATGAGATTTTCCTCGATAATGACAAAGAATAATGGAGTGTAATAGTGTATATAGTTTAATAGTAATAACAAAGAATAAAGGTATAATGACAGTAGAGAGAGAGACAGCAGTTACCTTCATCCCAGGCATTTGGACCCACTCGACAGCAGTTCCAGTAGCCTTTGAAAGAAACTCTGTTAAAGTTTCCTCTGCAATGGACAAAAGTCTGGAAAGCAAAACAAAGCACATAAGGCGCATAAGCAAATATACAGCAACAAACAAAGGTTTATTTTTTATAGAGAAACGAGGAACGAAAGGGACATAACAATGGGAGTAAAACAGTAAAAAAAAAATCCCACTAACCCTGCAGGGCTGGCATCCCTTGGTGGATGCTGAGGAGTCAAATGGTGTTGACCACTCGTCACCACTGATTCACAGCTTGTATCCGTGGTGGCTAGAGTCGTCTGCAACCACAACAAATCCACCACAATTAACAAAAAAACATAATTCAAAGCAAATCAAACACGTCAAAAGGGAAGATGAAGTTCATACATTTTGAGTCTGTTGGCGGAAATAGCTGTTTTCATAAACAAGATGTGAGACTTGCTTTTGTAACCTGTCATTCTCCTCCATTAACAGTTTATTCATGGCTGTCAACTTCCTATTCACAGCTTGGAGGCGTGATGATTCTTTTCGTTGTTTTTCTCTACATCTGAAAAAAAATTATCAAAAAAGACTCAATAAGTTACAGCATATCAGATTCATGGGTAAAGTTGATTACTTGATTTAGATGAGTGGAAAAATATGTACCTGCGATTTTGGAACCAAACTTTAATCTGTTTGGGCTCGATGTTGGAGAGGATGGGACACTCACGAATGAGCTGCTGGCGACGCATGGAGCTAGGCTTAGGACACTCATGGTAGAGACGTTCTAAAGCTTCGACTTGCTCCGGCGTGTACCGTACATACTTGCCATTATCCATTGCTATCTTGGTCCCTTCTTTGCAGGATGAAGTCACCGCCATCATCAAGTCTAGAATCCCTTCGAAACCAACAACAACTAGTTTCAGTATAAATACATGGAGTAGTAAAAAGTTAAAAACTAAAAAGACGTAGTGGGATAAGATTAATTACACTGTTCTCTTCTCCGGGAACTAGAAAACACCAACGGATCACCGGTGTGGCTTCAAAGATCCATTCTTTGAATTGTCAAAAAAGAAAATGAAAGAACTTTCTCCTTGTATAGCAAGTTCTGAGCTTTGGGTAATTCAGAACATGTTCAAAAAAATACCAGAAACGATGAGGCTTCTCTATTTTGTTTGGATGTGGTGTTATATATGAAGGGGAAAAGATTGGTTTTTTTTCTTCTAAAAAGGAAAAGAGAGAGAAAGAGAATGAGGGATTGATTTGATACTGGGGAAAATAGGCATGGGTGATAAAAGGCAAGGAGAGAGCCCCCTTAATACCTGACAGAATATCAGACTTTGTTTTTTGTTTTCACATCTCAAATCTCAAATCTCAAATCATAAAAATACTATTACTTCTGCTGCTGCTTTCTTTTTCCTTTATCAAAGCAAGCAACTTAAACAGACCGTCTCTTCGGTCTCGGTGTGTCTAAAATATGCAATTAAGTCTAGAATATCCCAGATAAACTTGTTAGGATCCACACTCCCAGTTCCAGCGCGTGTTCGTCACAATTTTCTTTTTTTTGGAAATAATTGAGAAATTACCCATTAATAATTGGATAAATATTTTATACACTAGCAGTGAAAACTAAAAGTTTCCACAAATGACTTAGTTTTAGGGTATAAATAGTTAGTTTAGGGTATAGGGTTTAGGGATTTAGGTGCAGGGGTTAGAATTTAGGGATAGTTGTTTCAATTTAAGGTTTAGGGTTATAATTTAGGGTTTATAGGTTAAAACCTAAATCCTCACCATGTTACCCTAAAAACTAAACCCTAAATTATAACCCCTACACCTAAGGCGCTTGTGGAAACTTTACCGCCAATGTATAGGATATTAATCCTTAATCTAAACACTTTACACTTTATATAAATCGAACAATTTCTACCTAAAGTGAAGGGAAGAAATTTTTTTGCTCTTAGTAGATCTTGAATCCACAACCTATATGAAGGGAAAAGTATCAAACAAGAGCTTAACCAATTGCTTTAGAAATGGTTGATATAAATAAATAAATATAATTTTAATCATTGTAAATGAATAAATAAAGGATTAATATCCTATACACAGGCGGTGGAAACTGAAAGTTTTCACAAGCGCCTTAGTTTTAGGGTATAGATAGTTAGTTTATGATATAGAGTTTAGGGGTTTAGGTGTAGGGGATTAGAATTTAGGGATAGTTATTTTAATTTAAGGTTTAGGGTTATAATTTAGGGTTTATAGGTTATGGTTTAGTTTTAGGGTGATATGACGAGGATTTAGGTTTTAACCTATAAACTCTAAATTATAACCCTAAACCTTAAATTGAAACAACTATCCCTAAATTCTAACCCACTACACCTAAACCCCTAAACCCTATACTCTAAACTAAATCTCTATACCCTAAAACTAAGGCGGTTGTGGAAACTTTCAGTTTCCACCGCCTGTGTATACAATATTTATCCATAAATAAATTATTATAAGCTACTAATTGAGCATATTTTATACGAGATGTAAATTCAAAATATTTTGAACAAAATACACAAATAATTTGAAATATAAAAATCAAACCTTAACATTTAAGATACTAAAAATATATGAATGGTTTACCAACAACCATTGATTCAGTGACATTAGAAATTTTTTTTATAAAATTTATTCTAACTTTAATATTATGAGTGGAACAAATTGAATTGAAAGAAATATTCTCGTATTGAAATTTTATAGTACTCAATATACATAAAGGGTTTAAATTTTAATATAATTATTTCATATATAACTCGAATCGTGGATGCATCATTAACAGAAACTTTCATAAGTATAACGTATAATATTTTCTCATGATTATAAATTGTAACAAAGAATCTCTCACATCTTTACATTTATTTTTCAAGATAATTATATCATACACATAAATAGATTACAACAAAATTATAAATACAATACAATGATATTTAAAATAACTGAAAAAAGGCAGGCATGAATGTGCATGGGTCGAGAATAAAGAGGACAGAAAATTATGGAGGGGTTTGCATGCGGCCTCGACTTCTGAATTCACCACCTTTCCTCTCTCATCCTCATCATCACTCTATATGCTATTTAAAGATTTATCAGCATAGTTATTCGATTATAATTTTAATTAGGGATGGACGTAAAACTTTAAGTTAGGTGATGGCGAATTTTATAAAACATAATTAATGGGAAATGGTGACAATTGAGATGACTAGATTAGTCAGCAAAGTGAAAACTATAGGTTATCAACAAAAGAAGGAAGAAAATGTTTAGTTTTGGACTAAATTTTTCAAAGTTGATAATCCGTTTTTAAGACAAAGAATTGGCAAAGGAATTGGGACCATCTATGTATATTGTTGAACGAGTCAAAGCCTCTTCCATGTTAATTGAAGATCAAATTACTTGAAAATGGAAAATCAAAATAATAGTAATTGGTTAAAACCCCAAGCAATGGCAGACCAACGTAAGTGGTGTTTGATTCTTTGACTACCCGCACCCTTAAGTAGAATTTAATCCCACTATCAATCTTAGTCCAAGAATACGCGTCTCTACTTTCATACACTTTTGTCATTTTCAGATGTATGAATTTCGTCGGTTTTGAGCTTGCACGAGTCTTTGAATTAATCAAATTCATGGTGTTAGATTTTTTTTGAAAGCTAAGGTAATTACAAGTAGTATCTGTTCTGAATATATACTTCAAATCATTTGACAATGCATGCTCAATCACCCTGCTGCAGCTGCTGGTGCTCAAACCCGTGACCTCTAGAAACAATAACCGTTCTCTTAACCACTGAAGCAAGTTGGTTCGTGCTCATGGTGTTAAATTTTAAATTCAATTCTAGAATTAATTTAGGTTTTCATAATTAACTTTTCTTTCAATCAAAGATAGGTTAACCAAGTGTGGGTGTGAGCTTAAAAGACAAGGTGGGATGGGACATAAATGGCTTAACATAAAAGAAGGGGTGGAAAGTGATTTAATGTTGTTTAGTGGTAAATACTTTAATATTTTTAATTTAACTTTAAACTCATGTTGCAGTATGTCAACTGCTACTATTAAAAAATTAAGGCCCAAGGCCCAAGGGGGGATGGTGAAAGTGTTAGCATACCCCGCCACTCGCGCTTGTTCCATTAAAAGCGGTGCCACTAAGAAGATTGCTCTAATTTTATTTTTTTTGAAAGCTCGGGGGAACAAATAACAGCTTGACAGGTGGACCACAAGTGAGTGTATCGTGAGTTTGACGCCAGCAGACCAAATCCTTGGGGTAGGGGGGAAGTGGTCCCCGCACGCGTGAAGACTCACCCCTTTCGCTTTACAACGTGCTCCCTAGTCCTCACCACTCAACAGCTCAGGTGTACGGTGTACCCCCTTTTTTTTCCTACGGTAAAAACATCGTATAAGCATGTTCCGGGAGCAGAAAGCAACTGGAGTGATAAAATGGATATCAAATACTAATGTGTTATGCCCGTTTAACTTTTTTAAGTGAAAGGAAGAAGTCTTTTTAACTTTTAAAGAGCAAATTAAATCCACTAATAAAGCGACAAGGCTAAAGAAAATCCACTAATAAAGTGACAAGGCTAAAGAAAATGGTCCAGAAAATCATGTCTATTTTTTTAGGAGTTAATTCCAAACATTTACATGGTTTAAAGGGTGAGCTTAGAGAATTTGGTCTTTGAAATTCCCATTATTCTGTCCCCACCAATCTTCATTAGTTTTAAATCTAATGCGTTGTTAATCTTATAGTTTACGACTCAGAATTAAATGGTTTTTGTGAAAAATACGTATATTATTTTGTTAAGAGATATATAGTCATAAAGAAAAATACAAAGTGCTCCCATGTGGGTGGCATTACAAATGAAGGAGAGTGCACAAAAATTAAGAGAGGTCGTAATATATTGCTGCTGCCAGTGGCAGTGGAAGAAGAATCAAGAAATAATAAAATCGCAAGAGCATGGTGTATGTGGTTTGTAGTTTAATGACTTTGTGAAGAAGCAATGGCACGCGAAGCACAAAGTGAATGGGGGAGGAGTGGGACGCCCGACAACCCAAGGACAGCGGCAGTGTCCACTCAACGGCGCGGAAACAGAGGATTTTGGCCCTTGCTCATTTCCTACTGTCAATTACCCTTTTCATTAAAAAAAACACAGAATATACCGTGGCGGCACTTTTTTTTTGATAAAAAAAAACACACAAAGTTATTAAACTACTCCATCTATTAAGTAGTAGCTGCTTAACTGCTCCTTCAAACTCTATATTGTTTGCTTTCGCAAGTTTGATAATAAAAAATGATTAAAAAAGTAACTGAGATTTGAATCTGAATTGCAAACCCACCCATATTAGCATCACTCAAAGGGTAGAGGGCTAGAGGCCATGAGCGTACGTACTAGTCTACTTCAACTTATGAGCAGGCTTACAAGACCATGTCAACTATGCACATTCGAAAGCCCAAAACTGCTCTAAATACAGAATAGTTTTTAAGCTAAACTACCCACCTATTCATGTGTTTCCCTTTTTTTTTTTTTTGGTAAAATAATAACTGGTGACCAAAACAAAAACACGGAAATAGGTGAGATACCAAATAGGTAGTTTACCCTAATGACTAGTTATATCGCTACTACATTTCAATATGATTATGAAGCACGTTTCATAGGCTAATTTATTATTCCATTATATATAATGCGTATTCCAAAACATTAAGATATTTTTCATATTCCACCTTGTGTCTGTCAAAAAATGTCAAACGTGCCAAAAAAAATCCACCAATCAAATGCAGAAGACAAAAAGTGAACTCACAGGAATATTAACCTACACTTTGTAAATTATCCAGGAAGCTCGGTTTAATCACTACTCTTTAGGTGTACACACAAGATGTGGGAATCAAGAATGTAAGTCTGTACGTGACTGCCAGGTATAGCCTTACATGAATCACCTATTTTCCATTTACATATCCAAGGAGAAGCCGGTCGAGTTCAAAATGGTGAGCTAGAAGCCGCTGCAACACAAACAACATCCAAAAACAAATTATACAATAAACTCGAATAAGAATACACGAGTGCTGAACATACAATGTCAAGCACCAACTGAAAAGACATAACACAGATTTTCATTTGCTTATTTCACTTGTTTCACAAGATTTGCCTGTATATACGCACCGACAACATGGGCATTACCGTAGTTATAGGAGGTGTAGGCATTGCTTCAAAATTGAACTCAGGAAAGCGTGAAACCTCTGTAGCATTTTCAAATAGTATATAGGTAGGAAGTTGTCCCATGCTCGCTGTGAATACAAGATTCCCACGTAAATTCATTACAATTAACATTTACAATAAGTAGTACAGGATCCAAAACTTACTGAGCTCTCTTCAGAATTCATATATGTTACTCACCTCCAGGAGAGATTCCAAATTTTTCTGCAGCATTTGGGAAAAGTCCAAGATCAACTATTCCGAACGATAGGTTTTTGTTTGAGTATCTGAACAAAGTCAACATTGAGTACTATTAGAAACTTATTAATGACAATAGACCAGCAAAGAAGATAATTTTGGAAACCAACATACGTGATAGACAGCTCAGGAAAACACCGACTGGTACGTCTGCAACCAGATGAAAATGAGGCTCGGAATTCTACCTGCCAAAAGCAAGGTTATTACCCACGAAAAAAATGGGGCATCAAGTTCATTAAGAGATAATAAAATTGAATTTCGTAATTGAATGTTGACTTTTGTAGAATCAAAAGAACTTCGCTTACAAATCTACTTCTTTAAGTTGAATTTTCCCTATACAAAGTAGCTTCTTTAAGCATAAAAGAGCAATGTCGGTGCTTTAACCGTCTTCGTACATAACGTCAATGTTCCCCTTATATTGTTCAAGAATTACCACTAATTAATGAGTAAGACATGATATGGCCTTGATACCACTTAAATGCAGGTTATAAGTTATAACTATTCCGTAAGTCCCAAGAGCATCCAATTGTAAAAAGAGATCATCGTATACATTATTGAACCTTAAAAATCTAAGGGGAAAAAAATCGGAACCAACCAGCCAAAATCTTGATGTGTTCCCTTCAGTAAGCAAGGCTTCCAATTGCAATGGTGTAAGCTTACTTGAAGAACCTATAAAATACAATTCATATACAAAAGAAACAGCATTCTTATCAAAAATGGCATGCTAGTCATTCTAAAGGGGGAAAAGATTCAAAATTTATTAGTACCAACTACCAAGTTTTTCGAAAGGCGGTTGTTGTGCTAAAACATACATAACTGAAAAAATAAAACACAATGTCATCATAAATCAGCAATTTTTAAAGGGCTAACAATCAGTGCATAAAATTACCATAACAAGATAAGCAAACAATAATACCTGAAAACACCACTATATACCACAAAGTCAAGTGATAGTCCATTATTAGAGTAAGGGCAATAAGAAAGATCTGAGAAAAGGGAATATTTTAGATGCAAATCGAATCCAATAAAATGAAACAAATAAGCAAATAAATGGGTCAGCTAACCTTTCCACAAAACAATGTATCGGCAATAAAACCCTCCCATGCTTCTTCTCTTGTCATCTGTTTGCAAAGCATAAAAAAACAGTCCATCATATTTTCAAAGAAATTATTTTCGTAAGTTACTCTGGTTACCTTGTATGCTGCCAGCATCAAAAAAGCCAAAATCGCTTGAATTTCCTAAATCCAAAACAAGAAAATTAGCCATCTGTTAAGGTTATAAAAAAATAGGGATTCTTTGGTGAAAAAGAAAGAGTGAACCAGTAGGGGGGGATGAGAAATTACCCTGTGAAAGAGATGTTGAGTGATTTGAGGGGAGAGGACATTAGCGGCAGAGCTCCGAACGATGAAATAAGAGAAGAAAGCGAGAAAATGGAAGAAATAATACGGCTCTCCTACCATTTGATTCAACCACTCCATTATATTGTTTTGTTTCTTCATTTTCTTTTTTTCACTTTTCTTGCTTTTCAGTGATTGGATCTGACTCGGATTAAGAGCTTCGGTTTTCTATTACAGATTCCGCCATTTTTGTTTCCATCAAAGTTGAATGAAATAACTGTTTTTCGTATGTGACGATTTCTGCCGAGGAACTACAAACCCCGATAGCAAACAGGAAAAAAAATGGGGAAAAACGAAAACCCTTGGGCTTCATGGCCCAAATATTGAACATGAATTCAAGTCCTAGTTTTTTTTTTTTTTTTTTGCAAAGGGAGAGGCCTGAAACTACTGGGCGGGATTGGGCTTTTAGAAGAGATACTTTGTTATGGTTCGCCACTTCATTGAGCAATTAAAAAAGAGAAATATTTTGTTAAATAAAAAGTTTAAAACTCAATTGGATAGTTATAATATTTTAAAATTTTGTTTTTATAATATTTTGAAATTTTAATATGATTAAGTTGATTTTATAGTTATAAAATTATATAAAATGACATTATTTAAAAATATATAATTAACAAGTGTCCTAGTGGAAAAGCGGATAATGTTCATCCTAAGAGATACGAGATTAAATCGCTCTGTCTACAAGATATACGAGCATTGTCAAATGGTTAAAATTCTGTATAATTAATACATTATTTTTAGTTAATTTCATAGGATAAATATTTTATACACAGGCGGTGGAAACTGAAAGTTTCCATAAGCGCCTTAGTTTTAGGGTATAGAGAGTTAGTTTAGGGTATGGGGAGTTAGTTTAGGGGTTTAGGTGTAAGTGTTAGAATTTAGGGATAGCTGTTTCAATTTAAGGTTTATGGTTATAATTTAGGGTTTATAGGTTAAAACCTAAATCCTCGCCATATTACCCTAAAAACTAAACCATAAACCTTAAATTGAAACAACTATTCCTAAATTCTAAACCCCTACACCTAAATTCTAAACCCTAAACTAACTCTCTATACCATAAAACTAAGACGCTTGTGTAAATTTTCAGTTTCTACCGCCAGTGTATAGGATATTAATCAAATTTCATAAATTATGTTTATTATTTTAAAAAAAATTATAGCCCTTACGAGAGGGTGGGTGAATGAACAAAAAAAGAGTGAAGGGGGTCGGTGATTCAGTGTTCTAGCAAAATGGGAATAAGTATAAGCAACCATCCCGAAATGAAAAACGATAACGTCCCGACCCACGTGAGATGTCTCGAGGGACGGTGGATGTTAGACACATGTGTCATCAGTATTCTCACGTGACCATCCGGCACGTGTCCTCACGTTATCGCGAAACTATATGCTAAAAGGAGCACGATAATATCATCTCGTTTGATCGAATTCGAAGCATCCGGGAAATGGAAGAAACAAAGAGGATCAAGCCACGTGGCATTTGATCACCGTCAGATCTGGCTTTTGACACGAGCCAAAGCACTCACATGGGTAGCTGACACCACCACCCTCCCGCCCTCTATCACGTGTATGTTGGACCCATTCATGCAAATCCCAATTAAAATAACTAAGTGAGTAAAAAAAATGAAGAAAAAAGTCTGTTAAACGGAGACCTCCACGCCAAGCAATGCCTTCGGTTCTTCTTTCACTTTTTTCAGGCTTTCCTTCTATATCAAAGGTAAAATGAAAAATATATTAATATTAAATAAAAATTAATATCTTTACAGCAATAAATAAGAACAGTTAAAACCCTTATCCGCTCTTCGGAGTACAGTCGCTTCGGGATTGGTGTTATCCGCAAGGGACCCACTTCTCCGGTCTCTCCTCTTCTTGATGCTTGCCACGTGGTCATCCCAACGACGTCCAAACAGTTTGTTTCACATCGATTGCTACACCATGCAGCCGCATTTCCAAAAACGGGATTAACGACGTCATAATCATATTAATTAGCAGTAAAATTTCTCTTTCGTTTCCTACGTGGCTGTATGAGTTGAAAAATAGTGAAAAGCAAGTTGGCAGCTCCTTCTTCTATAAATCCTGGCCGTTCAATTAATCAAGTTTAGCTGTAATAATCGTGCCAGAGAATGGGCTTTGAATATAATACCCGAATTAGCAGGTGAAATTAAAAAATTAACTTTAAAGAGCGAATATCAGAGAAGAATTAATTAAAAACCATAATCGCGACTCTCGAGGGGAAATAAAGCAGAGGAATCGGGCTGTAAACTTGGATTTGAACACAATTTAAAATCTATTCTCCCCCTAATCATTGATTAATTAGTTTGTTATTACTTCTTTACCCTAATTATGCTCTGCAAATTATCTTTAATTAACTCTGACAAAAATACACAGTTTTATTTGAATTTCCCTTATTGCCCTATGTGACTTGTGAGTAAACCGGGGTTGTAAGCAATGGAGTAATGATTGTGTGCAATACGCGGTGTGTATGATTGTTGTACACTTGGGTGCTCATCACCACTCATTACCATCATCAACTATCAACGACTACACGTGCTATTAGGTTTATATCATCAACTAAAGTAAACTTGCGGGGCCCTTTCAAGGTGACCCCAGTTTGGTTAATCCTTGGTCCATATCATCATATACTGATGAATCAAATATTAAAATTTAAATGCTAATTTTTTATTAAGTTATCATATTTTAAAGATAAATATAAATATTTAAATTTATATAATATGAGACAATATGATAAAATTTTGGACTAATTTATAACGGGCGACGCACACCGCTGAACATCACTAATGCAATACATCGTTGAATACCATTATTTTTTAATGACTTTTCAATAATTATAAAAAATATTAAAGGTTCGACATGCAATTAATCATGTTTTAAAATAAAAATAGAATAAATTATTCTACGAATCATTCTTACAATCCCATCCATGGTCATATCAATTAAATAAAACTCACATTATCTTTATTTTCCACATAATATTTCCTTATAAATTAAAATTTACAAATCATCATCTTCTTCCTCATACTTCTAATATGTTTAATGAATGAAATTGTTAAAATTTCAACAAAAAAAATACAAACCATCTTCTTCCTCATACTTCTAATAGAGGTGAGCGTTCGATCGAGTCGAGTCAAAAAATTTTGAGTTATTCGAGTTGACGCATCATATTTTACAACTCAAACTTTATTTGAAATTTTTTCGATTCGAGTCGAGTGAAGTAGAGTCGAGTATTCGAGTTTCTATAAAAATTTAATTAAATATTCAAAAATTTTAAATCAATTTTTTCTTTCAAAACGAATATTTTTAAATTAACTAGAATATTTAAAGTTATTATTAAATAATCGATGTAATTTAAATATGAAAATATTAAATATTCTATTTTTAAAAATATTTGATTTAAAAGAAAAAATAATTTAAAATATTCAAATCTTTTCAGTTATTCGAGTTGACGCGTCATATCTTAAGTTAGAGGTGAGCGTTCGATCGAGTTGAGTCAAAAAAATTCGATTTATTCGAGTTGACGCGTCATATTTTACAACTCAAACTTTATTTTAAATTTTTTCGTTTCGAGTCGAGTTTTCGAGTTCCTATAAAAATTTAATTGTAATTATTTATAATGTTACCATACTTTAGAATTTTGCTTTAAGGACCAAATTGAAAGAATGCGTAAATAACGAGGGATAAATTTAGTGAATTGTTTCGAATTATGACTAAATTGATTGAATGTATAAATATGAAGGACTAAATGTGTTATTATACTAAATTTTATAACAGCCACTTAACGAGATTTAACATCTAGTTACCATTTTGTTATAAAACATAGAGTTTAATTGCCATTTTGTGATTTTTGAAAGTTTAGTTACCATTTTATTTTTTTTACCAAAGTTCAGTAACCGTCTATGTATTTTACTCAAATATATTTAATAACTAAATACATAAATTAACCCCACACTATATTGAAAATCCTTTGTATAAATTTACAACTCTTAACCAACCTTCTATCACAATTAATGACATTGACGATGTGTCTTCACCAAAGTTAAATGTTCAATTGAGGAATCACATGCAAATTGGGGAATTACTTTCATAGTAAGTACAGTGTTAAGTTGATATAATGGTGGAGATTAGTGGTAGTACATATTTTAAAAGTTTGTTTAAATATATTTTAAAACATTAATTATTAATGTATTTAAAAACTGTAGATATTGTTGTTATTATAATATTTTAAAAATATTAATTTAAATGTGTTTAAACAATGATAATTTTAAAGATATAAGTTTTGGGGAATCATGAGTATTTTTATATAAAAAAAGAACACTCTCTCAAACAAGCAAGCATTTGGGTGCAATGGCGAAAAAATTACACTCTCTAATAATTTATTTATTTATTTATCATTCCATGTATTGATTACTTTTTCATTTGTTTCGGTTCATTCTATATTTCATAAAATTTATCACATGAATTTCATTTTTTTTTAAATAAACTACTACATACAACTTTTATTGATACCATGTTTGGTAATTAACAGATAACTAAAAGCGGATTATTTTAACTTAACTAAGCTGATTGTATTAGATGATTTGACTAGCGAATTGTATTAGCTGATTGAATAAAAATGTTTGGTAAAATTAATGATAGCTTATAGCTATTTGATTTTTTAAACGAGCAAAATGACATACAAGGACATGCTTATATTATATACTTGTTTGAATAGTTTATTAGTGATTAATATTTTGTATCTATTAATATTAATTAGATTATAAAAAATATATTTTTGATATAACATTACTAAGCATATTTGGAGGATCTATATATTAATTTGTTATTTATATAATTATTTTAATATAATTCAGTTAGTTATTAAATTTAAATACAAATATAAATGTGTAAGAATAAAAAGAAAAAAATTATTAGTTTACAAAGATCAAAAAGAAAATGTTCAATTTAGATTATTTCAATGATTATATATATATATATTTAATATAACATTACTAATATATTTGAAGGATCTATATATTAATTTATTCTTTATATAATTATTTTTAATACGATTTAGTTAATCATTAAATTTAAATACAAATATAAATATGTGAGAATAAAAAAAGTATTAGTTTGTCAAATATCAATGTAAATACGTGACGGTGAAAATTTAAATAGAAAATGTTCAATTTAAATTATTTTGAGGTTATTTATAATTATTAAGGGTAAAATGGTCTTTTATAATTCTAATTTTAAACCTCTAATTTTAAAAACTCATATCAACATTTTTCCCCAAAATTAAAGGTTTCACTCTAATCTGTTATTTCAATCCGCTATTTACCAATTGTTCAAATTAACAAATTTAGACGATCGAACCTCTAATTTTAGTTCAAACCAGTTTTTACCAAATAGCTATAATCTATATTATGTTTACAATTTTTTTTGTCCAAAACATGGCAAGGACATATTCTAATAAATTAAAATGAATGAGCATATAAATGCACGATTGTTGAAACTGGGATTGATTAATAACCTTGCCCAAAATCCGCAAGGCAAAAAAATCCCGAAGAAAAGGTCAATAAAGTAACTTCACACTAGATTTTTCTTTTATCCCAATTAAAGCTATTTAAATTTTAAAAAATCACCAGTTTTTAATAATAATAAAATAAAAATAAACGTCGTCAAAATGCACCATTTTAGCTGTCTGCCTGCCCCCTTCAAACGCAAATAAACCCTCTCTCTCTTAAAAACCACAACTCCCCACACTTATCTCTCTCTTTCTCTTTTCTATCTACACACACACATTTTCCTCACTATACTCTCCCTTTCACGCCAACTTCCTTCCCAAATAAAGAAAACTTTAAAACCAAAAAAGAAAACAGTTATGGACGCGCCAGAATTCTTTCAAGCAACCGCCTCTTCTTCTCAACCACCGCCCGCTGCTGACCATTTCATCGTCGAAGACTTGCTCGATTTTTCCAACGAGGACGCCGTTCTAACTGAACAAACCTTCGACTCCTCGGCGGATTCTTCCACCGTTACCATCGTCGACAGCTGCAATTCGTCGTCGTTTTCCGGTTGCGAACCCAATTTAGTTGCCGGTATTGGTTGCCGTGGCTTTACCGACGCTCACTCCTCGGCTGACCTTTATGTTCCGGTAATTCCCCCATATGGTTGGTTTTAAAATTTTAACAGAAAATATATTTTTTGAATTTCACCTCATTGTTTTTACTGCTTCTGCAATTATATTTCTTCGGAATTTTGGTTCGAATTTTTAAAAACATAGTAGCAAGTGTTTTTTTTTACGTATTTTCTACTTTTTGAAAATTTTCCACGCAACCAAACAAAGATAAAAACCCATGTGCATGGTGGCAAACGCAAATTGGTTAAAGCTGCGGGAATAGCTTTATCCATGGAAAGAAAACTGAAACTGCAAATTTTCTGTTGTTTTTTTTTTTTTCTCTTTTGTGTACAGTGTGAGGATTTAGCTGAGCTTGAATGGCTGTCGAATTTCGTGGAGGAATCATTTTCAAGTGATGACCTACAAAAACAGCAGCTGTTATCCGGAATGAATATCCGACCCGACGAAGCAACCGATACCCGAGTGTTGCAAGCCGTTGTGCCGAACCAAATTAATGACGCCATTGATAACGGTGACAACAACCACGGTTACAATACCAACAACCCAATTTTCAATCCGGATATGTCGGTGCCCGCCAAGGCTAGAAGCAAACGCTCTCGTGCAGCGCCATGCAATTGGGCCTCCCGCCTCCTTGTTCTCAACCCAACAACTTCGTATTCCGAGCCCGACATCGTCGTTCCGATGCAACCGCCTCCGCCGTACCACCACGGCAAAAAACCCGTCAAAACGACGTCGTCGAAGAAGAAAGACGGCGGTGTGGCCAATTCGGATGGGCGGAAGTGCCTGCACTGTGCTACGGATAAGACGCCGCAGTGGAGGACTGGTCCCATGGGTCCTAAAACACTATGCAATGCATGTGGGGTAAGGTATAAATCGGGGCGGCTTGTGCCCGAATACCGACCCGCTGCGAGCCCGACGTTTGTGCTCACTAAACATTCAAATTCTCACCGTAAGGTGCTTGAGCTTAGGCGGCAGAAGGAAATGTTAAGGGCTCAACAGCACCATCAACAACAATTCATGCAGCACCATCATCAGAACATGGTTTTCGATGTTTCCACCGGCGATGATTACTTGATCCACCAACACGTCGGCCCTGATTTCAGGCAGCTGATTCTGGAGTAGGGAACTTTAATTAAAGTCGAGTCCTTGAATTTTTCCCCCAGAATTAATTTAGTTACTGAATTCATTAGTGAATTCCAGTTGTTTTTTTTTTGGGATAATTTTCGTAGACTAATTTTCTTCTGAGTTGGGCTTTTTCCAGCCTAATTTGGCAAACTCTAAAACCCAATGTTCTTACTTCAGGCAATTTAGTAAAAGTTCTAATCTTTTTTTCTTTTCAATTTTAATTCTTGCTGTGACTTACTCCATTAGTGTGACTTTTAAACACCTTTACATTTTTTAATAGTCTTAAAGTTATTATAATATAATATTTATTCATATTTTTTTCTTAATCCTTTAATAACACTGACAAAGCTGCTCATTCATATTTTTCCTTAACCTTTTAATAACACAAACATCTTACAGACAAAGCTGCTCAAATCAGAGTATCCTAAAATAAACATAATCATCTTTTTCACCGAAACCACTTGTTGGGTTCAGCTCCGACACATATACATGTAGACGTATTATGCACCAAAAAAAGTGCGCGAGCACACACATATATTCATTAGATGTCCTTATGTACCCTAATCTTAATCAATTGCTAAACACTATATTAGAAACTTACAAGAACCATCATCAAACACATGGTTTATTTATTAATTTAGTTTGCATGAATTTGTACACTTCACATGGAGTTTTTTTGTTTTTCTGAATTGACTGAAGACACACGAAACATAATCTTCAAGGTTCATCCCCACCGGCAGATTAATGTAAATGCTTGCATTTTTCAAGGGCTCTATCTATTTGTATAGGGATAAGGTCCTAGTTACAAGGGGACAAGGCCAATACTTGGCCAAAGTTTGATGTTTTGAAGGTTAATGTGCAAGCAATGCACGAACTATTATGGGCGGCAGACTTATCTGATTATTTTAAGTGATTTAAGCCACTATGAAGCTCAATTATCAACATAAATTTCAGTGAAATGAAACTCTCATAAATTGATGAAGTAGCTTTAAAGTTTCACAACTATATATACACAGAGAATGTTTATGAAATCAATGCCGATACCATACCAGAACCGTTAACATCGCTTTTCTTCCCTTTGTTTTGCACAGGAACATGAACATGGGAATTCGGGTTTTGATGAATATTATATATAGGAAATTAGGTTTTCAAGATGTGTTTGATTTTTCAAAACAGAACTTATTCCATGAATATAGTAAACCATGCAGCATGTGATGCGAATAAGGATTGGGATCCAGCTGAGAGATTTTAATGGGAAAAATATGGCTACAAATTCTGGGTTTTTATTTTTATTTTATTTTATTGTCTATATTCGTTGACGATGCTACTGTCTATGCACGATCCTAGGCAATGCTAATCCCATAGGCCTGCGAAAACCAGTTTTTTAATTAACTATAATAACATATTCTCAACACATTAACCACTTCCTCATTAACTTTGTCTTGTTTGTTAAAACAAACGAAGTAACAGAGTGGTTATTCTTGTAGTTGTTGTTTTTTTACAGACATATTTATACAAATCAATTAATTTAGTGTGGAAACTGAAAAAGGAAGCCAACTTTGCGGTGGTCACATGCCTTCTACTCTCTGGTCACTTCCCTCCCGCATGCAATGAGTCACTGAGTCAGTACTCAATAAATGTAATATTTATTTTAGATTGGAGGAAAAAGGATGCTCAATTATAAGCATAGTTTGATGGATGAAAATCGTCTACCCTAACTATGCTTTCATTGATGCTTTTATTTTAAAATAACGAGTTTAGGGTTTGGAGTTTAAGGTTAGGGTGCATAAAATTAGGGGTAAGGTGTATTTTTAAGGTTTAGGGTTTAGGATATGAAAACTAGAGTTAGGGCTTAAAATTTAATTTTTAAGTGTTTTTTAGTAGGAGGAATATAAGGAGGCATGGTTAGGGGCAGAAGATTTTTACTCGAGTTTGGTTAACTTCAATTATTATTTCTAATTAAACTCATGCATGGAAACTTTAATATTATCATGATGGAAATCTTCTACCCTTTTTTGGTGCAATATTTCTGCCTCATGCTCAAAATTAGGTTTAGAGTTTTAAGTTAGGGTTTATAGTTAGTGTTTAAAAAATTTAGGGTAGGTGTATTTTTTAAGGTGTAGAGTGTAGGGTTTATGATTTAGAATTTAAGGTTAGTGCTTGAAATTTAACTTTATATCATTTTTTAGTGTTGGGGCATAAGTAAGGGCACCGAAAAGTGTCAGAAATTTTTTATCCTTATCATTGTTGATAATCTGAGAATAATAATTACTAATAAGGAAAGAAAAGCAAATTCATCTTTGAATGTATGCTCCTATATGAATAAGAGAAAAGGATACGAAATTCATTTTTATTAGAAATATTCAGATATGGGAATAAATAATGGTGTTATGAAAACATGGGCATCCATGCAGAGTGGTAATATTTCCATTTCGAATAGTAAAGAAGCTGTCTCCTCCTGTTGCTGTCAATGTCTTTAAATTTGGACAACTTGTAGGTTTCGCTTTCAACTCTCCTTTCCTTATCACAAAAATACACAACTCTATGTTGTACTAACATGGAAAGTTTCTTAATATGAATGCACTTTTTTTACTAAATGTATCAAACAAAATAAATCACACTTCTTATGGTAACATTTTCTTTTCTGGGTCTGTGTTTTCGGATTTTGTCGAAATCAATTTGCTTGTTATGATGTTTCCAGATTCTGCATAAGCCTAATGCTTATGCTTTTTGACTTTGCTTGAGTAGCAATGTACGTACTGAACATGATCATAATTCAGAACAAGAGCATTGAAGTAGTGAAAAATGTAACTAATTTGTAGTTTCAGGGACGATATCATGACATTTTAAAAGGATATAAACATATAGCTTTAATAAAGGAAAGACTTAAGGGCTACTTTTTCTCATTTCGAATATATGGTATTTTTGCATCAATTTGACCATACAAGTATTAATATATATTTAATTAATCAAGTTAAGGGGCAAACCGTGATGCAATTCGACTACTTCAGGGGCCAAATTGATGCGAAAATACCATACGGGCAAAATCGATAAGTTGAGACTATTATATGGAAAAAGTAGCCCTTAAGCCAAAAGAAAAACATCAACAGACGGATTCTTTGATATAGAAAAAAAGAATAACTAGACAAAACAGGATAACCAGACAGGGAAGGTTCGATCATGCAAATTGCAAACATTATCCTATCTATAACTATTTCTTTCCTGTGTTTGAAAATGCATGGTAGCACATGCTTGTTTTTACAAATACGCCAACATGTGGAAATTAAAAAAGAAATTATACAAAGAGAAGCTAGGTCTTGTGGGGGGGGATGGAAAGGGAGAGACCCCACAAGCAATGCAAATGTTGTGTTAATGGTGGAGACATGGGCGCCATAGCCAAGGCAAACTTCGAAAGGAACCGGAGACATGGGGACAACACCCCATCTCTTCACTTTCATCTTTCTCACCTGCAGACCTTAGGAAAGATAATATAGCAATCAAAGCTATATTTACAAGGTTTACATCGGTGGAATTCGACACCCTTCCAGGTCGGATCAGAAGGGCGACACATCAAAGGTATGATAATGCCTTAAATATGATTATGATGCGAGAGAATGGCATGTAAACACGGAATATCAAGTCTATTTGGAGGCAACCAGGAAGTTTTAACTGGTAGATTAGATTTGGGATGGGAATAGACTGAAATTAAGCATCAATTCATTGCTTTCGTTTTTCATTGCTACAATATGTTTAAACAAAAACACATGGCTCAGTAATTGGACCAATGAATTCATTACATCCACCATGACTTACAAGTCATGAGAGAAATGGAGTACCTGGCAAAAGCAATTCTATAATTTAAAGTAAGCTAGTTCAATCAACTGCCAAAACTGAAATCTAAGGAGAGAATTTCCAAAATTGTGCAACTGCAAATGACCTCTAGCAGTATAACTTATATCAAGCATCCAAGACTTGAAAACTAACTTCGACTAATAATGAACAGGAAATACTTATGAAATAGAATAAATCTCCAAATGGACATCATAAGATGGAAAACGTCGACTCTGACCCATCCTGCAGTACTTCCTTCCACTTTTGCTATGTTATCAAGGCACACTGAGACCTAGTTCTGAACAAAATTAGAAAAACAAGTACCATTAGCAAGCACTATGGGGAAGAAACTACAAGAAGAGGTTTCTTTGAGTCAATTGTGAATAAAGCTACATTATACGTAAAAACCAATAGGGTCCAGAAACAAACCCTTGTTTACTAAAACTATTTCAAAGTAAAATGGCATCATGATGAACAATTATACTATGATGCAAAAAATCAATAGATAAGAGAATAACTTGCCACAAGAGCAATCAAACTGGCAATAAGACTTGAATAAGGGCACCTTCCATCACGATGATGGTGGTTATTTAATTTAATTTTGTATGGAATTGGACATTTAGCATACATACATTTGAATAAAAAGAAAAATATATGAACCTTTTCATGAAAATACAGACAACTAAATAGCAAGAAATGAAAAGTTTAAACGATTCATACGGCTCCACATTTCCTATAAAAGAACTTCACATTGATCTCCTGCAACGATTTATACAGGTACAAGGTATGACGCATACAAAACTCTATCTCGCAATTACAAGTACACTCAATTATTTGTTTCAACAGGAGAAAAGTAAAGTTTTGCCTTGACAGCTCCATTTATATCTAATATAAATTGACAATGAGGATGGAAAAGGGCCTAAGTTGAAAAACATTCTTCATTGGCAGAGAAGAATCAAACAAGCTTATAGATCATGTTGAAAATAAAAGAAAATCAAGCAATACAGAATGAAACAAAATAGAAAGCTGTTGACTTATATGTATATGTTAATTGTATCATATAGGGACCCTATTAGATTACAGTATATGCAGAAAGTAAATGGTCAACATAGGTAGAGTCTATATTCCCAATCACATTATAGTATAAAAAATCTTTTAACTTTGACTGACAAAGCAAGAACTACAAGAAGTTTTCAGTGTATTGTGTAAAAAGCCACAAATCATACACAACCTTCTCAAAGGATGTGAGCTCCCCAACTCAGGGTGTCTTTGTTTGTATGTACCCCTGTATACACCCAACTTATCAAATCATCATACATGCACATCTCATTCACTTGCTACTGCAATTTAGTCTTCCCTAAGTTGCCTAGCTCTTTTTATTGGACGAAGCCCCCCTTTTTACTAATCTCTATTAGATTAACTTCATTCTAATATATTGAAAAATGGTATTTTCCTCAATAATAACTGAGGGTTACATCTGATCAGATGCACATGTACTGAATTTAAGCAGTTGAAACCAAGCACAGCATACTTTGCCTGTCCTATTTGCTTAATTATTATGTAACTGAACACAAGAACGTGAGATACCTTTATGTCTTCACTTTCTTTTGGTTCAGACTATTATCAAAACATTAAGAAAGGGGGAACTTATACATTAAGATAAGAACTATAAAAGAGATGCATAAAAAAAGAACGGACAAAAGGTCCCAAAATTTCTAGCTTTCAATGAGACTTAATTGTACATGAACATCATGATCATGAGATTAGACAACCTAAACAAACAACATTGCTTTATCAATTAACTTTAGAGTTTAAAAAGTTGCTTAGGGAAACAAAATTACAAACATTTTGGGGATAATCAAACTCCTGGGTTTGCACTGCAAAGCATACCCTGAGACAATGACCTAGAGCTCCTTGAATCGATTCCTAGACAGGACGTTAACCGAGCTGAAGACACAGCTGAGTGGAGAGGCAGCAGAGATTGAAGACAACCCAATTGAGAAACAGACCTGAAAATTAAAGCTTGACAATTTAGAAGCAAAGGTTGGTAATTTAAATGAAACCCAAACGATAAATTAATGGGTTGAAAGTAACAAATTTGGAGAAATGGAGAAGGGGCCTATAATTAAAGATAGGGTTTTTAAAGGGCTACCTTGAGAATGTGGGAGAGGAGCGAGCCGGAAGTAGAGAAGAGGGGGCTTTGGGTTTAAGGGTCGATTTGTTAATGGTGGATTTGACGAAAGAGAATGTTGGTTTCGAGAGAGATCTAAAGCGAGACGCCATTTTTTCAGGAAAGACAAAGCAGCTGCAGCAGTGAAATGTTAGGGTTAGGAGTTGGAATAAAGTTGAGGGCTTTTGTGGGGTTTTAGCATCATAGGCTTCGTTGAAGGAAATTACGTAAAGGTGAATTTTTTAATATTCTGGTGCGATTGGGAGGTAGTATATATTATTTACTCTTAGCCCTTTGAAAACATACACACAAATACAGATAAACTACTCGAACCCAGATCGCCTAAAAAGAACAATACCTTATAAGAACAATTATTAATTTTTATTTTTAAATAATAATAAATAGCATTATTTCCTTCTGAATTTCCATTGAATAGCACTAGATCACACCTAACAAACTTATTGTAGGAAAAGCAGCCCCATAAATGGTTAGGGTACATGAAAGTCATATAAGAAATGAACATTCCGGTGTTCTAGCAACAATTCCAATTGGTATTTCCTATTCCTACTAATGAATGGTTAGAGATATCCTCATCTACCAACTGCTTTGATTTGTTGTATTCCTTGTTCCACAGCCAATCACAATTCAAAGGATATTCCTCCTCCGGAACATACTAGTTGTGAAGCGATTAGATTCGTGACAGAGGAATGTGGAAGGGCAGCAATATGGGGACTTATTTCTTCAAGAACATTAGAGTAAGTTCAACTTTCCTGTCACCGAATCGACTGCCACTTTTGGTCCTGCACAATCACACACAAAAAAGATGTATGACAAACTTATCTTCTTTTAGTTGTTGACGGGATTCTACTTTTATCTCTCATTACTTAGGCTGCTGAAAGTGAAAGTGAATTGCAGCATGAGGAAGCTGTATGTGATCATATCTCATATCATTTTCATCTAAGTACAACAACAGTTCTGAAAATATAAAAGAAGCAAACCAGGTCCGACGGCAAGAACTGTCTTTGACCCTGCTGAAACCTGTTAAAAAAAGCTGTAATGAGACCTTCGCCCAAAATTTTTCTTCCAAATAATAAGCACTATGAATTTAAAACTCAAAGATCGAATACAAGAAACTAAACGATCATACACAATGATTCTGTAGAAAAACTGAAGAAAAAAACCTGCTTAGAATCCTTACACAGTAACACAGTAGAGTCTATTAGTTCAGATATACCTTTAGACCTATAAGTTTCCATTACATTCAAGTAAAGTGATTGTGAGATTACGCGAATTGATGCAGAAAAATACCTGTGTTCTTCCAGCATCAGCAACAACAAAAGTGGGAAGGCCAATATTCTCAGCTGCTTCCCTTAGCTTATTCCTGACAAGAAAATGAAAGTAGACTTACACAACTATAGATGTAAGTTGACATATACGGCGACAGTTCAGTTCCCAAGGAAATCAGCCACTTACATTTCTTGTTGATTCCTGCATGTAACGACTATTTTGGGTTGCCCACAATCCTCCCATTGTCTTAGGAGGGATCGATCACTGAAATGTTTTTAATGACTAATTGTTGATCAAACAATTCACTTGCACAACAGCACAAGTAACTAACACTGATAAAAAGGATCTTCCAATAAAGCAAGGTCACAAAGTGAATGTTGAATTAAGAAATTGACTTGTTATCAAGAGAAACATACCTATGCATCAATTCTGCATACATGCCGGTGGCAGCATCTGTATATTTGGGCGGGAAAAATTCGGTCAAACAATTGAGGGTTAGGATACATCGAAAGCAAATTTTCAGATTTTA
This sequence comes from Hibiscus trionum, assembly GCA_030270665.1. Lineage (NCBI taxonomy): Eukaryota > Viridiplantae > Streptophyta > Magnoliopsida > Malvales > Malvaceae > Hibiscus > Hibiscus trionum. The sequence continues at coordinate 30,834,445 of BSYR01000024.1, read as the reverse complement.
AGAGTAACAGAATAATCGTACGGGCACATTGAGATGCAATCTTCCCTGATTTCATCTTAAGGTCTTGTCTAACCACTAAAACCTGCCACAAGCAGTTCAAGACTCAAAATTTCAGAGCTTATATACCATTAGTCATTACTTTAGGGTGATGCTTAATTTACTAATCATGAAGACAAATTTAAGCCAACTAATTCAGCAAAGCTTATGGAAATATACAATCAAGTATGCGTTTGGAGGAAGAGACGCAAAATTAGCTTATCGGATTGATTACATCGAACAAGTACACCCACAAAGTCATTCCCTTTTCTACTAACATAAATTCAGTCATCAAAGCAGCCTAAATACACATACACTAGAATGACATAACATTTGTTATCTGTGACAATTAATAGTAGGAAACAAAGAAAACTTCAAGAAGTGACAATACAAAGGAAGGGGAAAAAACATACCATTTTAAGTTCTTGGTCAGCATTTGAGGAAACAAAGTCCTGATCTTGAAGCTTTCCAGGTAGGAAATTCTTCTTCTTGGAAAGGGTTTTAGTGGGTTTAGACAAATCCCAGAATAACCCAAGTATGAAACCGATAACAAGGCCGGGAATGAAGTTTTCGGGTTTGAAACTCACTCCCAATAATTCACTTTTCTGCTTCTGCAGCTTCTGATATCGCATAAGCACTATCGATTAGGACAAACAAAAGATAAAAGAAAGACAAACAGCCAAAAAAAAAAGGAGAAATAACTGAGATGTACCTTGTTTGAAGGTTGAGAAGAGTTCCGAGTGGAAGTCCACATGATCTTTAGGAACACAGACTGGATTGCGTTTTAACTGGTTCTATATGGAAGTCCGCGAGTTGTAGAAGAAATCGATGAGATAAAATGATTTTGTCGCGGTGGGGTTATTCGCTGAACCCAGGGCTACTACAAAACGCAGCCGTTTAGGATAAATACTTCCAAACATATTAACATATTTCTTTTTTAATAATAGTAGTAAGTTGTGAACCCTTAATTCACGAGTAATTAATGATGAGTTAGGATTCACTTACACAAATGTAAATATTTTCAATTTTTATACGTTTTTTGGATTGTTAGATGGTTAAAATTAATTCTTTTCAAAAAATGTGTAAATTTAAAAGAAAAATTATACTGTGTAATCGGATCTTATTTGTTTCACATATTCTATTGTTAATACTATTTTATTTTGTATGAATTTGAATTTTAACATTTAATATGAGATTATTAAAAAAACAAACTATTAAATATATTTGAGCAACATTGTTTGTATTCTTTAAAAGGTTAAGAGTCAGAAACACATATTATGTGGAAATGTAATCACACAGTAAATTAATCGATATAATATAATAAATTAGTAAACTGTTTGGTGTATATAAAAAACGAATATTAATGTTTTTCCCTTTTTTGGGTTTTATTTTATCCTTCAAACCTTTCTTTTAAAAGACTATGTTAACTAAAATTCAATATGTTGTGAAATTAGGAACACATTACTGAAGACAAAATAGAGATTAATTAAAATTAGGCAACAAAAAGTTAAGTAGAAACAAGTGAATGAAAGCGAAATTAGTGGGGGGGGGGGGGGGGTAATGTTTAAGTTTGGAATACATTGAATGTCGGCAGCAACGAATACCAAGTTTTAACCACCAATAGTTATGTGAGATTAAATTGTGTTCCAACTAGTTTTAGTGGAAAATGAATGTTGTTATTTTTAAAAATATTGAGTTTAATCAATTTATCCAACCTTTTTAAATTTATTTTTATGAAAAAAAAATGTTATCACAAGCTTCGCTAATTTTTTTTAAAAGTAAAAGAATACTCATGATAACGATTGTAAAATCTTATGAAAACATATCAGCAAACTAAAATAAAAAAACAAAGGCTCTATGTCGAAATCACATCCCCAGTAACCTTCGCAACCACCTCCAAAGGAGGCGTCACATACAATCATTCACCCAAAAGTTTACCCTGTACAAGACAAGCCAAACCTTCAATCATTATATTCGCCTCACGATAAATATGAGTAATACGAACTTCTCATTGCCTTGCAATAATTCCTTAACCCAAAACACAATGGCACTATTACCTAATGCCACGGAGGTACTTGCAAAATCTTGACAACAATGCAAATATGCAATTGTCAAGTTCTGAATCAACTCTGCGAAAGCCTAATCTCTACGCATGCAAAAGAGCGTCGGAAGTTTCTCATAGTTCAGCGACAATAATCGAACACGAGCCTATACTCCTAAAAAAAACCAAAGAGAAACTAATGTAATTATCGGTAATTCTCATTAACAATGTCTTGTATTAATAAACATATATATATATATATAATATAGTATAAGTGCATGAAAAGGTAGATAATCCATAACATAAAACCAGTATAAAATAATAGTTAATAATTCTGCGCACCAGTTATTTAAAATCAAGGTATATTTACATTAATTTACCCAACAAAGTATGGCAATAATTTGATGTAGCTGACTCAGAGCTCCAATATTGAAAATAATATGGTTGCTAAAGGACAACATGCCGCATGCATTTTGCTCATGCTTCTTCTACTTTGCCAACCAATCCATGCATTATTTTACGGACATGAACATCTAGTGATATTTAAAGGTTCAAACTAAAAATGGGGAATTGGTTTGAATATTCCCCTTTGGGAATTTAATGGGGAAAATAACCCCCAAACTTTGATATTGGGAAAAATACCCCCCTTTCATGCCATGTAGGAAGAATTCGCGTTCTGGGGAAAGCGAATTCAAGATTCGCGTCCTGCAGGACGCGAATTCCTGCGCCGTTTCAGTGGAAAGGGAATTTGCGTCCTGCAAAACGCGAATTCCACGAATTATTGATGCCCCCCGCACGAGAAATTCAAGATGAAAATGAATTGAAACCAATATAAGATGTTTAGGTAGCAATATTTGTGATCGAATAACGGGTTATCGGGGTACCCGATTAAATTTTTTGAACTATAACATTATCGTATTGAAACATATCTTTAAGATGGTGTGAAGATACGAGCGTATATAATATCCTAAGATGTTTGAAAATGGCCTGGAAAGTGGCAAGTAACAATGTTTTAGAATGAAACATTATTGTATAGGCATGTTTAAATGCATTTTACGGTGTGTTTCGAACTTTTTTTTGGTTTTTCCTAAGTTTGGAGACAAAGATGTGCAGCTTAATTTTACAGTGGTGCTAAAGTTGCGAGGAAGGCGGTGTCCGAAAATGTGAGAAAATTGTGTTAAAAATGCTATCAAAGTAACATTTTAGAAGCAAAAAATGTGTCTGTAGGCATTTTTTTTGAAATTTAAAGGGCCTCGATAATAGAAGTTCACAAATAAAAAAAGAGTAAATAATAGTTGATCTAGTTAATTCGGGGGCCGGTCCTAAGAGGGCATTTCCTAATATCATGTCCAGTGTTCCCACATTTACTGCACCTCCTAGGTTGTCCGGTCTTTTCTCTCGGAACCATATCTTCGGCACAGTGAATCCTCGTTGATGGTGGCCGGCCTTTTTTCTTTCGTCGCAGGGAGGGATCTGGGCATATCTTTGGTTCGTTGCTGATTATACGACAATCACGTGCATTTCCGATCGGAGGGAACTCGTTTCGGTAAACCTTGAAAACGGTTTCGAGCCTGTAGACCGGATCAATGAGTATCGTTGCATCAAAATGAACCGATGCACATGCTGCGAAAGCATGCGAACACGGGAACTTGAACGTCTGGAACTCCCCGCAATCGCACGTTCGTTTTTGCAAATCAACCACGTAGGTGTATTGCATTATTCCTTGTAGAGGTTCAGAAAATTGTGTGACCTCAAAGATGTGTTCCCGACGAGAGAAGCACAACGCACCCATCGAGTTAGCATGCGCAATGGACGCTTGGATTTTGTCGGCGAGATCTGGATTAAATATGCGGCCAGCTGCCATCCAGTTCATTGCCTGTTTGCCGAGGGTTGCGAAAAGGGTTGCCAATCGGTAATATGTTGCTTTGACAACGGACGTGATAGGTAAATGGCGCGTTCCCTTAAGTGACGAATTAATCGCCTCAGCCAAGTTTGTTGTCATATGGCCGCATCGACGACCCCCGTCATAACATCGCAACCATTTCTCCTTCGGTATCTCCATAAGATAGTTATACCCGAATGGATTCCTCAATTGCAACTCCTCCAGCAACTCTTCCACTTGATTAACTCTGTGTGCGTTGCCTGTTGAAAAAGACATGCAAAATAGTTAATTGGTAATAATATGAAATTGGTGGACGTTGGATAACAAAATGGAATGGTTGCATACCCATACGGAGAACCATTATACGTTCATCTTCGTTCTTGAACCTCTGATAGTAGTTTGCTGCTATATGCCGCAAACAATACCGGTGATGTATGTATGGGGGTTTCCATGAATCTCCCAAACGTTGAATTGCTCCCCAAATCCCCGCGCCTCTATCTGAAATAATAGCTAGGCCATCTTCACGTGTACGCAAAACCCGGCGCATGACATACTTGCGGAGGTTGTAAAGGAAAAATTCCCAAGAAGGGATATTTTCCTTTTCAACAATCGCAAAAGCAACTGGGATACATTTTCTGTTGCCATCCTGGGCAACTGCAATTAGCAATATCTGCTTGTATCTGCCATATAAAAATGTACCGTCAATCTGGAGCATAGGTTTGCAGTGACGGAAAGCTTTTATGCATTGGGGGAACGTCCAGAAAAGGCGATGAAATTCGACCTCCCCTGGTACAACACGATCATTGTAGTACTTCGGAACAGTCTCCAATTCCACAATTGTCCCTGGATTGTATTCCTGCATAACTTGAAGCCATGATCGCAGATCGTTGTATGATAGCTCCCATTGCCCGTACAGTGTTTCGATGGCTCGAGATCTTGCATACTGTGCCTTATCGTAATTGACGGTGTACTTGTAAATGGATTTGATGGCAGCTATACACACTGGCACAGATACACGTGGGTTTGCTTTCACGAGTGGAAGGATTGCATCGGAAAGCACGTGTACATCCAAGTTAGGATGGTCTTGGCTGAGGCTCCCAACGGAGCATGTATGAGGCCCTGTATATCTCGTTATTTTCCACAGGTTATGCAGCCTTTTCAATTGCGACACACGAACCCTCCATTTACATCCGGCGGACTTGTGAGGGCACTCTGCAATATATTTCCTGGCCTCGGTCTTCCAAACGGTGGATGTAACTGAGCGCTGAATGTTGTAATGCTTGATGGCAGCCTCCGCGAGCTTTTTTGTCCTGAAGACCATTCCAACATGTAGCTCAGTCGAACCCACATTCCATTGGTTGAACTGGTCTAATTGTGGATGTTCTGGGAATTCAGTATTGAAGAAGCCATCCATATCCACTGTTGTGAAGTGCGAAGGTGGGTCGTAATATGTTGCGCAACTGGTTGGTCCATGCAGTTGCGTCGAACGAACATCACCGTCCTCATCATCCTCAGAAGAATTTTCTGTGCTCTCCTCTGATTCCACCGACTCGTCAATGTCAGATGGTTCAGAAGGAAATAGACCCATCTCGTCACCATCAGGGCCAACCTCTGTACGCGGCTCTTCATCAGTAAGATCATCATCAAACTGGAAAAGTTCTGCGTCATCATAAACCTGTGCGTGAACAGGTTCTGAAGTCATAACCGGATCGACAGTAGCGGCGGTTGAATGTCTCCCCGCTGAGAACGTATCATCCACATTTCGGTGACTTGGGATGTATGTTGAGTGGCGCCCGGTAGAGAAAGCATCGAACGGGTTAAACTGCTCATTGTATGTTGAAGACGCCGTGTATGGAATGTGTGTTGAGTGGCGCCCCGTAGAGAAATCATCATAATTTGGAACGTATGGACTGTATGACGACTCTTGGGTTGGTGGCAAGTTAAGGTCAAATTCGAACCTTGGAACGGAAGAACGTCGTTGCCGTGAAGACGAAGACGATGAAGCTTCATCGGTTCTTGTTTGTAGAAGGTTGAAGTCACGTCGTAAACTCGATGTCGGACTAATAGCATTTGGATTGAACTCGAGATTTCCTCGTAACCAATTTGGTACCACATTTTCAGCAGCAACGTGAACTTCAGCAAATGTTACAAATAGCTCCATGGCCCATCCCATTGAGTACTGGGTATGTGTATCTATCATCATTTCTACAGAACTGTCGTCTTCCACATCAAATATTGTGTAATACAGTGGCTCTATCGACGTTTGACATCGATACTTCAAAGACTGTAACTCCCTCCCCGAGCGATTGGGAACCTTCCTGGATATTAAGGTCCTAAGCGACTGGAACGTTGATCGTCTCGGAATGTTGATCGTAACAGTATTTTTCGATTGAAATATGATCCCAATGTATGAATCGGGGACCATCTGACCATCGTAGTATACTATAGCTTGAATTCGTGGTGCCATTTCTGAAAATCGATGAGCTTTGTGATTTTAAGTTTTTTTTTTGGTGTATCTAGAAATTCTACACACTCAATTATAAATAGAAATGTGCCTGCCGCTGAATCGTGTTGTGCTGCACATTGAATTATTTCAGGGAAAATAGTATAGAATTCGCGTATTGGAAAACGCGAATTCAATTATTCATACTGAATTCGCGTTTTGTAGAACGCGAATTCAATAGATTTCTACAGAATTCGCGTTTTGCAAAACGCGAATTCAGTACGAATAATTGCCCCGTGAAATACTTTACCGGGCTTCCCGCTGACAATTTACATTATTATGGTACAGAATTCACGAATAATTGCCCCGTGAAATGCTTTACCGGGCTTCCCGTGAAATGCTACAGAATTCACCAATAATTAGGCTGTATTTCTGCCTTAGAATTCACCAACGTGTTCTCAAAAATTGAGGAACTAAACTTATCTTGCGTACTTGTATTTTGTGCTTTCGATTTAGTGCTTTTGATGTAAGTTATTTATCTTGCGTACTTATAAACAACTAACATAAAAAAACATATAAAAACATAAGGTCTCATACATACTCATGAAAAAAACAACTAAAATAGTTTGCACGAACTAATTTCGAAAAAGATAGAAAAAAAATATAACTACCCCCTATGTCCGCCGGTCCCACAATCTGGTGGATGTCGAACTCGATCCGGATAACGTCGTCCACGGTGAACCGGATCCTGTTGAGGACCATGATCGGGCTCGTTGTCGATGTCATCTCCAGCAGTACCACTTGGGTCGACAGGCCCACTAGACAAGAACAACGACTGTGGAGGTGTGTGCTGAACGAACCCGGGGCCCGAACTATCATAAGGCCTAGCATGAAACGGGTATGGGGAAAAAGCAGAGGGAGCAGTGGAACTCGAAGATCCGCCAGTCACGCCAGGAAATAAACCGTACGTAGTCGGCATCGAAGATCCACCCATCATCCCCACAGTAGGAGTGAAAAAGCCTTCCGTCGGACTCGGAGGCCTCAGCTGAATCATCAACTGGGTGGGGCCCTGGGGGCGAATCGGATCGGTAGCTCTGGAGGATGAAGCACCTGCTCCCCTTCGACGTTGCGATCCACCTGCTCCCCTCGTACGCTGAGTCCGGGGGCGGTTGCGCTGAACAGGCTCATACACAGCTGCTTGTTCCTCCGGAGTGAGGAGATACGGTTTCCCATTACCAAAGAACCATGCAAAGTAATCAGCACTCACCATAGGCTCATCAAACATCCAGTACTCATTTAGTGCCTGCCGCTGATGCCTAAACTGCCACTGTGCAATCCACTGCACATGTTTCACCGACCAGTCCACCTACCACAAAACATCAAAAAAATTATTGTTTATAAATTGTAAAGTAAGTATAAATAGATAACTATTAAATCAAATTTAATTATTATACCTCAAGTTTTCCTTGTCGGGTGATCCTATGTAAGTCGTCCAAATCAGGCGGATCTATCGGAATTGTTTGCAGACGACCGAACTGGCGTTGGACGCGATCGACCGGATGCCACTCAACTACAGCGTACCAGATGAGAGGTACCACGGCCGTCCAAGCGGAAACTGTCTCAGGCTCAAAATTAGGCAGACAGTCGTTGATATCCGATTCAGAGTACGGGGTCCACAAAAACTGTAAATTAAATATAGAAATAATTAAAAACAACTAAACTAAACTATATTCATATTAAACTTCAACTTAATATAAAAATTAAAATATTTACCTCATTTGCAGATTTCGTGTCAATATTCTGCCTAATAGAATGCATCATAGTCGGAATCCCAACATGAGTTAGAGCATGGAACCACCTACATAACATCAAAATATAATTTTAATATTTAAAAAATATATATTAGGAAAATAACCAATTTATTAATAAAATTTTGTTAAGATTATTTTTCTTACCGCAAACATAGTGGATAGGAATAGTTAGCTGGCGCGGACAAGTCAGGGCGTAAAAATGGCATTCTAAACCACGCCCAAGACTGAAGTAGCAAAAGACATCCTCCGATGTCGTGTCGATCAGCACTCGCAGCCTTGCACAACTCCCTATACATAAATGCAAGTACTGCCGAACCCCAACTTAATTTACCAGCCTCTTCAAAATCCCGCAAGTGCCGCAACCACAACATGTGAACTTTGTTGCGAGTTTTGTCGGCCACCAAAATTCCCCCGAGGATCTGTAAGATATACGCCCGAGCATATGCCTAAAATAAAAAGAAAAAGATATTAAAATATAATAATTTTATAATTTCATTACTACTAATAAAAAATTATTTCTTTTACCTTCTTCACATCTTCATTGGCTCCAGCAGGCAAATTAGCGAACTGCGTACGCAACCACTTCAGCGTCACACATCCGCCCTGTAGTTTTTCGGGCTTATCTCCTAACAAGTCCATACACAAGCCCTCCCAATCGTCACTGGCGGCACCAGTGATAGCCTCCCCATCTACAGGCAGGCCAAGAATATACGACACATCTTCTAATGTGATGGTCGCCTCACCACATGGTAAGTGAAATGTATGTGTCTCTGGCCTCCACCTCTCCACAAGCGCGTTGATTAAATCAACGTCTAATTTCGCACCCCCTCCATGAATCTTCGCCACATGCCCAAATCCGGCTTCGGCTATGTAATCGGCTAGATCAGGATCCTGGCCCGCCCTAATCCGAGTGATGTAAACCTCCAACCGACGTTCTTCTCCATTCTACAAATAATTAAAGACACACATATTAACAATCACATATTATGTCACAATTTTTTATAGTGTACAATAAAATACTAAACATATTCTAATTTTATTAATTTTTATTCTATAAGTCAACACCAAAAATATATTCGAATTTAACTAATTATCTTAGTCTAAAAATAAATAGTATTAACATATTCGAATTTAACTAATTTTCTTATTCTAAAAATCAAATCTAAACACATATTCAATTTAACTAATTTTGTTACTCTAAATCTAAAATCTAAAGAAATATTCGATTTTAACTAACATTCTTAGTCTAAAAATAAATATTATTAACATATTCGAATTTAACTAATTTTCTTAGTCTAAATATAAATTCTAAAGACATATTCGAATTTAACTAATTTTGTTACTCTAAATCTAAAATCTAAAGAAATATTCGATTTTAACTAACATTCTTAGTCTAAAAAAAAATATTTTTAACATATTCGAAAATAACTAATTTTCTTAGTCTAAATATAAATTCTAAAGATATATTCGAATTTAACTAATTTTCTTAGTCTAAAAATAAATACTATTAACATATTCGAATCATGCCGGCAACAATAAATTAAATTTACATACTCGAATAAAAAAACTTACATTATTTCGACGATAATTGCTTACGTGGCCATCTTCTAATCTCAGCAAACCCGCCATTATCACACTCGCTTCAAATATAGAAAAAACGCTCTCTAACAAATCTAAAACCTCTTCAAAATCTTGGGAGAGAATGAATCATTCTCTCCCAACCTCACCCGTTTTATAGAGAAATCGCTGCCTGGAAACAACGAATTCAAACCGAATTCGCATCCTGCAGGACGCGAATTCAATACAATAAATTGAATTCGCGTTTTGCAGAACGCGAATTCTATTTCCCAACCGTCCGAATTTACTCCCAATCGCGATAATTTGGGGATAATATCGTAGAATTCGCGTTTTGCAGGACGCGAATTCCCTTTTCCACTGAAACGGCGCAGGAATTCGCGTTTTGCAAAACGCGAATTTTGAATTCGCTTTCCCCAGGACGCGAATTCGTCCTACATGGCCTGTAAGGGGGTATTTTTCCCAATATCAAAGTTTGGGGTTATTTTCCCAATAAATTCCCAAAAGGGAATATTCAAACAAATTTACCACTAAAAATATTGTGAAGAAAAAAAATCACTTTTGATTTCAGTTTAATTTTTTTAAAAGATTTTTCATATCTCATTTTCTTATTAAAGAACTTGTAAATTTGAGAAATGGGTTGTTCCCATATAAACCACCAGATTTGAAATTAGTGGGTGCCATACGCATACCCTTGCAATCTTCATCGCTTTTGTTGTTGTTTTTCTCTGGGTTTTACCCGTTCAATTCATAGAAAAACTTGGTTTAGATTTTGTTATCTTCATGTCGACACTGGGTGATGATGAGTTAAGCTTAGTTCTCAAATGGGTTTATGATCAAAACGACAGGAAATCATTCTCTCAAGTCTGCAAACAATGGCTGCGAGTGGAAGGTTTATCCCGGTTATCCGTTCGGGTTCTTGAGCCCGATCTCCTCCCCAATTTCATGCCCAGATTCCCAAATCTGCTTTTCTTTGAAACCCAGGTTTTTATCTCCGATTCCCACCTTGAATTTGTGGCGAAAACATGTCCGAGACTCCAAGTTCTTAACCTTAATCTTAGGAAAACACGTGAAGAATTCGATGAAGTTGATGGGATTTCTGGCTTTGAAGATGTTGGGGACGATGGGATTAGCGCTTTGGCTAATGGGTGCCGAAATCTAACGAAAGCTTTGTTGCGAAAGAGAAAAAATGTAGGCACTGTTGCTGTTATTTCCCTCGTTAAATTCTGCAAGAATTTGACATCTCTGGATTTAGGAAGGTGTGATTTGGTGGATGACCAAGCTGTTGAAGCAATCGGGTGTTCGAATTCGATACGGGTTTTGAATTTGGAAGCTTGTTCATTGATTACGGATCATGGATTGGCTGTTTTAGCAACAGGGCTCATCTCAAGAACATTGAAAAAACTGATCCTTTCAGAGTGTGATCGAATTACTGATTCTGGTGTGTCAATGCTGAAGCACATGTGTTGTTTGGAGGAGCTAAACTTAGCTGAATGCGGGCCAAAGATAACAGATTCCGGCGGCCTTGCGGTTTCTTCACTTTCAAGTCTCAAGAAATTGAATTTGGCTTGGCTGATCAACTTATCGGATGTCACAGTCATTGCAATTGCTAAGAATTGTATGAATCTGGTGGCTATTGATTTAACAGGTTGCGAGTTGGTCACCGGAGTCGGTGTTAGAGAATTCGGGAACCATGAATCTCTAGAATACCTTGTGTTGGCTTCCTGTCATAATATTTGTATGAATGATTTGAACATTGTGGTCAGATGCCAGTCACTGAGGGACATTGTGCTGGACAAAGGACTCAGAATGTGGATTCCAATGGCAATGCATGTGCATATCAGCATGTTCTGTCAATTGCACTGGCGTTGAAGGATGAACACAAGGGTACTTGAAATAGCCTTTTGTAGGATATAATTCGGATCAAATCAAGGTTAGTGTTTATTGTTTTCGTCAGAAATTCGTTAAGAACAAAATTTATACAAACTTAACTTCAAATCTTGCTGATTTTTTTCACTAGTTTCTTAGCAATACACTTTCTTCATGTTGCTTTTTATGATTAATGCCTACTGATGTTGTTCAAGATTATTGGTGAAGGAAGCTGGAAACATCATTTGATGGAAAAGCAAAAGTAGGGTGTTTTGTGATTGGAAATAAAGTACTAGCAGCCATGATTTCTTGTTCAAGTTTCAAACTTTTCTTTTGTTCTTTTCTTAATGCTATGGACTGTGGTTGTAAAGGTTTTGCTTTACTTTTCATTTGGGGCTTATGACTCAATCAATCAAAGGAATCCCTCATACCTGTTTCCCTTGTTCATTTAGCCAAATAATAAACACAAGTTAATGGTTGACACTTGAAAATGGCATGTCACTTTATTTGATTTTGATGTATCGAAATTTGAATTTTAAATTTAATGTTATCTTTTAAGGGTGATTGTATGAATCGACAAGTTTACGCACCGATATGGCCGACCGCTAGGAAGGCTTTGCCGCCTATTATGTTCGAAAACGTTTTAAGACGAAAGAATTAAGGAATTTTCCATACCAAAACAGGGGGAAAAGAGCTAAGAGCACAGTGGGAAAAATGATGTTGGAATCATTGGCCCATTTTGTTCTATAGTGCAACTGTGCAATTGGTAAGGGGACTAAGACATTAGACATAAGGCCTCATATATGCGACCAAGGTCCAAGCTATATCCGTTCGTTGTCCGAGGAAATGCAAAACAACACTGTCCTGCTCTACCATTTGTTAAGAAACCCAAGACAAAACAAAACAAAACAGAATCCCACATCCCTAGTAAAGCAAATAGACAATGGGATCATCTTCAACAGTGAGAGCTGTTGGTGCTGTTCTCTGCAGATTCACAAATGGGGTTCCCTCAACTTCCTGGATTGTTTCTCGAAATGGGCTCTTAAAAAGCAATAGGAGATTATTATCATCAGTTTCCTCAATATCATCGTCAACTTCGAAATTGTATCAGGTTAATACTAGCAGCAATGAGCATCAATTACGAGGCATCTCCACTTTCCCTCCCCTCTGCATGGGGAGGCGCTCTTCCAAGATTGCCGGCAGAAAGGTCTCTTCTTTCTTATTTTTCTTAAATGCCCACATTTTGATGAATCTGGGAAGACCTTAATTTTCAAAGAAAAATTATGTCTTATGGATAAATATAGCCTTTTTAGTTATGTATGCTACCTGTTTGATGAAAATCCTAACAGAAGACAAACTCAATTGTAATTTATGAATGGAAATAGTTAAACACTATGTTTAATCTTGTTTTAGCGGGGAACTAAAATATGCTTTTACCTCTTACATATGCGGTCAGAAACTCAGAATGAATGAAGTGGTTTTTATACTAGTGTTCTACTTAAATTCAGGGTGCTCAAGATGCAAAGAAGGCTAAAACCTACTCAAGGATTGGAAAAGAAGTTGTATCTGCGTAAGTTGGTAGTTCATAGTCCTTGCTTGATTTGCTACATTAATGCTGAAAAAAGAGATTTGAAAACTGCTTATATTTGTTTACTGCCGGAAATCCTTTTATCGTGTTTTATCATTTAGTTATGCTACTTTGTCCAGCTTCTATACATTTTTGTATGGAGACTGAATTTCATGAGTTTGATGCTTTATGCAATATGCACTGCAGTGTAAAGAAAGGCGGTCCAAATCCGGCATCAAATACAGTTCTTGCAGCTGTAATTGAGAAGGCCAAGGAGCTTGATATACCCAAAGAAATTTTGGAGCGCAATATCAAGAGAGCTTCAGAGAAAGGGCAAGAAGCTTACATTGAGAAAGTTTACGAGGTTGGCGTGTCAATACTGTCTACTTTTAGTTATAGATTTGTTGCTATAGTGATAGTCATTGAGGGTATCTTCTTGTATTAGATGCTTTGATGGTATATAAGATTGGGTTTTCTTAACTCTTCAAGTATAATGCTTCTTTCAGGTATATGGTTATGGTGGAGTTAGCATGGTTGTGGAGGTCTTAACAGATAAAATAACTCGATCAGTTGCAGCTGTTAGGGAGGTAGTCAAGGACTATGGAGGAAAGATGGCAGATCCTGGTTCCGTTATGTTCAAGTTCAGGCGTGTTCGAGTTGCGAATATAAAAGTCACCGATGCTGACAAAGACCAGCTCCTTGACGTTGCATTAGATGCTGGAGCTGAGGATGTTATTGAGCCTCCAATATATGAAGACGATACTGACGAGGATAGATCAGAGAGGTAATGCTCCTTCAATTTCAAACTGAATTCTTGATTACTTTCTCCTTTCCGTACTTACTGCATCTTTTGCGCTTCTTTTCATTTTCAATTTATATACATGGCATAAACTAATTCCATATTTTTCTACATAAATTTAGAGGAACTAAATAGTTGTCTTCTCTAAATAATTTTGTTGTAGAAAAAAGACCTCCTTCACATAGGTTGAGAGCTATTATTGGCTGTGCTTTAAAACATGTAAAGTAAAACTCGCAAGTGTGGCTAATCAAACCTTCTCCTAGTGTATATGAGGTTCAAAACTCTGCAATTTTATTGTTTGCATAAAAAAGTTAAGACTTTTGTTTTCTTTTCTGACTGGCGAATTTTGAATTGTTCTGGACAAGAAAAAAATCTGGACATATAATGACAGTTTTATGACTCTACAAATACTTCGCACATATCTTTGTTATCTATTATCAAGTCTGTATGCTTTAGTAAGTCCACGTATATGATCGTCGATGATCTGTTGCAAATCAATCCCATTTTCTTTTTCAACCATGCAAGTTGTTTTGCCACTTGGACCGGGTAAAGTCTGATGCAATTTCTCCTTGTAGCTATTACAAGATTGTAAGCTCAGCGGAAAACTATGCAACAATACTTTCGAAGCTACGTGATGAGGGAATAAGTTTTGAAACTGATAATGGTTCGGAGCTAATTCCACTAAGCACCATCGAGGTACTTTTCTGTGATGTTGATAAGATCTTGTGATCTGCCTTTGATTTCTGCTAAACCAGTACCTTTTGCCTTGTAAAATGGCTGATGTTCACCTAATGATTTGCTGAATGCTTTTCACGTATTTGATTGCCTAATCACCATGGTTCACCATCTTGCTTATCGCCGTGGTGCCGTCATTGATATGTTGATTGGTTTCAGGTGGACGATGAGGCTATGGACTTGAACAAGGAACTTATATCTAAATTGCTTGAACTCGATGATGTTGACGCGGTTTATACAGACCAGAAGTGATTTATATCTACACCATTTCAGATACGGAAATTAAACCCGTAGTTGGTCTTTGCTGCATTGTTGCTCGATTTAGCTGGGGATTTCCTAGAGGACCTTTATTTTCTTCAGTTTTAACTTTTTCAAGTTTCAACCCTCTGATAATGGAAGGAAGAAGAAAGGGGTGAGTGTTTTCAACTTGTATCACAATTTAGTTAATCTTCTCTTTTATTCTTTTTACAGATTTTAAAGACCTGCCATGTGAGCCTTCTCCTTCTTGCTTTTACCTCTCTTGAAAGAAAATATAATAATTCAATTTCTTTTTCCCTGATTTCCAATATTTCTTCCTTTAGGGTACATAAATGTCAATCTTATCTCTGCTTTAAACAATAAGAAGCACTAGGGATGGGCATTTTACCTGGATCCGACGGGTTCCGACCCGACCCGGTCTGACCGGGTCGGATTTTTTAATGAAAAAAATGGGTTTGGGTCGAGATTTTGTTAACGATATACTCGGGTTGGGTCGGGTTTAGGGTGGAAAATATCCAACCCGACTCGACCCGGGACTAATAGTGTAATTTTCCCCTAAATTTATAATAATACCCCTCTTTATATATATATATATATATTATAATTAAGTCTTTAAAATTGAATTTTTATTTATAATTTAGTCCTTTAAATTATAATTTTTTACAATTAAGTCCCTTAAAAAATTATAATTAGGTCCCTAAAATTAATTTATTTTATATAGTTTGGGTCAGGTCGGGGTCGGATTTAGTATATTTATTTTTAGGTCGGGTCGAATTTTTTAAAAACTATTATCGGGTACGGGTTTAGGGTATTTATTCTTAAGTCCGAGTGGGCTAAAAACTCGACCCTACCAACTCGTGCCCATCCCTAAGAAGCACAAAACAACAAACATATGAGCTCATAGATGAGATGTCATGGACCATTTTTCGTGTCTAAAAAAAAGGAAATTTTGCCGAAAAAGTCAACAAAAATATATTCTGGGTAGTTGATGCATTCCCCCTATCCATCTAAAATTGGTCCACATTTCAATTTTCAATCGTCAGCGGATATATGCTGGGCCGACACATAATAGCCTCTCTTTTTTATTCCTGATATTGTTTATATAAATATATCAAAATAATTGTTTTTATTCGTTTCGAACATGAAATTTTCCCGAGAAATTAAAGTTCAGCTCCGACATCGGAATGATGAGTCGACGATGCTTTGTCTTCAAACAACGTCTTGAGATTGTAAGGCCGTACGATATCTGTAGTTCCAGCCCACATCAACTCTGCAAATTGTCGGTAAACCTTCTCGGAGGGATGATAGGAATCAAAGAAGAAGAAATCAGCAGGATTATCACATAAATCGTACTCCGTCACCCCTCTCTTCCCTCCACAGCTGTAAACTCCGCCGTATGGACCAGACCCGCAACACGCCGCCGTCGCATTCTTGAAACCTTCACACCACAATAAATCCACCAAAAGTTAAAAAAAACAAAATAAAATTACCACATTGTAAAGGGCATTTAACATTACCGTATTTTGAAGGGTTGCTCAACCTTTCATTAACAGATTGATACATATTGTAAAGGGAATATTTGAAGCCTTGAAGCTCCTTCTTTAACTTATTCAGGGTTTTGGGAAGTCGAGAATTATGAAGCTTTGCTATTGCTGTTACTTCATCGTTGCAAGGACCCCCTGATTGTGCTTTCATGTATGGTAAACAACCAAGCGGTATCAAATTCGGGAACCCAAATTTCCTCCCTCCTTTCTTGTATATTTCCTGCATCAGTTTTTTTAAAAAAACATGGATTTTAAGCAACTTCTGCTGGTAAAAAGAGAATTTTTCTGGGTTTGTTTTGTAGGTATGAATTACTTCGAGAGCAACGGTGAGGTTGCCGAGCACCATGGAAGCAAACTCTTGGTCGGAGACACTTGAGTTTTTGGTCAAGTAATCATTGCCCCCAACGCTAAACATGTAAACAGCTCTGGACAACAATTTCTTGGCCTCTGCATCTCCTAGCTCTTGTCTCAATGATTTCTCAACTCGTTTGAAGTATTTTATTTGAGTTTCTAAATCCACAACCTGGCGTTAAAATGAACCAAGAATTTCATCAAAATATGAACTAAACACAGCTTAACTGAGCATTTAAAATGAACCAAGAATTTCATACAAATCCTTGATGAGATTCGACAAGAGCACCGGCTCCACCGGATGCGAAGTTCACCCCATCTGTAAACTTCTGCTTTCCAGGCTTTAAATATGCTGGAATTATCGGTAACCCAGCAAATTGTGCTGTGACAGAACAAAATGGTAAGAAATGAAACAAAGGGAAAGTCGAAACTTCAACTTCAAGTACTTTTCTTTTGAACTGGTTTACCGATAAAATCTGGAATCAGACGGCCATCGGAGAATCTTCCGGTTGGGTATTTGAAGAATGTGTCACCATAAGGAATGAAATTTGCCTGATAATCGGTGGTGGTGTTGATGTAATTGTTGTTTCCAGGATCGAACAATGAATCGCCAAAGATGAACAAAGCAGCGTGGTTTTCGGGCAGATTATGGCAGCTACCGAGGTTGACAATAGTTGTAAGAGAAATCAAGAAATAAATATAGGGACTTGGTTTCGCCATTCTGTGAACAAATAAAACTGATGATTGCGTTAATTTATGCTCTATTATTTACTAAATAGCTCATGCGGTCAGTTGCTTACTTTGTTTTTAAATATATGAAATTTTGCAGATTCGAGGAATCCATATCCGAAGCAATCTAAATTCAAGATTCTGCAAATACGTTTGGAGGATACACAAGGAAAGTCATTAATAGTAGTTTGAAGTGAAGTTAGACCTGTAAAATTATACCGATTAAAGCACTTTGAACATACCTAGGGGTTAAATTTTTGAGAAGGACAATTGGTATCAATATATTATAAAGTATTATTTTAAGATATTTTTGTATTTCTACCATGATCATGTTATTTTATTCGTATATATGTATATTTTTCATGATATTATTATTATGGTCATATTTGACAATTAGCGGATAGCTGATATCGAATTGCATTAGTTGGTTTATATATTAAAAACCTTAACCATATTCATATTACCATAAACTCTAAATTCTAATTCTAATTCATAAAATATAACCCTAAAACCTAAATTCCAAACCCTTCAATCTCAAACAGAATCTTTATGCATAAAATATTTTCTCATGGGTTTAATAGAAAAAAAAAATAAAGGATTAGACAATAAGGATTTGGTAGAATTGAGTTTCGGGCTCACCTTGAGTTTTGTGGTCTGCTTGCTTAAACTGGACTTAGATTATTTCATCTATCAATTAAAATATCAACAGCCTCAAAACTCCAAAATGGATGTAGCAAGCACCAAGCAGGCCTTGAACGCCTTCCATTTCTTCATAAAAATGTTTTCTGGGTTCGGCCCTTGACTTGAGCTACTGCCTGCAGTGTTGTTCAAATAGTGAAGTTTGCGGTCTGTTTATTGTATGTTACTGCTTTTTTTCTCTCTTCTGTCAATGTGTTGTTGCTGTTTCTGCCACATTAAGGATCTTGGGTGTACATTTTTTTTTTCTTGCAATAACAGAACTATGAAAATGGATTTCATAGCCTGACCATTGATGCTTTCTTTCCACTTTATTTTTCCTTTGGTCGGATTGGTCAAGTGTTGTTTCATAATTCAAATTTCAGAGGATCCTTTTGTATATGTAAAAAATAAAAGTAATTATTTGATGCACCGCCAATAAAAAGTTTTTTTTTCACAAGCAGGCTTATAAAACTGCCATATGTCTCTTTCAAGGGCCCTAAATTTCAAACCATAAACTTTAAACCATATAATCTATTCCAAAATCTTAAAACCTAACTACAAGCACTAAAACTCTAACCTAGGTGTATGTGAAAAACAATTCTTTTACCGCTAGTGCATATTGTCACGTCTAAGAAGAGGAGGTGTCATTAATACCACATCAAAAAAAAATGGAGGTATTAGGATATATAAACAGTGACGCTATACATACTATCAGATATGTCTTTTGGGGAGAGGATAATGGCCCCGTAACATTGCCAATAGATTCCGAATGACACATTGGAACTTCCTACTGTAACCTTCTCGTGGAAGTAATAAAAGGACAATTATGAATGAAAATGTTGTAAATAATGGATAGTGAAAGTAGACTTACAATAAGTGTTTCGGGTGTTCTAAGTTTATAAAATTAGATTTTCCAGAGTTGTCAAAAACTACAAAAATATGTGGCTCAGGCTCAGCCAACAACACCTTCAAAAGAGAAAAAGAAACACTGTTTTAAATTCTCTCAATAGGTACGGGACTCACACCAAACATGTGCACATTCACCTCCATAAGTTTTCTTTCTTTTCGGCATGCCAAGAAAAATAAACAAGTTTTAACGAACACTAGTAGGAAATAGGACTTTGATAATGAAATGATTTCGACATGTCTGAAAAGCTGATCACCAGTGGTCCAAAAATGAAACCAAAAATGAGTCCTGCAATGAAGCAAAGGTCGTTAACTGGCATTCACTTCACGATATCACATGGCACTAATTTTATCTTGTCTCCTATCCTATGCTACACCAGTCCGACAACAGGATAAATGGACGTAAAAACTTGCTGACAACTCGGTTCTCGCGGTGAAAGCAACATTTGCAATGTATTTTTCTCAGATATGCAATTGAAACAGTATGGCCGGCACTTCACCACAAGATAATGCCATACAAATGCAATGTACGATGCTAGTTTTAGCATGCATGCAGCTAGGCAGCACAGCAACTTGCTGTTTCCTGCAGCCTGCAAGGTGAAACATCGAGGGCTGCTGTTTTTGGGATTATTATTGTACAATAATTTGGTGACTGGTGTTTGCCTTGGGTGAATACAGAAAGGTCAATCAGACAAAGGGGTACATCAATCGTTATCTTTGAAATTTTTGGGCGGTTTGCTGGGGTCGGGGAAATGTTTTGTTTTCTCACTTTCATACTTCAGAGGATGTCGTTTGGTTATTATTCTATAGAAGAAGAAAAAAACTGGGTAAATTTGGAACATGGAATTCTTGGTTCTTGACAAAACAATTGAAGGTTTGAGTAATGGTAAAAGCTTTAATTACCAGCAGTGATAAAGTTGTTTCATTTGAACAATGGGGCCTTTTCTCATCATCACCCAGCTTTTGTCTACTTTCATGTTTTGTCATCTTTGTTGTTTTCAATTATTGGAATCCTGTCTCTTCTGTTTCAAGGTAGGAACTTTGAACAGTCGGCTGAAATTTTATCATCACATTACTAATAGGCGATCTACTTAAAAAGTATAGAAATCGTCTGCCCCATATCGTACGTTATTTTATGCTCACTTTAAATTAATAGGTTTAGGGTTTAAAGTTAGAGATTATAATTAGGGTTTAGAAAATGAAAGGTATGGTGTGTTTTTTAGGGTGTATGGTTTAGAGTTTAGGATGTGGAAATTAGGGTTATGGTTTAAAATTTAATTTTTAAGTAATTTTTAATGTGTGGCATAAAAGGTACATAATTAGGGGCAGAGAATTTTTACCCGCTTATAAACATGTTCGCATAAACTGCTGTTTTAAATTCTTAATAAAGACAAATAACTGATTAATCAAGACCATAGCTTGAGGACTTCTCGTAAAATTAACCCAAGAATTAGAAAAGAACACATTAGATGTGGCGTTAAAACATATGGGTCCCATACGGTACGGCAGCCCATAGAGAAGCAGACACAGAGAAAAGCTGATGATGATGTGATAGTTGCGATCTGACGGCTAATCATTCACCACAAGTACGCGTGGTGTCATTTGATTGGTGAGAAAAACAGCATGATCTCAAACCTGACGATCTCGCTGGGCCAAAGGGGCCCACAAAGGAACGTGAAATTCAAAAGGGCCTTTTGTTTTGGTTAGGTAGAGGTCTAAATGTCTTATCTACCTTTGCTTTGGGGGCCTAATTGCAACGTTCTTGAAAATTTACGATGCCGACTTCCCCCATCTGTAGTTAAATTACCTGAGCAACCCTAATGAATTATTTTATATTTCTTATATAAGTTCATATATATATATATATATATTGTAGGAATTTAGAGTAAGAGTTTAGGGACAATTTAATTTTTTTTTAAATTTGGAGGTTTAAATAAAAAAAATTAAACTTTTTTAAGGTTTAGCTAATTTTTTAAAATAATTTTGACAGATTTAAATAGATTTTTTTAAAAAATTGAGAGGAAAATTAATTAAAAATATTCAAAATTTTAAAGTTTAATATAAATTTTATAAAATCTCGAGGAGGCCAAACTAAAATTTTAAAAAAAATGGAATAAAATTTAAATTTCTCAAAATTTTGAGGGCCAAGTCCCCCTAGTCCCTTAAGGTTCCTCCCTTGTATATATATGTAGGTTTCCAGTTTACTCTAATTAACGAAAGGATTATATTATACGATAAATTTTTTTCAAACTCAAGAATCTATGGAGTGGTCTGTTGATAAAGATGGTATTTTTTTTAGGTAATTCGGATTTGAGCAACATAGTCGTTAATGTGCGTGAATTTATCTAAATTTAATACTAAATAAAAATATTACAGTGTAATAGAATTATAATGATAAAAGATACAAACTCGAACATTCATGAGTCTATTCCGATCATTTTGAGTAAAGACTTGCATAATTTAGCTAGATAATTAGCATTTGTATCAAAACTAAAACTAAATTTGTTTTTCCAAATTTGGTAGAATTAATACCGCTTATAAAAATAAAAAGAAACACATTAGAATGAAATCTTAACATCCCGTCATGTACCTTAAATAATATTTTAATAATACAATTGGTTGGTGAATTGATGGTTGATGTATTTCTTTTTATTTTTATAAGCGGTATTAATTCATTTTAATGTGTATTAATTTATTTAAATATTATTTAAGGTACATGACGGGATGTTAAGATTTCATGTTTCGGTATATCTAAATATCATATGTGATTTTTCACTTCAAATTGTATTATTAGACTTTTTAAAATTCTACCAACTTTGAATCATATTTAGAGTTATTAAAGATTTTTTTTTAAATCCTACCAAATTTAAATTATTTGACCAATTAATGAATCTCAATATTATTTCTTTTAATTATTTTATTTGAGGTTAATTTCTACTATTTACCAAATATGGACCGTTTCTTGCATAAACTTAAGAGCATATTGTCACGGTCCGTTTGCGTGATAGGCAAGACCGTGACGAGATGCTTGTTGGTTGTGCTTAATGCAGGATGCGGGATAGCAATAAGGGTGTAGTACGTGTCGTACAACCGTTCAGTCCTGGGGACGGGCGTGCTGGTAGGCACCACACTGGTCGGGAGCTGTCCCCGCTTCCCTGATGAGCCCATGGGAGGGCGAAACCAGTAAGCATCGAGTGGTAAAGGCTGAGCCCCGGGCTGGTGAGAGCCTTGAGTTGCCGCACGGGGGCGATGTCCCTGCGCCAAGACTCTGACCCCGTGACAGATGGTATCAGAGCAGGACTGTGTGCTAGCTGTGAGCTTACCAAGCGCTCCATGTGCTGCGTAGCGCGTCAAAGTGGACGAGCGTGTGTCTCGCACCCAAGTGAAGTGGTGTTCGCGAGTGGGGCCTCTATAAAGAGATTGAGATGAGGTCGGGTAGGCAGGAAGCCGCATCGAAAGTTGGCCAAGCACTCGTGCCTCCAATGAAGAGTGCGAGCAGGCAGGGAATTGCACACGAGATCTGGGCTAATTAAAAAGAAGAGGGAAAGAGCTTTCTCCCCATGCACGAGGGCGTGCATGAATTGAGTGGGGGAGATTGTCACGGTCCGTTTGCGTGATAGGCAAGACCGTGACGAGATGCTTGCTGGTTGTGCTTAATGCAGGATGCGGGATAACAATAAGGGTGTAGTACGTGTCGTACAGCCATTCAGTCCTGGGGACGGACGTGCTGGTAGGCACCACACTGGTCGGGAGCTGTCCCCGCTTCCCTGATGAGCCCATGGAAGGGCGAAACCAGTAAGCATCGAGTGGTAAAGGCTGAGCCCCGGGCTGGTGAGAGCCCTGGGTTGCCGCACGGGGGCGATGCCCCTGCGCCAAGACTCTAATCCCGTGACAATATGTCTTTGGATTCTTATACGACAATGAACACGTCGTTTAAAATCAAATGAAGGTCGCTATCTATAATCTACCTGTCCACTTTCAGACAATAATTAAGCAATAAAGAATATGGATTATCGTTGGAGATAATTTGTTTTTAATGATTAAATATGCTCGACTCTCTTTTTCTTTTCTTTTTTCATTTTCGCCATTATTATGCATTTGTATTATGCAATTATATTCTTTTAACTAACTTGAAAGCATCGATTATTCTTTGGATTTGTACAACGAAGTTACATCATATGTTATAGCCAAGTGGATCCGTTTATTATTGTATGTTTTACTATTACTTAACTAAATTATTGGAAAGCTTAAAGCATGCAACTGCAGATAGGGTGGTGGTGGTTTTTTTTTTTTTCAAAATAATACGAGCAGCTCTACTGTAAAACGGTTAAAAAATGGTGTGATCGATTGTAATTAAAAATGTTACCAAAACATATTAAATTTTTGGTTGAGGATTGAGCAACCTTTTACATTTTACTATTATAATTTATTTATCGCTTTTTAACCTTAAGTTAGACTTTCTTTTAAAAGAATCCCTAAATAATACTACAATACACGAGAAGAGTGCAGATGTTTTAGTTAGTACTTTCCCGACAGCCGCCATTGTTTAAAATATTTCGTCATTTCATAAATTATATTTTTGAGCATTTATTTTCATAAATTAAATTGGCTAAGATAGTATACAATTTAAAAATATATTTGTCAATAATTTTTAGAGTAAATAGTTAAAGTTTTCGTTGATACTTTTCTCTATCATCTAAATTGTGGGTTTGAAATTTATTGGGTGTAAATTTTCCTTCTCCTCCTCTGTAGAAATTGTTTAAATTGTTTAGAATTATATTTAATTTATTTTTAAAAAATTGTGAATATTGATTATTTTTATAATGAAACTTAATGGAGGCTTAGAAATTCGTCACTAGTTACGCAAACAAAAATTTTGACAAACATTTGAGATTTACGAGTTGAATAATATTATTGAAGTAAGTGAAGACAAAGAGGATAAGGGAGAGATGCACGAGTTTTTATCGTGGGGGTAAGAAAGGGCAGACAAGTAAAAGCATAAAACAATTAGATAAAGGCTTAAATGAAAAATAACTGCTCATTTTATTATTTACTTATTTAAAAAAAACTGCTCATACTATATTTTGTTTAAAATTTTAGGTGCTCAAAGTATTTTTTGTTAAAAAGAAATATCTAAAGTTTATATGATTATAATTTTAGGTGCACGATACTTAACTACTATTAAAAAATTGTTAACCAATCAATACTTTACACGTGACATGTTCATTTTATTTTTTTTCCTTCAAAGTTTTAAATTTAAAATATTTTTGACACAAAAATTTTAAATTTTCAGAAAATCCCAAAATTCTAAATCTGTTTACAAAACAATCCCTAAATCCTTAAAAAAATTTAAACTCGAACCCTCAAATCGCTACGGCTTTCGCCGCTGATCGTCGCCCCTGAGCACATCCTTTCGATCGTCAGACTTAGCCGGTCATTTACCCCAACATGGCATCGCCTGAAACGATGAACGGCGTGCCAGGCGAACGTCGATTTCGCGTTCGACGTTCTGCTGACATGTCATTCATCGTTTTCCGATAACGTCGTGTTGGGCGAAATGACCGACTAGGCCCGACGACAGAATGAGTGTGCTCAGGGGCGACGATCGGCGGCGGAAGCGACAACGATTTAAGGGTTTGGGTTTGATAAATTTTAGGGATTTAGGGATTGTTTTATACAAAATTG
The DNA here is from genome assembly GCA_030270665.1 of Hibiscus trionum. Classification (NCBI taxonomy): domain Eukaryota; kingdom Viridiplantae; phylum Streptophyta; class Magnoliopsida; order Malvales; family Malvaceae; genus Hibiscus; species Hibiscus trionum. The sequence goes on along the minus strand of BSYR01000024.1, from coordinate 30,809,536 downwards.
ATTTTTTTTTCAAAAATTTTTAAAAAATTCCAATAAACATGCAACGTGTTAAACATTAATTGGTTAACAAATTTTTTAACAGTAATTAACTATCGGGTACTTAAAATTATAACAGTATAAACTTTAAGAGCCTGTTTTTAACAAAAAAATCACTTTAAACACTTAAAATTCAAAAATTTTAGTATAATGTAGGTACTTATTTTTTATTTAAGCCTTAAAATAAATAAGTAAATACTATAGAATGGGGACGCGTGGCAGTAAAAGCGGATGCCGACAGTCAGTTATCAAACTCTCAGGTTATTGGGCCAGCAGTAGCGAGGACTTTTTTTTTTAATTTTTAAAAGTCATGTATTGAACTTAAATCTCCTAATGAGATTAATATTTTGTTTTCTATTGAAAATCACTCTTTAGATTATTTTGTTCTCTAATTTATATGTACACGGATGAAATGCAAGAGGATTTCTTGCACTAAAATTACGTGGTCTGTAAATTTACAATTAAATCACAAGATTGGGTACATGTTTTGTAAAGTTAAAAATTTCCATTTGAGGTTAGGAGATTCAGTATACCGGACAGGACCACATAAATGATATAAAATTGAGGTGTACTAAGATAAGATTCACGAGCGGAAGACAAATTATGTTATATTGTTTTTTTTTATCAAGTGCGACAGCTCGATCTCAAAAGCAAAAATCTCACTGTCCGTCAGTAAAGCTAGGGAAAAGTTTGTATTATTATGAATTTAGAATATTCATAACTTTGTGTAATGAACATAGAAAAGAAAGGATGCCAATTGGCTAAAAGTTGAAGATACTAAGCCAAAAGAGGAACCCTGTGGTGCGGTAGTTGATTGTTCTGTGCCTATCGTTCCACTTTTATGTGGACCAACTCACCAAAGTGCCAACGTTTTATTGTTTCGCTGAAAGGACACACACCACAGATTACATAAACAACAAAATTTCCAGAGCCTGAAATTGTCTAATATGAAAAATAAACGAAATGAAGTCTCCTTTTTAGGTATTTATGATATAAAATAAGATTTTTTTGAACCGCTATATAAAAAAGTTGTGTATAATAAGATATCTTATTTATCTTAAAAAAATGAAATGAATGGAATCACATATGACCGAGATCACATATGACACGGTGAGCTAGAAAAATTTAATAAATTTTCTGATAGAAGGTGGATTCAATGTACACGTGTCAGGTTACCCGAAATCCAACATTTTTCTTTTAGAAAAATATTGTTAAAAATCTTTGGAAAACAACTTCTGTTACAAGCCCAACAATACAAATATACAATAACCACTAGACCTTCAGCTTAATCTACATTATTGCTAATAGACACCAACACTGATTAGTTTTTCAACACCCTTCATCATTTTTTTTTTACTATATGCATGTCCGTCTTACGATTCATGTTTGGGGTGCGTGGCTGCCCCTCTCAATAATGTTGTCTCCAAGATTCGAACTAACGTCCTCTCATTAGGAGTACAATGTGCCTTACCAATGCTCCCAACCCTTATTGGTAACACCCTTCATCATTGATACGACAGTATACATCAATCTTGTTATCTCAGCGCATTAAAAATGGAATTTTTGGACGTAAAAATCATGCACCCAATAATTCAGGGAGGAGGCATTCGAACAAAATTTGTCTATACTTTATTATGTATGTCTCACTAATAAGTTTACGATACGTGTATTAATGATTATTTTATTTGTAAAAATTTGTCTATACGCGTGACATAAACATTTGAATTTTATCGTTGTGGTTGTGTGGTTTCATGCAATTAGGTTTGAGAGATTCACTGTCTGTTTTTCTTATTCGTAGTTCGACCGTCAACTCATTGATGATAACAGCATGGAAAAAATACATTTGTTCGATCACAGACTAATTATGAGAAGTGGGAAAACGAAGAATGGACAACATACGCTTGCCTGCCAAGACAGTGAAACTAAAGGCGCTGCACTTTTTTATGCATGAAAAATGACGATTCCGATAGTGAGATATTGAAGAAAAGATAAAAAGGTAAACTACCTATATTTTAAATTCTAAGGATGAAATGAGTAGTATGTCGACATACACATTTGCCAGCTGATCCCCATGTCATCCCACTTTTTGACTTGGAGGCATGCTTCATTAATGACATTAATATCCAAAGAGATGCATTTTAGGTGGGTTTAATTTCGACACGTTGCATGTGTTAAACTCTATCTTCATCCATGAAAATAATCATGAAATATCGTGTAATGATTGTTTATCTTATTGTCACGGGTCATTACCTTCTTTTCAAAAGATATATTTAATAGGATGTGTAGCGTTATCGTTTGTATATCCCAATACTTTTTTTTTTTGATGTGATATTAATGACCCTGCCTCTTATCAGGCGTGACATTATCCCCCACTCAACCTCGTGACACCTTCGTCACGAGCTTCCGCTCTCGTGATTGGCCAATTGTCACGGTTGTCCACCTTGCCTACCCTGCTCACGGGCGCTCGGCGTGAAATCAGTCAGTCAAAGGGTTGCTCCGATACCACTTGTCACGGGGCCATTACCCTCAACTCAAAAGACACGTCTAATAGGATGTGCATCGCAACCGTTTATATATCTCAAGACCTCTCTTTTCTTTTTTGATGTGAGATTAATGACCATGTCTCTTTTCAAGTGTAACATCTTATTTATTAACTTCCGAGACGAAAGAATTAGTTACTTCTATCGATGGTGTGGATATCTTGATTTATATCGAAAAATAATAGTACATGTAAAGGATAAAAGGAGCCGACCGGCAAATTCATCATGAAACCTTTTTCTTTCCAACTAAGAATTAAAAATCAAAGAGAAACCCCAATGGAAAGCACCAGCGCTACCCCGGTCCCGGGGGACCAGGTTTTACATGGTCAACACTCAACAGTTATGTTCATGGAGTCGGAGAGGCTAATGTGGGGGGACCCGTACATATCTGACTACGCCTTTAGGACAATGAAATGAATAAGGTTTGGTGTTATTAAAGTCCCATCCCACGTGGACTATGTAAACAGGGAAATGTGGACAACACATCATGGATTTGAAAGAGAAGAGATTGAAATCGGGTGGTGGGTGTATTGGAATGGAAGCCTTTCTTAATAAGCCCAGCTCTGAGTCTGAGACTCTGAAGTATCACTATCAGATAGCTGTGAGTTTACTTTAACATGGTCCAGACTACGAATCTCGCATTTCCATGCATAACCATATTCAAATCTACATCCATAAATCTAAATTCATATTCATATATGACGAGATTAAAATCTGAAATTTCGTCAAATCATATTATATTTTATTAGTCTTAAAATATTATAATTTAATATTTGTTTATATATATTTTTAATCTTTTGACAAGATATACAATTTATAAGCAAAATAATTTGAAATGAACATTATCTATTTTTTATACAGAGACCACTCATTGATTCTCGTACTCGTTAACATCTTTGAATAATATAAACGAATCTACAAATATATTTAAATTAATTTTCATTAGCTAATACAGTTTTGTTCAAGCTTGCGACAATTTCTGGATTTAAAAAAAAAAAAAACAAGTTGTTGAATAGAAGATTTAGTACTTTTTTCTGTTGTTTCTTTAAAAAACAATATGTCTTTATTTTATTTTTATCTTTTCCCCTTATTTTTTTGTCAAATTAATATTTATTTATATATATTTTTAATCTTTTGACAAGGTATACAATTTATATTATTTTTTATTTAGCCCTCATAATTCATATTACACCCAATTTGGCCCCTCCGTTAGTTTAACCGCGTAAACCGTCAATGCCCTCTAACAAAAAAATATAGACATACACATATAAAATAATATTTTTTCTAAAAAAAACCAAAGTTTCATTTCTCTCAAAAAAGCCTCATCAATTCATAAATCAAGCATTAGCACCAATTCAACCACCAGCCACTCCCCGTCGCAGGAAAACCCTCGTTCTCCCCCAATATTTCTTTTCACTAGCATTGTCGTCTGTCACAATACCACCAACTTCAACCGCCAATAAAACCGATTTGAGGACTTGAGAATATAGGGTTGGGATTTAAAAAATTTGGGCATTTTGATTTTTTTAATTTTTAGGATTTTATAATTAAAAATATATTTTAAAATAAATTATAAAAAATTAAATATTATTTCATCATAAATATTTATATATATTTTTTAATAATTATTACAATTATTTTTTATTTTAAGTAAAAAATATTTTTATTGTTTTATACATAATTTTAATTTTTTACACATTTAAATATTTTTAGATTTTTCTTGAATTTTTTAAACATTTCTTCATATTTTTAATTTTATTTTATTTTTATAATTTTAAATATTGTTTTCAGATTTTTTTTAATATTTTTAAATTTTAAATGTTTTTAAATGATTATTTAGGGTTTCGATAACGTGACACGTCTAAAGTGTGTCATGTGTCATCATCATAATAACTATTTTTGAGTTAACGGTCAACTTAATGGAAGGGCTAAATTGATTGTAATTTAAATTTTGAGGGCCCGATTAATCGTAGTTTAATTTTGAGAGCTCAATTGGGTGCAAAATTTTCATAAAGGCTTAATTGATTTTTGATTTTTTGTTGAGGGCCAATTTTACCTTTAAGCCAAAACATGTGATGTGGATACATTATATTTTATGAGGTTAAGAGTTTAATTCCTATCAACGAGAATATAGTATATTTTATGACCAATTGTTGCTCTTTAAATGAGAGCACTCGCGATTCGAAGAGATTAGTCGGTGCTATCGACAGTCGATACATTATAGCTCAAACCAAAAAATAAAAACAACCAACATCAACTTAACAAGTTCATTTTTCCTTCGGCTAGTTTAAATAAATTATTATTATTGTTTTTAAAATATCATTATGTCTGGATAAAAATTCACTCCTTTCTTCTTCTTTTTTTCTTTTTGATTTGGAAATGAAATCACCCTTTCAATATACCTAATTTGGAACTATCAGCCACTGGGGCTAAAAGATGGTAAAAAAGGCCCAGATTTATTGCTTTATCCACTCCTTTCTTTTGCATAATTGCTATTATTATTTATAAAATTAAGCAAGCCGTTACTCACGATTCTCCTCCACACTTCCTAAAGAAGAAATTCTTTAAAAAATTGAGAGATAATCTCACTTTTTTTATTATATTTTGTCCTTTGATGTTGAGAAATATGTCAATTATTAAGTTATTCCTCTTTGGAGGAATCATACCCTTTTGTAATTTCATATATTAATCATGATGTTTTAGTTTTATTTTTTCTGAACAAAATCTCGATAAATATTATCTTTATCTTCAAGTTGCCATGGCCGAACCCCATGCTTTCCGATTCTAGATTACGGTCATGATTCTAAGAAGAAAGAAACATGTTCTAATTCATATTAAAAATTTAAAATTCAATCGCATCATTACTTGATTGATTTAATTTAAAATTCATATTACCCAATTGGTATTCTATAATCACCAAATAATTATAATTTAATTGGGAAATGCCCGGCAGCAGGAATCTAACTAGAATGAAAATCATCAACTATGTATTATTTTAAATTAAATAAGGAAAAAGAAATAAAAAGGTTGGTTGGACTTGATTTATTTGTTGTTTTGTGAAGTAATAGGGTCCACTTATATTTGTAATGTAATGGCTTCATAATACTCATAATCTGTCCAAGAGAATGATTAGGTGAAGGATTTGAGTTGTATTAAATTAACTGCTTATAATTATAACTTATATTAGTATTGTATTGGTATTTGATTTATTAATTGATTATTTAGATTGATTATGGTAAAGAGATTGGAAATTTGGTTATAGATTCAAAAAGACATATTATATATAGGATTTATATTCAATACACTAGCGGTGGAAACTTTTAGTTTACACAAACGCTTTAGTTTTAGGGTTTAAAGACTCAGTTTAGGGTGTAGGGTTTAGGGGTTAGGGTGTAGGGATTTAGAATTTAGGGGCAATGGTTAGAATTTAGGGGCTAGGGTTTAAATGTTAAAGTTTAGGTTTTAGTGTAATATGTTGAGAGTTTAGGTTTTAACATATAAACCCTAAATTCTAAGCCTAAACCATAAATTATATTCACATTCCTTAAATTCTAAACTACTAAACCTAAACCTCTAAACCTTACACCCTAAATTGAGTCCCTAAACCCTAAAATTAAGGCGTTTATGGAAACTTTTAATTTCTACCGCCGGTGTATCAAATAATTATATATATATATATATATATATATAGGGATAGGATCAAGTTACATGATGTAAAACTCATTGAGTTTTACACTAATTCATAGCCATTGGATTAGTGAAATGGATGGATGAGATAAACAGTAAAAAATGTGAAGATTATCACTTGAAAAAGAAAGATAAGGAAATAATCTGAGTCATTAATTACCATCATCCAACGGTCCAAAAATTGTGTAAAAGTAATTGAGTTTTACACAGTGTAAGTTGATCCTAACCCATATATATATATATATTTATCGTTTATATGGAGAAGATGAAAGAAGAAGATTGAGCCAGCAAAAACTTTTAAATTTCCGATTTTACCAATTATTGGGGTGGCAGCTGTCTGGTACGAAAATGAACAAATTTCCCCATCTTATACATCAAAATTTTGGAATTTATTTAAGAGTAGAAATACGTACAAAAATACAATATTATATAAAGTGCTGGAAGTTGCCCCATTCCAGATTTTACTTTGTCTTTTATTTGGCGGGTAACCGAAGGGTTCCCCGTTCGGTTGCATATTTTTTATTGAATGAATTAAAGATGATTATAAGGTAGTATCTTTTAATATTTTGATAACGCACATACGTTTTGTAGACAAAACGATTTGAACTCGTGTCTCATAGGATGAACATAATTCGCTTTTTCACTGAGACACTTGTTGACTTCTTTGATTGCATATTTTAAACATGAGATAAAGTATGTTTTGTCTTTAAACCCTAACTTCTTCCCAACTCAAAGAATAAATAGATAGGTTGATAATAAGGAAAATTATATACACACACGAGGTCTTTTTATTATTTATATCTTTTTTTCTAAAACATTTTCTACTATAGCATTGCATGATAATAAATTAAAATCCTGTTAAATTTGTTGATAAAAACAATTAACAAGATTCAAAGGAAGTGTCAATTCACTTTGTCGACAGTCTATATTCTTGTGAGAATATAAAAATAATAGTGTTTCGAGAAACTCAAAACTTTCATGAACATTTTACTGGTTTGATATTGCATTTGTTTTTAATTTAAATTTTCAACAAAAAGACAGTGCATATTGCATAAAATGTGTTCCCTGTCATTAATCAGATTAATAGGAAAATAAATGCATAATTGCCCCAAAAGAATATAATATTACAGGTCGAAAGTTTTTTTTTTCTCTTTCTTTTAAAGAAACCCATGGAAAAGGAGACCCAAATTTACAGTTTACACGGACATAAAAAAATAGATAATTGGAAAAGACAAATGGCAAACATAGATTCCTTCGGTAAGAAAATCTAATATCATATCTCAAGATTAAGATAAAGCTAAATATGGGGGGCGTACGTGGGGAATGATCTGGCTTAAATCCTGTGCTGACTATGTCAATAATGCTATCCAACCGTAAAACTTACTCCCTTACTCAATATTTATAAAAAATATTGAGAAATTATAAAAAAAGTGATACAATATTAAAATAATAGTTTAGAAGTAAAATTAACCCTCAACGAAAAATTAAAAAATTAATTAAATCTTTATAAAATTTTACATCTAATTGAGCATTTAAAATTCAAAATACAAAATTTTGCCTTTTTGTTAAGTTAGTCGTTAACTCAAAAGTAGTTATTATGATGGTGACATGTGACACACTCTGGACGTGCCACATCATCAAAATCGTAAATAATTATTTAAAAATTTAAAAATACTTAAAATTATAAAATAATATATTTAAAATGAAAAATATTAAAAAAATATTTAAAAATCTGAAAAATATAAAAAATATTTAAAAAAATTCAAGAAAAATCTAAAAATATGTAAATGTGTAAAAAATTAAAATTATGTATAAAATCATAAAAAAACATTTTTTACTTAAAATAAAAAATCTAAATAATTGTAATAATTATTAAAAATATATATAAGTATTTATAATAAAATAATATTTAAATTTTGTACAATTTTTAAAAATATTTTTTTAATTATAAAGTCTCAAATATTCAAAAAATTTCAAAATACCAAAATTTTCAAATCTCTAACCCTAAACCCTACATTCTCAAGTCCTCAAATTAGTTTAATTGACGGTGAAAGTTGTTGGTACTGTGGCAGACGATGGTGTTGGTGAGAAGAAATATTAAGAGAGAACGGAGGTTTTCCTGCAACAGGGAGTGCCCCGTGGTTGAACCAGGGCTAATGCTTGATTTAGGTATTTATGATGTTTTTTTGAAAGAAATAAACCATTGTGGGAGTTTTTTTTTGAAAATAAATATTATTTTATGTTTTTTATTAAAAAGTAAAGGAAAACAAGAAAGCATTAAATTAATTTTATATTTAATGTTTTTAATTTTATAATTGTAAAACTAGTGTTTTGGTATAATAATTGAAAAATGTTTTGGACTATTTTGAAAAGAATTTAAAACTTGGTTTTAAGTCCAAACAACTTGAATTTATGTTTGAGGGATCTTAAAAGGTTTTTGGCAATGTTTTTATTGATTTTAAATAGCCAAACTTAAGTTTTCAAGCTACCCGTACCGATACGGTCCAACCCGTATCGATACCTTTTTGCCCCAGTTTGATCACTACCAAAACCCGTATCGAAACAGGCTTGGCCGTTTCGATACGGATCGGGATTGTTTCGGTACGCCTGGTAAGCGTACCGATCCCCTTTCCAACAACCCCAACGGCTATTTCCCAACGGTCATTTAAAAGTGAAACCGTACCGATACGCCCTCAAGCGTATCGATACGCCTAGGCTGGCAAGAGCCCAACAGTTAGTTTCTAATGAAGGCCGTACCGATACAGGTCTAAGCGTATCGATACGGAAGGCTGCAGAACAGCATTAATGAAGGGAAATAAAGTCCTCAACGGCTCCAAATCATCCCCAACGGCTAGTAACGGCTATAAACTCATCAAGGAGTATAAAAGGGACCTCCAAGCATCAAGTAAAGGCTAATGCTCATATTGTCAAACATCAAATGATTAAGAATTGTCTTAGAGCTTAAATTGTCATTTATTGTATAGACAAACACTAGTGAGCCAAAATTGTCAAATTTGCTAAGTGTTTTAGGTTTTGGGTGAGTGCTTAATTGTGCAAACAAACACCTATTAGAGGGTTTTAAGTTTGCTTCTTGTTTCTCTTTGTAAGAGAGGGTTTCAATCAAGGCTTTGGGTAGAAAGCTTGATTGTGTATAAGGGTTACCTCATAAGCCTAGAAAAGGGGAAGATCAATTAGTGGAATTGTTTGGAAATCCTTAGTGGGGAGCTAAGGTAGTGGATGTAGACCTTGGTTAGAAGGTTGAACCACTATAAATCATTGTGTCTATCTTTATTTTAGCTTCCACAACCATTCCACCCAAAAATCCATCTCTCCACCACTTGGGGAGCAAGAACGGTTGAACGAATCGAGCCCCACACAACTCAACAATAATTTATATATATATATATATAGATTTTTTTTAAATCAATCTATATTTTGAACGTTAAAGGGCATTGACGGTCAACACGGTTAAACTAATGAAAAGGCCAAATTAGGTGTAATTTAAATTATGAGGGCTAAATTACGTGTAAAATTTTTATAAATGGTTTAATTAGTTTTTATTTTTATTTTTTTGTTGAAAGTCAATTTTACCTTTAAGCCTAAAATAATTAATGTCAACAAATCTTATTTTTTGTCATTGATTTAACATGATTAAAAATTTTAAAAAATAAAAACTAAAAGAAACAAATAAATTTAAGTATTTAAACGATTTTCTAAAAATATACTTGTTGTTTTTAATAAACAAATGAAAAAGGCTTCCGTGGTAGAGCTTAATCTTGATAAGGAAGATATTTTTTGACATCAATAATATTGAACACACTATCATGCATCCACTTAGACTTTTTCAACGGTTTATAGTTACAAAATTTTATATTATTAATTGAGAAGTTTATATAAAAAATTTGAAGTTTAGAAGATCAATATAGAAGTATATGTTTTAAGGGTTATATAATATTATTATTATCATATATATATATTTTTTAAATTTAACATTTCTGTGGGGGCCATTATCCTACTGATCTCCATTGTAGTACGTAGATGTTATAACTCTAAGTTCTGTTTTTATAATTTCAGTATCAAATTTTAATGAATCTATTACATGCACGAGGTCTATTCACCCTTTGTATTTTTAACTAAAGACCCTAATTTATAAAAGCTAAATGTTGAAATAAAAGTTCAATTTTGTTTTTGTTTTTTTAAACTCCCATAAAAATCCAATCTTTTAGAAATGTTGAATAAAATCTAACCTTCTCGACTGATCTAACCTTGATGATGATGAAGAACCAAATTTCAGGTTTTATGAGAGATTGAAGCAGTGGGTTGCCTAATATTACAATATAAGTTAATGATTCACTATTTCTTTCCTTGGATTTCAATATTTTAAAACAATTAATCCATGAGCACGAACCAACTTGCCTAAGTGGTTAAGGGAACGGTTGTTGTTCCTAGAGATCACGAGTTCGAGCACCAGCAGCTGTAGCAGGGTGATTGAGTGTTCATTGTCAAATGGTTGAGAGTATATTCAGAACAAATACTACTTGTAATCACCTTAGCTTTGTCAAAAAAAAAACAATTAATCCATGATATTTTTTTTCGCATACTATGATTCTTAAAGTTTGAAGGAAAAATTGTACAATTCGATAATATATTTTATTTTTTTAATATACTAATGTGATTACATAGTAAAATTTATTTATATATATATTTTTAATTTTTTAACAAAATTTACCTTGCAGACTTTAATCGGATCTTATAATTATCTTTATCTCCATGGCCACTAGTTTAGTTATAAGTTTAACTTTTAACCATATGGAGTTGCAAATAATAAAATAATAATTTTTTTCATTAATCTTAAATTCCACTTTAGAATAAGTATCTTTCCAAAAAAAATGCATTCCATTTTTAATGCCATGTCAGCCAAAGTTTCAACTCCACTATATAAATTTTGATATTTAGATGAAGTAAATTAAATTGAAAAAATATTCTCACAATGAATTCTATAGTATTTGATTTAAGTTAGTGTGATGATAATAAAAACAAAATAAAAATCATTTTTAAAAGACTTTTGCAAACATCTTACATCTGGCAAAAGCAAACCTCAGCATTCAAGGACAATTAACGAGGGAGAATTTGGTGGCAGGCCCCTGTTTTTACTTTAGGTTTGATTGAACTTGAAAGATACTTTTAGCATAGTTTTCTTTTCCTTTTTTTATGATGATTACTTGTTTTATATAATTTCTGTATTCCCAGTTGCAAAATTTAGTTGTAAAAGAGAATTACATGATCAATCTGACTCAACTCTCTGTTCCTCTCTACTTATTTTTATTCAAAAAACGAAGAACACAGAAGCATGGAATTTCCAGTGTTGAACATGATTTCAAGCTTCTGCACACTACGATTCATTGAAAGAGATGACATGAACAGAGAGAAACACCAGAAAAAGGGCTTTAAAAACACAAGGAAAAAGAAAACATTAATAATCCCATAGCAGACCTTCTTCGAAGCCATTTACTAACCGATTACAAACGTACTCACAATCGTCCATGCTTTCAAGCCATGGTGAAGAGTAGAACCATCTGTCCATTGAGTCCACAAATAAAAACTCACTCCCCAACTCAACCGAGTCATAACTTGTCCCTAGACTCGGTAGCTCCACTATCTCGCTCAACTCATCCGACCCTGAAGATAAGTCCAGATGAGAAACCAAAGTCGAATTCGAAGTTGAAGATGATGCTGTGGATGGTGATGGAGAGTCGAAGTTTTGCATCTGGGCAGCTTTGGCTGCCGCAGCTTGTACGTCACGGGGTGCTAAAGACACGGGTCGAGGTAATGAGTTGGCGAGTTCGGGGAAGTTGAGAATCGCTGTGTTGCCTTTGATGCTTAAAGCGGCCACGTCGTGTGCCCGAGCTGCCATTTCCGGGGTCGGGAAAGTACCGAGCCAAATGCGGGATTTTTTCCGTGGCTCCCGGATTTCGGACACCCATTTGCCCCAGGCCCTCATCCGGACGCCACGGTAAACCGGGTGCTTGCTGGAATCCCCCCTCATTCTCTTCATCTTTTTATTACAATCAGTGGCGGTTTCAGGTTTACTGTTTGTAGTCATGGTTGTGCTAGGGACCGAGTTAGGAGGTGAATGAGTTGACCCAGGAGATGAAGGCCAAGAAAATGAGTTGGAACTGCACACTGTTTCCGAATTTCGCAGCTCGGTCATTAAAACGTACAGAGCGAAGTACAGAATAAGCAGGCGGAGTTGTAGTTGTTTGTTGCCAAAACAGAGTAAATTGAAGTGACAGTGCTGAATGGAAAAATGAGCTTAAAAGAAGAAACAAAAGCCAATGGGAAGTTATCGTTGTTCTTGTTTTAGAGAAATGTTGAGGAAATAATAGAAAACAAAGAATAAGAGTGAAGAGAAAGTTGTATTTTGTGAGATAAACAAAAAAACAATGGCATTTTGTTGTACATCATTTCCCAATGACTCACACAAGACTTATAAACATCGAGAGAGAAAGGGGATAGCCCACAAGGGAAATGGGTCACCCTGCTGCACGGCTGCACCCTATGGTCCTTCTCTCTAGTACCACGCAACCTCAATTAATTTCTTCTTTTACCAAGTCTGCTGTTCATTTATCCCCAACGAATTTCATTATTTATTTTGTCACCCTTATAAATTGATTGCCATGATTAAAAGTATAATTGAATATGTTTGTGGGATAGAAATCCTCTGCTATTTTTCGGTGCTCTATTTGTGTCTCCACGCTCAAAAATTATGTTTAGGGTATAAGGTTTAAGTTAAGGTTTAGGAAATTTAGGGTATAGTGTATTTTTTAGTGGATAGGGTGTAGGATTTAGGATTTAAAATTTAAAATTTAGGTTAGAGCTTGGCATAAATAGTAGTACAGAAAAGGGGCATAGCATTTTTATCCATGTTTGTGAGGTAGCCATTCCTACGGTGTTAAGTTCTGTCAGGTCATAGTGGAACAAAAATCTTCTCCCTCTTCGGTGTCGTTTTCTATGTCTCAACATTAAAAAAAATAAATTTTAAATCTTGACCTTAGATTATAAATTTTAAACCTTAATCTTAAAAAATATATTTTACCTCAAAATTTTAAAATCTAAATCTAAATTTTTACTATGAGACAGAAATAAAAGAACCAAAAAGTATTTTTAGATTTTTATATGTACTGGTTTTATTATATTTGTGTAGATTTCTTTCTTTAGCCTTTGATGATTGATTCTTGATATGGTAACTAAACTATGTTTTTTAAATACCAACTTGTGTAAATAAATAAAAAAAATAAAAACAACTTGATGCCTATTTTAATTGGGGTCACAAGTCGGAAGCAACAACCTCAAACTGAAATTTTCAATGGGTCTGATCGGCCAATTTCAGAATAAATGCTATTCCTGATATTTTCACCCCACAATATATCGATTTTTTAAGACTATTTTCACAACCTTGTTGAACCATTAGTAAAATAAGTTTTGATTAATTAGATAATGTTATTCATGGACTATTTTCACACTCTTTTGGTTGTTTAATATACAAATTTATTAAAAAAAAGCGAGTTTTTAATCTCAATTTACTCTATTCATAATATTAGCATCCAACCTATGACATTGCTTAAAGAATTAAAATCTCATCAGGCTAAACCAGCTATCGAACAATTATATATTTTTTATAACAATTACAACATTATTGGCAACATTTATAAATGTCACAAAAAAGTTAGAACAAACCCCATGAATAACAAGTTTTACTATCGCGGGAAATGGCTCTACATGGGATTAATGGTTAAGAATTTGTTTCGTTGTGCTAAATGGGGTTTGTCGATCTCAACCATTTGATATTGCTTTGGCTTCCCTTCATCAGACATAAATTTAAAATAAAGAAACACTAAACATGCCAAATTTCAGACATCAAATTAACAAGTAACAACAACAAAAAGTCACAATCTAGCCTTTTTCTCTATTCATTTTTATCAGGTTTCTTGGTGTATGTACGAACAGGATAATTAATTTTATGTCACGGTTTTGTAATAAATGTGGTGAGTACACTGGCTATCTCACATTCTTGTGTTTTCTTAACGGTCTGCTCTCAAAGGAAGTTCAAAATGTTCCTCCACAAACTGAGCTGTGGATTACTACAAACATGGACCCATATATTAATATAGTGTACCGCAGATCAGAGTTTTAAATCACGGTCGCGGCCTTATATCGCGGTCGCGGTCCGCTTTTTAAATCCCTGCCGCAGATATTGATAAATGTTTTGTTGAAATATTACGGAATCAGACAGGAAGAAATATTAAAAACCTTAATCACCACAAAGGACAGCACAATACCGACGAATGTGTCCAATGTTCATGGCTTATTTAGTTATCTTGTTTCTTTGTAAAATGCCAAAATTCAGTTCGGTTCTTAGACAACAAAATCATTTCATGATTTGTACACAGGATGCGTACATTTCGTTTCATGATCTGAGACGCTCATCTTTTTAATGAACCAATTACAAATTTACAATATATGATTAAGGTTAATCACATATGAACCGGATACCGATATTTATTCGAATATAATTTCTTAAAAAAAGGACAGAGGCGGATACCGACCATGAATGTGAAAACAATGCAATGTTACATATGTAAGTGGATTGGTTAACACGAAGTGAAGAAGGTAAAGAAGTGAGTGCCAAATTGCATCAAGGAAATAAGAGCATTTACCTATGCAGCTGTGTTAAATTTTGGGCCATAATCAGAATAGACGACAAAAGATTCTTGTCCAGAACTCAGGTATTTTGCAGCCATTGGTGTCCCCGTGAGTTGATGCTTTGGAGTTGGACCCTCCGATCAGAAACCCTTTTCTTTAATCGGTATCATTTTTTACTACTCTGATGCTTTCTGCATCACTCATATTTGTAATATTCATTCAGGATTTTCAGCCTATCAAACCACAGTGACGGAGCTTAGTAGATTTTTTTACCCTTTAATTCTTTATATTTTTTTTGGAAAAAATTGGGATAATTGTGAGCTTGCCCCCCTCTTTCAAAATTTATGTTTTGCCCTCTCAACTTTAAATCCTGGCTCCATCCCTGATTATATACAATAGTATTCAGTAACATTGTTGGATTCATTAATTCCATGCATGTAGAGTAATAAGTGGGACCTGAATTTCTCCGATCGGTAATATTCATATCAAACACATACTCGTCTGTTAAATTCACATGCTTGACTGCAAGCTGGTGTTTATGGATTCATATAAAGCCCATACATGGAGGATATGCAGAGCTTTTAAACCTATGCCTTCATCATAAATACGCCTTCAAGATCTTTCTTCATTTATAATCATCAATTCTAGTCAGTGTTCCATTTTTTGTTTTCAATTCATATGGTCGTGTTCATTACTGTACTGTTCGATGTATGAAGCATTGATTTTTCTGTCTTTTGTGAGCTGCCTGTCATTAGGAAACACAGGTGCTTTAATGTTGATCTTAGGTTTGATGTTTGTTTTCTATCAGTGCTTTGCCCGAGGCAAATCTGTTGGTTTTCTTCGGATGTCCAAAAAGATTGTGAAGGCCCAAGAATTTGGATCTATAACTATTAGTATTACCCATTCAACCAACGAGGACTTCATTGCAAAGTTGAGGCCTTTACAACTTTGTGGTTTCATTGGAATCAGCCACCGAATTACGTTGGAGAGGCCGTCGCGGCTCTCCCGAAAGTTGAATTTTAAAACCAATGAAATTATAAATTATTATCCGATACACTGACAGTCATAGTGTGTTGAACCCTTCAGGATTGTTGATAGTAACAGAATTTGAAACAAAAGTTTGAGGGCCAATCAAAATTTAAAAAAAAATTGAAAGTTCAAACAAAAATTTTTAAAAAATTTAAGAGTTTAACTAAATTTTTAATAATTTTAAAAATAAAAAATATATTAAAAAAGTTTTAGGAACATAATTTAAATTTTTTAAAATTTTGCGGGCCGTGGCCCCACTGGTCATGGAAGGATCCACCCCTGATTTGTGGATATAGACGCTACCATTTGATCAAATGGAAAAAGAAGAAATAGAAAGTTGTGGAGTACTAAACTTACGGAAAGTTGTACGCTGTTGGACTTATATATCTTTTTTATTAATCTATTATTGACTTGAGGCCCATAACATTGATTTAAGGCCTAAAATTCTACTGACGACCCAACACACCTTCGTAAATCATAATCCATGCCTTAAATACTGCCCATAAGAGAACGCCTTGGAATCAAGAATGCAATTAATCAGATTTTGGCCCTTTCCTGGAAATACAGCCCGTTCATTTCATTGGCATTAGAACACATGTTTTGATTAGGAGTGGGCAAAAATATCCGACTCGGTTTATTCAACCCGAGAATTTTCTAGAGACACGGGCCGGGATTTTTAAGTTATCGGGTACCCGACCCGATAATACTTAATATATATTTTTATATTTTCAATTATATTTTTATTTTAAGTTTCTTAATATTTTTACTCTAAAACTAAATTTAAATCTCTAAATTCTTTTTATGTTTGTATTATATACTTTTAAGTTTAAAATTTTTTAAATATATTTTTGTGTTTAATATGTGATTTTTTTTAATTTTAGAATTAAAAAATAAAAAAAAAATATGCGGGGACCCAATACCCGATTACCCGGGTGTTTCAGGTACCCAGATGAAATAAGCCGGGATACGGGCCGAAAATTGAGATACCCGGATGAATTAAGTACCCAACAATTTTCACCCCTAATTTTGATTACATAAGTGTCAATATAAAGAAGTAGTTGACTCAATGACGGAGTTAGACTTTGTATTATTTAGATTCTAAAAAATCAAAGTTAAAAATAAACGAATTAAGAAATTTGCTTCTTAAAAGAATTTTTTGGGGTCAATTGACCCAGTTAACTCTAGTAGACTTTATGTGAATACGCCCCTGGTTCACTGTACCTTGGTGCAATGCCTTGCTACATGTTAGTCTCTGTAATCCTTGTGAGCGCTATCTACATGTGCCATGGCGCTCAAAAAGACCAACAAAATGTAAAGCTTGTTTTATTTCGGATTAAAATTGAAAAAAAAAATAATTATTTTTTGATAATTTAATTTTAGAATCTTTGAATTTTGTAATTTATAAAACAAACATGTAATCAAACTCATATCCTGCTACAGAGCATAAAAGACGACAAACACTGAGAGAGAGAAAGAATATATAGAAAATACTTATGGGAAACAGTACCATTATCTTATATATTTTCCTTTCCATTATCATTTCTCATTTTCCCTGAGTTTATAGTAGTATATTCCGTAGCCAGGAAACTTACAAGTTACAAGTTACAACTACAAGGCTCGGAAGTCCAAACCAAAGAAAAATCGAATGGGAACTCCTTCGGATGCAAACAAGAAGATGAAAGAACCTCTCCTGGTAACAGCCCCTACCTCCAAGGGTGGCTTCAAAGCCCTGCCTTTCATCTTCGGTACTTTCCCCTTGTTTTCTTTTACATGCATTTTAATGGTGATTTGGTTTCATCGTTTTCATGAAAACTAATGTGAAAATGTGAACCGACAGCAAGCGAGGTGTTTCAACTTGTGGCGAGTGTGGGGTTATTGCCGAACATGATACTGTATTTGAAGACACAATATGGTTTGGAAAACGCTAAAGCAGCCAACTTGATCTTCATCTGGTCTGCTGCCAACCAGTTCACTCCCGTCGTCGGTGCTTTCCTTGCCGATTCTTATGTGGGCAGGTACCTGATGATAGGATTCGGTTCCATTTTCAGCTTCCTGGTAATCCTTCTTTTACCAACATCTTTATACTTACCTCAACTTTCTGGTTTCTGCATTCTTGATGCTGTAATTATTTTTGGTAATTTTTACTTTTTATATATGTGGATTTTGCCAGTATTCGCTTTAAATTATTGCGGGGACAGGAGAGGTCTAACACGTTAGTATTTCTGAAGATTCTCGTGGGGATATTTAAAATAACTAGATTGGCTGAGCTAGTATTTTTTTAATAGTTACAGATCTGGATTTTCAATTATAGATAATATATTATATACATAAATGTAATAATCTGTGAGGTTGTTATGCACATGTGGTTGAGTACGAAACGAAAATAATGTAAACAATACAAAAAGAAGAGAGAAGAAAAACATGGGTATATCATCAATGGGGTTCTGGACAGGCGCGATAGGAGCGACCGCACAGGGCCCCCAATAGAGAGGGGCCCAAAATAGAGAACTTAAATTAAATTAAATTAAATTTGTAAAAAAAATTATGGGTAAACTACATAAATAGTCCCCTGACTATGCTCCAATTATCTTTTACATCCTCTGACTATCAGAAGTTACAAACTGATCCCCCGACTTAAAAAAAATAATAAATTGATCTAGTGCCGTTAAAAATTTAACGGCTGGTGACGTGGCAGTTAACAAAAATTGGCATAATAATACATTTAGTCCTCAACTTTTATACTTTGCCCTAATTCTAAAAAATGACCCTTAACATTTCAAAATTCTATCAATTTAATCCCTTTTTTTCTCCACACGATCCTAAACAAGAACGGTCTTCTTTCTAAAACAAAATCAAATTTTGATTTCTCCTCTTTCTATATACTTGTCAAAGCTAGTTGTGTGTATTTGAACCACAGGAGAAACAATCTCATCATTTCAACATTCTCATTTTCATCATCAAAATGAGACGGAGGTAGCCAAAGCCATTCAAAGCTCCATTACCCCAACCATAATCAGTCGCCTGGGAAACTCAAACCCCACCCGAAAAGAACAACTAATAAAAAGAACTTTTCTTTCCTCTTCCTCCAACGCCATCGAAGAAACAAAATAATCCCTTTAACATGAATACCCATTTCCTGCAAACCCTAACCCTAGAGGTACAAAAAGATTTTTCTCTCAAAATTCTAGATTCCATCAATGTCAAAAAAACAATTTCTCACCTTGACAACATCTCATCAACGTCCGACATCGTAGAGCTCCTCTGACTCAATCTTGTGAGTCGACCCACAACATCGTAGAGTGAATTCGAGTGGGGCTTGACTTGGGGATGAAAGTTATTGTGGTGAAGCTGTAGACACAATTGCAGAAGGAAAATAGGAGTTTCAGCATTCAAGGGGCGAAAATGGAATCCTATGTGACACTAGTGATTAAAATGGCAATGGGAAATGCATCATTGGCGGATGAGGCTTGAGGGGGTGGATGGGAAATGCAACTGGGCAGAAGCCATAAGGGCCAAAAACATTGCAGGGAATGAGATTCAGAATCAGTATTTTTTTAGGATCTTAAATGGATTTTGGGTTAAAATGAATTGAAGAATTAAAGGAGAGAATAAATAAAAAGAAGATGGACTAAATTGATAAAATGTTAAAATTATGTGGGCTAATTTTTTAAAATTAGGGTCAAATTAAAATAAGTGTAGAACTTGAGGGCTAACTATGTACTTCTACCAATTTATATTAACTGACACGTCGCCAGCCGTTAGATTTTTAACGGTGTTGGACCAATTTGTTACTTCTTTTAAGTTGGGGGACCAGTTTGTAACTTTTGATACTCGAGGGATGCAAAAGATAATTGGAGCTTAGTCGGGGGACCATTTATGTAGTTTACCCAAAAATTATAGATTTATATATATAATTATGTGTATATAAGTTAATTTTTTGTATTAATTTTTTTTTGAAAAAAAACAACTTATATGTATTATTGATTATAAATTAAGGGCCCTCATTTTAATATATTGCACAGGGCCCCCAAAATCTTTGAACTGCCCCTGTATATCATATCTAGGGGTGCTTATCGAGCGAGGTGATTGCGAGTTGGGCAGTGCTCGACTCGTGCTCGTTAAAAAAATTTGTTGCTCAACTCGACTCATTGCTCGTTAAGCTTACTAAAAAATTTACCTTATTTTTAACTAAAAGTAAAATTTAATAATACTATATGAGAATTTATATTAACATAAATTAACAAATTTAACAAAAAAATATCAAAAGAGTGTATAAAACACTTTCAAAGTCTAAATCTAAACTAACAATCCACAAATACACCAAACTAGCATTTTAAAACTAAAATAACAATCCACAAATTCACAAAACTATCATATTAAAACTAAAGTAATAAAGCACAAGTACATCAAACTAAAGTAATTACTAAAAGCATTTTAAAAAAATTAACGAGCTGCCCACGAACTTATCGAGTCGGGTTAGACTTTGCTCGACTCAACTCGTTAAGGTCTCGAGTCGAGTCAACCCGAGTCGAGCGTTTACCGAATTTTGACCGAGTCGAGTTCGAGCAGCTCACGAGCTGCTTAACTCATTAAGCACCCTTAATCATATATGATAACATCACAAATGAAATAACCCATTAATGCACCAATCTCTATTATGAACATAGATTAATTAGTTAACCTTTTCATGAAGCAGGGGATGGTTCTTTTATGGTCAACCGCCATGTTTACACAAGCAAGGCCTCGTTGTGACAAATTTAGTAGCACTTGTGAATCCCCCACAACACCCCAACTTCTGCTCTTATATTCTTCATTAGCACTGATCTCTATCGGCGGCGGAGGCTTAAAATCATCTTCCTTAGCCTTTGGTGCTGATCAGCTGACCAACAGAAACAATGCGGCAGATTCAAGAACCCTGGAGAGTTACTTCAGTTGGTACTATGTGTTCGTCCAGGGTTCGGCTCTGATCGCATTTACTTGCATCGTTTATGTTCAAGACAAGCTAGGATGGAAAATGGGATTCGGAGTTCCTGCCATTTTAATGTTCATTTCAGGTCTTGTTTTCTTCTTGGCATCGCCGTTGTACGTCAAGTCGAAAACCGGGAAAAGCTTGTTAACTGGTTTTGCTCGAGTTCTGTCGGCCTCTTTTCGGAATAGACACATCGACTTGTCGTCCCAAGCCGGAAATGAAGTCAAGTTTTTCAGAAAAGGATCGGTGCTTCACGTTCCAAGTGAAAAACTGAGGTTTCTGAATAAAGCTTGTGTGATAAATGACACTCAACAGGATTTAGCCTCGGATGATAATGCTTCAAATCCATGGAGTCTTTGTACAGTAGATCAAGTGGAAGATCTGAAAGCATTAATCCGAGTGATTCCGGTCTGGTCCACGGGAATCATCGTCACTGTTACATATTCTTTGGATTCTTTTGTAGTACTTCAGGCAGGTACCATGGACCGACATATAACTCCGAACTTTGAAATTCCGGCAGGTTCATTCGGTGTGTTTACTGCAATCACTCTTATAATAGCGGTTGCATTGTATGATCGGATAGCTCTTCCTTTAGCATCGAAAATTAAAGGAAAACCGGTTCGTCTTAGTCTCAAACAAAGAATGGGGATTGGACTTCTTTGGTCTTGTGGAGCCATGGTATCAGTAGCAACCGTGGAGCATATTCGACGCGAAATCGCAATCCGGGAAGGACTTTCGGAGAAACCACAAGCCATGGTGCACATGTCTGCACTATGGATACTGCTATATTGTATCTCGATTGGCTTGGCTTCGGCTTTCTGTGGAATTGGACAGGCAGAATTCTTTTACACGGAATTACCTAAAACCATGTCAACTGTTGCAGCCAATCTTCAATCACTGGGCGCGTCTGCCGGAAGTGTGGCGGCAGGTTTTATAACAAGTACAGTTGACGGTGTGACTAAAACAAGAGGGGAAAGTTGGATTTCGAGCAACATTAACAAGGGCCATTATGATTACTATTATTGGCTTCTGACTGCCTTGAGTGTTCTTAATTTTTTCTATTTTCTAGCGTGCAGCAAGGCTTATGGTCCTTGCCAAGGAAATGAAGCTCGAACTCTAGTTCGGGCACATGCATTTGAAAAAGAAGATCATGAGACAATAGATGATTGTTAGGGTTTGCACAAAGGAAGAACAATTTTCATTAAAGGGAAAAAAGGAGGATTTCTTATTCAAATTGTTGTTATATACTTCATATGTATAATGTCAATGCATTTCGGCATTGGCTTTAAATCAAATACACACAGACATGGATCTTTAACTACATAAACTTTCTAATATAAGGTCGGAACATCAAAGGGTATCTGTCGTTCTGTTAACGAATGCCATCAAAGATCTATCGATTATCATAGTCCAGGGGGTTTGAAAAATGGAGCCAAACCAAAAATACCTTCCACATCAACAGGCACCTGAAGAGCAGTTTTAAGCGCCTCCGGTGTTGTGGTCTTCCCTTTCCAAGTATTGAACCATGGCCCTCCTCCCACCTCTAGTGCTGCCATGTCACTTTTAACATCCAAGATTAGCTGCATATTGAAAAGATTACAAGTGACAGTTTATTATGTAACCTCTTATTCTCTACTGGAAGCCATTATGCTGTTAACAAGGTAAGAACTAGATTTGAACATATAGAGTTCAATGGAAATTTATTGAAAACAAACGTAACTACCAACAGCATCATTAAAAAAAGAAAGCTATTAGATCACTGAACCTCGTGTTTCTATGAACAGGTAAGTTATTAACTGCCAAGAAAGTTAAAAAAACATACCTTCCCCTTAGTGCCACCATATTTCTTTTCCCAGATCTTCAAACTTAGATTACCAAAACAAGTGTCTTTACAAGCAGGAGCAAGGCCGGCCTCTTTTGTTGGAGCACGCAGTGTTGTACCCGGATCATCTGTTGTCGCCTCTAATTCAACCTGCTCAGAAGTAGGAACCAATTAGAGGTACACTAATAACCACTATTAGACAGCACAGTAGCTTTACAATCATTTGCAAAGTTTTAATAATCCACAAGGTCTAAATATCCATAGATATTATATTTGCGAAGTTTAGAATTTTGGTTTAAACTAGCACAATGAAGGGAAGGAAACATCGCCAACAGGCGTAAAATATTACCATATGTGCCTCGTTCTCCCCAGCAATGTACCAATAACCCCAGTCAGCAATTTCCCAAGATAGAACACCTTTCCAAGGCACGAATTCATAGAAAATCCCATCATAATGCACTCCAATCTGCACAAGCAGTAAAAGGTTCATTCATATGTCAAGCTATAGAATCTGGTAGTTTGAAACAAAGAATATATTTTGTTCATATGACTAGTGAAGCATGAAGAGAAGGATGTGGTTTCAACGAGTTCTATTGAAACATGATAATATAACAACAATAATAACACTTTGGAACCACTTTTCTAGACATAGGAAATAACAGCAGACCCACTGAAGCTCGTACTGACAAAAAACAATTGGAACATTCTAAAAATATATGTTGAAGATTCCTGTTTGCATAAAATGGCAAACATATTTCATAGGAAGGAAATAACAGCAGACCCACTGAAGCTCGTACTGACAATTATGATAAAAGAAACCATTGTGAACATGTTTCCCCCTTCTTCCTCCTTTTCTTGCATTCTATAGCTGTTATTTTATTTTCAAGCTACAGCAATCATTCACCACTAGAGAATCGAGATTAAGGAAAACATAAAATTTGATAAAACTGAAGTACCAATGCAGCATTTTCGTAGGTCTCTGTCAGGCCAGGCAGTTGCCTCAATCCACCACCAGCAGTCAGTGCAATTTCTCCGCTTGCGCCTTCAAAGACATTACATTGAGCCTGTAGTAATATGTCAATGATCACCATGGTTAATAGGAAAATGGTTAAGCTTGATTCAATGGAAAACCCAATGCAACAATTAGATAAGCATTCAAGGAGGCAAGAAGGAATGAAGATTTACCCAAAACCATTTTCTAGGGAAGGCTCCACCCCAATTCTTTTCCGAGTATGAAGGGGCATCTTGAAACTCAAACCTTTCACCATCCCACTCTATCCAGCCTGCAACCCAAAGTCATAACTGAGAAAATATTCTCAACCGAAAACATGGTTTTCTTAAGAAATCAAATTTCAGTTATGGTGATAGGAAATGACGGTGAACAACATATTACACTGAGCAAATATGCAGACTAAAGGCTAAAGAGGGACAGGAGGAAAGCAATTCAAAGTTTAATTGACAATACGAAGGAGACAAGAAAGTGCCTGTTGAAAGTCCACCAGCCATGCAAATTTGCCAATGGGGTTCAAATATGGGGAAAGCAGCAAGCCAGCCAGCTGTTGACTTCTGCTTGGACCCAACATCACCCCATCCATAGACGGGACGAGTACTGTACTCCCAACGAGCAGTTTTAACAGTATTTGCATAATGCGTCCTGCGATTAAAACCCAAATCAAGTAAACATGATTGCTGAAATCACTGGTAGTAAGTGAGACATTTTGCTTATGGGTTCAATATGAGGAGGCACCTGCCATCATCTCGAATAAAGCCTTGATGCCAAAGTGGGCTAACTTGGAAGCCTTCCAAAACTTTGCTATTGAATTCCTACAAGGAAATATCCCATATCAGCTGCATTATGGTTTGTTTCGCAAGGATTTTCCTTCAAATAGTAGAATCCAAAAACTGCTTATTGACCTGAGGAGGAACCTCCTTACTTGGAGGTCGGGAGTCTTTGTTGGCTAAAAAAGTATTCCCCAAGATTAGCTCATGCCTGCCTATGCAATACAAAATAGAAAATTAGGCATAGAACACTGCCATTTATGCATTTTATCACTGCACTATTAAGGTAAATCTCAAGAAACAAAAAAAAAAGACAGATGATGATAATAGTAGACTAACTCTAGCAGGCTAACAACTAAACTGTTACAACTGCACTCAATTATAAACATTATGCTTGGACAACCAAAGAGTCTCCAATTAGAGGCCAGAATAAAATATACTTGTCTAGCCCAAAATTAAAAGTTTAAACAACTGAAAAGAATCTCTAAAAACTGAGACAAACCGGATATCAGCGAAGAATAAAATATACTTGTATAGCCCAAAATTAAAAGTTTAAACAACTGAAAAGAATCTCTAAAAACTGAGACAAACCAGATATCAGCGAAGTATTGAATTGCTAAAGTCTAACAAGACCAAAAGAATAAGTGAAACTGATGCATAAAAATGGATGAAACATCACAACACAATACAATTCAGATGGTGAAATGAGTTAGCATGAAGTTTTCCTTGGTGAGAAGAAATTGATATATCAACATTCGGTTTTAAAAATTCGGGCCATAATAAGATAAGATCTTAGATTAAAATCTGACAAAATCAATACAGTATGAAACTTACTTCCCCAAAAGTTTTGAGATTCATCCGTGTATTGGCATATATACTTGTCATAAGCACCAAGAATTTGAGCCCCAACTCCTGTAAATCTAGGTCCATGCTGCAGAAGTTCCAATTGCGTCAGTTTCCTCCTAAATGCAGGATTCTCCACTGAGTACATGAAGCAAAAGCTCTGTTTTCGTTCTGGAATTGATATCTTAAAGTACCAACCCTCAAAAAATTGCCGAGAGGTTCCATCAAAGTGGTACCTGTATTATACAACTAAAGTTTTTCATCAACTAATATAAAGCACTACAGACAGAGCCTTTGGTTAGCTGATCACTATGAATGAAAATAGCCTCAAAGATTCTCTAATTTAGACTATAGCAAAACAACTTCTAAATAATTCATTTTTAAACCGATCATAGTTTTTTTCTCCATTTACCGATAATCATAATGAATGAATAAATGGTAACTTGGTAAGGCAGCTCATTACCTTCAGTTTTTAATCATTTTAAATGAGACAGAAAAAAAAGTGCTAAAGAAAGCCAAGTCAAACTACGATCCGAATACAAAATTTACCAAAATTCAACCTAATTCAAATTCATAGAACACAAGTGAACAGAAAACTACCCGCTGTGAGGAGTTCGAGTGTCTCGATTAGCCGGCGTGGGAACATAAACCGGATTAACGTAGACGGGCCTCTCGGCCACCGGAGAAGAAGTTTCGGGTTTGGTTTCAGCGGCGGAGCTGCATGCAATAATCGACGAGTTCGAGCGAAACCCTAACCTAAGAGGGCGGATGCGTCGAGGAGAGAGTCCACTGAAGGTTGAAGATTGAACGAATTCAATACGAGAACGACATCCAACATAACAAGAAGTGGAATGGCAAAGCTCCATCGAATATCGCAAGAATCTGAAAAATCAGTAGAAATAAAATTTTAAACTTTAAATAAAAAGGAAAAGGCTTGCATTTTTTTTTGACTAAATTAGGGAAATAATCCATAATCCATTTAAAAATACACGTGGAGCGAACTATATTCAAGGAAATAGAGTGAAAATCATAGTGTTTACCAAATTATCTAGAATTGAAATCGTTCTTTGAAAGTCGTGGTTTGATTCTTTTATAAAATATGGGCGAAAGTCGGCATCATAAGCACAATACCACAACTTTGGCATTACATTACAATTGCTATTGGTTCAAAATTTTCCAGCAATTTTGTTTCATTTTTTTCTTTTAATAGAAGATGACTTTATTAAAGTTATAGTTTGTTTTTTTTATATAAAAAAAGACTTATTTCATTTTTTCTTATCAAAAGATTGAACTTGATTTTTTAAAAATTAAAATTTCAAGTATACCAACGTTTTTACAATTGATGCAGTGTTCATTGTTCAATATCATTATTACAGTAATCAACTTCATCAAGTTAAGCGTCTAGTTCGATAAATATAATTTTTTTTGTTTTTACTTTTTATGTAGAAATTTTTATGGACATAATCTCTAAATTTCTATTTTATGTTTGAAGTGTGTTTTGTTATATTTTTCTTTATTTTTAATGAAATCAAGCTCTCATTTACAAAAAAAAAAGTTAACTCGAATGAAAATGATTGCTTAAACCAAATATCTTAAATACAGAACTAAGAGAGATTATTAGATAGACTTCACGTACCATGTCATTCGTAGTCTCAACCAATATGGTTCATCTACTTCAAATTAACTACTCGCGTTTTATTAACATGTAGGAAAGAGATGATGATTCACCTTAGAAAAAAATAACATGGATGAAGCTTATTAGCTGAGACAACGAATGACGTGGTGAGCCGGGTCCATCTAATAATTTTTCGGAACTAGACAATTGGTGTAAGATTAGACAGCCAAAATAACAGCGCATCAGATGAATATTACTGAGTTGCATGCATACTTCATATGATTGTAATGATTCTTTCTATATATGTAATACTAACATAAATGTCAATAATCCCAATAAATTTAGGACTGCAATCTTGTGGTGTTGAGCAGCAGCCGAGCGTGGAGACAATTCACGGTAACTCGTAGCTTTGATCTAAGTTGAGAAACAACTGCATATTGAAGGAACATGCATAGTATGAGAAGGAAACCCAGTTGAACATCAGCCTCTATGGATCCAATGAACTGAGAAAACAAAGAAAAGATATTAAATATATCGATGAAAACAATGGAGAAGATGAAGAGAGAGAAAGTGAGCAGAAGGATGATTAAGATGAGAAAGGAAGCCAGGAGAAGAACACAGGCAATGAAGGAGCCATAGAGAAATGCGACAAGGATCAACTCTAGGTTGGGAACCATTTAACTCTTGAGAAAAGAAGAAGAAGCAAGGTGATGGAAAATAATGGTGATTGGCCATGGAACCAGATGGTGAAGAAAAAAAAAGGGTTAATTGAAGAAGAGAATGAAGTGAGTTGCACTCATTCTCCAGGATCCCAAAGGCATATGTACGTATCAACAACGTAAGGAAAGAATCAAACCAATAGCGTAAAATTAAAAACGTCGACAGCAGGATTCGAACCTGCGCAGGCAATGCCCAACAGATTTCGAGTCTGTCTCCTTAACCACTCGGACATATCGACTTTAGGATGAAAGCAGGGTAATTCTAAATTTATTTATTCACATATTGTTCTTTGCTTTGGAAAGTTCACCATCTTAGCACCCATAGGAGTTATGATGATAGCTATGTTGAATTCAGGATTGAAAAGTGGTCAACTGTCAAATTCGCATTCTTAATGGCTGAAATTCCTGGTAAGAATTCTATGAACATGACTAGAAGTTCACATGTAGAACATGAAGTGAGAGCATCATGATAGGAGCAACATTTGAGGGCTAACAAGTCTCCCAGGATAAAAACCGCATTGCAGATTGACCCAAGCTCAGAAACAGGGAATACTGTGGTCATTGGCAAACTCCTTTATCCGAATACATTTCCAGATGTGACTATTTTACAGTTTGAATTGTTCACTATGGTAGAGTTTACCTTCTTAAGTTTTGCCAGTTTCACAACTTTTTAAGAACCGTTCGCTCCCTTTCGTTCTATTGTTCGTACTTGTCTCTACTACGAATGAAAGTTCACTAAAGAAAAAAGAACAGAAGAGAACAGACCATTCACAGTAGCTAAACTAACAAAAGACTACACTCATCTTCTAATATGGAACAACCATTATAGTTGCTTAACGTAGTCAATTTAGCATCCTTTTCTAAGCCAGTACTAAGAAGTTCAGGGAAATTTAGTCACTCTATCCACTTTGACATGGCATTTTTGCAGATGAATACAAAGCTGCATCAAATAAATTATAAGAGACATGCAAGAAAAACTGTGCCAAAGGACAGATATGGAGGTAATGGCATGTGAATAACCAAAATTTGCTTTCAATTTTACCCCCCAAAGAATAGCTATTGGCTAAAACCAGAATGAGAGCCAAAGTAACGTTACAATCAGCATTACACAAGGATGGTTTCCATTCGGCCATCCTTTCCTAACTAGTCCTATGAAACTCTCTCAACCAAACTCAGCAGGCAATGCAGAAACGGAAAAATAATATACGGGACAAAGGTTTTGTTTACACTTGTCTGCAAATCACTCAGCTTTTCCGCTGTAAGGCAAGTACATCAACGATTGGCAATGGTATGCCACTTGGTTTAGTTTTCCGTTGAGATGCAAGTCTCCTTCGATGAAAGTTAAATGCGATTCTTCCCCATCTTTCCTAAAACAACGAACATGAGAAATCAGACAAATCCAAATTAATCATTATGTTGCTTTGTTTTCTTGTATATTCATTCTTCTCACTTCAATGATGAATACACTGAACTTGAGTTAATATACAATTGCTTTTATTTCCATGTCATAGGTGGAACATTTTTAGCATATACTTTGATTACTTGAAAAGAATCGACACTTACCTTGACAACCAAAATTAACTCCTTTCACATACTGAGAAGTGGGGCAATGATGTCTAGATTATTCTTCATTGACCATTTTTTGGGATAGAAGGAATTAGATGGTTCAACATTAAGTTCCCAAACCATGATTCTTGAGCAGTCCTGCGGTAAGCCTTCCATCTGGTTTTCGTCTTCCACAACTCGTTCAATAAACAAGCTTGCCTGCAAATTCAAATCGATAATGTTAAAAGATTGAAACGAAATCCACCACCAGTATGTAGCATTTCAATATAGGTTATAGCGCAAAATACTAATTCAAGGGGTAATTTTTGGAGGACAAAGTCAATTGCTGACATCCTTTTCTCTCTCAGTGTTACAACCAAAATTAACTTAATTGGCAGATGCAGTAAATGGCAACATCTCTGATATTTATCGAAAAATACCGACAACAGCTGTGACCACTGCAGTAAGGTGAAACAATAAGAAACTTAAAGATAACCAAAGAAGCACCAATAAATACTAACGAGGAAACCGTCTTTGGCTGTGTCAAGCTGTCTTATCGGTTCAAGAGTAGGTCGGTGCCATCGCTTTGGATCCCAGAGTATGGTACTGTTGAAGGCAAACCCTGACATCTCAGCATGGAATCTTCGGAATCTCCTACTTAATCCATTCAGGTGCCATCCAATGACTTGAGTTCCATTACAAACAGGGCCCTCCAATATAGCTTTACTTCTGTCCGATGTTTGTTTGACCACAAACCATGTCCCAAACCGCCTATAATTAAAGCCCATAATGAAAAAAAATGCTGTAGTAGGCACCAATAAAAGGGATCATTTAAAGAATACAACTTGACAGAAAATAAAAATATAAAGGAGATACCTAATATGCCTCATTAGCTCAAAGATATCAAGTGAGTAGATGTTATCTTCATCGGCAAAGTAGACGATTCCATCAAGACGATGAGTTTCAATGTGAGATAGTGCCACGTTTCTTTGGTGAACACTTCTGTCTTTTATATCAGTCAGATTTTTCTTGCAAACAAGATGCCTATACATTACACTGCTCTTTCTAAGGATGTCGGCTGCTTCATCGGACTGTGAGGTCATCTCCACAACTAGCCACAATAGAGGAGGTTGTACCAGCTTTAATGTGTATGCCAAACGATTTAGATAATAGGCTTGAAGTGGTCCAGCATGTGTTGGAGTCACAACTATCAAAAGCTTACTAGTTTCCAGATCTATATCTTGTGGGAGCGACTGATTGGTCCCGGTGTTATCTAATGTGAAACTATTATCAACCCCAGGGTTGCTCATCCTTGATGTTACATTCCTTTCTGAACTGTTGCGTGTTTGAAATTTCCCAACAGTCGATACTACCTCGAAAGAGAATGCCTGGTGCTTTGAAATGGGATTCATATATGAAAAATCCATGGAAATGAATGGTGTAAATCCAATTAAAAAACCAACTACGAAACAAATGAAGAAGTGAAAAACAGCTCTCCTCCAAACTTGTCCTTTCTGTTTTGATCTGTCAATATGCCTAGAGGATCTTGGTGAGAAAAGACTGAAAAATAAGGATCGAGAATCCGATAAACTGAAAGGAGACATTGGCAATCCAACAGTGGCTGGGGAATTCTGACTATATGATGAAGACTTGGACAAAGGAGAAGGAGCTGAACGCTCGACCTCTCCGGCAATCAAAGTCCCCTGTCGAGGCACCGGAGACAGTGTTCTTCTAACGGATGCCATCAAATTTCGAATCCGGTTTACTCCTCAATCAATTAACAAAACACCAAGACAGCAACCAAATTCATCACAAGCTTGTTTCCTTTACCAATACACATCTTAAAACAACAGCATCCAAATATGCAATCTGTGCTCCTTGCTCCATTACATATCCATTTAATACATCTCATTTTAAATCAAATCAATCCTACCAGATTCATTCAGCTTTGTGAACCCATTTTCAAAAATACAATTTTCCCTCTCACCCTAACGATGCCTGTAAATAATGTCAAAGCCAAAGCAACGTTCTTGATCTACAACGAATTGTTTAAGCAACTAAAGTAATTTCAAATCAAACATAATGAACCCAAATACCCCATTTACAGAATCAGAGTTGACTAAGAACAATGAGATTTCCAAACCAAAATTTGCCAAAACTCCAATCTTACTGAAAAAAGCAGCCGAATTACCTTGCAATGGAAAATGGGTATTCGATCTTCTTTCCCGAAATTCACAGAGGAGAGAGAAGAAGCAGCAGCATCTTTGATCTCGGAGCTTTAGTTCAATACACGAAGAAGAAAAGCGTCACCATTTTCCAGATCTTCCTTTGATCTCAGAGCACACGTTCCCTTGCACCCAATCACAAACATTCAGACACAATGAGTATTATGACAACTCGAGAACTTGATTTTTTTTATTATTATTACTATTTTTATGGAGATTTTTATGGGTTAATGAGATGTTCAGACATGAACATTATGTGTTTAACTGTTCTTAAATGTTTGGTATCTAAGCAAAAAGGCACCCAGAGTTGACTTAAGAAACAAAGAGATTTCCCATGCAAAATGTGCGCTACCAATCCAGCACCTTCGGACAATTTAAAACAACAATGAATTAATTGCAGAAGTAGATTACTAGATTCCACTAAAAATAACACCATTTAATTAAGACAAGCTTGAAGGAAAAAAAAGACACTCTTTGGGATGTTCCATTTGTTATATCTTGTAAATTGATTGTACAATTTTAGTCACTTAATTAAAATTTTGTTAAAATAGAATATTTTATTATTAAAATTGAAATATACTTATAACGAGGCTTGGTATGACAATTTTAAAAAATTTATATATTATATTATTTTAATCTTAATTCGAAATAATTTAATAAGTTTAATATTTTATATTTAAACTTTCATTACTGAAGTGATTGTGTCTATTAACATATGAAGTTCGTGTCATAATGTGTATGCTCCATTAGTATGTCAATTGTCCATTAATTAAGTGATTGTGCATGTCAAGCTATTGCATCTATCGTTTATCGAGCTTATGAAAAGTGGCAAAGAGTACGACATGAGGGTGCAATATCAAAACTTTTAAATTTGAAATGTTAAATTTATTGAGTTATTTTGAAGTATGATCAAATAGATAGAATGTACAAGTGTTAGAATTAAAATTGTTATTATATCATGTTATGTTTCAATTTTAGTAATGTGTTATAATAAAACTTTATTTGAGTGATTAAATTATAATTTTTAAAAAATATATTTATAATAAATACATAATTTAATAATTTGCAGTGTATTTTACCCTTTATTTTATGGGTAAAATTTTGATACACAAGCCGTGTAAAACTAACTTTACACAAGCCTGCATATTTACACTATAAAAACCCAAATCCTAAATTCAGGGGCGGTTCAAAGATTTTGGGGCCCTGTGCAATATATTAAAATGAGGCTTTTAATTTATAATCAGTAAGAGATATAAATTATTTTTTTTTCAAAAAAAATCTTAATACAAAAAATTAACTTATATACACATAATTATATATATATATATAATTTTTTTATAAATATTTAATTTAATTTAATTTAGGTTCTCTATTTTGGGCCCCTCTCTATTGGGAGCCCTGTGCGATCGCTCCTATCGCGCCTGTCTAGAACCCCCACTATCTAAATTTCTAATCATAACCCTAAAAACTAAACTTTAAACTTTATACCCTAAATTTTTAATCATAACTCTAAAAAACTAAACTTTAAACTTTATATCCTAAATTTTAAATTGTAACCACTTAAACTACTAAATTTTAAACGCTAAACTAAAAACTTAAACTCTAAAAATAAAAGGCATGTTTACACGTTACTGTCTGTGTATTAAAGTTTTTTTTCCTTATTTTATTATTAACAAATGTAGAAATAATAAATGTCGTGGGTGGAGTGGACAGAAAAGGCTGCTTATTTCCTACCTGCCCCATGTTGTGCGCTAATTATTCTGATTTCTCACCTTCCGCGCATTACTATATCTAAAATAAAACTTAGGCTCCCAACCACGACACACGTGTCAAACCTCCCACACGTGCGAGTCTACCTTCCCTATAAATACCGGTTCCGAATTGTAAACTTTTAGCCAGCAGCAACGTGAGTGAAGCTGAAATGGAAGTCAACCGCAGGGTTGCCGATGCTGAAAAACTCCGATCTCAGTTCTTGCAACTACTTCGTACTAGACGAAATGCTCAAGGTTAAATCAAAACCCGTAAATTTCTCAAACATGTTTCCAGTGTTTATAGGGAATTCCTTATTGTTAATTTCTCAGTTCCTTTGACTGTGGAGCCTGCAAATCCTGTACTTCACCCTCTTTATCAAGAAGTTCCTCCCCCAACTTTCAGTGAGGTAAAATCATCCTTCATCATATTCTTTTTACTGTGATTAATAACATATTAAAAAAAAAATGATGAAAAAAACAAATTTTTACCGACATTTTTACATGCAAATTTACCAGGCAATGGAGTCTTGTCCAAAGGCCGACATTGAAAACCTTAAGGAACTACTTAAAGAGGAAAATCTGTATCTCCATACTGAGGTAGGAAAAAAACATGAATATAAGCTTAACTCAATTATATATATATATGTGTGTGTGTGTGTGTTTGTTGATTTACTTTGTGCGATTTTTGAATAAAAATAACTCTAATATGAGTCAAACTAATGAAATAGTACAACAGTTTTTTTTCTTTTCTCACATGCTTTACGACTAGACCGAAATCAATGATTCCCTTTTCACTTACAAGCATTTAATTTAATTCCTTTTGGGACATTTTTTGGGCTTATGTGGTCGCTCGTATTGTGTCTGTCCAGAACCGTCAATGTATATGTGTATGTATGTGTTGAAGAGTGAGATCTTGTTGTATCTTGGTTCTTTATAGGCAGGAGATCAAGGAAAATTACCCTTGTTAATTGTTAGTATGACAGAAAGCAATATAGAAAAAAGGCCTGCTGTTGTTTTTCTGCACAGTACACATAAATGCAAAGAGTGGTTACGCCCATTGCTTGAGGTAAAACTGAAACTTAACCTTTGAATTTCTCTGGCTCTTCTTTATTAGCTATAATTTGATACAGTGAGTTCTGTTTTTCTTGTTCCAGGCTTATGCTTCACGGGGATATGTAACCATTGCTGTCGATTCCCGCTACCATGGCGAACGTGCCACTGGTCTAACCACTTACAAAGATGTATGTAAATTTTGTCTTAATTTTCATCTTTCTTAGAAACTTTAGTTCTTATGTGTACAATTTTGTCATTATATTTTGAAATAAACCACTTGGAACGTTGTCCTTATGCGATTAAGCTATCTAAGTGCAGGCTATGGTATCATCATGGAAAAATGGGGATACGATGCCATTCATATTTGATACGGTGAGCCCTTCGTGTTCCATTGGATTGATCTATATGTTCCATATGCTTTGTTCCTATAAGAATGTTTTGATTGATAATTGCAGTTGTGAGTAACTGTTGAAGTTCTGTTCTTTTTTGAGCATGTTAGTTCATTTAAGGTTGTTCATATTTCAGGTTTGGGACTTGATAAAGCTTGCAGATTATTTAACCCAGAGAGAGGACATAGATCCTAATAAGATTGGGATTACTGGTGAATCACTTGGAGGTTTGTTGACTGAGATTTGAAGGACTGAAATATTAAATATTTGCTCATTGCTGTATATTGAGTTTATGTGAATATCATGGAATGCAGGAATGCATGCGTGGCTTGCTGCTTTTGCCGACACCCGCTATGCAGTGGCAGCCCCAATTATTGGTGTTCAGGTAATTGAACATTTACAGTTCATGTAAGCATTTTTCTAGTTATTAAGCAATATGATGTTATATATTTGAAGGGATTTCAATGGGCAATAGAGAATGACAAGTGGGAGGCTCGAGTTAACAGTATTAAGGATGTCTTTGAAGGTAATTTGTACTCTGATTCCTGGAAAAGAATTTGATACATACATACATACATACATGCATGCATGCATGCATGCATATATATATAAGATGGCAAATTATGTCACTTAACTGAAACTAGTTACTTGCTCTGTCTTCGTTTCGGTGGGAATCTGTTTTCGCCCTTTCTTTTTTCTTTTCACTTTTCTCTTCTCTGACAGGATATTTTTAAATAAATTTGTTGCAGAAGCAAGGAATGATTTAGGCAAGAATAAAATTGACAAAGAAGTGGTGGAGAAGGTCAGTTGTTTTCTTCTTTCTCCTTTGCAGACTTACACCGATTAGCACGCCATAGAACTTGGAGCATTAGCCTTCTTTAACGTCTCTTTTGATGCCCTTTCTTTTGTCTTATTTTGTAAATAGTTGTCCTTAACGTTATTTTATGTAAATAGTTGAACTTAAATTTACAAGCCAGTGACCTTTTATCTTGTTGATAGAGCCAGTTCTGCCAATGGACTTGGCACTCCGACTCATTCCCGCGCATTTTCATCATTTGCAAGCCTGATTAAGTCTTCTTCTTTAATTCTGTTACCTGATGTCGATTACATTCATGGTTCTACTTTTCTGACCAGGTTTGGGATAGGATTGTTCCTGGTCTCGCCTCCCAGTTCGATGCACCTAACACAGTCCCAGCTATTGCACCACGCCCTTTGCTGATCGCCAATGGTATTAACACACTGCGTTTTTCTATTTCCTGTAAATGAATTGCTTTGTAAGTTTTGATTTTACTGTTAGTTCCTGATATTCACCTATAAATTTTTCTCATCGGCTTTGACAACCTTTAGGAGCTAAAGATGATCGTTGCCCCATTGCTGGCCTAGAAATTCCCGAGATAAGAGCAGGCAAGGCCTATGAAGAGACCCATTGTTCAGAAAAGTTTAAGGTATGGATTGAATTTAAAGAACTCTGAAAAATACCTTCCAATAAGGCTGGCCTACAAATATATGTATCATGTGTGCAGAGACGGAGCTACTCTAAATGTGGGAGAGGCTCTAGAACCCCACCCCAATCTTTTATTTTGCCTTTGATTTGTATAATAATATTTTTTTAAAAATGGAATAATTATGAATTGTCCCTCACTGCTCAAGTAAATTATACTTTACCTCCCTCAAGCTGGTATCCTGTCTTTGTCTTTGCTGTGATAGATGCATATGAATGTTTTCCATCTTGGAATGCATAGCTTCACTAGAGTTTTTATGGTTTTATGATTTATATAATAATATCCTCTCTTTTTTTGCATCCCAACTCTGCAGCTCATGGCACAGCCTGAAATTGGGCATCAAATGACACCATTAATGGTGAAAGAAGCGAGTGATTGGTTCGACCGGTTCCTCAAGTAGCTTTATTTATTGATCGAGTTATGATTTCTGTAACTGTTATGTTGTTGCTGGAGCTGTACTTTCGAATAATGTAATGAACTCTGACTCAGCAGGTGGTAACTTGGAAAGAAATTATCTCTATAAAAGTAGAGATTGGTGAAGAACATATATATTATTTAAGAAGAGGAAAGAAAGAAAACAAGAAATAAATAAAATGAAAAAAATAAAGGGGACCAGCAAAAACAAAAAACAAATTCCAGGTTCACGTTGCCTACCAAGCTCTTCGAGGAGCGGTGTTTATTGATTTAATGCTTGCCATGTCGACAAGGTCTCCAAACAGCTTCTCCTCACCTTTAGAAGGCTTGCCTGGTGGGACATAAGATGTAGTGGGAACCTGGTAGGATGAGTTTCTCAGGCTGCTGTCATCTCTGATGGATAGCACATCCATTTTCTGATCTAAATACTGTAGCTCTCCGTAGTCGTATTCTCCCATTTGGTTGCCATACATCAGTTGTTGAGGATACATTGAAGCCATCTGGTTAGTTGGCATTTGTTGCGGATTTATGCCCATATACTGCGCTCCCTGGTTCGGTTGGGGATGAAAACCAGAAAACTGGTTTCTGGTAGCAGCCTGGTTATTAATTACTGATAAATTACCATTCGTGATTGGCTGAATATACATACCCACCACATGATCACCTCCCATATGCTGAGGTCCTAGGGGAAGGGTGTGCGTTACAACAACTTGAGTAACCACCGACTGGGGATGCTGAGAACCTGCAACTGGGCTAGAGTTTGCTGCCTGTGCTTCCCACGGTGGTGGTGGCAATGAGCCACTAGTCTGGGCACCTTCTCAACATTCAAAAACTATTATTAGCAGCAAGAGTCTAACTATTAACCCAGCCAAGGAAGCCTAGATATAAATCTACATGGATTTGGAGAGACGAGACCATGACGATGTAAATCAATGATTCCTAGAGTGAAATGTGTGATGCTGTTATTGTAAGAGTGTCTACCTGAAAAGTGCAATAATCTAGTTTACGCATAAAAAAGCATGTTATAAACAGAAACAAACCATAGACAGGTAAGGGGGGCTGATGCTGCTGAACCAGCTGGCCACTCCAGGCAGGACTTGTGCCTTGAGCATATGACTGCTCATATCGAGGTGATCCCATGTTTGATACAGTTCCATTTGCATGAAAATTCTGCGGCTGCTGCTGAACCAGCTGGCCATTCCAGGCAGGACTTGTGGTTTGAGCATATGTCTGCTCATAGCCAGGTGAACCCATGTTTGATACAGTTCCATCTGCATGGAAAATCTGCTGCTGCTGAACCATCTGGCCATTCCAGGCAGGACCTGTGCCTTGAGCATTTGACTTCTCATGTCGAGGAGATCCCATGTTTGGTACAGCTCCATTCGCATTAAAATTCTGTTGCTGCTGAACTATCTGGCCATTCCAGGCAGGACCTGTACTTTGAGCATGTGACTGCTCATATCGAGGCGATCCAATGTTTGGTACAGTTCCATTCGCATGAAAATTCTGTTGCTGCTGCTGAATGTGAGGAGTCAGAGGATTGGTTTGTCCACCCGAACCTGAAGATTGGATTCTAGCAGAACCAGAGGTGTTGTTGCCATCAGAGAACATATCCATGAGAACAAGGGCATTCTGCTGTGATGCAGGAGTTGTTTGTTGTGGTTCCCCCAAAGGAACAAGGGCCAGTGTATCTGCCTTTGGTGAATTGTAGTTGTCACTACTAAGCAGGTCCATTTTTGGACTGACTGCTGCTGGAAGAGTTGAGCCACTAGTTGCACTAGTGTTTGAGGTAGATCTGTGAAGAAATCCTGATAGTTAGCTCAAGCTACTGAAAACATCTAATCAAGGGTTTCAGATAACCCAGCATTAAATTTCAATGTAAGATCCCCGCAACCTAAAATTGGATAAGCAATTTTAGTTACTCCTGACAGAAAAACACTACTAATCACAAGATCTAAGTATTCCGAAAAGGTTTCCCACTTCAACATAATCAAGCATAGCACATTGGTCCATCATTTCCTGTAGCTATACAAAAACCAATAATTTTAGTTATCACTTCCCTAAATATGTAAAGCTGGTTCAAATAAGCTTAATTACCTCCCATCAGACTGCTTGCTGCTATTCCCAGTATCAAGTAGGGGACCATTGACATTCACATGTTCTCTTGCAGGTTCAGGCTTATGTTTGTCTGCTTGAGAAGAAGTTCCTGAAGCTAATTCTTCGTGCTTTGCCAGTACTCGTTGCAAATCATCATTCAATGCTAGACCTTGACATAGAAGTGACTCATCCCTACAAGAGATAAAGAACCAAAGCTAATATGTTTTAAATGTGGAAGTTCTAGTAAAAGAGAGGATCCTTACGATGTGGAATTAACAAGGTGTACAATTCTTAGTTTGTAAGTACGGCACTGGTCAACTAAGTCAACAATAACATCCTGCCTTAGACCCTGAAATTGCAGAAAAATAAGCTAATATAAAATGAACATAAAAGAAAACACAAATTTGTTATAATATTGGAAGAAGGTTTAGCAGCGTGAATCTTCAAGTACTTTTCAACCGCTTTTTAATCATAAGAGCTGGAAAAACATGAAGTTTACACTGAAAAAAAAAACCTGGCTCACATACTGATGGGTTTGAGCATTTACAACACAAATGTCAGTTATATCAAAACTTCACTGGTCACTTAATGACTTGAGGGGAAACTACTTTATTAAGCTCACGAGAAGCATAATTTTACCAACTAAACAAAGTATCTTCATTTTCTCTATTTCAAATTGAGGACACGTGAGCAAGCACATTTGGCCGGTTGGCCAAGCTACTTATATTTGTTCCCTCATATTCCTTTAGGTCATGGGTTCTAGACCTACTAGGAGCATTTCTTCCTTCGCTTAGAGTCCCCTTCCCCTCACCTATAGGTAGAATTAGAATTTGTCAAAAAGAAAATGGAGGACACATACCTCCTTTCCAGGAGCTAAAGCATTTAGAATTTCTGCAAGGACATCCATAATACCCCGCGCCTTCTGAATTTCTGTCAAACTAATAAATAATACTCAAGTTAAAAGAAGACTAGATGCATCATCAATGATAAAATTATATGGACAATATGGATTAGCAATATAATGCCATTATCAATAATATGGTAGAAAAACAGTCCACAACACCTTCTATATACTATTTTTAGAGAAAAGATTAATAATTGGTGTGACACTACTAGATAAGGATAGGGAACAGTGCTGACCAAATTTGAGAATTTAAAATTAGGAGAACTTTATTCATCCAAGAACCGCGGCTGTACACCTCTTCACACCAACAACAGAACCGGAAAAGAAATTCCCCCCCTATACAAACAATTCAAAACTTCCCTAACAAAGCCCCCATTCTTTAGCTATACAGTTAATGAAACAAAACTTAGTACAATCCAAAAATCTCGCTCTAACATCTTGTTTAATAAGAGAAAAAAATGGCAGTGTCCAACCTTTGCTTTTTTCCATCAAAACAAAACTTCCCTAACAAACTACTCCTATTTTGATACATTAGAAAATATTAAATTAGTCATACGCAGTTACGCAGCAAATAGAATGGAATAGTATCCTTATTAATGAAAACCCACTTTAACATTACTCAAAAAGCTTTGCAATTCATTTATCAGATAATGATAATAAGAATTTATTATGAGCTGCAGACTTTCACTAAACAGATTACTGCAGCACCATTCTACAACGAAATTATCAGTAAGGAAGGTTTTTCTCTTCTTCTTCTGTTTTTTTAAAAATAGGCCATGATAGAACTAAATAGGAATAACGGAAAAGACAAAAAAAATGAACATGCTTTTACCACTCAAATAAGTGAGGAACAACAGAATTACCTCAGGGTTGGGAACTCGGGCTCTTCAGAAGACTCAGACATCTCTTGCCGACCAGAATTTCGAATGTTTTGGGGATAAGAAGACAAAGGCTGTGTCTGAGGAGGAGTAAATACAGGTGCAGGCCTATCGGATCTCGGGGGAAATACTGCCCCAGCACGCTGAAAAACGAGGGAGAAGGCCACATTATGTAAAAGCAGTACTTGCATAACAGCATTTTTTTAATACAATGAGTCACGAATTTAGAAGATAGTGTATGAAGAAAAAATCCCAAGAAAGAATGTCTCCAACAGTCAGGATCAAAGGCCTCAGCAGACATACCAACAACTCTTGGTATGCAACAAAATATTGTGGATATCTTGCCCTTGGTCCTCCGAATGCTTCTTGCCAAGTGTCAATCATAATCAATATCTTCTCTTTGACATAAAAGTCGGGCTACAATTGACCAGTAAAAAAGCTGAGAACAAGTTTTGCTAGAAGAAAATAAATAGAAAATGTAAGCTAAAAATTATGTACTTCCTACCTTTTTCTTGACTATTCTGACCATTTCGTGAAGAATGCCTCTCTCAGCAACAAGCATGTGAACAATGTCCCCACAGTTTTTTATGATAGTCTCTAGTAGCTAGACAATAGGCAGTAGATAAAATTTTAACAAGTTTAGACTTGTGCAAGAAAAAGTTGATAAAAAAACAACAGAAGCTATGATTTATATCCAGGATTAGTAGAAATCACTTCAGTATAAAAAGTTCTCAGGATCTTACTGTTAGTGCAAGAAGTTGAACTTTAGGATTTTTGCTTCCAAGCTTCTTTTTTATGCCTTTCACAACATCTTTTGCTTGCCTGAGAAATAACCATCATGTTAAAATACTCAAATTGGGCAAGCACAAAAAACTCTAGTTTACAATGTATAAAACCGGCTATTCAAACCTCACTCCCCTGGCGGGAAAAAACTGGAAAAGAAAACCAGTATTAACCAAATAACGAGCAAATAAGAACCAAAACCCTTTCTGCTTTGACAATAACTTACATTAACTAAAAATCACCCAGAAAGAATTTACCAGAAATAATATACAAAAACAGCAGTATAACACCTAACTTGAACATGTAATTCATAACCAGATAAAATGTCCAACCAATACGCTAATCATGTGAAAGTAACCAGAATCGAGTTCGTATCTGAGAAATTAAAATTTAAACATTAGGATGAATGGATGATTACGTCACCGTCAACAAAATCATCTAGCACATGGTGATCTCCCCTATCGATAAATAAAAGCCATATTTAAATGCAGTGTTATCAAATACATCTACGAATTAAATTACATATTGAACAAAGAAAAACACAAAAGCAAACTGATCAACCCTGATCAGCTTCCAAAACAGATTCTCTCTGTCTAAATTACCGTGCAATACAAGAAACTTATCCGATTATCAGCGAAAATAAGTACAGTTAAAAGGGCATCGAGTACAGAAACAAATCAAAGTCTTCGGTTACATTATTTTTATGATAAAATCGAAAGCGATCACCGATTGATTCATACGAACAATATGTATAACGACTTCTCAAAAAGAGACGAGAGAAATTGGAATCCAGTGCAACGCATACCCGGGTTCACTAGTAAGCATATCGCAGATCTCGATATTCCTAGCCCAATCAGGACCGACCAGCAAGTCGCTCGTTGCTCTCTCCACCATAGATTTCACCATCTTCGCTCACAAGAATAAAAGGAATTCGATTCCAGTCACCGTCTGAAGAGATCACAGCGAACTGCAGAATACTCCGGAGAGCCTTTCGACAACACTTTGTTTTATGTAAAAATGAAAACGAACAGTACAAAAATCGACACTTCTATTTCACTCCATCTCTCTCTTCCCTCCTTGCATTTCTCACCTTCTCTCGCTCCATGTATGAGATTAAATCAAATAGTTTTTTTTCGTTGATAACAAAATTTTCATTTTTCAATTAGTTGGAAAAGGAAAGACCAATCAGAACTTACCAAGTGTCATAAGGGGGAAGCATGCTGTTTGGCCAGTACACGTGCCGATATGTAAATACCGGTAGTTTCGCTAACCGCTTTCATCAAAACGGTTTTTTATCGTTTACTGGACCAGCTGTTTCGAGCGGGCGATTTTTGCCTATGTACGACGTCGTTTTAACTGTAGCGAACTTTGAAGGAATTATTCCCCGCTCTTTCTTCACCGACCAATTAAAATACGAATTCAAACGGTATAGTTTGTAAATATACGTGAATTTTATGGCCAAACAAAAAATATACGTGATTTATTTAATTTTAATATCATATTAAAATACTGTTTATTATTACAATTGCTAAAAAATACGAGTGCATCAATTTTTTTAATATAAACAAATAAACAACTAAATAAACTTATGTGTTTAAAAAACCTAAAACTCTTGCTTTGAAAAATTTTAGCCGTAGCTGTCTACTTTTGCTCTTTTCTTCTTTTAATCGTCGTCAGCGACACCAATTTTAATACTAGTTGTCGACCGCCGAATTTATTATTTTATTTATTTTTTTATTTTTAATAATTATTCTGCTTTTGTAGCACGATTTAGTCTACCCTTTGGTACGTATTTTTTTGTCTTTTGACACGTTTTTTCTTTTTTGTTTTGATTTTCAATTAGGGTTGAATTTGACGACGTCCACGACTGATCAAGATGGCGCTCCTTTCATTATGCTGATGATTCTCCTTCTCGGACCCTTGAACCAAATTTGAATACGCGAATACATCTACCGTTTATTCGCGATTGAGTTGTGGTAATGACCTTTTTGTCAACGTACGATCATTGTAATATGCATTTTTTAATGTTGTTTGTTGATGGTTTTACCCATCATCGTCGATTTGGGGTGTTTATATACGTCTTTTGTTTCGAGTCTTTGAATTAGGTTCTTACCTATTCATTGTATATGATCTAGAGCCGCTAATTGTT
This sequence comes from Hibiscus trionum, assembly GCA_030270665.1. Taxonomy (NCBI): domain Eukaryota; kingdom Viridiplantae; phylum Streptophyta; class Magnoliopsida; order Malvales; family Malvaceae; genus Hibiscus; species Hibiscus trionum. Next base: position 30,766,104 of record BSYR01000024.1, on the reverse strand, counting down.
TCTTCTGGGTTTGTATCTAGATTTAGGTGTTTGTTTACTCAGCAATAAACTTTCATTGTAATTTCAGATATTTTATCGTTTAATAAAATTAGTGGTATCAATTTAAAAAAAAAACAAATCAACAACTAGGTACCAACAAGTGTTGCGTGCATTGACAAGACACATTTCACTCCTAAAATAAGGACGTAAGTTCAAACATTGAAAATGAAATTATTGGGAGGGACAGTCTCACACCCTAAACATGTACGGACCAAAAAGCAACAACTAGGAGAACGACGGAATAAAGAAAAATACGCAGTATTATACGTCCACGTGTAGTGAACTTGGAGCCTAAGAATAGATAAATATTGGCTCAAATCAATTTTACACTTACCCTATATAAAATGCATAAAATTTTATACTAATTTAATATTATTTTATAAGTATAATTAATAGTTAAAATTATTTTTTCTTAAAAATATTTATATTTCTAACTTTTAATCTCAATTTTTAATTTATAATTATCTAATAATTTTAAATTAATGTAAAATTCTATATAATGTAAGAAAATTTTATTTTTTTCTTTGACAATTGCCAAAGCCCAAAAATATAGTAGGGGCCGAGCTTCTTTTGATTCGACAAAGATTGGACCAATGTATAAAACAAAATTGAAAGCCCCAAATCCCAAACCCTAATCTCTTTCTTCTTTCGCTGTCGTTAACAGTCGACAATCCATACTATCATACCGAATCTCCTCCTCCAGGTCCTCAGCTACTATCTTCTGCAACGATGGCAGCCAATTACGATTACGAGGAGGCTCCGGGAACCTACGACGATGCGAACCGCCAAGACCTTGGCTACGATCCGAACTTCGTCCCCGACTCCGTTAAGTCGTTCGTCGTCCACCTTTACCGTCACATTCGTGAAAAAAATGTGTACGAGATTCACCAGATGTACGAGATCTCTTTCCAGACACTCTCCGATCGTCTCTTTAAAGACACTCCTTGGCCCTCCGTCGACGCCGTTGCTCATTACGTAGATAACGACCAAGTATTTTGCCTCCTTTACCGTGAGATGTGGTTTCGCCACCTTTATGCTCGCCTATCCCCCACTCTCAAGCAGAGGATTGATTCTTGGGATAATTATTGTAGCCTCTTTCAGGTAATTACTTTTAATCTGCGTCAGTATTATGATTTTGTGGCGCGGATTGATTTATTTGTGCTCTGGTTTTCGTTTAGGTGGTGTTGCATAGGGTAGTTAACATGCAGTTACCAAATCAATGGCTATGGGACATGGTGGATGAGTTTGTATACCAATTCCAAAGTTTCTGTCAATACAGGGCTAAAATGAAGAACAAAACTGAGCAAGAAATTGCTCTTCTCCGCCAATTTGACCAGGTAAATTAAATTTACCACGATTATGAAGTTAATTTTTAGAGTAGTTTTTGCTATTATTATTGTTATCGTTGTGGGGATTTGAAGTTAACGTTTCCCCCTTATAGGCATGGAATGTATATGGGGTGCTCAACTACTTGCAAGCGTTTGTAGAGAAGTCAAATATTATTCAGATACTGGAGCAGGAGAAGGAGGGTGGGGAACAATTTACTGCTACCGATGGGTATGATTACAGTGGTGGAAGCAATGTCTTGAAAGTGTTGGGATACTTTAGTATGGTCGGTTTGCTGCGCGTTCATTGTCTTCTGGGTGATTACCAAACGGGGCTGAAGTGCTTGCTTCCTATTGACATTAGTCAACAAGGTGTTTACACCAGTGTTATAGGAAGTCATATTGCTACCATTTATCATTATGGTTTTGCCAATCTTATGATGCGGAGGTGTGTTTTTGTTTTGCTTGTTAACGGTATGAAATGTTTTCTTCCTAAAGCTTTTTTTTAACTTGGCTTGATAATGATATATATAATCTTAATTAAAGGTATGTGGAAGCTATTCGTGAATTCAATAAGATTCTCTTGTATATTTACAAGACAAAGCAATATCATCAGAAGTCTCCACAGTATGAACAAATACTGAAAAAGAATGAACAGATGTATGCCTTGCTGGCAATTTGTCTTTCACTTTGTCCCCAAACAAAACTTGTCGAGGAGACTGTGAACTCTCAGTTGCGAGAGAAATATGGTGAAAAGATGGCTAGGATGCAAAGATATGATGATGAAGCTTTTGCCATCTATGATGAGCTCTTCTCATATGCATGTCCCAAGTTCATTACACCTTCAGCGCCTAGCTTCGAGGAGCCCCTTGTAAACTACAACCAGGTAATGGTTTTATCTTTTTTAGACAATCTTAAGAATGATCTTGGTGGAAGTACATTAATGAATTCATTTATGTTTGTTCCTTTCTTTATTTACATCCAAAATCCTTTGATTGTTGAGGAAAGGAAGTAAAAAAGGTCATTTGGCATGTTGTTAAGCTTGGTCTTCTTATCTTCTCTTGCATTTCTTTTAATATATATATATATATTGTGTTTTGTACCGACCTCCATTTATTTACACGCAGGATGCCTATAGACTTCAGTTGAAGCTGTTTCTATATGAAGTGAAGCAGCAACAGTTGTTATCAGGTGTCAGGACATTTCTCAAAGTGTATTCAACTATATCTCTTGCGAAGCTTGCAAATTACATGGAAGTGGATGAAGCCACTCTGAGGTTGACATTTTTTTATCTTCGCAAGTCTTTTAATTCCAATGTCTGCTTCATTTATTGTATGCTGACCTTGCTTCATGTCTTATAGAAGTATCTTGTTTACGTACAAGCACAAAACACATTCTGTTGATTCCGATGGAAAGATCATCTCTAATGCTGATGTGGACTTCTACATTGATGATGTAGGTTAAACTTTTAGCTTGCTAGCAATTTTTTGTCCTTATGCTCTCTTGGAAAACAAAATATGGATTAATCCGAAGCTAGCTAATCTATGGTATTTGATAAATATTATACTAGGATTTTAAATATTTGGCCTTTGGAGATTAGAAAGAAAATCTCTATACTTCAGCATCGCAAGTAATGATTTGCTTTGTTTTGATGCAGGATATGATTCATGTTGTTGAATCCAAGCCAGTTAAAAGATATGGTGATTACTTCCTGCGACAGATTGTCAAGGTATGGTGTATATATATATATGTATATGCTTGCATGACCAATCTTATTGGGGTTCATTTAGGTAATCTTTTTTCAACTTTCTATTACAGCTTGAAGGTGTGATAACCGATATGGATCGGATAAAGCTGGAGTAGACAGGCTGCCTACTTATCTTGCATGGGCTTGACATATTTTTCTTTGATTGTTTTAGTTTTATTTCAGAAATTTATTTATGTGGCATTTTAATTCCCTTGTTAATTAATGGAAATTTGTTAGCCTCTGATCTTTTGTAGTTTTTCCCACCTGCTGCGGTATTTAAGCTAAAAGCTACGAAAATTTTAATTCCTTTATGAGAGCACTGTAAGAGCTCTGCGTAAAGGGTTTATCCTGGTTTTTATCGGCGTGCTTTCATTTTTTCGTGGCTGGTGGTATCTTTTAGTACCATTTCTGGTTATTTTAGTACATCAAAATTTTAATGGGAACATGGGAACATCAAAATTTTAGTACATCACTCTAATTTCGTTTGCACATGAAATTTTTTTATATACTAATTCATTCGATCCATTTTTTCCTTTTGGCAACAAATTGAAAGACAGAAGAGAAATAAATGAAATAAAAATACAAACATTGGAGGCTTTTAGCTTAAAGATAACACTATCTCAAACCTTTCAAAAGGGAGGAAGATGGGCTTGAGAAACTCATGGCTGTTGACGACTTCCCATTTTCAGTCCCCTTTCCTGGGGTTTCACATTCACTGAAATCAAGTATCCTGCGCTCTGCCTGCAAGGAAATCGCCATATTATCCTGATGAATTGCAGGAAGGGAGAAGGATGATGTAAAGCATGGTTTATAAGTAATACCGTGATATTTGAAGCCAAATGTGAATGGTTATTCTCTTTGTCCATGTTATTTGGATTGTTGATGCCTTTGCCTTTTCCTTTTATAATTGATTCCGGAGTTTCATTTCCCAAAACTTCCAAGGCATCAGCATAAGCAGCTGCAGTATGCTCACTTAATTGCTTCATCAACCCAATGGCATCGTAGCTTCTCTCCACAGGGCTCATAAGATATCCTATGTCCTGGAAACAAAATTCCAATTATTAGGAACCATAAACAGAAAGTTTTAAGTTATCAAAATGTACCTCTAGTTTACCTCAATTGTTATTTCTGTGTCAATTCTTGGACCGGGAACGAAAGAGTTGATAAACCAAGGAGATTTCCATGCCGATGGCGATTCGATACATCTTTTGAATGGAGTATCTCCAAATCTGCCAATCCATATCAAGCCAGCAGAACAATAAAACTACTATAGCAATAGGACAACAGTAGGGAGCAATTCTAATCTTACATATTATAACTTTCCATAGCAGCATTATTCCCAGTATCATCAACCAAATTCGCTAGAGTTGCTGATGAATCAGTACATTGTACTGTAGTATCAGCAACCGTGTGACCTTCAGTCTTCTTTGTTTTCAGAGTAGGGGAGCTAACAACTATGCATGTATTTCTTGGAGTTCGCATTTTTGAAGACAACAATGACCTGTCTGCATTAGGACCAACATGATCAGGAGAAAACAACAATGGATCATTTAAATTACGCTCAACAAGCACGGCAGCAGGCCGTTGAACCTGTCAAAAGTATATAGGAAAATATTAGTAAATAATAAATAAATTCACAATTAGATTCAAAATGGAATATAGATGCAGCAAAGAAAAAAGAATTAAGACCGGTATTTCCAATTTTGTATACGTATATATGAAGAACTCACAAATTTATAAGAATCAGCAATTGCAGCCTTGCCCTTGGTATGAATTTCGCAGGCTTCCTTTTCTATGTTTCCTAGGGAACTAGTTCCATTAGAATCATTCTTCTGAGCTCCATCATCTAAAAATTCAGTATGATCTCCCCCATTGATGAGGAACACATCAATGGAGACACTGGAGTTGGTTTTATGTTCAGACGGGCACACTTGTGATGTGTTGCCAGTCCCACTCTCATTAAACATTACATCCAAGCAAGAGAAATCTTTGGTCAAATTGGATGTCGTATCAGTTTCAAGCTTTTTCTCACTTCGTCTCTCTGATAAAGGAGACAAAAGGTCACGGTGGCGTTTCTTCAAAATGGATGGTGTGCCGGTAAAAGTTTTTGCAGCACTTTTCAGCAGAGCATCAGGACTACTGTCCCGTAATGGTGAATCCCACAACCGAAATGGACTGATGCAGTTTGTAGTAGACATCATCAGTTGGCGAATACCAAGAGGACTGTATTCTTGCTGCATATCACAGCCAGAGGGTACAAGGTCACAGCTGAAAAATGGAATATCCAAGCTTGGAAATCGAGGAGGCTCATAACATAGACCTCCAACATCTTGATCTGCAGGCAAGGTTGGCTTATCATCCACGCTAGGACAAGTTTCTACTACATTTGATTCTAAACCAAAAGTATTCACTGGAACCAACTTCCGAGAATCCTTGTCAAGGTATGATTGCTCTTGCAGGTCTGTATTATCTGTATGATCATCACTGGTATATATAAAGCCATCATGTGCATTCATAGTAAATTCTTGCTCTTGATTCGAAAAAGGTTGACCGTTTAACTGACAAGGCTCACCTCCAATCATACGTGTACCATTCTCAACTGAAAGAAGTGAAGGAGACACAAAAGATTGACAGCATGTGGTTGGTAATACTTCAGACCTTGAAGGACAATTAGATTGTAAGTCTGGAGTTCTTCCAGTTTCAGATATTTGGATGTCTGAAGCCTGAGAAAGTGATGCATTTGTGAAGCCACCCATTTCAACCATATTAGATCTTTGTGTAAAATTTTTGGAGGCAAAGCATCCATCATTCCCTGCCTTTGCGAATAGGACACTACAGCATTCATCGTCATGTATCAACGTTTTTTCTGGATTGTCTGAAGCTGTAACCATATTTATGAAAGGTGTAGGAGCTCTTAATCCTTCAGAAGACTGAAATGCAATATTCATCACTTCAAGGCTTTCGCTGGTGTCTAAACAGTTATTTGGTCCTGATGATTCTTGCCCCAAATTCAGAGAAGAAATATTAGGTAGATCTGGTAAATCAAACTGGTAATCCCCACTCTCAGAGCACCCTTCACTAGGTATTTCTTGAATGGAGAAGTTGACATCATCCAAAGATTTGTAATACTCTTCTGAACAAGGTGCTGGACTGGAATTTTTCTCCTTCGCCACACCAGGCATTTCAGTGAAGTGGAATTGCTCTCTTGTATGCGCAGAAGCATTAGCTAAATCACTTGTAGACTGAGAGCAGCTAACCATGGCTGACTCTTGGCTGCATTCTGATTTGTCCTCTGCTTCTGTCCTAAATTTGGCAGCACTATCATCTACATTGCTCTGAATCGTCGAATAAGATGAGGGCATAGGCTGGCTTTGATTTGCAAGAAGTGAGAATTGAAATTGTTCTAGAAGGCCTGATGCTATATACGAGTCCAATTTCTTTTTTATCGAACTGTTCCAGTGATTTTTTATTGCATTGTCTGTCCTGTTACCGGTACAAAGATGGAAATATATTAGCTTTAACTAACAGAACATGAGAGTTTAGACAAATATAAGATGATGACTTGCAGTCACAGGAGGAAGTAAAATGAATAAGAGACAAATAGAGGTAATCTCAATATAACTTTGATGGAAAGGTGTGGCCTCTCTGAATAATAGGTTGACATACCTTCCTGGCAAGAACTTTGAGAGCTCTGCCCATCTATTCCCAAAAATCTGATGAGCACGAATCAGAGCCAACTCTTCTTCTTGAGTCCATGCCTGTTTGTTTATGGCAGGATTGAGATGATTATGCCACCTGCACTAGTACTTATTTGTAAGAGCACAAACGTAAAACAAGAACAAGTTCTTTTTTCTTATATTTTGAGAAGAAGGGGGAGCATTACAGCAGCAAACACTTTCATAAAATACAAGAGAAGATGTTTGTCATACCCAGAGTGAAAAACCTCTCACGAATTGTTAAAATCAACAACATTAAATCAATTCGAACAGGCTTAGCTCAGCTGTTGTTACCGTCCTAAGAAAGGTAACATTCTAAGGTTTAAACTCCCCTCTTTGGTTTCTCCAAAGTTCTAAATGTAAATGAGATTAAAATATTAAAGTTAACAGTTCCATCATCACACCTTTCTCTGCATTGCTTTCCAATTCGTCCAGGTAAGTGCTGAGCAATGGTTGACCACTTTTTTGGCCCATATTTGTTCACCAACTCAATTATTTGTTCATCTTCCTGTTTAAATTTCTCAAAAGCAACTCAGAATACTTAATCAAGAAAAATCTGTTTGTTCTGTCGGTAAACAACTAAAAGATTTGTTGGAGAAAAATAAAAATAAAAATGAGTATCAAATACAATCACCTCTTTAGACCATGGCCCTTTAACAAGCTCAGGATTCAAGACTTTTTGCCACCTATGTAAGCACTGTACATCAGTCCGATCCTTGAAGCACTCGGCTGCAGATGAACCAGCTTACAATTAGACCATTTAAAACAATGCACACAGAGCTATTATACCTCTTAAATTCCAGAAGAATACCTATCTTTTTCCAATTTTTTCCTTTAAAACGTTGAACAGCATTGCGCAGAATCTCATCCTGGAAGCCCATATAATCATGTAGTCAAAATGAAAAATCATTAAAGGATATGCATTCGACTAAATTATAGATATTGCACTGATACAGATATTACAGGGTGGGACTAAATTAGTGAACGCTACATGGCAGAAAAAGAGCAAAAGAATTTATAGAAAGGAAGGGAATGTCTTAAAACACAAGAGAGCAGCCATAGACTACGATGGATACCTCTTCAGCTGTCCATTGTCCTTTTGTAGAACGTCTTGTTGGACCGGTAGTCCTCCTATAGAAGCAATGCAAAGACAGAAAAGCTCAGCACTTCATAAAATAATCAATTTCTAAAATAAGCATATATATATACATTGTAGAGGGAGGGCAATAGCACCCAAGAAACATTAATCCTGGATTTTAATGAATTTTCAGTAATATGTGCTAAAAGAAAAAAAAAACATATCGGATTAAAAAGAAATACCCATGAAGAGCTCGCATTCTCTGAGCATCGTCGCTGATGCTGAGCCCAACTGAAGGGGTCGATACTGTTCTGTCACCTTGCATAGTTGTCTTGCAAATGAATAAAGCTGCATATCGCAATTCCAACTCTACAACGCTTCTCCCCGCAATCTACTGTGTAAATCATTAGAAATCAACCTAACTATAAAGTTCCTGCCCACCAAACAAAATAGCCATCAAACATAAAAGGAAAAAGAAATCAGAAAACACGCACACACACACACATAATTGTACTCTAGCAACTTAAAAGTCAGAAGTCAATAATTTGAAAAAATTACTAAAGAATTGGAGTTAAAAGTGCGGATCAAGATATAAATTTAAATTAATTCAATTTTCAAGGACTCGGAATTTGTAGGAAGAACCGGCAGTTATTGAAGCAAATTATCAAGTACATAACTTAAACATCAAGATCGATGGAATAAATTTCAAAGTCGTAAGATAAAAGAAAATTACCTAAAAAAAGAAGATCGAGAAAGCACCCACTGAACTGACTCTGAGCTTCGAAACCGGAGAAATGAAGAATCCGATGAGAGAGGAAGTAGAAACGATGCGCATTTGCAGATCCAATCGAGGATAGGTAGAGAAAGAAAAGATTGGGATCTGCAAATGCACTGTGAAGATTACAGAAGATGATGAAATGGAAAAGCTCAGACAAAGAACAAAGGAAGCCAAGCAGGGAAGGGAGAGAGAAAGAGAGAAAATGAAACGGTCTACAAAGTTATTCAAACGTAAGGGGCGGACTAATAGAGTTTCAAACCTTTAGTTAAAGATCGAACATTTTTTTGGATTTGACGGCCCGGATTTCTCCACCTTGAATACTCGGCCGGCCGTGGTCCTTTTTTCCATCCTCCGTAACTACCAAAATTTATTGGGTAAAATACACTAATGGGTCATTAAACATGCTGAAATAATATATTGGACCATTAAATTTTCAAAAGCTACATACTAGTCATTAAACTTTTGATTCCCTAATAAGATTGTTATTTTTTTGAATATGCTGGTGTGATTAAATCTATTCGATTTTTCTTATCCCTTTAATAACGCACACACATCGTTCATACATGGTGCACGAACACGAATTACCTGGATGAAATATATCATCATTTACCATTGAGGCCACTCCATGAGTTCAAAAAAAAATTATGTATATAGTTGCACAAAAAATTGGATGTAATATTGTACATAAATACCAAAATTAGATATAAAAATTATAAGGTAAATTACACAGATCATCACTTAACAATCTTCTCACTCCTATTTTGGTCACTTAACTTTCAATATTGAATTTTTAATAACTAAACTTTAATATTCAACATTTTTGGTCACTCATGAATATTTTAATATTATTTTCAATTTTTTAATATTATTAAATATAAAAATAAATTAAAATAAATAACAAAATAATATTTTATATTTAAAATAACTGCCGTCGGTTGTCATCACCGGCGACCACCGCCGACCACCAGCGACCTTCAAAATCAGTGTCTGTTTGACCCTAAATTGCACCGGACGACTCGTTTTGACACGCTGAGTCCGAATCCGGTAGTTGTTTCACCGGAAAATATCCTGAAACTCGCAAATTTCAATATAAACGTTTTAGTTTTCTCACTTTCGGTCTCTTTTTCATGAATTTTAGAGCACTTTCCGGCAAAATAGAGGTCAAATTCGAACTCAGGGGAATGTGACGAAGTGACTGGTGAAATATGAGACCGAAAGGCCACCATCTACGGCGGTCGACGATGGCAGCGAATGGCGGCCGACGGATAATTTAATTTTTTTATTTTAAATTATTTTTATATTAAATAATAATAATAAATGTCATATTATTCAATAATAATAATAAAATATTTGTGAGTGACCAAAAAGTTGAATATTAAAGTTCAATTATTAAAAATTTAAAATTGAAAGTTAAATGACCAAAATAAGAGTGAGAAGATTGTTGAGTGATGATCTGTGCAATTTACCCAAAATTATATTTACTGTTAAAATTATTTAACAATTTATGAAGTAACGTACAATATTACATCCAATATTTTGTGCAATTATATACATAACTTTTTTATGCAGTTAGGTACTTACTATTAACTTTTAATTAATGTTCAATTCCAATTAGTTTATACTTAAAGTATAAAAACTTGTAATTTTAGGGGGGAAACTGCATCTACTTGAACAAAAACTATAAATTCGGTATCTAATTGCACCACCCAAGACCTCACCCTTTATAAACGGCTAATCATTTACAGTTTGATTTATCATTTTACAGAACAGTAATAAATAAAGCAATAATTATCCAACACAAAATAACCAGCTGATTGCATTAGAACAAATCGTAAAACAGATAGCTGATTGCAGACATCATAAGTTTATGATAGCTAATGTTTGATAAAATAAGACGTTTAAAATCAAACAAGTATTTTACGATCAGTAATAAATAAAGCAAATAAGACGTTTAAAATCAGCTATCAACAATGAAAGCAGACATCATAAACTTGAATGAAAATAAGACGTTTAAAATCAAACATTCCAGCTACAAAAATATGTTATATATTAAAGCAAATAAAACTTATGGCTTGCGATTCTAAGCTAAAGCACAAGCATAAACCGTGAAATAAACAAGCACCATGACCTTTTCGCCCCTCCCCCCATAAATCCTTAAGCTATGGTACAAAAATGATCTCAGCATCCATCTGACGCCATAGATCAATGGCCTCTCACCTGCTCAAGTTCTTCTAGCTTTGTTTGGGGAATGATTTTCTCTTCCCCAGCCTCGTTTTCCACCTCTGTAGTTCTTTCCTCCCCTGATATAACGGAAAACGGTTTAACAGGTGAATTTACATAGAAGACAGAACATTGAAAGGGGGAGGGGGTCATAGGGAATTGCTTATCCAAACAAAAGAACAAAGCCATAGTATAGAAAATGTTTGTCAGCACTGACCTTCCTTGAAAGCGCTTGTTTCCACGGAACTTTTCTTGGCCACCACGAAGTAGACTCCAATATTCTTTCTCGGCATCACCTAAAAACATTTCCCAGCTGTTTATTAGTTTCTAATCTAATACACCAGGGTTATTTATCTCGACCTACAGTAATCAGTTCCTCAAGTACAACGTATGCAAGTTGAATGTTAGTCAATATTGATATCACATGCAACAAAATGAGAAATAATGTTTAAATCAAATGAAATGGAAGTTGCTTCTTTGCTTACCGGTTACAGGTTCTAAAGTGGCAATGAAATTTTTTACAACCAGACCACCTTCTTTAGCCAGGACAGCAGCAGCACGAGCTTTCTGGGCTGCTTCTGGTGTATCAAACCGAATGTAACCCTTATCCTCACCAATTTTGAAGTCGACAAACTTCACATGTAAAACACAATTCATGGTAAGAAATACTTAATAAGAAATCTCAAAATCAATTGTCTAGAACAGGGTCTGTTACTTGATCTTTCTTCTAGTTTTTCAATTATTCGTTCTTATAAAAACCAACTTTTTTTGAAGAAAAATAGTATAATTAAATGATCAATCAAGAAAAGAGAAACCAATATCAATAATACCTTCACAGCGCCAAATTTTTTAAAGGCTTCCTTCAAATCTTCACGCATAACAACATTGAAATCATCTTTAAAAGCAGATGCAGTGGATTTATGTTCTTTATCCTCATTCTTTGGAATGGGACTTTTGGTGCCCGTTTCATCAGCAGCATGTTTATCATCAGTCTTTTCTTCATTGTCTTTGCCATTTGTTGTAGTCTTCTCCTCACTCTTTTCAGTCCCAACTTCCTTTGCAAGACCATCAGAACCATTCAGTTCTGCAGAGTCTACAGCTGAAATTTTCTTCAATGAAAATGCAACAAGCAAGCCTTTGGGGTAACTGTGACAAATCATTACATATTTACATGGAGTTTAATAACAAACATACAGCAACAGAGAAACTAATGCCAGTTGAAGATTGCGATTAATTACTTGTCATCAGCATTCGAGTGGTTATCACCATTTGAACCTGAAACTGGATGACCATCCCCAAACTCCTCTGCTTCTTCTTCTCTAATAGCATCAAAATCCTTCCTGCAAAAAAATTGCGAAAACAATCAAGTCAGAATTTTTTTAACAGCAACTACAACCTTAGGAAAACAGATTGAAAGTTGTAACAAAATAAATAGCAAAATGTAAAGCTTACTTTGGTTTCAATTCCAATTCAGCTCCCGCAAAAACCAAGCTTTGCTCCAAAACCTTTTGTGCATCTTCCTCAGCTGAGAATTCAATCAAAGCAGTGCCACAAAAATACTTTTTGTTTGCTACATGACGAGGTAACCTCACACTATTAACCTAAGAAATAAGAAAGCGGACGATCAAACGTACATTGAACCGCAAACATATTTGTAACCTCTAAAGATATCATCAGTGATCAAATTGTAATCAAAATTAGCAAATGAAATTAGATAATAGAACAACCATTACTTCCATATCGCAAATACCTTAGCATATTGGCCAAAAAAGGCTTGCACATCTTCCATCTTGACATTAAACTCGAAAGGTGATGCAGCAATTGTTCTACTGTCTAATTGCTCAATTAATTCGTTAGGCTCTAATAGAGCAGTGGCTCTACCAACTTTCTTCCCTGAAAGATTGAAAACCCCAATTTAAAATTAATTAATTATATTGTCTTGGCTTATGAGAGAGAAGAAAAAAATAATCTTTTTTGAATTTGGAAAAACTGACCATCTTCAGAAACCTTGAGGGAAGAGGAAGTTCTGAGAGTTTCAGCAACGGCTTTCAAAGTAGCCTCTGGCACATCTTCTGCCTTCACTTCCCTTAAATTCAAATGACTTCTCATCTTTGAAAACGAACAAATCAATGCCAAACAAACCACTTTTTTTATAAAAAAAAATCGAAGTCAAGAACAACAACAAAGAGAATCATAGAATACGTAAATAAAATATGATTCAAATAACGGGGGAAATAGTTTTTAAAAAGAGAAGGATACTGCCATCATCGCTTTCGCTGATTTTCTTCTTGAGAAAGGTATCTCTCGGAATATTGCTATCACTGAAGTAGAACTCTACCTGTAAAATTTTAAAAATTTAAGCGATTGAAAGGAAAAAGGGAAATTAAACTAAAATGATATGGAGAGTGGGAGAATATATTGACCTGACGAAGAACAGCCTTGGCAGTATCATCGCTTAAAGAAGGCGTCGCCATTATTATTGTACGGTAAGTGTTTGAGAGACCAAAAATGAAAGGGGTATTCGAGTGAGGAAAACGAAAAGAAGACGAGGGGTGGGTGTTTAGGGTTTTTGGGGAATTGTTTTAGCTTTTGGGTTGGGACTTGGGAGTTTTATAGGGTGATTGTGGGCTTTTTAATTTGTAAAGCTCTTTCTTTTGTAACCGTGAACTTAATTTAACTCCCAAACCCTAACTGACACGATCGGAACTTAAGTTCATCTCTGTCCCCTGCCACGTCAACACGAATTTTGTTACTTGAGTTAGGGGTGAGCGTTCGAGTGAGTCGAGTCAAAAAATTTCGAGTTATTCGAGTTGGCGCGTCATATTTTACGAGTTGAACTTAATTTGAAATTTTTTCGATTCGAGTCGAGTTTTCGAGTTCTTATACAAATTTAATTGTAATTATTTACCATGTTATAGTATAATTTGATTCTAATTTAAACGACTTTCTCTAATCATATAAGATATGCATATATATTTCTTCATATTATTTTTCACATGCATAAGTAAGATTTGTAATGTTATTTAATAAAAAATATCATCTAAACTTTTAAAATATATTTATAATATTATTTTTAAATAAGGAACTTTTGGGGACAAAGTATTGATGGGGTATAAATTAGTCAATGAATTGGTGTGAAGAAAAAAAATTACAAAAAATTTAGTTGAATGATCAAATTGAATAAAATATAAAGTTAAAGGGCTAAATTGAAAAAAAAAAATATTTGTTAAAAATATGAATTAAGTTATATAGATATTTATAGTGTTAGTGAATCATGTGATTTAATTTTGGTAAAAAAAGACTTAAAACGAAAGAAGAATTAAAGAAACGAGAAACATTCAAAGTTGAGGGGCTAAATTACAAAAGTAAGAAATTTAATTTAAAAATATGAATTGAAACTAAATTGAAAAATTGTAAAATTTGGTTTTTCGTTTTCGAGATGGGCAAATTTCAAACAGATTTGAAATCGAAATTTTTTCGAGTTAACTCGAATAACTCTAAATTGAAAAAAAATATCAATATTTTCAAGTCAAATTTTTCTCACCTCTAACTCACTTTACATCCAAGCGTTTTAATGGAAAAAGGCATAATTTCAAATATAATAATTTAAGAAAAGATAATGGATATGATTACTTTTTTTTTAAATATTCTGGCATAATTAGAGGATAATATCTGTTTTTTACTCTTAACCTATAGATTAAGATGTTTGAATTCGAGTCGTCTAGAAGGAACTCGTGCATCCTGAATAGCACCAATGGGCTTTACGTGGTAAAAACAAAAGCAGATATAGTCTGGTCGTTTGCAAATTAGCAATCAGAATATATAAGTTAAATCTTAAAAAAGATCACATTTTAACCAGGAATAGAAAAGATCACATTTTAACCAGGAATAGGGGGGGTACGAATCATGTTTATGCTGTTCAACTGTAACAGAAGTTAAATCTCCCTCACCATCAACCTTAGGCTTCATTCTACTCCTTGAAGCCTAGAAATGACAAATAACGCAATACATGTAATTTTCATAATACGTCGATGTTTCCGTTCCATCATGTCTCTTATCTTTTTCTCGCTATCAAAGTCGATTGAAGTACAAATCCATGACCGCGGTGACAGAAGGTTTTGGGCAACCATCAGCATCTTTAACTGTCATCGAAATACTAACATATTCAATCCTTCACATAAAATCTTCTTCAACTTCCTGAAAAGATTTGCTTGTCTCAGCAATTTGTTTGTTCGATGTCATGTTTTCAGAGACCATGAGACCCTTGTAGCTTCTTATCTCCGCTTGTCTTTCTTTTTCAAGCCTTTCCAGATCCTCGCGTCGTTTCTGCCAGAAAGAACAAATCAATTTTCGTTTTAGATTCTTGTCTATGTACGTATGTGCTTATGCATGCAGAGGACAAGACTGATATGTAGAATTTCTGATTACAGTATTGGACAAGTCACCTAAACACCGCCGCAGCAGGTTCAGATTTTCAAGACATATTTGCATTGGAAACAAAGGAAAGCTGAGCACAGGCTCATTCAAACATGAGACATTCTAATCATAGTTTAGAGACATTAACCATATTTACTAGTGCATATACGTATTTGGTCCAAGAAAAAGAACCAAGAAACAATGTTGTGCACATATTTAAGTAAATAACAGCTATCATATAACTAATTTTTTACCATAAGTAAAACTGAGTAGGATAAGTTTGATAAATTTTCATCATAGCGTTTCGGATTTTCGTGTTACACACACATCTTAATATAACACAAGCTAATGTAGCCAACATCAAATTGACAAAATAAGGAAAGTCCGGCCACCAAAAAAAGAAACTCACTTTTTCCCTTGTTTGTTGCTTTCTCTCAGCTTTTTCCGCTGCACTAACCGCCTCTCTCTCAGCTGCAACGAGATATCATATTAAGCGGCATTAGTTACATCAAGATTGAATAAAAGATTTCAAGAACAACATACCTAGTCTAGATTAGTAGAGTATGTGAAATACCATACTAGGATTGGAAAATAAGAAACATAAAAGCAGTAACAAGCAAAAGAACCAAAAATTGTTAATTAACGATGACAATACTATCTTTAGTTCCTAATTCAACGCAGAAAACGAAACCGTGGATGTGTTAATACCTTTCAAATCAGGGGTCCTTTCTACTTTAGTCCTGTTCAACCTGTTAACTATCTCATTTATCCTCTTCTCAACTTTCACGGTCCGGACCTAAATCAAACTGTAAAAATCAGACAAATCATCCACTTATGAAGCAAATACATCATGCAGAACATAATAGTAAAAAGAAATTTACCATCTTGGAATTGTGAAAGCCAACTTGGCCAACATCCATGGAAGGAGTTTTCTTCAAATTGGACCACGGAGTGTAAACAACATCAATATTGTTCACCTTGTTGCCTAATCTCACACAACAACAACAACAACAAGAATGCAATTTGTTATATCAAGCATATTTCACTACAAACATTATAAAGAACAATAAATGAAATTAAAATTTATAATAAACCTTGAATGGAGTTAGCTTTAACGAGCTGAGCACAATCTTCAAGCAGACCTTCGCTTATATCGTCGATGGTTTGTCCCTTTTGAAGCCTTAAATAAACATGGGCAGAAGACATTTTATCCACATGGAACCTGTAATTCAGTCACCCAGATTTCTATGAACAATAACAAGGATAAAACTGAAGACCCTTTTAATTGGTGAAATTCCAAGAAGTTCAAGAAAGAAGGAATTTTTTAAGAAATTACCAAATGTCTTCGGGGAAGCCATATTTGATGAGTTCCTCGTTCTCGTACTTGTCGAGACCCATGAAAATGGTGTAATCACCGGCCTCGGGTCGAGCTTTGAAGTAGAACACCATTTTGTTCCCTTTAAATTTCTTTCTTTTTTTTTTTCTTTTCCTTTCTTCTCTTGGGAGATCGGAGACAAAGTTAAGGGTTTCTATTTTTCTCTTTCAAGGAAATAATTGAGATCGGATAGCGTTGGAAAAAAGGAAATTCCCTGTTTCTTGTGCCTCCGCTTTTCCAAATAAAAGCGTTTCAATTAAGCTACCAGCTTACCACCGCCTACCATCCTAACATCATTTTTATAATATAATTTTTTTAATATATATAAAAAATAGGATCAACTTACATAATATAATTTTTTTTTTAAATTTTACACGTTTTTTGGATAGTTAGATGAGGGAATGGATGTCTCAGATTAACTCTTTACTCTTTTTTTTCAAGTGATAATCTTCACATATTTACTGTTAATCTCATTCATTCGTTTTACTCATCCAGCGCTCTAAAAAACATGTAAAACTTAAAGAGTTTTACACTGTGTAAACGGATCGTATTCATATATATATATATTTGAACACTTATAATATATATTTAATAAAAGGGATATATCATATAAGGTCAGTTGGTTGGACTCAGGGACGGAGCCAGGATTTGAAGTTAGGGGGGGCAAAACATAAATTTTGAAAGGTGGGGGGGGCAAATTCACAATTATCCCAATTTTTTCAGGAAAAATATAAGTAATCAAAGGGTAAAAAAAAAATTTTCCCCCTACCGGGGGGGGCCACAGCCCCTCCCATGTCCCATGTGGCTCCGTCCGTGGTTGGACTAGTTAATAATTGATTCGAAATATATTTAACAAATTGGCATTTTTATATGAAAAAACCATTTTAAATAATTATTTAGATAAATAATTTCTGGCCAAAGTTATTTAGAAAATGACCCTTAAATCGTTCAAGTAAGGTGAACTCGCTTTCTAAAAAAAATGAATTTCGTATTGTCTAAGTTGGTAAAAAAAAAATAATAATTTTTC
The DNA here is from genome assembly GCA_030270665.1 of Hibiscus trionum. Taxonomy (NCBI): domain Eukaryota; kingdom Viridiplantae; phylum Streptophyta; class Magnoliopsida; order Malvales; family Malvaceae; genus Hibiscus; species Hibiscus trionum. The sequence continues at coordinate 30,748,383 of BSYR01000024.1, read as the reverse complement.
GTATTTTTTAACATGTAACTCACTTTTTATAGAACGCGAGTTCGCTTGACGTAATGATTTAAAGGTTATTTTTTAAAATAATTTTAAATAAAGGTCATTTGTCTAAATAACTATTTAAAATAAGTTTTTTAGATTAAAATGCCTAATAAATTCGTGTTATATTTTTTCTACAATAAATGTTGGTATATATATCGTGTAATTTTAGACTATATAACTCCTCATTTCTACAATCACTGTTGCGTCTAAACTTCAGTTGGGGTTAGGAGTGTTAATTTTCGGGTACCTAAAAAATTGGGTACCCGATTCATCTTGATATCACATATATTGACTCGTGTCCCTGCCTGCTTTAGTCGGGTACCCGCTATTTGGATACCCGTAAAATTCAGGTACTTGAAAAATCGAGTAATCAGTAATCGTTTCACATTTTTTTTAAAAAAATCACATAGTGAACACATAAAATTTAAAAGTTCATAATACATAACTCAAACGCTAAAATTAGTGATTTAAAGTTAGTTTTAAGATGAATATTTTGATATATATATATATATATATATATATATATGTTAAAGTTTATCACCAAAAAGACATTAAAATATTAATCTTTTTTTTTTCTTTCGAATCTTGTATCAACAAATTAATAAAAATATATTTAAAAATTTTAAAACTTAAAAGTACATAATATAAACATAAAATTAACTAAGAGATTTAAATTTAGTTTTAGGTAAAAATATTAACGAACCTAAAATAAAAATATAATTTAAAACTAAAAAAATAAATATATTAAAAGTATCAGGTTGGGTCGGGTACTCGTTACCAACAATTTCGGCCCAGACCAAACCCAACTATCCAGAAAAAAATTCCGGGTCGGTACCCGGTCTGGTCATGTAATCTTTTTTAATAAACTACCTGCTTTTTTCATTTCGGGTAGTCAGTCTAAGTCAACTTGGTCGAGTAATTTTGAACCCCTAATTATGGTTGTAATACCCGCTTGCAAAAATTAGAAAATTCAACTACCGGCAAACGACTGTTTAGGCGTTAAAAATAATAGACAAACGTTGGTTCACAAGCCTACTGTTTGGCAAAAAAAAAAATTACTAGATAAACGTTTGTTTAGGTTGCTAAACGCAATTAAAAACATGTACTCTAAAGCTAACTGATTTCTCTCCACTACTGCCTCAGCAAGATCAGACCTTCGTAACTTTTTTATTCACTACCAAATTGTCTCAGAAGCTTTCTTTTGTGTACCCAAAAACCCTGCACCGGGAGTAACCATGGAACTTCAATTGCCAAGACCTTTCATTCCTAAGTTATACATTAATATTAGCCTGAGGTTAAAATATTTAGTTTTATCATATGAATTGGTATCTGATTTGATAACATTTATTAAATTGATACCTGAATTTTTTTTTTCTTAGATCAATATATGAATTAAAAAAATTAAATCGTTATTTATATTAATTTGACATTGACCGATTAAAATAATAATAACAATCAATAAATTTTAGGATGTTTTTGTTGTTTTTTAAAAATGACAGGAAGATTAATGATCTAATCTTGACCCTTAACATTTTTATTTTTTATATAACTTTTGTACTATCATAATTATTTTTCCGTGACAAAACAAACATCCAAATAACAGAAAGCTAGAATCCCATTCATCAGTTTTCTTTTCTAGGCGATTCTGAAGATTGTCACCTGATAAATACAGCATGCGAAGTGAAAATAGAGAGTTCCATAAAAAAAAATGAAATTATTGACCGTCTCCTTTCCCCCGCAAAACCTAACAAATGGAACAGAACAAATAGACTAGGCTAAATTTACGGGGGGGAATTGGAGGGTTAAATTGAGCGAGAAAAGAAAACCTGACATCTCAGATTTCATACTTGCAGAGGTTTTCGAATCCCATGTACTCCTGCCTCTCAATCTTCCCAATCATGTTTGATATGCCTACGCCACCTACCAAAACAAAGCCCACAATTGTTTTTTTGACAAGTTTGAACTTTGAAGCAACAAAAAAAGTGTTTGTCTGCATATCAATTAGAACAACAGAGCTCACCAAGTGATATTGCACTAACAAATATTGTAGATGCTAGAATGAAGATGATCAAAGATGCCCTCCCAAATAAAATTATCATCCGTCGGACAACGTGTTGTCCGACAAGGGCAGCAACGGTAGCCACCGCAGTGAAGTAAAGAGCTGTATAAGAAAGTAAGGAACATTTAACTTCCAGAAGGAAAAAAATGTGGAACACCAATATCCTCGAGTAGAGGCAACTTACCATAAGGTACTGGAAAACGTTTTAAAAGGTAATATTCTACAACGGACATGGACGAGGAGAAAGTCATGGCAAAGGTAGCAGTTGCACTTGATACCTGCACAGTAAGAAGCCAAAAGATGAGAAATAACAAGCAATGTGTATAATCTTCCAAGTCATGATAAGAACTGTTTCTCCTTTCAAGTTACCATCATTCCAATTTATATACGAAGGATAAACTTCAAGGTCATAACTTCTTAAATTGCGGCTGCGGCCACATTTGCGGTCGTATTACGTTTAAACTCGGTTGTTGACATAACAAATGGTATTGTGGGTATAGCGGTCGTAAATATTTTCAAAGAACATATGTTATTGCGGATATCACGGTTTCAAACAGTACCAAAACTGTTATATAACAGCCGCTATAACAAAGACTCACTTGAGGAGGGACACCCAGCTCCAAGAATAGTGGACCCATGATAAATCCGCCACCTAGGCCGAGTAGACCGCCAACAACTCCGGCTAGTACTCCAAAAGCACAGTAGGTAACAAGCTGGAGCACCCGAAAATGTGTGCCTTGATCTCCCTTGGATGCAATTACTCTACGTCCTTTATAGAGACTAACTGCCTCATATAGAGTTACCCCAACTGAAACTGGGATCTGGACAACAATAGGGCACATTTAAACCATCTAATCAATGGAAAGAGGCACCAAGGGTGAAAGAAGATAAAAATTTACCTGCAGCAAGTTCAACACCCAGTACAATACCGAACAAGTGGCCATATTATTCTGTTGCCAAAAGTCAGTATTTTATCAGTTACGCCTCAATGATTCATGCTTGAACCATATTCTATATATATAAAGAAAGGCAGATGAAACATAACCTTGGTAATCTGCAGAACAAGGAATGTAACCCAAACAAAACAAAGGAGTCCAAATTCTTTCCAGCACACGTTCTCCCAAACAGAGACCTGCTATGATTGCATTATTAGTTTTGAGAAGAAAAAAAATAGAATTTTTTTTTTGAATATGCTGGTGTGATACAAGGGTAGCATCTGTTCAAATTTCTTAGTCTTTTCAAAGACGACACACACAACATGCATTATTAGTGCTCGAACCCGAGTCTTAAAGGATGATGAACATCTACCTTTACCACCAGGAAAAGGGGATGAGCAAATGGAACTTATTAAAATGACAGCAGATTACAGTGAACCTACTTCTTTATCTGTGTTGTCCTTAGGAGGACCAGTGTTTGGGCCGCTAGGAAGAGGCTTGTAGTCCACGTCTCCATTATCAGTCTCTGTGTTTTCAAGTCAGAAAGAGAAGCATTAGGAAAGGATCACTGAATGCTCTTAAGAAACAATTAAAGGGAAAAAATCAAGTGGGCAACTGACCATTGGATGCTGAACGCCTGGCAGCCTCCTAAAATCCAAGACATGCAGCTTTCGGTTAGCAATTAATTTTAATAACATCGAGTGAGAAAGTTTTTCTACTGCTTTTATGAGATTAAGCAGCAAAGGCACACCATTCTTAATGAAATAATCTAGATGTTGCCAGCAGTTATGATACTTTGAAATCAAACATGCTTGAATTCTTTTCATTGCTTTAGGGATGGCAATTTTCTTCGTATCCGGCGGTCCTGATCCAATAAAGAGGAGTTTTGGAAAGAGCTTGAAATCTTTTTTGTTTCTTTTTTTTTCCTTTCACTTTCGTTCTCTTTTTTTTTCTTTCCATGCATGTTCTTCGGCTTGTTTTGAATTTGAATTTCTTTGTATGTTAGGACCGTTTCTGAGATTTTAGTCGTCTATAGGTGAATAAATTTTTTTAATCATAAGGTGAATCAAAATTTTGGGTTTAATAACAACTATTGAAATAATAATAATAATAATTTTAAAAGCATGCAAAAATAAATTAATTTACTTGTAAAATTATACTTTTCATTACAATCAATAAATTATCTAATAAATACATCAAATTTCAAATAAAAAACATCAAAAAACTAATTTGATTATAGTACATCAGTATAAATCTAATAAACCGCAATCTCCTTGAATATATGAATTTTTACCCTCTTGAAATATCAAATCAAAATTATAAATTAAAAACTAAAATAAATTGTGAGAAAATAACAAGAAAAAATGAATTGAAATTGAAAAGCAAAGAACAATACAAGATTTATTTATAGATGTATTTAAATTTTTTATTCTTATTAAAAATTAAAAATAAATTATTATTAAAATCTTAATAATTACCCTTAAACCTACTAATACCTATGATAATTAAAAACTAACAGTACCTTTTTTTGGCAAAAAAAAACTAATGGTATTTGGTAGTAGATTGCTTGTAATTTTAATTAAGTTGTAAATTATTAAAAAAATAATAGTTCAAACCGATATAAAAAATTAATAATGATGTGGGCCATGTATCCAACTGTATTCCACTGTCCAACATTGAATCTTTCACCCACTATGTACGTTTCATATGACATATATATACATAAAATTATTGGGTGTAGGTCCTGATTAAAGAAGGGTCTTGGACCGTCGCCCTTATTATCCTGGCCCAAATCTCCGGTTACTTTTATTATTTTATTTTGTTGACTTTTGCTAATTTGTGTTTTCTTCCATCATATATTCTATGATTTAATTTTTTTAATTTTCGTGTTTTTATGTTTCAAATTCAGATTTCATATTTGAGTTTTAAATTTGCATGTTGTCTTGTTTTTTTTCCGTTCTACGTTTTCCATCCGAATCTGTTGTTCCTTTTCAAGATTTTTTATGTTCGTTTGCAAAACTTTGTTTGGTTAAAAAATTATTTGGTTGCTGAAAAAAAAAGGGTCGAATTTTCACTTGAAATTACCTTTTTCAGTATGGTTTCCTTCTTCCATGTTTCAACGCCCTTGAAGAATGCCTTGGTTGATGTTCCTGCAAACCATCCAATGGATTGAAATGAACAGATGGTTCTACAAGAAATACAATGTTGATTGCACGGCAAACGCAATAACAGATCAACAAAGCATTACCTAAAAAGAGAACAATAAGTAAAACAGTGACCATCCAATCCGCAAAGATGACATTAAAAGTGACTCCAATGCTAATTCCCATCATCAGCATCGGCTGGATGAGAAGAGCCAAATCATAATCAATGATAGGCATATCCAGGGTCGGATGCCGAAGCTTGAGGTTGTAATAAACAGTTGAAGCTGCTCCACCCATGATCATACCTACCAAAATTCCAAAATCATGGAATGCATTAACTCATTTAAAATTCTTCAAATTGATGCATTTGGAACAGATATAATTTTTGGAAGCATCAAAATTAGGGATGGCATGGGTTGGATCAGATCGGGTTTTTTATCGACCCTCTGTTTGAACCCGACCCGACACTCGATGATGTTCCGCTCGATCCAAACCCATCATGTAAATGTTAAATGGCCATCCATAATCACTTGTTTGTATTGGTGAGGAAATTCCAAAATCTTGAAATCAAAGTAAACGCAGTTTTGGATTACATAAGTATAGGTCAACACTGAAGAAGACGAGTAAATCTCTTTCTTTTCTTTAAAAAGAAAATACTATGAAGTAGGAAGTCCTTTTTGCTTGATTCTTGAAAAGTAAATTTATTCTTTGTTCTTCGTTAATATATTGCTTCATGGTCATCATGGAAGTTTCGCCTAATGCTAAAATCTCGCTAGATCAACCGTATTCATATCTCGTCATGCAAAGAGCAAAGAAAATAAAATAAAAGGCTTACATTTCGAAATAGCTGTGGCTGATTTTGGATCAAACCCAATAATAAGGCTAAGCATAGGAACAAAAATGCCTCCGCCGCCAACTCCGCCGACACTTCCAAACGCTGCTCCAAAGAATCCGATTAAACTTCCCAGCACAATCTGCCAGTTAAATTCCATTTCCTGTTCCCCATAAATAAAAAGAATTAGAAATTAAGGAGATGACCGATCAAAGACGTTAAAAAAATATGAAGGAGAAGAAAGAAAAATCGGTTTTGCGATGTAAAAGTAAAAGGAAATAGACTGGAATAACTATACTTACAGGCCAAAAATGATGATAACCTGACTCGTCTGATTTCCACAAGAAATTAATAGCTTTGAGAAAATAATTATCGTTTGTTTCAGAATCCTTGACGGTTTCTCCATATTTCAAGCTTCTCTCAGCTGAAACTAGCATGAAAGCTATACCAAAATTGAGGAAATTTAACAGTACCGATCTCAAAACACTCTGTTTTACCCCAAACAGCGCCATCTTTTCTTTTCCTTAATGAAAACTGTCTCGTTCTAGAGTTTTCCTTCTTTATTTCGAATCAGAATATCTCCTTTTCACCCCGTTAGCTTACAATGAACAACGCCAAAAGGCGTTTGGACCAGAAAGGCAATAGGAAAAAGGAAAACAATATCAGATTTAGGGATTCAAAAAAATAGTTGCAATGAATATAGAGAAATGAATTTTCGGAATCGGGATTGGAAAAACAAACGTTAACGCAATGCCAACAAAAGATTCAGGATTCTTTGGCACTCCGTCTCTCGTCTCTGTTTTTCTCTGTGAAAATGAGAGAAAAAGAAAGGAAATGTCTTTTACTATTAATAAAACTGAGGGATTCTCAATTCTGAGCTAAAGCTGGTGACCTTTATAATTTAATATCATTTTTCGAAAGGCTGTTTGTTTATGGTTAGGTCGGGGGTGGGTTGATTCTGTCTGCCCTAATCGCCATTTCGGTTGGACCTCCGTATCCACCTCCGCTCACCGGGTCTCATCCACGCGCCCAACTTTTCCCTTTTACGTATTACTATTATTTTTTAAGGAATGAAAGTATTTATCTTTTAGAAGAAAGTTGGGACTGAGTCTGGAAAATAAAATAAAAAGGAAACAAACTACTTAAGGAAAACCCTCAATGCACTTGATATATATAAGCTCATTTATTTTCAACCAAGATTAAGAAAGTGTTATTTCGGCTAAAAACCCTACAAGTTTGTCCTTATGATTCTAAAAAATGTTTTTTAAACAATACTAAACACATTGGTGCTAAAATTTCAAATGTATCTTTTTAAGGTTTAAAACTTAAAATCTAAACTTTAAATAACAGAATTTATTTTTAGACCTTAAAACTCAACCACAATCGATAATACTCTAAAAATAAATCTTAAATTCTAAACTCTAAAAATTAATTTACCATCGGTACATAAAATATTTCTCCTATTAACAATTGTTATTTAAAAATATGCCGCATCTGTCTCGCAATACAGATGAAAAATAAAAATTCATCGCTTAAATTTAACATGAGAAAATCATATCTGTCGGATGCCAAACATTAGTCAGAATGGATTGCATGAATTAAAGAAATGGCAAAACTCACGTGAGAAACGAACTAAAAAAAATTGAATGAGACCAACAAATATGTATTATTTATCCCTTTATACTCCCTATAAATAAATACAATTGTGGGAAGCCCGCGGAGAATAGAAACGTTCTATTACTTATCAGTCCTATTTATGCTATTATACTAAATATTTAAATTTAAAATTACAGTTTAGAGTTAGATTTTAAATAATTTGCGGTGTGATATATTTTTTAAAAATTTTAAAGTAAAATTAAAAATTAAAATTTTAACTTTTTAAATATTAAAAAAAGGCATTCACAATGAATAAAAGATTTGGGAAAACTACACCACTGACCACCAAACAAATTGGGGATACCTATTTGAACCACCGAACTATAAAAAACGTCAATCACACCACCGAACTTATAAAATCAACCTATTTTGACCACCGCCGTTAAAAACCTAACGGTGGAGTGACGGAACTGCCACGTGGCAACCGATTGGTATATTTAAAAATTTCACATTTGGTCCCTGTTATTTACACATTCTTTCAATTTAGTCCTAATTTTCAATTAATAAAATAATAAATTATTTAATTAAGTGGTGACACGTGTCAAGACCTTATTGGAGGATTTTAATTATTTATATTTAATTTTATTAATTTATTTTCCCCTTCAATCAGGTGGTGACACGTGTCACCACCAATTTAGAGGAGAAAAACAATTTTTCACTCACATGCGCACTAGGGGATTCGAACCTAGGACTCCCAGGTGTAAAGGTAGCAGATCTACCACTGCACCAAGCACATCTTTGTGTTATAACTCTCGAGATATAATATATACTCCCTCCGTCCCACAATTTTTGTCCTTTATTGACTTTTTTTGGGTCAATTTTTTTCAACTTTGACTCATAATTATTTAAAATATATCATTGATAAAAATATGAAAAAATATATTTTAAAAACCTCTAATCGAGTAGTTTTCAAATATATATTTTATAAAAAATAATTATTTAAAATATTCAATATAATAATAGTCAAAGTTTAAAAAATTTGACTTTAAAAAAGTCAATAAAAGACATTTTTTATGGGACGGAGGGAGTATCTCTTATTAGTTTCTACATTTATAAACCAAAAGCTCAAACCCTAAACACTAATTTCACATATATAAATCCTAAACCCTAAACCCTAAACCCTAAATATTTCAAATTAATTTCACACTAAATATTTCAAATTAAACCTCAAACCCTAAAATTTTCAAATTAATTCCACGTTAAATATTTTAAAATAAACCCTAAACCCAAACCCTAAAAATTTCAAATTAATTCCATGTTAAATATTTCAAATTAAGCCTTAAACCCTAAACCCTAAATATTTCAAATTAAACCCCAAACCCTAACCTTAAACCCTAAATTTCAAATTAATTACACGTTAAATATTTAGGGTTTAATTTAAAATATTTAGCGTGAAATTAATTTGAAATATTTAGGGTTTAGGGTTTAAATTAAAATAGTTAGCGTGTAATTAATTTGAAATTTTTAGGGTTTAAGGTTAAGGGTTTGGGGTTTAATTTGAAATATTTAGCGTGAAAATAATTTGAAATATTTAGGGTTTAGGGTTTAAGGCTTAATTTGAAATATTTAGCGTGGAATTAATTTGAAATTTTAGGGTTTGAGGTTTAATTTGAAATATTCAGGGTTAAAGTTTAGGGTTTAGGATTTATATATGTGAAATTAGTGTTTAGGGTTTGAGCTTTTTGGTTTATAAATATAGAAACTAATAAGAGATATATATTATATCTAGAGAGTTATAGCACAAAGATGTGCTTGGTGCAATGGTAGAACTGCTACCTTTACACCTGGGAGTCCCAGGTTTGATTCCCCTAGCGCGCATGTGAGTGAAAATTTGTTTTTCTCCTCTAAATTGGTCATGTGAGTGAAAATTTATTTTTCTCCTCTAAATTGGTGGTGACACGTGTCACCACCTGATTCGAGGGGGGAAATAAATTAATAAAATTAAATATAAATAATTAAAATCCTCCAATAAGGTCTTGACACGTGTCACCACTTAATTAAATAATTTATTATTTTATTATTTAAAAATTAGGACTAAATTGAAAGAATGTGTAAATAACATGACCAAATGTGTAATTTTTAAATATACCAATCGGTTGCCACGTGGCAGTTCCGTCACTCCACCGTTAGATTTTTAACGGCGGTGGTCAAAATAGGTTGATTTTATAAGTTCGGTGGTGTGATTGACGTTTTTTATAGTTCGGTGGTTCAAATAGGTATCCCCAATTTATTTGGTGGTTAGTGGTGTAGTTTTCCCAAAAGATTTTTGTCGGCAAACTGCACATGGAATAAAGGAGATAGGTAAGTGCGCGTATTTATAAACGGGACACACCACGGTAGTGCATTGGTTTGACTTGTCAAAATAGTAATGGGATCCGACTATGCAATGACACATGAATTCCAAGGTTTTATCTTCTATTTTGCGGATTAAATACAATGTTTTAATGTTTGAAAGTATGAAATTGGAAATATTTTTTGGAAAAAATATGCATTTGGATGTAATTTATTATATAAAGCATTGCGTGTATCAAAATTAATTAAATGTAGTATAATTATTATATAGAGATTCTTTTATTGGATTCAACATTGAAAAGTTTAAATTTCTTTAATAAAATATTGAAGTCGAGACTTTAAAAAAATATATCAAGAGATTTTTTTTTCTTTTAACGATAAGGCCCTTATTTATAGAGCTACTTACTAAATCACAAATTAAAATAGTGAAATATTATAAAAGTAACTCTCACGAAAAAATATACAAATTAATTATTTAATTATTGATCATTAAAAGATACAAGTTGTAATAAGATATATGAAATTTGTATGATCAAGGATGATAAAAAAAAATATGTATTCGATAAATTTTGATCTAAACTAATTTAATAAGATCGTTTAAAAATGAGTTTGTGTTAGATTGTATAAAATTTTAAAATTGGTCAGGTTGTACTGAGTTTAAGTTTAGAAAGAACTGTTCTCACTCCGACTCAAAAATAATTATAAAACAACTTTAATATATATTGTTAATTAGATTTTGATATAAAATTAGCATAAGCTATTATAATTATGAGATTAAACTAAATTCTACTTTGAATTTATGTTATTGACTTTAGTAAATTAATATTTTGTTTTTTTATTTTTAAAATATATTAAATTCATTCAGATTTAAAATGAATTGTATTATATTTAAATTTGAGTAATTCAATTTTATTAAAATCATTCTAGAGATTTGAATCGATTAAAAACCTATATGTTACCGTCCTACGTGTGACAGAAAAAATCAAGGTTGCCGAAAATAGTGGATTGAATTGATTAAACCAAAAGCTAACTTAAATTCTATTAATTTTCTCGCTATAATTTTTAATAGTTTTAAAGTAATTAAAAGGCATTATTTGTTCATACATATTTTTAACCCTTGACAATGCACACACCTTACGGACAAAGCGTGTAACACCACAATCTCGAATAAGGAGTACCCAAAAACCAAGGTGCTACATTGGGTACCAGAGCAACCCGAAAATTTTTCAAATATTTTTAAACTGATAAAATATACTTTTAAATACGACAAAATATTATTAAATAACTACGCTAAAATAATAATAAAAAAGTTGTTAAAAATAAGTGGAGCTTCAATACCATCGTATATCAAAATAGTCAAAATAGTACGTGAGTTACAGACCCTCCAAGCACAAATAAGGCTCTAGGAATACAATACCCACTACACATAAGATGTTGTACTCTATGCAAATGATGCTAAAAGTCCTTGATGCTTCTCAGACATGAATAAAATTTAGTAATCTGAAAATAAAGATAATTTGAAAGCCTGAGTTTTTATGGGCTCAATAATACACAATTAATTTATCATACTTCAAGTAACTCATAAGTATAAGCATGCAAATCAAATGTATACATATAAAATGACATGAGTATTAAATAATCAAATTATGAGTCATCACAATAACATAATCAAATCATTTGTATACTAAATTTGTCAGGCTTGTCAAATTGTCAAACTTGTCAGACTTGTCAAATTTATCAAATTACACATGCGCTCAAAAATCAGGTATCTGAATAGTCTCGCGCCACTCATAGCCGCTAATCAAATAATCTTTGATGTCTGAAGTGTTTTTCGAGCGCCACACATGGCCGCTAATTAGTAATCTCAGGTATCCGAAGTGTTTTCCTGAGCGCCCCTCATGGTCACTATTTAGATTAGAGCTCGAAGGATGCACACAAACATAACATCAAATATATAATCACAAATATCCAATTAAACACATAATCACATATATCCAATAATGATATTCAGATTTCATACTTGGTTCAACGTATTTAATAGAGCGTGTATTAAGCTTGATCGAATACCTTAGCGGTTTAAACTTTATAAAACCCTTTTAAGTCTTCAAACTTCTAATATTGTTAAGGTATTTTTAACCACTAATTAACCTTAAAAATATTAATCATGAAAATATGACATCTTGCACTACCTTGAAAGAAAAAAATGCATAACTAGTAATTTACAGATTCAACCAATATTCTGTTTGTTCTAGAAGAAACTAGACTCAATAATCTTCCAACCATATAAATTTTACCTCCTAATTTAACTCATATGATTTATGGTGAATTTTTGAAGTCACACTCACTGTTGTTTTTGGAGACAGACTATTGCCTTGCATTTTGATCTTTTCTCTTTCAAAAATTTATATCTCCTAATATATAATTTGAAATCGAGCACCGTTTGTTTTAAACGAAATTAAACTTCCGTACAGTTATAAAAATATAAGGTTCCCTTTTTGATATAGCTTGTAAAATTTTTGGTGATTTTTTTAAAGTTATTGCCTAAATAATTTTTTTTAAAAGTTCTGCTACAACGTTTTTTGGCCTTCCAGCACTCAAAAATTCATATATTCTAAAATAAAAATCGAAATCAATTTTCGTTTGTTCTAAAGAAAATTAGATAAACTCACGGTTCTAACGATGTATATCTCATGTCCTAATTATTTTTATGAAATTTATGGCAAATTTTCAAACTTGTTGCTCATATGTAGATTTGTTTCTGGGCAGATTTTATGACTTGAACCTTTAGCCTCATTTAATCATCCAAACATGATTTTCACAAAGACATACAACATGCATATATTATCACACAAGCAATATATTTATGACTTGACAAAAAGAATAGGAGAGTTAGAGGATATCACCCTAATAAAAGAACACCATCAACTTCTAGCTCTCTACCACTTTTCCATAAATAAACTCAATCTATGCAATCAGAATCGGCCCTGGTACAGGTCGAACCAATCAACCGTCGAGATTTCTATTTTCTCTAATTTTTACTAGTTAAAAATTATAATAAAAAAGGCCCCAAAATTTAATTATACTATTAAATAAAAGCTTCAACTTTGAGTCATAAATAACAAGTAAACAAAATAATAATTTGATTATAATATTAGACAGAGATCCCTCTTTTTCTTTTTTAAATTTTTACTACTTAAATAATTAATGTTTAATTTTTCTGATAGTTAGTATTAGGGGTCTAATTTTTTTCAATACTTATTATTAGAGCCTCGGTTTTTTTCCAATATTTGTTATTAGGAGCTTACTCTTAATTTTTTTTTTCAATATTTGTTATTTGGGACCCAAATTTTCTTGATATTTATTATTAGGGACATACTCTTCAAATTCATTTTCTCAATACTTGTTATTTGGAGTCCAATTTTTTAATACTTGTTACTAGAGGCTCATTTTTCTTAATATTTTGTTATTATGAGCTACTGTTAAAATTTATTTTTTTCAATATTTATTATTAAAGAGCCAATTTTTTCAATATATGTTATTTAATGCTCAATTTTTCTGATATTTGTTCTTAGTGACCTACTCTTAAATTATATTTTTTTCAATATTTGTTATTTAGGCTCCAGTTTTTTAATGATTGTTATTATAGATTCATTTTTCCTCAACATTTGTTATTAGAGGCATACTTTTAAAATTAAAATAATTCAATATTTGTTTAGGGCCTACTCTTAAAATTTATTTTTTTTAAATATTTGTTATTAAGGACTTACTATTAAGATTTATTATTAAGGGCCTAATTTTCTAATTTATACAAGGCTTTTAAAATCTCAGAACCGGCTCTACATGCAATGTTATCATCTCTATTGTTTCTCCTTGGCTGTCGTTCATGAAGAAGGAAAGATTATTATTTATTTTCATCTTTTCTCTTTCTTTCATATTAAATAAAGCCCCACTGTTTTTTTTCCAAATTAATTTCAACCACACATATACTCTTGATCCAGTGGTTACAATTTGACATAATAACCACTTTTAATCCGAAGGCTATAAATTAGCCATGCATAAATATCACAACAACTTTTGGGACAAAAATGCATGCTTGCCATACCCTAAGCTGCCGACCATACTCTCCAATTAATGGGGGAGTATATTTTTTTAAATGGTTAATTTAATCAATAGGTCATCCATTTCCCCTCCACTTCACACAAGTCTCCCAACATCCTTAATTACTTACAAAAGGTCCAAAATTTACCAAAATAATTCCAACAAAACTCAAACTCTAAATAAATTTATCCACTCAAAATCATATATATTTCCCTGGATAAATCATTCTTTAAAAGCCCCATCTCCCCCCCCCTCTCTCTCTCTAGACTCACATATTCCTATTCTTTCAATCTAGTCCTCAATCTTTCACAAACTTAATTTCCATGTATAATTCCACTATTCAAAAAATTTAAATTAAACCCACCATTAACATAATTTACTCACTTATTCCTTGAAATAATTAAATTCCCAAATTTAATCATCGATTAAAATTTCAGGGCGTTACAAAGTGGTTTGAACTCGAGTCTCCTATGATAAACATGGAGAAAGGAGGGCTCTAGGAGAAGGAAAGAGAGTGCTCCTAATAAGTCTAGAACTCGTGACTTAAGAGAATACGAGAGAACAAAGATAAGCAGTTGACCAACCGGCTAAAAATGTTTGCTTCAAATTCTATTAAAATTAAACACCATTAATCTTTTAAATTGAAATAACGCCTTAAGATATGAATATTCAATTGTCACGAACGAATACGTTCAAAAATCAAACTAATTATTATAAAAAGATGTTCAAATATGGATTTCTTGCAACAACTATTGCCGATTGTATTTAATTAAACGCTAAAGTCAAATGAATTGTGTACGGTCCACAGAACCTAATTAACATTACTACCGGTAACGTGACTCAAAGCCTTTTGCATGTTAGATCGCGTGTAATTGTTTCCCATATTAAAAAAGAGAGACTAGTAAGTAGTAAGTATTAAGTAGGTGTGATTAATTGTTTTTCGTAACAATGTGTGATTTAATTTTTTGGGCTAACAAGGCGTGATTAATTTTAGTATGTCAGAAATATTAAAATTGTATTTAAAAAATCATTTTAAATTTGATTTTATTTTTTATTTGAATAAATAAATATTATTTGTTCAAAAATACATTTTTTACGTATTAAGTAGGTGTGATTAATTCAGTATATATAGAAATGCTAAAAATAGTTTTTTCTTGTGAGTTTTTTTTTTAATAACAACTATTCATATGTATTATTTCTTTATCAAAACCCATATTTTTTTCTTTAAAAGCATGATGAATTAAATAGCTTAATTCCATGCTATTTTAATTTCTTCATATTGTCCGTGGAAATAGTTTGGTTGAAGCCATTTATTAAATTCCGTATGCAAGACGGGTGTAAATGGGTTAATTTCTACCCCCCTACATTCAATTATTATAACAAATTATTATTAATTGTCACGTGAGTTGCAAATTTAGCTGCGAAAGTTTTAATGGATAAACGGGTTATGACCTCTATAAAAATATTAAAAAACTAAATTGAGGTACCGGTGAAATTATTTTTTATTTTAAAAAATATATAATTTTATTGTCTGACTCATATAATGTAAACATTTTTAAACGATCTTTGTCACAAATAATGTTAAGTTTCACCGTATATAGCAGTCTTCACCTAGTTGGTAGAAATGTAATTTCAAAATATATAAATTGGCTACTCTAGGTGTAACAATGTTTTCATTTCATTTTATAAGGAAATAGACATATCGGCCTGTACGAGATTTATTTTTATTTCTATTGTAATGTAAGAAGTTGAATGAATTTAGATAGATGACGACAGCGTCCATTTATTGCAACTGGTTAATTAACTTTTTTTAATATACTGAATTATATTTTAAAGTGATAGGATTATAAAAATATCACCGCAAACAATAAAATATCAATACGTAAAAATAACTACAATAAAATTATAAAGTTGTAAACGACATTAAAATACAAAACATATCTCTTTCAGAATGACTTGAATAAACCTTTAAATGAAATCCAGCAAACAACTACTTTGACCATAGTGTTTTATGAAGAAATCAAGTTCTATCGTTATTTATTCCTTGCAGATCGGCACAACCACAAAAGAGAATTATAAATATATACAAATCGGTCTCTTTGCTTTTAAAAATGCTCGTTGATACTCGTCATTAAAACGTTAAATTATCAAAAGACAGACAACTATCACAGTGATAAACTATAACTTCTAAAAAAATATATGAAGAATCTGCCATAAAAACAGACGAAAAAAATGTCATAAAAACAGACGTGATATGAATTTAACTAAATAAAAAAAATTGAAAAATAAAGTATTTATCAATAAAAATAAATTTTATATATATACAAAACCAGCAAAACAATTAAAAATTATCGTCGGTGAAGAAAGAAGAAATACAACAATTTTTTTTAAAAAATCTTAAAAAGTTCTTTGAAATTAGTAGAGGTCCAACCAAGCTAACTTGGTGGAACGCATGCAGTGGACCTTCCCCAAACAGATAGGATAATTTCAAGATAATTTGTTATTAAATTCAGAATTTTGAAAATCTCGTATATTTAAAATCAGATTTGTTTTAGATTTATCAATATGAATATAATAAGTTAGTTATATAATCATGTAAATAAATTCAACATAAAGTCAAATAAAACGTACCTAGGATTGATTGTAAATATATTAGAAAAGAAATGCAAATAATATAAATAATTGATCAGAAAAACGTGCAAGACAGGATGACGTGTTGGAGATCCAACACGACAAGAATGTGCGTACTTTAATCACACCAAACACAGTACGAATGTGGAACCAATAATTACACACTCAGACCAAAAAAAGAAGAATTACAATTTTACTAGTCGCTTTCCAAAATGGGCAATTTTGGGTGAAAAACCCCTTTTAAATTATTATCTTTAAAAATGGCTCCCAAAAATATTTATTTGGCAAAATGACCCCCTTTCTTGCCAGGTCGGCAGACCTCGCGTTGTGTAGGACGCGAGGTACGTTATCGCGTTCTGCATAACGCGATTTCAGTCGACGTGGCGTTGCAGTTCGGCTTAACGGTTTAACAGTACCTCGCGTTCTGCAGAACGCGAGGTCCACGAGAAATTGAAAAGGCGGCTGGACTATATCGGACTGACCTCGCGTTCTGTAGGACGCGAGGTCTGTGCATTTCCAACCAGATCCACAAGAAAAAACATGCGTAAGTAGGCCTGTTCGAACCTAATTTCGAGCGTGTAAATGGTATATTTTTAGCGATCATCGAGTTTGGGGTTGTAGTACTGTAAATTTTCTATCGTATGATACCAACATGGTTAATTTCCGTCCATTCTACAATGGTTTAAAATGGCTTCGAAAACCCTATGCTAGCATACTTTTTTTGATTGCAGTTTTATTTCAACTAATGTCGATTTTCTATTTTTTAATCCTATTAAATTTAGTAAAAACAAAAATTAAATAAACATTATAAAGTTTAATTATAATATGCAAACAAAATTAGAATACGACATTATAAAATTTAAAAGTGTTTTACATAAACATTAAAAACATAAGTAGAAAACAACAAAAAAAAAACTAAAAATGCCTATGTCCACCCGTTCCGCAGTCGGGTGGATGACGCTCACGATCCGGATACCTCCTCTGTCCATCGTGTGGTGGTCCCTGAACCCTATCATCCTGACCATCGTGCGCGATCTGCGGATCTGTGCTGGGCCTAGGCGGGGAGTAAAACAAACTACCTATCGGCGTATTCGCCACCATCGGAAACTCATACTGAGGTGGATAATCGATAAGTAGAAGGTCAGTCGTGGGCGTATGGGGGCGATAGGCATCAGTGGAGCCGAACTAGGGTGGAGGCATCGTCTACTCGAAAGTCGATGGACCGCTATGCAATGGTGGGGCAGAAGATGATGCCCCTGGAGTGTCATATCGTGGTCTCGGACCTCGATGCGTCGACTGCCTCTGGGTCTGCCTCTGGGTCTGGGACTGGCTCGCTCGCCCGCTCCCGTGTGGGCGGTTTTGGGGTCGCTGGGGAAGCCCTTCTTGGAGCTCGGCCGGAGTAAGGATATGTGGCATCCCATTGTCCATATACCACTGTTCATAATTGAAAGTGATCAAAGGACCCCCTAGCATAATTGGTTGGAGAAACTGTGGGCGTCTGAGGAATCGTTGACCCCAAAGTGCTATCCAGCTAGCGTGGTGCTCGGCCCAGTCAACCTCTGTCTTCCCTTGACGCGTAAGATTATGGAACTCGTCCATATTTTGCGGAGGGCGTGGAACATCTTGGACGTACCCGAACTGTCGGAGTACCCGATCCGCAGAATGCCACACACAAATTTCGTAGTTCAGCAGCGGAACTACGGAAATCCAGAGGTCTCGCTCTTGCAGAATATCTGCTGGAGTAATGCGGCGAATCTGCTTTGAATCGTAGGGTGTCCACACGAACTAAAAAGAATGAAAAAAGTTAGTAAAATTTCTATATGAAATATTATTGGAAAAAATAGTATGGAAAAAATCAAAATAATTGTTGAATTACCTCGTCCTCCGTCAAGGCATCGAATCTATATCTGTATGCTTTCTGGGTGTCCGGCAGGCCGGTGTGGGATAGGTTGGCGGTCCACCTTTAAATAATGAAAAAGATCGTTAAATAAAATAATTTAATAAAAAAATATAGTAAATTATGTAGTACCTCCGTAGAAGCGGAAATGACAGAGGACTGTGTTGGGGTTTTTGCACGCTCGAATCGATCACCAAAACCGTCAAGGAGGGTTGTAAATGTTTGGTGGTTGAATTGGCTAAAACCGAAATAAAGGTAGACAATTTGCACGATGATTTTAGAGTGGTTCGACTACTCAACCGAGTCTACATCCACTACCTTAGCACACAACTAAGGATTTCCCAATTCACTCAACAATGAATTCGTCCCCTTTTCCAGGCTCAGGAGGAAACCGTTACAACCCTATCTTTTGAACTTGGCTAAGATAGAACCAACTCTAGTTTTTCTCTCAAGGCTAAACTAGAACCTCTCCCTTTTACAAGGTAGTTTGTGTAAACAATGAAAACCTCACAAGGTGGGTGTTTACAAGAATTAAGCTCACAAGAGTGTAAAGAATAAAACAATAAAAAAACACTCTCTATACAATATATACAAGAGAAAATGAAGAATAAAGACTTAAATGCTATTTCTCTTGATCATGAAGCTTGGATATTGTCTCTTGCATTCTTCAAGTGTTCCAGCCTTCAATTTATAGTCTCAATTGAGTTTGTAGCCGTTTATGGCCGTTGGGAATATAGCCGTTTATAGCCGTTGGAATAGTGCCATTTATGGCCGTTGGAAATAGTACCATTTATGGCCGTTGGGAATAGTACCATTTATGACCGTTGAGAATAGTACCATTTATGACCGTTGGGAATAGTACCATTTATGGCCGTTGGGCTATTTCAAAACACACCGTATCGATACGGCTAGGCGTATCGGTACGGGTTTTGGCTACTGGAATTTTGGTAGTTTAAAAACCCTAAGGCATATCGGTACGGTCCAATACCGTATCGGTACGGTTACTTGAAAATTATGGTTTTGACTACTTTAAATAAATTTTAAAACCATTCCAAAGCCTTTAAAACCCTTAAACATATTTTCAAGTTGTTTTTGACTAAAAACATATTTTAAATTCTTTTCAATTTAGTCCAAAACATTTTTCAAATATTATATCAAAACCTTAGTTCTACAGACTGGGAATCCTAAGATGTGGTGCCAAAGAAGGGATCCGAAGCCAAACCCAAGCCTGCAAGAATAAACAGCATCCTCCCATCGATGATTTGGAGGCGTCAACGTTTCTGCAGAGGTCTCTGATAAGAAACGCCAAGACAGCTGACCCCTAAGATTTTCGTCCAGACTCGTCTAAATTTGTGAGATGATGAAGCCACATAACGTGCACTTTGTTGCGAGTTTTGTCGGGCATTAATATCCCGCCAATAATGCGCAAGATGTGGGCTCGCGCATACCGCTGTGAAAATATAAATTAATAAAGGCATCCTAATTAAAAAAATTGTAAGTTCATCCTAAAAAATAAAATTGTAAGTATCCTAAATATTTAATGTAGGCAACCTAAATATTAAATAAAGTATACTAAATAGTTACTAAATTCATCCTAAAAATTTATCCTACATATTTATAATTCATCCTAAATATTTATTAAAAAGATCCTAAATATTGTCCCTATTCATCATAAAAAATTCACTAAACGCTAATGTGCAAATAAATAATTTTAATTTAATAATAAATGTAATAAAAGCATACTAAATATAATAAAAAAATACCTCAAGTGTAACATCATCCGCATCGGGGGGAGGGGTTCCAAAGTTTTCCTCCAAGTACGGTAGAGAAATTTTCCCTCCGTCCCACGCTGTATCAGGGGCCATAACGCCAATTTGTTCAGCAAATAGGAGTGGCCAATGTCCCATCGCTACACCAGTAATAACGCTGCCATTTATAGGCAACCCGAGAATGTAGGCAACATCCTGCAACGTAATTGTTGCCTCGCCAAATGGAAGATGGAATGTATGCGTCTCGGGTCTCCACCGTTCTATCAGCGCGCTGATCAACTTTGGTCTAACCTTCACCCCCCCAATATAGCGACCTATGTGCCCAAAACCAGCCCGCGTAATCAAACGCATAACGGCATCAACGGGTTCGACGGTGATACGGTTAACGTAACATTGTAAGTTACGTTCGTATCCCTGAAAAAAATAAAGTAAAATAGTTAGTAAAAATAAAAGAATAAAATTTAATTAAATAAAATTTTTTAGAAATTAATAGGGAAAAAAATAATACCTCTGGACTGTTTATCCAATATTCACTGCAGTGATTCGCTCGGTTCCGTAGCATGGGCTCCATGTGATCAAACGATATATAAAAATTACTGACAAATTTTTGTGAAACTTCTATAGAAATCGCGTTCTGTGGAGGTTTTTAGGAAAAAAACCTCCAATTTATAGAGGACCTCGCGGCGTTTGGGAAGCGAGGTTAATGAACCTCGCGTTCTATAGACCGCGATATTAGGGTACCTCGCGTCCTATAGAACGCGAGGTTCACTAAAAAGGCGCGTCATTGATCAGACGCGTGAACTGAGCGGTCAGAAAGGACATCGCGTCCTATAGAACGCGAGGTTATAAAGAACTCGCGTTCTGTAGAACGCGAGGTCGTGGGGTTTTTTAATTTTGTGTTTTTAAAGCGGGAAACTCATTTAATATACAATAATAACAAATTTTATTTACAAAAACAATAAAAATTAAAATTAAAATTAAAATAATAATAATATTAATAATAATAATACCAACAATAATATTAAGAACAATAATATTAGAGTTTTTAAAGCGGGAAACTCATTAAATAATTTTTAATTTTACAATTTTGATTTATAATAATAACAATAAAAATTAAAATAAAAAAATATAATTAAATTAATAATAATAATAATAATAATAATAACAACAATAATATTTACCGAAATATTGTTCATTTATGATAGTTGGAGTTCACTTAAAGATTTGTGTGCCGCGAGGGTACATACCTTAATATTTACCGACATATCGCAATATTTTGGAGTTTGTGTGCTGCAGTAGTGGCTTCAATGGCAGCTTCTGTAGCCGCCGTCGAGAGGATCCCCGACTACAGTGTGAATCAAAGCTGCTACCATTTACTCATTTCAGATGTGGCGTGGCAGTCAACATTTACATCTGGATTTCGCTCTCTGCTTCTTTTAGTCGGGACCTCCGATCAAATTTGCCCGCTGGAGCTAATGAATTTATTGTTTCGAATACAATACTATAATTTATGTAGTTGTCTCAATTTACTTATTAAAGAATACATGTTGAAAGTTTTGTTAAATGAAATTCGACTTAAATTTATTTATGTGGTGTTTTTCCTTTCCTATAAATACCCACGAATTCTACCATCATTTACTCATTCCAAATTCTCTATAAACACACAATCCTTGCTCACCTTATGGCAAAATTTAAGGCAACATTTTATTTTCTCGATACTTATTTTGAGTCAACAATCACCGGCAAAATGTCACTGAAAGATTTAATACAATTGACAACAATCGAGGTTAGTAAAAATACCGACAAACAAATTGCGGCCATGGAATGTCGAATCCCATCACGGTCAGCTAATGAAACGCACTACGTTATGAAGCTTACGAACGAAACAGACGTTCGTAACATGTATGACCGGCTCAATGCCGTCGGAGCTAGAGACGTCGATTTCAATGTTAAGTTTGTCAACGCCGGCGAAGGTAGTACGTCTGCACCCGTAGAACCTGCTCCAAACACTGAACACGCACCGTCTTCACCAGATGTTGATGCGGCTGTGGAGGAGCTGCAACTTTTTATGTACAGGCGTAGACAAAGAAAACAACAGATGATCGAAGAACTAAACCTAAGTTCAGACGTGTCCACTGACTACGATGATTCAGATTAACCATTAACTTATGAAATGATCTTCCAATTATGTTATATGATGTCTTATTTCATCATTTACGAATGTTAAACGGACTTCAAGTTATGTAAAATTACTAGTACTCATTTACATTATAGGCACCAGTAGTAGTATTCAATTACAATACTACAATTGTCTCAAATTCTCGAACATATTCTCAATTACACAAACAAACAAATAGTGAATAGTACGGTTATTATAACTTCTGACGGGGTGTTTAAAAAAAAGCGTTTAAAGTGACATCGCGTTCTATAGCACGCGATATATCTACAACATCGCGTTATATAGAACACGAGGTACGTATATCGCGTTCTATAGAACGCGAGGTACTGGTTCTCCCATCAAATCTATCCCTTACTTGTCGAAAGTAAGGGGACTGCCTCCCAGGCACACACACGCCATTCCTGCTTGCCATCAAATCTATCCCTTACCTGCTTATCGGTTTTAGGTAATGGACAAGCAAAGTAACGTCTCTGAACCATTAATTGCCTTACACAACCAGATTCTCCTGGATTGCAAGGGCCAATAATTTTGCCTATATATGAACCCTAACCATAAAACAAAAATATAAGTTTCAATTGGCAATCAATTCCTAGAATTTTATAAGTATCAAAATTTCAAAAGTCTTTCAAAATATTCAAATGGCCGGACGAGGCGTTACTACGAAAGTTTACTACGATGGGCAGATATTCGAGGGTACCGAACTCGGCGTCCTTTTTTACTGCGAAGATCCGGTAACGATAAAGCTTCCGAGGATATTATCGTTCAAGAAGTTGGTCAACAAACTGGAGGCAAAAGTTCCTCATTTCAATAATCATCGTTTGTCCGACGTGAAGTATCGGGTGCCAATATCTATAGACCCTTTACGGTACACTGTATGTCAAATTGCGGCAAATGCTGATGTGCAAATGATGATGGAAGCCCACTTCGAGTATTCAATCGGGGGGCCCCTCGAGCTGTATGTATCGTTCTCCGAGTCTCATCCAGTTGTCGAAATACCAAGCTGGGGCCGGACGAATTTCGACTTCGATCCGAATGCCAACGTTGATAGCCCGACCGCAGGTCTACGACGTGATTTTGGCCTACTCTGTCGAGACAACGAAGTTGGTGCATCGTCATCTGCTCCTCCAAGGCAGTCCTGCGTAGCTAGTATCGGGTTCGACCTCAACCAACCCCCAAACGATGAATTCGATGCACCAACAAATGCATCGTACAGTCCATACGATCCATACAATCCTTATAGTTTTGGGGGGGAAGGAACGTCGGCTCCTTACGTTACGCACGACCATGAAGCATCATATGGCCGGCACTCAATGTATGTCTCTGGCACCGACTACGGTCAACCATCTATGGGGAGACATTCTTCTTTTGGGGGTGAGGGAGCGTCGTCATCTTACGCTATGCACGACCATGATTCATCATATGGACGACACTCAACGTATGTCCCTAGCACGGAGTACGTTCAACCATCAATGGGAATACATTCTTCTTATGGTGATCTTGATTTTGGTCTTGGAAATGAGGTTCCTGAGCGATCTCGTGAGAGGTCTCCCGCTCCTCGACCCCAATCCTCGCCTCAAAGGGTAGTGATTCCAGAAGCTCTACTATTCCAGCTCCCGGAGGATGCTTCTGACGAAGAACCGATTAGAGAACCCGGGCCAGATGGAGACGAGCTGGGGCCATTCTATCCCGAACCAGAAGACTTGACAGAGTTACCAGAAGACCCAGAAGACAATGTCGTTCCACCACCAGATTTGGACGAAGAACCGACTGCCACCAACTTTCCTATAGACGCAAGACCAATTTCTATGTTCCAGCAACCATCCCACTTCACAACGGTTGATATGGATGCAATGGACGTCCCTGATTTTCCCCATGACGACACAATAGATGGCCGAGTCCACCGTTCTGATGGTGAACTAAGAATTGGTATGGCGTTCGCGAACAAGGAAATTGCGGTGGCGGCAGTTAAGCAGTACAACCTTCGTCATAATGTTGAGACGACGGTGAAGAAAACCCAAGCCAAATACTACAAGGCTCAGTGCGTCCAAAAGGATCAAGGCTGTAAATGGAAAATCCGTATATCAG
The DNA here is from genome assembly GCA_030270665.1 of Hibiscus trionum. Taxonomy (NCBI): domain Eukaryota; kingdom Viridiplantae; phylum Streptophyta; class Magnoliopsida; order Malvales; family Malvaceae; genus Hibiscus; species Hibiscus trionum. Next base: position 30,723,770 of record BSYR01000024.1, on the reverse strand, counting down.
ACTTGAAGAGGGCAGGCAACCGTTGGAAAATAACAAAACTTGAGGGGCCTCATACATGCACCGTTCCTAGCCTCAACCAGGATCACAAGAACCTAGATGCAAAGTACCTCGCGGACATCTTTTCCACACTGGTGAAAACAAATCCCACTGTGTCGGTCCCCACATGTCAGGCTGCAGCTCTAGCTGTCACCGGCTTCCGTCCAGGTTATTCGAAAGCATGGTATGCAAAGAAAAAGGCCAAAGAGGAATTGTATGGCCGATGGGAGGAATCTTACATAGAGTTGCGCCCGTGGCTTAATCTCCTGCAGAAACACATCCCCAGAATGGTTGTCAAACTTGATACGGTTCTCGCATACGAAAATGATCGTGTCGTCCGAGGTGTTTGTCAATTCCACCGGTTATTTTGGACTTTCCCCCAGTGCATCAACGCATTCAAGCACTGCAAACCGATGGTCCAAATCGACGGCACATGGTTGTACGGAAAATATACACAGATCCTACTTCTAGCTATAGCACAGGACGGCAATCGCAAATGCGTTCCTGTTGCATTCGCAATCGTCCCGAAGGAGGATTTGGAGTCTTGGACGTTCTTCCTTACGAACCTACGAAAATATGTCCTTGATCCTGTAATACGAAGAAGAAGGGATGAAGGGGTGTGTGTTATTTCTAACAGAGGCACAGCGCTGCTGTGGGCGATACAAAATTTGGGTGATTATTGGAAGCCTTCATACATTCACCACCGTTTTTGCTTGCGGCACATAGCCGCAAACTACCTGCTGAAATACAAGAATCGTGATGAACGTCAAATGGTGCTCGATATGGGTACGTCATTTATGTTATTTTCATTTACTATATTACTTGTTACTCGCTTCAATTTACAACCTTTTTTCATGTGTTTTTCGACCATAACTATTCAACTGTCATCCCGTAGGCAACTCGCACTACAAACAAGAGGTGGCTGAACTGCTCGAGGAACTGAGAGCGAGAAACAAAAAGGGCGCTGAATATCTTGAAAAAATCCCAAAGGAAAAATGGCTTCGATCGTATGACGAGGGTAAACGTTATGGTCACATGACAACGAACTTGGCTGAGGCAGTGAACTCATCACTGAAGGGAGTTCAGCAGTTGCCTATCACTTCCATTGTCAAAGCGACCTATTATCGTTTAGCTACCCTTTTTGCAACCTTGGGCAAGCAAGCAACTGAGTACATGGCAGGTGGACACATAGTCCATCCAGATTTCCGCTCAAGACTGCATATTCAAGTGGCCCAATCAAGACAGGTGCAAGCAACTCTCTTCTCGCGAGAAGGACACTTGTTTCGTGTTGCGGAATTTTCCAGGCGGTTAGAAGACATTCAACACAACGCTTACGTTGTAGATCTGAGGGAAAAAACCTGCGAGTGCGGAATATTCCAAACTTTCAAATACTCGTGCGCACACGCCATTGCTGCTTGCACTAACCAACGAATAGAATACATGCGTATGGTTGATCCGGTATACTTACTCAAAACGGTGCTTAAAGTTTACGAAAAAGAGTTTCCTCCAATCGGAAATGAGGTTGATCCAAATGCTGTGGACACTGAACCGATCATACGCCCAGATCCAGCACTACTACGAGCCAAAGGACGTCCACCTTCTACAAGAATATATTGTGCCGAGGATTTGGTCGAACATCGAGAGAAAACCGGACAAAAGAAACATTGTTCTATATGTCGAAATCTTGGGCACACAGCTCCTAAGTGTCCTAATCGCTCAGTCCCTCGTATTAATTAATTATTTTAAATTTCTATATGCGAGTTCGCACATGACAATCTAATCAATAAAGTCAATTTACATCTATTTATACAATTCGCCATCTTATATTTTCAATCATTCAAAAAAATATGTTATGATACTGTTTTCAAAGCAACTATAAGTCAGTGTACAATGGACGAAAATTGACCGTGTCAGTGTCATACGATACAGAATTTTCAGTACTACAACCTCATACTCGATGTTACCTAAAAATTTAAAATTTATACGTATGAAATTCTGCTCGAACAATAGAAAATCGACATTAGTTGAAATAAAACTTCAATCAAAAAAAGTATGCTAGCATAGGGTTTTCGAAGCCATTTTAAACCATTGTAGAATGGACGGAAATTAACCATGTTGGTATCATACGATAGAAAATTTACAGTACTACAACCCCAAACTCGATGATCGCTAAAAATATACCATTTACACGCTCGAAATTGGGTTCGAACAGGCCTAGTTACGCATGTTTTTTCTTGTGGATCTGGTTGGAAATGCACAGACCTCGCGTCCTACAGAACGCGAGGTCAGTCCGATATAGTCCAGCCGCCTTTTCAATTTCTCGTGGACCTCGCGTTCTGCAGAACGCGAGGTACTGTTAAACCGTTAAGCCGAACTGCAACGCCACGTCGACTGAAATCACGTTATGCAGAACGCGATAACGTACCTCGCGTCCTACACAACGCGAGGTCTGCCGACCTAGCAAGAAAGTGGGTCATTTTGCCAAATAAATATTTTTGGGAGCCATTTTTAAAGATAATAATTTAAAAGGGGTTTTTCACCCAAAATTGCCTCCAAAATGACATGTTTGATTTTACCCCAATTTAATTTATTTGCGTTTAGCACGCCAAGTTACTTTCATTTGAGTATCGTAAACGTAACCCTACATTTACTTTTATTTAATGAAGGACATTGATAATGGTTTATATATAATATAGGGTAGTGTATACAGGTGGTTATCGAATATTAGGAACGCGTTTATTTTAGTCACTAAACTTTTAAATTTTTTTGAGATCACTCAATTTTAGTTCACTTTTATTTTAATTTCTCCCATTAAAAATGCTGGCACATTAACTTTTTTCTTTCTTTATTTTTTTTCTTCTTTTTTACTATATTTTTCCTCCGGGTTGGGGATAAATGAAGCTCTGAACCTCATTCTCATGAAGGGTTCTACAATGACGGCTTCCTAAAGACCACCACTCCAATTTCCCTTTCGCATTACGTTCATTTACTTTTCGAAGAAATCGCCAGGAGCGTGGCAAATCAAAATTCATTTTACTTCTCTTTGTGTTCCCTTTTTGTTTTTTTCTTCTCGCTATTGAAATAGGTTTTCGTTGTTGAAATCTGAAACCCTTGTTGTTTGGGATATTGCAAGTATACTTGTGAAGGAAATTTATGAACCAAAGTTGCCTTATTTGGGGTCTAAAAGTACTTTTTAAGATCATTGTTGATATTTTTAGAAAAGTGTTGAACCTTCAAGAACAAAATGAACATATTGAGGGGCTCTCGTATATTCCTTTCAAGGTATGGCTAACCGTTAACCAATTTCCTTTAAAAAATTTAATGCATGGTTTGGGTTGGGGTATTTTTCAGCGAACTTTGCTCTAGGAAGTTCGAATTTGAGCTTGACAAGAAATTTGTGGCTTGAAGATCGAAAGTTTTATTTTTAGAGTTAAAGCTCACCTAACAATAAAGGTGCGGTTAGAACCGACTTGGTAACTTATGAGTTAATTGAATTAAGTATTAAAATATTTGGAGCTGGTTTGCTACATGGTTCATGTTCGACAATCACCGAATCGAATTTGAAAAGTTTTGAGCCAGACTTATGCTCGACAATCACCTGCCTGCAATAGATGTGCTTGAGATTATATACTTCAAACATACTTGTAACAATTGCCCTTTTTCAATAGATTTTACATTTTTAAATAAGAAAGTATTGTGGTTTGTTTCTAATCCACTCAATCGGTTATGGGAAAAAATAGACCAAGGAAAAAAAAAGAAAAGGAAGAAAAAGAAGAAGAAAGTTAACTTGCCACGTCAACATTTTTTGATGGGAGAGACCAAAATGAAAAAGAACTAAATGTTGAGTGACCCAAGTAAAAAGTTTTAAAAGTTTAGTAACTAAAATAAACACACGCTAAAAGTTTGGTGACCACTGATGTACTTTACCCTATAATATATTAAGTGAAATTATTTCAGATATATTAGTGGTAAAAATATTATATTTATTTTTAAAGTTTATAGATCTACTTTAAGTTTAAAGATTTAGAATTTAAAAATTATTTAAAGTTTATAGTTTAAAACTTAAACCCCTAACCATATTACCCTAAATCCTAAATTCTAATCACATTCTATAATTTTTATACCTCTAAACCTTAAATTAAGACAAAAACTTTGTTTTACAAATCCATATATTAATATGCTATATGTCTTTGGATTTTTTATCTTTCAAAATTTAGTCGATTTATTTGTAATCTATTAACTGTGCTTATAGTATAAATTTTAAATATATTAATTTAAAATTTTAAAGAAAATATATATTAATTTAGAGCAAGCGTTGATGACCGGTTGGTCAGAACTGCTCAACTGCTCTATTTCCTTTCACCTTAAGTTTCGAGTTTAAGATCCAACAAAAACATTCATTTCCTTAGAGTCTTCCTCTATTTCCTTCTAGGTAGAAATAAAAATAATATTTATCAAAAATATATATCAATTTAATCTTGATTAACATTAAATACTAAATTTGATACTAGACATTCATTACAACCGGTAGTCTCCAAATTAACGACACATATTTAAATTTAAACAGAAGTGAATTGATAAGGTTACCAATTTGAATTTAATTCCTTCAACTTACAACATTAATAGCAAAGAAAATGATGGTCCCTTTTCACTACTTTATCATTTACACCATCGTTTCAACAATATTAAACTCGTGTGGATTACGTAATAATTCAAATTCTAAGTCAAACTATATATATGGGGAGACTTGTAACTCATCTGTCACTTCTAAAAATCTTAATATTTTGAAGGTATTTATTAGGGATGAAAATTTTCTGTTTTTTTAGTTCATCTATTTATACCACATGCTTAAAATTAAATTTAAAATTTAGAGTTTAGAGAAGTTAGGGATAGGGTGTATTCTTAGAGCATATAGTGTAAGGTTTATAATTTATAATTTAGGATTATAGCTTAAAATTTAATTTTGTAATACTTTTTAGTGTTGAGACATAAATAGAAGCACCGAAATGAACATGAGATTTTTATCTATTTAATAGAATGAATTTATTGATTAATCTTTATATTTTGTTCGCTTATATAGCATAAACGAATTTATCAAAATTTGCGCAATACAAAAACAAACAAACAAGCATGGTTTAAATAAATAAATAAATAAATAAATAAAGGGAATGTTCAGTCTCATTATGGAAAAGGGTTTAAGCTTTCTTAGTTTTATAATTCTTGCTCATACTTTTAGAATTGATCTGATCTGAGGTGGTGGTAGGTAAACAAAGCAGAAGCCAAGTATCTTTGCACTTTGCAGTACCTGGAGTCTGGAGATGCTCACCCGGACATTATATTAACTAAGATCATGATCCAAAACGCTAATTCAAATTATAATAATTCCTTAATCCCTTTTAATATTCGCACTTTATTCCTTACAACAGACATGTGTGTCGGCATAATTAATTGTCATATGCTTTCACATGAATTTATCTCAGCAGCTCAATTAGTTATTCAATTAACCTACAATAGACCGTATAGATTTTTTAGTTGCAGTGCAACGAAAAAATATTTAATCTAACCGGTGCAACATTTATTAAAAAAAAAACATAAACCAAATCATTTGACTGTAATACCAAATCAAATAATAGAATAAAACATGTTTCTTCCCCATTTTATCGAGAAAAAAAATAGAATAAAACATAGTAATACTATATGAATTAATATCCTATACATTGGCGGTGAAAACTGAAAGTTTCCACAAGCGCTTTAGTTTTAGTATATAGGGAATTAGTTTAGGGTATAGGGTTTAAGGGTTTAGATGTAGGGATTAGAATTTAGGAATAGTTGTTTCAATTTAAGGTTTAGGGTTATAATTTAGGGTTTATAAGTTAGGCTTTAGTTTTTAGGGTAATATGGTGATGATTTAAATTATAACCTATAAACCCCTACACCTAAACCCCTAAATCTTATACCCTAAACTAACTCCTTGTACACTAAAACTAAGGCGCTTGTGGAAATTTTCAATTTCCACCCCCCGTGTATAAAATATTTATCCATACTATATTAACCCACCACTTAAGCAAATCAATGACACTTCTCTCCGGGCCTTATATTCTATGCAGATTGCAGATTAAGGTCCAAATCAAACGAAAAAGCCCAGTTGGTCTGCTTCGACTCTTAAATCCTTTTTAACTAACCAGCAAACGAGTCGCTAGCCTTCTTTTCAACGACATATATTCAAAGAAATGGGGCAGTTTCAGCTTCAACAACAGGTCATGGCGCTGAAGCCGTATCCATGCACGTTAACGTCTTTAGCTTCCTTTCCTCATCCCCCTAAGCTTTCCAGAATTCGTTGTTTCCCTGCTTTTCCCACACTCAATGTACCCATCAAGGTTCATCGTCTTCATTTTCTGCCTACCGTCAAACCTCGTTTGGTATGCAGGATGAAGGACTCAGGTTACTTCTACTTCATGAAATCTATACTTGTAATTCAAAATGTATTTGGATTGATATTTTCGTTTTATATATGGAAAAAAACATTTCCGTGCTGACTTTTGAACGAACTCTGCCTGCTCGGCATTTTCCCGAGCATTTAATGTGCAACTGCTGATATAAACGTTGGTGTCTTGAGAAAAGGAATAATTTATCAGCCGGTGTGATTTTCAGATATTATTTCGGATCTAGAACTTGGAAAGCCAGGGGATAGACGAAAACCCGAGAAGAGTGTCAACGGAGTGTTCTGGATTATACTTCTTAATCTTGGAATATATGCAGCTGATCACTTGTTTCACGTACTCTTTCTTTTTCTTTCTTTTGATTATAAATAATTATACTTTTTCTATTGAAAAAAAGAAGTTTTCAGTGATTCAGTTATGAATCTTCTCAACAGGTTCAGGGCATTCAGTCTTTATATTTATACCATAATTGGCCTGCTTGGTACCAATTTGTAACGTCGACGTTTTGTCATGCTAACTGGTAAGCTCTATATATTCTACTGAGATGTAAATGAATTGCAGGTATTTTATGTGTTTGCCTTTGCATTTACATGTTCATTATTCTGCTTTTCGTCTTGTTCAGGAAGCATCTTTCGAGCAACCTTTTCTTCTTGTACATTTTCGGTAATCATTTTGCTCTTTTCGACTATAAACATCTTATGAATTGATTTTGGGAGTTTGATTGTATCCTTATTTGTAAAACAGGGAAACTCGTGGAAGAAGAGGAAGGGAATTTCGGGTTGTGGCTTTCTTACATTTTTACGGGTGCCGGAGCTAACATCGTTTCATGGTTGGTTTTACCAAGAAACGCGGTTTCTGTTGGCGCTTCCGGTGCTGTTTTCGGTTTATTTGCAATCAGTGTCCTTGTAAAGGTATGCTGAATTCTCCATACATATATAGAATAGAACCATGTGAATGAACACTTGTTTATTTTTAGTTGTTCAAACACAGGAACAAATGAAATGACTTGACCCCTTTTGCTTGCAGATGTCCTGGGACTGGAGGAAGATCCTTGAAGTGCTTATATTGGGCCAATTCGTTATCGAGAGGGTCTGAAATTTTGATTTCGCAGCAGTTTATTTTATGTTGTTTGAAAGATTGTAATGAATCAACAATCTCCTGATATAATGTTTGTTTTTGTTGGCTTGTGGCAGGTGATGGAAGCAGCCCAAGCTTCAACTGGCCTGTCTGGATCTTCCTACGCATTGCAAAATGTTAATCACATTGCACATCTTTCTGGTGCTCTTGTTGGTGTTCTTCTAGTATGGCTTCTCAGCAAAATTCCTTCTCAACCTCTCGATACGGATTTATCAGATTCTCGGAAAAAGAGAGGTTGAGTTTTCTTAAGAATTTATATAATTATGCAACGAATTGCGAGGTAAATTGTGATGGAATGTTGATTGAATACTTGTACATGATTGTTTTGTTTAGAAGAAAAGATGAATGGTTCTATGAATTTTGAATGCTTCTCATATGTCTATTCTTATCTTATGAGAGAAATAAATCAATTAGCATTTCTTAATTGTAGTTTTTCAATGTTAAACGTGACAGAGAATACTGAAAACGGGGTTATGGGTTTCCCAAAAGAAACAATAAAACCTCAGAAAAATCACATTTTAACTGCAGAAATAGCAAAGAATACATTTTTTAATATGCTGGTGTGATTACATTTTAACTTCAGAAATAAATTTGTTCAATTTTTTTGGCCCTTAAATAACGCACACACACCTTGCACCTGGGAGCACTCCATGAGTTCAAACAAGACATTTAGATGGGTTGAATGCTCCGATAATATTATTCTTATGTATAATGCAATATATATCTAATAAAATGGCTTATAATAAAATATTCTATTGTAATATTAACATTAAAAACATATATTAAGTTCTTTGTGTTACATAAAAGATTAAAAAATAAATTTAAAAAAATAAAAAAATATATGAAATTATTACATATTAAATACCATTTTCTTTGGTTCTTCGTGCTGCAAAAACACAAGAAAAGTTTTACAAATGACAACCAAAGACTCCAACGGGAGAGTCCAAGATAATTCTAATGGCGATTTTCTGAGCCCAGTTACAGAAAAAAGTCCACTAATAACACTAAAGGCCTTGGGCTTTGCTTTAATGGGCTCATATTCAATTTGTCCATATTCTCTCCAAAAATTAACATGGAATTCCCATGTTTCTTTGGGATGGAAATCCTCTGCCCCTTTTCGGTGTCCCTACTCCCTACATATGTCCCATGCTCAAAATTAACTTTAGGATTTAAGATTTTAGGTTAGGTTTTAGAGAATTTAGGGTAGGGTGTATTTTTTAGGGTATAGGGTGTAGGGTTCAAAGTTAATGCTTTCAAAGTTGGATAGAAATAATGCACCACTTTAGTTTGTTTGTTTTTAATGTTAATGCGTCACATTAGTTTAATTTGCCGTTTTTATGTAAAGAAAATGACCAATATCCATTAACAACTGAAGCACCTGCAACTGCAATGATATTGATATATGCTTTTGTTTTATTTGGGGTGCTTTCTTTCCTGCAATCTTTGAAACATATGGACAAGTGGATTTTGATGCTTTGCTTTCACCAAGCACATAGAGAAAGGTATATATATATATATTCTTCTTTCTCAGATGCCACTGACATAGAGAAAGAAACCTTGGAGACTGACATAAAGAAGAGAACACGGTGCTACAATCTGTACTGATGGATCAGTATGAGTGGGAGTGGTGGGAAAAAACAAAGCAAGCTATCCAGCTTCTTCAACTTTTAATCATAAGGGGTTTTAGATTACAGCAAATGAGTTTTTTTTCTCCCTGCTGGCTGGATTTTGAATCTTCGAGAAAAGAAAAAAGGAAAGTGCATGATCTTGGACCCTATAAAACGCATTTGGAATGTGCATGTGATTAGAAAGGTGATGGGTATGTAGAGAAGGAGACAGGGGTCAAATTTAAGAGAAACAAGATTTAATTCGAGGAGTAATTAAATTTGCAGGGATTAAAACTATTATTAGACAAAAAAGTTTAGTGTCACATCCCTTCAGTTTCCATAGTAGCTCTAGTCTTGTGGACATGGTCTTAGTTTTGAGAGAGTGGCGGTCCCAAAGATTAGTAGCACAATTCTGCATGAAGTGGATCTCTCTCACTTTGTGCGACATTATCTTCTTCTTCTTCATCATGATGAAATTTAAAGTCTGTCCATTTTATCTATTTGCATGCGCTTTCCTCGTCTTGCCCTTGTCACCCACGCCACCACCTTCCACGCAAAACCCAAGTTATCCACAACTTACTTACACTCTGTGTTTAAATGGTTCGATTATAGTTAATCACTGTGTTAACAATATATAATCGGACCATTTAATCACACAATCAAAACATATAATTGTAGGTTGATTACACTGTGTGAACCGATACCATACAATTCGACGAATTGACTCGTTACCTCATCTAGAAAATACATAAGTTTTGGATAAAAATCTTTTGCCCCTTTTCGGTGCTCCTTTCTATGCCCAACACTAGAAAAATAAATTCTAAGCTCTAACCCTAAATTCTAAATCTTAAACCCTATACCATGTACCCTAAAAAAATACACCCTACCTCAAATTCTCTAAAGCCTAAACCGCAAATCTTAACATTAAACCCTAAACTCTAAACTCTAAATTTATTTTTTAATGTGGGACATAAATAAAGACACTGAAAAAGGGTAAATGATTTCTATTAGTAGGTTTTGGCATGATTTTATTGATATTGGGAATTGTTCAAAGTTCCACCTAGCAACTAGCAACCCTTCTATATCATATTGTTTTGGATAATACTATATACATACATACGTTGAGAATGTTTTCAACTTTGAATTTATTTGTATTCAAATGATGACAGTCCAGATTCAAGAAAATATTAATCATGAGCAATTCATGGATTCCAATCATATGTCGTTTTATTGTTGGATGAATGAGCATTTCTTTGACTGATGATTCCCCAATGTAGCAGTCAATTTTTAGGGCTTTGGAATTTGATAATCCATCCATCAATATCTTTTCCTTTTACCTTTTTGATCAAGCAAGCAAGCAAGCCAACTCATGACATTATTATTTGATATTGACTTCGTTATCCTTTCATTTCAGATCGCTTGGTCCAAACATTTTGGCACTGATTAATTGCCCGTACAAATGCTTAATCACAAATCTGGTCTACTTCGAAATAACAAAGCCAGCTAATAGATGTCTATGTCAAATTCTGGAAACAACCACTTGGATTTATATTAGAGAAAAATAATTATATTAATTTAAAATTTTAATACATATTTACGTATTTCACTTTTAATACTTTTGGTATTCAGAAAGATGACAGAAATTATAGGTAGTAATTAGTAAAGGAAAGTGAAGTAGTTGGACATGAATAGTGATATTAGGAGAAATGGTCCAAACAAAGCTATATCTTAATCTTACCAACATGTATATATCTACAAAGATGGATTTTAGCCAACACATGTTAATTAGGGCTCCCTGTCCTCAACTTGAACTCGATTGAAAACGACCATTCTTTTCTATCTTCTGCAAAAACTGCTCCTTCTTCCACCTAATTTCTTTTGCACGTTTATAAATCTTTTTATTTTAAATTTAAATAACTTTTTGACAGGCTATATATCTATCAAATCAAACAGCTTTTGCAGATGACGAACAATGGTTACATACAGATCTAGCTCCACCCCCCTTTTTTTTACGGTGAGGAAACTTTTCGTACACTTGATTTGATCGCACCAATGATTTGGAGGGATGAACGAAATACATTCTACATATGAAAATATATTTTAAAAAAATACTTGTTTTTCGTAGTTCAATATATAATTATGGAGAGAGAGGAAAGGATTCAGTAAGTTTGGGTGCGGTAGGTTATGGTGCGGCATTAACCGAAATGTAACAAAATATAAAACTTAAAATGTTACTCAATAACTTAAAATGTTACACTTTTTGATAGTTTTTTAGATTAGTGGTCTCACGACGAATATCGATATTTACAAAATTTTAAAATATTATAAGAAGTTATAAGTATCGATACTCGGAGCTAAGTTTGTAACACCCGGGTTTAGGGGTTAGGTGGAAATAATATTTTAATATTGTTTTGGGCTCGGTTTTATACTCTAAATAATATTTCGAGTTGTTTTCAAAATTAATCTACTTGGGGTTAATCATGTTTTAAGATTAAACCACATTTAACCATGGATTTACCTCCCTTGTAGATATTCCATTTCATCAAGGGTAAACTAGACTTTTAAGCCTCAAATTATATCACATGTGAAATAAAACACTCATCTCTCTACTATTCATCTTCCCTTCAAAAACTCACCAACGGGAAACCAAAGCTCATTACCCAAATCACTGTTCCATCATATTTCTCACTCATTTCAGCCCCAAATCAAAAGGTAAGAGTATTTTTGACTTCCCCTCATCCTCCCCTTCATAAAAGTACCATTCTTTTTCATTTTCATGATGTTTTTGGAAAGTGGAGGTTTTGAATGTTTTGATTAAAAATGGTGTCTTTATGTTGCAAAGCTAAATGTTTTGATTTAATATGTTTAGTAATGATGTATAGAGGCCAAATGATACTACATATATGAATTTCGAATGATTTTAATCAATTTTCGGATTTTGGCTTGAGAGGGTTTTTGGAGGGTTTTAATGTGGGTTTGGGGGCTGTTAAAGGTTGGAATTTGGGGGCTGTAGGTAGTATGATATATGAGGATCATTTTGGGTGTAATTGATGCTTGTTTGGGTGTTTGAAATGGGAGAATTCAGTGGGTGTTAAGGGCTGCTCGAAAATCTTGTTTTTGGTCTTGTTTTGAGTGTTGGTTTCTTGATAATGTAATCCGGGTTAGTTTCGATGACAAGATATTGATTGTGGATGTTTTGTTTGTGTTTGGGATTGATTAGAATCAAGTTTGGGCATCGGTGAAGCATCGGAAGTGAATCCGGAGAATTGAAGACAATTACTTGCTTGGTCTTGAGCTCGGGAGTTTAGGTGAGTGGTTAATTGTTTTAAACGGTTTTAAATTGGTTGGTTCAAGTATGTGGACTAGGTTGGGCTTGGTAGACCCACCTAGAGTTAGGATTAGGGTGGTAGCCTAATCCTAAGCTTGATCTAGAGCCTTTGGTTGAACTCATTATATGGTTGTGTATGTCTCGTATGAATTGTGGTATGAATGGCTATGTATATTGTGTTGTACACGTGAGATGAGACATGAATTATGATGCTTGAGACATGCATGATGATGGTTGTTGGTGAGTACGTGCTAAGCACAGAATTGTTTGAAGTGAGTAAGATGAAATGAATGAATATTGGCACTAGTAAACTTAAATACAAATGATCGATCATTAGGATGTTAGTGTGTACACATGAGTCAAAAGTCGCGCGTGGCCTTGGTGGCGTTGAGTCACCAAGGAGGAGTACGGGTACGCCCGGAAATGGTATTTAAATATAGTCGGTGATGAGTGGAATCCCATCGACGGGGCGTGAGGATGAGTGGAATCCCCTCCGCGAGACCGGTGATGAGTGTAATCCCACCGTCAGGTAATGGTTATGTTGTTGGAGGTGAGTTCCAACGGTTATCCGCGTATTTGAGTCTTAACTAGGTGCCAATGTTGTTGATATGTGTATCAATGTGTTGAGATATATGAACTGTTTGGATGTTTATATGTGATTACTTGTATGGTGGTATTGAGCTCATAATTAGGGCATACATGTGATATATTGCTCATGCATCTATGCCTTGTGGACTCATGGTTTGTGTAAATGGCCTTGGTTAGATCGTGCTCGGACCCTGCAATGTTGAGGTTTGTTTTTAGAGCATACCCTCACTAAGCATCATTGCTTACGCTCTCTTTGTTCAACATTGCAGATCCTTAGCTCGTGGGTTGCTCGCGCAAGTGGAAGGCTCCAAGTGTGGTTTTTGGCTTGAGTTCATCAAGTATGGTTTTTAAATGTTAGACATGTAATAGTTTGAGCAATGGGACATGTATGGTTTTGATGAGTAGTTGTTGGTTGTTTGAGAGCATGTATGGACTCCCTTATACCTTTCTTTTGCATGGTTTGTGTTGCCATGATGAATTGTAAGTCATGCCTAATTGCTTACTTTGGATATTAGCCTATGCCTTAAGAGTTTTTACATATGTTTGAATGTTGTTTGAATGAATGCATGTTGTGGATTGTTGCTTTAGTGTTGGACATGTCTAAATCATGTTGAAGCATGCTAGTATAGTTTCTATCCCCTGAGTTGCTTTGTTTAGCTGTTGTATGGTGTCTTGGTGGTGTTTTGGGGCACCCTTGTGCCTCATAACAGGCCAGACGAGTCTGCAGACAGGGGGCGTTTCGGAACGGGTCCCCTTGTTCCGGAACGGTCCCTTTGTAAATGGCCTGCCGTTTCGAAACGGATGAGGGCGTTTCGGAACGTTTTTGCTACTGGAATTTTGAGAAATTGGCGAGATGTAGCCGTTCCGAAACGGGCCTTTGGTGTTTCGAAACGGTCAAATCTCGTTGACCACGAGATATTGACCGTCAAGGTCGTTCCGATACGGGTCACCCCTGTTTCGGAACGGTCACCTTATGGTTGACCCAGGGCCGTTGACTAAGTCAAGGCGTTTCGGAACACCCTAGGGGCGTTTCGAAACGGCCTGCTGTAATGAAGTAAAATGGACTGTTTATGCTTAGTTTGATCGGTGAATGTTCCGTTGATTGTATCTTCCGCTGTTATGCTCCACTTAGGAATTAAATGTACATCTAGACAAGAGTAAAGTAAAAAGAAATTTTAGGGTCGTTAACCGAGGGGGAATCCTTAGGGGTTTTCACTCAGTTTTCCCCGTGTGGCCCATTCGGACCGGTCATCCGACCAGACCGGGACGAGGGGGTTACACTTGTTGGTATCAGAGCCTAAGGTTATCGAGACCTTGGGCAGGTAAGTGAGGTAAGTTTAAGTTTTTAAGTTGAATTGCACGGTGTTTGCTTATTCTGCAAGAATGGTTGCTTATGTGATGAGTATGCTGATTGTTTTATTTTAAAGTATGTGTGTGTGGGTCCCATTGCTACTATTACATTTGAAAATGATTTTTAAGTGAGGAAACATACTTGGACACTTGGAAGCCTCGCCTTGCTAACCCAACTTGTATGTTTGTATGCTGTGGTTGTAGTTAATATCTGTGAGAGCAATGTCTAGACCGAGAGGTAGACCGAGGTTGGTTCGTCAGGAACCGCGAGTTGTGGCTCCTGTTGAGCCGGTAGTTGGTGCGGGAGCTCACATAGAGGGACCGGGGGCCGCGGGAGTTGGCGCTCCACCACCACCTCCACCACCACCACCTCCTCCACCAGGAGCGGGAGGTGAAGATGGAGTCGGAGGAGATGGACCTCAAGGTGGCCAAGGTGGCCAAGGTCCAGCTGGGATTGATATGACTCCGCTAGTGCAAGCGATAGCGGGAGCGTTTCAGGCCGCAGTTGCGGGAGCTTAGGCTGCAGCTCAGCCTAGGTGTGATGATGCTAGTCTACCGTTGGAGAGGCTCCGTAGCTTGGGAGCCGAGGAGTTCAGAGGATCTACTCCGGAGAGGTCGGAGTTGTGGTTGGAGAAGACAGTTCGTATCTTAGCTCAGATGGGTTGTGCGGGCGCACGTAGATTGGGTTGTGTGATCTCATTGCTTCAGGGTGATGGCTACACCTGGTGGGTCACCATTACTGTCGGGGTTCCAGAGGCCGAGATAGATTGGGAATTCTTTGAGTTTGTTTTCCGGAAGAGGTACTTGGGACCGAGGTACCTAGATGAGAAAAAGAGAGAGTTCATGGCTCTCACTTAGGGGGATGCATCTGTGACTGATTATGAGATTCGTTTCGTCCGTCTGAGTCAGTATGCTCCAGAGTTAGTGCCTACTGAGAGGGCTCGATGTGATCGTTTCAGATACGGGCTTCATGAGGAAGTTAAGAGGTATACCTTAGCTTCAGATTATTCTGACTTCGCTGTCTTGGTTGCTAGAGCCAAGGACATTGAGCATAGCTTGGGGCTGACCAAGCGTTCTGGGGGATCTAGTTCTGGTAAGAGGCACAACAACTTTGATGGTAGGGATGCTAAGAGGCACAAAGGTGGCGGACATCAGTTTGATCAGAGACGTGGCGGTGGCCACCAAGGTAGAGGCCATCAGGGCCATAGAGGAGGAGAGCGTTTGCCCGAGTGTGCACAGTGTGGGAGGCAGCACACTGGTGAGTGTTGGGGTAACTTCCATGCTTGTTGGAACTGTGGTTCGAGGGACCACTTTAGGAGGGACTGTCCACGTCAGGCAGCTCAGGCACCGAACATTGCTCAGGCTCCTGCGAGAGGTAACGATTTTCAGAGAGGCCGTGGGCGCGGTCGTGGCTACTTCCAGCCTAGGGCTGATGCACCTAGGGGAGATGCTCAGAGAAACCTTGCTCATGTTGTGGCTGTGCAGCCAGAGGTGGGAGGACCAGCGAGAGTTTATGCTCAGAGAGAGGCCGGGAACGACACCGATGTGATAGCAGGTAATTTCGAGTTACAGTCTATGTCTTTGCTTTCTTTGGTTGATTCGGGTTCTACGCATTCCTACATTCTGAGTGAGCATGCACAGAAGTTAGATATTCCTGTAGAGATCTTAGATGTAGGTATGCATGTTACTAGCTCTTTTGGTGAGACAGTTGTGGTTAGACGTATGTATAGGAGGTGTCCACTGAAGATTCTGGGTCATGTGTTTTCAGTTGATATGATGGAACTTCCTTTCTACGGTTTTGATATTATATTGGGTATGGATTGGTTGGTTGAGCATCAGGCTAGTGTGGATTTTGAGACAAAGAGGATTTCTTTGAAGCTTTCTGATGACTACGAGGTAGTGGTAGTAGGCGAGAACATTAAGTTCTTGTCTAATGTGGTGTCAGCTTTAGAGGCTCATAGGTTGATGGACTCTGGATGTGGGGCCTATTTGGCTTATGTTATGAATCCGGACATGAGTGAAGCTAGACCGAGGGATATCAGAACAGTGTGTGACTTTCCAGATGTGTTTCCTGAAGAGTTGCCGGGTTTGCCTCCTGACAGAGATGTTGAGTTTGTGATTGAGACAGTTTCAGGGTCTAACCCAGTTTCGATAGCTCCGTATCGTATGGCTCCGAAAGAGTTGAAAGAACTGAAGAGTCAGTTGCAAGAATTATTAGACCGTGGTTTCATTAGGCCTAGTAGTTCTCCGTGGGGTGCTCCCGTGTTGTTTGTGAAAAAGAAAGATGGTAGTATGCGCATGTGCATTGACTATAGACAGTTGAATCAGATGACTGTGAAGAACAAGTATCCGTTGCCTCGTATAGATGATTTGTTTGATCAGTTGAGAGGTGCTTCAGTATTCTCGAAGATAGATTTGAGACCCGGGTACTACCAGTTGAAAGTGAAAGAGTGTGATGTCCCGAAGACAGCTTTTAGGACTAGATATGGTCACTATGAGTTTCTTGTGATGCCATTTGGGCTAACGAATGCACCGGCAGCATTCATGGACATGATGAATAGAATTTTCAGAGACTATCTAGACCGGTTTGTGGTTGTCTTCATTGATGATATACTTGTGTACTCGAAGACAGAAGAAGAGCATGATGAGCACTTGAGATTTGTTTTACAGAGATTGTTGAGCAATCAGTTGTATGCGAAGCTTAGTAAATGTGAGTTCTGGATTAGAGAGGTTGTATTTCTTGGCCATGTTGTTTCAGCCGAGGGTATCCGTGTTGATCCGTCGAAGATTGAGGCTATTGTTGAGTGGAAACAACCTAAGTCCGTGACCGAGATTAGGAGTTTCCTAGGATTAGCCGGTTATTATAGGAGGTTTGTTGATGGCTTCTCTAGAGTAGCTGCTCCCTTGACTAAATTGTTGCAAAAGGGAGTTAAGTTTGAATGGTCAGATGCAAGACAGAAAGCTTTTGAGAAATTGAAAGAAGCTTTGACGAATGCTCCAGTATTAGTGCAACCTGTTTCAGGTAAGGAGTTTGTGATCTACAGTGATGCTTCCTACGTAGGCTTAGGATGTGTTCTGATGCAAGATAGGAGAGTTGTTGCTTATGCTTCTAGACAGTTGAAGATTCATGAGAAGAACTATCCTACTCATGATATAGAACTAGCCGCAGTTGTTTTTGCATTGAAGATTTGGCGACACTATTTGTATGGTGAGAAGTGTATAGTTTACACCGATCACAAGAGCTTGAAATACTTGATGTCACAGAAAGAGTTGAATTTGAGACAGAGAAGATGGCTAGAGTTGTTAAAAGACTATGATTTGACCATTGAGTACCATCCGGGTAAAGCAAATGTAGTAGCCGATGCTTTGAGTAGAAAAGTGGTCGTTGAGTTGAGAGCTATGTTTGCTAGACTGAGTGTGTCCGATGATGGTGGTTTGATCACCGAGTTGCAAGTGAAGCCTTCCCTGATTCAGTTGATTAGAGAGAAACAGTTGCAAGATGCGAGCTTAGTCCCTCATGTTCAAGACATAGCCGAAGGAAGACCGACTGAGTACAATTTCAGTGGTGAGAGTCTGTTGTGCTTTAGAGATAGAATTGTTGTACCAGAAGATGTTGAGTTGAGACGTCAGATTCTGAGTGAAGCACATTCGAGTCCCTTTTCTATGCATCCGGGTAGTACCAAGATGTACCGAGATTTGAAGAGTGATTACTTCTGGGTTGGTTTGAAGAGAGATGTAGCCGAGTATGTGAGCCGTTGCATGGTCTGTCAGAGAGTGAAGGCAGAACATTAGGTTCCTTTAGGTTTGCTACAGCCTTTGAAGATTCCGGAATGGAAATGGGAGAGAATCACCATGGATTTTGTATCGGGGTTGCCTTTGTCTCCTTCGAAGAAGAATTCAGTTTGGGTGATTGTGGATAGGTTCACTAAGTGTGCTCACTTCTTAGCAGTGAACACTACAGATTCCTTAGACAAGTTGGCAAACTTGTATATCCGCGAGATTGTGAGACTTCATGGAGTTCCGAAGTCTATTGTTTCAGATAGGGATCCTAGGTTCACTTCGAGGTTTTGGGGTTGCTTGCATAGTGCTTTAGGTAGCCGTTTGCATTTCAGCACATCGTATCACCCTCAGTCCGATGGGCAGTCAGAGCGAGTGATACAGATTCTAGAAGATATGCTTCGTTGTTGTGTGATTGACTTTCAAGGTTCTTGGGAGAAGCACTTACCGTTGGTTGAGTTTGCCTACAACAACAATTATCAGTCTAGTATTCAGATGGCACCTTACGAAGCTTTGTATGGTAGACGGTGTAGGACTCCGATTTGTTGGGCTGAGACAGGTCAGAGATTGTTACCTATGCCAGACTTGCTTAAGGGAACTACCGATAAAGTGAAGTTGATATGCGACCGCTTGAAAGCAGCTTCCGATCGTCAGAAGTCTTATGCAGATTTGAAGAGGAAAGAGGTTGAGTACTCAGTGGGTGAGAAAGTATTTCTGAAAGTATCTCCGTGGAAGAAGGTAATGAGGTTTGGCCGGAAGGGCAAGTTGAGTCCGAGGTTCATTGGTCCGTATGAGATTGTTGAGCGGATTGGGCCTGTAGCTTATCGTTTGAGGTTACCTTCTGAGTTAGAAAAGATCCATGATGTCTTTCATGTGTCTATGCTTAGGAGATATAGATCGGACCCTTCTCATGTGATGCCCGTTGAAGAGATAGAGTTAAATCCGGATTTGTCCTATAATGAAGAGCCCGTTGAGATACTTGCTTCTGATAGCAAGGTGTTGCGTGGCAAGACCATAGAGTTGGTCAAGGTGTTGTGGAGACATAGAGGTGTGGAAGAGGCCACGTGGGAGAGAAAAGCAGATATGGTTGAGCAGTTTCCGTATTTGTTTCCACCAGGTAATTTCGGGGACAAAATTTCCTTAAGTGGGGGAGAGTTGTAACACCCGGGTTTAGGGGTTAGGTGGAAATAATATTTTAATATTGTTTTGGGCTCGGTTTTATACTCTAAATAATATTTCGAGTTGTTTTCAAAATTAATCTACTTGGGGTTAATCATGTTTTAAGATTAAACCACATTTAACCATGGATTTACCTCCCTTGTAGATATTCCATTTCATCAAGGGTAAACTAGACTTTTAAGCCTCAAATTATATCACATGTGAAATAAAACACTCATCTCTCTACTATTCATCTTCCCTTCAAAAACTCACCAACGGGAAACCAAAGCTCATTACCCAAATCACTGTTCCATCCTATTTCTCACTCATTTCAGCCCCAAATCGAAAGGTAAGAGTATTTTTGACTTCCCCTCATCCTCCCCTTCATAAAAGTACCATTCTTTTTCATTTTCATGAAGTTTTTGGAAAGTGGAGGTTTTGAATGTTTTGATTAAAAATGGTGTCTTTATGTTGCAAAGCTAAATGTTTTGATTTAATATGTTTAGTAATGATGTATAGAGGCCAAATGATACTACATATATGAATTTCGAATGATTTTAATCAATTTTCGGATTTTGGCTTGAGAGGGTTTTTGAAGGGTTTTAATGTGGGTTTGGGGGCTGTTAAAGGTTGGAATTTGGGGGCTGTAGGTAGTATGATATATGAGGATCATTTTGGGTGTAATTGATGCTTGTTTGGGTGTTTGAAATGGGAGAATTCAGTGGGTGTTAAGGGCTGCTCGAAAATCCTGTTTTTGGTCTTGTTTTGAGTGTTGGTTGCTTGATAATGTAATCCGGGTTAGTTTCGATGACAAGATATTGATTGTGGATGTTTTGTTTGTGTTTGGGATTGATTAGAATCAAGTTTGGGCATCGGTGAAGCATCGGAAGTGAATCCGGAGAATTGAAGACAATTACTTGCTTGGTCTTGAGCTCGGGAGTTTAGGTGAGTGGTTAATTGTTTTAAACGGTTTTAAATTGGTTGGTTCGAGTATGTGGACTAGGTTGGGCTTGGTAGACCCACCTAGAGTTAGGATTAGGGTGGTAGCCTAATCCTAAGCTTGATCTAGAGCCTTTGGTTGAACTCATTATATGGTTGTGTATGTCTCGTATGAATTGTGGTATGAATGGCTATGTATATTGTGTTGTACACGTGAGATGAGACATGAATTATGATGCTTGAGACATGCATGATGATGGTTGTTGGTGAGTACGTGCTAAGCACGGAATTGTTTGAAGTGAGTAAGATGAAATGAATGAATATTGGCACTAGTAAACTTAAATACAAATGATCGATCATTAGGATGTTAGTGTGTACACATGAGTCAAAAGTCGCGCGTGGCCTTGGTGGCGTTGAGTCACCAAGGAGGAGTACGGGTACGCCCGGAAATGGTATTTAAATATAGTCGGTGATGAGTGGAATCCCATCGACGGGGCGTGAGGATGAGTGGAATCCCCTCCGCGAGACCGGTGATGAGTGTAATCCCACCGTCAGGTAATGGTTATGTTGTTGGAGGTGAGTTCCAACGGTTATCCGCGTATTTGAGTCTTAACTAGGTGCCAATGTTGTTGATATGTGTATCAATGTGTTGAGATATATGAACTGTTTGGATGTTTATATGTGATTACTTGTATGGTGGTATTGAGCTCATAATTAGGGCATACATGTGATATATTGCTCATGCATCTATGCCTTGTGGACTCATGGTTTGTGTAAATGGCCTTGGTTAGATCGTGCTCGGACCCTGCAATGTTGAGGTTTGTTTTTAGAGCATACCCTCACTAAGCATCATTGCTTACACTCTCTTTGTTCAACATTGCAGATCCTTAGCTCGTGGGTTGCTCGCGCAAGTGGAAGGCTCCAAGTGTGGTTTTTGGCTTGAGTTCATCAAGTATGGTTTTTAAATGTTAGACATGTAATAGTTTGAGCAATGGGACATGTATGGTTTTGATGATTAGTTGTTGGTTGTTTGAGAGCATGTATGGACTCCCTTATACCTTTCTTTTGCATGGTTTGTGTTGCCATGATGAATTGTAAGTCATGCCTAATTGCTTACTTTGGATATTAGCCTATGCCTTAAGAGTTTTTACATATGTTTGAATGTTGTTTGAATGAATGCATGTTGTGGATTGTTGCTTTAGTGTTGGACATGTCTAAATCATGTTGAAGCATGCTAGTATAGTTGCTATCCCCTGAGTTGCTTTGTTTAGCTGTTGTATGGTGTCTTGGTGGTGTTTTGGGGCACCCTTGTGCCTCATAACAGGCCAGACGAGTCTGCAGACAGGGGGCGTTTCGGAACGGGTCCCCCTGTTCCGGAACGGTCCCTTTGTAAATGGCCTGCCGTTTCGAAACGGATGAGGGCGTTTCGGAACGTTTTTGCTACTGGAATTTTGAGAAATTGGCGAGATGTAGCCGTTCCGAAACGGGCCTTTGGTGTTTCGAAACGGTCAAATCTCGTTGACCACGAGATATTGACCGTCAAGGTCGTTCCGATACGGGTCACCCCTGTTTCGGAACGGTCACCTTATGGTTGACCCAGGGCCGTTGACTAAGTCAAGGCGTTTCGGAACACCCTAGGGGCGTTTCGAAACGGCCTGCTGTAATGAAGTAAAATGGACTGTTTATGCTTAGTTTGATCGGTGAATGTTCCGTTGATTGTATCTTCCGCTGTTATGCTCCACTTATGAATTAAATGTACATCTAGACAAGATTAAAGTAAAAAGAAATTTTAGGGTCGTTAACCGAGGGGGAATCCTTAGGGGTTTTCACTCGGTTTTCCCCGTGTGGCCCATTCGGACCGGTCATCCGACCAGACCGGGACGAGGGGTTACAAAGTTTCGATACTTAACTACTAACCTAAAATGTTTATAAAAAAATATAATAATTTAAATTTTAAATTTCGTGTTTTATAACATTTTTTGTTGAAGCCTCACTACAACCCTGCCACATTTGAGACTCGCCCAAAAGATTTTTACATTGATTTACAAGTTTCAGGTTTAAATCTTAAATAATAATATTTAGGATGAGTCTACCACGTGCGACGAACACCGATGAACACCACTAATGATGAACACCGATGAACACCATTAAATTAATTAATAAAGATTTAAAATTTTAAGGATCTATCAAATAATTAATAATTACCTTAAAAATTTTAATTAAATTATTTTTTTTATATATTAAAATTTTATTTTTTTATATGGGTAAACTATATATTTAGTACCTCACATATTTCCGTATTTCTATTGAACCCTCATTATTTAAATATTATTTTAATTTGATCCTATTCTTTATAAAAATAATTTAACCATTAACCCTCAACCTAAAACCCTAAACTATTAAACCTTAAACCCTTAAACTCTTAATCCTATACCCTAAACCATTAAAAATAATTTCACCATCACCAATTCAATTCAATTCAATTCAATGAATTGTTGAATTCTCCTAAAAAATTCAATAATCAATAATTTGAAGGAAAAAAAAGTGATGATCAAAGTCGGTACAAGTTCTTCATTATGTGATATCACAAAAATTAAAAAAAAAACATGGACTTGAGCTCTTTAAATATGACTCACTGTAAACGTTGGTGATACATGTGGTTCAAAAGCTTTCAGCTTCTCGAAAATTCGATAAACGAATGCAAAAGCCAAAAACTGCACTGGTTTATATTCGACATTGCGCTTGATTAAAATCCAAGTTGTCTGCAAAGAAACATTGCAGTTGAAAATCAAACACATTGCTAATACACTGTTCATTTCGGTTCAAATAGAAGGCAATAAACAGATTTCTAGCAATAAGATCACATATTTTTCATCATGAGAAAATCAAACAATTAGATCAAGATATAATACGATCATTCAGTTGAAAATTTCAGTAAAGTTGAACAAAACACAAATGCGACGATCAAAACAAATGATAGCTTAGAATTAACAAAAAGGAAAAGGAAGCACTCACTGATTAGTGGGGAATTGGAGGAAAGACGAGACAAATGAGACGATCAAAGAACGAAGCAAATTCCCCAGGAAAAATAAAAGGGAAGAATTTGTGTACGGAAAACGGGGAATTGAGCGAAAGAAAAATAAGGCAGCAGTAAAGGAAAGCGTGAATCATCACTTTTTTTAATGAACCGAAATGAACAGCTTGGTTTTTGGTTTTTGGTTTTTGCATTCGTTTATCGAATTTTCGAGAAGCTAAAAGCCTTTGAACCACATGTATCACCAACGTTTACAGTGAGTCATATTTAAAGAGCTCAAGTCCATGTTTTTTTAATCTTTGTGATATCACATAATGAAGAACTTGTACCGACTTTGATCATCACTTTTTTCCCCTTCAAATTGTTGATTATTGAATTTTTTAGGAGAATTCAACAATTCATTGAATTGAATTGAATTGAATCGGTGATGGTGAAATTATTTTTAATGGTTTAGGGTATAGGATTAAGAGTTTAAGGGTTTAAGGTTTAATAGTTTAGGGTTTTAGGTTGAGGGTTAATGGTTAAATTATTTTTATAAAGAATATGGTCAAATTGAAATAATATTTAAATAATGAGGGTTCAATAGAAATACGGAAATATGTGAGGTACTAAATATATAGTTTACCCATATTAAAAAATAAAATTTTAATATATATATAAAATAATTTAATTAAAATTTTAAAGGTAATTATTAATTATTTGATAGATCTTTAAAATTTTAAATTTTTATTAATTAATTTAATGATGTTCATCGGTGTTCATCATTAGTGGTGTTCATCGGTGTTCGTCGCACGTTGTAGAATTTTCCTAATATTTAAATGTTCTAATAACTTTTTTAACTTTAAGGATGAGTCTACCACGTGCGACGAACACCGATGAACACCACTAGTGATGAACACCGATGAACACTATTAAATTAATTAATAAAGATTTAAAATTTTAAGGACCCATCATACAATTAAGAATTATTTTTAAAAATTTAATTAAATTATTTTTTATATATATTAAAATTTTATTTTTTAATAAGGGTAAACTATATATTTAGTACCTCACCTATTTTCGTATTTCAATTGAACCCTCATTATTTAAATATTATTTTAATTTAACCCTATTCTTTATAAAAAAATAATTTAACCTTTAACCATCAACCTAAAATCTTAAACTATTAAACTTTAAACCCTTAAATTTTTGTGAGAATATATAAAGCATTAACTTTTATGAACATCTTCGGTATATATTGCATATTTAGCATAACGATGTTTCTCTCTGGGCGGACTTAATTATTCTTGATTGCTTATTGGGAATCAAAGGAGGTACATGGGACACAAGAGGACGATAAGACCAAACACCAAGAGGCTTGGTCCTTTGATGATGGAAAGAGATCAGATGAATTGGGATACCTTCGCCAGAAAGGTGAAGGCCTTTCATAAAGGATTCATGGGTGAGCCAGATGAGATGAGACCGGGACGCGGTGAATTTCATGAATATCCGTATAGGTTTAAGGTTTAATAGTTTAGGGTTTTAGGTTGATGGTTAAGGGTTAAATCATTTTTTTATAAAAAATAGGGTCAAATTAAAATAATATTTAAATAATAAGGGTTCAATTGAAATACGAAAATAGGTGAGGTACTAAATATATAGTTTACCCTTATTAAAAAAATAAAATTTTAATATATATAAAAAATAATTTAATTGAATTTTTAAAAATAATTCTTAATTGTATGATGGGTCCTTAAAATTTTAAATCTTTATTAATTAATTTAATGGTGTTCATTGGTGTTCATCATTAATGGTGTTCATCGGTGTTCGTCGCACGTTGTAGAATTTTCCTAACTTGAAACATCAATTTAATTAGCATCACATATTTAGTAAGAGATGTTTTATAATAAGGGAGATAAAAAAATAGATCTGTTTTTATTATTAATGCTAAAATTTCACAATTTCGGTAAGAAAAGATAAAGATCTATTAAAAAACCAAATATGTAAAAAATCTATAAATAAAATTTAGAAAGATGAAAAAGATAAACAAAATGAAGAGACGACGAAGGAAGAAATTTGAAGAGAGAAGGGATGGACACTTAAGATTTGCTTGGTAAAAAAAAAGAAATATTAAAAGGATAAAATATTGAAGTGATAAAAAAATAAAAGGACAGAAAATATATTTGTTTCTTTTTATCAGTATGCTTGGTTGAGAGAATGAAAAGCTAGAAGGAAAATAAGTTTATTTCCTCTTTATTACTTGGTACAATAGAAAAGTGAGAACAAAGAAAATTAAGTTTTGAAAATTATAATTTATTTTTATTTTTTATAATTTAGTACAATATTTTAATTTGATTATTTTTATTTAATTTAGTCCCTAAATTTTTTTAGTTAATATAAAATTGG
Organism: Hibiscus trionum; assembly: GCA_030270665.1. Classification (NCBI taxonomy): domain Eukaryota; kingdom Viridiplantae; phylum Streptophyta; class Magnoliopsida; order Malvales; family Malvaceae; genus Hibiscus; species Hibiscus trionum. Next base: position 30,697,991 of record BSYR01000024.1, on the reverse strand, counting down.
CCCATATTTGTTTTTAATTATGATAATTTAATCTAACATTTTTAATATAGTTTTATTTTTGTTCAGTTTAATCCCTAATTTTTTCCTTTAATTCAAATTTGACATATATGTATTTTTATTTTTTATAATAGAGTCAAATATATAAATAATTCAAAGGTTACATTTTGATATATAAAATGTGAAAAAAAATTATTCGGCATTTTTTCAAGATTTAAAATATTAAACCAAAACATTCAATTCTAAACCTAAACCTTAACCATGAATAATAAATTTTAAACCCTACAATTTTAAACCTAAATCTAATAATCTTGTGTAAACTAAAATTTACACAACTTATGTATCAAGTTTTTTCCGTCAATAAAAGCCTGAAAGAAAAATTATTTTTATCCAAGGCAGAAATCTATTATAAAAAAGAAACAAATTCCTCACAAACACCAAAAACAAAAACGCACCAGGAAACCAGAGAGACACCCTTTCTCCAAAACATTGAAAACAAACTGTAAATCAGATTGTTATAATTTATGGGAGCAAATCTCACATTTTCTACAATTCTATGAATTTTTAGTGATAAAGGATTTGATGTTCTTAAAAATAAGATTGTAAATTTGAATTTTACGAGTGAAAAACAACATTTCAAAAAGCTCACAATTCAGAGGATGGAAATCCTCTACCTCTTTTCGGTGCCCCTATATATGCTCCCACGCTCAAAATTAACTTTAGGGTTTAAGGTTTTAGGTTAGGGGTTGTGGTTAAGGTTTAGAGAATTTAGGGTAGGGTGTATTTTTTAGGGTATAGGGTGTAAGGTTTAAGATTTAAAATTTAGGATTAAGACTTAAAATTTTATTTTTTAGTGTTTTTTAGTGTTGGGGCATATATAAAGGCACCGAAAAGAGACAGACGAATTTTATCCAATTCAAAGTTGGGGTCTAAACTTATTTTAATTCTTTATAACTACGAATTATTAGAGTCTTAAAAAGAATTCACAATTTCCAGACATATTGCTGTGCAAAACAAATACCAAAACATGATTACAATGTAAAAATTCAGTAAATTAATTCTCAAATCCAGTCTTTTTTGTAAACAAAATATTATATATATATATATATATATATATATATATATATATAAAACATCCAATTTCGAATTTCCACCTTGTTCTCTCCCTAGAAACGAAAAAGTATGAATGCCTAATTAACGGGGAATGGTAATGTACAAGATGTACGGATAATTTTAGGTCCCCCACAGTCCAAACAAAAAACAAACCCTTTTTCTTAAACACTTTGAAAGGCTTGCCATGGCAGCCGGCTTTGGTGTCGTCTTGACATGGCAATAAATCAATCAAAATCCACTGCATGTTCATATTTAGTATCTTTGATCTTCAGCCAAAACTCTTTGTTTCTCTCTGACGATCTTAATTCAAAAAACCCAAGAAAAATTGAAGCGAAATAATAATAATAAAAAAAGAATCAACCCCCGACATGGAATATTCATGATGCTGATTGCTGCAAAAGCACTGAACGAGTGAATGCCATACGGTGTTTTGCTTCATGTTTCCAGCACCGCTCAATATCTTGTGCAATCCTGTTAGCATCCATTGATGTACCTTGCAATCCACGTTTAGTGAACCCCACTGCGTATAGCCCATTTTCACCTTTCCACCCATTAGGGAATGGCCTTCGAGGGTACCCATCTTTCTCTGAGAACATCTCTCTTTCCTGACAATATTTCCTCTTTTCTTTAGCCCTTTTTTCCCCGTCAAGTTGTGAGTTTAAAATCGAGAAATAAAAGGAGTAAAAGGGAAAGTATACCTTTAACCAAGAGGGTACATTGCTTTTATAACCGGTTGCTAAAATGATTGCATCAAAGCTCTCAGTTTTCCCATTAACAAACTCCACTGCATGTCGTTTTAGGCGTTTGATGCTTGGACAGACCTACAGTGACAACAGCTCACAAATCAGACACTGGTTCGTTAGTTGTCATCAGTGGTTTGAGCAGCAACAAAAAAAATGGTGATGTGATTTCAATTACAGAAGGGAAAGTACCTTAATGTCTCCACTTTTGATACTGGCAAGCGTGCCAACATCTAAAACAGGGGTCTTTCCAGACAGATTCTTGAGTTCCAAGGGACCCAATCGTGGGCGGTCCAATCCAAAGCGAGCGGTGTCACCCAGCATCAACCACGATACAATCAGCAACAGGCGGTCGACGAACCGAATGGGCAGCCACTTGAGCAACCACATGGACAGCCCGAAAGTTGATCTTCCCAGCATCTCTCGTGGAAGGACGTGCACCTTCGGTTCCATAAACCAAGAAAAAGGTTTGTTAATGGACTATAAAGAGAGGACATAAAGAAAACCAAGAGTTGACGGCATGGCCAGGACGGATCTAGAACTTTAGGTTAGGGGGGCGAACCTATAAATTTATAGCCGGGGGCGAACTTATAAAAGTTTAGGGGGTCGAAAATAAATTTTTAATAGAAAGTACATAGAAAAATTCTAATTTTTTTCTAAATCATATATGATTTTCAAAATTTTAGGGGGCAGTTGCTCCCACCAGCACTCCTTGGTCCATCCCTGGCATGGGCTAATTGCGTCTAGGGTGGGAGATTAATCATAGGGACAAAAAAGGTGGGGATTCCTAATGATTAGGACAAGATATGATCTTAACTATGTTGAGCATGCTTGATGATCCCAGGATAGTGAAAGTTGATAGAATTTTTAAAAACAATATTCAATGAAAATGTCCTCATCCCAATTATGATCTCTTTGGACCCTAAAAAAATATGTTTTGTCCACCCAATATTTAGTAATGAATTGGTTTGTTATCGTCTTGAAGCGACATAAACTGTGCAGGCTGTTGTGAACATGTACTTCAATGTCATGTTCTTAGATTAGCTAGTTTTGCTCATCATGTATATCACTTTTGAATGCATAATCAAACATACACAAAAAGAAACCTAAAATTGAAAAAACTTGTTCATTCAAAAACAAGGATGGGGGACAGCTTATGAAACCCTATTATTTTGTAATGAAACTTCGACATAAAAAATGAAACATGTCTGGTTTTTGGTTGTTTAATGGGGAAGATGAATTATAAAAATGAAAAAGAAGAGAGAAAAGGAATGAATGGTGAAGAGTTCGTAGTTCTTACTGTATCTCTGACCACAAGTGAAGGCCTGGCATTATAATTGCAAAGATCCAAACACACCTCCATCCCTGAATTCCCACACCCCACCACTAAAACCCTTTTTCCTCTGAACTCTTCTCCACTTTTATACAAACTCGTATGCCTTATGTCCCCACAAAATTCTCCCTTTCCTTCCATCTCCGGCACCACCGACTCCGCATTCTCTCCCGTCGCCACCACCAACCACCGGCACACGTATTCCGTCTCCTCCCCGTTTATCCCTACGCTTTTCACGCGCCAAAACCCCAACGTGGCGTCGTACTCGGCTCGCGAAACCGTCTCATTGAACCGTGGTTCAATATCAAACTTCCTAGCGTACGATTCCAAGTAACCCACGAATTGTTGCTTTGTAGGGTAAGTAGGGAAATCAGTAGGGAACCCCATGAGAGGAAGTTGGCAGAACTGTTTAGGCAAGTGAAGGCGTAGGCGGTCATAGGTCTTGAGTTGCCACAAAGATGCTATGCAGTTAGATCTCTCTAGCACTACACTCGGAACTCCTTTCTCTTTTAAGCAAGCCGCTGTGGCCAGACCCGAAGGCCCTGCGCCGACGATGAGTGGCCCCGGAACGCATATGCAACGCCGAGACGACAACGCGTTCATCTTCTCAATGAATATGGGATCGTGAGCTTGTTTTCCTTGGATTTCTCTCAGGCAATCCATGAACAGATCGCAATTTGAGACAAATCTTTTTATACCACCACTATGTATGCTTTTTGTTATATATATACGTAGCTACTACACAGCTAAATAGAAGTACAAAAAAAGGATGAAATAGAAAAGAAGTACTATCTAAAATGGCAAAACAAATGGTGTACGTTAGGTTTGAGATATTAGGCCTTGATTTAGTGATAAATTTGCTCTCTTGTAATTTATCTATAAAGAGAGATTGGGGTTTTGTGGGTTGATATAGCTTGCGTTGAAATGAGTTGTTTGAATCTCTCTGTACTTGTCGTATGAAGGGTTAAGAGCAGAAGATGAGCACAAGCTTCGAGGCTTAATCAGCACTCATTCAACCAAAGAAAGACAAAGGGAGAGAAGAATGAAAGAATAAAAGAGAGATGGTGATATAGAGGTATATAATAATAGTAATAATAATAATAAATCTCTCTATGTGTATATTTCTTTGGAGAATGTTCTGTGAATAATTTAACTCAATTTCGTCTACTCCTAACTATGTCCTCATTGGTGTCTACATTTTAAAATAGTGGGTTTAGGGTTTGGGTTTAAGGTTGAGGTTTAGGGGTAGGGTGTAAGGAATTAAGGGTAGGGTGTATTTTTTAGGGTTTAGGGTTTAGGGTTTATGATATAAAAATTAAGATTAAGGCTTAGAATTTAATTTTTAGGTGTTTTTTAGTAGGGGTCATACAAGGATGCATGGTTAGGTGCAGAAGATTTTTACTCCTCAAGTTCATATATAAGAGAGAGAAACAAAGTTTAACACATCCGTAACTAAAAAATAGTTCATATTCGAGTTTCGTGGTTCATCTTTCCAATAATCCAGTTATTAGAAATATATGCACATATATGTTTAATGTAAATTTTTTTTGCGAAACCCTAAATGAAATATGTTGTTAAAGTGTGATTAATGTAGCAAATTCTTGGTAGGATTCTCACAGGATTTTGAGTTTTGATTATGGTTGGCACTGATAGGATAGGACCAACTTGGGGGATGGTGGGTTTGTGAATTATAGCCAAGATGTCCTACGCATCCAATGGACAATGGTCTTCAATTTGGACTATTGCTAATTGCTATTTGCTATTAGGATATATATTTTTTGATTCCAGGGGCCGCTTCTGTCATCATGGGATATTAGATTAAAGGCAGTTGTTTGTTTCAAGTGTTGAGAACTTAAAAAAGCAATATTCCATGTGCATTTGGTTCAGTTTGATGCATGAGTTGCCTCCCATCAATATGTTCCCAGCTTGGTTTTTCGATGGATGGAAATCGTCTGCCCCTTAATTATGCCCCTATTGGTGCCTCCACTTTAAAACAATGAGTTTAGGGTTTATGGTTTAATGTTGGGCTTAGGGTTAGGGTGTAGAGAATTAGGGGAATGTGTATTTTTTAGAGTTTAGGGTTTAAGATATGAAAATTAGGTTTATAGCTTATAATTTAATTTTTAAGTGTTTTTTAGTAGGGGGCATATAAGGAGGCATGGTTAGGGGCATGAGATTTTTACTCGTTTTTTAATCTTGTTTTGCTTGACAGGACTAGAAGGCGATATTCATGTTTATGTGTTCCGAACTTGATTCGGAGTTTGAATTTAATAGAGGGAATTATGAAGTGGGAATTAATTCGGTTGTCGATGTGTGTTGGCAAATGGCAATGGTGGTGCTGGTGGCTGGTGGGGCGGTATTAATGAAGCTTGTGGCGGTCACGGTGGGGATGGATCTGTGGCCATTGCAGCATTGGTGACGGGGCCAACAAAGAATATTTGAAGTGCAATAAAGGCCCTACCAACCAATGCCCATGGATTCCTTGTTCATGTTGTTTTGCCCATCGGTACTTCACCAAGTTGGAGACTTCCCATATTAGCACTTTGCAGTTGATCCAGTGGAGATGACACTATTGGTAGTACATTCATTATTACCATATATCAAAGGATTTATTTATAATTTTTATAAATTACAATTATGAATGATGGTTAAATTTGTTTTAAATAATAATAAATGGAAATACAATCTGACTTTTTGGCGCATGTATCATATTTGATTGATGGCGAGTCAATCAAAATATTAATAAAATAATTTAAATTGATCAAAATATGTCAGAAAGTAAAGTTCGGTAAGTAAATTGATCGTTTACAAAGTTCAGTGACCAAAATAGATTAGAGAGAAAAGTTGAGCGGTAATTTAAGTATTTTACCTTAAAAAAATGTTGGAGTTCTTCTAAATAAACAATTCAAAGTTGTGCCATATTTCATTTTTGAATAAACTTATACCATATTCTTATCCATTATCTCTATCATTATCTTAGCATGGTAATGAAAAACAAGAGATCTATATATAAAAATAATAAATAGGGCACTGTTTTATGGATGAAAATTGTCTACCTCTAACTATGCTCCTATTAGTGCCTTCATTTTAAAATAGCAAGTTTAGGGCTTGAGGTTTAAGGTTGAGGTTTAGGGTTAGAGTGTATTTTTTAGGGTTTAGGATATGAAAATTAGGATTATGACTTAGAATTTAATTCTAGGTATTTTTTAATAAGAGTATATAAGAATGTACGGTTAGGGACAAAAGATTTTTACTCCTGCCATGCATGGACTGGATGGTAAAGTATGCATTTAGGCAAACAATAACATAAGATGATGAGTCGTGGCATGGAAATAGAGTTGAATTATGAAGAAAAGAAAGCAAAAATGATCAATCAATAAGATTGTATCAACGACCGACAATTTCATCTAGCAAACTTTGAGTCTTGTCAAACTTCCATTCCCGATCAACCATTGGTTTTTTTTTTATTCTTACTATATATATTTCATATAATTCACATGCAGGTTGTAACATTTAAAAAAAAACGATTAAAGAGTCTAGTTTGACTCGCCATCCAATCAAAATGAAACAGGTAAATAAATTCCAAGATCCCAGTCAATCTTTAATTACAGTTTGATCTCTCTCCTGTCCTCACTTAATTTGTCTCAGAACCAGTCACCCCTTTATCACGGCGTAATAAATGTGTAAATTACTCATTCTTCCCCCTATTTGCTAGCCAATTATTAATTTTATTTATACCCTATAAAAATACGAAATGACATAAAGAGAATGCATGCATATTTATTAATTTTGTCGGAAAAATATTTGATATATCATTTATTTAAATATTAATTTTGCTCGTTTCTCTAGCATAAAAGAATCTTTAAGATCGTTTTAAAATACAAAGACCAAAATATATTCTACGTTACAGTAGAAAATTTTTTAGAAAACTTTTACAGGAAAATTAAAAAGGCAAAAAATTCTTTTGGAATAATAAAGTACAAATGCTGATTAGGATCTCATTTCACTTCTGATATATATATTTATTTGTTTGTTTATTTTGATTATTTGAGCATACTTTAGCTAAACACATTATTTTGTTGGACAACATTATGGAAGGCCAATGGAACTTGGAAATCTAAAATACTACTAAATGGTTGCAATGCACCCATGCGCTTTTTCTTCTTAATACGCATTTCCTTTAATTATAAATGTTTTATTTTCACCATTTTATTATTTTTTCGATCAACTGTTTTTCTTTACATTTATTATGTTATTTATTAGTCCATGGCATATTTCTTATAAAAAAACGGTGTACACTTGGAAAAAAATTGAATTGTTGGTTATATTTTGATTATAGTTTTAACTTGTTTTATTTTGAATTTTAATATTTATTAGACATTTTATAATGGGTTTTATTTTGATGCACAAGCTGTGTAAAATTTTTTTACACAACCCTTTTATAAAATTTAAAATTTAAATCACAAACCCTAGCAACCTAAAACCTAAACCCTAAGCCCTAAACCCTAAACTCTAAATTCTAACCATAAATCTTAAATTATATACCCTACATACTAAACCCCTAAACCCTAACTTAAAATCTTAAACCCTAAACCCTAAAATTAAAGGGCTTGTGTAAACTAAAGTTTACACAAGCTTGTGCATCAAAGTATTTTACTTTTATAATTATGATTTAGAAAGTAATTATGTTAGTAGATTAATAAGAACATAGTAGTTTATGTAAAGATAATTTATTTGTTGTTGAATTTTTTTAGTTGAAGTTTGAGTTGTTATTTTAATTTGTTTTATATTGGATCGTAAGATTTGTAGTTCGTAGTTCAACTCTAAATTCGAACATTGAATTTTGTAAACAGTATAACCAAATTTGATAGCAAATCATAAAAACAATAACTCGTTAAAGAATGTTTTCTATTCTTAAAACAATATTCAGATGGTAAAATAAATCATTTTGATTATGAGAATCCGAGTTGACTCACCATTTCAAGAGTATAACAACCTTCAACATTTCCAGCATCGGCGCAAGTCTTCAAGAACCGATAAACCCTAAACCTTAAACTTAAACATTAAATTACAAATTCTAAACATGAAATCATAAACTTTATATCTTTAAGCCTAAATTTAATGTTTAAATTTAAGATTTAGTGTTTAGAATTTATTCCCCCATGGTTTAGTGTTTAGTGTTTTATATATGGTCTATGATTTAAGGTTTGTAGTTTATGGTTTATGGTTTTTTTATTTTTTTAAATTGACTAAGGTTGATATTTGATCCAATTAATTTTTTTAAAATATTATATATATGAAAACTAATTTAATTAATATTTTATTTTAAGTAATTTATAATTATATATTTAAATAATTTTTAATCTCTATAGTGATTTTTTAACTTTGCAGGTTAGATTAAGATTTAGACTACTATTTTCTATTGTTTAGAGAATTACCTAACACACTTTCAAATGGTTTTAAACTCCACTAAATCGGAAGCTTCATTTCCATCTATATACATAGCAACAACATCAAGTAATTTTTAATCTAACTTACATACATTTCTAAACAATCCCTACTTCACCACTATCCTTCTATGGTGAAATGTGAAATGATTTTACGGGATCTAATATTTTCTGTATTAGTCAACGAAATTAATTATAATACGAATGCCGGTTGGTCCATTAATAAAAAAAAGTGGAGGTTTCATCATAATTTGGGGGGCATTAGATATTGTGCTACTAGATAAAGGTAAGATTAAGCAACCCCCGTATCCTTCCATTATAACTTCCTATTTTCCTCTTTCAATGATTTTATCATCTCGGGATTTATTTTAATGAGCAACAAGATTAAAATCAATGATGATGATAAGATTATAACCACGGACGAACACACAATTTATGTTAGAGTGAAAACTTATAAAATTTTAGAGGAAGACGGAAATTGATTTTCAACAGAATATGCATAATAATTTCTAAAAAAAATTAAATTAAATATGAATTTAAAATTTTTAGGGACAACCTCCCCTTAGTTCATCCCTGATTTTAATTAATCGTGGAATATGAAATATCCTCAAAGCTATGCATTAGTTAGTGCTTTCTTGAACAGCACTTTAATCTGTTTTTTTTTTCTCTCTTTTCCTTTTCTTGGCCGTTGCTACATCAAATTAATATGATACTATGAAGGCAATAATGCCCATAATTATTTATATATAGAAAATAGTAATTCGCGTGCTCATATATAAATATATAACTAATTATGTACTTCAACTTGTAGAAGTAAAATTATAATTATTGTAGTTGATAATCTTTGATATGTGCATTCATTAGACAGAAGAAAGCAAAATTATATAATCTTCTAAAATCATCATTAGAGATTTAGAGTTTTAATATTATAGAGATTTTCCCCCACAATCAAATTTTAAATGAAATGACATTTGAAACATTGTTAGTTAACCAACAAAAATAATATATTATGTATACAAGTTAAGTTTCTGTTTTAATTAATTTAATAAAGAAAAGGCAATGTCTAGCGTGATTAAGAACAGTAAAATGCTCTCAAAGTTTGGATTTAAACTATTATCGCTTCTTCAGAATCTTATATATTATATATAAACAAAACAATAAAGACAAGTGGAGATATATTAACCCAAACTTTACCCATTGAAAATTAAAAGGAATGGACTTTGCAAAAATAAAATAAAATAAAATAAAGGGAATGGTACCAATTGCTTCAATATAAAATAGAATATTGATGTATTCTAATTAAAATAGAATAGTTTCATTAATCAATAATTATTTGAAAGGCTATTATAAGCTATCAGAAAAGGCCCATTGATTAATTATTATGATTTATTTAGCCGAAGTGTGCCTTTAATTTGCCTACATGAAAAAAAAAGTTATTGTATATTTGTATGGGATTGTTCTTGGTCCCCCTATGATTGCAAATCTCTCACTGTTTAATACGTATAAGTTCAAGTATGAGCTTTTTAAGATTTTTTTTCATCCCGGTTTTTTAGGACTTTGTCTTGATTAATTTGGACCGATTCGTGTCGTACATCTGATTTTAGTGGGTGAGTCTTCTAGATTTTTTACATACACAAAATCTCAAATTCGAGGTATATTTAAGCGATATCAAGCTACTTACCACTTAAAACAATTCGACGATTTTTTAGCTTTTTTTAAATAAAAACACAATAAAATAGTTTTGGGTTACATCAAAAATCATTCGCCACAATTTGATGTATCTATTTTGATAAAGACGTGTTGATGCAATAAGAGAATAAGCTAAGGGAATGGAACAAAAGCGAAGCCATTGATTTAATTTGGGGGAGAAAAATCTCAAATTCTTGTTAGAGCAACTTAACATATATGTGACAGAATCTTTTTGTTTTTAATTATTTTTTTACCCAAAGAGGCCACGAATCTGCTTATGTTTTAAATCACTTACAAAGCTTGATTAGACAGTCGTGGGGACTTGTCTTCTTTTCCCCCATGATTTAAAGTGCATTTTTTTTCCAACAATCAATTTGCAGGTCCGAAAGAATGTATATTTTATTAAATAATAGTTGGAGGATAATATAACTACAATAGCAATGATCTTGGGAATTAAGCATATTTAAGTCTTTTATATATAATATATATATATATATATATTATTTTCTTCATTTAATGATGGAATTCTAATAATTAATCTCAACTCGGGGTATAATTCAGAATTATCTCCTTAAAAATTCCATGTTATTCTTTTTCAATTTGCAAGAGTATTATATATTGTAATTGCATATGTGATACAATAGCCTAATTGAAGATTAAAAATGACAAGTTTTGAAAATTGTCTCAACAGCCTAAAATGGTATATTTTTGATAATATTTTATGTTATATTTCGTAGTTTTTCGACAAGTCTCGAAACTTGTCAAAAAAACAACAATCTAAATTACTATAAGAAATATAATGGTATTGTTTGGCAATTAGCGGATAGCTGATAGCGGATAGCGGATTACATTAGCTGATAGTTGATAGCTGATTGTATTAGCTGATTTGACTAGCGAATTGTATTAGCTGATTGTATAAAAGTGTTTGGTAAAATTAACTGATAGCTGATAGCTGTTAGATTATTTAAACAAGCAAAATGACATATAAGGACATGATTATATTCAATACTTGTTTGAATAGTTTATTAAAATTAACTGATAGCTGATAGTTGTTAGATTATTTAAACAAGCAAAATGACATATAAGGACATGATTATATTCAATACTTGTTTGAATAGTTTATTAGTTATCAATATTTTGTATCTAATTAATATTAATTAGATCTATAAAATTATTTTTAGTATAACTTTTCTAAACATATTCGAATGGTTTATATATTAATTTATTATTTATATAATTATTTTAATATAATTTAATTAATTAATAAATTTAAATACATATGTAACCCCCTTGTCCCGGTCTGGCCGGAAGATCGGTCCGAGTGGGTCACACGGGGAAAACCGAAGCAAAACCCGTTAAGGTTCCCCCTCGGTTAGCAACCCTATTTTTTTCATTAATTAATCTTGTCTAAATGCCTTATTAAGCCCTATGTGAAACACGACAGCGGAAACACAAACACCGTAGCAACGGCCAACCAAAACAGCACATTAAAACAACACATTTTCCCCTTTTAAACAGGTCGTATCGATACGCCTTCAGAGGGTATCGATACGCCTTGACCAAGGTCAACACCCTATGGTCAACATAAGAAGACCGTATCGATACTGCCCTCGAGCGTATCGATACGCCCTTCTCGGTCAACACCACTTGGTCAACTAGGTTGAACCGTATCGATACGCTTGGACACCGTATCGATACGCCATACACTCCACAACTCCCCAAGATTCCAGAGAGTTGGGACCGTATCGATACACCCCATGTATCAATACGCCCAGCCAAATTTGTGTTCTCTGAGCAAGGCCGTATCGATACAGCCCTTAGGCGTATCGATACGCCCTGCACTGTAAAACCACAAATGTTAGCTAAACGACCTCAAACACGACTCTAGATGCAATTTTCGACTCACCTAAGCATATACAAACATGTAAGCACACATAATTAAGCCAAGGGAGTCACTCAAACATGGATTAATGCATTCATACATGACATTCTAGTTAAAGAGCAATTCATGCAATATTGGCATGCACAAGAACACAAAGGACCTTAAAAGGGACAAGACATCTTGAAAGGCTTGCACACATACACAAGACAACCTAAACATTCTAAAACATACCATCACACATTGAAACATTCAACATAGGAACACATTCATACAAAAGTAAGATATTAAGAGTCTAAACATGCTCCTAACAACCAACAACAACCACAAGGCATTACACGTCCCATTGCTTAAACTATTACACGTTTAACATTGAAATCCATACTTGATGAAATCAAGCCAAAACCACACTTGGAGGCCCTCCGCTTGCCCGAGCAACCCACGAACTAAGAATCTGCAATGTTGAACAAAGAGAGCGTAAGCAATGATGCTTAGTGAGGGTAAGCTCTAAAAACAAACCTCAACATTGCAGGGTCCGAGCACGATCTAGCCAAGGTAACCACAATCATACCAAGGGTCCACAAGATAAAATGCATGAACAACATATCACATATATGCCATAACCATGAGCTCAACACTACCATACATGTAATCACATTTAAACATCCAAGCAGCTCATATATCTCAACACATTGATACACATATCAATCAACATTGGCACCTAGTTAAGACTCAAATACACGGATAACCGTTGGACTCACATCCAACAACACAACCATTACATGACGGTGGGATTACACTCATCACCGGTCTCGCGGAGGGGATTCCACTCATCCTCACGCCCCGTCGATGGGATTCCACTCATCACCGACTATATTTAAATACCATTTCCGGGCGTACCCGTACTCCTCCTTGGTGACTCAACGCCACCAAGACCACGCGCGACTTTTGACTCATGTGTACACACTAACATCCTAATGATCGATCATTTGTATTTAAGTTTACTAGTGCCAATATTTTACTCGTTCCACATTACTCATTTCAATCATTTCCGTGTTTAGCACGTACTCACCATGAACACAATCATGAACCAACACCATGCATGCATTAAGCAATACAAATCATGTCTCATCTCACATGCATAACACAATGTATATAAGCATTCATATCACAACACATACGAGGCATATACATTCATACATTCAAGTTCATCCAAGGGCTCTAGATCAAGCTTAGGATTAGGCTACCACCCTAATCCTAGCTCTAGGTGGGTCTACCAAGCCCAACCTAGTCCATATACTCGAACCAACCAATTTAAAATCGTTTAAAACAATTAACCACTCACCTAACTCCCGAGCTCAAGACCAAGCAAGCAATTGTCTTCAATTTCCCGGATTCACTTCCGATGCTTCACCGATGCCCAAACTTGACTCTAATCAATCCCAAACACAAACAAAACATCCACAATCAATATCTTGTCATCGAAATTAACCCGGATTACCATTTCCAAGCATTCAACACCCAAAATTAGACCAAAAACAGGATTTTCGAGCAGCCCACTTGACCCACTGAAAACTCTCATTTCAAGCACCCAAACAATCATCAATTGCACCCAAAATGATCCTCATATGTCATACTACCTACAGCCCCCAAAACCCAACATCAAACAGCCCCAAAACATACTTTAAAACCCTCCAAAAACCCCCTTGAAACACAATTCCGAAAATTGCCCCAAATCATTTGAAATTTATATATGTTATACCATTTGGTCTCTATATACTATAACTAAGCATATTAAATCAGATTACTCCACTTAACTACATAAAGTTCTCATTTTTTATTCAAAACCTCCATTTCTAAAAAACTCCATGAAAATGAAAAAAGAAGAGTACTTTCATGAAGGGGAGGATGAGGGGAAGTCGAAAATGCTATTACCTTTCAAAACGGAGTTGAAACGAAGAAGGGAGGTGATGGAACAGTGGATTTGGGTAGAGAGCTTAGGTTCCCGTTGGTGAAGAAGGGAATGAATAGTGGATGATGGGTTTTTGTTGTTGTTTTCTTTTAGTTTAAAAGCCAAATGACTCTTTTGCCCTTAATGAAATGAAACATTCACAAAGACATAAAACCCATGGCTATTTGGGGTTTAATTTCAAAGTATAGTCTAACTTCAAATTAATTAATTTGAAAACCAAACCCGAACCATTATTTAATTCATAAAACCGAACCCGATTTATATTAAAATATTATTTTCACCTAACCCCTAAACCCGGGTGTTACAACATATATAAATATGTGATAATAAAAAGAAAAAAAAAAGTAAATAGGATTAGCTTATAAATAGGGTGAGAAAATATTTAATTTAGGTTATTTTGAGATTTTTGGTAACTGGTAAGGGTAAAAGAGTCTTTACAACTCTAATGTCAAACCTCTAATCTCAAAAAGCTATTATTATGAGTTTTTTCAAAATTAGAGGTTTCACCCCAATACGTTCTTTCAACCCGCTGTTCACCAAACAACAATATTAGCGGATTTGACTTGTCAAACCTCTAATTTTTGCCCAAACCTCTCTTTACCAAACATGACCAATATTTTAGGTTGTTTGGACAAATTTTAAAACTTACCATATTTTAAGCGTAAATTAATTGTCGTATCGTAGACTCAACCGTGATGGTAGTTCATAAACCTAATTTTTGCTAATTTTTCTTTCTCGTCCTCTTGGGAACTGTTTCAATATTTTTTTTTACAAAAAAACTAAGAAAAACTTCAAATAAATTAAATATTTGGAATATCTTAATTGTGTGAAATTGTCAATAATAAGGTAGATATGTGAGATGAGTTTCGAATGGAGAAAGTGTGGTTCTAGCATAAATGACCAAGGAATGATGTTCTAGAAATAGAAATACCTGAAGGAAAAAAAAACAAAACAAAATCCATTGGTTATTTAGTGTGATAACATGATTCATGAGTTTGCTTTAATCATTTTCTTCCCAATAATAAGAGTTCTACTGCTCTCTAATCATTATTACTATCCAATAAAGAAAATGACACCTTAAAACCGCCCCACCTATGCTGCTCCAACAACAATAATGGCTTTGTTATCACCAAAGTGCAGTGCTAAATCAAAACCAAGGAAAGAACGAGATGTTCTAATGAGTGGATGACGCAAATCCCCACCGAAGCAAATGGGGATGAAACAAGCAGGGTCTTCACTCTTCATTATGGATTGACAGAGGAGGCGATCGCCCCTGAAAGTTTACAATTAGTATATGATGTAAATTTATTATTACCCCTACAATTTTATAGGTTCATTCTTAACTTAAAATTTTAGGTCTGTTTTTAAACTTCATGAAACACTTAGAAGTAATTATTTTTAAAAAAATAATATACAAGAGAAGATAAATTAGTGGGAAAAAGATAGGGTCTTTTCATATGCACATGAGTTTGCTTACATGTAGATATGATGTGCCCATAGCCCACCACTATCCCGACACACGAATCGGTTCAATATATAGTTTTATGTTAGATGCAGAACTAAGCAATATGTAAGAATTAAAACAAGCAACCTATAAAATAGGAGGGTCAAATTATATGAACTCAACAAGTTCTGTTTCGATTCGATCGTATAGGATCATATTTTTTTATTATAAAAAATGATTTGAGTTTGGAAAAAAAATCGAATCAGATGAATATCAAGTCAAATTCAAATGAAGATTTTTAGTTTTCGAGTAGTATGCAGATGGGACAAAAATCCGACTCCCACCCTTACCATTAGGGGTGGGCATTGTCGGGTACCCGAAAAATTGGGTAGGGTACTTCATTGCTCGGCCCGTGTCCCGACCCATCACATCTGGGTACCCAAGACTCGGGTACCCATAAAACCCGGTTCATTTTTTTTAATTCTAAAATTTTAAAAAAATAACATGTTAAACATAAAAATATTTTTTTTAATTAACCTTAAAACTTAAAAGTATATAATACAAACAGAAAGAATTTAAGGATTTAAAGTTAATTTTAGAGTAAAAATATTAAGAAACTTAAAATAAAAATATAATTTAAAATAATATATATATATATTAAAATTTGTCGGGTCGGGTATCCGGTAAGGGAAAACTTCCGGCCCGTGTCCCGAAAAAAAAATACCGGGTCAGGTACTCGGCCCGGCCGAATAATTTTTTTAATAAAATTACCCGCCTAATTTACTTCGGGTCGTCGAATAATTTTGTCGGGTCAACCGGGTCGGGTAATTATACCCACCCCTACCTACCATCCCTACCTATAAAGCTACAACTTTTGACACATTGAATTATACTAAATATCTTATAACACAATTTCCTCTACTTTCTAAATGTGTTTCTTTTCCTTTTTCCAAACTAGTGTTGAAAGTATAAACCTCTTTGGGTTTATAAGATTGAAGCCCAACCTGAGTTCCATGAGAACGGATTTAGGTAGCATTGGATAGTTAGTTTGGGCCTGGACTTGTAAACTGAAGGTGAGGGAGTGGGACTAGAAAAATACAGTGTCCAAAAATGACTTCTAGAATCCAAGCTTTAACTCTAACCTATAACTTCTAACCCCCGGTGTTAACAAGTGTATGGTTTAATAGTGCAAGGCGGTGCACGGTTTTTCATTAATGGAAGAATATTATATACTAATTTTTAGAAGGTTCTTTTACATTATTTCAATATTTTGTTAGGTGTTAAATATTTCCAACAATTTCTAAGCAATCAATTTTCCGGCAACTCATAACTGCATCCTAATAAATTTAGCTTCAAATTTTGGAGATGATTAATTCTAGTCAAGTCCAAAAGTGACGGAGCCGAATGTACGGTCGGCCGTAGGAGGGATCATGGCCCAAATTCTATTATTTTGATCGATATTACATAAAATTTAGGTGAAGGCAATGCTCTTGAAGGATCTTGAACTCGGGACCTAAGGGGAAGGGAGTGGAGCAGGTGAGCGTGCTCTGACCACCAGGCCATCATCGCATGCTCCTAATAATATCTTTCTTGAATAAAATAATATTTTATATATTTCACTTAAATTGTCGCTCACAATCTTTTAACTTTATTTTTGTATTATTTAACATTTATTGATAAAATTTTAAAACTTTCAATCAAATAATTTTTAAATATATTTTTATAAAACTTGTTTTTTAACAATGACAACTGGATTTTATTAATAACCGTGAAAAATATCTCAAATACAAAGCATTCAAAATAGAGAATAATGAGATCTAGTACACCAAAATCTCAAACAAACCCAAAGATGCAAAGAAAATAAATACTTTCGAACCAAATTATCAGACAGATTGTTTCGCTACCCATGTTTGATTACATCGGCAAACAATCATCAACCGAGAGGGGATCTATCTTTCTATGAACACTGACAGAATCAAAATCAGAAACTAGCACCGCGAAGATCTCTGTAAGAGCACCAAACAAACGCTAAGATATGCTGAAATCATGCTAAAATGACAGATGAATCGAACCACAAAAATAAAGAAAAAATATGCCATAAAGACAAAGAAAACACGTGCCTAGGGGTGATAATGAGCCTGACCGGCTCGCGAGCTACTCGGGCTCGGCTCGGTCAAAGCTCGGTCAAAGCTCGGCTCGAGTGAGCTCGACTCGGGCTCGGGCTCGGCTCGAAACCTTAACAAGCCGAGCCGAGCCTACCCAAGCTCGGCTCGAAAAGCTCGTGAACAGGCTCGGAATCTACATATGCACTAAAATAAATTATGTGTTTGTATTTTCTTTCATTAGTTTATTGTTGTTTGATTTTGTATTTTCTTTAATTATGTGTTTGTATTATAAGAATATTTATTGATTATTTGGATTAATCTAATTTTTTGCACTTTTTCCCCTTTATGGTCATTGAATTCCGTTTTAGTGTTGGTTATGAAAGGATTTCTTAACGAATATTTTATATAAAAAAACTATAGCAAAAATTTTCATTTCGAGCCGAGCCGAGCCTGACGAGTTTCGAGCCCGAGCCCAATAAAATTGTTTTCGAGCCGAGCTCGAGCCTAAAATTCCGAGCTCGGCGAGCCTCGAGCCCGAGCCGAGCCCAAATACACTGTTTCCGAGCCGAGCCGAGCCTGGCCAGGCTCGGGCTCAGCTCGGCTCGTTATCACCCCTACACGTGCCGCAAGGACATAAATTATTATTGAAAATATAAAAACAAAAATATAAAACACATAAAAATAATGAACCCAATGATCGTCAACCAATAGTAAAACTGGTTGTTGATCATCGGCCAACAAGCAAAAATGGAAGAGGCGGCTGAGCAAAGAAAAATAAAAACCTAGGGCAAAGATCAATTTTGTCATAAAACTTATTTATTTTTTAAAAAATCAACAAGTCAAAATTAAAAAGAAAAGAGATAAAAATAAACTCAGCTGTAACATTTTAATTGTGATAAAGGGAGTAATAACATATCTCCCAACAAAATGCTCACCTCATATACGGGTGGAGCCAATTATTAAATTCGAGTCTCAATTGCGACTCAATTTACATTCTATGTTGTAGACCGTCCTTGTTGAATGTCCAAAAATGCTAAATATAGAAATATGTGAAAAGAACGCATACTAAACCCTCATAAATTGGGTAGTTGTTCGTTTAATAGATCTCACAAAAGTCCACAGAAATTAAAACAGATTCTTGTCGAAGCAGTTGTTGCCATCGAGGGCCATAACCAAGTGACGAATGGCCCAATCAATTATGTTAGCAAACATGCATGTACCTCATCCACCCAAGCCCATATGACACATAGCTGCATTTAAGTTGAACCAGTGGCAGTTGGAGACATTATTGGTTGACAATAAACTGTTGGGAGTGTTACTTGTTGTCTTGTCCTAAGGCTCCTACTTCACTTCCCATTATAAATGTGGAGCATTCTTGCTCTACTTTCCATTCCCATTCATGCAACACTAACTTTCAGATTGTTCTTTCGATTAGTGTTATTTACTCGGATCTCGATGAAGGTTCTCTCGCCTGTTCTTGCTTTCCTAGCAGTGAGTTTCTCGAGTTCATGTGATTGCTTGTTGTTGAGTGTAGAGAACTAATGACTGTGTCCTTTTACCTCAACTTTTGTTGTTTCTTGTTTGTTTTTGCAGCTTGGTGTGGTGGCACTGGCAAGCCATGCTGCTCTCTTACCCGAGCAATATTGGAACAATAAGCTGCCAAATACTCCAATGCCAAAGGTTGTCCAAGAATTGCTTCATCCTGGTGAGTGTTGATTGTTCTGTTTAGCAATTTGTTCTAAAAAACATAAGAATAGGACATGAGCAAATAGTGTTAACTGATATGCATTGATTTTGGTGTATTTGTAATTGTAGAACTGTTGGGGGAGAAAAGTACCTATGTGAATGTAGGTGGTGGTGGAGTAAACGTCAATACAGGAAAAGGGAAGCCCGGGGGTACCGCTGTCAACGTCGGAAAGGGCGGAGTGCATGTGAACACCGGGAAAGGAAAGCCGGGAGGCGGCACTCATGTGAACGTTGGAGGTAAAGGTGGAGGAGTATCTGTGAACACCGGGCACAAGGGAAAACCGGTGAATGTTAATGTTTCGCCGTTTAATTACCGTTATGCAGCCACTGAGACTCAAATCCATGATGATCCGAATGTGGCTCTTTTCTTTCTGGAAAAGGATTTGCACCCCGGGGCAACAATGACCCTACATTTTACCGAAACTACAGAGAAATCAACTTTCTTACCTTATCAAGTATCCCGAACAATACCGTTCTCATCTGACAAGTTACCAGAAATCTTCACCAAATTTTCAGTAAAACCTGGATCAGACAAGGCTGAGACGATGAAGAACACGATCGAGGAGTGCGAACAGCCATCGATTCAAGGAGAGGAAAAATATTGTGCAACATCACTTGAATCGATGATCGACTTTACCACATCCAAGCTAGGGAAAATTGATCAGGCAGTCTCTACAGAAGTGGAAAAGCAAACCCCAATACAGAAGTACACGGTAGCTACTAGAGTAGAGAGGATTGGAGGCGACAAAATTGTAGTGTGCCACAAGCAGAAGTATGCATATGCTGTTTTCTATTGCCATAAATCAGAAACAACAAGGGCTTACAGGGTTCCTTTGGAGGGTGCTGACGGGACAAAAGCCAAAGCAGTAGCGGTGTGCCACACGGATACATCGGCATGGAATCCGAAGCATTTGGCTTTTCAGGTCCTTAAGGTTGAGCCAGGAACCGTGCCTATATGTCATTTCCTTCCTCAGGATCACATTGTTTGGGTCCCTAAGTAAAATCCTGGAGAATAGACTCAATATAGCATGCATTAAAACATCTTAAAACAATATCCAGTTTGTTATATAATAATGATACCTCAAGGCTCAAACCCCACGAGTTTAGTTATGTAGAATTTATCCACGGGTATCGTTCCTTGTATTTGTATCACAATGGTTTGGTGGTAAATCTATTAGAACAATATATTTCTCCCCGCATCTAGTTACATTTCTTATTAGATACACAGGGGAACGGAGTTAGAAATCAAATCAAAGGAACAACATATAATTAATAATAAAAAGTGGGACAAAGTTCAAATGAATTAAATTTAGAATCCAAATAGATACTGAATTATAAACTCTTTTTTTATACGTGTGTCTAAAAATCGATAACTCTACCGTCAAAATTCCTTCAATCCTATTCGCTATTTACTTTGATCAATCTCTTTGATCGGTGGTCGGCAATTAATTTTAATATTAGTTGTCGACTACCAAATCTATTTGTTTTCTTGTTTTTTTTTATTTTAATAAGAATTTCTTTCTCTGTCGTTGTGACACGTTTTTTCTCTGTCCTTTTGACATGTCTTTGTTTTTGTTTTGCGGTTTAGTTCATATGTCTTTGTGGCATGTTTCAGCATACCCTAGCGATCGATTGTTATTCGCACAGAGATTCAATCGCCACTAGTTTCTAATTTATGTTTTTGACGGTGGTCACTAGGAAAGTTATACCCTCACTCGTTTGATGGTTGTTTGCCGATGAAATCAGTCCTAGATAGCGATACTTTTTGCTTGACAGTTTGAATCGCGCATCACTCCTTCTTTCTTTATGTGTCTCATTTGGACAGAGACAAGGAGATTCAGGAGGCTGCTAAATTTTGTTGGTATGTTTATTTTTATTTTTCTTTATTTTTGGGTTGTAAAAATTTTTTGGGTTATTTAATCTAAATATTCTTTTTTTGATGCATTGTAATTGAGTTTTTCTATGGATTTAATAAAAAGTTAGTTGCTTTTATAAAATAAAAAACGAGAACTTTTAGTGCATAAAGATCAAATGTTTTTTGTTTGACAAAGTCTAACTACTTCTACCTAGAAGGGGGAGAGGAGACTCTAGGAGAAGAAAATGCTCCTAATGAGTCTTGAACTCGAGACCTATGAACCCAACCAGCCATCTACATTTACTCTAAATATCAAATGTTTTTGAAGTGTTCAACTTCAAACCTAGTATTTTAATGCATCAATCAATCCATTTTACAATTTGAAGTTGAATCTTTTAAATTAGGAATTAATTAAATTAGGTGTAACTTTATTGAAATTGTTTTTCTTTTATAGAAGGCAAGTATATTTTTTTTGAGATTTAGGAATGATTTTTCATTCCAATTTGTAAATTGACATTTGTAATAAATCATGCCTTAAAACATTAAAATGTGTTATAGTGATAAAAAAATCAATTTATGTCTATTAAAATGATTTAGAAAATTACTACAAGTGTGAAAAGTGTACAAGAATGTAGGAAATATAATAGTATACAAAATATTATTATAAATGTAATGGAAATTTAACTAAAAAATTAAAATTTGTTTTTATCTTAGAGAAAAATTTATATTAGACAGTACTTATCCAATAATTTTCAAATCGACTTTATTTTATATGAATTCAGAATTCCCAATTTTCATATTAAATCTTTTTTAATTGGCTTCATCGGATCTAGGTAAAACAACTGGGAGTGAAAATAACTTTTATTTAAAGGCATGTATTCCAAACATATATGGATTGCATAATGATTCTATATGCAAAATTAGTGGTAATTAATCTAAACGTATACATTAACATCTACGTGTAACGGTTCTATTTGCTTATTTAGTATTTTAGTTATAGAAAACAAAACTAGACATATTTGGGAAATAATAAATATAATAAATTTAACTTAAAATTAAAAATATATTCATCAAAAAATTATTACTCACTAAAAGAATTAAATTAAAGAATTTTCTCGTAATATTTCATATTCTAATTCTCCTATATAAGAAGACGAGAAAAAAATAAAAGAAAAGGTTAGGAAAGAAATGACTGCCTGACGCCGAAGAGAGCCCAAGGAGAAACACGTCATACGAACACATATAAATTTGATTTATTATTATTGCAAAAAGATTACAAGAAGAGGAGGTTAAAGTAGGAGTTAACTCAAGCGGGACAAAGGCGGGATATCAAGGGTTAGGGTTTTAAAGAAGAAAAGATTATACAGGCAATCAGTCTTCACTCTCCGTCTCTTCTGAAAAAGTAAGACGATTCCTCGGCAATCTTTCTTTTTATTGTAGAATTTAGTAGCCATTACTCACGGCATTAGTTTATAAGAATCGATTTTAGGGTTCTTCCCGGCTTTTGGTTTCTCGAAATGTAGTTTCTTGAAAATATTTTACCGTAAGAAATTGTTTTCTTGGCGGTCGTTCAAAACTCTTTGATGTTTGATTTTCCTCGTAGGTTTTATCGATTAATAATTTTTGGGAAAAAATTCATCATGGGTACTTCTTTGTTATATTTTAACAAAATATGTCAATATAGAATTGGAATGCTCTATTTGTGTGTTGAATATTTCTGCCATTATCTTATATTTTCAGGTCTTGTTTTTCTGGTTAAGTGGAGATCTGCTGTGTGAGTATGGCAGAAGTCGGTGGAACAGAGGACCTTGAATTCAAGTGGGGTAAAAAGAAAGGAATTGGTGGGAGAAAGAAAGATGTTCAGTTTTATGAATCGTTTACTTATGATGGTGTTGATTATGCTCTTTACGATAATGTTTATCTTTATATGGAAGGGGAACCATTACCACATCTTGGGAAACTTATAAAAATATGGGAGACCGGTGATAAGTCGAAGAAAGTGAAGGTTTTATGGTTTTTTCGACCTGAGGAGATCTCAAATTATCTTGTAGATGAATTGGCACATCCGAATGAAATATTTTTAGCCTCTGGTGATGGAGTAGGCCTTGCCAACGTTAATCCATTGGTAATTTTGATTATATATATAAAAAAGAGTCAGTACTTGGATATTTCATTTTCTAGAAGCAACCGTCATAGTTTATATGTGTGCTGTGATTTCTACTCACTGTTTCTCGATTATCTGTTAGGCTATTTGGAAATTTCTTGCATGAAGTGGGTAGATAACAGTTGGACTGGAACGTGTCCTAGAGTTCTTATCTCATGTACTTTTGACACTGTAGTGGGCTACAAAGCGGAATAGATATGGTCTAAAACTCTTATAATCCTTGAAAATGGTTATTTATGTTCAATTCACTTTAGCCTTAAGGATTTTAAAGTTGTGAATTGAATTGTTTGCCAGTTTGTCTTAAGGAGGCATCTTGTTAGATGTGGTTTGGTTTTTAAGTTTTCCTGGCACTTCAGCATATATTATTAAAATTTATTTATTTTTTCAATTAGTATGATACTGTATTTTAAGTTTATACAATTGGACATCTCTTGTGTTTTTGAAAGTGTTAGGCATACATTCATGTACTTAGTTTCTAATTTTGTCAACATTAATTCAGGAAGCAATTGTTGGAAAATGCAATGTAATTTGCATTTCAAAGGATAGCAGAAATCCACAACCTTCAGACGGAGATATCCAAATGGCTGAATTTGTGTTTTACCGTACTTTTGATGTTGGGCTGCGTACTATCTCTGATAAGATAGATGAAAAAATTGCTGGAACTGAAGGTATTTATTTTCAAGTCATCTATTGCTCTATTTCATTGTTATTTTGATGCTGGTTGTATTAATTGTTGAAATTCCTGTTTCTATTTCTCTATTTGTTGCAGTTAAATTTATTTTTAACCTACCTGGTTCTCTGAAGCCTTCTTCTGTCCATAACTTTAGCGTGGATGATAAAAATGCTAGTGAAAAGGCTATAGGAACAAATGGAAGAGTGATTTTATCTAAGCTAAACACATCTGAGGATCAAATTCCTGAAGAAGATAGACAAGAGGAACAGAAACCTGTGGTTGCAGAGAATCTTGCTCCCAGTGAATTACAAGAGAATGGCTTTAACTACAAAACTGCTTCAAGTTTTAAAGTTGAAGAGAATTCAGATTTAAAAGTTTCATCAGTTAAACCTAATGTCTCCCAGAGAGAGAAGCTTGTCTCAGGTGTAGTTACAGAGTCTGGTGGACTGGCAAAAAGAAATGACAGACAGGAAAATACTTCTGGTGATAAGACAGGTTTTAGCCGTAATGTTAAGGAAAATGCAAACTCTTCCGCTGAGAAGATAGGTCATGTCAATCAAGTCAAATTTGATGAAAAATTAAAATCGGTTAAGGATACAAGTGAGTTGGATGAGAGGCCACATAAGAAAGCAAAGCTTGATAGTTCTGTGAAAGTCTCCAATGACAAGGAAAGCCTAAGACGCCCTACAGATCCTCGTGGGACAGCCAAAAACTCTTCCAATAAGCCGAAAATTGAAGATAAACTCACAAAACCTACAAACTGCAAAACTCCTGCAATGCCTCCAAATGATGGTAAAAGAACTGGTGACAAAGTTGTAGCAGTTACCCGTATGCCTGTTTCTGTAAGTGGTATTTTGGGTTGTCTTCTCTTCCAACATCATGCTTGCCTGTTTCTGCTTTCCCACCTATTGTGTGTTTTTATTATCCTGTTATCCTTGTTCTCTCTGATGTGAAAGTTACTTGTGAAGATTTACTACTTACAGTTATTGTTTATTCATGCTGACAGGATAGGAGCAGTTGGTTTGGTGAAATTGTAAGTACTCCTCTGCCACTTCTAAAGCGATTGCTTAAATTGTTTCACAGCCTATTTTTAATGTTATGTTTTCATAAATTAGTCTACAATATTTAAGCGGATCTTTAAACTGCCTCGTACATTGTTTCAGCCTTGGGAAGAAAGAATGCAGGATGCACATGAGCAAGGAAAACTTGTCCTGTTTCAAAATTTGGATCCAACTTACAGTTCAGCAGATGTGGAGGTAATTTCTATTATGAATAGAAAATTATGTTGTGTTTGTAGCATTTTGTATTTCCAAGCATAGATTTCTGTTTTCTCTCTCTTTTCCTCTCTTTACCTTTCTGCTTTGTACCGTTTTTCTTTGTTATGAAGAATATATGTTTCTATTTCAGGATATAGTTTGGACTGCCTTCAAGAAAACTTGCAGGGCAAAGGTGGTTCAGCAGACTGCATGTTCTAGCCCTCATTCTGGTATAAACATATTCTATATGAAACAGTTCTCCTTCCTGTGGAACTAAAAAAAGTAATGTGGATTATCTGAATTTGGAACAAAAAGTTGCCAAAATAATAGGAAATGTCAGCTGATACTCTGAATAGTTAAAGGTCCTGTTGTGGAACTCTGGTATTATTCTCATTTGGACATGATATCTAGTCAATATTTTGTGGTAGTCGAGAAAGGCTGGCCTGAGTGTTTTGGTAATGGCTATTGGTGTTTGCCTATGAGTGATTTTTGAAGTCATATCATGTCTGTTTAATATCATCTTTATGTCCTCTCACTGCTTCTGCTTCATGACATAGTTTATCTATATATATTTAAAATGTAAAACTAAAACAAGCCTTTTTATGTTACCTCAAATATAGCTTGCAGTGGATAAATTGAGCTTTTAAGGAAATTGATTTGGTCATGTTGTAGGTCAAGCTTTTACTATATTCGATACAAGGGAAGTAGCAGAGGAGGTTATTACAAAATTGGATAAGGGATGCTTGTTGCTACCGAATCAGAGGTATGTTGCAATCTTTTCCAATACGTGGTGCTATACATATGCTATTATAGTCCATATCCAGTTTCATGCTTCTTGGAACTAGCATGCCCTTTACCACCCAGATGATAGGTTTGGAAAGTTTTTCTTCACAACATGCGCATTTTCATTTTGTCTTGTTTTAGGTTTTCTGACCATATGATCTCATTTTCCTTAATGTCTTGACCTCATTGGCTCTTTCTTTTACCCCTCTTTTTATCATGTATTTTGCCCATTTCCACCTTATTGTTTGTCTGGGGATCTATGCTGGTCTATTTATTTTGAACTTGTCTTATTCATAGCCTTTAGATTAATCTGCAGCATGTGGACCTGGCCCTAAGAGCTGTTGTGATGCTATTTATTTTCTTTTATTTCTTGTCGTGTAGGCCGCTTGTTGCCAGCATCCCAAATCCCTGCTTCTCAAGGAAACAGTCAATGTTTGCAGGTCATCTCATTGTTGATAAACTCAAATCCCAACGGGAAATGGTACCTATTTCTTTTCTCTCTGTGTCTCAGTTTTATGTGTCTGTTTGGTGTTAGCATGTTTGCTTGGTTAATCACGCCCTATTCCACGTGGATGCAGTAAATCGGATTTTATGTTGTGGTTTCCTTTTTGTTTCTGTTAATTTGTTACTGAGTATTCCATTTTTCCCACAGAAAGAAGCGGTATCTACTTCACATTGTTCGCAACCCAACACTCTCGAATACGACATGGCCATGGAATGGTGCTTAATGGCAGAAACATCCAATGTGTTCTGGAAAAAACTATATGAGGTTTCGAATTTCTGCTATTCTTTTTATGTGTTTCTACCTTCTATTGCTTTGTGTTAACCATGTATTTTGGATTTTTTAGCAACAAGGGAAAGAGATAAAAAGAGTGAAGGGCAACTTTAAGTCCAAATGAGCACTGTTAATTTCGTCTTCCCCTAATTTTGGTAAGTACAAGCTGCTACCCTTCTGTTTTAAGCATAATACGTGTTGTGTTTATAAATGATATGGCTGCTAAGGTGCTCATTTTCTGTTCAGTATATTTCTTTGAATTAAAAGGATGCCATTTTTTTGAAGCAAATAACCAATGTGGAGTTTCTGATATGAAGGTATGGTCTGTACGACTATTCTGTTTCCCTACTTTTTGTCAGTTGGAAATTTGTACTCTTCGATGATACTGGTTTTGTTTCTTAAGTTTGTTAGTTTTTTCCCCTTTCGTGATCTTCTACTCTTCTGGAAAATACTTTGCAGGGGGAAACTTGATTGCAGCTGTGTGTTCCCATGCACACTTTAACCAGGTGGTGATAACTGATGGAATATGCAAAATGGAGGCCTGAGCTGAGAGTGTCAGGTAACCTGGCAAATTTTGGAAAGGGCAGTAATTATGGTTGTATATGCTTACTTTATCTATCATGGGCAATTTGTATAATCCATTCTGCGGTGCCCTCTTTTTTGTTTGAAGAGATCTTCCAGGCGGTTCTAGTTATGTTTCCTCATGCTGAACATCTCTTGGGCTGTTTTTGCAAATTACAACCAACTTCCGTGCTCAGATTTTCCCCCAAAATATAATCTTTACAGATTTCATAATCTCATTTGCTCTTATAACATCAAGTTGCCTGTAGATAATGATAGAAGAAGGAATCTTGTTTTTAATGCGTATACGTGCCTGCCACCGTCCAATATGCAGTTTTCGTCTGTCCTTCACTTCTCAGTAGAAAGATTGGAGATT
Organism: Hibiscus trionum; assembly: GCA_030270665.1. NCBI lineage: Eukaryota > Viridiplantae > Streptophyta > Magnoliopsida > Malvales > Malvaceae > Hibiscus > Hibiscus trionum. Next base: position 30,670,083 of record BSYR01000024.1, on the reverse strand, counting down.
ATACGTTAATTTAAATTGTAATAGGTCGTCTCTTTTTTTTTTTTTTTTGGTTCCGTTTCTTATTTATTTCTTCTGCTACATGAACTCCTCCATACACAATATTTTCTTTGATAAAAAAAGAGACGACCTATTCACATTGAATTTTTACTAATTAAGTAGAAAAAATCAAACTATTCGAAAAAATGTGGAATTTCATATAACTTTATCTTATTTTTTTAAAAATAATATATACATATAGTATAAAAATATATGTGAAGTAATATATACATATGATGCAACTCAAACATTTTTTTCACAGCACATTTCAACATCGCTTTTTTACACATAGTATAAAGACTTGAAACGTTATTTACATTTTAACACTGCTTTCAAGAAAATACTTGTAAAAAAACAACTCAAGGATGAGTCTCTCAAAATATGCTCATATTAGTTTTGTTTTGTTTTGTTTTGTTTGATGCTACTTATTTCATTCAATATATATGCTGCTTTAAACGGAGAATCTAAATTTAAAAAAATAAAAGAATTTAAAATCATTTAAAGTAAATTCCCCAAAGTAGGAATTATTCAAAAAATCTAAACTAAATTGATATTATCATAAAAACATATTAAGAATGCTAAATTAAATAAATAAATCCCAATATTAATATGAACAAAAAAATAAAACTATATTACTTGCTTGTTTAAAAGCTTTTAATATATACTATTTCGACCACGTGTTTTAAACCAGATATTAAATACAAATATAAAATATACAGAATAAACCACTTAAATAATATGTTATGCAAATGTACAGATAATATTAATAGGGATGGCAAACGGGTACAATTTTGTGGATTTCGCACTGCACCTGCCCTAATTGGGGCGGAGATAGGTATTAGTTTGGTGGGTAGTGGGCGGGTGTGGATGTAAAATGTTATACCCGTCGTGGGTAGTAGGTAGGTGGTGGATTTAAGATTTTACCAGCCCCGCACCCGCCCGCCCGCCCGCCCCGCATCGTATCCGCCATATAAATTTGGACCATTATGAATTTAAATGTAATTTTACAAACTATTAGTATGTAAGTAAATATTGTGAGCCAAATTTATATTGTTTAGATGTTATATCCATCATGTTGAATAGGTAAAAAAAACTCATCAAAGGCTCTCCTTATCCAAGGCAGACCACGTGGTTTTGTCTCTTTGCATGTTGAATAGTTTGTGAAATCACATCTAAATTTATAATGGTCCAAGTTTATATGACGGGTAGGATGCGGGGTGGGCGGGTGCGGGGCGGGTAAGATCTTAAATCCACCACCTACCCACTACCCACGACGGGTATAATATTTTACATCCACACCAGCCCACTACCCACCAAACTAATATCTATCTCCGCCCCAATTAGGCAGGTACAGTGCAAAATCCACAAAATTGTACCCGTTTGCCATCCCTATTAATATTATCTGTACATTTGCATAATATATTATTTAAGTGGTTTATTCTGTATATTTTATATTTGTATTTAATATCTGGTTTAAAACACGTGGTCGAAATAGTATATATTAAAAGCTTTTAAACAAGCAAGTAATATAGTTTTATTTTTTTGTTCATATTAATATTGGGATTTATTTATTTAATTTAGCATTCTTAATATGTTTTTATGATAATATCAATTTAGTTTAGATTTTTTGAATAATTCCTACTTTGGGGAATTTACTTTAAATGATTTTAAATTCTTTTATTTTTTTAAATTTAGATTCTCCGTTTAAAGCAGCATATATATTGAATGAAATAAGTAGCATCAAACAAAACAAAACAAAACAAAACTAATATGAGCATATTTTGAGAGACTCATCCTTGAGTTGTTTTTTTACAAGTATTTTCTTGAAAGCAGTGTTAAAATGTAAATAACGTTTCAAGTCTTTATACTATGTGTAAAAAAGCGATGTTGAAATGTGCTGTGAAAAAAATGTTTGAGTTGCATCATATGTATATATTACTTCACATATATTTTTATACTATATGTATATATTATTTTTAAAAAAATAAGATAAAGTTATATGAAATTCCACATTTTTTCGAATAGTTTGATTTTTTCTACTTAATTAGTAAAAATTCAATGTGAATAGGTCGTCTCTTTTTTTATCAAAGAAAATATTGTGTATGGAGGAGTTCATGTAGCAGAAGAAATAAATAAGAAACGGAACCAAAAAAAAAAAAAAAAAGAGACGACCTATTACAATTTAAATTAACGTATAATCTCCAATCTTTCTACTGAGAAGTGAAGGACAGACGAAAACTGCATATTGGACGGTGGCAGGCACGTATACGCATTAAAAACAAGATTCCTTCTTCTATCATTATCTACAGGCAACTTGATGTTATAAGAGCAAATGAGATTATGAAATCTGTAAAGATTATATTTTGGGGGAAAATCTGAGCACGGAAGTTGGTTGTAATTTGCAAAAACAGCCCAAGAGATGTTCAGCATGAGGAAACATAACTAGAACCGCCTGGAAGATCTCTTCAAACAAAAAAGAGGGCACCGCAGAATGGATTATACAAATTGCCCATGATAGATAAAGTAAGCATATACAACCATAATTACTGCCCTTTCCAAAATTTGCCAGGTTACCTGACACTCTCAGCTCAGGCCTCCATTTTGCATATTCCATCAGTTATCACCACCTGGTTAAAGTGTGCATGGGAACACACAGCTGCAATCAAGTTTCCCCCTGCAAAGTATTTTCCAGAAGAGTAGAAGATCACGAAAGGGGAAAAAACTAACAAACTTAAGAAACAAAACCAGTATCATCGAAGAGTACAAATTTCCAACTGACAAAAAGTAGGGAAACAGAATAGTCGTACAGACCATACCTTCATATCAGAAACTCCACATTGGTTGTTTGCTTCAAAAAACGGCATCCTTTTAATTCAAAGAAATATACTGAACAGAAAATGAGCACCTTAGCAGCCATATCATTTATAAACAGAACACGTATTATGCTTAAAAGTTAAAACAGAAGGGTAGCAGCTTGTACTTACCAAAATTAGGGGAAGACAAAATTAACAGTGCTCATTGTTATAGTGTTAGTTATGAGTCTGTTGTATCAGTTGTGCTGAGTCAGCAAGAGTTAGTTAGGAGAGTCTGTTAGTTTACTAACTCAACTGATTCACTCAACATTGTATATATACTCAGTCCAGTCTCTTTGAGATATTATGGACTTATTAATAAAATTGAGAGTACCGTCTCTCTTCCCCTACCTTTCTCATTCTCTAAATTCTATAATCTAGCATGGTATCAGTCGCTTGGTCTGGGATTTCTTTCGCTGTCTTCCTGCTCTGTTGTGCGCATCTAAAGATCGTGGTTGTGGATTCAAGTCAGTGACTCAAGAATCAACGCACGTCTCTCTTCCGTTCGTCAGGATTTTCTTGTTGAAATAGCGTTGGAATTGGTACTGTTGCGGTAAGATTCGTGTACTCATTTGGCTTAATCTTTACATCAGTTTCTTGATCTATATTTTTCTGAAAGTTGTCGTTGTCTGTCATAAGGATGCCTGTTTCGTGGTTATGTTGAAAAGAACAGGTTAGTGATATGTGATAACTTTCTAGGTCAAGAACTGTGCCTCCTAATGTGTTATCATTCGCATGGCATCACGATCTTTATTTGCATATTTGTTGTTGCTCGTTGTCTTGTGGTTCTGGTGTGATTCTTGTTGTGTAGTGTTCTCGGTTGTGAATTGCTTGATCTGCTACCTTCGAATGGTTATCTGTTGTTGCTTGTTCTCGGTTCGTTGTTGTTTTTCTTTGTGCGCCTCACATGTTTGATGAAATGCCTCAGTTGCTGTGATATTGTTTAGCTTAGTGTTTGGTGGTGCTTTCTTGTGCACGTCAGTTGTTCGATGTTATGCCTCTATGACTTTCTGGTGTGTCGACCTTTGATTCTTTCTTTCTTCTACTCAAAGTTATAGCCTGTGTGTGTCTTGGTGATGGCTATTACATCGTCTGTAAGCTCTAGTTCGATCTCCGCTTCTTTAACTTCTTCCACGAGTGATTATTCAATTCAACAGCTACCAAAACTTGATACTGTGAAGTTGAGTGAGCATACGTATGTGATCTGGAAGCATCAGGTCCTGCTCATTGTTGAAGGGTATGGGTTGATACCTTTCATTTCTGATCATGAGGTTCCTGCCAAGACTGTTGTTGATTCCACAGGGGTCACAGTCGCAAATCCTATATATCTTGCATATCTTAAGCAAGACAGGCTTCTGGCTTCTTGGCTCCTGTCCACCATTAGTGCCGATGTTCTTCCACATCTCACAGGCCTTAATACTTCTCAAGGAATCTGGAATACTCTCGCTCGCAGATATGGTGCTAAATCCTCGTCCAAGATATCTTCCCTTCGTCATAGTCTGCATTCCCAGAAGAAACGTGGTCTTTCGGTTAGTGAATATTTAGGGAAAATTAAATAGATCTGTGACACTCTGAGTGCAGCTGGTAATTTTGTCACTGAATAGGAACAAGTCAGTGTCATCCTGGTAGGTTTGACAGCTGAATTTGAATCAGTGATTGCGGTGGCTTCTCGTGAAACACAGACTCTTGAGAGCCTTTCTGAGATGTTGTTTGATTGTGAAGCAAGGCAAAAGGAGTTTATGACTGATTCTTTTTCGATTCAAGCTAATGTAGTAACTCACAACAACTCTAAATCTGAAGAGTCAGGTGATAAGGATGATTTTAATGGGGATCATTTTTTGAATTCTAATCAATATGCTAGAGGACAACGTGGTAATAATTTTTTCAAGGGCAGAGGCAGGGGTCGTTTTGGTTCGAATCGACCTCAGTGCCAACTCTGTGGCAAGTATGGACATTTGGTACAAAAATGTTACTACAGGTTTGATCATAACTTCACTGGTTTACCAACCACGAAAGGAGATTATGTTCATGCTGGAACTGGTTCAAGTTTTGGTCCTAAGCAAGATACCTTTGGTTCTACTGCTTCTCCTATCCAGGCCTATTCCCATACACTCATGACTCCTCCTCCTTCTCCATATCCTACAAGTTTCCCCCCTTTTGTTCCCTTTATGCCTGGTGTTCCAGCATCTTTCCCAGCATCTTTTTCACCTAATAATGCTAGTGTTCTTCCTTCAGCTTCTGCTGTTTTCCCAGGGTCTTCTGGGTGTACTCATTCTGGTTCCCGTGATGTGGTGTGGTATCCAGATTCAGGTGCTACCCATCACATCACAAATGATCGAGCCAATCTTCAGGCTGAAGCACCATATACAGGTACGAATTCTCTCCTTGTTGGAAATGGAAATGAGGCTCTTATCTCACATGTTGGTCATGGTAAGTTGTTGAGTGGTGATAGGTCTTTGTTTTTAAATAACTTGTTGTGTGCTTCTGCTATTCGAATCAATCTGTTGCCTGTTTCTAAATTTGCTCGTGACAACAGTGTGTATTTTGAATTCCATCCTCATCATTGTCTTGTTAAGGATGTTCAGACCAAGATGCCTCTGCTGGAGGGGAAGCTCACTCTTGAAGGGTTATATGAGCTGCGATCTGTTGCTGTTCCTTGTTCTGCAAATGCTAAGGCATTTACTGTTTTGAAAATTGGTTTGCCTTTAGAAGTTTGGCATCAACGACTGGGCCATCCTTCAATTTCTGTTCTTAAGTCAATTTTGAGTTCATGTAATATTCATGTAAGTGACAATAATTTGCCTAATGTTTGTCCATCATGTGTGCGAGGCAAGGCACATAAGCTTCCATTTTCTTTGTCCAAAACTGAGTATACTTCTCCTTTTCAATTGGTTGTTTCTGATGTATGGGGACCAGCTCATGAAGAGTCGGATGGTTATAGATATTATGTGTCCTTCATTGATGTTTTTAGTCGGTTTACTTGGTTGTATTTGCTTAAAAGAAAATCTGATGTGGCAAACTGTTTTGTTAATTTCTATACCATGGTTGAAGTTCAGTTTGAGTGCAAAATTAAAGTCTTGCAAACCGATGGGGGAGGTGAGTATAAAAGCTTGACAAATTGGTTGGTTGAACATGGTATCCTTCATAGAATTTCATGCCCCAGCACGTCCGAACAGAACGGTAAAGCTGAACGGAAACACCGACACATTGTGGATATGGGCTTAACTCTTTTAGCCCAAGCTGGTTTGTCCTTAAAATATTGGAGTCATGCTTTTGTTACGGCTATTTTTCTAATAAATCGATTGCCGACATCCGTTTTGGGTAACATATCACCATATGAAGTTTTGTATAAAAACAAGCCTGATTATGAGTTTTTTCGAGTGTTTGGATGTGCTTGTTTTCCATTGACCAGGCCGTTTAATCAACATAAACTTGATTTTCGGACTCGACAATGCACGTTTTTAGGCTATAGTTCTCAGCATCGGGGATATAAATGTTTAGATTCAGATGGGAGGATTATTTTATCCCGCCATGTTGTGTTCAATGAAACCAAATTTCCTCATAATAATACTACGGCGTTTTGTTCTACCTCTTCATCAGGCTCTGGGTCGACTGAGCGTGTTGGGTTTCCACTAGTTTTGGTTTCTCCAGCTCCAAGGCCCAGTATGGTTTCATCCGCTTCACAGGTCGTGGGCTCAGTTTCACAGGTCGTGGGCTCAGTTTCACAGGTCTCTGACTCTCGGGTTGTTTCTTCAACTCCTGATGACCCTGTTGTTGGTCATGCTGATGGACCAGCCGTGTCTGCTGATGGGCCTGTTTTGTCGACTGGTGGGCCTCTTTTATCGGAGCATTTTTTGGGTCAGGCGCCTGCTCAGAATATATCTCATGGGTTAATAGACCCACCCCTAATTCCTGATGCAACTACTCTTCCTTCTGAATTAGGGCATCCTCAATTAGGGATTTTCGGCGCTCAATCTGTCATTGGGGTCTCCTTTCCGTCGCTTGACTTTCCTCCGGAGTTCGTACCGATCTCTCCTTTGGGTTCTCCTTTGTCAACTTCTCCACAAGAGCCCGTTCCTTCGTTTGGTTCGTCTTCGCGTCATACTTCTCCGGAGTCTCCTCTCGAACCTGTGGTTTCAACGTTAGTTGCTTCGCCTGAGATTTTTGGTTCCCCTCTTGTTTCGCCTTCCAGTTTGCCCGATGTGGGTGTGCCGGCACCTGTCTTGTCATATGTAGATGATTCAGAGGACCCTTCCTCTCTTCCAGTGGTTAATGTCCTTCGATGGTCACTCGAGGGGAAAATGGTATACGCAAACTGAAGGTTTTTCATACCTCCGTTGCTCCTCTGTCTAATACTGTCGAACCGGTTACGATTCGCGAGGCAATGCAGAGTCCGCACTGGCGTCAGGCAGCCCAAGAAGAGTATAATGCGTTAGTGAAGAACAACACCTGGACGGTTGTTGAGTTACCTGCTAATCGTCGGGCGGTCCAGTGCAAGTGGATTTTTAAAGTAAAGCGTCATGCTGATGGTTCCGTGTCGCGATACAAGGCCCGTTTAGTCGCAAAGGGATTTCTTCAACAACCTGGGTGTGATTTCCATGAAACGTTCAGCCCGGTGATAAAGCCTACGACTGTTCGCACCATTGTTTCTGTTGCTGTGACACGAGGTTGGAGTTTACGTCAGATTGACGTTAACAACGCCTTCCTCAACGGTGATCTAATGGAGGAGGTTATATGATGCATCCTCCTGGGTATGAACAAGGTAATGACAAAAGGTTAGTATGCAAGTTAAATAAAGCTATATATGGGTTGAAGCAGTCTCCTCGGGCCTGGTTCGAAAAATTGCGAAATTATTTGGTTTCTGTTGGTTTTACTGTTTCTAAGTCTGATCCTTCGTTGTTTGTTCGTCTGAAGAATGGTTCTATTGTTTACTTACTAGTGTATGTTGATGACATAATTGTTACTGGTAGTGATGATGCTGAAGTACAGTGTGTCATTACTGAGTTAGATAAACAGTTCTCTCTGAAAGATCTTGGTTTACTGAGTTTTTTCTTGGGTGTTGAGGTTACATATGTTGCTGACTCTGTTTTGTTGAGTCAAACCAAGTATATTAAAGATTTGTTAATACGGAGTGGTCTAGAGACTGCCAAGGGCCTTCCGACTCCGATGATCACCAATTTGCATCTTTCCACAGCTGATGGTTCTCCCATTGCCAATGTTTCTGAATACAGAAGCATTGTTGGTGCTTTACAGTACGTTGTTATTACGAGACCTGAGATTGCTTTTGCAGTCAACAGGGTCTGTCAATTCATGCAGAATCCTCTTGATACTCATTTTCATGCAGTTAAGCGGATTCTTAGGTATTTGCAAGGGTCAATTGACTTTGGTTTACGTTTTACAAAGGCTTCTCGGTTAAGCATTACGGCGTTTGCTGATGCAAATTGGGGTTCTGATCTTGATGATCGTCGATCAACCTCTGGGTTTTGTTTATTTTTTGGAGGTAATCCAGTGTCTTGGGGTTCGAAGAAACAGTCTGTAGTTTCTCGTTCCACTGCAGAGGCTGAGTACAGGGCTGTTGCCTGTGCTACCTCTGAAGTGCTTTGGCTTCTTTCTTTACTTCAGGAGTTACATATTTCTTGTGATGGTACTCCAGTGTTATGGTGTGATAATTCGAGTGCCGTTGCAGTTTCTGCTAATCCAGTATTACACTCCAAATTCAAGCATGTTGAGCTTGACCTGTATTTTGTTCGGGAGAAGGTTGCTGCAGGTGTTCTTCTTGTCAATGAAGTTCCTGCTTCTGAACAGATTGCTGACCTTATGACTAAGCCATTGTCTGCTCCTGTCTTCTTACGTTTTCGGCATCAGCTTGCTGTTGTTTCTGCTTCCTCTCTGGTTAATTGAGGTATACTTTCTTTCTATTCTCTTTTTTGTTTTTCTTCTTCTTTTTGTTGCAGGTTTGTGTTTCGTATTTTCTGCTGCTAGCTCAGAGATCTTCACCGTGACAGAAGTTGGGTGAATGTTATAGTGTTAGTTATGAGTCTGTTGTATCAGTTGTGCTGAGTCAGCAAGAGTTAGTTAGAGTCTGTTAGTTTACTAACTCAATTGATTCACTCAACATTGTATATATACTCAGTCCAGTCTCTTTGAGATATTATGAACTTATTAATAAAATTGAGAGTACCGTCTCTCTTCCCCTACCTTTCTCATTCTCTAAATTCTATAATCTAGCACTCATTTGGACTTAAAGTTACCCTTCACTCTTTTTATCTCTTTCCCTTGTTGCTAAAAAATCCAAAATACATGGTTAACACAAAGCAATAGAAGGTAGAAACACATAAAAAGAATAGCAGAAATTCCAAAATACATTGGATGTTTCTGCCATTAAGCACCATTCCATGGCCATATCGTATTCAAGAGTGTTGGGTTGGGAACAATGTGAAGTAGATACCGCTTCTTTCTGTGGGAAAAATGGAATACTCAGTAACAAATTAACAGAAACAAAAAGGAAACCACAAAATAAAATCCGATTTACTGCATCCACGTGGAATAGGGCGTGATTAACCAAGCAAACATGCTAACACCAAACAGACACATAAAAACTGAGACACAGAGAGAAAAGAAATAGGTACCATTTCCCGTTGGGATTTGAGTTTATCAACAATGAGATGACCTGCAAACATTGACTGTTTCCTTGAGAAGCAGGGATTTGGGATGCTGGCAACAAGCGGCCTACACGACAAGAAATAAAAGAAAATAAATAGCATCACAACAGCTCTTAGGGCCAGGTCCACATGCTGCAGATTAATCTAAAGGCTATGAATAAGACAGAAGTTCAAAATAAATAGACCAGCATAGATCTCCAGACAAACAATAAGGTGAAAATGGGCAAAATACATGATAAAAAGAGGGGTAAAAGAAAGAGCCAATGACGTCAAGACATTAAGGAAAATGAGATCACGTGGTCAGAAAACCTAAAACAAGACAAAATGAAAATGCGCATGTTGTGAAGAAAAACTTTCCAAACCCATCATCTGGTTGGTAAAGGGCATGCTAGTTCCAAGAAGCATGAAACTGGATATGGACTATAATAGCATATGTATAGCACCACGTATTGGAAAAGATTGCAACATACCTCTGATTCGGTAGCAACAAGCATCCCTTATCCAATTTTGTAATAACCTCCTCTGCTACTTCCCTTGTATCGAATATAGTAAAAGCTTGACCTACAACATGACCAAATCAATTTCCTTAAATGCTCAATTTATCCACTGCAAACTATATTTGAGGTAACATAAAAAGGCTTGTTTTAGTTTTACATTTTAAATATATATAGATAAACTATGTCATGAAGCAGAAGCAGTGACAGAGGACATAAAGATGATATTAAACAGACATGATATGACTTCAAAAATCACTCAGAGGCAAACACCAATAGCCATTACCAAAACACTCAGGCCAGCCTTTCTCGTCTACCACAAAATATTGACTAGATATCATGTCCAAATGAGAATAATACCAGAGTTCCACAACAGGACCTTTAACAATTCAGAGTATCAGCTGACATTTCCTATTATTTTGGCAACTTTTTGTTCCAAATTCAGATAATCCACATTACTTTTTTTAGTTCCACAGGAAGGAGAACTGTTTCATATAGAATATGTTTATACCAGAATGAGGGCTAGAACATGCAGTCTGCTGAACCACCTTTGCCCTGCAAGTTTTCTTGAAGGCAGTCCAAACTATATCCTGAAATAGAAACATATATTCTTCATAACAAAGAAAAACGGTACAAAGCAGAAAGGTAAAGAGAGGAAAAGAGAGAGAAAACAGAAATCTATGCTTGGAAATACAAAATGCTACAAACACAACATAATTTTCTATTCATAATAGAAATTACCTCCACATCTGCTGAAGTGTAAGTTGGATCCAAATTTTGAAACAGGACAAGTTTTCCTTGCTCATGTGCATCCTGCATTCTTTCTTCCCAAGGCTGAAACAATGTACGAGGCAGTTTAAAGATCCGCTTAAATATTTTAAGTTTAACTCTGGACCGAAATACCTGTCCAAATCTGAAAGTTCATTTGTTTCTCTTTTTCTTTTCTCCTTCCTTGTAACCTCGAGAATGGCATTTTTACCCAAACTGTCCAAGACTTCTTCGCTCACCGGAGCCTGCCTAAGTCGCTGCATTAGCCATGTCCCGGAGAGAACCGTGTACTGTGGCCCAACGCCTCAAACCACTGACCAGAGGGTGACTCTTAACCAGTTGAAGCAAAAATACAAAAAGGGTGAACCCATCACCGTTGTCACAGCCTATGACTACTCATCGGCGGTCCACCTCGACATCGCTGGCATCGATATCTGCGTTGTTGGAGACTCTGCTTCCACGGTCGTTCACGGCCATGAAAATACTCTCCCTATATCCCTCGAAGAAATGCTCGTTCATTACCGCGCTGTTGCTCGCGGCGCTAAGCGACCGCTTCTCGTCGGTGATTTGCCTTTTGGGACCTATGAGACAAGCACCAGTCAGGTAAGCAACGTTCTCTGAATGAGTTTTCCATCATTTTTAGAACAAATTTTTAGTCTTTTTAAGTTATGTGAAATCGGACTTGAATCATATCGAATCGAACGATGTTGCTGGAATTGCGGTTATGGGCCATGTTGGACTTACTCCTCAGGCAATTAGTGTACTTGGGGGATTCAGACCACAAGGCAAAAATGTTTCTACTGCCATCAAGGTCTCTTTCCTTGTTTTTTTTTTTTTTTTGGATTAAGGATATAATAAACCCAAAAATCTTAAAAATCAATCAAATTCTTAAATTTTATATACTCAATTAAGCCCTTAAAAAATAAGGCTTGGTATCAAAATAAGTGCTAAAATTATCTCGTTTTTTCTCTTTTAGATGTCTAATTTTTTTTTTAATCTTTTTTAGGTGTCCAAAATATATTTTTTGTCAATGTGTCTCAATTGACCTTAAAAAGGAAAAAAATGATAGTATGAACACCTAAAAGTCAAAAAATTTTTAGGCATATAAAAGAAAAAAAATGAGATGGTTTGGGTACTTATTTTGATATTAAGCCAAAAAATAAATTGAATCAATTAAGCCATTTGACCAACATTATCCATTCTTAACATATTGATATTACTGCAACATAATACACTACTGTTTTATCATATGACATTTAATGATTTAATTTTTTTAATAATTTTTACAAGTATTTCAGAATTGTTAGGAAATTTAAAGATTTTTTTAAATAAAATTAAAATTTTGAAAATGTGACAATATTATGACATGACACACTGATTAAAAAAACCGTTAGATTCAACGGTCAATATTGGTCAAATGTCTTAATTGATTTAGTTTATTAGTTCAAAGCTTAATTGAATACAAAAACAAAAAAATTTAGCGGATTAATTGATATTTTTTCTCTTTTTTGCCACGAATATGAAAATTTCTTCTATATATCCTCCAATTGTAGAATAGGTTTTCACTTTCAGTTGTTTCTAAGGTGGTAATTACCAATGAAAAATAAAAACACAACTGGCATGAATTAAACCAATAAATGTTGCATTCTACGACCACAAGCCAATCATCATTCATCTCAGTGCTTATGTTGATTGGTTCCCACTCTTTGACTTGCTATTGAATGCCAATGGCTTAAAACCAGACTTCAGCATCATCAAAACTTCCTCAAATTGCAGCCCTTTGGTTTCAGGCACAAACCAGTAAATGAAAACGAGTATATGTTTGTCTTCTGAACATGTAGATTTGGGTTGGTTTATACAGGTTGTCGAGTCCGCAATGGCTTTGCAGGAAGTGGGATGCTTCTCGGTTCTTTTGGAATGTGTACCAGCACCTGTGGCTGCTGCAGCCACATCTGCTCTTCAAATTCCCACAATCGGCGCTGGAGCCGGTCCTTTTTGCAGTGGACAGGTTAACTCGGACTGTTAATCTTTTCTGGCTCTTTGAAATCTAGCGCCCTACATTGCCTTAATTGTGTCCCGAAATGGGCGGTCTATTTGTTGCACTTTTGAATGTTTGCTGTTGATACAGGCTCTAGTTTACCATGATCTTAAGGGAATTTTGCAACACCCTCATGCAAAGGTAAGATTTAAGATTTAAAATTTATGATTAGAAATTGAGATCTATTTTTTTTATTAGAGCACAAAAAGGAGAAGCAAACAAAAAACAGAGGATTTTTGTAGCTTACCTTTAAACTCAAGGTCAAGCCTAATATTATTTCAATTAATTTTCTCTTCACTAAAAAAGATTGCTATCTCTTCTTTCTTCATTCCAAACTCGTCATTATATCATAAGCCAACAATTTTAATTTTCCATTGAATTGAATTATTCTTAGGTTGGTCAGAACTGTTATCATTTTAAGCAGTCTTTTCATGAAAAAAATGGATAGCTAAGCCGTTTTTGCAGCCAAGTTAGTTGGCTCTAAAACCTTCTCAAAAACATAACTTTATCAATGAGCTTAGATCGTGCATCCGTATTATTTATATTATAAAGTCACGTTACTTTCGTTTTATATATAAACCTTATCATCCCATTTTCACCCAAGTCTAGAACACGAGTTTGTTGCCGAAAATTGTCCTAATATTCCTTCATTTCTAGCTCAGCCATGGAAATCAAAGTATTATGGCATAGGCAAAGCTCTAGCAGAACAGAGACAATCAAATTAGGCCGGAACTACACGCAACGCGGCCAAGATGATCGCTCGAAACCAAAGTGGAGAACGTTTTGGAAGAAGTTCACCGGGAAGAAAACCTTCACTTCTTCTCATGTTGGATTCCAGGCGTCTTACGACCCGGATGAGTATTCACAAAACTTCGATCAAGGAACCGGGTGGGCCGAACCGGATAATCTCTCTCGGTCTTTCTTGGCTCGGTTTGCTGATCCATCTAGGATCTCAAGGAGGAATGCCTTGGCATTCATGTGAGTGAAAAATGAAACATAATAGCTATGGAAGTTCTAGTCTACCATGTGTTTAATTATCTTCTTCAGTTTGAATGTTTATAATAGTTGATTTAAGCCTCCTGGTTTTGTATACTGTCTTTCTCTTCTTGCTGCTGCTTTAGATTTCGATTTCAATCATTACTCGGTTTGAAATGTTATTTGAACATCATGCGACAAACGTTCTTAGTAATGTTTGAATGTTTTAACCCTTTTGGTACCGTATTTTTTTGATACTCGACAGTCATATGAATTCTGGTTATATCTGAAGTTGAATTAAATCTCTTAAAATAAAAAACGAAAAGCTGTTAATTTGTTACAAAGTAATCACTAAGCTGTTAATTGTGTACGTGGTAGTTACGAAAATTTATACAATAACACATATAACTCCTATATTTATACACTCAATCAATTTATCATAAATAAAAAAACCATTAAATTTAGCCTTATTTTTTTAGATATTTCTTTCACTCTATCCCATTCATTCTTCAAATGGGTTTACCTTCTTTTTCTTAATTCTGACACGTTTTCTGGTTTATCTCGCTATTTTGAAATGCAAGAAAAATAAGTGGATTTTCAAAGAAAAAAGGGGTGAGTCGAGAATTTTTCAATTGAGTTTAGCTTAAATCATGCTATGTGTATTTCAGAAACAAATATGATAGTTAAATGTTGATTTTTGCTGTTAGGTTTTCTTTAGAGCGGATCCTTTTACTAAGAAGGATTGGTACCAATAAATTTTCACCACCAGTGATCGTTTTGTAACATAAGCTAAAATTTAATGCTTATTATATAAACTTAAAAATTTATTGACCATTTTATATTTTTGATATATTTTAGCGACCATTTATGTATTTTATTCAAAAAGAATCAAGCTAGATGAAGACACGACGTCGTAAAGCACTTCGTTTTGTTTGTTTAAATATGACCGTTATGTAGAGAGAGAAAGAGGAGAGGACACCTGGTAACCAAGTAGAGCGAGTACAAAGGGATTGGCTTTCTCCATCTCTCTCTTTCTTTTCCTCCCTCAACGGTCAATGTTGGTCAAATAGCTTAATTGATTTAGTTTATTAGTTTAAGGCTTAATTGAGTGTAATAAAAGTATTTAAACAGATACTAACAGAAATTTATTCTTTCAAACTTCGTTCATGTACAATCCTAAGTATGAGTTCAATCTTAACAATCAACATTATTTGAAGAAAAAATGGGATTTGTTTTTTATTTTTTTATTGTCATATTATTTTTCATGAAGTAAAAATTATGTAACGATCAAACTTGAAAACAAAGGTGAATGATTTGTCTTCTCTGTTGATAGTTCTAATGATTAAATGATATTGACATTCTAAACACAGTTAAGATTTAAATCCTAAACCATGCTTATAACTTTTTATGCCTCATCTCGGTAGAGCACCTGATAGTTTTTTGTACGAAATCTATGCTTGGTCTAAAATTTGAATCATATTGGTCTGAGTTGTTTCGGTTAACATCCACCTAAATAGACATCATCGAACATATTTACATTTGAGTTCAAAGTCTGCATTCGATCTTTTTCAAAGAGTTTTAATTCTCCATTTCCAGGTAAAAAGAACTTCATTGTGTCTAACAATAAGGTTAAGTAGGTCAAGTTGATCTTTACTGTAAGTACCCTTCATGTTTTAGGTACCACAATGCACCTTCTGCTGCATGCTCGGCGGCTGCCTTCTTTGTTGTCAAAGGACTGCTGAAGCACTCCAAGATCATATCCGGGGCTTCTTCGATTTCAAGAACTACCCTGTAGGTGAATCTGCAAAAGATTTTGAATATAGGGTTTGAGTAAAACTATACAAGAGGGAAGCAATTCAAAGTTTCCATGTTTCGTTCTATCCTAAACAGACATTTGAGCTACAACAATCATTTCTTATAGATGCACAGTGTACTTACGATCTCAGATGGCTTAGTCCTTCCTCTTTGCAACATTCGAACAAAGGGGGTTTCCAAAAATTGATAGCACAGATTTCATATAACTGTGATCTAGCAGTACGATTATGTGAGTCGCCTGAGAAATCAAGAGATGAATAAGATAATTGTTTTACACTGACTACTCATAAAAAGTGTAACAATCGTTGACCTTTGGATTGCGAGTCAATCCCAGAACTAGGATCCAGAATGGAGCAATTGGTGAGTGTTCCTTTGACTTCACTACTTGATGCTGAACATCCTGCTCTTGCTTCAGAAGAATGCAGGGGTCTACTAATGGGCGAGATGCAAGGTGAACTGGTAGAAGTTGTCTTATTAATGGAACGAGTTTTCAGGTTGCAACCATTCACAGGAGATTCTTGCAACTTCATGTTTTCAAATGCAGTGGTGTGGGGGACAGCAACATCAATTGGCGTTTCATCAAATCCAATCAGCTTGGCTTCAGCTTTGATGCTTCCCTTTAAAACTTCCTCCAAGGACTTTGATTTGGGTGCATATCCTAGAGCCTGTACGCGCAAAGACAACAATCCCCTGGTTTTAAGTCGCATATTCACAATCATTCTGTCGATAAGCTATAAAAGGAATCGAAGACAAGTAAATATCCCAAAATAATCTTCTAATGGTGTCAAGAAGAGAGACTAGGAAAGTATGGGGGCACCTTTTACCTTTAACTTTACATATAATTGATGTGCGGCAGTTCTGATAGCATCTTTTTTGTTAGTGTTGATTGCAGGGATGGATACAGAAACATCTCTTGCATATGCATCCACTGAAAAATTTCTGCCACTTTTTGATGGGAGAAACTTCAATTCCCGGTTACGAGACTGGCAAAGTTCTGTAACTTCCCTGATAGGATCGAGCTGCACACTTGAAAGCCTCTTGACTGGATCCAAAAGGGATAGCATTATCTTCCAAACACGGGTCAAGTTGAACCCTGTATCAAGCAGAATAGCACCAAAACAGGACTCTACCAAGTCACCAAGAGCCTGTATCAAAACATTAAAGCCTAATTAAGAACCCTTTTGAGTCAGTTCCAAATATTTATCAAAATCCATGCACCTTTATCTTCTAAATCAGTTGCATGCTTTAATCAGAATATCGACTTCTACCTAGACCTCATAACTTGAATTAAAAGAAATAAGAAAATCAACCATACATATGTCAGGCATAAGATACACCAGATAATAATAGCTACCTTCGGACATTTTGGCCCTTCAAACAGTCCGCTGTCTGGTGATGATGTGAAGAAGCCAACATATTTTTCTATGGCCTCGTTGAGGGGACAAGAGTTAGAGATAAGAAATTTGTGTAAGCATCTCTCCACCGCAACATTGGCAAAGGACTTGTTGTTCACTGACACTGATCTCAAATCAGTCAACTGACCAGGCTTCAACTTTGGATACAGTGAAAACAGATATGACGTGATTAAATAATCCAAGACAGCATCTCCAAGAAACTCCAATCTCTGGGAAAATATCAAAGGATTACTAATTGTAGCATCAGAAAATGAAGTGATCTAAAACTGACAAGTTGGGTAAAAATATGCATAAAGTATGTCTAGTTTCTTCAAGTAGAAAAACAGAAATAGTGCAATACCTGGAAGCATCCTCCACCATGCTTATTATAAGAAGGATGCACAATAGCTTGAAGGAGGAGACCCTTATGAAGAAACCGATAACCCAACAAATTTTCAAGAGCTTCAGTATCCACTTGGGAGGAAAGTGGCATGAATCTGTTGCTTGCAGCGCAAATACTATTAAGTTGAGAACCTTGGAAGTCCACTCGTATGCCAATCCATCTAAGAAATGCAGTTGCAGCTTGGAAGCCCCTGTCAACTATAAATGCTCCTACAAGAGCCTCAACCACATCAGCAATTGTTTTCTTATGCAGCCAATGGTGATTTCTACTGCATCTAACTTCGCTATTTGCACGATCTACTTGACAACTATTTTGGGAATGAACAGTGTCTTTAGTTTCTTTTGTACAAATTACTGGGCAGGGATGGCCCAGAGCAAAGAACTGGCAAGGATCGAAAGGTTGATCACGTATGTAAACCTGAAAATTAGTGGAAATACAGCATCGTACATGTTAATTATTTACCTTAAAACGCCAAAGATACATTAGACATATTAAATCTTTTTTGGGTTCAGATCATCCATCCCTAATGGATTAAAAATGAAGCATTTGAGTATGCCCAAAAATCCTAAAATAGCTGAGCCTAACAATTCCAAAATGGTGAAACATATTAGCCAACACCAGCAAGGAGGGAAGAAGGGATACGAGGGGTCTAACCAAACACAATGCCTTTTAGTTTAATCATTTTTATAAATACCATATTTTCCCACAATTTTCATGTCTACAGATCTAAGATAATTAATCCATATTGGACAAGTGACATATGAACATGCTTAGCAATTAGTAGCATTTCATGCGACTAGGCCATATCCGTAAACAGTGAAGAATTAACAGGCTGGAATCATAAAAATTGTCAGAAAATCTGCACATAAATTAGAGATTATTTGTATAATTAGACAGGATCCTGTAGATCCTTGTTAGTGATTACAATCCCTAACTTTAAGGGATTTTAGTTTACCTAGAATAGTCTCTTTCTTAACTTAATAGTTACCTAAGTTAAGGATATAAGCTGTATATAAAGATGTAAGCTGATATATAGAAATTAAGAGAGTTTTCTTCTATTTTGACAAAAATATTCTCTGTTTGAAAAAAATTGATAGCTAACTGGTAAAATTTCTCAAAATATAACAGTTACGACCACAACAAAAGTAAAAGAAATTGCATAATGAAGGTCACATTCTAAAACACAATCAAACCTGCAAATTGCGCCTTGTTGCTAGCTTGAACAAATTAGAATTGTTTACAGCATTCGACCTTCTCCTAGTCAATTCCCCTTCATCAAGTGAATCATGTAAAAGAAAAAGATGGCGGCCTACAGCAAACTTGAGGAAGGAATCACCAAGTGATTCAAGCCTTTCAAGCGAAAAACGCTCATTGCACTTTTCTGTAGTGAGCGCTTCTAGGACCTACCACCATTTCAAACTGTTAGTAGTTGATAGCATGCACATATGTTTGCATATCTCGAGTAAATGATTAGACTAGAACAGTAAATAACTTAATGGATACTTAGCCTAAAGCGCTATTGATAACATCATATGCCTTACCCTACTGGCTGTAACTTCAGCTCCCTCAGGAAATGAAGCAGAAAAAACATGCTTCAATTCAATAGCCACAAGCAAGTTCTCCAGGCGATGCATAATTGATGGTAACAAAGAAAGTGAACTCCCAATATCTTTGGAGAAGCCTATTAGTTTCAACTGGCAAAGCTCAGGAGGCAGATCGATGAAGTATTCTTCCAGTTCTTGAGATTCTGTTTACGGCAAAGAAACAGCCTTAAGAAACGAAAAGCCAGAGAAAATCAAGGAGAAAACATTTTTCTCATTCTGGAATATCATATTTTGAACACAGATAATCAAGTACAACAAGCAACATACTTGGGAAAAAGGGAACCATAACAAGAATGAAACCAAATCAAACAAGAAGCTACCTGAATCCTCCGGCTTTCGGTTGTGTAGCAAATTGTGCAATTTAAAAAGTGGTTTTGCATGCAGAAGAGGTTGTTCAGGGTACTTGAGATGAATGCCAGACCTGATTGACAACATTTATGTTAAAACTCTATCAATTGAATACTAGATAAAAACCTAATAACAGTTGGGAATCAAGAGTCGAGCTACCAACATTTTTAAGTGCTCCACATGATTTAAAGAGCCAGAATCTCTATATGGGCTGTAACCATTTTTTCCCCTGACAATACCAGTAATGAAGTAAAAGGCTGCCTTGTGTGCGGCATACACCAAACTATTCTCAACGTCTCTTATACTCGTACAACCATTCACAAGTTGCAAGCAAACATCTGAAGAGAAATTTTCATTCTTTGCAGATTCTACAGGAGTCTTAAAAAGTGGAGATGACAAACATCTTTGTACAATCCCCCAGTCCACTGTCATTTTATTCTCGCAATTGGAAAGAATCACAGGGAGTAACAAGTAGAATGTTGAGGAGCTTGATGAAAGAAAGTCGCTGTTTCCTAAAGTAAAAAATCCAGAGAGGAGTTTTGATCTATCAAGGATGACCTTGAAGAACATTTCTTGAAAATGTTGTGCCTCCATGATCTGCATATGTAAGAATACACAGTGAACTTTGGTAAGTAAGTTAATTAGAACAAACTCTGCCAGAACAAAACATAGTTACCTCTTCTCCCTTAAATTCTGTTACTCCTGACGGGACAAGTTTTGTCATCACCGACCTATGGCGAGCTAGGTGTAGATCCAGCTCCATTCTCTCAGCTTCTTTAGGTAGAGGAGACTTGACAAAAAGAGCAAACTCTTTATAGCTCCTATCCTCAGGATCCGGAATAAATTTTATATAGTAAGAATGAAGGACATAATTTTCCAAGTTAGTCCGCATTTTTTTAAGCACAGCAGGCACAAGCATCTCATGTAGTTCACCACGCAAATCCTCATCTGCCAACAAACAAAATCAAATTCTGCATAGATTAAAGAAAAGCAAAAGTGATTTGGTCTACAATAGTCACCCCACCCCAAACGAAAAGGAAAAAAGACAACAAATTTGCTCTGCATCAACCTTCAGAGCTCCCAGAATCTGAATCCGCGGGCGCTGTTTCCTCCTTAAGAACACTGTTTTGCAATGGCAAGAGATGGTCAGTCAAGGCTCCCACTTTATGCAGTTCTTCAATGGCTTTTAGACAAGCATCTTTTTTGGCAGCATCAACTGAAGATTGGGGCGTACTGGCAATTTGATGTATTGGAGAATTGGAAGGTAAAATTATATTGCAGACTGTCCCTCCTGTATCATCAAAATAATAAAAGCTTGGCTTGGGGTAAAAGTACCTGAAAAATATTTTCATGAGGATAATCTAAATGAGTAAAAGAATTTCCACAAAAATATATGTAGTGGACTATTAATTTTAAAAGCAGGTAAGAACAAAAAAGTTAGAAGGCCTACTCATCATGGGGAAGTTTTGAGCAGTAATGATGAAGTAGGGAGATACTATATCCTGAACTAATCGAAGCACCGGATGAATCAACTGTATATATTCTTTCCTCGGGACCAGTAGAAACCTCAGTAGATGTTCTGAAAGTAATTTCCATATTCATACGAGCTTCATCTTTCTTAAAATTGTTAATCAAATTTAGTTCCCCCTCATTCGCGCTGCATTAAGAAAAAAGAAAACTTATTCTTTCCGAATAACGGAAAGGAGCCGTATGGACAGACCCCTTCAAATAGTATATACTTTTGTGATCAGCACCTGTTCACTAGAAATGCATACTCAGACAGAGGCATTCTTGCACGACCTCTTGATTGGATAAAACTTGCAACAGTTTCTGGAAGGTCAAAACGTATCACAAGGCAGCATGTCTGGATGTCAAGTCCTTCTTCACCAACTTTAGTTGCAACCAAAAGATTCAACTGCAAAGTCGGCATTCAAGGAATCAAGAAAAAATCAGTGTTCCTGCCAGTCAAACAGATTGAACGGGGAATCAATAGCTTGCCTGGTCCAGTATATATCATCAAACTCGAAAATGGGAGAAAACCAATTGAACCAGTAAAAACTGGTTTTGTAACATTTCTTAGAAGTTTTTATGAAAAATTTATTGTATGTGATGAGATTTAAACCTTTAATCCCCTGAACCAATGTTAAAGATCGTATCATTTACCCAAATACATATATTTTATATTACTATATTCAATAATTATTTATAATTAAGATTACTTGTTCAAACCAGCCTGCTCAACTGGTCCGAGTCCGACCCTTAGACTGGTAACCAGAGGTCTTACAGGTTTGATATGCAGCCTGGTTTTTCAAACATTGAAATAAACAACTTACGTCAGCCCACTAAGAACCCCTAGAAATACTTATGCAAGGTTCCCCTATACAGATGACAGACATCTTTATACTACTGCGAGACAACATAATGTGCGAACAGCTTCAAGATGTTAGCTGTTTGATACACCTGGCACTGGTGTAATCCAAGTTCAAGATTCATCTTTTTGTTACTTTTCAGGCATTTAGACGATTACTTTGCAAACTTTCATGTTATTATCAAAAGCTAAACCAATTAAAGATAAAGGTTCAAGTTACAAGAACAAATACCAAATGAAAGAGTTTCTGTCACATAACAACTTCGAGATACTAGGAAATGCACTTCCCTTAGCAAACTTTTAGGGAGTGTTTGGTTCACAGAAGGTAAGATTACCTCTAGGAATAGCATTACCGGAATGTTACTTGTTTCATTTGGACGGAATGTAAGGTTATGGTGTTTGGTTGGCGGAATGTAAGATTACTAAAAACATATTTTACTAAATTGTCCCTGTGATAGATTTTTTTAAACAAGTTCAGCCTTCAATATTAAATATGAAGATATTGGTATCAGGTATGAAAGTTCATAGAACTCTTTCCATTGGACTCTACCTAATTTTACATTTAACATATTATTACTATAATTAATATATTAAATAATGTTTTAAAAAATTACACATTATTTAATATAATTTCACACAAACACTATATTTTGAACTAACACTGTTTAAGTTGGTTTGATTGTTTGTCACCATATTTCAGTTCTATTTTGAGCTAACAAAGGAATTAAAAACAATGCGATGAAGAGTAAAAAAATGGCACTATCCTAAATTCTCAACCCCTTGTAGAAACTTAGCATAGTAATTTTAACAGCTATATTATAACTAGTTTATTCTTCACTTTTTTATACGGTAGTTTATTTGAAAGGATTAAATTGACTAAACAATAAGCTTTAGGGACAATTGTCGGAAAAAAATGTTTACTATTGGTAATCTGACATTATCACCGACAGGTAATGTTGGGAAACCAAACGAGATAATGTGATTCCGACATTACCGGGTGTAAATGTAATATAAGATTACCCGAACCACAATATCTGCCCTACATTGTGCCCAAAGAATAAAATGAGCCAAACAGCTTAAAAGCAAATATACAAGTAACAATTCAATGACGTGCAAATTCACATGACATAGAAGGGGGCAGGGTAAGCAAGGAACATTAACACTAGCAGAAAGGGGTTACCTCTCCAGCTCTGAACTTCTCAAGAATGTTCTTCATTGTCTTTCTTGACATACTTTTAAGGCCAGAGTGGACTCCCACAAGAAAATGGCACTTCCAATATGATAGGAACTTAAGGTTTTGCAGTATGTATGACAGGGATCTTGCAGTAACAATCCTATTCACAAAAATTATACATTTCATATTTGGCCGTAACCTGCAAAAGGAATTGTAAAAGTTTCTCAGAGAAATATTTATATGATACACCTTACTTGTTAGTTAAATAATGAGAAAGGCAAAAGGTAAAAAGTTCGAAGGCATGAAAAACCACAGTGGTAAAAGTTTATAAGTAACCAGACAAAAAAGTGAGACATGGTGCAAAGACATAATTAATATGAAGAGAAAATCATTGCAATTAGGTTGACCACAAATGGCTGCTCCCCTCAAAATCTAAATAAATTCCAACAAATACTAACAGCTGAGATTCTTAAGTCATAATGTGCAAATAAAAGATTCTATTTACCGAGTTACATGTAGCATATCTAACAAATAACCAAAACCAGCATACATGCTTGAATACAAACCTGAAGGTAGAAAGAATTCCAACAAGGCGTAACAGTTTTCTTGAGAAAAATGGTTCCTTCAAAACCTCTATATCAGATAAATCACGTGTTGACCCATCTACAATATTAGCAACAAATATTAACAGCTGAGATTCTTAAGGGGACAGAAACAATCAGCAGATGATAAAAGTTCAAAATGTATCTGAGAGTCTCCATTTACCAAAAATAATGCGTACATGAAGTAGTAAATCATAACTGATTACCATATCTCTCCTGCATAACTGAAAGCTAGAATGAAATTGAAGCTACAATTTAAAATGCCTGAATAGATTATACCTCTCTTACAATCTGAAGCAAAAACATCAGCAGCCTGAGCAAGATATCGATCACATAGGGAGTCATCGCTTAAAATTCCTTCATTTTCCATCAATTCGTTTCGCTCAGAATTATTACAAAGAAGTTGGCATGCCTACAAAATGCGCGCAGCGGGGATGGGGTGAGATTAAATCAGAATCTCCCCAGGTACTTTAACTATAAATATTTCCAAAATGAGTTTGCAAGGGAAAGGCTCTCAACTGCCAATTAACAGAAACAAGAAATTCAGTTGTTTTCACATGATCTTACTCGTAATGCTCCCCAAAGGCCAAGATTTTCCAAGCAAAAGGTTATATTATCATGCATTCTGTTGAGCAGCTTTTTCATGCTCGTGTCAGATTGAACATTCTTCCTGACAAGTGTTGATATGCACTGCTCTTGCCACGAAGAAAAAGCCAAAAAAAATTAAAGCTTCTTTCAAGATAATTAAGTTCAAGAGAGTGCAATGTGTCACTGCAACAAACCTGGCGCTTAATGTCCTCAAGTTTGCTACAAAAAATCATGTAGGAACTAGAAGGACCAAAATTGACAGGACCATAATCATATACTCTAACAACAGGAGTTGCTACAAAGCTTTCTAATTCCTCCTTATCTCCAACTGAATAGACCTACAATTTATGGAGTGAGAAATATTAGAAAATGAACTACTCTCAGCATCTACATCGGAACAACAATGGCGTTTAAGAAAAAAAAACCTCCCCCACACATTTTGATTACAACCAAGAAGCCTGGTTTATAAAATTGAAAAGACAACAACTGTTTCTACATCTCTATAGATATAGTTAGCACAGTCACACGGAGCTAGGGGAAGAGAAAGAGAATGATGATGGAGATGAAGATGCTATGAAAACAATATAACATCACTCACACTTGGCCAAAATTACCGGGGTTGCTTCAATCCTTAATGACTCAAGATATTTCTGTACTTATACATCTCATAGAAAATCCATCCATACGCAGCAGAAAATAAGCATAAGAAACATAAAATACCAAAGCTTATTTATTTAATCTGTTCACAGTAAATTAGAATTGCCACATATACCTAACAATACAAGGTTGCAGCAATATTGTTAGTTCAGGCAAACTAAGTCTCATCAATAGCTGAAATTTTTCTTTACCTATTACACAATGAACTAAGAACCTAGGTCATTCAACCTAAGCAGTTATACTAGGAGATTGGTTAACTCAATTATGAAGAAAACCAAACACGTGCTTCATCCACCAAACAGAAGAAACAGATGGTTCTCCTATAGCTAGACATATATAAATAAATGAGATCAAGTAACTAGGGGTAAGTGAGAAAGCAGAAAGCTCAAAAGATGATATGATCCTTG
This sequence comes from Hibiscus trionum, assembly GCA_030270665.1. Taxonomy (NCBI): domain Eukaryota; kingdom Viridiplantae; phylum Streptophyta; class Magnoliopsida; order Malvales; family Malvaceae; genus Hibiscus; species Hibiscus trionum. The sequence continues at coordinate 30,644,898 of BSYR01000024.1, read as the reverse complement.
TCAACTAAATCAAGATAAATTATGACCTGTCATTACTCCAGCTTATGATAGTTTAGAAAGGGTTGACAGAACCAAAAGTCCTCCATTTAGGCTAACAAGACCATAACTTCACAAGTAGGCACAACATCTACAATTAGCATTGCAAAAGCCTAACCTAACCATATAAACTAAGAATAGTATCTTTAAAATACATGTATTCTAACTTAACAAGCAAACCTTTAGGCACCGAACAACTTCATATGACATACATGAAGTGTTGTTTAGGTGCTTTGCTCGTCATGTAGGAATTATGATAGTACTAGATCCATATCTTTAGTTTTTAGAAGGAAAATAATAGACTGCATAAAACCAGATTATATCACAAAGTGAAAGTTTCCAAGACTCACCTTAGCATCAAGCAAATTTTCAAGACTATTGATGCTTTTTGGTAAATTTACTTGACTAGAAGCATCTGAAAGCATAAGATGAGGTTATCATAGAAGTAACTATCAAAATATGAGATAACAACTAAGAACTAGAACAGCCTATCTCTAAATTTAAACGAACAAAAATGAAAACGAGTTCAAAATATATGAGAATAACCAAAAAAACAAACAAACATTTTCAATTTGAAAACACCGGATGCCAATTACTTTTTTGCTTGGCATTTTGCAAGTTAAGAAGTTGACCCATAATTAAACAACATTTGCAGCCATCAATTAATAAATATATGTGAATATTTATAACAGAAGCCATTAGCATTACTTATTCCATTAGCCGCTTTTGTTTTCCAACATGTTTTCTAGAAAACAAAAGTTGTTTTCCAAATGGAAATAAGAATTAAAAAATAAAATTCTCAAATCAAACAAAGGCTTAGGTTTTCAAATGCATTTTCTTGATTGCTTCCACCTTTACATGCAACATGTTCTCATAACACCTATAATTTCTCATAATTCCAAGGCGACAAAATTTTGTGCCGAAAAGGAATTCACAAAGTCATAATTGATCCATGCAATAACTCAACTTCCATTTCAAAAGAAATGCAACTTTTTAATACCTTTACCAACAACAGGAGAGGCTGTCATGCCGAATATACGTGGAAGCATTGATGCAGTAGCTTTATCATAAAAAACCTACAGGTTGTCAGAGGTAATCTGATACATCAATTAATAGGAAACTAAACATATCATTAAGAGTACAAATACAATACATGTAGCACTTTACTTTCATGATTTCTGCATATGGATGATTGCTTTTACTTTGAGCATGATGACACTCGTCAAATATCAGAAGAGCTATTAAGTCCATCCTGACGAAACAGTGATATAAACTACGAAGTAGTACTTGAGGAGTCATAACAAGAACCTGTACCCAAGAAAAATATCAGCATGAATCAAAATATAAGCAAAGGGTCATGCAATCCTCAAGGATTCATAATCCTAAGTAAAGAATAACTACACCGATAACATATTTTGTAAACTGTCATAAGTTTAAATTGGTAAGCTTCGTAAGACATATCTCTTTCTAGTCAGCTTTCTATATATGCTCTGTGATCAGATGGCACTATAAGACGAGAAAGAGGAAGGGCAAAGTGATGCGGAAATTTATCATTTAATGATAATCTTTTTCATCTTTCTAGATTTGAAAGAGTCCATATAGGATGACAAACGACACGCAGATGAATTTTAAAATTGCATCAATCAAGGAACATAATCACCTCATACTGTTCAATCTCTTTTTCCCAATCATGATGGTTCTTCAAGTGTCTGCAGTTACCACAGAAAGTTCCAACCTTGAAATCAAGAGAATCTTCTATAACACGGGCTTGCTACAAAACAATAACAGATTCATTAAAACCATGCATGATCCACTGCTGCATAGAATCTATAATCATAGATCCGAGTTGGTTCTTAAATTCTAAACTTAGCCAAAACAATATTACAACCCTAATCATTCCTGAAGACCGAGTACTGACCTGCTGAACTAAAGCCACTGTGGGGGCAAGAAAAATACATATCCTTTTCTGAGGTTTCCGTATCAAATGACCAAGCTCATATATAAGCAGAACAGCGATATGAGTCTTCCCACAACCAGTCTCCAAATACACAATTATGTTCTCTTCCGTGGCTTTCTTGCACAACTCCAACTGATACCTTAAATAAAAGCATAAAACCAACGTAAATTTTAAATAAAGAAACAACAAGGTAGAGCTTTCAACTTAACAAAGCATCTTGTACTTGGCTTTCAATGTCCCCAAAAGAAACACACACCCACACACATTTCCCTCAAGCCAAACAAACACCTGTTGTTTAATTTAACTGGAACTCATGCAATAAATGAAAAAGAGAGAACCAAGATAAAGCCACATTGCATAAAGAACAAGAAAAGAACGAAACAAATAAGCATAAATATTTACATGTACGGGAAAGAGTAAAAGGGGCTAACTTTCTTGCAATCTTTCTTGGGTCCTTCTCTTTCTTTTCCACTTTTGCTTCATCTTCTTCGCTGATTTCAACGATCGGCGAGAGTGGAGAAGAGGCTTTAGCTTTAGAGGCAACGGACGGCTCGACCCCGTCGGTGGACAACTCGCAGTCCGGCATCAGTCAGATAATTATAGCCTCAGCGTTGAGAAGACTGCTAAAAATACAAGAAATAAAATATGATTCGTTGGTCGTCGGTTTCTTCGATCAATGAACAACGGATGACGGAATTCTTTTCGGTTTATAAAGAAGAGCGGGACCGTCTCGGATTTGGCGTAAGAACTAAGAAATCGTGGTCAGTCAACGGAAAGTCAAATCTTTTTAACTCATTAGTCTCTTTTTTGAATATTTAAAACTCGAAATTTCGTAAATAAAATTGAAACTAGTTTTAAACCCGTACCGGGAATTTTATAACAATATAACATTTTAATTATTGAAATGTAAATAAATAGTAAATGTTATTATTAGTAATGAAATAAAATAAGAGATATGAAATATTACATTAATATAATAATTCATATTATATATTTTCATAAAAAGAAATTGATACACAATTTTTTTAAATTTAGGGTTTAGATTCTAGGATTTAGAATTTAAGATTTAAGATTAGAGTTTTAGTTTAGGATTTTAGGGTTAAAAATTTAAATTTTGAGTTGTATACTTTTTTTGGTTTCCCACAGTGTTCACTAAACCCTAAACCACAACACACTATTAATTATTCATGATTATAAAATTATTATTAAGATCACAAGGGACTAAACGAGCAATTAAACATCTTTTAAACTAAATTTAACTATCTTTATGTTTTTTTAATATTAATAATATTAAATTAATATTATTTTATTTTATAAACCCAAACTTAAAATATCCTATACAATATAAATCTTCTCTTCTCTAGTTGTTCGTCGTCGTCGTTGTCGACAAAAGTTCTTTTAAAAAATACGTGTACGACATCATCAAGCTCAGTACCGTAGAGCTTTTAATTGCATGTGCGCACTCAAAGTTTATGTTATGTCGTCAAGCCCAACAGATGGAGGATGCTATAATTGCAGAAGTGCAATCTGAAAAAGCAAAGTAGTGGCATTGGGTTCGTCGGCATCGAAAGTGCAAAATGGACGACCATATCACCAATAGCAAAAAGTGAATGACGGCTATAGATTTCGAAAACAACGACGGCCGTAAAATATTATATTTAGAGTTTGTACGATATAAAATATTTTTTAATATTTTAAATTAAAGAGTAAAAAATATATTCAAAATGTCTAATTACCCGTTGAGCTTTTATAATTTTAATAATAATTTAAATATTTTAATAGCATGTAGCGGTGTGTGCCGCCCTTTGACCAACATTATTTGAAGAATAAAAACACAACTGGCATGAATTAAACCAATAAATGTTGCATTCTACGACCACAAGCCAATCATCATTCATCTCAGTGCTTATGTTGATTGGTTCCCACTCTTTGACTTGCTATTGAATGCCAATGGCTTAAAACCAGACTTCAGCATCATCAAAACTTCCTCAAATTGCAGCCCTTTGGTTTCAGGCACAAACCAGTAAATGAAAACGAGTATATGTTTGTCTTCTGAACATGTAGATTTGGGTTGGTTTATACAGGTTGTCGAGTCCGCAATGGCTTTGCAGGAAGTGGGATGCTTCTCGGTTCTTTTGGAATGTGTACCAGCACCTGTGGCTGCTGCAGCCACATCTGCTCTTCAAATTCCCACAATCGGCGCTGGAGCCGGTCCTTTTTGCAGTGGACAGGTTAACTCGGACTGTTAATCTTTTCTGGCTCTTTGAAATCTAGCGCCCTACATTGCCTTAATTGTGTCCCGAAATGGGCGGTCTATTTGTTGCACTTTTGAATGTTTGCTGTTGATACAGGCTCTAGTTTACCATGATCTTAAGGGAATTTTGCAACACCCTCATGCAAAGGTAAGATTTAAGATTTAAAATTTATGATTAGAAATTGAGATCTATTTTTTTTATTAGAGCACAAAAAGGAGAAGCAAACAAAAAACAGAGGATTTTTGTAGCTTACCTTTAAACTCAAGGTCAAGCCTAATATTATTTCAATTAATTTTCTCTTCACTAAAAAAGATTGCTATCTCTTCTTTCTTCATTCCAAACTCGTCATTATATCATAAGCCAACAATTTTAATTTTCCATTGAATTGAATTATTCTTAGGTTGGTCAGAACTGTTATCATTTTAAGCAGTCTTTTCATGAAAAAAATGGATAGCTAAGCCGTTTTTGCAGCCAAGTTAGTTGGCTCTAAAACCTTCTCAAAAACATAACTTTATCAATGAGCTTAGATCGTGCATCCGTATTATTTATATTATAAAGTCACGTTACTTTCGTTTTATATATAAACCTTATCATCCCATTTTCACCCAAGTCTAGAACACGAGTTTGTTGCCGAAAATTGTCCTAATATTCCTTCATTTCTAGCTCAGCCATGGAAATCAAAGTATTATGGCATAGGCAAAGCTCTAGCAGAACAGAGACAATCAAATTAGGCCGGAACTACACGCAACGCGGCCAAGATGATCGCTCGAAACCAAAGTGGAGAACGTTTTGGAAGAAGTTCACCGGGAAGAAAACCTTCACTTCTTCTCATGTTGGATTCCAGGCGTCTTACGACCCGGATGAGTATTCACAAAACTTCGATCAAGGAACCGGGTGGGCCGAACCGGATAATCTCTCTCGGTCTTTCTTGGCTCGGTTTGCTGATCCATCTAGGATCTCAAGGAGGAATGCCTTGGCATTCATGTGAGTGAAAAATGAAACATAATAGCTATGGAAGTTCTAGTCTACCATGTGTTTAATTATCTTCTTCAGTTTGAATGTTTATAATAGTTGATTTAAGCCTCCTGGTTTTGTATACTGTCTTTCTCTTCTTGCTGCTGCTTTAGATTTCGATTTCAATCATTACTCGGTTTGAAATGTTATTTGAACATCATGCGACAAACGTTCTTAGTAATGTTTGAATGTTTTAACCCTTTTGGTACCGTATTTTTTTGATACTCGACAGTCATATGAATTCTGGTTATATCTGAAGTTGAATTAAATCTCTTAAAATAAAAAACGAAAAGCTGTTAATTTGTTACAAAGTAATCACTAAGCTGTTAATTGTGTACGTGGTAGTTACGAAAATTTATACAATAACACATATAACTCCTATATTTATACACTCAATCAATTTATCATAAATAAAAAAACCATTAAATTTAGCCTTATTTTTTTAGATATTTCTTTCACTCTATCCCATTCATTCTTCAAATGGGTTTACCTTCTTTTTCTTAATTCTGACACGTTTTCTGGTTTATCTCGCTATTTTGAAATGCAAGAAAAATAAGTGGATTTTCAAAGAAAAAAGGGGTGAGTCGAGAATTTTTCAATTGAGTTTAGCTTAAATCATGCTATGTGTATTTCAGAAACAAATATGATAGTTAAATGTTGATTTTTGCTGTTAGGTTTTCTTTAGAGCGGATCCTTTTACTAAGAAGGATTGGTACCAATAAATTTTCACCACCAGTGATCGTTTTGTAACATAAGCTAAAATTTAATGCTTATTATATAAACTTAAAAATTTATTGACCATTTTATATTTTTGATATATTTTAGCGACCATTTATGTATTTTATTCAAAAAGAATCAAGCTAGATGAAGACACGACGTCGTAAAGCACTTCGTTTTGTTTGTTTAAATATGACCGTTATGTAGAGAGAGAAAGAGGAGAGGACACCTGGTAACCAAGTAGAGCGAGTACAAAGGGATTGGCTTTCTCCATCTCTCTCTTTCTTTTCCTCCCTCAACGGTCAATGTTGGTCAAATAGCTTAATTGATTTAGTTTATTAGTTTAAGGCTTAATTGAGTGTAATAAAAGTATTTAAACAGATACTAACAGAAATTTATTCTTTCAAACTTCGTTCATGTACAATCCTAAGTATGAGTTCAATCTTAACAATCAACATTATTTGAAGAAAAAATGGGATTTGTTTTTTATTTTTTTATTGTCATATTATTTTTCATGAAGTAAAAATTATGTAACGATCAAACTTGAAAACAAAGGTGAATGATTTGTCTTCTCTGTTGATAGTTCTAATGATTAAATGATATTGACATTCTAAACACAGTTAAGATTTAAATCCTAAACCATGCTTATAACTTTTTATGCCTCATCTCGGTAGAGCACCTGATAGTTTTTTGTACGAAATCTATGCTTGGTCTAAAATTTGAATCATATTGGTCTGAGTTGTTTCGGTTAACATCCACCTAAATAGACATCATCGAACATATTTACATTTGAGTTCAAAGTCTGCATTCGATCTTTTTCAAAGAGTTTTAATTCTCCATTTCCAGGTAAAAAGAACTTCATTGTGTCTAACAATAAGGTTAAGTAGGTCAAGTTGATCTTTACTGTAAGTACCCTTCATGTTTTAGGTACCACAATGCACCTTCTGCTGCATGCTCGGCGGCTGCCTTCTTTGTTGTCAAAGGACTGCTGAAGCACTCCAAGATCATATCCGGGGCTTCTTCGATTTCAAGAACTACCCTGTAGGTGAATCTGCAAAAGATTTTGAATATAGGGTTTGAGTAAAACTATACAAGAGGGAAGCAATTCAAAGTTTCCATGTTTCGTTCTATCCTAAACAGACATTTGAGCTACAACAATCATTTCTTATAGATGCACAGTGTACTTACGATCTCAGATGGCTTAGTCCTTCCTCTTTGCAACATTCGAACAAAGGGGGTTTCCAAAAATTGATAGCACAGATTTCATATAACTGTGATCTAGCAGTACGATTATGTGAGTCGCCTGAGAAATCAAGAGATGAATAAGATAATTGTTTTACACTGACTACTCATAAAAAGTGTAACAATCGTTGACCTTTGGATTGCGAGTCAATCCCAGAACTAGGATCCAGAATGGAGCAATTGGTGAGTGTTCCTTTGACTTCACTACTTGATGCTGAACATCCTGCTCTTGCTTCAGAAGAATGCAGGGGTCTACTAATGGGCGAGATGCAAGGTGAACTGGTAGAAGTTGTCTTATTAATGGAACGAGTTTTCAGGTTGCAACCATTCACAGGAGATTCTTGCAACTTCATGTTTTCAAATGCAGTGGTGTGGGGGACAGCAACATCAATTGGCGTTTCATCAAATCCAATCAGCTTGGCTTCAGCTTTGATGCTTCCCTTTAAAACTTCCTCCAAGGACTTTGATTTGGGTGCATATCCTAGAGCCTGTACGCGCAAAGACAACAATCCCCTGGTTTTAAGTCGCATATTCACAATCATTCTGTCGATAAGCTATAAAAGGAATCGAAGACAAGTAAATATCCCAAAATAATCTTCTAATGGTGTCAAGAAGAGAGACTAGGAAAGTATGGGGGCACCTTTTACCTTTAACTTTACATATAATTGATGTGCGGCAGTTCTGATAGCATCTTTTTTGTTAGTGTTGATTGCAGGGATGGATACAGAAACATCTCTTGCATATGCATCCACTGAAAAATTTCTGCCACTTTTTGATGGGAGAAACTTCAATTCCCGGTTACGAGACTGGCAAAGTTCTGTAACTTCCCTGATAGGATCGAGCTGCACACTTGAAAGCCTCTTGACTGGATCCAAAAGGGATAGCATTATCTTCCAAACACGGGTCAAGTTGAACCCTGTATCAAGCAGAATAGCACCAAAACAGGACTCTACCAAGTCACCAAGAGCCTGTATCAAAACATTAAAGCCTAATTAAGAACCCTTTTGAGTCAGTTCCAAATATTTATCAAAATCCATGCACCTTTATCTTCTAAATCAGTTGCATGCTTTAATCAGAATATCGACTTCTACCTAGACCTCATAACTTGAATTAAAAGAAATAAGAAAATCAACCATACATATGTCAGGCATAAGATACACCAGATAATAATAGCTACCTTCGGACATTTTGGCCCTTCAAACAGTCCGCTGTCTGGTGATGATGTGAAGAAGCCAACATATTTTTCTATGGCCTCGTTGAGGGGACAAGAGTTAGAGATAAGAAATTTGTGTAAGCATCTCTCCACCGCAACATTGGCAAAGGACTTGTTGTTCACTGACACTGATCTCAAATCAGTCAACTGACCAGGCTTCAACTTTGGATACAGTGAAAACAGATATGACGTGATTAAATAATCCAAGACAGCATCTCCAAGAAACTCCAATCTCTGGGAAAATATCAAAGGATTACTAATTGTAGCATCAGAAAATGAAGTGATCTAAAACTGACAAGTTGGGTAAAAATATGCATAAAGTATGTCTAGTTTCTTCAAGTAGAAAAACAGAAATAGTGCAATACCTGGAAGCATCCTCCACCATGCTTATTATAAGAAGGATGCACAATAGCTTGAAGGAGGAGACCCTTATGAAGAAACCGATAACCCAACAAATTTTCAAGAGCTTCAGTATCCACTTGGGAGGAAAGTGGCATGAATCTGTTGCTTGCAGCGCAAATACTATTAAGTTGAGAACCTTGGAAGTCCACTCGTATGCCAATCCATCTAAGAAATGCAGTTGCAGCTTGGAAGCCCCTGTCAACTATAAATGCTCCTACAAGAGCCTCAACCACATCAGCAATTGTTTTCTTATGCAGCCAATGGTGATTTCTACTGCATCTAACTTCGCTATTTGCACGATCTACTTGACAACTATTTTGGGAATGAACAGTGTCTTTAGTTTCTTTTGTACAAATTACTGGGCAGGGATGGCCCAGAGCAAAGAACTGGCAAGGATCGAAAGGTTGATCACGTATGTAAACCTGAAAATTAGTGGAAATACAGCATCGTACATGTTAATTATTTACCTTAAAACGCCAAAGATACATTAGACATATTAAATCTTTTTTGGGTTCAGATCATCCATCCCTAATGGATTAAAAATGAAGCATTTGAGTATGCCCAAAAATCCTAAAATAGCTGAGCCTAACAATTCCAAAATGGTGAAACATATTAGCCAACACCAGCAAGGAGGGAAGAAGGGATACGAGGGGTCTAACCAAACACAATGCCTTTTAGTTTAATCATTTTTATAAATACCATATTTTCCCACAATTTTCATGTCTACAGATCTAAGATAATTAATCCATATTGGACAAGTGACATATGAACATGCTTAGCAATTAGTAGCATTTCATGCGACTAGGCCATATCCGTAAACAGTGAAGAATTAACAGGCTGGAATCATAAAAATTGTCAGAAAATCTGCACATAAATTAGAGATTATTTGTATAATTAGACAGGATCCTGTAGATCCTTGTTAGTGATTACAATCCCTAACTTTAAGGGATTTTAGTTTACCTAGAATAGTCTCTTTCTTAACTTAATAGTTACCTAAGTTAAGGATATAAGCTGTATATAAAGATGTAAGCTGATATATAGAAATTAAGAGAGTTTTCTTCTATTTTGACAAAAATATTCTCTGTTTGAAAAAAATTGATAGCTAACTGGTAAAATTTCTCAAAATATAACAGTTACGACCACAACAAAAGTAAAAGAAATTGCATAATGAAGGTCACATTCTAAAACACAATCAAACCTGCAAATTGCGCCTTGTTGCTAGCTTGAACAAATTAGAATTGTTTACAGCATTCGACCTTCTCCTAGTCAATTCCCCTTCATCAAGTGAATCATGTAAAAGAAAAAGATGGCGGCCTACAGCAAACTTGAGGAAGGAATCACCAAGTGATTCAAGCCTTTCAAGCGAAAAACGCTCATTGCACTTTTCTGTAGTGAGCGCTTCTAGGACCTACCACCATTTCAAACTGTTAGTAGTTGATAGCATGCACATATGTTTGCATATCTCGAGTAAATGATTAGACTAGAACAGTAAATAACTTAATGGATACTTAGCCTAAAGCGCTATTGATAACATCATATGCCTTACCCTACTGGCTGTAACTTCAGCTCCCTCAGGAAATGAAGCAGAAAAAACATGCTTCAATTCAATAGCCACAAGCAAGTTCTCCAGGCGATGCATAATTGATGGTAACAAAGAAAGTGAACTCCCAATATCTTTGGAGAAGCCTATTAGTTTCAACTGGCAAAGCTCAGGAGGCAGATCGATGAAGTATTCTTCCAGTTCTTGAGATTCTGTTTACGGCAAAGAAACAGCCTTAAGAAACGAAAAGCCAGAGAAAATCAAGGAGAAAACATTTTTCTCATTCTGGAATATCATATTTTGAACACAGATAATCAAGTACAACAAGCAACATACTTGGGAAAAAGGGAACCATAACAAGAATGAAACCAAATCAAACAAGAAGCTACCTGAATCCTCCGGCTTTCGGTTGTGTAGCAAATTGTGCAATTTAAAAAGTGGTTTTGCATGCAGAAGAGGTTGTTCAGGGTACTTGAGATGAATGCCAGACCTGATTGACAACATTTATGTTAAAACTCTATCAATTGAATACTAGATAAAAACCTAATAACAGTTGGGAATCAAGAGTCGAGCTACCAACATTTTTAAGTGCTCCACATGATTTAAAGAGCCAGAATCTCTATATGGGCTGTAACCATTTTTTCCCCTGACAATACCAGTAATGAAGTAAAAGGCTGCCTTGTGTGCGGCATACACCAAACTATTCTCAACGTCTCTTATACTCGTACAACCATTCACAAGTTGCAAGCAAACATCTGAAGAGAAATTTTCATTCTTTGCAGATTCTACAGGAGTCTTAAAAAGTGGAGATGACAAACATCTTTGTACAATCCCCCAGTCCACTGTCATTTTATTCTCGCAATTGGAAAGAATCACAGGGAGTAACAAGTAGAATGTTGAGGAGCTTGATGAAAGAAAGTCGCTGTTTCCTAAAGTAAAAAATCCAGAGAGGAGTTTTGATCTATCAAGGATGACCTTGAAGAACATTTCTTGAAAATGTTGTGCCTCCATGATCTGCATATGTAAGAATACACAGTGAACTTTGGTAAGTAAGTTAATTAGAACAAACTCTGCCAGAACAAAACATAGTTACCTCTTCTCCCTTAAATTCTGTTACTCCTGACGGGACAAGTTTTGTCATCACCGACCTATGGCGAGCTAGGTGTAGATCCAGCTCCATTCTCTCAGCTTCTTTAGGTAGAGGAGACTTGACAAAAAGAGCAAACTCTTTATAGCTCCTATCCTCAGGATCCGGAATAAATTTTATATAGTAAGAATGAAGGACATAATTTTCCAAGTTAGTCCGCATTTTTTTAAGCACAGCAGGCACAAGCATCTCATGTAGTTCACCACGCAAATCCTCATCTGCCAACAAACAAAATCAAATTCTGCATAGATTAAAGAAAAGCAAAAGTGATTTGGTCTACAATAGTCACCCCACCCCAAACGAAAAGGAAAAAAGACAACAAATTTGCTCTGCATCAACCTTCAGAGCTCCCAGAATCTGAATCCGCGGGCGCTGTTTCCTCCTTAAGAACACTGTTTTGCAATGGCAAGAGATGGTCAGTCAAGGCTCCCACTTTATGCAGTTCTTCAATGGCTTTTAGACAAGCATCTTTTTTGGCAGCATCAACTGAAGATTGGGGCGTACTGGCAATTTGATGTATTGGAGAATTGGAAGGTAAAATTATATTGCAGACTGTCCCTCCTGTATCATCAAAATAATAAAAGCTTGGCTTGGGGTAAAAGTACCTGAAAAATATTTTCATGAGGATAATCTAAATGAGTAAAAGAATTTCCACAAAAATATATGTAGTGGACTATTAATTTTAAAAGCAGGTAAGAACAAAAAAGTTAGAAGGCCTACTCATCATGGGGAAGTTTTGAGCAGTAATGATGAAGTAGGGAGATACTATATCCTGAACTAATCGAAGCACCGGATGAATCAACTGTATATATTCTTTCCTCGGGACCAGTAGAAACCTCAGTAGATGTTCTGAAAGTAATTTCCATATTCATACGAGCTTCATCTTTCTTAAAATTGTTAATCAAATTTAGTTCCCCCTCATTCGCGCTGCATTAAGAAAAAAGAAAACTTATTCTTTCCGAATAACGGAAAGGAGCCGTATGGACAGACCCCTTCAAATAGTATATACTTTTGTGATCAGCACCTGTTCACTAGAAATGCATACTCAGACAGAGGCATTCTTGCACGACCTCTTGATTGGATAAAACTTGCAACAGTTTCTGGAAGGTCAAAACGTATCACAAGGCAGCATGTCTGGATGTCAAGTCCTTCTTCACCAACTTTAGTTGCAACCAAAAGATTCAACTGCAAAGTCGGCATTCAAGGAATCAAGAAAAAATCAGTGTTCCTGCCAGTCAAACAGATTGAACGGGGAATCAATAGCTTGCCTGGTCCAGTATATATCATCAAACTCGAAAATGGGAGAAAACCAATTGAACCAGTAAAAACTGGTTTTGTAACATTTCTTAGAAGTTTTTATGAAAAATTTATTGTATGTGATGAGATTTAAACCTTTAATCCCCTGAACCAATGTTAAAGATCGTATCATTTACCCAAATACATATATTTTATATTACTATATTCAATAATTATTTATAATTAAGATTACTTGTTCAAACCAGCCTGCTCAACTGGTCCGAGTCCGACCCTTAGACTGGTAACCAGAGGTCTTACAGGTTTGATATGCAGCCTGGTTTTTCAAACATTGAAATAAACAACTTACGTCAGCCCACTAAGAACCCCTAGAAATACTTATGCAAGGTTCCCCTATACAGATGACAGACATCTTTATACTACTGCGAGACAACATAATGTGCGAACAGCTTCAAGATGTTAGCTGTTTGATACACCTGGCACTGGTGTAATCCAAGTTCAAGATTCATCTTTTTGTTACTTTTCAGGCATTTAGACGATTACTTTGCAAACTTTCATGTTATTATCAAAAGCTAAACCAATTAAAGATAAAGGTTCAAGTTACAAGAACAAATACCAAATGAAAGAGTTTCTGTCACATAACAACTTCGAGATACTAGGAAATGCACTTCCCTTAGCAAACTTTTAGGGAGTGTTTGGTTCACAGAAGGTAAGATTACCTCTAGGAATAGCATTACCGGAATGTTACTTGTTTCATTTGGACGGAATGTAAGGTTATGGTGTTTGGTTGGCGGAATGTAAGATTACTAAAAACATATTTTACTAAATTGTCCCTGTGATAGATTTTTTTAAACAAGTTCAGCCTTCAATATTAAATATGAAGATATTGGTATCAGGTATGAAAGTTCATAGAACTCTTTCCATTGGACTCTACCTAATTTTACATTTAACATATTATTACTATAATTAATATATTAAATAATGTTTTAAAAAATTACACATTATTTAATATAATTTCACACAAACACTATATTTTGAACTAACACTGTTTAAGTTGGTTTGATTGTTTGTCACCATATTTCAGTTCTATTTTGAGCTAACAAAGGAATTAAAAACAATGCGATGAAGAGTAAAAAAATGGCACTATCCTAAATTCTCAACCCCTTGTAGAAACTTAGCATAGTAATTTTAACAGCTATATTATAACTAGTTTATTCTTCACTTTTTTATACGGTAGTTTATTTGAAAGGATTAAATTGACTAAACAATAAGCTTTAGGGACAATTGTCGGAAAAAAATGTTTACTATTGGTAATCTGACATTATCACCGACAGGTAATGTTGGGAAACCAAACGAGATAATGTGATTCCGACATTACCGGGTGTAAATGTAATATAAGATTACCCGAACCACAATATCTGCCCTACATTGTGCCCAAAGAATAAAATGAGCCAAACAGCTTAAAAGCAAATATACAAGTAACAATTCAATGACGTGCAAATTCACATGACATAGAAGGGGGCAGGGTAAGCAAGGAACATTAACACTAGCAGAAAGGGGTTACCTCTCCAGCTCTGAACTTCTCAAGAATGTTCTTCATTGTCTTTCTTGACATACTTTTAAGGCCAGAGTGGACTCCCACAAGAAAATGGCACTTCCAATATGATAGGAACTTAAGGTTTTGCAGTATGTATGACAGGGATCTTGCAGTAACAATCCTATTCACAAAAATTATACATTTCATATTTGGCCGTAACCTGCAAAAGGAATTGTAAAAGTTTCTCAGAGAAATATTTATATGATACACCTTACTTGTTAGTTAAATAATGAGAAAGGCAAAAGGTAAAAAGTTCGAAGGCATGAAAAACCACAGTGGTAAAAGTTTATAAGTAACCAGACAAAAAAGTGAGACATGGTGCAAAGACATAATTAATATGAAGAGAAAATCATTGCAATTAGGTTGACCACAAATGGCTGCTCCCCTCAAAATCTAAATAAATTCCAACAAATACTAACAGCTGAGATTCTTAAGTCATAATGTGCAAATAAAAGATTCTATTTACCGAGTTACATGTAGCATATCTAACAAATAACCAAAACCAGCATACATGCTTGAATACAAACCTGAAGGTAGAAAGAATTCCAACAAGGCGTAACAGTTTTCTTGAGAAAAATGGTTCCTTCAAAACCTCTATATCAGATAAATCACGTGTTGACCCATCTACAATATTAGCAACAAATATTAACAGCTGAGATTCTTAAGGGGACAGAAACAATCAGCAGATGATAAAAGTTCAAAATGTATCTGAGAGTCTCCATTTACCAAAAATAATGCGTACATGAAGTAGTAAATCATAACTGATTACCATATCTCTCCTGCATAACTGAAAGCTAGAATGAAATTGAAGCTACAATTTAAAATGCCTGAATAGATTATACCTCTCTTACAATCTGAAGCAAAAACATCAGCAGCCTGAGCAAGATATCGATCACATAGGGAGTCATCGCTTAAAATTCCTTCATTTTCCATCAATTCGTTTCGCTCAGAATTATTACAAAGAAGTTGGCATGCCTACAAAATGCGCGCAGCGGGGATGGGGTGAGATTAAATCAGAATCTCCCCAGGTACTTTAACTATAAATATTTCCAAAATGAGTTTGCAAGGGAAAGGCTCTCAACTGCCAATTAACAGAAACAAGAAATTCAGTTGTTTTCACATGATCTTACTCGTAATGCTCCCCAAAGGCCAAGATTTTCCAAGCAAAAGGTTATATTATCATGCATTCTGTTGAGCAGCTTTTTCATGCTCGTGTCAGATTGAACATTCTTCCTGACAAGTGTTGATATGCACTGCTCTTGCCACGAAGAAAAAGCCAAAAAAAATTAAAGCTTCTTTCAAGATAATTAAGTTCAAGAGAGTGCAATGTGTCACTGCAACAAACCTGGCGCTTAATGTCCTCAAGTTTGCTACAAAAAATCATGTAGGAACTAGAAGGACCAAAATTGACAGGACCATAATCATATACTCTAACAACAGGAGTTGCTACAAAGCTTTCTAATTCCTCCTTATCTCCAACTGAATAGACCTACAATTTATGGAGTGAGAAATATTAGAAAATGAACTACTCTCAGCATCTACATCGGAACAACAATGGCGTTTAAGAAAAAAAAACCTCCCCCACACATTTTGATTACAACCAAGAAGCCTGGTTTATAAAATTGAAAAGACAACAACTGTTTCTACATCTCTATAGATATAGTTAGCACAGTCACACGGAGCTAGGGGAAGAGAAAGAGAATGATGATGGAGATGAAGATGCTATGAAAACAATATAACATCACTCACACTTGGCCAAAATTACCGGGGTTGCTTCAATCCTTAATGACTCAAGATATTTCTGTACTTATACATCTCATAGAAAATCCATCCATACGCAGCAGAAAATAAGCATAAGAAACATAAAATACCAAAGCTTATTTATTTAATCTGTTCACAGTAAATTAGAATTGCCACATATACCTAACAATACAAGGTTGCAGCAATATTGTTAGTTCAGGCAAACTAAGTCTCATCAATAGCTGAAATTTTTCTTTACCTATTACACAATGAACTAAGAACCTAGGTCATTCAACCTAAGCAGTTATACTAGGAGATTGGTTAACTCAATTATGAAGAAAACCAAACACGTGCTTCATCCACCAAACAGAAGAAACAGATGGTTCTCCTATAGCTAGACATATATAAATAAATGAGATCAAGTAACTAGGGGTAAGTGAGAAAGCAGAAAGCTCAAAAGATGATATGATCCTTGTCAACTAAATCAAGATAAATTATGACCTGTCATTACTCCAGCTTATGATAGTTTAGAAAGGGTTGACAGAACCAAAAGTCCTCCATTTAGGCTAACAAGACCATAACTTCACAAGTAGGCACAACATCTACAATTAGCATTGCAAAAGCCTAACCTAACCATATAAACTAAGAATAGTATCTTTAAAATACATGTATTCTAACTTAACAAGCAAACCTTTAGGCACCGAACAACTTCATATGACATACATGAAGTGTTGTTTAGGTGCTTTGCTCGTCATGTAGGAATTATGATAGTACTAGATCCATATCTTTAGTTTTTAGAAGGAAAATAATAGACTGCATAAAACCAGATTATATCACAAAGTGAAAGTTTCCAAGACTCACCTTAGCATCAAGCAAATTTTCAAGACTATTGATGCTTTTTGGTAAATTTACTTGACTAGAAGCATCTGAAAGCATAAGATGAGGTTATCATAGAAGTAACTATCAAAATATGAGATAACAACTAAGAACTAGAACAGCCTATCTCTAAATTTAAACGAACAAAAATGAAAACGAGTTCAAAATATATGAGAATAACCAAAAAAACAAACAAACATTTTCAATTTGAAAACACCGGATGCCAATTACTTTTTTGCTTGGCATTTTGCAAGTTAAGAAGTTGACCCATAATTAAACAACATTTGCAGCCATCAATTAATAAATATATGTGAATATTTATAACAGAAGCCATTAGCATTACTTATTCCATTAGCCGCTTTTGTTTTCCAACATGTTTTCTAGAAAACAAAAGTTGTTTTCCAAATGGAAATAAGAATTAAAAAATAAAATTCTCAAATCAAACAAAGGCTTAGGTTTTCAAATGCATTTTCTTGATTGCTTCCACCTTTACATGCAACATGTTCTCATAACACCTATAATTTCTCATAATTCCAAGGCGACAAAATTTTGTGCCGAAAAGGAATTCACAAAGTCATAATTGATCCATGCAATAACTCAACTTCCATTTCAAAAGAAATGCAACTTTTTAATACCTTTACCAACAACAGGAGAGGCTGTCATGCCGAATATACGTGGAAGCATTGATGCAGTAGCTTTATCATAAAAAACCTACAGGTTGTCAGAGGTAATCTGATACATCAATTAATAGGAAACTAAACATATCATTAAGAGTACAAATACAATACATGTAGCACTTTACTTTCATGATTTCTGCATATGGATGATTGCTTTTACTTTGAGCATGATGACACTCGTCAAATATCAGAAGAGCTATTAAGTCCATCCTGACGAAACAGTGATATAAACTACGAAGTAGTACTTGAGGAGTCATAACAAGAACCTGTACCCAAGAAAAATATCAGCATGAATCAAAATATAAGCAAAGGGTCATGCAATCCTCAAGGATTCATAATCCTAAGTAAAGAATAACTACACCGATAACATATTTTGTAAACTGTCATAAGTTTAAATTGGTAAGCTTCGTAAGACATATCTCTTTCTAGTCAGCTTTCTATATATGCTCTGTGATCAGATGGCACTATAAGACGAGAAAGAGGAAGGGCAAAGTGATGCGGAAATTTATCATTTAATGATAATCTTTTTCATCTTTCTAGATTTGAAAGAGTCCATATAGGATGACAAACGACACGCAGATGAATTTTAAAATTGCATCAATCAAGGAACATAATCACCTCATACTGTTCAATCTCTTTTTCCCAATCATGATGGTTCTTCAAGTGTCTGCAGTTACCACAGAAAGTTCCAACCTTGAAATCAAGAGAATCTTCTATAACACGGGCTTGCTACAAAACAATAACAGATTCATTAAAACCATGCATGATCCACTGCTGCATAGAATCTATAATCATAGATCCGAGTTGGTTCTTAAATTCTAAACTTAGCCAAAACAATATTACAACCCTAATCATTCCTGAAGACCGAGTACTGACCTGCTGAACTAAAGCCACTGTGGGGGCAAGAAAAATACATATCCTTTTCTGAGGTTTCCGTATCAAATGACCAAGCTCATATATAAGCAGAACAGCGATATGAGTCTTCCCACAACCAGTCTCCAAATACACAATTATGTTCTCTTCCGTGGCTTTCTTGCACAACTCCAACTGATACCTTAAATAAAAGCATAAAACCAACGTAAATTTTAAATAAAGAAACAACAAGGTAGAGCTTTCAACTTAACAAAGCATCTTGTACTTGGCTTTCAATGTCCCCAAAAGAAACACACACCCACACACATTTCCCTCAAGCCAAACAAACACCTGTTGTTTAATTTAACTGGAACTCATGCAATAAATGAAAAAGAGAGAACCAAGATAAAGCCACATTGCATAAAGAACAAGAAAAGAACGAAACAAATAAGCATAAATATTTACATGTACGGGAAAGAGTAAAAGGGGCTAACTTTCTTGCAATCTTTCTTGGGTCCTTCTCTTTCTTTTCCACTTTTGCTTCATCTTCTTCGCTGATTTCAACGATCGGCGAGAGTGGAGAAGAGGCTTTAGCTTTAGAGGCAACGGACGGCTCGACCCCGTCGGTGGACAACTCGCAGTCCGGCATCAGTCAGATAATTATAGCCTCAGCGTTGAGAAGACTGCTAAAAATACAAGAAATAAAATATGATTCGTTGGTCGTCGGTTTCTTCGATCAATGAACAACGGATGACGGAATTCTTTTCGGTTTATAAAGAAGAGCGGGACCGTCTCGGATTTGGCGTAAGAACTAAGAAATCGTGGTCAGTCAACGGAAAGTCAAATCTTTTTAACTCATTAGTCTCTTTTTTGAATATTTAAAACTCGAAATTTCGTAAATAAAATTGAAACTAGTTTTAAACCCGTACCGGGAATTTTATAACAATATAACATTTTAATTATTGAAATGTAAATAAATAGTAAATGTTATTATTAGTAATGAAATAAAATAAGAGATATGAAATATTACATTAATATAATAATTCATATTATATATTTTCATAAAAAGAAATTGATACACAATTTTTTTAAATTTAGGGTTTAGATTCTAGGATTTAGAATTTAAGATTTAAGATTAGAGTTTTAGTTTAGGATTTTAGGGTTAAAAATTTAAATTTTGAGTTGTATACTTTTTTTGGTTTCCCACAGTGTTCACTAAACCCTAAACCACAACACACTATTAATTATTCATGATTATAAAATTATTATTAAGATCACAAGGGACTAAACGAGCAATTAAACATCTTTTAAACTAAATTTAACTATCTTTATGTTTTTTTAATATTAATAATATTAAATTAATATTATTTTATTTTATAAACCCAAACTTAAAATATCCTATACAATATAAATCTTCTCTTCTCTAGTTGTTCGTCGTCGTCGTTGTCGACAAAAGTTCTTTTAAAAAATACGTGTACGACATCATCAAGCTCAGTACCGTAGAGCTTTTAATTGCATGTGCGCACTCAAAGTTTATGTTATGTCGTCAAGCCCAACAGATGGAGGATGCTATAATTGCAGAAGTGCAATCTGAAAAAGCAAAGTAGTGGCATTGGGTTCGTCGGCATCGAAAGTGCAAAATGGACGACCATATCACCAATAGCAAAAAGTGAATGACGGCTATAGATTTCGAAAACAACGACGGCCGTAAAATATTATATTTAGAGTTTGTACGATATAAAATATTTTTTAATATTTTAAATTAAAGAGTAAAAAATATATTCAAAATGTCTAATTACCCGTTGAGCTTTTATAATTTTAATAATAATTTAAATATTTTAATAGCATGTAGCGGTGTGTGCCGCCCTTTGACCAACATTATTTGAAGAATAAAAACACAACTGGCATGAATTAAACCAATAAATGTTGCATTCTACGACCACAAGCCAATCATCATTCATCTCAGTGCTTATGTTGATTGGTTCCCACTCTTTGACTTGCTATTGAATGCCAATGGCTTAAAACCAGACTTCAGCATCATCAAAACTTCCTCAAATTGCAGCCCTTTGGTTTCAGGCACAAACCAGTAAATGAAAACGAGTATATGTTTGTCTTCTGAACATGTAGATTTGGGTTGGTTTATACAGGTTGTCGAGTCCGCAATGGCTTTGCAGGAAGTGGGATGCTTCTCGGTTCTTTTGGAATGTGTACCAGCACCTGTGGCTGCTGCAGCCACATCTGCTCTTCAAATTCCCACAATCGGCGCTGGAGCCGGTCCTTTTTGCAGTGGACAGGTTAACTCGGACTGTTAATCTTTTCTGGCTCTTTGAAATCTAGCGCCCTACATTGCCTTAATTGTGTCCCGAAATGGGCGGTCTATTTGTTGCACTTTTGAATGTTTGCTGTTGATACAGGCTCTAGTTTACCATGATCTTAAGGGAATTTTGCAACACCCTCATGCAAAGGTAAGATTTAAGATTTAAAATTTATGATTAGAAATTGAGATCTATTTTTTTTATTAGAGCACAAAAAGGAGAAGCAAACAAAAAACAGAGGATTTTTGTAGCTTACCTTTAAACTCAAGGTCAAGCCTAATATTATTTCAATTAATTTTCTCTTCACTAAAAAAGATTGCTATCTCTTCTTTCTTCATTCCAAACTCGTCATTATATCATAAGCCAACAATTTTAATTTTCCATTGAATTGAATTATTCTTAGGTTGGTCAGAACTGTTATCATTTTAAGCAGTCTTTTCATGAAAAAAATGGATAGCTAAGCCGTTTTTGCAGCCAAGTTAGTTGGCTCTAAAACCTTCTCAAAAACATAACTTTATCAATGAGCTTAGATCGTGCATCCGTATTATTTATATTATAAAGTCACGTTACTTTCGTTTTATATATAAACCTTATCATCCCATTTTCACCCAAGTCTAGAACACGAGTTTGTTGCCGAAAATTGTCCTAATATTCCTTCATTTCTAGCTCAGCCATGGAAATCAAAGTATTATGGCATAGGCAAAGCTCTAGCAGAACAGAGACAATCAAATTAGGCCGGAACTACACGCAACGCGGCCAAGATGATCGCTCGAAACCAAAGTGGAGAACGTTTTGGAAGAAGTTCACCGGGAAGAAAACCTTCACTTCTTCTCATGTTGGATTCCAGGCGTCTTACGACCCGGATGAGTATTCACAAAACTTCGATCAAGGAACCGGGTGGGCCGAACCGGATAATCTCTCTCGGTCTTTCTCGGCTCGGTTTGCTGATCCATCTAGGATCTCAAGGAGGAATGCCTTGGCATTCATGTGAGTGAAAAATGAAACATAATAGCTATGGAAGTTCTAGTCTACCATGTGTTTAATTATCTTCTTCAGTTTGAATGTTTATAATAGTTGATTTAAGCCTCCTGGTTTTGTATACTGTCTTTCTCTTCTTGCTGCTGCTTTAGATTTCGATTTCAATCATTACTCGGTTTGAAATGTTATTTGAACATCATGCGACAAACGTTCTTAGTAATGTTTGAATGTTTTAACCCTTTTGGTACCGTATTTTTTTGATACTCGACAGTCATATGAATTCTGATTATATCTGAAGTTGAATTAAATCTCTTAAAATAAAAAACGAAAAGCTGTTAATTTGTTACAAAGTAATCACTAAGCTGTTAATTGTGTACGTGGTAGTTACGAAAATTTATACAATAACACATATAACTCCTATATTTATACACTCAATCAATTTATCATAAATAAAAAAACCATTAAATTTAGCCTTATTTTTTTAGATATTTCTTTCACTCTATCCCATTCATTCTTCAAATGGGTTTACCTTCTTTTTCTTAATTCTGACACGTTTTCTGGTTTATCTCGCTATTTTGAAATGCAAGAAAAATAAGTGGATTTTCAAAGAAAAAAGGGGTGAGTCGAGAATTTTTCAATTGAGTTTAGCTTAAATCATGCTATGTGTATTTCAGAAACAAATATGATAGTTAAATGTTGATTTTTGCTGTTAGGTTTTCTTTAGAGCGGATCCTTTTACTAAGAAGGATTGGTACCAATAAATTTTCACCACCAGTGATCGTTTTGTAACATAAGCTAAAATTTAATGCTTATTATATAAACTTAAAAATTTATTGACCATTTTATATTTTTGATATATTTTAGCGACCATTTATGTATTTTATTCAAAAAGAATCAAGCTAGATGAAGACACGACGTCGTAAAGCACTTCGTTTTGTTTGTTTAAATATGACCGTTATGTAGAGAGAGAAAGAGGAGAGGACACCTGGTAACCAAGTAGAGCGAGTACAAAGGGATTGGCTTTCTCCATCTCTCTCTTTCTTTTCCTCCCTCAACGGTCAATGTTGGTCAAATAGCTTAATTGATTTAGTTTATTAGTTTAAGGCTTAATTGAGTGTAATAAAAGTATTTAAACAGATACTAACAGAAATTTATTCTTTCAAACTTCGTTCATGTACAATCCTAAGTATGAGTTCAATCTTAACAATCAACATTATTTGAAGAAAAAATGGGATTTGTTTTTTATTTTTTTATTGTCATATTATTTTTCATGAAGTAAAAATTATGTAACGATCAAACTTGAAAACAAAGGTGAATGATTTGTCTTCTCTGTTGATAGTTCTAATGATTAAATGATATTGACATTCTAAACACAGTTAAGATTTAAATCCTAAACCATGCTTATAACTTTTTATGCCTCATCTCGGTAGAGCACCTGATAGTTTTTTGTACGAAATCTATGCTTGGTCTAAAATTTGAATCATATTGGTCTGAGTTGTTTCGGTTAACATCCACCTAAATAGACATCATCGAACATATTTACATTTGAGTTCAAAGTCTGCATTCGATCTTTTTCAAAGAGTTTTAATTCTCCATTTCCAGGTAAAAAGAACTTCATTGTGTCTAACAATAAGGTTAAGTAGGTCAAGTTGATCTTTACTGTAAGTACCCTTCATGTTTTAGGTACCACAATGCACCTTCTGCTGCATGCTCGGCGGCTGCCTTCTTTGTTGTCAAAGGACTGCTGAAGCACTCCAAGATCATATCCGGGGCTTCTTCGATTTCAAGAACTACCCTGTAGGTGAATCTGCAAAAGATTTTGAATATAGGGTTTGAGTAAAACTATACAAGAGGGAAGCAATTCAAAGTTTCCATGTTTCGTTCTATCCTAAACAGACATTTGAGCTACAACAATCATTTCTTATAGATGCACAGTGTACTTACGATCTCAGATGGCTTAGTCCTTCCTCTTTGCAACATTCGAACAAAGGGGGTTTCCAAAAATTGATAGCACAGATTTCATATAACTGTGATCTAGCAGTACGATTATGTGAGTCGCCTGAGAAATCAAGAGATGAATAAGATAATTGTTTTACACTGACTACTCATAAAAAGTGTAACAATCGTTGACCTTTGGATTGCGAGTCAATCCCAGAACTAGGATCCAGAATGGAGCAATTGGTGAGTGTTCCTTTGACTTCACTACTTGATGCTGAACATCCTGCTCTTGCTTCAGAAGAATGCAGGGGTCTACTAATGGGCGAGATGCAAGGTGAACTGGTAGAAGTTGTCTTATTAATGGAACGAGTTTTCAGGTTGCAACCATTCACAGGAGATTCTTGCAACTTCATGTTTTCAAATGCAGTGGTGTGGGGGACAGCAACATCAATTGGCGTTTCATCAAATCCAATCAGCTTGGCTTCAGCTTTGATGCTTCCCTTTAAAACTTCCTCCAAGGACTTTGATTTGGGTGCATATCCTAGAGCCTGTACGCGCAAAGACAACAATCCCCTGGTTTTAAGTCGCATATTCACAATCATTCTGTCGATAAGCTATAAAAGGAATCGAAGACAAGTAAATATCCCAAAATAATCTTCTAATGGTGTCAAGAAGAGAGACTAGGAAAGTATGGGGGCACCTTTTACCTTTAACTTTACATATAATTGATGTGCGGCAGTTCTGATAGCATCTTTTTTGTTAGTGTTGATTGCAGGGATGGATACAGAAACATCTCTTGCATATGCATCCACTGAAAAATTTCTGCCACTTTTTGATGGGAGAAACTTCAATTCCCGGTTACGAGACTGGCAAAGTTCTGTAACTTCCCTGATAGGATCGAGCTGCACACTTGAAAGCCTCTTGACTGGATCCAAAAGGGATAGCATTATCTTCCAAACACGGGTCAAGTTGAACCCTGTATCAAGCAGAATAGCACCAAAACAGGACTCTACCAAGTCACCAAGAGCCTGTATCAAAACATTAAAGCCTAATTAAGAACCCTTTTGAGTCAGTTCCAAATATTTATCAAAATCCATGCACCTTTATCTTCTAAATCAGTTGCATGCTTCTCGGTTCTTTTGGAATGTGTACCAGCACCTGTGGCTGCTGCAGCCACATCTGCTCTTCAAATTCCCACAATCGGCGCTGGAGCCGGTCCTTTTTGCAGTGGACAGGTTAACTCGGACTGTTAATCTTTTCTGGCTCTTTGAAATCTAGCGCCCTACATTGCCTTAATTGTGTCCCGAAATGGGCGGTCTATTTGTTGCACTTTTGAATGTTTGCTGTTGATACAGGCTCTAGTTTACCATGATCTTAAGGGAATTTTGCAACACCCTCATGCAAAGGTAAGATTTAAGATTTAAAATTTATGATTAGAAATTGAGATCTATTTTTTTTATTAGAGCACAAAAAGGAGAAGCAAACAAAAAACAGAGGATTTTTGTAGCTTACCTTTAAACTCAAGGTCAAGCCTAATATTATTTCAATTAATTTTCTCTTCACTAAAAAAGATTGCTATCTCTTCTTTCTTCATTCCAAACTCGTCATTATATCATAAGCCAACAATTTTAATTTTCCATTGAATTGAATTATTCTTAGGTTGGTCAGAACTGTTATCATTTTAAGCAGTCTTTTCATGAAAAAAATGGATAGCTAAGCCGTTTTTGCAGCCAAGTTAGTTGGCTCTAAAACCTTCTCAAAAACATAACTTTATCAATGAGCTTAGATCGTGCATCCGTATTATTTATATTATAAAGTCACGTTACTTTCGTTTTATATATAAACCTTATCATCCCATTTTCACCCAAGTCTAGAACACGAGTTTGTTGCCGAAAATTGTCCTAATATTCCTTCATTTCTAGCTCAGCCATGGAAATCAAAGTATTATGGCATAGGCAAAGCTCTAGCAGAACAGAGACAATCAAATTAGGCCGGAACTACACGCAACGCGGCCAAGATGATCGCTCGAAACCAAAGTGGAGAACGTTTTGGAAGAAGTTCACCGGGAAGAAAACCTTCACTTCTTCTCATGTTGGATTCCAGGCGTCTTACGACCCGGATGAGTATTCACAAAACTTCGATCAAGGAACCGGGTGGGCCGAACCGGATAATCTCTCTCGGTCTTTCTCGGCTCGGTTTGCTGATCCATCTAGGATCTCAAGGAGGAATGCCTTGGCATTCATGTGAGTGAAAAATGAAACATAATAGCTATGGAAGTTCTAGTCTACCATGTGTTTAATTATCTTCTTCAGTTTGAATGTTTATAATAGTTGATTTAAGCCTCCTGGTTTTGTATACTGTCTTTCTCTTCTTGCTGCTGCTTTAGATTTCGATTTCAATCATTACTCGGTTTGAAATGTTATTTGAACATCATGCGACAAACGTTCTTAGTAATGTTTGAATGTTTTAACCCTTTTGGTACCGTATTTTTTTGATACTCGACAGTCATATGAATTCTGATTATATCTGAAGTTGAATTAAATCTCTTAAAATAAAAAATAAAACTCTCGTAATACTATTTTTCATTCATAAGATTCGAACCTAGACCGAATATTCAAACTTTTACTCACCCTTTGCTCTGTTCACAAGTAGAAGAAGATGCTTTTCGAGAGGCTTTACCGCCTTGACACTGCCTGGATCCCCTTGTAGCTCATTTTCAGCCATTAAATTATGCACTAAAGTAAATCAAGCAAAAATAAGCAATTGTTTGTTTTTTTTCCTGACAGCAAATCTAGAAAACTAATGGAGGAAAAGGCAAGATGATCACACATTCCTTGTAGTTAACTACTTTTGAAACGATTCCTTTCATGATGACAGAATTTTGATGGTTTCAGTTCACTTTTGAATATAAATTATGCACTAAAGTTCAATTTTTTTAAAACTAAATCCCCTTTCTTGAATTTTAAAAATTCTAATTAAATTTCTTAAAATTATTAAAAATTATAGTTAGATTCTAAATTATCTGAAAAATATTAACTACACCTTTCGATTTTTTGAAAATTTTAAATCTAATCTTCTAAAAATTTTAAATATATTAAATTGCCCCTTTAATTATTTCATTAAGTTTCGTCATTGGAGGCCAACTTAATCAGTATCAATTATTTTTTAAATAAAGCATGAAGAAATATATATGTATATCATATACGGTTATAAAAAATCGTTTAAATTGAAACTAATTAGTATCATAATATTATAAACATTTATAATTAAATTTGAACAGAAACTCGAACAACTCAATTCAAATTTCATAAATTCAAATAAAATTTCAGTTATAAAATAAAAATCTCTAACTTGACTAACTAAAAAAAATCAACTCAATCGAATACTCACCCTAGTTGAAAGACAACTACTTTGAAAGTCAAACGGAGCCCAAAGTCTCAGTTGAGGCCCAAAAATACAGGGCTAAAGGGACGAGAGGCTTACAAACATTTTGGGCCCAAATTGAAAAACGAAACAGAAACACCGAACACGAAACCGCCCTGGTGGGAGAGAAAAGTAAGGAAATATATATTGCAATCAGCAAATCCGCGCAAAAATAAATCCCAAAATCCATATTATTAAAAAAAAAAACCCTAACTCCCGAACCTTCTCTTGGAAATAATCTAAAACATCTCCGATTGTGAAAGTTTTGTGTTGCAGATTTATAGAGGGATCCAAGGCGAAAATTAACGATGGCAATGGAAGTAGAAGAAATGGAGAAGGCGCGAACTAGGAAACGGCCTCGTCTTGTTTGGGACGTGGCACCATCTCGTCCAGAGGTTGGTTCCTCTTATCAAGATCCCAAAACAATAAGAGAAAGTGATAAGAAAATTAGGGTTAGGGTTCGAGCATGGCCAGATTCATAAGGGAGAAAGCTAACCTAAAGGGACAAAAGTTGTTCCCTTGGGTGTCAAACAAGTATTGACCTTTTTGTGTTGGGAATTGTTTTGTAGGAACAAAAAGCTTTGGTGACGTCTCGACGTTCGTCACCACCCAAAAGGGACGATGACCATGAAGGCCATTACGTCTTTAATCTCGGTGAAAATCTCACTCCAAGATGTAAGCCCCTCTTCGATTGTTCACTTTTATCTTTTGCATGTATATATATGATGTTATTTTTTATGAATGATTTTTGTAATTTTGTTTTTTACAGATAAAATTCTTAGTAAGATGGGTGAAGGTTAGCTGTCAAAGTGCTCTGCTGTGAGATAATTTTAATTTTTGTGATTCTGGTTGTAGCACATTTCAGCCAAAATTGCTAGTGTTGTAGGCACATTTGGCCGAGTTTTGGAATGTTGGGACCGTCAAAATCGGGAGTATGTCGCAATTAAGGTAGTTAGAAGCATACGTAAATATCGTGATGCAGCAATGATTGAAGTTGATGTTCTTGAACATCTGGCTAAGAACGATAAAGTCACCTCACAGTACGTGTCCTCCCCTTTTCAGTTTATGGATATTGCATGGCATCTCATCTCATGGTTACTTCTTGCAGCTTTGTGCAGATTCGGAATTGGTTTGATTACCGCAATCACATTTGTATAGTAAGTATTCAATGAACCTTCTTCTAAGCATTATGTGTTCCTTTTCAGTTGTGCAGATGGAAATTTTGGTATTGGTAACTTTACTTTGAGCAAGAAACTAGCATAACATTTTGCAATGGAAGAAATTGCTGAAGTGTTGAATTTGCTTGTAATTTTAGAATTAATGGTGCTTGTCTTCTCTGTTTTCTGTGATCATTTTTAGGTGAATTAGTTGAAATTTGAAACTTTGGATGAGATCATTGAATATGCTATGATACCTTTGTTTTGTTTTGTCCTTGTGGACTTCGTTCATGTAAATTGGGACTAAACGAAAACCTTCACGTGGATGCATTTTAATGGTGTTATCAGGTATTTGAGAGGCTTGGACCAAGTTTATTTGATTTTCTAAAGAGAAATAAATACTGCCCTTTTCCTGTGGATCTTGTTCGGGAATTTGGACGTCAGCTTTTGGAATCTGTAGCATGTGTGTGGATTGTTCTTGCCTCCTATTTCATCATATCTCATCTTCCAACCACTCACCCTGTTCAATTTATTGGCCTGATTTGTTTGTTCAGGCTTAGTGTCGGGTTGCTTATTCTGTCCCTTGGTTTTAACATATTTCTATGCTTTTAATATATCTGGCAGATATGCATGATTTACGCTTAATCCACACTGACCTGAAGCCAGAAAATATTCTTCTTGTATCTTCTGAATATGTAAAGCTTCCTGGCCGCAAGGTATTTGGCCTTCTATAATCGATGATTTATACCATTTTAGATGTGGGGTTCAAACTCCGTTATGACAATGAAAATGCTTCGAATGGTACAGAGGAGTTCTTCAGATGAAATTCATTTCAGGTGCTTGCCAAAGTCAAGTGCCATTAAGCTGATTGATTTTGGTAGTACTGCATTTGATAATCAGAATCATAGCTCCATTGTTTCCACGAGGCATTACAGAGCCCCTGAGATTATTCTAGGTAACCAATTATTGTGTTGGAAAATGAGAATGTGGTTTTCCCTTTGTTTTCGTAGTGTTGTGTTCTATTCCAAGTATAGAATGTCACTGGGAGTCTTCTACTCCTCTATTCCCGCTTTCCAGTATAGGTAAAAAGTTCACTTTCAGAGGGCATACTTCCAGGTGGTAATTGAGTTAAGGACGACTGTTCAAGGATCTCATCATAGAATATAAGGGTGCAATGATCTAGATTGACTACCTGAAAAATACTAACTGGAAATTTATTTAAGCCTTTCTTTGACATGTCTTTGAGTATGTTCTATTGATTCAATTGCTGGCCTGGATTATTAGTTTGATTTTTGACTTTCTGTTGGTTCCTTTTTACCAAGCTTGTTAATACTTCTGCTATGGACCAATTTTGACACCTTTCAAGTTTCAAGCCGCAGAACTATTTTTGACGCATTTATGAATAAATACATTGGTGCAGGTCTAGGTTGGAGCTATCCATGTGATCTGTGGAGTGTTGGCTGTATACTTGTTGAACTGTGCACGGTTGCTCCTGCATTTCTACAGACACATTGCTTAACTTTTATGTGGAGCATGGGATCTTACTCTGTTTGAATTTTGCAGGGTGAGGCATTGTTTCAAACCCACGAGAACTTGGAGCATTTGGCAATGATGGAGAGGGTTTTAGGACCTCTTCCCGAGCATATGATCCGAAGGGCTAAGTAAGTTGCATAGCTATCTTCTAATCGCATAATCAACTGATTGCAATGCATGTCTCACCCTTGTTTGGTTTTCACCACAGCCGGGGTGCTGAAAAATATTTCCGGAGAGGCTCTAGACTAAATTGGCCTGAAGGAGCCGTATCTAGGGAGAGTATTAGAGCTGTTAAGAAGCTTGATCGTCTGAAGGTAAGATTTCCTTTCAGGTCTCGTGTCTGATTTGACAAGTGACTTGCTTTTTTTTGGTTCCCTGATCAGAACTTGCGGTTTATTTCAGAATATGTTATCACAGCATGTAGAGAGCTCAAGATATTCACTGGCCGACCTGTTGGAAGGTTTATTGAAATATGATCCATCCGAACGTCTCACTGCGCGTCAAGCTCTAAATCATCCCTTTTTTAGGTACCCAAGTTAAGTGGAAAGAGCTTGGATATATTTATGGGAGACAAATGGCCAAGGCCCGAAATTTTGAGATTCCCTTTGTTTGTTTGTATACTAATAATGTTTGTTTATCAAAATATATTAGTTGCATCTTCTTCTGTGAACTCCTTGTTTGAAGTTTCTGGTTTTCGTCCTCTACGGCGGGCAGCTGGACTCGCTTGTTGCTGTTTTGAAGCTGCCTCGACAAACTCATTGGCCTCTCCGAAATACCATATTTAGTGCATTCTCAAGAGATTACACTCTTCGTTTCAAGCTTATTTGTTAGTAAGAATAATTCACAATACTCGAAAGAATTGTGAAGCTTCAGATTCTTCCCAGATTTTACCCAGATCACTACGAGCTTTTTATGTTGGTTAATAAAATTAATTCACTAATACTCGAAAGCATGCAACTCAACATGAGCCTCGACGCTAACGTACACGTGTTGAAAACAGCCCACAGAATGGAAAAATTATATTATGGGTGGTTCTCACCACGTCATCTATGGGACCAACCAATGAAAACCATCCATTTCACCATGATTTTTCCATGTCAATTTTTTCAATTCTAACCAATGAATCTCCACTAAAGTTTTTCCATGTCATTTTAAAAACTGTTTTTTGAAAGTTATTTTATTATTAGATTAATGACATGAAAAATAATAATTAAGTGGGTGATTTTCATTGGTTAGTCCCATGGATGACGTGGTGGGAACCACCCATGTTATAATTTCTCCACAGAATGAGAGAAGAGACCACGTATGATAAATTGGTCAGCCTCAGCCATTGCCTTCTTTTGGTGCGAACTGCGAACTGACATTTTGGATCAGGATTCAGGTTACGGTTGTGCAGCTTTGCTTTGATGTGAATTGTCACTCTGGATGGATGAGGTTAAGATTGGGCAGCTTTGCCTCGATGAATTGACATTTGGGTCAGCTTTATTCCGACTTTGCTGTGAATATTATTTGGTCTTCCGTCCATTATCTATTGGGCCGAAATATAAAAAATGAAAAAGAAGAAAAAATATTGCGTTTATCAGATTTTTGAAAACAAAAATTGTCAGAAGTGGGATTTGAACCCACGCCCTCTTTCGAAGACCAGAACTTGAGTCTGGCGCCTTAGACCACTCGGCCATCCTGACTTGAACGAAATGATGAGGGACTTTATATTATATATACATATATAACTTAAAGAGAAAGGGGGGGGGGGGGTTTAGTCTAAGGTCATAAGCTTACCGTTGGGGATGGTAATTAGCAAGCATGAGATGAGAAATAGGGAGGAAAACAAAGGCTCTGCCTACTGGTGCATAGTAAGGAAACTGAATATTACTTTTTTCCCGAACAAACTAAGGCCTGAGGCGGTCAGGTTAGGATAGGTATGCTTCGAACTAAGAGAACCATGGTTCTCGTAAATTACATCCAAAAACCAATGCGGACAACGCTTTCCAGTTTGCACTTTACAAAAAGAGCGACTTTCAGCAATCTGCATATCCGCTGTGACTTGGTTCGTTCCAAACTTTTAACTGTCAGTTTCTAACCCCTAGAACAGAGCTGATTATCCCGTTGGTTAATGGTTACATTGTATGATCTGACGAGGTATCATCCTCTGAATCAGGCACAATTATTTCAAGGGCAGAGTTGACAACTGGCCTTTGCCTCGACCTGTTTTTTGTGCCCAAATTTCCAGTTCTTACAGCGGGATGGATGTCAACTCCAGCCAATCTGTTACTCCGCCGTGATCCCATTGACATGTGTTTCTTATGGTTCTCATCGTTCAAATTTTCATTTTCCTCCGCAGAATTGCTGTCCGAGTCGCTGCCATTGTTGTCATCACCGTCTGTTCTACTATAATCATCATCATCCTCTTTCTCATTACCATCATCATCAGCTTCTTGTACCTTGTCATCTTCAGTGTCACTACCCACGTAATGTGCTTTCCCATCTGAACTGTCTTTTGAGACACAGCCCTCCGCATCCGAACCTCCATTGGTTGGAAGCTTCTGTCTCTGGTTTTGCTCCTCAACAGTCTTCCTTCTCCTGTATCGAGATTGAAGTTACAACCAATAGATGGCTAAACCATCAAAGAAAAACACTAAGACCAAATCGGTTGTTTAGTGCAACTATAACCTCAAAGGGTCATTCAGTTCAAGTAGAAGCCACTATTTGGTGTTAACCTCTTATCTCAGGAGCAAAAGGTTGCTACTACATAATAATACCCATTGGGGTTTCATAGCAATTTCATTGAACAATGACCACAGCAATACAAAAACAAGTATAAATTAAGCAAATGACACAAGCCAGAAAGAGGCACCAGACAAAGTCCCCTGTAACCGGCAGTTTAACAGTTCTCATAACAAAATATGAAGATAAACAGAACCTACTATTACTTAGAAACCCAAACAGAGACCTATGCATTTTTACATGTATTAGAAGAGTATATGATTAAATCAGTAAGGATAACTGAGAATATGAAGATAAACGAGCAATGTAATTAGATTCAACAAGTCTTACTTTGTTACTTTTATAGCCTCGTCAATAGCACGATCATATTCATCTGCATGATTATAAACCCATCATAAGTCAAGCTTTGTGCTTTTGATTAAAACAAATGCTAACAAACTAGACTAAGAGCAAAATAAGATCAGATCAATAGTAAGATTCAACTACACCTGATTGACCAGCTTAATCATTGCACTATGTTAGATAAGAAGGAAAATGGAGGGGAGTGAAAAGGATGAGAAATGGAGAGGATATATTTCCATCACCCTGCTTAATGCGTGTTAAGGAAAATAGAGGGCGGGGGGGGGGGGGGGGGGTAAACAAAATTGTTGATTTAAATTGGAAA
Organism: Hibiscus trionum; assembly: GCA_030270665.1. Classification (NCBI taxonomy): domain Eukaryota; kingdom Viridiplantae; phylum Streptophyta; class Magnoliopsida; order Malvales; family Malvaceae; genus Hibiscus; species Hibiscus trionum. The sequence continues at coordinate 30,611,647 of BSYR01000024.1, read as the reverse complement.
GAGTATTTTCATCCCACAATTGGAAGGATAAGATTTGAAGGGAAGGAAAGGTGCAAAGCCTCCCAGTTTCCCTCCCTCTTTCTATTCCTTCCCTACCAAATGAAGCAGTTTTTCCTTCCACCCTTTATCCCTACTTTTCTACTCCCAAACAGTGTTAATTCAAAAAGAAAATTAACTCACGTAAGAACTTTCATCATTTCCAATCAACCAACATATGTGTGAAGTCATTAACTTGACCTTTCTAGTGTTCATGTCATAATTGAGCAGTTAAACTGCAAAAATATACAGCAATTTACACAGGTTTATAGCTAAAAGTTGAAATTCATCAATATTCAATAATCTATGACAGATCAATGGATTGCAACAATTGCAGGAAAGAACTTTCCATCGTACCAAAAGTGTAACAGACAGGCCTACGATTGCGACATGTGCGGGTAATCCCAGTACCAGAGGAACTTCTCAAGCTATTCAGGAGCATCTCTTGCCTTTTCTTACGGTTCAGTGCCCTTTCTTTCTTCTATATAACACAATAAATTAACAGGTTTACTAACAGATAAAACAAATAAAACAGAAACACAAGAACAGTGTGATACACCAAGATTTTACTAGAGGATAAAAGAGGACCTGTTAAACTTACCTTTTGAAATTTCTCCACAATAGGAATGACATCATTATTGATAGTCTTGCCAATAGCAACTTCCGCCACAGCCTTGCTAGCCAATAGTTTATCCTGCCGTTTACAGCAAGAAAGAAAAAAGTTACACAGCATAATTCATGTCGAGAGAACAAACAAATATTGTGAACTTACCACAGTTTCACAGAATTCTTTATAATCCACTGCAAGTGTTTCCCAGTGAGAACAGACAGTTGGCAAGGTTAAACATGCTTTCCCCTTCACTTTTGATTGAGGCTCAATCCTTGTTACTTCCCTGTACAATCTATAACCGAAGACTGTATTTCCATCATACCTACAAACAAAAGAGAACTTATCAACACGAATCATACAACTGATTTTCCAGAATCCAGAACACAGTTGACTGTTACCAGTATGAAATATTTCCATTCGCCCCTATCTTCTCTTTTCGGAAGCAAGAAATTTCTTTATTACTTTTCATAGCATCATTAATGTATGAAACTGCATCGTGTTGCTGAGAATAATAGAATCCATAAAACAAAAGTTAAAATGTCATAGAGTTACCCATGACATTCATCTCAAAACTTTCCTTACCGAATTAAAAATAGGACATTGATTATGGAATGATACAAAGAAACCATTTCAAACATAATGACGGAAAGAGACGTGATCACTAGTTCAATAAAAACAAGGAATTCAAAAGGATGATAGATTACATCTGCTCGAATTTCACAAAGTGCTTTTAAGAGAAGCAGGCGGTTTGTTGGATCAAGTTCTTTGTATTTGGATATCTCCTCTCTGCAAAACAATAAAACAGCAGAGCAAACAGCCTCATCCAAAGCATGATCTACCATCAAGGATTAAGTGTGGGACTGTGGATTTATTCATTAGAACAATCAGAATATTATCATTAATACCCATTGCGAGCAGCGAGGGGAATCTCTCCTTCAGCAACCTGCAGTAGTGGAAAATAAAACGAATGAGTATAAAACTTATCAAGTCATCCAGACTACCATAAAGGTGACATATCCAGTAGCAAATTCTCCCTCACCCATGGCCACCATATGGCAAGTTTTTTGCAAAGTGCAGTCATCCATCCATCAGACTCGTTCAACAATTTACTCAAAGGTGGTATCCCCTGCCAAGAAACATTTTAATTTAAGGCATAGTAAATAAAAAAGAAAACTCCAAACATGACACCTTTTATAAAGGGAACAATGGCAAAATCATAGAGCAATAGGCTTCACAACCCAACAAAGGGAAAATACACTTCAAAAGTAAAGGTGGTTTATAATGCTAATAATATTTCTGTACAGGCTCAACTCAATTAATTATAAGCAAGATACATAGTACTAAATCGTGTTTTAGGAAGTGCATTACAAAAGATTCTAACACGGCACTTATTAATAAACAATTTTATCAAATGCTAAGAAGAATAGAACCTTTAAAAGTTTGATATGAAGTGCAGCAATTGAAGCATTAGGTTTAATCAGCCCTAACTCGATCTCTTCCGCCGTTAGCTTCAAATCGGCCCCCATCACAGGTTCAAAAGCCTGTCAAAATGCACGGTCAATTACAAAAAGTAATCGCTGTTCTCTCACGTCATGATCTACGGTTAAACTTTGTGTTCTGAAACAAAAGAAAAAAAGATCGCTCTTACAATAAGGAAGTTGAGAACCGAAGCGAGTTCCCATCTACCACGTAGCTTGGCGACCTCCGAGTCGGTACACAAACCGTCCAAAATCAAGACCGAGTCGTTTTGGGTTTCCTTTCCTTCCACCGTCGACATTGCTCCGAGAGTGGGTTTTCCGCGATCCACGACCATTTCTAGCGAGTGAGAACAAAGTGAAAAGATTCACAGAAGAAAACTAGAAAAGGGCCGTTACAGAGAACGTGAGGTTTTTTTTTTTTTGATCATCGAGGGTTTCCCGCCTAAATGAATATTAACCTCCGAATAGTGAATCTTAATGCGTGGGTTTACTTGGGGTTAAATTTTTTCTTTGGACTGGACTGTCAAATTTCAGGATTTCTAGCTTTTCCCATCTGTCACGAATCGATGGCTCTATACCCGTTAGGTTTCGACTTTTCATTTCTTTAATCATTTATATTTAATTTTTTTAATCATTTAATTCAAATCTGTACATAAATTTAATACGAGAACGACTGGTCTAATACAATTCTCTTTACTAATAATGTCAAAATTCAAACTTTTAACTTTACTTAAGTGGCCTAACGTCTCACTATAAAGTTGACTTTTTACGTTCTTTAATTTGACTCTTTTTACAAGTATAATGGCTCACCGAGGGTGCGGGTATTCTTTTGGCAGGTGTGTCATGGGCGGGTCTTGACAAACGCGGAAAGAATGCGTCGGCATTTTGCGGATGATCCGAAGTGTGTAATCTGTGGTGCTGCATGCGAGGACATTTCGCATGTTCTTCGGGATTGTGTTGAGGTGCGGACAACCTGGTTGAGTGTTGTTAAAGCTGAGAGAGTACAACAGTTCTTCAACCTGGACATCAAGAGTTGGATCCTGCTTAATCTGACTAAACCAACGTGGTTCCCTAAGCTTGCGACGAACTGGGAATTGTTGTTTGGGATGATTGCTTGGGCAGCGTGGAGGCGTCGCAACCAGTGGGTTTTTGAACCTGAAAGTGGGAGTTTCGGAAGCTTGCTGCAGCATGGGCAGCAGCTTTGTATTGAGCTGGTTGCTGCGATGGCTTCTAGCAATCAACGACGGGTTGATTCGAACGCTAGATTGGTTCCTATGAGGTGGTCGAAGCCTCCGCAAGGGTGGGTGAAAATAAATGTGCATGGAGCTCGGCACACAACATCGGAGTTTGCTTCATGTGGCGGAGTTGGGCGAGATGGTATTGTGGGATGGCGTTTCGGTTTTGCTAAAAAGATCAGGGTTTGTTCGATTCTTGAGGCCGAGCTTTGGGCAGTATATGAAGGTCTTGCAACGGCGTGGTCGTTGGGTTTCTCTCATGTTGTGGTGGAGACGGATAACAAAAAGGTATACGAGGGTTTGGCCGCGGGCGAGCCTTTGCGTTTCTCTTCCTCGCTTTGTGGTCACCTTGCGGATATGCTTGCTAGGGAGTGGGATGTGCGTTTCTCGTGGGTGCGTCGGGAGGCTAATTCGGTTGCGGATAAGCTTGCACGTTTGGCTAGAGACCTTCCAATGGAGTATCATAAATTTCTTGAGCCGCCGATGGAGATTGTTGATACTCTCCATAATGATTGGGGGAGTTGAGTGTGGGCATGTTTGTGGGGTTTAATTTAGTTTTGCTTTGTTTGCATGTCTTGGTTTTGTTAATCTTTGACTTTTTTTGTACCGATTTTCGTGAGCATTCTTTTTCCTCTATTAGATTTAGGGAGATTTTTTAAATAGGCTCATGGTTGTCGTCTTTTTTCCTCAAAAAAAAAAAGTGTCGCATAATTCAATTTTATAAAAAGAATATTTTATCTGCGTCATCAATTAGATTTCCAAATCAAAAGTTGAAAAATTAATTTCTTGAAATTAAAAACTATAAGAATCAATTTTTAAATGTACAATGAGTAAAAAATGAGTACGTAATTAAGCCTATGAACAGCAAAATATCAGGATTTTTAAACTAATATTTAATTTTGGGTAAAAATATTTAATCAAATATCACACAATAATAATTTGAAATTGAGGCGTGATCCAAACAAATTATTTCTGCTTTACCAACGAAACCGTGATTCAATCAGTTCAAAACAGAGGGAGTTTTCGTGAGTTTGTCTTCCCTCAAAATTTAAAACATAGTATTCTTTAAATAATAAAGATTAATTTCAAATGAGATAAAGAACTACGATCTTGCCCTTAAAATGTTAAGAAAGAAACATTAGCTTCCAAATTGAAAACCCCAGCTCCATTATTTTATACAAAAAGCAGTAATAATAATTAGAGTTAAAAATCGATCCAAAGTAAGCCAAACTAGTTGGCATAAGTATGTTTTGACATGCGTACACCTTCAAAATGCTCAATTACCTTTTAACAGGAACCTCATACAAGTAGAGGAAGATCTAACCCATTTGAAATGAGCATTTTTTGTTGTTGTTTTATTTATGTTCAAAATGGCATACATATGGATACACATGGAGGCTGAATTGGGAAATATACACACACAAAAATGTAAGAATATTTATAAGAAAAAACCAATTCAAATTGCCTGTCTTTGTCGGTTGCCGGAACCCAAAGCAGCCATCGGATTCTTGTAGTAGAGGAGTCGGCAACCATGTGGATACGCAAGTAGCAAAAATATTGTTGAGCAACAAGTTACATTACATGTACTGAGAAAGCCATTGCTTACACATATCAAGCACGGGAAGAGAATTGGCATGTAAAGCCTGAAAAGATATTAAAACAGCATCAGCACTTTCCCACCAGCTATCAACGATAAATATCATTTTAAGAGGTTCATATAGCTTAAGACTAGATCTTTTATTTCCCATTTTTTGGTGGTCTTTTCCCATATCAAAAGGGAATATGGTACCACTGGAAAATCAGTTGAAGAATGCCACACAATCACAGTTTTAACTTAAAAGAATGCCACATAAATTGCGACGCTAGGAAAAAGGACAACCTGGTGTGCAACATATTGAACATCGGCTACACTTCCACTTCGAGAAGCAATCTGGAAGGCGCTTTTTAGGCGACCACAAACCACACATGCCAGCACTTTCCTACAAAGAGGAGTTAGGAACAGAAAATATGCAAAAGGTATCAGATGCGGTTTTAGCAAGTGATACAAACAAAGATAATGAAATCAAAGAGGCTGCTTAAATCAAAACTATATAACATCTTTTAGCAGAAATTACAAATATAAATCCCTTCCCTATTAAATGGCCCGTTCCCAGTTCAAAGTCTTCTACGGCTCAGTAATTCCTGTAGTATTAACCAATCTATCAACTAACTCATGTTTCATCTTGATAAACTTGTGACAATTAAACCACAAAACCTATTGCTTTTTAACCTGCAGAAGGGGGTCTACTATCAGGTTGCCATCGCACTGTTAAACTGATTCACTTAAATTAAAGACCCAAACCAGATTTATTATTTTGTAGGCGAGGAGGAAAAAAGGACTCGGTGTCAAAGGTTGGATTGCCAGGCACGGTTCCTCAGAAAAGTCGCCTTTTAGAAACCTTTTACAGTTAGAATACTACCAAGCTGGCTAGTCCACCAGTTTGAGGATCCAGCATAGTAGCCTTAAATGAATATCTACCCTCTGTGATCTACTGTACCTTGAAACAAATGCGACAGTAACAACTACGTAAACTTGAGATATCCAAAAAATTTACCTGTGACTACTGGTTAGCATGTCAATGAGACGGTCGGGGCGCTCCTTGTGTTTGTTAGCATACACATTAATAGCAGCCCCTAACACCTACAAAATTCCAAAAATCACAGGATTACTCATTCATGAAACAAAACCATTGTTTTTGTGTGTGTGTGGGGGGGGGGGGGTCTAGTCATTTCACGTTATTGCTTATTTCATTTTGTTGGGGAACTGCAAAATATACTGAAAAAGGTACCATTGAGCTTAGTTTGAATAAACTTGCTTCATTTAATGGATTAGATGGCATTTCAGGTTCAGCTAGACAAAATGTTATTGGGTTTGCTTATGACACTTCTACCTTTTAATTAATCAAGAATACAAATAAACAGAGCACGCATCAAACTTTGGAAAGTTTGTCTAATTTTTTAACTGCACAAAGTACATTCAGTCAGAATTAGTATTCCAAGTGAATGAATAGCAAGAAGATGCTAGTGGCACCCTTTTTACAAAGAAGTTTCATTCAGAGCACCAGCACAAGTTAATTCGTAAGAGAAAGAGAACTTATTCCTCGAGAATCCAATTGAATGCCTTTTGTACCTTTCGTGTGTAACTATAGTCGCTACAGTCTAAGCACTAAGTTCTTAATTATTGTGGCTCCACGCATACAACTTAACAAAGTTTAATATTGTATTCCACTAAAAAGTTTCTTTTGGTAAAGCACCTACCAGAATATAGTCAAAAAGTGTCAGCCTTCTGATACCAATATATCGACTATACCACACCAAAAGAAAGTACATTACCTGATCCCAATCATCATCATCAATTGTTCCTTTAATGTTTCTGAAAAATTCGGTCAACTGGCTGCCCTTTTTTCTTTCAGCAAGTGATGCAGCAACAGCAGCATATATGTCAACAGCTGCATGACATGGAAAATACTCAATGTTAAAAGCAAAGCTGCATTAACTTGTAAACTTCAAAGAAATTGGCGAAAAGGAAACAAAGGTGCAGCCACCTGGAAGATTAAATTCATAAATAACTTGGAATGCCAAATCAAAGTTCCTCTCAACAAGAGTCTCTGCAATCTCACACCTCCTCCTGAAAAGCAGCAAGCATAACAAACCAGTCAACATTGTCATTAATGCGCACTCCACTAACAATGGATCTGCACAGGAGGTAATACAATCTAAAGTGTAGAGTAATTCTACGCATGGTATACCACCTTATGAGATGGATACCAACAAAGTAAAAAGGCTCGATCGAGCCTTGATTAACTTCAGGGCTACATGTTGATAACTGATGTTCCACCACTGTTGGCAATTATTTGTCAAAAACATAATTACCAACCAATGAATTCAATTTTTCCCAAACAATAAAGAAGCTTACAAGGCCTCTCCTCTTTATGCATTATTTTTTTAGCTAAAATTCCTTTGGCTAACAGCTTCAAGTAGCATAAGATGGTGATTTAAATATATTTAAGCTAGCTGTACTTTCTCCTGATAAATAACAATTAACCGGTGTCCATCAGGAGCCAACCATGGTTGCCTAGTTGTTGACCGACAATTCCAACCAGTAGAAACATCAGAAAGAACTTTTTGCTACTCTGATGCCTAAACATGAGTAAGATGATAATAACCTAAAGGTTTCTTGATCATTTGGATTTCCAAAAAGTGAATGTCTCCACTGTGGTCCATCTGAGTCATTAAAGGTCTTAACAACTTCCACCTGAAAAGCCCAACAAATATAAACAAAAGATAAGATTTACCCAATTAAATTGACATAAAATGCTAGAGCTAGAATTTATTCTTTGAAATCCAGTTTTAATCAAATATAGTACTCAATCTCCAGTTTAATCAAATACAGCACGCTACTAAGATGGCAACAAAAATGTACTTTCACATAGAGTGCTGCAGACATTTCATTTCATATAAGTTTTCATATATTATTTTTCATTTTTTTGGTGTTGGCGGAAGTGGGGTTTCAGAAAAGAAGGTACTGATATGAGTATTTAGACTTCCAAAAAGGGGGAAAGGGGGGGCAAGAAAGTCAGACACCCATATAAACATGTGAAACCATACTATGACTATCTCCTCATCCATCTATATATATACTTCTATTATGTGCTCCACAGTACCGGAATTTACTTGAAACATTTTCACTCGAGGAACTAAAGTTTTTAAAACTCAAAATGCAAAAGCCTCAAGATATGCCTAACATCTTCCCCAAATCCAATTATTACAAGCAGGATATATTTTTTGGAGCTATTATTACCTGGATTGATACTCTAGCCGAAAACTTGACAAGTCCTTCTTCAGTAAGCTTCTCAGAGGCACTTTTTCCTCTAGCACCCTTCGTGACAAGCTTGGTAGATTCTCCACCTTTATATCGTGCTGATAACCCCTCATCAAAATGCATCTGTAACAAAAGGAAGCATGAGTAATGGAAGAGCAATTATTCATTTCATGTGATTTTTGCATGTACAACTGGCCTTACTAATATCAGATGTATCTAAATGGTTGATACTTTTTAGCATTTATTATATTGCTAGTTTGCATCCGACGTACTTTTTGCAGCTTCTTTCTTTTTTTGTATAGAAATATTTTGAAAAATCAATATACAACACCATGTTGGTATTCTAATGGATTCTCTCACATATAATAGGCATTTCAAAACTATGAAATAAAGAAAAGGAGGTGTTTGTAATGAACAATTACCTTAGCATGTTCCAAATGTCTGATAGCTTCCTCTTGAGAAGAAGAATTTACAAATAGCTGGATACAACAGAGCCCAGCCGCGACATGATCCTTCTTGATTACCTAAACCATCGAATAACTTTAAGAAAAGCCTCAACAAACTCAGTTTGAAAGAAGAAATGAACAATGATTTAGCATTTATCTTTAGGGGGGGGGGGTATGGCAAGTAATAAATGATGATATAATCCTTTTGTTAGCCGCTATTCATGTTACATTCCCACCAAGGAACATACAAGAAAGGAGAACACAGCCGCTTAGCAAACATATATGTAAAACTTGCAATCCATCCAATATCAGTAGTTATTAATTCCCTTTATTTATCATCTCCACCTTTGTAGGGATAAATATATAAGTCCAAGGGAGGCTCTATCAGGATGAATAGGAAGTATGTTCAGTATTCTCCCTAACTTTTAAGTGATAGCACAACCTCCTCCCCACCCCCCAACAAACACAAAAAAAAAACCCACTTGGCACACCAATCTTAGCAGTTAATGCAAGTATCAAGTGATGGCCTGACACCCAGACCTTTCAGCAGTATTAACAAAAATGAAAAGAAAGATGGTACCTGAAATTTGTATAGATAATTAAAGTGCTTATGTGTTTCACAATATGTGCAAATACGGGCAAGGGCAGCAGCTATATATTGATTTATTAATGCACTCTGTTCCTTTGCAACTGAAATTCTTTGTGAAATCACTTCCTCCAGAACTGGCATAGCACCATACCCAACGCACAAGTCACACAAATCATCAATGGTTCCATAATCAGTTGTCAAAGGATCTGATCTTTGAGGAGACGATGATGAAGTGACTACTCCCATTGTTGAAGGTTGAGCAGGTGTAGGAACACCATTAGGAGGAAAGAATACCAAGCATGCATCGTTGAAGTGACCATGCTTAAACATAAAACCAAGCAAATGCTGACAAGCATACTACAATGACAAAGAGAAGACAATTAAATTAAAGATCTGACCACTGAGATGTAAACTGACCATAAAGAAGAATGAAGAATGAGCGATATAAATTATAGCAATGCATAAGTGACAATAACTGTATAGAGAGACCATATAGAAACAAATCAGAATTACTAAGTTGCCACATAGAGAAAACAATTCAAATATGGCATTCTTCTTTGTTATATTACTTCCGCATGAACCATTATGTTCTGGCCAATCATTTAACAGATAGAGAACATAAATGACAAGAAAGCTTAATCATAGATAGTACATAAAATGCAAACAAATTTAATATACAACATGCAAAAAGAATAAAGAGTTCAACTTACTTCTTGCAAATAGTTTACACACTCAGTATAACGAGCACTGTCCAAGTTACTACGCGGTCCATCTTCAAAGTCAGGGCCATATGGAGAATTACTATTTGTGAATGCCTGAGACCGCCTTGATCTCTCTGAACGAGGGAAGGTAGATGGCATGTACAAAACATTGAGATATGAATCAGCAGAAAGAGAATCATCCAAGATTGTGGGTGCACTTTTGGCCAAATGTTCATACCTGCAGCATAAATTGCATTAGGCTATTCCATTACCATAAACAACCAAATGTGTGAACACACTTTTGCTTTTCAAATGATAAAGTTATCAATAGCTGAAACATAACTATGATAGAGGCACAGAAGTAGGGGCCTCAAAAAAATAAATTCCGGGTCCATCATTTAATAAATGAACCCTGCCTCATGTTAAAGTTTTTGGACAGTAAAAATCAGCTTCTTGCTTGGCAATCTATAGCAAGTCAAATTGCACGTCATCTTACATGGAACGAACAGCTGACACATCCACTGGGGGACCTCCTTCAATTGTATTAATGATCTCTAGAATGATAGGTGCAGGATCACCCTTGTAAAGTTGAAGAGCTTGCCTGAGCATAAATTAGCAACAAATTCAGCATTAAACAAACTCAGAGTAGAACTAGTAGTCTCCTAACTACATAATAATATTTAAAAAGTTAACGTACTTAAACTTTACACGTGCTTGTGCATAGTGCTCCATCTGAATCAAAGCACGCCCCCATGCATTCCACGCAGGAAAAGCATCAATCTGAGAGAGACAAGAATTCATGAACCCAAGACATCCAAACATAGTAGACTTTGAGGAAAATGGTAGAATTAATTACTAGAATCTCTGCACAAACTGATTACCTTACACTTCCTGCAAGTATACACGGCCATGCTGTACCGTTCATCAACAATCAACCTGTCACGGAGACGTCCAGATGACTCCTTGTCAGCAATATCATCAAGTGAAGCAGCTATTCCATATCCCAGAAGGCTTTGAAGAAGCTCAGCACGTCCCACCCATACCTCTGCTTGTGACAAAACTTCAGATAACTCATCTGCGGACTGACTTGAACTACCAGCATCAGAGGATGCATCATCAGCATCCCTGCTTCTTTCAGAATTATTGGACAAATCGCTCCCCTCGGTAAGTTTCCTCAGCAGCGATTTAGCATATAGTAGTCCCTTCACATGCAAAATAAGACAAGATTGATAACTACTGTGGATAATTATCCCTTCTGTTATGCAAGTTAACCAAAAAAAAATAACATACACAATTGATTTGGTTAGTGGTGGCAATTAAAGAACAATAAACATCAATAATATAACTACTTCTAGCTATTGGCAGTTGAAGGGGCGTGGAATAGCCAAATACCTGGACAAATGTCTCTATGGCATGATATGCTCGACCAATTGTTTCCATTGATGCATTCTCAGGCAACTGCTTGGAGCCTAAAACAGTCCTCATCTGATTAACACACAAGTCTAGGGCACTTTTTGCAGACACATACTCATCAGAACACAAGGAAAGCAGTGCCTAGAAACAAGGAAAAAGAAGAATCAGCAGATCAAAAGGTCCAATCGTCAAAGCATAAAAATAAGTGTCATAACCATACGTCTCAAAGCCTAGCAATAATACATACTAACATAGTTGATTAAAAAAAAAGCATTACATGAATTTTGCTCTAGACAGATATTCATAGAAATTTGTTATGGAAATAGTCAACCCTAGATATCTGATCCAACCAAGGTGTGATAGCATAACATTCTGAGAGAATTGACATACTACCAGGATCTGTACCATAATTATTGAGACGGCAACCAATAGACATTGCCTACACACAGTTCAGCTGCATTAATTAGAACTATTTGCCTGTACAATAACCAAACCTTGAAGAGAATAATGTCAGGGGAACTTTCATATCTGTGAGATGCTCGAACAGCTTCATCTTTACCAGCATCACCTGTTAGCATCCATTCCTCAGCAATTGAGACAGAAGGAAGCCGATCTTGCCCATCTGCATATGATGTTACACGATCCTCTTGAATCCCAGCCATAGCCTCCCAAGCAACTCTTTCAGAAGGTGGCAAACCAGAATTCTTCCTTTTCCGATAAACATCTTTGGGAGCTGTCTTGTCCCCAGTATTACGTGGAGCCCAAGAAAAAGCTCTACGGGCCTCTTTTTGCAAGTTGCTTAAACTACTAGTGAAGGATGACCTTACAGGTGCACCTGGTTTCGTTTTTGGTTTTGGCCTTGTTCCAGAAACAGATATCCGAGGCTCCCGAATTGGAGAGCTGATACTGATGGCAATAGCCTTAGCAGCATAAGACATAATTACACTGTTGTCTCTCAAAGAAGGAAAATCTTTAAGGATCTGTCGGACACATTATCAAATATAGAATTCAGGATCCATTTAAATGGGAATATAAGCCAAAAACAAGTTCAAAGGAAAAGAGAAAGAGAAAAAAGTGAAAGAAGAATTGAAAAGGAAGCGACATTATCTTTGCTCTCAAGTTACAAGATGAGGAAACATGAACCTGTTGTAAACTTGTCATGTGATCATAAATAGTATTATTATTTAGAAACTACAAAAATGTTATTTGTTATCAAAAGCTACAAAATGCATCTAAAGTGTTCTTTAGGTATAAACATAATACCAGCGAGGCAGATTGCAGTTGTTTCCTCATCAGCAGAACCTCCAATATTAAATGTGGGTGCTCATGCAAGGAAGAACATCGTTGCTGCCATGGTAGTGGCAAGGCAGCCAGAACACGAAGGCCTAACGCCCATGAGTTAAGTCGAGAAACCTCAACATCTGACAGATTCCCATCTCTCCGCTTCAAGAAGAAGTGAACCTTTACAAAAGGACAGAAATGAATCACACATACTGTTTTCAATCTCAATAAGCTTCAAGTATGGGTCAGTCAAATCCTGAAAAGGAGGCTGATGAGAACAATTAATTACAAGAAGTTGCTTTGACCGCAGGTTGGGTAATAGCTGCATTGCACCCATAGCAACTGGTAGAGCATCATCAGAGTCACGTAGTGATGATAAAAAACGAGAAGCTTCTGCTGGACCTCCACCATTCAAAGGATCTGCCGTGAGAAGCTTCACAAGCTGTCGGCCCTGAAGTTCTCTCCGCAATTCTGCCGATAATCCAGCACTTTCAGCTACTTCTAAAGCAGCAGAAACAGCTCCTTTCCCAGCTAATCTTAGTGCTAAGCCTTCAGGATCTTGCTTACACTCAGCTTCAACCTGACATTTTCAGGAAAAGGAATAAGCATAAGAATTGTAAGTTAAGAGTACTTCCTCATTTAGTTCAGGCACCAAAAAAACACAACCTCTTGCCAGCTTCCATGATGATGATCTACACTTAATATATGGCTGTACCTCTGCAAAGCTTGTCTCCTTTGCAAGACCTGCACAATATCGTTTGACCAATAGTTATTACAAAAAAGAAAAAAAATCATATAAAGTAGATTTTATAAGAGGAAACACGAACACAAGTTCCAGGATCCTGGATAAAAGAGAAAGGGGAAAAAACAAATTACTAATCAAATCCAGAACCTCATTCCTAACTGGATCAGTTTGAGGCAGGTGGCAGCTGCACATGGTTAGAACATCCAATGCAGCATCAAGTTCCCATCTGTGCATGTACCTGAGGAAAGAAATCGAATTTTGTGAGCCCACAATTCCAGGAACATTATAAATCTTCTATGAATTGCAAGCATTGCCAGCTAAAACAGGCTTCAGGGGGAGGGGGCTTAAAGACGTGGTAGTATATTCAATCCCCTTCATTGTAGGGCCCACATTAGATACTTTTTCAACAGCTCTTATTTAGGCAATCTTGTTTCTAAGGAACTTCTTGAAATCAAACAGCTGGGTTTTATTGGAGGCTGTATGTTGAGAAGGGAGAACCCAAAACAACCACCTTATTTCAACATCAAATAGAGTAGTGTATTCTTGCCTCACATCTAGGCCCACAAACAATACCTTTGCCACTTTTCCCAGGTGCCCTACTCCGCAAAGAAGAGGAATAGCGATTTTGAAAATTTGAAATCGATTACATGAAACAACTTAAAGGATGTAAAAGCAAAATAAAGTGAGCAATCAAGGTGGCAAAAAGGCAAAAAGTTCAAGTTTAGATTGTATATTATGGGGAAAAAACAAGTAGAATAATTAGAAATAAAGAATTCTTTCTAGCCCCTTATGTTCACCCTCATACTGAAAATTCATCACTTAATAAAATACTTTAAGCAGACATCACTAAAGCAGAGAGATCAGAGCTTTTACATACTTGAGGGCAAGTCCAGCTGCCAGTTGTTTGTCCTTCAACCGCAGGCAATACTGCCAACTATTGCTCCAGATGCCATGCCCCCCATAACCCTGAGGTTGTCCAGAGGTTGGATGACTTCCTTCTCCGCGTTCAATTAGTAGCTGAAGCAACCGGTCTGAGGCTCCATTACGTAGAAAGCGATCAGAGAGTGCAAGAGCATCCATTAGTTTTCCTTCATCAATCAACCTAAGAGAGAACAAAATGATAAGTAGTATGGCACACCAACCACAGCAAGTGAAAAAGATTATTCATAACTACTGGTAGCTCAAATTTTTCTCCAAAAGTAAGGTGTTAGGGCCAAAACTGAAACCTCATATGGTGGTACTTGTAAAAGTTAACAATTATATGGAGCTGAAAAGCAACATATTAACTCTCACAATTTGGAACAAAATACATAGACAAAAGGATAGTACCGTTCCACAGCTTTCTCATATGGATCTTCATTCTCTAAACCAAAAGGAAGAAAAACTGTACTATCAACTTCAGCTGTTTCAGTTTTTATGCAGTCATGCCATGGGTCTGGAGAAGTGTTATCTTTAACATTGAGGTCCAAAGATGCCGTGATGTTAGAATTACTAACAATTTCATCAACTTCAGACTCAGTGTCACTGTCAGATTCACGCAGTCTCTTAATAACAGTTCTTGTTTCAGGTTTAACGTTGCCATCATCAGCACTTTGCATAGCTGTCACAGCAAATTCTGATACCCTGTGAAGATTAGTCTGCATTTGTATCCATCTATTCAAAGTAGGGAACCTGTTTCAGAAAAATGAAAATTAAACTATGTTGTGATGTAAATGAGATACACAGGCATTAACATTCTGCAAGGTCACCTTTCAGATTGATCAAGAGCAAACTCATAAAACAACCGATCAGCATCAGGTGCCTGCAATAAATCATCATCCAAGGAGCTAGATATAGAGGAGTCACTGCCGCTATGTAACATACTGCTTCCAAAAACACATGCCAAAACAGCCCTGACTGGAGATATTTTAACCAAATGTTTCACTATATCTAATTGGAGAGGGTAAAGAGGGATCCCAGGTGTTGCAGAGGAACGACTGTAACAGCTAGGTTTAGCTTCTTTAGCAGAAGGAGAAAGTACTTTATTTTCTGAACAACTACGAGGGCATGTGGGGATGACGGGAATACATGCCCATCCATGACCAGACCGTGGAGGATAAACTGGGGGTACACATGCTGAAATCACTTCATGAACAAAGTCGGCAGACATTATCTCAGCTACTTTGCTAGCTGCATCTGTGCTGCCTCGGTCAAAGACCAAACGAGTTAAAAGCTGAAGAGAAAAAAAAGTAAACAATTAATATTTTGCATGTAGATAAGAATCAAGTGAATTAGTTATTTTTCCTTTTCTTGGGTACAATGGTATACCATTCCCAAAATTTCCCCGTTTTCAACTCAAATCAAAATAATATAAACTGAAGAAGAAGATAATCTAGGAAGCAAGGGAAGAAATTTCCTTACATCTTTAGGCCATTCATATACAAGTGAGAAAAAGTTAAAATCGTGAGTTGTATCTGTTCCATCCACTATGTCACCTATTGCAGCAATATGGAGAATAAATTGTGACAAATAGGTTGTGGGCTTTGCACTTAAAGGACCAAATAGTCTCTTCCCAGCATCCACCATATCATACCCAACAGACTGCTTGCTATTATCTTCAGCCATGGAAGTTAATGATGTTTGTTTGACAGCTTTTAACCCAAGCCCAAGAACACCATCCTTGTCAAGACTGGATTGTACTTTGAGATCAATTCGTGGTCCTTCCCCCTTAGTAAAATTTACTTCCATTTCTTCATCAGTGATAGCTCTAGCTAGATTGTGAAGCTTACCTAAGGTTTCACGGCACAATGACACATGAGAAGTAATGAGACATATTTACTACAGCAAACATCAAAATAACAACAGCACCACCAATAAAATAGTTGTAAGACCCCTTTTCCCTGAAGAACCTAAAAGAGAACAAGTACCACTTAGAAACTGTCGCTTGCCCATATGAGCATCTTCAATCATCTGATGTAGCAGTGCAAGAGCACGTTCCTTTTGTCCCTGTCGATGAGAATCCTTAGCTGATGAAATGGAGATCTCCCCAGTCAGAATGGCCTGAAGAACTGGAGGACTATCCTGGAAAATCTCACGCAGAAAAATCAGAAATCCAGCAGGCGTCTCCAAAGAAAAGCACACCATATGCACTATACTTGAAATTCTCCAATGTGGAATACATAAAGCACCAACCAAGCAACTTTTGAAGGAAATACAGAACACTATGTTTGAAGAGCATATAATTTGTTTTCTAGATCACCCAGAAAAGTTAGAGAGGAAAGGGAGGCAAGAGGAAAATGTAGGCAAAAATGAGCATCCAAGAAAATTCAAATACTTGCCTGTTCCAAGAATTCATAAAGTCGTTTAAGGACACGGCGTAATACAGAAATAAGTCCAACTTCATGGATCTGATCCCAGTAAGTTGAACCCACCTTTGGCGAACCTCCTGGATATATCTCAGATAACATAACTTGAGCCTGAACATTAATAGAGTTTACTGTCAATAACAATATGACCACAAAACACAAACTGATATGCAAGAATATCTTAATATTAGATTCTTGTTAGATTACAGAAGTAGAAGGGTAAGTTAGAGTCTACAAAAGTTTTCACCTAAAAGAACATAAGATCATCAACAATAAAGAAATAGAATACTATTTTGTTCCGCACTCAAATATCACTTAAAGACTTGGTCAATACTCAACTCGAGCTCGAACACGGCTCGTTAAAAACTCGAGCCGAGTTCCCTAGTTTTGGCTGCAATCATCAGTCCACTGTAAGAAATTGCAAAAAAGAACTGGAAGTGGAGGAAAGGTAGTTCCAAAAGTTTTCATATGATTTTTTTTTTGAACGATAAGTTTTCATATGATTTGAAAACAAAAAAATTGTAATCAATACAGCCAACTAAAATATGGAAATAATGCTAATGCACTAATGTTAATGGAAAAGATAACACCCGACTATAACAAACAAAAAGTTTCAAGTTCAAAGGTAAATGAGAATTGCCTGATCTAGAAGCAATTGAGACATATTGGCAGACCTTGCTGAAGTTGCAGCAACATCAACACACAGAAAAATCTGCAGGACATAGAAAAGGTCAAATATTTTTCCAAACTAGAGACATGAAAGAGGGAAGAATGAATTATCAATGTAAGTGGGCACTTACAGCAGCCAAAGGACCTAATTGAGAGCGCAACAGCGAGAAATCCAGATCCTGTACTGGAGAAGCCCCACCAGCTGCACGAGAGACTGCATTTTCAACCTGCATAAAGCACATACATGAGCTAGGAAAGTTATCAAAGTGGAAATATATCAGGCAGGGGAAGGATAACAAAAGACCCAAGTGTTGTGCACCACAAGAACAAAGATTAAGTTGTATAACCAAATGACCTCTATCTCTTATTCAGTTAAAATACATCACTTTGTTTTGGCATCGCTTGAACCTACTTAGCATAAGAAAACCCACAGCCTAATATGCATAGAACATTATGATTTATGAAATGACACCAGATTCAAACTAATTCGAAATAAGATTACCCTCCACAAGTGCATTGCACAAGAAAGTTTTCAGAAAAGCAGGGGAGAACAATTCACAAGTACCATAAAAAGAATCCTAAACTATAGAGAATGCCGTGGAAAATAAATGTGAAAGTATATCCAAAGAACTTATTTGGTGATTGATCTAGTACTTACATGCACTTTCCCAAATGCTTTATCTACCCACTCGGCTAATTCAAGGGTAGCTCTGTCTTCTGCAGATAATGAAAACCGATGAACAGCCTCTTCTCCAATGTCATATTTTGCTCTCTGCATACAACTGACGGGGAAGAAAAGATCAATAAACAAGAGAACCTCAATACACATTTTAAAGTGTTATTGATATTTTTAAGGAATTAATAATATTTTCACATATCATAAATATAAGAAAAATGCTTTCAAGAATTACTTCCACTTCTACTTCATATAAGTGTTTCAATTCATCATACAGAGATATCATTTTTAACTAGAAAAATAAAGGAATCCAGGTATTCCCCCCAGCAACCAAGGATAGTGGTTACCAATTCCAACAGATATTTTTCCATATAGAATACACAAACTTGATTGACAGGCTCATATCACATGACCCCTGTTAAGCTAATGAGATAAACATTTCCTGCACCACTTTTTGCTTTTTCTTAGTTGAAAATTAACAAATCGATTCAAAGGTGTTATCATTGAGCTTACAGGTTAAGTAGCTTAGATGGGGCTGCTCGTAATACAGTCAATGCCTCCTTCCAACTCCATGA
The DNA here is from genome assembly GCA_030270665.1 of Hibiscus trionum. Classification (NCBI taxonomy): domain Eukaryota; kingdom Viridiplantae; phylum Streptophyta; class Magnoliopsida; order Malvales; family Malvaceae; genus Hibiscus; species Hibiscus trionum. The sequence continues at coordinate 30,592,988 of BSYR01000024.1, read as the reverse complement.
CCGTTCAGATAATGGGAGAAGGCGCTGCAAAATTGATAATCGCCACTCCCAATCTTCAATGAAACGATTACCAATTGAGATTCTCCACTCCAAAGCCTGCCTCCCAAACATGCTTAAACCATCAGTAGATGCATGCTCCCCCTCATTTATGCTTGATGGAAGACTGTGACGTACAATACCAAGTAGCGACCCTATGAAAGATATAACCATTTTGTTTCCACCTTCATTTATTGTTAAATCAATATGTTCCAAGCCAAATTCAACAGACTGTTGAAAAAGGCTCCCTGGTGAGGCACAATGCGTCAAATTGAGAGAGAGATTATCCATATGTAAAAGTGAAATTATCACATTCACCATCAGTATCTGTATTTGAACAAAATGAACATTAGTAAATTTTGGAAATAAATAACAGGAAACTAAAATGGGAAGTCTACAAGCACTATTGGGAAAGTAAGACAATTCAAATACAAAAAGAAAAGATTCACCATATGAAGGACTTAAGGGTAACCTAACTATTTGCTACATGCCAAAATGATAACCGAGTTCCACTTGTAAATAATTACTCTGATATATGCATAACCATCTGAAAACATTTTTATAGTAAATTCCAATCCAATAGGTTTTTCCAGAACAACTTGCAGTTTTCCATCAATGAAGAAAAGCACAAGATTAACACCCATAAGGAAACAAAATTCTTCAAAAAATAATTCAGACTGTAAGAGAAGTACCTTGCGTGGAATATTTTTTATGGCCGCTAAATGATTCTTAAGGTCTTGCAAATGACATAGTGCCACTTGATGAGTCTCTTTGTCACCCGTCATGCTCCTTTCCATCGCTCCTAGTGTAAGAACAGTTGATTCCAAAGCATAACGCATGTGCATAAGTTCAATATCTTGCGCCCTGCCACATTAAGGAATATAAATAAAAAACAGCATCCTAGGGACGGAAGTCATTTTCATAAGTGATACCTGGAAAAAGGACATGCATGAAAAATGGAATGAATTGCAGCCATGATAATGATATCTGTTATACATTGAAGCACAGCATCCATATTATGTGGCAACCAGGACAAATGTAAATGTTATACGCTGACAGTTTAAGGGCAATAGCTTCAATATCCATTTATAGTACTAACCTTACAGTCTAAAAGATGCAAGTGGTAAATAGCAGTATCTTTAGCCAGACAGAAGAAATTATATGCAACATTTTTCAGATAAAAAATCATAAGTTCATAACCCTCGCAAAATCCAGTCAAGCAGGAATTTCTGGAATTTATTGGATAAAAATGTCAGGTAAATGGTGACTTCTTACTGTAGAAAACATGAGTCAGAAAATTGCTTTGCAACCACATCACATACCATCACTGGCACCAAGACTAGCCCCATAAAATTGGCTGCATAGTGCTCTATGCCTCTATCTAAGGCCACATTAAATAAATACAAAACCTTGCAAACAAAAACCAACTTCCTGAACAAACCACAGCATTCACCAGTACAGTACAATAAGTAACAATTGAGAATTGGATGATTGTATTTATATATTAGCCATAAATGGCATCGTTCAGAACAGTAGTTTTAATACAATCTGGGTAATCGTAATCAAACTAAATTGGCGAGGTACAAGTTAAAGCCCGACTGGCCAAACCATGGGCAGCCATATTGGCCTCTCTATGAACATATTGTACTCGGATGCCTCTATTATTTGATAGCAAACAATGCGCATCTTGTAAAAGTATCCCAGCAATGGAACCACTCAGTATAAAGCTCTAGGGATTGCATATATCCGAGGGTGACAATACTATAAAATGAAATCACTCAGTATAAATACCTTTTCCGTGCCTCAAGAGTAGAAGCAATGGGCTGCATGCTAATCAATTCAATAGCATCTCGAAACTTTATGCTTGGGACAGCATCAAACAGTACCTACAGAAGAGAAATCTAGTTAGAGAGAAATACCACATTAAAAGGAGAAAAACACTGCTTACAGCTTGCAACAAGAAAAAATTTCACGTAAATGCCTCTATAGTCTATAACAACAATCCTTAACACGTGAGAAATACACACTCAAAAACATAAGCAGGCTGTTCACTGAGTGAGTGTCAAATTAACACTTCAAATACTATTGATTTGTCAAATAGATCTACATTCCATACAGAAATTACTTACACCAGCACACATAAAATTTAAGCACTTAATGAGTAGTTTGATTTACCATTTTCTTTGTCCAGCAATGATGCATCGATTTCAAACAACCCAAATTAAGATTTCCCATTAAAACATTTTAGAGAGGTATTCTGTTAATGATTTCTCTATTGATCACATAGCATCAGGGTTATTGTTGACAAACAGTTAGTTTTTCTCCTTTTGCGCCTGGGATGACTAACAAGTCATTATTAATAGAAGCCTAGAAAGAATGAGGTAAAACTATGCAACCTAGACCAAGCAAATTCCAGAATATCCATCAACCTCAATAGAAAAGGATATGTTTAAGAAAAAAATATACAACTACTTACAGGTGCATACATATTAGCAAGTTGTAAGATTTGAATATTCTAGTGACCGCTTAGATTCTTACAACATGAAAATTATTTTTGTATGATGGTATAGCGTGTAGTGTGTTATAGTAAATTATGGTCGTGATGTTGTCAGGGTGCTTTGTTTGTGTTCAAAAATATATCTTGGCCCATCTAGTTGGCAAAGCTTTCATGTTCCATTTTAAGAGCAAAGTGCTTTATACTGCATCAGATACATTACTGTTCATTGTACTATGAATAAAATTGTACTCAAAAGTGGTTATGGAGCCTTACCCGGAGAGGAGTCTGAACAGAAAGCCTTTCCAACACAAAATTTTCAACAAATGTGTCTAACTTAGCATCTTCACTTCCAGATACTATGTTTTCATGTCCAGAAAATTGTAATGAGAATTTTGAACTCCATGGTTGACCAGAATTGACACAAGCAACAAAAGAGGCAATATCAAGGTGATAACATAATTGATCACAGAGATGTTCCACACAAGATACCTGTCAATAATATAAATATAAATATGAAATTTTTATTTCTTATCTTTAGAATATTCAACCATAACACCATGAAAGTTCAGAAACATGAAATACCTCATCTGATCGGTTTCCATAGAGAGGAGATTCTTCCAGCTGAAACACATGCGATTTACTTATCCAAAGAAATTTCATTAAGTTCCGCCTCAAAATTGTTTTACCAGATAGCAAATCCCAACCCATAGTAGCTATTAGGGGCCGAAGGCGAGGGAACAGTACAAGAACCTAACCATATTTTTTAAAAAGATGCATATAAGAGTGACAAAGTAAGAGACTAACACATAAAAAATGTCTTATACGTTTTGGGCCAATACATTAACTTAAACATAAAATAAGAAACTTACATTAGTTGCTTCTTCAATGTTCTCCCTTTTTATGGCAGACAAAGCCGTATTCATCACACACTCCAGTACATGTAACCCAGAAATGCGAGCATAATGGAACAAATCTCTCATGCAAGAACTTGCTGCCATATTCAAGGGCCAGTGCTTGTTATTTAAATCTGCATTAGGTTTCAATTCCGCTAAATACATCTGAAAATGCTCAAGAGGTGGTGGAATTTGGTTGTTATCAAGAGATCTATGCATCTCAATCTCTTCAACAAGCAACTCATCATGAATAACCTGCAAGAAAGCACGGTAAAATACAAAGCGAGAATATAGAATGGATTTAACTATTAGTATTAGGTCTTTTTACTACAATATCATTTACTTCTATTTGAAAGTTCAGTTCGTTTTATCTGACATTAATATCACAATAGCCTCCCCCCCCCCCAAAAAAAAAAAAAAAAAAAAAACTTGAAAACTAACCAAAACCAATAGGAGGTCTTAGAAAACACTCCAAAGCCAAACAATTTTATCATACATGAAACAAAAAATGAAATGAAAATTACCAATTCTGAGGTTCTCAAGAATTTTATTTAGTTAAGTAGTGAGAGTTTAAATTGTCGCCAAACATGATAGTATGAAACTATCCAAACTATCATATTCAACTAGGTTAAGGCATCTCCCAAACAGAGCTAAAATCAAGCAAGCATGGTTTGTACAAAGAATTATAGGCAATATACAAGGATGTCACCAGTATGGAAAGTGGAGAGCCATTAGAAAATAAAAGAAGGTAATACTTGAAACAGTTGAACAAGATGCGTGCAATTTGATGACAGAGCTTCTTCGTAAATCCGTAACAATTTTTCTTCTCGGGAATGCCGGGACTCTCCAAATATTTCCTTTTCTGATAAAACCCTTTTGAGTAGATCTTGTAAGAGTGACCTATTAGAAATATCAAAAGAAATGTAAATAAAAAAAACTAAGAAGGAAATGGATGAAATTATGCCAATGCCAAAGACATGTCTTTGAAACCAGAAAATAAATGAATCTGGGGAACGACATGTAGAACCTACAAGAGAATGAACGAATAACAAACACAGTCATTCAAATCACCAAAGAGATCTAGGAAATAAAACTATTGAGCAGATAAAGCACACAAGGTTAATTTGTCAATAAATTTTGTCAGCAAAAACTTCATGAAATTTACTTCCAGGAAAAAAGTTATTGAAGAATTCTAAGAAAATGTTAGCAGTAGTAGACAAAAGAATGCTTAAAAACATCTTTAATTCCACTAAAAAATGATGAAAGTCTACTAGGTATCCACTCTGCTACACTGTATTCTAACCATCTTCGACATATATAAATGGTTCCGGTATAACCAGGTGTGGTCACTCTAAATGTACTGGCTTGGACCGCTTGGTTTAACTTCAATTTAAATGGCTTTTTTCTGGAAGTATGAATTAATCATGGAATATACAAGAAGAAGAAAACTGAATTTTTATTTAATTATATAGACAAGAATTTTATATATGATTTTCTTGTTTACACCATCAGCCTCTTCCACCTTTTCTAATTCTATTTTCGACCCTCTAAATCACCTTTAGTAAACTAATCACTGATGGAATGACAGAAACAATGTTAAAGATCTATGCTGGCAGAGGAAGCAGCCCTTTGGTTGGTTAAGTTGGTATTTAGCTTCAACCCCTTTCTAAGAAGCAATTGTTGCTTAATCTCAAACACTATTTCTCTTTTCCAAAAAATACCACTGGAAAACTCCTTGTGCATTTCACATCGGACATCTTAAAAATTGAAATAGCATAACCATCCTTTATACACGATGCTAAAACCAAATTTCATGCGTAAAAGCTGTAGAATAAAACAAGCCTGAAGATTTGACGTTGAGAAAGTATCTAAAATATTTTTTTAAGGAGTGTGCGACACTGATCCTATCTATAAAGTAGAGGGCAAGCAGAAAAACAGTGAAGTTAATCTCTAAGCCACACTTGTTGAAACCAAAAGAAGCAGAACAAAACGATACCTACCACAACCACAATTGGATAATTTGTTTTCTTTCCTATCTAACAATGGCTAGATATAATAAGTTAAGCATCTTGAAAGAGAAACCATATTGCAGTGAAATAGTAAATTCGAAACTCATTTTATCAATAAATTCTCTTACCGATACACAGCCTCCTCAACTCCGTAACCAAGGTGAAGAAAACGAATATGAGAAACTGCTCCTTCAATATCCCCATCCTTCACATATTCCTTCATAGCTTCCAAATGAGCCAACTGAACACTCTTTTGAATTAAACTAAGAACCCCCTTATGTTCCTCATCAAATGAATCCACTCTCACCTTCTCCTCTCTGAGTACCGTTATAGCCATCCCCAAATCAACATCGTCCAACCCTTTCAATTGCCTCTGAATATTTTCACATAAGGAATCAAAAATATCTGCATAATCCGTGATCACCTTCCTCAAACAAACCAATTCTTCTTCCTCAATCAAAACCTTCTCCAAAACAACCTTATGCTCCTCTCCACCACCATCATCGCCACTTTCCATGATTACATCCGGTCTCAACATCCTCATTCCCAATTCCAAAAACCTATCTAAAACCCTAACACAATCTCCCAATTCACCATTTCCCTCTTTCAAATCCTCACTTCTACCCAACAACTCAGGTTTCTCTTCCTCAAAACCCTCACTCTCACTTTCCTTCTCTTTTTCAATCTTATCCAGATCAACATCTCTTCTCAGACTAGCCAATACCTTATCAATCAAAACTTGAACTAACAACAAAAATTCCGCCCGTAGTCTCATTGTATCGGGATCGAAGCTCCATATCGAAGTAGGATTATTAAATTGCAGGAGTTCGAGAGTTGAAAGGTAGGTTAGAAGAGCTGGTGATGGACAAGAAGCTGACCAGGCAATGTTCTCGAACCGACCCGAGTTGGCGACTATCGTTTGAAGGATTGCCCGAGCGAGTTCAGGGTCTTTGGTTCGTAGAGCGAGAAGCGTGGCTCGTAACGGCTCGAATTGAGCTAGGTGTAGATGGTTCGCGACTAGGCGCGAGAGCAGTTCAGTTTCTTTGTCCATTGAAAATTTGAAATGGAAGCAAAGTAGGTGTTTGGGTTTTGGATATTTATTCCACTGATAACTTGCGATTGATCATTAGAACTTGATGCTGCATTAATTGTATTTTTCCCAGGATTGAGAGTTTGGTGTTTGGGTGCCGAGAAAACAATTCAAGGAAGAAAACTGAACTGCAATTTGTAAAAGATTTGGAAGAAGTGATGTTTGAAGACAGTGGAACGGGGGATTCGGTAAGATCCGGGTCGGGAAATTTCTCGTACTTAAGTTGACCAACGGGACAAAATGATGATGAGTTGTTCAGCCCAATGCTGCTGACTTAGAATTCAATTGCCCAAGTCTTCAAGCTCGAACCAAACTGGTTAGGGCCTGTTTGATTATACTTGGACTATAAATAATACGCTACTCGCAATATTTCAAGAAATAAAATCAAGGTTTCCTATATGATCTTGTTTTTTTATTGATTAAAATTAATAAATTTAATTTGTTAAATATTTTTAGACTGATTCACTTATTTGGATAAATGTTCGTAATAACTTCAGACATATTATATTTTTTTGAATTAAAGTAAAACTAAATAACTTGATACAAGTAAAAAAAAGTACGTGTGAGTATAGGGACAACGAGATCCCTTTTAAAAATAGTTTTAATGATATCAGGGATTAATTCATAAATCACTATGTTAGTGCCATATAAGATGTGCAGTTTTGCCTGAACAAGAGAGATGATACTTAAGTTGGTTGACATAAAAAAATGAGTTAGTTAAGTGTTTTATTAACACAATGATAAAATTACAGATTTAAGTCTCACCAATAATTTTGTTAATCTATCAAAAAAGATAATTAATACTATATTATAACATGAAAAAAATACGAATGCAAGTACACAAATGTAACAATATTTATGGAGTTGACAATATTATTAGTTAGATCTTAGTCACAGCTTAACGCATGCTAGTTATACTTTGTAATAACATTTTATTTTTTGAATGAATATCAATTTTTTTTGTAAAATATTAAGATGTTAATGGTGTTAAAGTGATAATTTACATGATAATTTTTTGTATTTTCATATTAATATTGTAAAAATTGTTTTATATGTTACATGGACAAATAATTTAAATTTTATAAAATTATTCAAAAGAATATATTTTTACATTGACCAATGACTATGTTAGGTTCGTTAAGAATTTAACATTTTTTAACCAACATTTTATTATAAAAACAATGATTGAATTATTGTTAAGAGGATTGAGAATTAAATTGAACTCAACAATAAATAAGTGTAAAATTAAACAAAATATAATTAGTAAAGATAAAATGTAGGCTTACCTATAAAATAAAATAAGTACTTAAATTATATTTTTTTTTGTAATATGCGTTTAAAGTATTTTTTTAGATGAAATATGTGCCTAAAATTTTATTTTTGGCTGAAATAATTGCCTAAAATTTCACTTTTGACTTGTTTTAAAGTTAACAGATACACCTACTTTGGTCAGAAAAAAAATTAGAAACATATTTTATCCAAAAATATTTTAGACACTTATTAAAAAAAACTATGATTTAAGCACCTATTTTATAATTAGCTTAAAATTTATATTTTAAAGACCGAAATATAAAAGGTAGAAAAACGAAAACGACCGTTGACCACTATATAAAGGTCGCAACCAGATATCGCCACGTTATGGAAAATCAACGGTATGGCAGATCGTAACTCAGGTGGCCCGTGGCCCAACAGTTCCGAATTTATCTTAGCAACGTTGACCACTTTGGAACTTTTTTTTATTCTTTTTTGTTCTCCGTGAGAAGTAGAAATAGAATTGACCCACAATTAAAAAAACCGTTAAAATGGACCCCACATTGCCAATGTCTATAAATGGAAAAAATAAATGGGCGAAAACGAAAATATTCCTTCCTTCCCTCCCGACCACTCTCTGCTTAATATTTCTCTCACCCGCTCACAGTCAAATCATAATCAATTCCCTTCTATAATTCATGGGAACAAAGCTTACGGATGTAATCGATTTACGTTAATTTGAATTTGTAATTGGATCTAGAAATTTAGAAATGGAAACGAAGGCGGGATCGGGCGAAGGAGGAACCGAGTCGGAACTTAGCCATGACAACAGCATTAACAATTACAACCGTAGCGGCAGTAGAGCCAGGTATAGACGCAGCCTGAGCTGCGGCGAGGAAGATAAGGCGCTTTTGGTGTATTCGGGGTGGGTGTACCATGTAGGAAGCAATTCGATTGGCCATGAGTTTTGCCATCATCGATTCCTCTATATAAAGGGAAAATACGTTGAGATGCATAGAAGAGATCCTCAAGACAACCCCGGCTCTGTACGTAACGTCATTTTCTTTTTTTCTGATTTGTTTTCAGTTTATTGCAGATTGTGATTATGTGTATGCCTGGTTATTTTCTTTTTATTCTTTTTTTTGGGATCAAGTATGGTGAAATTATGGTATACTATTACTTATTACGGTTGAAATTTATTTAGGTAGTTGCAATTCTTAGAAAGATATATGCATTGGAGTTTGGAGTTTAATTTCATTTTAACTAGAACGGCTTCACTATTGCCGTTACATGGTTATGAAATTTGGCTTCTAAAAAGGCCTTTGACAGTACAACTGCATTGTGTGTGGATTTTTTAAAACATGTTCTTGCATTTTTTTTTTCATTGATCTCTCTTGCCAATATGAACGAATAAACAATTACTTAATTGTTTTTTTTTTCTGGTTGCTAATATGTTTCATCGTCCAGAAACCTATGAGGAAGGGTATCATAGGACCTACACTAACGGTGGAGGAGACAGGGATTCGAAAAATCGGTAACGAGGTAAACCTGTGTTAATTATCATTTTATACGTTCATAGTTATTATTCCCATTTTTTTCAAAACTTTGCTCTCAGGCAGTACATTGTGGCTCCCCCCCCCCCCCCCCCCCAACTTTCGCTTTCTGGTGTCTTGCTTGGCTAAAATGTTTGCATGGTTAATCAATAGTGAAGCTCAATCATGTGCTTGACAGTGTTCTTTTTTTTTTTTTGCTAACCATTTGTAGGAGCTCTACACTATTCAGATTTACAATCGATTGGACGAGACCAAGAAAGGAGAAGTAAGTTTGTTTCAGTACACTATTCTGTTGGTATGAGTTTGTTGACTTATTGGATATTACCTTCCAGGTTATATAAATGTTTGGGTCTCATGGTATGCTTGTGTTGGCCTACTTCTTAACTTCTATATGTCAAGAGATATTAAATGCTTTGGTTGACTTCAGTAGCTGCATGGAGGTTTATTTGTTCTTCCTCTGGGCTATGTCAAGATAATACCTGATCGGTAGACCTGTCCTAATATTTCTATGGTTATTCTTGTAAAATTGTAACTGATTTACTTTATCTTTACCATTTTGGCTGGCTTTATTTTTATCTTTTAGAGTTCAACTGAATCACCTAGTAAGTTTTACGTTACTTGTTAAAGCTAACTTGGTTCTTTTTGACTTCACGAGTGTGGCAATAATCCATCCTTAAACCATGCTGCTCAGAAAGAGATAATAGTCCCCAATCTCCTAGAATAGTCAAAAGGAAAATCTCTTCTACCATGCAGCTCTAAAATCCTGGTTACTTTGCTCCCATAGTTGTCATTGTTTCAGTAATCTAAACCATCATTTTTTTTGGATGCAAATCCTTCATGCCTTTAGTGAATTGATGATGCACTTTGTTGGTTCTCCAATGACATCGACTCCATAGCATAGCGCAAATGCCAGCTTTCCATTTTTCTGCTTAACTCTTTGATTCACTTATATCTTACCGATGGCTAACTTAGATTTTTCTGCTTCAAGGTTGCTTTTACCACGGCTGAAGAATCGAAAAAATGGATGGAGGCATTTGACTATGCCAAGAGCCAGGTACAAAGAAGTCAGATAAAATGGTTGGATTGATTTGAACTTCTTTTACTCTTCATGATTTCTTCTTATTCACTTGCTACCTATTTTGACAGGCTGAATATGAGCTTTCAAGAGTAGGAGGAGCTAGAAACAAATTAAGCATAGAGGCTGAGTAAGCAATTCTCCTTGACTTATATGTGAGAGGAATAAAAGCAGTACAACTACATAATCCTTTAGTGTAACTAGCGTGAAATAGGTTTTGGTATATTGGCTGGTGATTTCGTTTTCTTACATATGTTTATTTTGACTTGTCGCTGAACTAGAAGATATAGTAGGTTGTAGCTACCCGTTACAAAAATGCATGTACATGTTATACTTTTTTATCGACATCTCCTTTCCTTTTTTTTTCTGATCGAAATATATATTACTCTCTTTTTTTCCTGAAGTATTGATCTGGAAAGCAATCGACCTCGAGTAAAGCGATATGCATCTGGATTGAAAAAGCTTATAAGAATGGGCCAAGGTGAGTTGGTTTCTCTTCATTATGGTTTTGGTTATTTCTTCTTTTAAGGTTATCATTCTAAAGGAGAAGTTTGGTCAGTTCTTCGAAACTCATAATATTCAAATAATTCTCTTTTTGTCCACTTTGTATCAAAATTACGTAAAGCATTTGAAATGCAATTGACCGCATGAACCTTTTAGATATTACCACTAAAAGTATTGTTGAATCATAGTAAGTTAATACTTCATGTGTATTCCTAGTCAATTGGATAGTTCTGAGAAAGTTAATTTTGTGACACGTCAAAAATCTTGAACATACCTTTTGGAGAAATCTGATTATTTTGAGTGATAAAAAAATTCTGTTATTTTAACCAAAAAAAGTGTTAGGATATTTGAAGTTAAATTTAGGAATGAACTTATAATGAAGGGCCTTTTCTTTCCAAAATCATTTTCCTACTTGATATTCTTTCTATTTATTTTAATATAATAACCTTTATGTTTATAATAGTACATAGTAATGATTTCTCAACTTAATGTGATTAGTTTATAGTGCATATATGATTTACAATTCTTTTATTTCTGTTGTTCATAGGTGGTCCGGAGTCGCTTTCGCGTCAAAGCTCAAGCTTGAACAATGGTTCATCATTTGGGGACTTTGAGGGGGAGTTTGGAGATGCAGTTGAAGCACATGAATGGAAATGTGTTCGTACGATCAATGGTATACTTCTTATACCTTTTTTGGGTTAAATGAGATGCATTAATACAAACGAAAAAAGGGAAGCTAAAAAAAGCATAAAGAGTACCAATGGAATTCAATGATAAATAAAAGCAACACAGACAATGATCAATGAAGAACTGGAAAACTTGTAATGGTTGATTAGATTCAAATCTATCCTTTAAACAATTCCTTTTTGTCAGAATTTCTCTAGCTATGTAAATAAAAGATTTCATTGGTTGTAAAGGTATGTTACGAGTCTCTCAATAGGAACGGAATGGTCCTAATGGAAAAGGTTATATAACTATCTAATTGTTCACTTTGGTTTCAGGTGTTCGAATCCTCGAGGATGTGTCTGATTCAAAGGTATTTGTGCCATTATACTTATTGTTTCTTTTACTTTAAAAAAAAATAGGACAAGCATCATGATTGAATTTCCCATGTAATTGAAACTTTGGCCGTATCTTGTTCACTTTCCTGAAAAATATATGTACAGGAAGATTTAGAATATCTGAGTCCTGTGTTGCTGCAGCTTTCTTCACCCTAAACTATTACCGAAGCCAATTTTCTTAAAATACCAAACAGTATCAAAGTTTTGCAATTTCTCTTCGTCAGATGAATTACTCAAGCTCTTCCCTAAATGTTCTTTAAATTATCTGTAGAGTGGAAAAGCTTCTCTTGTAAAGGCTGTTGCTCTTGTAGATGCAAGTGCAGATACTGTTCTAGATGTAATCTTAAACACAGACCGCCAAAGGAGATACGAGTAAGTTGTTCCACCTATGTTCCATGATTTCATATTTCCTAGTAATGCAAGCTTGGTTTCCCTACTAACTATCTTCACAGGTGGGATATGCTGACAGGTGACTTGGAGCTGATAGATTCTTATGATGGAAGTTATGATGTTGTCTATGGAACATATGATCCTAAATATCTTACTCGGTAAGGTTTTTCAGAATGGATTACTTGTACTCTTTGAGGAACCATTTGCCAGCAATGTGTAATGCATATATTGTAAAAGCTATCAAGTAGATTTCATCATGCACTTCCAAAATTTGCACTCTGTTTTAATTTATCCTCATAATTTATTTTTCTCATTAAAAGGATAATTAGAGGTTGATGTATCCTCATAATTCATTTTTTTCATTAAATGGATAATTAAAAGTTGAACAATGTTAGGTTCCTCGGTTAGCCATCAGCTAGTTAAATTAGATGGAGCCTGTCTTGCCTTTTTGGTTATTGCCTTGCATTTACTTTTCATGTTACATGTTTGTAGATGGCAATCCAAGAAAGATTTTGTCTTCACTAGGCAATGCTTTCAAGGCCAGGATGGAACATATAGTAAGAGGACCTGCAAATAACAACTTTAATTTATTTATATGAAAGCCAACATTTTTCTTGCCTCCATTTCACTCACATTTGACAAGTATTTATCGGCAGCAATTTTGCAGTTTCCTGCTGTACATAAGAAGCGTCCTCCAAGAAATGGATACCAACGTACAACAATTAAACGTAAGAATCTATATTGTTAGTTGGAAAAAAGTATTTACCGTCTGAAGCATTTATATTATAAGCTCTATAGCTTGCATAGATTGTGCCTTTGACATAAGAGGCAATGCCACTATCTTTCTTCTGTGGACTCTGTACGTTCCCTAGGTAGTTCAAACTTTGAAGGGAATTAAACCGCAAGTATTTTTATATTCTCTAGTAGCAGCAATTGCTCTGGTTTTAGAGGACAAGTTTCCTTTCTGTGGAAATTTAATTTTTCATAAGGTAATGATTTCTGGCACTAAATGATTTCATAGGTTTCATACGGGACCTTTTGATAAAATTACTTTTTATATCCGTTCTTAATTTGCATGTATATTTCCATGGACTGCAGCGTCTACTTGGGAGATTAGAAGTTTAAATGGACCCGACGGATCAAACCCTGAAAAATGCCTTGTAACACATATGTTGGAGATTAATACTGCTGGATGGGGCAAATGGAAGAAAAATAGCTGCTCAAAGTTTGAAAAGACCATTCCGTACGCTTTATTATCCCAAGTGGCAGGTTGAGTTATCTAACCAAGTCTTTATTATCTGAATTTTGATCTGATGCTAACAGTTAATGACTTAGAGACATCTAGAATTATGCTGTCTCGGCAAATCAGGTCCAGTATCTCTGTTAGATAGGTGGGCTTTCAGATATTTTGTGCAGATTAGAGACTTGATGAACTAAGACAAATTGACTTCACTGATTCCCAAAATGCACTGCTGTTCTTTCCTATCCCTAGGACTTTCATGATCAAGGGATTGATCATAAATGACAACTTTTCAGGTTTATTCTGGGTATACATTGCTTGAGTTTCTGACAGTGTGACTAGAATGGAGTGCTTTCCCTTCTTCAGATTTCACACAGACTCAGATACATGCAACAATTAGAACATAAATGGCAACTTTTCAGGAAATATTAAACCTGGATTAAAACCTGCAGGGTTTTGTCACTGATACCATATGTGTCAGTCACTTCGTTGTTTTCATGTCAGTAATGTTTCCTTGATCTGCTGAGACAACCTAACTTCCCTGATATCCATCATACGTATCTTCTCTTTCATATCCCTGGGCCATTCATGCTCAAGGCAGGGTGGACCTCTTTCATTTACCTCGGCAGTGGTAGATTCTATTGGATAGGATTAATTTTTTCTCAGCCACTTTTAGGTTTATGCTGAGTATACATTGTTTTGAGTTTTCTGACAGTGTCAGTATAAAGGAGTACTTCTTCCACATATTACACACAGCATAGACGCTGCCTACAATGAGAACATACATGACATTTCCAAGGAATTTTTAAAGCTGAATCAAAGCCTGAAGGCTTCTCTTACTGATATTATTTAATTTATGCTACAATCACTGCAGTGTCAGTTATGTTTTATTGTTAATGTGTTTCAGGTTTAAAAGAATACATTGGAGCAAATCCATCACTCAAATGTGAATCTTCCTCCATGGGTGAGCAGTCAAAACATCATGATGGCGAGTTGCCAGATGAATTCTATGATGCAATTTCCGGTGCTGAAGCTTCAACAACAGATGAAGAAGACAGTGACGATGAACCGGAAAAGGAGGTATCCTTTCCTCTTCACCTCATTGAAAAACATGAGTGTCTTCCCCTCCCCCAAAAGAAGACTTAAAATTTATTGCTCTAGTTGTGAATTGATGTAACTTATTTATTAATCATTTTCTTGAAAAAATCTATTATTGATGACTAGCTGTCAACTTCATCAGGAAAAGCCAATTAAGGAGAAGACTCCATCTTCAACCACCTCAAGCTCATCTTTTAAGCAAGCTTCAGGTTCTTTCTTTTGTTAATTCTGTATTTGGAAAGATTAACCTGCTTTTACTTTTTATTTGAAAAAGTAAGACTTTATCCAGGAAATGTTTTTTTTATATTTATGCGTTCTTTTTTTCATTTTTGGTTATGTCAATGATAATAGCTTATAGTTTAAACAAACTTCTAGTCTTGATCCCTTTGTGAGCTATTAAGTACACTAAGTATTACATCACTGCAGATGCAACCCAAGATACAAATAAGGAATTAGATCCTAGCGTACCTCCTATCCATGTTGATGCAAGCCAGTTCAATGGTTCCCTCCACAAAGGAAAGGATGATGCTGACACAAATTGTTGGACTTCTCCTGGTGGCGCTGGGTTTATGATTAGAGGAAAGACTTACTTAAAAAACAGTGCCAAGGTGAGATTTTCCTTTCCTTGTTAATCATTTGATATGCATTTGTCTTTGTTTTATTTGTTATGAGTGCACTCGTCTCATCATCTTATATCATCAGAGCATGAAATTAAGATTTTATGACCTATCATAATGGAAAAAAGAGATACAAATTGGAATTGACAGCTGTTGTCTGCTTGGTGTATTTATTGATACATATCCTTCTGTTGGCCAGTTATTAATTCTGTTAGCATTTCGTGTGATGCAGTTTCATTACCTAATCTTGCCAGGTCTGGTTTCTGAAATTGATTTTACATTTGCATGCATTAGTGGTATTGCTGTCTTACTGTTGTATTCTTTGTTTGCTTTCAAGGTTGAGACCCTCTTATTTAGTTCAGTAGTTGGAATTTCTTTGTCTGAATCATCATCATATTTGGCCCGTTTATTAATTTTTGGATTTTTTTTCCAAAATTTTGAAAAACTTTTATAATATTTTTAAAAATTTTAAATGATTTTCCAATGATTTTAACTGTACTTATCTTGCTAAATGAGTTTTCTGCTTGCACAACTACAGCTTCAAATACAAAAAATGAGGAAGCATGGTTTTCCCTATGATGACAATTTTCCTTTTATAGCTGACAGTCCTCTTCCTATGTTTTTTTAATATATCTGTAATTAGCTTCACATTCCTTGTTCTTACCAATATTCTGCAAGGAATCAATTGAGTAACCTACAAGCTTTTTTGCAGATAACGGGTGGAGATCCCCTTCTGAAGCTCATAGCTGTTGACTGGTTCAAAGTTGATAAAGCCACAGATAAAATTGCACTGCATCCAAAGTCTCAAGTTCAGGTATTGCACTAGGTTTCGTACTTTGTTCCCATTTCTTGGCAAGTCTGGAGTATGTATGAAAGTCATGTGAAAGTTACTTCTTAATTTGCTGCTTTGATTGGATTCTTTTGGTTTTTATTTTTTCAAATACTTTTCAGCAATCATTAGATTAGTAAAAGTAATATAATTTTATGGAATCCTTCTTGATATGTGCATTTTACACTGAATTTTTAGTGCTAAAATCTATAAGACAGTGTGGAGTACCACTATCTATTCTTGCATCTGTGTATTCCCAATTGCGCAGACAAACAGTCATATTCTTTGTCACACAGGACAAAAATGTTCCTCTGCAGTTGGAAAAGGCTAATTCGAGAATATTGGAGGCATCGTGCATGATTTTACTTGATCGAAAAACAGCTTTATGAGTTATGACCTAACTGCTATTTTTCTTTTTCAGTCTGATGCAGGGAAAAATCTTCCGTTTGTCCTTGTGATTAATCTCGAGGTACACATGTGGATGCATTTCTACCTACTTTATCAGCACATGTTTTTGAACAAACCTGTCATGGACTGGAAATTTTACAAGTGCATAAGATGGTTATGAAAATTGTTTTCCTTTTTAAAGCTTAATCTCATAGAAAACTAACCATTAAAAGCTGAAAGATGTTTGCTTGGGACATATAGGTTTGAGATCATTATTGGTAATGACGCTTAGGTCATATTTCTCAACACAAATTGATGTGATCATAGAAAGAAATGCTAATCCTGAAATACGCATGTATATAGTGGATGATATGAAGACTAAAGTTGTAAAATTTGAAGAAATTTTATTGTTGTAGATGGTCAATGAAGATCAAGCTCTGACCTTTAGATTCACTTCCACTTTCTACTTTTCTCCTAAGCATACCGACTTCCGTGGTTAACAATGGGAATAGTTGTAGGGGATAATTTTTATGGAATTAATTTTCACGTTGCAACAACTTTACTTTGGTTTTTCAAAGAGGATATATGTTCTGGTGTCTTTCTTTCAGATTCCTGCAAAACCGAACTATAGTTTGGTCCTATACTATGCTGCTGACAGGCCCGTGAAAAAAGATTCTTTGCTGGAAAAGTTTGTGGAAGGAACAGATGCGTTTCGTGATGCAAGATTTAAACTGATACCAAGTATTGTTGAGGTATGGAATGCTATATTGTAAACATATCAACTGGTTTTTATCTATTGTTCAAATGCTAGTGAAAAGCTTAGTTGTTGCTAAATGCACACAGGGGTATTGGATGGTCAAACGCGCGGTTGGCACAAAAGCTTGTCTACTTGGGAAAGCTGTTACATGCAAATATTTCAGGCAAGACAATTTTTTGGAGGTAATGCAATCTAAGATTTTTAAATTTTCTTTGCCTCAGTAGGCAAGCTAGCATTGTTGAATCTACAATTTATTTTAGGTGTGATATTGATGCACTTTGTCCAGAAACTACAAAGATACGAAAACAGAGAATTCCATGGTTTAACTAAGCATTTATTAGCCGCATGAGATCAAGTGGGAGCTTGAATCTGTTTTATTCCTTATACTAGAAGACCAAGTAGCGGATTTTATTGCAATCTTGAAGCCCACATAGTATCAGGATCTGAAGTCTTTTCATATCTCTATAATCTTAGTTCCACGGCAGTGATATATACTTCAATGATTTCGAACATATTTATGTTATGAATGCTTATTCTTGTAATTTTCAAAGTTGAGAAGCAATTCTAGACTGGTGTGAAGTTCTATTGATTAGTTAGACGAGGTCTTTCTGATCCTATACGGTTGCTGAATCTTCTATTATGCAGATTGACGTGGACATTGGGTCATCATCAGTTGCAAGAAGTGTTATTGGCCTTGTCCTTGGATATGTCACAAGCTTAGTAGTAGATCTTGGAATACTAATGGAGGTTTGTGCCTCTAGTACTGTTCATCTGAGTAATTACGGTCTTCTAATATGCCGTTCTTGTTTCGCATTAGAACTGATCTAGTAAATGGTAGGGACCTTTTAATGGTTATTATCATGCAATGAAAGTACTATAGAAATACAGAGTAGCATTTTCTTGAAGTACCCGTGTCCAACACAAGAGTATAGGGCATATTAAGCCTGGATACCGATACTTTTTCCTTCTGCAGGCAAACGTAGAAGAAGAATTGCCTGAGTACATTCTAGGCAGTGTTCGACTGAATCGCGTGAGGCTTGAATCTGCCGTACCACTGGATGGGTGAGGTAAATGACTTCTACTCTGCCTGTGTTTAAGCATCTTGTGCTCCAAGGTTGCCATAACTATGAGTAACCTCCAGTTTTTTTAAGCATTTCCTGTGGTGCAGTACAAGACTTATTCGATGAGTTGGCTCCCAAAAATTTTAGTGACATATTTTCTATCCCAAATTTTGTGTCTTTTAAGTATAGTTTACTGTTTCGAGAAGACTAGCATTGGGTTCATATTTGATCCGTCATATTTGGTGAAATGAGTGGCTAAAGAAGCCACATGTATTTACGTTTGAACAATATCGTTTTTTTCCCTTTGAAAGCTTGAACAATATTATATTATTCTGTACAAAGAATTTCCCACACACATTGAGATTCTTTTCAAAGCCCTTTGGGTTTATTTTAATCCAAAATCATTTTGTTACAATATCTTTCAAAGCCCTTCGATTTTTTTAATAGTCACGCGCCCACACCTTGCGGACAAATCTATTTTATTAGAATCACTCGTTTAAATTCCGAAAATAGAGTATTTAAACTAAAAAAAAAGAATTAGAGTGTATAAAATAACGATACACTTTGCTTTTTCTTCTTGTTGAATGTTTATCCGTTGTGTGCTGGCTCATTTGTTTCAGCACCACCTATTTTTTTGACCAAATGTTCCCCATCTTTCTCAATAAAGGAAACCTTGGAAACTCAAAATTACCCTTCATTCAAACCATAGCCATAAGCCATGCCCCAACTCAAGGCCAGGCAATGGTCATATTTCAATTACATGGGTGCTTGCCAATTGCCATTACCCTACCGTTGAGAAAAGCAGAGATGCTGTATTAGTTGGTAAACATGTTTAGTTGTACTT
This sequence comes from Hibiscus trionum, assembly GCA_030270665.1. Lineage (NCBI taxonomy): Eukaryota > Viridiplantae > Streptophyta > Magnoliopsida > Malvales > Malvaceae > Hibiscus > Hibiscus trionum. The sequence goes on along the minus strand of BSYR01000024.1, from coordinate 30,573,796 downwards.
TACATTAAGATATCAAATCAAATCAAATATGAACCTAATTAAGCTCCTTTTTTGACTACTTGAGTGGGAATCTAATTCGTTTCAACATCAACACTTTCTTTTACCCTAAAAAGATGTGTTATTTTTCCACATCACACGGCCATGCATGCAGTCGGTGTAGGGTCATTTTCAATCCTGTCAGGGTGAAAACTATTCAGACATCTTTTTTTGCATCAAACTCTGACTACTAATCATGGTTTATAGCTATTGATACACAGTAGTTTATTCTCAATCCCCCCTCGTGTGACTTAAATGTGTGTTTTGATCAAAGTTAATCCACCCCCAAGGACTTGAAATAAAGAAAAAAACCAACATAATTACTTTGAAAACGCTTTAGTTTGAAAGATTCCAGGCAGTGTCTGTAACATCCCAAAAATTAGCCTAGGAGATTTGAGGCTTAATTAAATAATTAAGTGATTTTTTTTTGATTAATTTCCTAAACTTTTGAATTGGAAATTGGTTCATTAAGGACCAAATTAAAATAAGGTCAAATGAACAATAAGAATTCGGTCGATAGGCTTAATGACCAAACCGAATAAGTTAGAAAAGTTGAGGATTTGCATGCTAAAATGGAAATACATGTATTTACATTATTAATAGGATGAAATTATTGTATAATTATAGAATATATATGATTTATTAATACTAAGTGGTGTTATAAAAATAGGTATAAAAAAATGAGTAATAAGTGTGATTTGACATAAAGTCATCCCAATTGATTTTTGTCCCCCATTTTCTCTTCCCTTAGCCGGCTAACACCACCCTAAATCACTCATCTCCTTTGCTTTTTCACACCAATAATACAACCTAGAAAACTTGAGAGAAAGTTGAGAGCTTGAGGAAGAAGAAGAAGAACATGTATGGTGGTGAAAAACACTTAGAAAAATCAAGGAAAAATCGGAAGTAAGTAGATCATCCTCTTCTCAATTTGGTTATGGTAAAAGATTTATTAAATCATGTGTTCTAAGGTGTCTATAAATTCATAAATATGATGTTCTTGTGTATGGTTGCTGGAAATATGGAAATATATATGAATCCTTAAGGATTAAGAGTCATAAAACATTAATAACATACATACAAAGTGTGTTGATAGATTTGTTAAGATTCATAACATGCACCTTTGAAAATTTTTAGAAAATGTTATGATAGAAGTTTGGATCTGAATTTTTGATATGTTTCACTTTAATATGTCTAGAATCATAGAAAAATAATAAAACAAGGTTTTAAAGGCTGTGTTAAAATCTGGAAGTGTGAAATGGAGTAACATGTAAAACTGTCCAGCAATGCTTCTAGCTGGACAGTGAACTTTGAAAAATTATAGAAAATTAATTAATAGGAAATTCGTGATGAATTTTTGATATGTACTACTTTGACATGTATAAAGTGGTATAAAAATTATAAATCTGAGTTTTGATCATTTTAGTAAAATCTGGAAGCTTAATATGAACAACATGTAAAACTGTCCTGTACTGTTCTTAGATGGACAGTGAACTTTAGAAAATTGTATAAAATTCACTAGTAAGAGTTTAGTGATGAAATTTTGATATGTTCTACCTTGACATGTCTAAAATGGTAGAAAAATTGTAAAAAGGAGTTTTGATGACTGTGGTAAAATCTGGAAAATCATTTCGAACAGCATGCAAAACTGTCCAGTAATGTTCCTAGCTGGACAGTGAACTTTGTAAAATTGTATAAAATAATATACTAAGAGTTTCGATCTGAATTTTTGATATGTTAAAATTGGGTATGTTAATTGAATTTAGGAACAAACGGTGTTCGATTTGGAGTTGTGTACAGAAAATAAGAAATTAATTAAATTAGGTGGTCAGAAATGTGTATAAACGAAAAGAAGAAAAATTAAGAAATTGTGAATTATTAAAGATGTAAAAATAAGATTAAATGAAGTGTTAATAAATTTATTAACAATCTGTAAGATGTGAAATCCACCAATTTTAGGGATCAATTTGAAAGTTTAAGTGATTAATTGAAGAAATTAGGAAATTTGGAAACTAGTCGAATTGGACCAAATAATTCAGGGACTGTTTTGAATAAAGTGAAAAAAATTCAGTCTCTAATTGCATGAATTGCATTCTGAAAATTTGTTATTTGTTTGGCTTGAATGCCTTAGATTTTAGAAGCGAAAGGGTAGAAGAAGAGGTTACTCCGGGATCGGCTACGGATCGGGCGAAAGGCATACGGATTCCGAATTAGCTCGGTGAACAGTGAGTGAAACGATTTTTAGAGTTGGGATTAGAGTCCCAACTGCCTTAATTTGATTTTAAGTTATGATAAGCATGCAATTTGGACTAATTAATTATTCGATTTTAGTAAGGGAAGAAGGAATAATGGAATCTGGATTTTATGCTTGTGTTATGCGATTTTGTTGCATATGTGATTGAAATTAAATTGACAATTGATATGTTTGATTCCGAATATGATATTTGGTTAATCTTACTGTTTTGGATGAATTAATCATGTTGATTATTGGAATTTATTGTGATATTGATTTCTTGTGGAAACAATGAAGTTGTGATATAGTATGTGAGTATGCAATACGCTTACATGTTATAATTATGTTTGACAAGTTCAATTGAGTATTGAAATATGAAATGAAATTCTGAATTATATGATATGAGCTTGGATTGTTCGAATGCTGAGCTGAAATGTGTGAATTGAGCTTGTAAATGTTTATATGATCATGTGTGATAACATGTTATTGGAATTGGAATTATAAGCAATTAATCGAAGGGATTAATTAAGAATTTCTAAAAATTTGATTGATTATGTATCTGATTAAATTAAAGATTTAAATGCAAAGCCCTTGGTGTGTACAGTCTGTTTAGGTAGTACGGCTAGCCTAGAGTCTGAGCTCAATAAGAAAATCGGTACGTTAGTGTACTCGATATTGTGGTACGTAAGTGTACCTTCTTGCTTAATGTCTGCGGACATTATGATATGTTATATATGATACGATTTGGTACATGGTACCTATTACATGGTGAATTTTGATTCACAACCTCTGTTATACGTGACTTGATTACCTATCATACTATACTATCCAAGGCATTGCTAAATAAATTAAATGAACAATTTAAGGAATGAAATTTGAAGATTGAAAGTAAATTCATGAAATTGGTTGTTGGATCATTAGAATGAAATATTGAATTTCATGATTTGCTATTCTTGATATGCTATGAAACTTTAATTGTGATAATTGATAATTGGAAGTTAATTCAAGTTTCATAGCTTGTATGTGTATTCATGATATGAATGATATGTAATCACTTGCATGTATTAGAATAGAATTACATGACTCCTTGGTGTATATATTCGAATGATTTCTATGGTGCACTATTAATTGTGGATTGATTATATTGCTTGAATCATTCGAATGAGCTAATGTGCAAAGTGAAATTAAATTGTTTGATCATAATGTTTAAATTGGAAACCGAATAGAATAGGGTTTCCTCACTAAGTACGAGAAGTACTTACCACTCGAACCTTCCTTCCTTCCCCTAAATTTCAGGTTCTAACATCGTTGACCTCTACCCGTATTCTTCTCGTACGAAGCTTAAGTATGATCTTCACTGTCTTTGTCGTACTCATGATGGGTGGCCTAGTGTTCAGCATGTTAGATCAATTTGGCATAATGGTTATGTTCATGAACTATTTCTTTAGTATTGTATAAACTTATAAGAAGTTACCCTACATCTTGATATGTAATTAAGGGAAACTAAAACACTATGGATGATATTATCGGATATGATATATATGATGAATGAATCAGTTAGAATTACTCTTAATTTATAATATGTAAGGATAATGTTCAAATGAATTGAAATCAATGGAATTAATTTATGAATATGATGAAATATATCCATGGGATAATCGAATGTGAAAAAAAAAATTAAAATAGATGTATTCGAAAAAAAAATGTTACACGAAAAATTGTTAACCCAGCTTCCGCTGCTGCCTAATCCGATTCCGTCACATGTTAACATAACGCTCCTTGCCCCTAATCCGGGGTGAGGGGTGTTATATAAAGTGGTAATCAGAGCTTTTTAGGTTAAGTCCTAAAAATTTTAATCGAGTCTGTATGCATCTGCATTGGTTAGGTATGCCACCCATGTATTGTATGATAAGATGTCTATATTGAGCTTTCTGATCTTCTGTTATTTGAATGAATGATAGAATATGACGGACCCAAAAGACCCAAAGAATGGGAGCTCGCACGAATCTTCGAGCGAAGGTGAAAGTGTGAGATTGGGTGATAATTCTCCTGCTCGAACTGAAACTCCGAGAAAGGAGAGAAACAAAGAGCCTGCTCAGACTTCCGAGCAAATTGCCAAAAAGCCTGCTCAAGTCACTGAACGGATCCCTACAGAGCATGTTCAGAACACAGAACAACTTCCACCTGAAAATCCTATGGTTCAGTCTGCCCAAAGGGAATGTCTCCTCAGCATGAAGGAGATGTTCAATCAACTTCTAACAAATCTGAAACAAGAGCAACCTATTGTTTCTGTCCCTACTGCACCTAGCAGAGCTCCGATAGATAAGCTTTCTCAGCATCGAGCCTACACTTTTACTGGTACTAATGAAGAAAGACCAGAAGATGCAGAGTACTGGCTTGAAAACACCACCAAGGTGGTAACCAGACAATTACAGTGCTCCGATGACCACAAATTGGAGTGTGCTGTGGCTCTGTTAGCTGATGAGGCTATGAATTGGTGGGAAACCACTACTCTCATTGTTCCGAATGAATTGGTGACATGGGAATTCTTCCTCGAAGAGTTCAAAAAGAAGTACATCAGTGAACAGTACTTAGCTGAAAGAAGAAAGAGATTCTTGCACCTTAAACAAGCCAACCGTCCTATTGAGCAGTACGTTGCAGACTTTTGCAAGTATTGCAAATATGGTGCAGAATACATCAAAACTGAAGCTGATAAATGCCGAATGTTCATTGAAGGCATGAATGATGAACTGAGTCCAATCTTCACTGCTTTGGGAATCAATGATTTCCAGAATCTTGTTAATCGGGCTATTGCAACCGAAGCTAGAATGAAAGCTGCTGAAAAGCGAAAAGGGGGCAATAGACCTGACAAAAAGCAGAAACGAGATGACAAGTCTCAATGGCAGTTCAAGAAGCCCAAATTTCAGAAAGAAGGGTCTTCTAATTTCACTTCTGCTCCGAGGAGCAATTATACTTCTAAACCAGCCACAATGATCAGATCCTCAGTACCTACAATGTCTGTTAATAGTTCGGGAAATTCTGAAAAGATTCCTCCTTGCAAGTTCTGTCAGAAACCACATCGAGGTCAGTGCAGACTTCAGGCAAATCTCTGTTATGCTTGTGGTGGTGATGATCACTACATCAAAGACTGTCCTCAGAAGCATGAATCTATGCCAGCTCGTAACACTGTAGTTCCTAGTCCGACATTCTCTAATCGGAATAGGAATGCCAAGTCAGCCCAGCCGAGTTATCAGAAGAAAGGCAAGGGTACTCATTCCAATGCTACTACTCATCAGGAATCTCGAGCACCTGCTAGAGTTTACCACATTCGTGGTAGAGATGATGAAGAGTCTCCTGAAGTGATTGCAGGTACTGTTGAGCTAAACTCACATCCTGTTTATGCTTTAATAGATTCGGGATCCACTCATTCATTCACATGTCTATCTGTTGTAAAAAGGTTGAAATTAGAACCTGAAAATGTGAAAACAAGTCTGATAGTCTCAAACCCTTTAGGAGGAACTTCGAACATAAACCTAATATGTAAAAATTGTTCATTGCATATTAGCAATTTGCCATTCCTTATTGATCTCTACATATTACCCTCCTGTGAGTTCGATCTAATTCTGGGTTTAGATTGGTTAAGTAAACATGAGGCTTGGGTAGATTGTCAAAATAAAAGACTGTATCTTCAGGGTTTAGGAAAGGAATCCATACTCCTAATTGATAAAAAGCCCACTTCCATTTTTGCATCCATGGTCTTACGAGATCAAATTGAATTTGGAATGTCTAAAATACCTGTTGTTTCTGAATTCATTGATGTATTTCCCGAGGAACTACCTGGTCTCCCTCCGACTAGAGAAGTTGAATTCGGGATTGAAGTACAGCCTGGCTCAAATCCGGTGTCTATCACTCCGTACCGGATGGCACCTCTTGAGTTAAAAGAATTGCAAAAACAACTTCAAGAACTTCAGGATAAGGGTTTTATTCGACCCAGCACTTCTCCCTGGGGTGCACCTGTTCTATTTGTGAAGAAGAAGGATGGAGCAATGCGTCTTTGCATTGACTACCGTCAATTGAACAAGATCACAATCAAGAACCGATATCCGCTCCCAAGAATAGAAGATCTGTTTGATCAACTTAGGGATGCTTCAGTATTCTCAAAGATCGACCTGCGATCTGGATACTATCAAATGAGAGTCAAAGAGGAGGATGTATCAAAAACAGCCTTCCGAACTCGTTATGGCCACTATGAATTTCTGGTAATGCCTTTCGGATTGACAAATGCTCCGGCGGCATTCATGGATCTCATGAATAGAGTATTCAAGCCCTATCTTGATAAATTTGTCGTCGTCTTCATTGATGACATTTTGATCTATTCTCACAACAAAGAAGAACATGCTGATCATCTTCGCATTGTCTTGCAAACTCTCCGGGAACGCCAGTTATTCGCAAAATTTTCCAAGTGCGAGTTCTGGTTATCGGAAGTCTCTTTCCTTGGACATGTAATTTCTGCAGAAGGAATTAAAGTTGATCCGAAGAAAATTCAATCAATCATGGATTGGCGACCTCCCAGAAATGTCAGTGAAATACGAAGTTTCCTTGGTCTTGCTGGTTATTACAGAAGGTTTGTCAAAGGGTTTTCCTCTATAGCCTTACCTTTGACTAAACTTCTTCGTAAAGAACAACCGTTTGAATGGTCTGACAAGCAACAGAGAAGCTTTGACCAACTCAAAACAGCCTTGACTCATGCCCCAGTTTTGATCCAACCAGAACCGGGCAAAGATTATACTGTATACAGTGATGCTTCACATGCGGGTCTTGGATGTGTTTTAATGCAGGGTGATAATGTGATAGCTTATGCTTCACGCCAACTGAAATCTCATGAATTGAACTATCCAACGCATGATCTCGAACTTGCTGCAATCGTGTTTGCTCTCAAAATATGGAGACACTACTTGTACGGTGAGAAATGTTATATGTTCACCGATCACAAGAGCCTAAAGTATCTCCTGACTCAGAAAGATCTGAATTTGAGACAACGCAGATGGATGGAGTTATTGAAAGACTATGATTTAGTCATTGACTATCATCCAGGAAAAGCCAATGTGGTTGCAGATGCCTTAAGTCGTAAACCGACATTGGGTAAAATCTCTAATCTCTGAATCTTAAAAAAATATAAATAATAATGTGTCTATAATAAGAGTTTTGATTAAAAAGTGGTATTTATTCTTGTAGCTCCAACTGCTATCAATGCTCATCTTCGAGTATATCAGAAGCAAGGATTTCTGTCCGAACTTCAAATTCAATCCAGTCTAATCTCAAGGATTGAAAATCTTCAGAAAGCTGATCCAGAACTTCAGGATATTATTTCCAAACTGGATACAAAGTCTGGTGAAGGATTCCGTATTCATACAAACGGTCTCCTTTACTTCAAAGATAGAATATGTGTTCCAAATGATGAAAGTTTGAAAAGAGATCTTCTGGAAGAAGCACACCAGAGTTCTTTCTCGGTCCACCCTGGATCGGTTAAGATGTATAAAGATCTTAAATCTTTGTATTGGTGGTCTGGTATGAAAGCGGCTATCAATGATTTCGTATCCAAATGTCTAAACTGTCAGAAAGTCAAAGCTGAACATAGAGTTCCCACCGGACTACTCCAACCACTTGTACTACCACAGTGGAAATGGGAACGAATTACTATGGATTTCGTGACTGGTCTTCCTTGTTCTCCCAGAAAATATGATGCTATTTGGGTGATTGTTGACCGATTCACCAAATCGGCACATTTTATTCCTATTCGTATCAATTACAGTTTGGAGACCTTGGCCAACCTGTATATTCAAGAAATAATCCGGCTACATGGAATTCCTATCTCCATTGTCTCTGATCGTGATCCAAGATTTACTTCTAGATTTTGGAAAACATTACAGAGAGCTATGGGAACGAAATTGAATCTAAGCACAGCTTTCCATCCGCAAACTGATGGTCAGTCTGAACGAGTAATTCAGATTCTCGAAGACATGCTTAGAGCTTGCATAATTGACTTTGGGAAGAATTGGGAGAAATCCCTACCCTTAGTTGAATTTGCCTACAACAATAGCTATCAGTCGTCTATTCAGATGGCTCCTTTTGAAGCATTGTATGGCAGAAAATGCAGAACACCTCTGTGTTGGTCCGAACTTGGTGAAAATAAGGTTTTGGGACCACAACTGCTCAGAGAAACAGAAGAGAAAGTTCAAATCATTCATTATCGTCTAAAACAAGCCTTTGATAGACAGAAAGCCTATGCTGATCTGAAACGAAGAGATATTCAGCATAATGTGGGAGACAAAGTTTTTCTCAAAGTCTCTCCATGGAAGAAAGTATTTCGGTTCGGAAAGAGAGGAAAGCTCAGTCCTCGCTTTATTGGACCTTTTGAAATCACTGAAAGAATTGGCCCAGTGGCTTATCGACTTGCACTCCCTAGTGAGTTCGATAAAATCCACAATGTCTTCCATGTGTCAATGCTCAGGAAGTATAGATCCGATCCTTCTCACATATTAGAGCCGGAAGAAGTAGAACTGAATCCTAATTTGTCCTATGAAGAGGAACCAGTTCAGATACTAGATAAGGAAATTAAAAGACTCCGGAACAAAAATGTTGCACTAGTTAAAGTCTTGTGGAGAAACCACAAGATGGAAGAGGCAACATGGGAACCCGAGGAAACGATGCGAATCCAATATCCTCAATTGTTCGATTCAGGTAAGAATTCGGGGACGAATTCTTTCTTTAAGGGGGGGAGAAATGTAACATCCCAAAAATTAGCCTAGGAGATTTGAGGCTTAATTAAATAATTAAGTGATTTTTTTTTGATTAATTTCCTAAACTTTTGAATTGGAAATTGGTTCATTAAGGACCAAATTAAAATAAGGTCAAATGAACAATAAGAATTCGGTCGATAGGCTTAATGACCAAACCGAATAAGTTAGAAAAGTTGAGGATTTGCATGCTAAAATGGAAATACATGTATTTACATTATTAATAGGATGAAATTATTGTATAATTATAGAATATATATGATTTATTAATACTAAGTGGTGTTATAAAAATAGGTATAAAAAAATGAGTAATAAGTGTGATTTGACATAAAGTCATCCCAATTGATTTTTGTCCCCCATTTTCTCTTCCCTTAGCCGGCTAACACCACCCTAAATCACTCATCTCCTTTGCTTTTTCACACCAATAATACAACCTAGAAAACTTGAGAGAAAGTTGAGAGCTTGAGGAAGAAGAAGAAGAACATGTATGGTGGTGAAAAACACTTAGAAAAATCAAGGAAAAATCGGAAGTAAGTAGATCATCCTCTTCTCAATTTGGTTATGGTAAAAGATTTATTAAATCATGTGTTCTAAGGTGTCTATAAATTCATAAATATGATGTTCTTGTGTATGGTTGCTGGAAATATGGAAATATATATGAATCCTTAAGGATTAAGAGTCATAAAACATTAATAACATACATACAAAGTGTGTTGATAGATTTGTTAAGATTCATAACATGCACCTTTGAAAATTTTTAGAAAATGTTATGATAGAAGTTTGGATCTGAATTTTTGATATGTTTCACTTTAATATGTCTAGAATCATAGAAAAATAATAAAACAAGGTTTTAAAGGCTGTGTTAAAATCTGGAAGTGTGAAATGGAGTAACATGTAAAACTGTCCAGCAATGCTTCTAGCTGGACAGTGAACTTTGAAAAATTATAGAAAATTAATTAATAGGAAATTCGTGATGAATTTTTGATATGTACTACTTTGACATGTATAAAGTGGTATAAAAATTATAAATCTGAGTTTTGATCATTTTAGTAAAATCTGGAAGCTTAATATGAACAACATGTAAAACTGTCCTGTACTGTTCTTAGATGGACAGTGAACTTTAGAAAATTGTATAAAATTCACTAGTAAGAGTTTAGTGATGAAATTTTGATATGTTCTACCTTGACATGTCTAAAATGGTAGAAAAATTGTAAAAAGGAGTTTTGATGACTGTGGTAAAATCTGGAAAATCATTTCGAACAGCATGCAAAACTGTCCAGTAATGTTCCTAGCTGGACAGTGAACTTTGTAAAATTGTATAAAATAATATACTAAGAGTTTCGATCTGAATTTTTGATATGTTAAAATTGGGTATGTTAATTGAATTTAGGAACAAACGGTGTTCGATTTGGAGTTGTGTACAGAAAATAAGAAATTAATTAAATTAGGTGGTCAGAAATGTGTATAAACGAAAAGAAGAAAAATTAAGAAATTGTGAATTATTAAAGATGTAAAAATAAGATTAAATGAAGTGTTAATAAATTTATTAACAATCTGTAAGATGTGAAATCCACCAATTTTAGGGATCAATTTGAAAGTTTAAGTGATTAATTGAAGAAATTAGGAAATTTGGAAACTAGTCGAATTGGACCAAATAATTCAGGGACTGTTTTGAATAAAGTGAAAAAAATTCAGTCTCTAATTGCATGAATTGCATTCTGAAAATTTGTTATTTGTTTGGCTTGAATGCCTTAGATTTTAGAAGCGAAAGGGTAGAAGAAGAGGTTACTCCGGGATCGGCTACGGATCGGGCGAAAGGCATACGGATTCCGAATTAGCTCGGTGAACAGTGAGTGAAACGATTTTTAGAGTTGGGATTAGAGTCCCAACTGCCTTAATTTGATTTTAAGTTATGATAAGCATGCAATTTGGACTAATTAATTATTCGATTTTAGTAAGGGAAGAAGGAATAATGGAATCTGGATTTTATGCTTGTGTTATGCGATTTTGTTGCATATGTGATTGAAATTAAATTGACAATTGATATGTTTGATTCCGAATATGATATTTGGTTAATCTTACTGTTTTGGATGAATTAATCATGTTGATTATTGGAATTTATTGTGATATTGATTTCTTGTGGAAACAATGAAGTTGTGATATAGTATGTGAGTATGCAATACGCTTACATGTTATAATTATGTTTGACAAGTTCAATTGAGTATTGAAATATGAAATGAAATTCTGAATTATATGATATGAGCTTGGATTGTTCGAATGCTGAGCTGAAATGTGTGAATTGAGCTTGTAAATGTTTATATGATCATGTGTGATAACATGTTATTGGAATTGGAATTATAAGCAATTAATCGAAGGGATTAATTAAGAATTTCTAAAAATTTGATTGATTATGTATCTGATTAAATTAAAGATTTAAATGCAAAGCCCTTGGTGTGTACAGTCTGTTTAGGTAGTACGGCTAGCCTAGAGTCTGAGCTCAATAAGAAAATCGGTACGTTAGTGTACTCGATATTGTGGTACGTAAGTGTACCTTCTTGCTTAATGTCTGCGGACATTATGATATGTTATATATGATACGATTTGGTACATGGTACCTATTACATGGTGAATTTTGATTCACAACCTCTGTTATACGTGACTTGATTACCTATCATACTATACTATCCAAGGCATTGCTAAATAAATTAAATGAACAATTTAAGGAATGAAATTTGAAGATTGAAAGTAAATTCATGAAATTGGTTGTTGGATCATTAGAATGAAATATTGAATTTCATGATTTGCTATTCTTGATATGCTATGAAACTTTAATTGTGATAATTGATAATTGGAAGTTAATTCAAGTTTCATAGCTTGTATGTGTATTCATGATATGAATGATATGTAATCACTTGCATGTATTAGAATAGAATTACATGACTCCTTGGTGTATATATTCGAATGATTTCTATGGTGCACTATTAATTGTGGATTGATTATATTGCTTGAATCATTCGAATGAGCTAATGTGCAAAGTGAAATTAAATTGTTTGATCATAATGTTTAAATTGGAAACCGAATAGAATAGGGTTTCCTCACTAAGTACGAGAAGTACTTACCACTCGAACCTTCCTTCCTTCCCCTAAATTTCAGGTTCTAACATCGTTGACCTCTACCCGTATTCTTCTCGTACGAAGCTTAAGTATGATCTTCACTGTCTTTGTCGTACTCATGATGGGTGGCCTAGTGTTCAGCATGTTAGATCAATTTGGCATAATGGTTATGTTCATGAACTATTTCTTTAGTATTGTATAAACTTATAAGAAGTTACCCTACATCTTGATATGTAATTAAGGGAAACTAAAACACTATGGATGATATTATCGGATATGATATATATGATGAATGAATCAGTTAGAATTACTCTTAATTTATAATATGTAAGGATAATGTTCAAATGAATTGAAATCAATGGAATTAATTTATGAATATGATGAAATATATCCATGGGATAATCGAATGTGAAAAAAAAAATTAAAATAGATGTATTCGAAAAAAAAATGTTACACGAAAAATTGTTAACCCAGCTTCCGCTGCTGCCTAATCCGATTCCGTCACATGTTAACATAACGCTCCTTGCCCCTAATCCGGGGTGAGGGGTGTTATATAAAGTGGTAATCAGAGCTTTTTAGGTTAAGTCCTAAAAATTTTAATCGAGTCTGTATGCATCTGCATTGGTTAGGTATGCCACCCATGTATTGTATGATAAGATGTCTATATTGAGCTTTCTGATCTTCTGTTATTTGAATGAATGATAGAATATGACGGACCCAAAAGACCCAAAGAATGGGAGCTCGCACGAATCTTCGAGCGAAGGTGAAAGTGTGAGATTGGGTGATAATTCTCCTGCTCGAACTGAAACTCCGAGAAAGGAGAGAAACAAAGAGCCTGCTCAGACTTCCGAGCAAATTGCCAAAAAGCCTGCTCAAGTCACTGAACGGATCCCTACAGAGCATGTTCAGAACACAGAACAACTTCCACCTGAAAATCCTATGGTTCAGTCTGCCCAAAGGGAATGTCTCCTCAGCATGAAGGAGATGTTCAATCAACTTCTAACAAATCTGAAACAAGAGCAACCTATTGTTTCTGTCCCTACTGCACCTAGCAGAGCTCCGATAGATAAGCTTTCTCAGCATCGAGCCTACACTTTTACTGGTACTAATGAAGAAAGACCAGAAGATGCAGAGTACTGGCTTGAAAACACCACCAAGGTGGTAACCAGACAATTACAGTGCTCCGATGACCACAAATTGGAGTGTGCTGTGGCTCTGTTAGCTGATGAGGCTATGAATTGGTGGGAAACCACTACTCTCATTGTTCCGAATGAATTGGTGACATGGGAATTCTTCCTCGAAGAGTTCAAAAAGAAGTACATCAGTGAACAGTACTTAGCTGAAAGAAGAAAGAGATTCTTGCACCTTAAACAAGCCAACCGTCCTATTGAGCAGTACGTTGCAGACTTTTGCAAGTATTGCAAATATGGTGCAGAATACATCAAAACTGAAGCTGATAAATGCCGAATGTTCATTGAAGGCATGAATGATGAACTGAGTCCAATCTTCACTGCTTTGGGAATCAATGATTTCCAGAATCTTGTTAATCGGGCTATTGCAACCGAAGCTAGAATGAAAGCTGCTGAAAAGCGAAAAGGGGGCAATAGACCTGACAAAAAGCAGAAACGAGATGACAAGTCTCAATGGCAGTTCAAGAAGCCCAAATTTCAGAAAGAAGGGTCTTCTAATTTCACTTCTGCTCCGAGGAGCAATTATACTTCTAAACCAGCCACAATGATCAGATCCTCAGTACCTACAATGTCTGTTAATAGTTCGGGAAATTCTGAAAAGATTCCTCCTTGCAAGTTCTGTCAGAAACCACATCGAGGTCAGTGCAGACTTCAGGCAAATCTCTGTTATGCTTGTGGTGGTGATGATCACTACATCAAAGACTGTCCTCAGAAGCATGAATCTATGCCAGCTCGTAACACTGTAGTTCCTAGTCCGACATTCTCTAATCGGAATAGGAATGCCAAGTCAGCCCAGCCGAGTTATCAGAAGAAAGGCAAGGGTACTCATTCCAATGCTACTACTCATCAGGAATCTCGAGCACCTGCTAGAGTTTACCACATTCGTGGTAGAGATGATGAAGAGTCTCCTGAAGTGATTGCAGGTACTGTTGAGCTAAACTCACATCCTGTTTATGCTTTAATAGATTCGGGATCCACTCATTCATTCACATGTCTATCTGTTGTAAAAAGGTTGAAATTAGAACCTGAAAATGTGAAAACAAGTCTGATAGTCTCAAACCCTTTAGGAGGAACTTCGAACATAAACCTAATATGTAAAAATTGTTCATTGCATATTAGCAATTTGCCATTCCTTATTGATCTCTACATATTACCCTCCTGTGAGTTCGATCTAATTCTGGGTTTAGATTGGTTAAGTAAACATGAGGCTTGGGTAGATTGTCAAAATAAAAGACTGTATCTTCAGGGTTTAGGAAAGGAATCCATACTCCTAATTGATAAAAAGCCCACTTCCATTTTTGCATCCATGGTCTTACGAGATCAAATTGAATTTGGAATGTCTAAAATACCTGTTGTTTCTGAATTCATTGATGTATTTCCCGAGGAACTACCTGGTCTCCCTCCGACTAGAGAAGTTGAATTCGGGATTGAAGTACAGCCTGGCTCAAATCCGGTGTCTATCACTCCGTACCGGATGGCACCTCTTGAGTTAAAAGAATTGCAAAAACAACTTCAAGAACTTCAGGATAAGGGTTTTATTCGACCCAGCACTTCTCCCTGGGGTGCACCTGTTCTATTTGTGAAGAAGAAGGATGGAGCAATGCGTCTTTGCATTGACTACCGTCAATTGAACAAGATCACAATCAAGAACCGATATCCGCTCCCAAGAATAGAAGATCTGTTTGATCAACTTAGGGATGCTTCAGTATTCTCAAAGATCGACCTGCGATCTGGATACTATCAAATGAGAGTCAAAGAGGAGGATGTATCAAAAACAGCCTTCCGAACTCGTTATGGCCACTATGAATTTCTGGTAATGCCTTTCGGATTGACAAATGCTCCGGCGGCATTCATGGATCTCATGAATAGAGTATTCAAGCCCTATCTTGATAAATTTGTCGTCGTCTTCATTGATGACATTTTGATCTATTCTCACAACAAAGAAGAACATGCTGATCATCTTCGCATTGTCTTGCAAACTCTCCGGGAACGCCAGTTATTCGCAAAATTTTCCAAGTGCGAGTTCTGGTTATCGGAAGTCTCTTTCCTTGGACATGTAATTTCTGCAGAAGGAATTAAAGTTGATCCGAAGAAAATTCAATCAATCATGGATTGGCGACCTCCCAGAAATGTCAGTGAAATACGAAGTTTCCTTGGTCTTGCTGGTTATTACAGAAGGTTTGTCAAAGGGTTTTCCTCTATAGCCTTACCTTTGACTAAACTTCTTCGTAAAGAACAACCGTTTGAATGGTCTGACAAGCAACAGAGAAGCTTTGACCAACTCAAAACAGCCTTGACTCATGCCCCAGTTTTGATCCAACCAGAACCGGGCAAAGATTATACTGTATACAGTGATGCTTCACATGCGGGTCTTGGATGTGTTTTAATGCAGGGTGATAATGTGATAGCTTATGCTTCACGCCAACTGAAATCTCATGAATTGAACTATCCAACGCATGATCTCAAACTTGCTGCAATCGTGTTTGCTCTCAAAATATGGAGACACTACTTGTACGGTGAGAAATGTTATATGTTCACCGATCACAAGAGCCTAAAGTATCTCCTGACTCAGAAAGATCTGAATTTGAGACAACGCAGATGGATGGAGTTATTGAAAGACTATGATTTAGTCATTGACTATCATCCAGGAAAAGCCAATGTGGTTGCAGATGCCTTAAGTCGTAAACCGACATTGGGTAAAATCTCTAATCTCTGAATCTTAAAAAAATATAAATAATAATGTGTCTATAATAAGAGTTTTGATTAAAAAGTGGTATTTATTCTTGTAGCTCCAACTGCTATCAATGCTCATCTTCGAGTATATCAGAAGCAAGGATTTCTGTCCGAACTTCAAATTCAATCCAGTCTAATCTCAAGGATTGAAAATCTTCAGAAAGCTGATCCAGAACTTCAGGATATTATTTCCAAACTGGATACAAAGTCTGGTGAAGGATTCCGTATTCATACAAACGGTCTCCTTTACTTCAAAGATAGAATATGTGTTCCAAATGATGAAAGTTTGAAAAGAGATCTTCTGGAAGAAGCACACCAGAGTTCTTTCTCGGTCCACCCTGGATCGGTTAAGATGTATAAAGATCTTAAATCTTTGTATTGGTGGTCTGGTATGAAAGCGGCTATCAATGATTTCGTATCCAAATGTCTAAACTGTCAGAAAGTCAAAGCTGAACATAGAGTTCCCACCGGACTACTCCAACCACTTGTACTACCACAGTGGAAATGGGAACGAATTACTATGGATTTCGTGACTGGTCTTCCTTGTTCTCCCAGAAAATATGATGCTATTTGGGTGATTGTTGACCGATTCACCAAATCGGCACATTTTATTCCTATTCGTATCAATTACAGTTTGGAGACCTTGGCCAACCTGTATATTCAAGAAATAATCCGGCTACATGGAATTCCTATCTCCATTGTCTCTGATCGTGATCCAAGATTTACTTCTAGATTTTGGAAAACATTACAGAGAGCTATGGGAACGAAATTGAATCTAAGCACAGCTTTCCATCCGCAAACTGATGGTCAGTCTGAACGAGTAATTCAGATTCTCGAAGACATGCTTAGAGCTTGCATAATTGACTTTGGGAAGAATTGGGAGAAATCCCTACCCTTAGTTGAATTTGCCTACAACAATAGCTATCAGTCGTCTATTCAGATGGCTCCTTTTGAAGCATTGTATGGCAGAAAATGCAGAACACCTCTGTGTTGGTCCGAACTTGGTGAAAATAAGGTTTTGGGACCACAACTGCTCAGAGAAACAGAAGAGAAAGTTCAAATCATTCATTATCGTCTAAAACAAGCCTTTGATAGACAGAAAGCCTATGCTGATCTGAAACGAAGAGATATTCAGCATAATGTGGGAGACAAAGTTTTTCTCAAAGTCTCTCCATGGAAGAAAGTATTTCGGTTCGGAAAGAGAGGAAAGCTCAGTCCTCGCTTTATTGGACCTTTTGAAATCACTGAAAGAATTGGCCCAGTGGCTTATCGACTTGCACTCCCTAGTGAGTTCGATAAAATCCACAATGTCTTCCATGTGTCAATGCTCAGGAAGTATAGATCCGATCCTTCTCACATATTAGAGCCGGAAGAAGTAGAACTGAATCCTAATTTGTCCTATGAAGAGGAACCAGTTCAGATACTAGATAAGGAAATTAAAAGACTCCGGAACAAAAATGTTGCACTAGTTAAAGTCTTGTGGAGAAACCACAAGATGGAAGAGGCAACATGGGAACCCGAGGAAACGATGCGAATCCAATATCCTCAATTGTTCGATTCAGGTAAGAATTCGGGGACGAATTCTTTCTTTAAGGGGGGGAGAAATGTAACATCCCAAAAATTAGCCTAGGAGATTTGAGGCTTAATTAAATAATTAAGTGATTTTTTTTTGATTAATTTCCTAAACTTTTGAATTGGAAATTGGTTCATTAAGGACCAAATTAAAATAAGGTCAAATGAACAATAAGAATTCGGTCGATAGGCTTAATGACCAAACCGAATAAGTTAGAAAAGTTGAGGATTTGCATGCTAAAATGGAAATACATGTATTTACATTATTAATAGGATGAAATTATTGTATAATTATAGAATATATATGATTTATTAATACTAAGTGGTGTTATAAAAATAGGTATAAAAAAATGAGTAATAAGTGTGATTTGACATAAAGTCATCCCAATTGATTTTTGTCCCCCATTTTCTCTTCCCTTAGCCGGCTAACACCACCCTAAATCACTCATCTCCTTTGCTTTTTCACACCAATAATACAACCTAGAAAACTTGAGAGAAAGTTGAGAGCTTGAGGAAGAAGAAGAAGAACATGTATGGTGGTGAAAAACACTTAGAAAAATCAAGGAAAAATCGGAAGTAAGTAGATCATCCTCTTCTCAATTTGGTTATGGTAAAAGATTTATTAAATCATGTGTTCTAAGGTGTCTATAAATTCATAAATATGATGTTCTTGTGTATGGTTGCTGGAAATATGGAAATATATATGAATCCTTAAGGATTAAGAGTCATAAAACATTAATAACATACATACAAAGTGTGTTGATAGATTTGTTAAGATTCATAACATGCACCTTTGAAAATTTTTAGAAAATGTTATGATAGAAGTTTGGATCTGAATTTTTGATATGTTTCACTTTAATATGTCTAGAATCATAGAAAAATAATAAAACAAGGTTTTAAAGGCTGTGTTAAAATCTGGAAGTGTGAAATGGAGTAACATGTAAAACTGTCCAGCAATGCTTCTAGCTGGACAGTGAACTTTGAAAAATTATAGAAAATTAATTAATAGGAAATTCGTGATGAATTTTTGATATGTACTACTTTGACATGTATAAAGTGGTATAAAAATTATAAATCTGAGTTTTGATCATTTTAGTAAAATCTGGAAGCTTAATATGAACAACATGTAAAACTGTCCTGTACTGTTCTTAGATGGACAGTGAACTTTAGAAAATTGTATAAAATTCACTAGTAAGAGTTTAGTGATGAAATTTTGATATGTTCTACCTTGACATGTCTAAAATGGTAGAAAAATTGTAAAAAGGAGTTTTGATGACTGTGGTAAAATCTGGAAAATCATTTCGAACAGCATGCAAAACTGTCCAGTAATGTTCCTAGCTGGACAGTGAACTTTGTAAAATTGTATAAAATAATATACTAAGAGTTTCGATCTGAATTTTTGATATGTTAAAATTGGGTATGTTAATTGAATTTAGGAACAAACGGTGTTCGATTTGGAGTTGTGTACAGAAAATAAGAAATTAATTAAATTAGGTGGTCAGAAATGTGTATAAACGAAAAGAAGAAAAATTAAGAAATTGTGAATTATTAAAGATGTAAAAATAAGATTAAATGAAGTGTTAATAAATTTATTAACAATCTGTAAGATGTGAAATCCACCAATTTTAGGGATCAATTTGAAAGTTTAAGTGATTAATTGAAGAAATTAGGAAATTTGGAAACTAGTCGAATTGGACCAAATAATTCAGGGACTGTTTTGAATAAAGTGAAAAAAATTCAGTCTCTAATTGCATGAATTGCATTCTGAAAATTTGTTATTTGTTTGGCTTGAATGCCTTAGATTTTAGAAGCGAAAGGGTAGAAGAAGAGGTTACTCCGGGATCGGCTACGGATCGGGCGAAAGGCATACGGATTCCGAATTAGCTCGGTGAACAGTGAGTGAAACGATTTTTAGAGTTGGGATTAGAGTCCCAACTGCCTTAATTTGATTTTAAGTTATGATAAGCATGCAATTTGGACTAATTAATTATTCGATTTTAGTAAGGGAAGAAGGAATAATGGAATCTGGATTTTATGCTTGTGTTATGCGATTTTGTTGCATATGTGATTGAAATTAAATTGACAATTGATATGTTTGATTCCGAATATGATATTTGGTTAATCTTACTGTTTTGGATGAATTAATCATGTTGATTATTGGAATTTATTGTGATATTGATTTCTTGTGGAAACAATGAAGTTGTGATATAGTATGTGAGTATGCAATACGCTTACATGTTATAATTATGTTTGACAAGTTCAATTGAGTATTGAAATATGAAATGAAATTCTGAATTATATGATATGAGCTTGGATTGTTCGAATGCTGAGCTGAAATGTGTGAATTGAGCTTGTAAATGTTTATATGATCATGTGTGATAACATGTTATTGGAATTGGAATTATAAGCAATTAATCGAAGGGATTAATTAAGAATTTCTAAAAATTTGATTGATTATGTATCTGATTAAATTAAAGATTTAAATGCAAAGCCCTTGGTGTGTACAGTCTGTTTAGGTAGTACGGCTAGCCTAGAGTCTGAGCTCAATAAGAAAATCGGTACGTTAGTGTACTCGATATTGTGGTACGTAAGTGTACCTTCTTGCTTAATGTCTGCGGACATTATGATATGTTATATATGATACGATTTGGTACATGGTACCTATTACATGGTGAATTTTGATTCACAACCTCTGTTATACGTGACTTGATTACCTATCATACTATACTA
Organism: Hibiscus trionum; assembly: GCA_030270665.1. Lineage (NCBI taxonomy): Eukaryota > Viridiplantae > Streptophyta > Magnoliopsida > Malvales > Malvaceae > Hibiscus > Hibiscus trionum. The sequence goes on along the minus strand of BSYR01000024.1, from coordinate 30,553,392 downwards.
TCCAAGGCATTGCTAAATAAATTAAATGAACAATTTAAGGAATGAAATTTGAAGATTGAAAGTAAATTCATGAAATTGGTTGTTGGATCATTAGAATGAAATATTGAATTTCATGATTTGCTATTCTTGATATGCTATGAAACTTTAATTGTGATAATTGATAATTGGAAGTTAATTCAAGTTTCATAGCTTGTATGTGTATTCATGATATGAATGATATGTAATCACTTGCATGTATTAGAATAGAATTACATGACTCCTTGGTGTATATATTCGAATGATTTCTATGGTGCACTATTAATTGTGGATTGATTATATTGCTTGAATCATTCGAATGAGCTAATGTGCAAAGTGAAATTAAATTGTTTGATCATAATGTTTAAATTGGAAACCGAATAGAATAGGGTTTCCTCACTAAGTACGAGAAGTACTTACCACTCGAACCTTCCTTCCTTCCCCTAAATTTCAGGTTCTAACATCGTTGACCTCTACCCGTATTCTTCTCGTACGAAGCTTAAGTATGATCTTCACTGTCTTTGTCGTACTCATGATGGGTGGCCTAGTGTTCAGCATGTTAGATCAATTTGGCATAATGGTTATGTTCATGAACTATTTCTTTAGTATTGTATAAACTTATAAGAAGTTACCCTACATCTTGATATGTAATTAAGGGAAACTAAAACACTATGGATGATATTATCGGATATGATATATATGATGAATGAATCAGTTAGAATTACTCTTAATTTATAATATGTAAGGATAATGTTCAAATGAATTGAAATCAATGGAATTAATTTATGAATATGATGAAATATATCCATGGGATAATCGAATGTGAAAAAAAAAATTAAAATAGATGTATTCGAAAAAAAAATGTTACACGAAAAATTGTTAACCCAGCTTCCGCTGCTGCCTAATCCGATTCCGTCACATGTTAACATAACGCTCCTTGCCCCTAATCCGGGGTGAGGGGTGTTATATAAAGTGGTAATCAGAGCTTTTTAGGTTAAGTCCTAAAAATTTTAATCGAGTCTGTATGCATCTGCATTGGTTAGGTATGCCACCCATGTATTGTATGATAAGATGTCTATATTGAGCTTTCTGATCTTCTGTTATTTGAATGAATGATAGAATATGACGGACCCAAAAGACCCAAAGAATGGGAGCTCGCACGAATCTTCGAGCGAAGGTGAAAGTGTGAGATTGGGTGATAATTCTCCTGCTCGAACTGAAACTCCGAGAAAGGAGAGAAACAAAGAGCCTGCTCAGACTTCCGAGCAAATTGCCAAAAAGCCTGCTCAAGTCACTGAACGGATCCCTACAGAGCATGTTCAGAACACAGAACAACTTCCACCTGAAAATCCTATGGTTCAGTCTGCCCAAAGGGAATGTCTCCTCAGCATGAAGGAGATGTTCAATCAACTTCTAACAAATCTGAAACAAGAGCAACCTATTGTTTCTGTCCCTACTGCACCTAGCAGAGCTCCGATAGATAAGCTTTCTCAGCATCGAGCCTACACTTTTACTGGTACTAATGAAGAAAGACCAGAAGATGCAGAGTACTGGCTTGAAAACACCACCAAGGTGGTAACCAGACAATTACAGTGCTCCGATGACCACAAATTGGAGTGTGCTGTGGCTCTGTTAGCTGATGAGGCTATGAATTGGTGGGAAACCACTACTCTCATTGTTCCGAATGAATTGGTGACATGGGAATTCTTCCTCGAAGAGTTCAAAAAGAAGTACATCAGTGAACAGTACTTAGCTGAAAGAAGAAAGAGATTCTTGCACCTTAAACAAGCCAACCGTCCTATTGAGCAGTACGTTGCAGACTTTTGCAAGTATTGCAAATATGGTGCAGAATACATCAAAACTGAAGCTGATAAATGCCGAATGTTCATTGAAGGCATGAATGATGAACTGAGTCCAATCTTCACTGCTTTGGGAATCAATGATTTCCAGAATCTTGTTAATCGGGCTATTGCAACCGAAGCTAGAATGAAAGCTGCTGAAAAGCGAAAAGGGGGCAATAGACCTGACAAAAAGCAGAAACGAGATGACAAGTCTCAATGGCAGTTCAAGAAGCCCAAATTTCAGAAAGAAGGGTCTTCTAATTTCACTTCTGCTCCGAGGAGCAATTATACTTCTAAACCAGCCACAATGATCAGATCCTCAGTACCTACAATGTCTGTTAATAGTTCGGGAAATTCTGAAAAGATTCCTCCTTGCAAGTTCTGTCAGAAACCACATCGAGGTCAGTGCAGACTTCAGGCAAATCTCTGTTATGCTTGTGGTGGTGATGATCACTACATCAAAGACTGTCCTCAGAAGCATGAATCTATGCCAGCTCGTAACACTGTAGTTCCTAGTCCGACATTCTCTAATCGGAATAGGAATGCCAAGTCAGCCCAGCCGAGTTATCAGAAGAAAGGCAAGGGTACTCATTCCAATGCTACTACTCATCAGGAATCTCGAGCACCTGCTAGAGTTTACCACATTCGTGGTAGAGATGATGAAGAGTCTCCTGAAGTGATTGCAGGTACTGTTGAGCTAAACTCACATCCTGTTTATGCTTTAATAGATTCGGGATCCACTCATTCATTCACATGTCTATCTGTTGTAAAAAGGTTGAAATTAGAACCTGAAAATGTGAAAACAAGTCTGATAGTCTCAAACCCTTTAGGAGGAACTTCGAACATAAACCTAATATGTAAAAATTGTTCATTGCATATTAGCAATTTGCCATTCCTTATTGATCTCTACATATTACCCTCCTGTGAGTTCGATCTAATTCTGGGTTTAGATTGGTTAAGTAAACATGAGGCTTGGGTAGATTGTCAAAATAAAAGACTGTATCTTCAGGGTTTAGGAAAGGAATCCATACTCCTAATTGATAAAAAGCCCACTTCCATTTTTGCATCCATGGTCTTACGAGATCAAATTGAATTTGGAATGTCTAAAATACCTGTTGTTTCTGAATTCATTGATGTATTTCCCGAGGAACTACCTGGTCTCCCTCCGACTAGAGAAGTTGAATTCGGGATTGAAGTACAGCCTGGCTCAAATCCGGTGTCTATCACTCCGTACCGGATGGCACCTCTTGAGTTAAAAGAATTGCAAAAACAACTTCAAGAACTTCAGGATAAGGGTTTTATTCGACCCAGCACTTCTCCCTGGGGTGCACCTGTTCTATTTGTGAAGAAGAAGGATGGAGCAATGCGTCTTTGCATTGACTACCGTCAATTGAACAAGATCACAATCAAGAACCGATATCCGCTCCCAAGAATAGAAGATCTGTTTGATCAACTTAGGGATGCTTCAGTATTCTCAAAGATCGACCTGCGATCTGGATACTATCAAATGAGAGTCAAAGAGGAGGATGTATCAAAAACAGCCTTCCGAACTCGTTATGGCCACTATGAATTTCTGGTAATGCCTTTCGGATTGACAAATGCTCCGGCGGCATTCATGGATCTCATGAATAGAGTATTCAAGCCCTATCTTGATAAATTTGTCGTCGTCTTCATTGATGACATTTTGATCTATTCTCACAACAAAGAAGAACATGCTGATCATCTTCGCATTGTCTTGCAAACTCTCCGGGAACGCCAGTTATTCGCAAAATTTTCCAAGTGCGAGTTCTGGTTATCGGAAGTCTCTTTCCTTGGACATGTAATTTCTGCAGAAGGAATTAAAGTTGATCCGAAGAAAATTCAATCAATCATGGATTGGCGACCTCCCAGAAATGTCAGTGAAATACGAAGTTTCCTTGGTCTTGCTGGTTATTACAGAAGGTTTGTCAAAGGGTTTTCCTCTATAGCCTTACCTTTGACTAAACTTCTTCGTAAAGAACAACCGTTTGAATGGTCTGACAAGCAACAGAGAAGCTTTGACCAACTCAAAACAGCCTTGACTCATGCCCCAGTTTTGATCCAACCAGAACCGGGCAAAGATTATACTGTATACAGTGATGCTTCACATGCGGGTCTTGGATGTGTTTTAATGCAGGGTGATAATGTGATAGCTTATGCTTCACGCCAACTGAAATCTCATGAATTGAACTATCCAACGCATGATCTCAAACTTGCTGCAATCGTGTTTGCTCTCAAAATATGGAGACACTACTTGTACGGTGAGAAATGTTATATGTTCACCGATCACAAGAGCCTAAAGTATCTCCTGACTCAGAAAGATCTGAATTTGAGACAACGCAGATGGATGGAGTTATTGAAAGACTATGATTTAGTCATTGACTATCATCCAGGAAAAGCCAATGTGGTTGCAGATGCCTTAAGTCGTAAACCGACATTGGGTAAAATCTCTAATCTCTGAATCTTAAAAAAATATAAATAATAATGTGTCTATAATAAGAGTTTTGATTAAAAAGTGGTATTTATTCTTGTAGCTCCAACTGCTATCAATGCTCATCTTCGAGTATATCAGAAGCAAGGATTTCTGTCCGAACTTCAAATTCAATCCAGTCTAATCTCAAGGATTGAAAATCTTCAGAAAGCTGATCCAGAACTTCAGGATATTATTTCCAAACTGGATACAAAGTCTGGTGAAGGATTCCGTATTCATACAAACGGTCTCCTTTACTTCAAAGATAGAATATGTGTTCCAAATGATGAAAGTTTGAAAAGAGATCTTCTGGAAGAAGCACACCAGAGTTCTTTCTCGGTCCACCCTGGATCGGTTAAGATGTATAAAGATCTTAAATCTTTGTATTGGTGGTCTGGTATGAAAGCGGCTATCAATGATTTCGTATCCAAATGTCTAAACTGTCAGAAAGTCAAAGCTGAACATAGAGTTCCCACCGGACTACTCCAACCACTTGTACTACCACAGTGGAAATGGGAACGAATTACTATGGATTTCGTGACTGGTCTTCCTTGTTCTCCCAGAAAATATGATGCTATTTGGGTGATTGTTGACCGATTCACCAAATCGGCACATTTTATTCCTATTCGTATCAATTACAGTTTGGAGACCTTGGCCAACCTGTATATTCAAGAAATAATCCGGCTACATGGAATTCCTATCTCCATTGTCTCTGATCGTGATCCAAGATTTACTTCTAGATTTTGGAAAACATTACAGAGAGCTATGGGAACGAAATTGAATCTAAGCACAGCTTTCCATCCGCAAACTGATGGTCAGTCTGAACGAGTAATTCAGATTCTCGAAGACATGCTTAGAGCTTGCATAATTGACTTTGGGAAGAATTGGGAGAAATCCCTACCCTTAGTTGAATTTGCCTACAACAATAGCTATCAGTCGTCTATTCAGATGGCTCCTTTTGAAGCATTGTATGGCAGAAAATGCAGAACACCTCTGTGTTGGTCCGAACTTGGTGAAAATAAGGTTTTGGGACCACAACTGCTCAGAGAAACAGAAGAGAAAGTTCAAATCATTCATTATCGTCTAAAACAAGCCTTTGATAGACAGAAAGCCTATGCTGATCTGAAACGAAGAGATATTCAGCATAATGTGGGAGACAAAGTTTTTCTCAAAGTCTCTCCATGGAAGAAAGTATTTCGGTTCGGAAAGAGAGGAAAGCTCAGTCCTCGCTTTATTGGACCTTTTGAAATCACTGAAAGAATTGGCCCAGTGGCTTATCGACTTGCACTCCCTAGTGAGTTCGATAAAATCCACAATGTCTTCCATGTGTCAATGCTCAGGAAGTATAGATCCGATCCTTCTCACATATTAGAGCCGGAAGAAGTAGAACTGAATCCTAATTTGTCCTATGAAGAGGAACCAGTTCAGATACTAGATAAGGAAATTAAAAGACTCCGGAACAAAAATGTTGCACTAGTTAAAGTCTTGTGGAGAAACCACAAGATGGAAGAGGCAACATGGGAACCCGAGGAAACGATGCGAATCCAATATCCTCAATTGTTCGATTCAGGTAAGAATTCGGGGACGAATTCTTTCTTTAAGGGGGGGAGAAATGTAACATCCCAAAAATTAGCCTAGGAGATTTGAGGCTTAATTAAATAATTAAGTGATTTTTTTTTGATTAATTTCCTAAACTTTTGAATTGGAAATTGGTTCATTAAGGACCAAATTAAAATAAGGTCAAATGAACAATAAGAATTCGGTCGATAGGCTTAATGACCAAACCGAATAAGTTAGAAAAGTTGAGGATTTGCATGCTAAAATGGAAATACATGTATTTACATTATTAATAGGATGAAATTATTGTATAATTATAGAATATATATGATTTATTAATACTAAGTGGTGTTATAAAAATAGGTATAAAAAAATGAGTAATAAGTGTGATTTGACATAAAGTCATCCCAATTGATTTTTGTCCCCCATTTTCTCTTCCCTTAGCCGGCTAACACCACCCTAAATCACTCATCTCCTTTGCTTTTTCACACCAATAATACAACCTAGAAAACTTGAGAGAAAGTTGAGAGCTTGAGGAAGAAGAAGAAGAACATGTATGGTGGTGAAAAACACTTAGAAAAATCAAGGAAAAATCGGAAGTAAGTAGATCATCCTCTTCTCAATTTGGTTATGGTAAAAGATTTATTAAATCATGTGTTCTAAGGTGTCTATAAATTCATAAATATGATGTTCTTGTGTATGGTTGCTGGAAATATGGAAATATATATGAATCCTTAAGGATTAAGAGTCATAAAACATTAATAACATACATACAAAGTGTGTTGATAGATTTGTTAAGATTCATAACATGCACCTTTGAAAATTTTTAGAAAATGTTATGATAGAAGTTTGGATCTGAATTTTTGATATGTTTCACTTTAATATGTCTAGAATCATAGAAAAATAATAAAACAAGGTTTTAAAGGCTGTGTTAAAATCTGGAAGTGTGAAATGGAGTAACATGTAAAACTGTCCAGCAATGCTTCTAGCTGGACAGTGAACTTTGAAAAATTATAGAAAATTAATTAATAGGAAATTCGTGATGAATTTTTGATATGTACTACTTTGACATGTATAAAGTGGTATAAAAATTATAAATCTGAGTTTTGATCATTTTAGTAAAATCTGGAAGCTTAATATGAACAACATGTAAAACTGTCCTGTACTGTTCTTAGATGGACAGTGAACTTTAGAAAATTGTATAAAATTCACTAGTAAGAGTTTAGTGATGAAATTTTGATATGTTCTACCTTGACATGTCTAAAATGGTAGAAAAATTGTAAAAAGGAGTTTTGATGACTGTGGTAAAATCTGGAAAATCATTTCGAACAGCATGCAAAACTGTCCAGTAATGTTCCTAGCTGGACAGTGAACTTTGTAAAATTGTATAAAATAATATACTAAGAGTTTCGATCTGAATTTTTGATATGTTAAAATTGGGTATGTTAATTGAATTTAGGAACAAACGGTGTTCGATTTGGAGTTGTGTACAGAAAATAAGAAATTAATTAAATTAGGTGGTCAGAAATGTGTATAAACGAAAAGAAGAAAAATTAAGAAATTGTGAATTATTAAAGATGTAAAAATAAGATTAAATGAAGTGTTAATAAATTTATTAACAATCTGTAAGATGTGAAATCCACCAATTTTAGGGATCAATTTGAAAGTTTAAGTGATTAATTGAAGAAATTAGGAAATTTGGAAACTAGTCGAATTGGACCAAATAATTCAGGGACTGTTTTGAATAAAGTGAAAAAAATTCAGTCTCTAATTGCATGAATTGCATTCTGAAAATTTGTTATTTGTTTGGCTTGAATGCCTTAGATTTTAGAAGCGAAAGGGTAGAAGAAGAGGTTACTCCGGGATCGGCTACGGATCGGGCGAAAGGCATACGGATTCCGAATTAGCTCGGTGAACAGTGAGTGAAACGATTTTTAGAGTTGGGATTAGAGTCCCAACTGCCTTAATTTGATTTTAAGTTATGATAAGCATGCAATTTGGACTAATTAATTATTCGATTTTAGTAAGGGAAGAAGGAATAATGGAATCTGGATTTTATGCTTGTGTTATGCGATTTTGTTGCATATGTGATTGAAATTAAATTGACAATTGATATGTTTGATTCCGAATATGATATTTGGTTAATCTTACTGTTTTGGATGAATTAATCATGTTGATTATTGGAATTTATTGTGATATTGATTTCTTGTGGAAACAATGAAGTTGTGATATAGTATGTGAGTATGCAATACGCTTACATGTTATAATTATGTTTGACAAGTTCAATTGAGTATTGAAATATGAAATGAAATTCTGAATTATATGATATGAGCTTGGATTGTTCGAATGCTGAGCTGAAATGTGTGAATTGAGCTTGTAAATGTTTATATGATCATGTGTGATAACATGTTATTGGAATTGGAATTATAAGCAATTAATCGAAGGGATTAATTAAGAATTTCTAAAAATTTGATTGATTATGTATCTGATTAAATTAAAGATTTAAATGCAAAGCCCTTGGTGTGTACAGTCTGTTTAGGTAGTACGGCTAGCCTAGAGTCTGAGCTCAATAAGAAAATCGGTACGTTAGTGTACTCGATATTGTGGTACGTAAGTGTACCTTCTTGCTTAATGTCTGCGGACATTATGATATGTTATATATGATACGATTTGGTACATGGTACCTATTACATGGTGAATTTTGATTCACAACCTCTGTTATACGTGACTTGATTACCTATCATACTATACTATCCAAGGCATTGCTAAATAAATTAAATGAACAATTTAAGGAATGAAATTTGAAGATTGAAAGTAAATTCATGAAATTGGTTGTTGGATCATTAGAATGAAATATTGAATTTCATGATTTGCTATTCTTGATATGCTATGAAACTTTAATTGTGATAATTGATAATTGGAAGTTAATTCAAGTTTCATAGCTTGTATGTGTATTCATGATATGAATGATATGTAATCACTTGCATGTATTAGAATAGAATTACATGACTCCTTGGTGTATATATTCGAATGATTTCTATGGTGCACTATTAATTGTGGATTGATTATATTGCTTGAATCATTCGAATGAGCTAATGTGCAAAGTGAAATTAAATTGTTTGATCATAATGTTTAAATTGGAAACCGAATAGAATAGGGTTTCCTCACTAAGTACGAGAAGTACTTACCACTCGAACCTTCCTTCCTTCCCCTAAATTTCAGGTTCTAACATCGTTGACCTCTACCCGTATTCTTCTCGTACGAAGCTTAAGTATGATCTTCACTGTCTTTGTCGTACTCATGATGGGTGGCCTAGCGTTCAGCATGTTAGATCAATTTGGCATAATGGTTATGTTCATGAACTATTTCTTTAGTATTGTATAAACTTATAAGAAGTTACCCTACATCTTGATATGTAATTAAGGGAAACTAAAACACTATGGATGATATTATCGGATATGATATATATGATGAATGAATCAGTTAGAATTACTCTTAATTTATAATATGTAAGGATAATGTTCAAATGAATTGAAATCAATGGAATTAATTTATGAATATGATGAAATATATCCATGGGATAATCGAATGTGAAAAAAAAAATTAAAATAGATGTATTCGAAAAAAAAATGTTACACGAAAAATTGTTAACCCAGCTTCCGCTGCTGCCTAATACGATTCCGTCACATGTCATGTTAACGCTCCTTGCCCCTAATACGGGGTGAGGGGTGTTATAGTGTCCTCATGAGGCATAGCAGCAAAAGGAAACGAGAAGGGAAGAAGTAATGATAAAGTTAAGTTTTAGGCTTTTAATGGCACATGAAAGCTCTCTCAAACTCTGGGGATAAACTTCGTTTGTCCTTTTTCGGTGCCCCTACATATACTCAACACTAAAAAAACACTATAAAATTAAATTCTAAGCACTAACTTTAAATTCTAAATCTTAAACCCTACAACCTATACCTAAAAATACACCCTACCCTAAACTCTAAACCTAAAATTAATTTTGAGCGTAGGAGCATACGTAGAGGCACAAAAAAGGGTAAAGGATTTCCATCCAACTCTGGGATACTTCATTTTGTTTTTGTGGAGTTCATAATAGCTTTCACAGCGCCAGGTGTTGTTTTCTTCATTTATTTTATCCAACCATTAATGAAACCTAATTATAAGACGCTGCTGGAGCCTGGAGTTGTTGAACATCACGGGGCCACTGTGAAATGCTGCAGATTCTGGCCTACCTTCTGTTTCTCGTGAATGGGTGTGGGTTCCAAGTATTTAAGGCCTCGCACTATCTTCCATTATGACTATGGACGTAAGCTCCCAAAAATTTCAGTGATGGAAACAAAAGAACCCCATTTTTAATGAACATAAAAGTCCAAAATTTGTTGTCACTGAACCAGTACTCTTGTGTTTGTTGTTGTTGTTTTCTTTTCATAAATAAAAGAAAATCACAAGCTGAAACAAAATGATATTACAGATATGGAGAATCCCATTTATCAAGTTTCATATCTATGAAGTTAAAATAAAACCCAGACAGAATATATGCTCCCACAAGTAAAAGAGTGATTAACAAGCAAGCCACAAATAAAGAACAACATATGATTATGTTTATGTGGTCATGTCGAGCCATGCAACACTACCCAGGGTTAAACTAAGCCAATAGTTAGATGAAGAAAGATAAGTGTGGTCAAATTTATCGTTAAGAAGAAGTTAAAGGGCTGAGTAGCTAGGGTTTAGGGTTAGTCAAGAACTTTATTCTTATTTCTTATCTTAAATCATAAAACCCTCCATTATTGCTAGTTCCCTCTGAGGGAAATGGATTCTTTCTTCTTTCTTACTCTCTCTTTGTATGTGTAATCATTGGATTGCATGTGGACCACTGAGCCTAACAGTCACTGCCAAGGAACACGCATTGCAAGGAAGGAGAGACGGGTTACCTTTGTTTTGTTTTAAGTTTTAACCTTAAAACTATGACCCCATTTAAAATTATAAATGTTTCAATTTCATCTTTAAATTTTTTATTTTATTTTAAATTGATTTTTTATAGTTTTAAACATTTTAATTTCATTTTTCAGGATATTTTAATTATATTTTATGTTAATAAAATAATTATAAAAATTGTTAGTTTTTACGTAAATATTGATGTATATTATGTAATAATATGATGTGACATAAACGCTAAAAAGTTAATTTAAAATGTTTAAAAGTTTAATAGACCAATTTAGACTAATAGATAAAATTTCAAGATGAAAATAAACCATTTAAAAGTTTGAAAGTCAATTTAAAATAATAATAATAATTTAAAAATAAAATTAAAATACTAAAATATATTTAAAGATTAATTTAAAATAATAGTCATAATTCAAAGGCAAAAAAAGAAGGATAAGCATATCGTAAATCAAGGGAAATGGTGGTCGCTTTTTATTACAATTTACAACTCTCGTCTTTATTCTTACCTTCTCCGCACCTGCTCCTGTCTTTTCAACAACATGATATAATACGAAGATCCTATCAAACATCTCTATCTTTGCTCCTGTCTTTTTATACCACCATGGCTATTGGCTTCCATGTTTAAAACTAATTCAAATGTATCAATTACGATGTAACGTTATGATCATTTTTTCATGTGATGTAACGAATCCTATTTCCTAATTATAAAGTGAAATGCCTTTGGGATATTGGAATTTTAATTTATTACCTTGCATGGAAGTTTTATAATCGGTGGCCGGTGAAAACAACATATGCATACAAGAAAAAAAAAGAGACTATAAACATTAAACAGTTAGGTCCATTTAGTATTTGTTGAATATTAGTATGGATTATTATCTCATACACAAACGGTGAACTTTTTTTGTTTACATAAGCACTTTAATTTTTGTATTTAGAGTTTTAATTTGAGGTTTATAATTTAGGGGTTTAGTACATGAGTCTAAAATTTAGGGTTCATGGTTAGAATTTAAGGTTTAAAGTAATATGGTTACAGATTTAGGGTTTAAGAGTTAAGATATGAAAACTAGGGTTAGAGCTTAGAATTTATAATTTTTAGATGTTTTTAGTATGAGACATATAAGAAGACATGATTAGGGGCTGAAGATTTTTACTCAAAAATCCCTTTTTTTTTTTAACTAAAACAATGAATATGATGATATTAGTGAAGTCCCCACCACAGTGTTCATATACTAATCAAAATTAAGAAAATGGAGATAAATTGTATAGGATTCTCTCCAGTGAAAAGCAAGCAAATTAAAGATGGCTGAAAAGAAAGCTTTATTCGGTAATGGAAAACATGATCCGGATAAACTTAGGACCGCATGTCCCCATGTTGTCCCCAAAAGCAACCCAATATTATTCTCTCATATCAAAAGATCGCTATTTCCCATGCAACCAAATTCATCTACCAAAAGCACCGCTTGCAGTTGCAGTACTGTATAGTGTATAGTTTGTGTCTCTTCCTTCTTCCCCGCGAGTTCCAATGGAGATTTTCCCATGCCCACACTTGAAACTCCTCTTGTCTTCCATGTTAATCGCCGTGGTGTTAGCTGCTGACCCTTTTTCAGACGCTCTGTTGAGCTTCAAATCTGAGATTATCGATCATTTCCACACTCTGGATGATTGGGTGGTTCGTCATGGTGAAAACCGTTCCGGGAAAGTTCATGCATGTTCTTGGTCGGGTATCAAATGCGACAACAACTCCACCATTGTTATTGGTTTAGACCTTTCTACGAAGAAACTTGGGGGGAAATTACCTGGAAAGGAGTTTAGTGTTTTCACTGAGCTTGTTGAACTCAACATCAGTCAAAACGCTTTCTCTGGAGAGATTCCCATTGAAATCTTCAACCTCGCTGGTCTAAGAAGTTTAGATATCAGCAGAAACAATTTCTCTGGCCATTTCCCTGGTGGAATCTCCGGTCTTCGAAACTTGGTTGTTCTGGATGCTTTCAGCAATAGTTTCTCAGGTCCATTGCCTGTTGAGCTTTCCAAGCTTGAATTCCTTAAGGTTCTCAACTTAGCTGGGAGTTACTTCAATGGACCGATCCCATCTACATATGGGTCTTTCAGGAGCTTGGAATTTCTTCACTTAGCTGGGAATTCCCTCTCTGGAAACATACCACCCGAATTGGGAAATCTCCAGACTGTGACACATATGGAGATTGGGTACAATTCTTATGAAGGGAACATCCCATGGCAACTAGGTAACATGAGTGTGCTTAGGTATCTTGATATTGCTGGTGCGAATCTCTCCGGCTCGATTCCGAGGCAGCTCTCGAATCTCACCAAGCTTCAGTCACTTTTTCTCTTCAGAAACCAGCTCACTGGATTGATTCCATGGGAGCTCAGCAGAATCTTGCCTCTCACCAACTTGGATCTCTCAGATAACTTGATATCTGGGCCTATTCCCGAGAGTTTTGCTGAATTGAAGAATCTAAGACTGCTCAGTCTCATGTACAATGAAATGAATGGCACTGTCCCAGATGGCATAGCTGAACTTCCATCACTGGATACTTTGTTCATTTGGAACAATTTCTTCACTGGGCCACTTCCAAGAAACTTGGGCAAGAACTCGAAACTTAGATGGTTGGATGTTTCAACCAACAGCTTCATTGGCAGCATTCCACCCCATATCTGTGCAGGTGGTGAGCTTTTTAAATTAATCCTGTTTTCCAACAAGTTTACAGGCAATCTCTCACCTTTATCCAATTGTTCTTCGCTTGTTCGCATTCGACTAGAGGACAATTCATTCTCGGGTGAAATTCCTTTGACTCTCAGCCGTCTTCCTGATGTTACATACATAGACTTTTCCGGGAACAGGTTTACTGGTGGAATTCCCTCGGATATTTCTCAAGCTTCAAAGCTTCAATATTTCAATGTCTCTAACAATCCAGAACTAGGAGGAATGGTCCCAGAAGAAACATGGTCTTTGCCACTTCTTCAAAATTTCTCTGCATCATCTTGTAACATCTCAGGGAATCTACCTCCTTTCGGATCATGCAAATCCATGCTTGTTGTTGAACTGCAGATGAACAATATGTCAGGAGTTGTCCCAAAGAGTATATCCAATTGCAAGACACTTGAGATCATTAATTTAGCCGGCAATCAGTTGATTGGTCACATACCAGAGGAGCTTGCTAGTCTTCCTGCTCTAAGTGTCGTGGATTTGTCGCATAATAATTTCAGCGGTTCAATCCCCGGAGAGTTTGGGAAATCTACAAACTTATTACTTCTAAATGTGTCATTCAATGATATCTCTGGTTCCATTCCCTCTGAAAAAGTGTTGCAATCAATGGGTAGAAGTGCATATGTTGGAAACCCGGAGCTATGTGGAGCACCTCTCAGATCATGTTCAGCTTCAATGGCCATCTTTGGAAGCAAAGGCACCGGAAAGCTTCGGTTAGTTCTTTTGGTCTCTGCAGCTGCAGCCATACTCATTTCAGCATTGGTTTTCTGGCTAGTTTATCTCCGCAGAGGAAGCAAAGGCCAATGGAAAATGGACTCATTTATCGGACTCCCACAGTTTAAAGCGAATGACGTTTTGAGGAGTTTTGATTCGAATGAGTCCATGGACGAACTGCCACCGCTATCGGCTGCCGTTTGCAAAGCAGTGCTACCTACCGGAATAACAGTTTTGGTGAAAAAGGTAGAATGGGAGCCAAAGAGAATGAAGGTTGTCTCAGAATTTGTAACACAAATGGGAAATGCAAGGCATAGGAATTTGATCAGATTACTTGGTTTCTGCTACAACAAGCATATGGCTTACATCTTGTATGATTACTTGCCTAATGGAAATTTGTCCGAGAAGGTAAGAATCCCAAGAGATTGGTCAACCAAGTGCAGAATTATAATTGGAATTGCAAAGGGACTGTGCTTCCTTCACCATGACTGCAATCCTGCTATTTCTCATGGAGATTTGAAGTCAAGTAACATAGTCTTTGATGATAATTTCGAACCTCGTTTAGCCGATTTCGGGTTCAAGTACCTGATAGAATTGACAAAAGGTACAAGTTATCTATTTACTTTCATTCAAAGTTTTTTTCCAATTTCAAACAATAAAAGTATCAATCTTGAATTCTCATTTGGAATTTGAAACAGGTCAATGCAATGAAGCTATCAAAGATGAACTATACATGGACATATACAAGTTTGGGGAGATAATTCTGGAAATTCTAACTAATGGTAGGCTGACAAATGGTGGAGAAAACATTCAAAGCAAACCAAAGGATGTTCTTTTGAGAGAAATATGTAATGAAAACGAAGCAACTGATTCCACCAATTCATTGCAAGATGAAATAAAACTGGTTGTGGATGTTGCTTTGCTCTGCACCAGAAGCAGGCCAGCTGATCGGCCATCCATGGAAGATGCATTGAAGCTTCTGTCAGGGTTAAAGGGACAAGGAAAATGATAGTACTACATACTTTTGAAGGCGAGTTCAGATATTTGCTTCAAATTTCAGGGGAAGGAGAAGGGCCTGAACAGATACATATATATATTTGTGTTTTGATTTGGTTGATCGGCTTGTTTATATGAATGAATATCTATAGTTATTTCCTGAACAATTCCTTCTATGTTAAATTACATGACTGAATATCTATAGTTTTTTTTTCTTCCCTTATGATTTCGGTGAGTTTTTGCCGTGGGTAAAACAAAGGCCCAAACACTTGGATCAAAAAAAAACAAAGGCCCAAACACAATAGTTAATAGACTTATTTCTTTTTTGCACTGTGTTCTCATTCTAATTGAACGATGGGCCGTCCAGTCCAGATTTCTTTTTCGTCTTCTATCAGATGATTACATGCTTGGAATATCCACTTAGATTCAATCAACTCTTACAACTGTAAATTACAACCATATAGTTCTCCTTGATTCAGTCTGCAGCAATGAAGGAAGCAATCGATGATCTAAAATGGCCAGGATCGAACATTCAAATCGTTATACAGCCTGACCCCCCGTGCGTTACATTTAAAGGAGAAGGCCATGGAGACTTGCAGGTGTAGTTTTACTTTCACACTCGTAAGCAACATATTGTTTTGGTTTCAAGAATTCGGAAGCTTAACCATTTATCCTCTTTGTAGATAGATTTTACGTATTATGTAAACACTGATCTTGTGATTGCATTTCATTGTGATCGCCAAGTATCCTATAGGTATGTTTATTTCGTATCGATTCTTTACGTCATATGTTCTCGTGTTGCAACTTGGCAGGTATAATTACAAGTTTCTTCGCGCAATAACTTCGAATCTTCCCAGCAGTGTTATTAAAGATAACAGAGGAAGTTAACTATTGGGAGAGGAGGAATGTTGAAAGTTCAACAAATATCTCAATCTCTCAAATCTTAAACCAAATAATCTAAAAGTACTTCTTACGGTAGTCCTAAAAACAATGGCAAACTGACCTGACAATTGTTCTCTCTAATCTAATGGAAATCAACATGTCACATACGGAAATTGGCATAGTTATGAAGAGAAGAAAAATTTAGATTCAAACCTCAAAAGTTGGAACAGAACGCTGTTCTTTTTTGCATTCATTTCAGAAATTGAAAATTTGAAGCACAAAACGATCGATAAATATAAATTAATACACAACAAACAAGTCCAGCCATGGCAAGCCAAGTCAAAATTGAGTAATGCCATTCTTATTCTAATGCGTCTTCATCAATCACTTTGATGGCATTAGAAGTACTTGCAAGCTGAAACTGTTACTGCCGAAACTAACTCTTGCTGATATAAAATATACAAATTATTTACTCCATTCTTTCCACAGCAACTCTGAGAGGGACTTTATTACCGCTTGCCTGCATTTAGATTAAGAGAACACATCAAATAAGTCATATTTCCTTGGTAGAAGCCAAGGAGTTTAGTATTAATTTTGATGCTACCAAATTCTACACCGGAGGAGAAAAGAAAAAAACTTTCAACCATCACAAGTGTGTGATCACCGTAGTTTGGTTTCTTCTCCTAACAAAAACTTTCAATCACATTGACATGATTCGGAGAAGTGAAGTAAAAGAAGAAATGTTTACCAAAAGGTGAATCCAGCCGATCTAGTTGAGCACTGTTGAGATCCTAATTTCTTTTCTACAGAGCTGGAGTGAACCAGCCTTTCAAATTTTGCAGAAAGCTCTTGATACAACTGAATCTCTGATGGCCGCGCTTGTCTGATTGCATCTTTCAAGTGGCACATTGTTACTTTTTCAGCATCAAGGCTCTCCTGATTGCAAATTAATGTTAAATCAACAATGGTGAGAAGAGTCCAAAAAAACAAGCTTAAACTCACAAACCTCAAGAGCTATGACAGCTGCCTCCCGGCAAATCAATGATATATCAGCACCAGTATAGCCCTCTGTAAGATGAACAAGCTCTTTTAAGCTGACATCAGAGCTGCAAGGAATTTTCCGCAAATGTATATGAAATATATCTTCTCGGTCATTCTCATTCGGTGGTCCAACATATAACAGTCGATCAAAACGTCCTGCATGCATCTTTGTAAGATATTATGAGGAAGTAATCATGTTTATATTAGAAGGATTAGAGAAAGCTGTAAAATTGGCTGCGCTTTCTCCTCTGCATCAAGAGCGGAGGGAAGGGGAGAGAAAAGACCTGGTCTTAAAAGGGCAGGGTCAATCTTGTCTGGCCGGTTAGTAGCTGCAATAACAGTAACATCAACTCTTTGATGCAAACCTAGATCAGCAGGAATTTCAATCAAGTCAGTATATTTAGCAAAGAAAAGAAAACTAAAGAGTGTTTTATCCCGTATGAGCAAACATGATACATACACTTATAATCCAAATAGGTCAGATGGAATCCTGAAGGGAGGCTAAGTAAAAATGAACATGCTTTAAATTGAAATACTCTAGGTGTAAGCAAAGCTCCATAAGATGCATTCGTAAATAGAAATTGTGAAGTCATGCAAAGTATATGCATGAGAGCACCATAAATTTAAGAGGGGAACTAATGCTTCACATCTAATACTAACCATCCAACTCAACAAGAAGTTGACTCATGACCCTGTCAGAAACTGAAACCCCATCAGTATCCTTCCCACGAACTACGGCGAGGCTATCAATTTCATCAAAAAATATGATTGATGGAGCATTAGCCCTTGCCTTTGCAAAAAGGGATCTTACTGCCTTCTCCGATTCACCAACCCATTTGCTGAAAAGTTCTGGACCCTTCACTGCTAGAAAATTCAATCCAGCTTCCGAAGCCACAGCACGAGCCATGAGGGTTTTACTACAACCAGGAGGTCCAAACATCAGCACCCCTGTGGGAGGCCGCGTACCAATCCTCTTAAATGCATCCTGGTGTTTCTGAGGCCATTCAACAGCTTCCATCAACTGAGTTTTGACCTCCCTTTGACCACCAACATCTTCCCAATTAACTTTTGGGACTTCAAGTATGATCTACAAGTACAGAACAAAGGTCATATCTCAGATAAACAACAGTTATATCTTAGTCATAAAATTTTGTTAAAATAAACCAACTTGCAATTCTAAGAAGTTATAGCTTCAATCCTTTTTAGTTAAAATATTTTAAAATAATGTTGGAAGCATAAAATTTTGGGCACAGCAACT
The DNA here is from genome assembly GCA_030270665.1 of Hibiscus trionum. Lineage (NCBI taxonomy): Eukaryota > Viridiplantae > Streptophyta > Magnoliopsida > Malvales > Malvaceae > Hibiscus > Hibiscus trionum. Next base: position 30,534,925 of record BSYR01000024.1, on the reverse strand, counting down.
GTTTTTGGTGTTTTCATTGCAGTAGTAGAGAATGGTAGGCATTAAACAAATGGCAAGAAAATATTTCCCCATACAACAATTATATGTTAGTCATACCTCACGCATGGCACTTGGTCTCACTTTCATCCTGGCCTTTTCAAAATCTTCAAACGCCAACCTTAGCAGGCAATTTTCTTTCACCAAAGACGGATCTTCAGAAATATTGGCAATACCATTCTGGATGCTAGCTGTTGTTTGTAAGACTGCCTCAGAGGAATCAGGCGATTTGAAAGAAAATGAAGAATCTAAAAAACTAGTTGAAATGTCTTTTAAATCACTTGTACATTCCATTCCTGCCATATTATTGCCCAACACACCTACATATGTAATCGGCATTCCACGAGAATCCAAACCATGACAAGAGACTTTAAATTTAGTGTAACGCCTAAGACAAACTAGGGCTGCCTCATTACAAAGGGAAGCTAGATCAGCACCCACAAAACCATGTGTAGCCATGGCAAGTTGCTGAATTTGAATATCTGAAATGAAATGGTCCATTTTTCTGAGAAGAGTGCGCAGTATATCTAGTCGTTGCTTTGGAGATGGCACACCTACATGTAAATTATCAATATAGCACATCAGACAGAAGGGAAGAAGATTTGCTATTTGTATCTGCATCGATTGGATGGACAACAAAAGAAACAAAACAAACTTATATCAAGGTAATGAAATTTAATATCAAAGATAAAATCTTCTATATTACCTATCTCAAGTTCCCTGTCAAATCTTCCAGGGCGCCTAAGTGCAGGCTCAATGCTATCAGGCCTGCTGGTAGCAGCAATGACAAGTACTCCATCAGTTGTATTAACCCCATCCATCAAATTCAACAAAGTAGCAACCATTCTTTGGGATAGCTGTTCACCTCCTTCTTTTCGTGCAGGAGCTATGGCATCTAACTCGTCGATGAACACCTACATAGAGGAACTGACAGTTAGGTTGCATTTAAGAGGTAATAGAAGGTATGCAATGAGCTCTAGAAAACATAACCTTCAATATTTTTCTTCAAAAGATAAAACCGAAGGGTTATAATTGACATGTTAAAATTTAGCTACTGCATCTTACATCCAAGAATTTTTTGTTCATCCTCTTCATGGTTTCTCAAATCTCAATGACTTAAGCAGAGGGTTATAAAAGCACACAGAAGAAAAGTCAACAAAACTAACAACTTTGACAGAAAAAGAATCTAACCACGGATGGTGCAGCCTGTGTAGCTGACTCAAAAACTTTGTGCAACTCTTGCTCACTTTCACCATGATATTCACCAACAATCTCAGGACCATTAACACAGAAAAGGTTAACACCAGCATCACGGACACATAACCGTGCCAAAGAAGTCTTTCCCGTTCCAGGAGGACCATGAAGAAGTACTCCTTTTGTAGTTTGCAAACCAAAACTAAAACGGATACATTAGTGATCATTATTTGACGTTTACCATGTGAAACAAATGAGAAAAAAATTAAAGAAAAGAAAATTTGTGAATGAATGCATCAGAGAACAACATCTGACAAAATAACAACAAGAATACTATAGTGCTTGAAAACAGAAAAATGACATTCAATCAACAAAATAAAAAGAGATAATATTTTCCATGTTATAGAAATGAAAACCTACAGAATATACAAAATTTAGGTCCCAAGCTTGATTTTCCAGCCCTCAGAATCTTATTCAAGTTAACTTATCATGGACCAAACTTTTTCGAGAACATGTAAAACAAATTCCAGAACCTGATGTTAACCTGCTAGCGCAAAATCTGGTCCTCTAAAATTTACCTTTTTCCTAACAAAAAAATTCTACGCATTAAAACATGCCTAGTCTTCATTCAAATGAACGTTTCAACATCCAATATTGTATGTGGAAAGCAAGAAGTCTTCACAGATTAGAATAGTATTTTATATAATAGAGCACTTAATAATACTATTAATTCCAAAAGGTAAACAAGAAGAACAAATTTATAACATTTACCTTGATAAAGCATTCTTCACCAATGAGAGAATGATTTCCTTCAGTATTGCATATTCTTTAGACAAGCCACCCAATTCTGGAACATCATGCTCCATAATGGTTTTCCCATCTCCAATGTCATGTTGCACACATGGCGAAGGTCTTTCAGCTTGAGTTTCAGAATACAAATCCAATGATGAACAGAAGTATACTTTAGTCCTGTGGTCAACAAAAAAAGCACTATTTGCATGCACCATTGGTTCAAGAGTTTGTGGGGCCAAACTAAGATGACTTCCATTTGTCAAATCCTGTTTACTGATACCAGTACCAATCACGCGGAAAATGCAAAGCTCCGAAAGTATTGGAATTGCCACAATGTTTCCATGTAATAGATTACGCGAATACAACCATGAAATAGCACAGGTCTCTAGGAGTTTCTTAGAACTTTCATCCCTTAGTATCTCTTTAACATCAAATGAATCAGTACATAGACCATTTGGTTTGGAGATATTTGATGCAGAACCTTCACAAAAGGGTGAATCTGTCTGAGCAGAATGAAGAGAAGTCAGCTTTGGCTGATATAATGGCGTCTTAGGGGAAGATGTTATTCCATTCTCAAATCGATCATGAGTTTTTCCAGCTGAGAATTCCATTTTAGATTGTAAATCACAGTTTGTATTTACTGTATTCTTAGAAGTCAGCTCTAGATGCAATTGCTGGCAGCTATACAATGAGAGGCAATTAGCATTTAGGTTATGTCCCCTTTCACCCCCATTTATAAGACCAGTTTGAAATTCACTTTGTATGGGGTAGACAAACACAATGCTGCCAGAAGAGGGAGAACCCAGAGCATATGAAAGGCTTGAAGACAGTCTCACTCCATTCTTCAAAACCTAGAAAGAAAGAATAAGATTAAGGTATAGAATTCAATCTCCATGATATCATCACTAGAATCTCCAAAACTAAGAAGGTTAAAAGATTTTTTCTTTCGATAAATAAGAAGATGAAAATTTAAGACAAAGCATCAAGTCCACAATTTACAAATTAATGCAAGGTATATAAAACCAAGATTTATAAGATTAAATATATATGATATTCCATCAAATCACCTTAACAAAATATGCATCCTTAAAAGATCATCTGCAAAATAAGATAGTGCGTAATCTTCATGAGTAGTGACTGTCTCCTTGCAGAATTATCAAGTAACCATTTTTTATTTAATTTTAAAGCATCTACAACAATTGAGGAAACGTCCACTTTCTTTAAATTCATAAAGTAGTTTGTCGACCAAGGAGACTATAGAATATAAAAGAGTCAGACTACCATATGATTGCCATCGAACCTTACAAGAGGGGAAAACTGTAGCAAGTGCAAAGTAGTTTCCAGCTTCTTTTGCAGTTTCATCGGCTGAACCAACACCAAAAGGTAGAGCATATTCATCTGTTACTGAACTTAGAGGAAAGCCATTTGAATGTTTATTTTTTAAAGCAGCAAGTGAGACCTGGCAATGCGATTAGAATATAATTCAGTAGCAAGAAGGCGGTGGAATATGGGAGTGGGGACGCAATCCTAGAAATTACTAGTCATAGTGAATTACCGATACTAATGAACCAGGGGCGAGATAAGAAGCAACCATAGAAGATTCTGAAAGCCAAATTGTACAGCTTCTAGTTTCAGAGTCAACATGATTAACTCGGCCAATGAAAGCCGATTTTCCAATAAGAGAAGGATATTGCCTTGAAACTTCATCAAGAGAGCAACTAAGATCTTCTTCATTAACTTCTGCATCTACAGAAGTCACAGACGGTGTCCGTGGAGAAGCCGACGGGTCAGAATTTGACTGTCTAGAAGGCGTCTTCGATTGCTTTTTGGACTTTGAAGGCATCTCACAGTTGATCCCAAATTAGGGAGACAAATGAAATAGCTTATTCAAGAGGTGGCAACACAAGTTAGGATTAGCTAGATAATCTGATTAATATAAATACACCAGAACTCTTTAAATAATTGCCCCCATTTAAAATACACCAGAAACTCCAACTAAAAAGAACTTCACGAAACGAAACAAAAAGAAAATCTAGAAAAGAATGAAACTCACTGCAATGAAGCTGGAAAATGGCTGAGCTTTCTTCTTGCAACGACAATAAAGTAAAACAGTAGATGGTTAGTGTTGTGGTGGCGCCCAGGGTTTCAAAAAACGGGCCGCGACCGCTATATAGCGGTAACGCTGCCGGCCGAAACCGCTAACGGCGAAAACAACGGTAGGACGCGGAATCACACTAGTAGCGGTGGATTGCGGTCGCAATTTAACGGGTAGCGGTAAATAACGGTAGTAACGGGCCGCTATCCCTGTTTTCTCCCGTTACTGTAAACTCTAAAAAAATCCATGGGCGGGCGATAAGGGTGAGCGTGAGAGTGTAAAGGGAGGCGAGCTGATGAGACTTACAGGGAGGATTGGTCGACGTTGACGAGAGGGGGTTGACGGCGTGCCGACGACAAGAGGTGAAATCGCGCGGCTCTAGATACTGGTCTGATGACGACGGCGTGAAAACAACCCTTTTAGAGTTTGAAAGCCAAAGAGAAAACGAAGAATAAAGAGGGACTTACTGACTTAGGTTTTGTTATTAATATTAGGGTAAACTACAACGAAGGTCACTCGACTATGGGTAAGGTTACATTTGAGTCATTTAATTATTACAAATTACATTTGGGTCACTCAATTATGTGTAAGGTTACATTTGGGTCACCCAATTATTAAAAGTTACATTTGGGTCACTCAATTATGGGTAAAATTACATTTGGATCACCCTTCATAATTTAAAAAATACATCAATTTCATCATTTTTTCTTTCAAATCACTTGTATACCCTTGTTAACACTAGGGTACTTCATTTGAAATCATTAATTAATCTAATACATAAATTGATATTTATTTTTTAAATATGAAGGGTGACCCAATGTAACCTTACCCATAATGGAGTGACCCAAATGTAATCTTTAATAATTGGGTGACCCGAATGTAACCTTACCCATAATTGAGTGACCCAAATGTAACTTTTAATAATTGGGTGACTCAAATGTAACCTTACTCATAATTAAGTGACCTCTATTGTAGTTTACCCTTAATATTATAATGTTATTTTATTATCATTAAAAAAAATCATTGGGTTATTTATGAGAATCATAAAATGTATTAAGAGAGTCCATTAATTTGAATAAAAAAATCATTAAAAATTTCTAATTGAAATTTACTATTAGGGTTTGAATCATAAATAAAAGGTTAAATTATTCCTGTCTTTTTATGACCTAATACTAAAAATCACTAAAAAAATTAAATTCTACTAAATTTCGGTGCCATTTTATGTCTCTTTTCGGTGTTTTTTTATGCCCGAAGGTAGCTATTATTATCTGTTGTATCTTATGCCTGACACATGTATGGTTGGTTTTCTTATTTCTTTTAATTCAAGTTATGAGGTCTAGGTAGAAGTCAATATTCTGATTAAGAAGATAAATGTGCATGGATTTTGATAAATTTTTGGAACCGACTCAAAAGGTTTCTTAATTAGGGTTTAATGTTTTGATACAGGCTCTTGGTGACTTGGTAGAGTCCTGTTTTGGTGCTATTCTGCTTGATACAGGGTTCAACTTGACCCGTGTTTGGAAGATAATGCTATCCCTTTTGGATCCAGTCAAGAGGCTTTCAAGTGTGCAGCTCGATCCTATCAGGGAAGTTACAGAACTTTGCCAGTCTCGTAACTGGGAATTGAAGTTTCAAGCATGCTTTAGGATTCATATCTTAACTGTGTTTAGAATGTCAATGTCATTTAATCATTAGAACTATCAACAGACAAGACAAATCATTCACCTTTGTTTTCAAGTTTGATCGTTACATAATTTTTACTTCATGAAAAATAATATGACAATAAAAAAAATAAAAACAAATCCCATTTTTTCTTCAAATAATGTTGATTGTTAAGATTGAACTCATACTTAGAATTGTACATAAACGAAGCTTGAAAGAATAAATTTCTGTTAGTATATGTTTAAATACTTTTAAGTTTGTACATGTTTAGCTTGTAGTTACTAAAAATTTCATATTTGTATTTATGTTTATTCACTTAAAAACTATGCATGTTTATGTTTGTTCGTTTAATGTTTGTAAACATTCAATGAACATGTTTGTGAACGTTATTAAATAAGCATATTTTTTTTTTATTTTGATAAAGAAAAGCATGTTTTTGAGTATTAAATGAACATGTTTACTAATATGTATTTGTGAATAATTAAAATTTGCTATGAATGGTAAACAAACAAATCGTAAATAAAATATTTTTAGAAACAATTTATCAAATATAAATATTATTAATAATTATATTACAAATAAAATTTTTAAGTAGATTATCTTGACTAATCACAGGTAGGGACTCACCAGTGAGGGCAGATTGATCTATCTTGACTGCATCGCCTTCCAAAAGACGAGCATCCGCTGGTATGATATCTCCCAATTTGACACTAATTACATCTCCCGGTACCAGAATTGCAGCTTCTTGCTCACCCCATTTGCCGTCTCTCAACACCTACAAAGTGAACCGTGAAGTTGATGGGACATAGAAAAGGAGCTCAAGACAAGCAATAGACAAGCAAATAAATGTACCTTTGTTTTGGGAGCAAGACCAGCCATCAAAGCTGCTGTGGCATTACCGGCGCTGTTTTCCCCGATGAAACTGATGGTTTAGTTGATGAAAAGCATGAAAACAAATAAAAAAGGGATGTCACCATTGGAAGCCATGGCAACGTGAAGATGAGTTTATATAGCCAAGTTTCGAAAGCAAAGGAGAGAGGGAGACGGTAACGACATATAAATTTTGGATTAGTTTCTTGGAGGGTTTGTGGTTCGCCATAAGTTGCGCTGTTTTTAGCTTGCATGAACTATTTTCCATTACATCATCCGACAGCCTTTTGTATTACAGAACTGACTTGTCCATCCAGTTTCGAGCAAAGGTTTTCTAATGGTTTGTGCCATGGGAAATTGGCACCCCACCAAATTCTTTTTCAAAGTCGGAGCAAGCTTTTAAGTTAATACTTGCCTTTTATAGGATTCTATACCGACTACTCATTAAACTCTATAGAATAAAAATGATGGTTCTGGTGGAAGGAGGATGTTGGGGTTCGAACAGTTTTATCTTCGAGTTGTGTGTGACTTACTAAAGGGTTTAGATCCTTATCCTAAGCATCAGTGTTAACTTCAGATTTTGGATAGTTGGATTCATCACTTTAACCGGTTGAAATCATCATTTTGCAGACCAAATTACCAGTTCAATTCAGGACAGACGATGCAATTGATGAACATGTTTAAGCTAAAATAAAATCATTGTAATAGTATAAAATACATACATGTGGGTACAAGTATAAGTATTTACATTGTTATTCAAGTCCATGGTGTAAGATTTAGTACAAGTTCTATACCCGCACTGTTCATCAAAACATTCAGAAAACTAGTCATCGATCTACCATAACCCAAGGTCCTAGTCCGGCAACTATTTATGTCAGGTTGAGTTCAAATCGGGTGAAACATCATAAAATATCGGGTCGGTGCTGATGGAGGTGTTAAATTGTTAGGCAACGCAAGTCGGGCAAAAACCCGACCATGACCATGACCATCCCTAGTTACGATCACCAGGCATCCATCAAATAGTTGCTCAAAAGCATTTTCCTTCGAGCGTTGCCTATTCGATCTAACAATTCATGATAAAACCCTAAATCAAACTAAATTCTGGCTTAAAGAAAAACCATATTACCTAAATTCAATATCACTAATTCGAAATACCGCAATACCACAGTGGTTCATCAAGATGATAAATGTTTTAGTATATAAAGGGAAGTTAAATCAACCAGCAGAGAAAAATATAACACAAGGTTTGCTAACATAAAATCAAACTAAACCAAGGTTGCTAACAAATGTCATCAAAAACTCCAATAGAAAAGATCCCTGATGGTTCACAAAATATTAAATCCGTACATAAAATAAGTCTGGAAATAAACTTAGAATACTGGAAGTAAAAGCTTGAATCCCGATAAGCCCATCGAACTTAGAACCCTAGCTTGGTACGGCGCCAGTGCCTACGCTTAGCGTTATACCTTCAATCCAAAAAGAAATAAAGAAAGAATCAATAAATACTCAGAGAAGCCTTAAAAGTGAGACAAATCAACAAGTAAACAGGATTCAACAAAAAAGTGAAGAATAAAAGAACCTAATGGTGTTGTCCGTGCGCATGCGGATCCAGTAAGGAATAGGCCTGTTCTGCCTCATCTTCTTGGCCAGCTTCTTCTTGATCATGAAGCTCTTGTGCGACGGCTGTCGAATTAAGCAATGCAAAGATTCAGACTCTAAACTTTTTTTAGATATAAAGTTATATACTCAATAATTTCAACAAAAGGAAAAGTGAAAAAAGAGAGAATTACAGAAATTCAAGCTTAGAAATGAATAGCTCAAATATTATCTAAGGTAATGAAGAATCGAAGGAAGAAGGAGCGCGACTACCATTTTGGCACTTCCGCTGTTGAGGTGAATGCGGCACGAAGGTCCTCAAGGCTCAAGCTGCGGAGTTGGAGTTATGGAAACAGGGACCGTCAAAACCTAATATATTTGTGCTGAATCTGGGATTTTAGGGTTTTCCTAGATAGGCCTTTCGTAGAGTCTGATTTCGATTTTTTTTTCATATGATTTTCGGCCCAAACGATGCTTGCGATATAGTGGATCGCTTCTCCTCATTGTTTGGGCCTTCTCCAATATTCTTTATCGAAATTTCTTGATTTTGAGTTTTTTTATATATATTATTGAATTAATTCAAGAAAGAAATACGTATCAATTGAACATTAGATCTATTCTCTCTTTTTTTATTTCAAAAATTACAAATATTTAAGTGTGTTTAAGTACAATTATATTTAATTTAAAGACTACAAGTTATGGCATTTAAACATTATAATTTGTACTCATAATTTTTCTGCATATTCACTCTTTAATAAAAAATTATATAAAATTATATCTATAGATTGACTTAATGGTTAAATATATTGGTGTTGTTACATCTTGTATGAATTCGGATTCTGACATTTATTTTGGGATGTAATTATTCTTTACTTAGTCAAAAAATGTATAAAAATTACTTAATTATTGTTCTTAAAATTTTATATTAATATTTGTGATTTTTTAAAACATGTTGCATTAAATACTAATCATGTATTCTTGAATTAATTCAAGAAAAAAAATATGTATCAATTGAAAATTAGATCGATTATCATTGTTGTTATTTCAACATTTACAAATATTTAAGTGTGTTTAAGTACAATTGTATTTAATTTAAAGATTACAAGTTATGGCATTCAAACATTATAATTTATACTTGTAATTTTTATGCATATTACTCTTTAATAAAAAATTATATAAAATTAATATCTATTGATTGACCGGATAGTCAAGTATATTGGTGTTGTTACATCTTGTATGATTTCGGATCTTGGTATTTATTTTGAGAATGTAATTATTCTTTACCTAGTAAAAAAATGTATAAAATTTATTTTATTATTGTTCTTAAAATCTTATATTAAGATTTGTGATTTTTTTAAAACATGTTGCATTAAAAACTAATCATGTATTATTCCATAAGGTTAATTTTATTTCACATTTTATCCTCTAATTAAGTAGTGTTTGTGTTTTTATTTTATTTTGTGATTTTTTTGTGTGAAAATAAGTAATGGGTTTATGAAAAAATGAAGGAAAATTGATGATGGGCTTGAGTGCAGTCAATAATGGCCGTCCAACATAGATTTTAAATATTACAGCCCATTTTAATTCTCAAAGCTTTTTTTAATCTTAGCTCCCTCCACGCGCAGCAGATATCCGCGTGGCGCGTACAAAGGTTTCTCCCCTTCGATCTTAAATACTACTTCTAGGCTTTTTAATCTCTTCGATCTCAGAAGCTACTCCAAGTATCTCTCTCGATATATAATCCTCTGTTTGTACAGTGTTGCTCTGCCTCTCTCTAAATATTATTGGATTTAGGGTTCTGGGTTTCTTTTTCCACTCTAGTCAATTGGTCATCAAATCAAGCGGTTGCGGTTGCTCCATCGTTGCCTTAAATCCGATCTCATTTAACGCCAATGCCTCCTCGCGCATCTAAGCGAAAATCTGCCCCACCCAACTCCTCATCCGTCACATCATCCGACGGTCGTTCTGGTACATCTTCCCTTTTCTGTTTTCCGTTTCTTTCTGTGGGAGAAAAAGAAAGAGTTGATTTTGCTATGTTTTCTTGTTGTTACACGAGAAAGCGCGGGAAGGAAAAAAAAAGATTAAATGAATTGAAAAAAAGGCGAGAATTGTTCAAGCCCAACTTGCCCCGATTAATTCTTTACAGTAATTGCCGTTCTTTTTTTGTTCTTTTGGTTTCTTGGTGTGTGAATCAAGATTATTCTATTCTGATTGGTTGCTCAGAAACCGCGGGAAAAGTGAATATATTTAATTGAAACATCGGGCGCTAAATAATAAAAATATTCCTTTAACATACTTCGGTTAAATCGATTCTATTATAGGTTTTCTGGTTGAATGTATAATTATATTGCAACTCATGTCTACATCTCCGCTGAAATTTTGTAATATTCCCTTTAATTGAATTAGTGTTATTAATATTATAGGGTCATTTTCTTCACAGCATGTAGGGGAGACTGTTACGTTAAAAATAGTGTCTTTTTTAGCAGTAGACCTTAACGTTAATGCTAGGAGTGAAGAGTTCAACCTATTGAAAGGAATTTGCTTTTTATTTATGATAGTTCTAAATTGACTATAACCATTTAATATGCTATATTTTACATGTAACAAACCAACTTAGCCTCGTTTTCCTTCTGTTGGTAAGATTTGTGGAGTAGCAATCTGATTTGAATGCTATAGTGAATCGCCTTAGCTTTTGTGTTTTTCTGGTGAGGTGCCTGATATTCTTACTAGATGTGCTACTCTTTGTTTCAGTCTCAAATAAAGCTAAAACAAAGGGGATGGAGAAAATAGATCGCTTGTTCAACACATATGCAAATAGTTCCTTAGGCATGATTGAGTAAGTACATTCTATCTACATTCTTTATATTTATGAATACAAATGAAAAAAGGCCAAACCAATTTGTTATATTTATCCAAATCATGCTCTTATCATTTTTCAAGGTCAAGCATCTCTCTCAGCTTTTGGTTTGTAAAGGTGTTACATTTTAATTATCATCTGTTTTAAATTTTCTTTTGAACATCACGTCAATGAAAAACTTGTGAACCTTCTTAAAATTGTTATCTGGACATAATTTCTCGCATTTTATTGTATGTTATGTAAACAATAAATGCTTCCACTAAGAATTCATTGGGTCAAAAAGTTACAGGTTCCCTCAGGAAGAAAGTGCTATGCCATTTACAAAAAATCCTTATCTGAATGTTAAAGAAATTCTTATTGTTTTGATGTGAGGCTCTACATGGTCACAAACCTGATTTGTCTGAAAAAATTTAACATAAGTCTCAGTGGAAGCACAGGGAGAGATTTTTTTTATATAATTGTGTGCTTTTTTTAATACCCTTAGTTTGCTTGAGCAGTCCAGAAGGTATTGAAGCACTATGTGCAGATCTAGGAGTGGACTACACTGATGTGAGGATATTGATGCTTGCCTGGTATGTATTCGGTGGACAATGATTGCCCCCCTTGTTTGGTAAGAGTTTCTTCTAACAATATGTATTCTGCATCTCACAGGAAGCTAAAAGCTGAAAAGCAGGGTTATTTTACACAGGTAAGTACAGGCACTACTTATATGACTTGCTACATTCAATGGATACCATAACAGAGAACGTGAACTGCCATCAGATGAATGACCTCTTTTTCCCTTCTGTCTGAACCAGGATGAGTGGCAAACTGGCCTGAAAGCATTGGGGGTTGATTCACTTACCAAACTAAAAAAAGCACTTCCTGAACTGGAGAAAGAGGTATTTGTATCTGCTGCAATGGTCGTTGCCATCATTTTAAAGTCATTTTCTGATTGACAAATTGATGCGGGAAACATAACACACAACTCAAACTATTCAGAATTGCAATCAAACTAATCAAATATAATATAGAGCTCTAGACATCTTAAATCTCCTAATTACAATATCTCTATTTTCCTTCAGAAGTGGTTTGATGGAAGTACTAATTTTATATTTTATGTATCTGAAAAATAGGTGGAGAAGCCATCAAATTATGAGGATTTCTATATCTATGCATTCCAATACTGCCTGACAGGTTCATATTAATTGAATGAAAGCAGCCTTTTTTTCCCCTCCATGTACAGATTTTCTTTATAGGATTACTTTTTATTAAAACCTAACACTTATCCACTGCCCCAGAGGAGAAACAAAAGAGTGTGGACATTGAAAGCATCTGTGAATTGTTGAATCTTGTTCTAGGGGTCCAATTCCGTCCTCAGGTTGATTCACTAGTTGAATATCTAAAGGTAGGCAGCCAAGTCTCTTTATGAGGCTGTTATTCTTTAATCTTTAGCAAATGAAATACTGATTAGATTCTCTCTTTATTATTAGAACATGTATTCCATGCACGCTTATGATGCTTGGACTTTGAATTTTCTGGCAGGTCCAGAATGATTACAAAGTAATAAATGCAGACCAATGGATAAATTTTCTTCGTTTTTGCAAAGAGGTAAGCCTTTTGAAAATGTACTAGTTTGCTATTATCATTTTCCCTCAAAACTCGATAGCATAAATTTTCTTTCCCCTTGCATTGGAAGTTTTTCTTGGCTTGCTAAAAGGAAGAATGAAACAAAACTAAGAAAAAAATGACATGTAAAAGGATAAATAATTCGTCCTGGATTCATTTTGTGATGGTTGACATATGTATTTGTGTATATTGCATTCATGGAATTGAACCATGTGATATTGGATGGAAAGGCATTTGTTTTCCGCCTTCCTTCTAGCAATCTGAAGCCATCTATAATAACTTTGAATCCTTGTTAGCAGATTAGCTTTCCCGATCTGGAAAACTATGATGCAACCCAAGCATGGCCGTTGATTCTTGATAATTTTGTCGAATGGATGAGAGAAAAGCAAAGCTAGTGTTGGAATCTTTCTTATGTCTTGCAAATTGCTGCTTTCACAAGGTACATGCTCTCTTTCTCTGTGTATACTGATGCCCTTGAAAGTATTAAATGAAGGATAAATTTTCATTTTGTTCATTTGTCAACAGGACAAGACCTTGTGGAAAACCTAACCGCATCAGCCTTGGAACTGGCTCATATCATAACTGAGATGATTTACACACTCTGGTTAAGTTAAAGCTGCAAATTTTGTTGTCCTGAGATGGTTTACACATTCTGCATTCATTAATATTTATTTCTTTTTTTTTTCTTTGTTAAAGCTATTTTATTAAGCAAAGAAAAGAAAAAAAGGATTTGTTACTCAATGAAGGCTAATTTTATTACAAATATATATATATATATATATATATATATATATATATATATGGTAGTATAGTGTAGATACCAAGGAAGCTTCAATCTTCATTCACCAAGAATCCATGCTCTTGAAGCTGCAAAAACATTGATCAAAGCACAAGAGCTTAAATTTTCAACCAAGTAAATCATAGTAATACAATACCAAAAAAGTTACCACTTTTATTACCTTGTCTAGAGATTTTCCACTGGCTATCAGAACCAAGAGCCCAAAAGAAATAGCCACGAATTCCAAGTGCCTGTGCAAACCCAATCTTCAACGTTGCTGTTATATCGTCATCGTACCCAACCCAAGTCGTACCGGCATACGAATACGTCGACACACTATCCATGTCATGTATTATAACGGCACCATTCTTCTTATTGAACTCCTCTACTTCCACAAACGTCAACACCCCAGCATCCCCTGGCCCTACTGCAACTGCAGCCGATCCGATCTCATGAAAATTTGGGTCCTTCAGTTGCCATGTCCTCCCATAAAGTGGCAATCCCATAACCAATTTGGTCCTATCCGCCCCGGCTTCGATCCACGATCCGAGCCCATAACTCGTACTCACGTTACTTTTTGAGTCATAAAGCGCTGCAGGGGCTCCTGTGAACGAAGTGTTCCATCCTCCATGGTAATCGTAACACATTACATTAACCCAGTCCAGATTTTGATTAATAGACCGCACTGGGAATTTTCTGTAGACTGCATCCAAGAAAAAGTCGACCGAGAAATATACGGCCGCCGTGAGAAGCAGAGGAGCTCGGGATGTTGCCTTAGCCTCAATGTCGATAGCTCGTCGCCACTCCTTGAACAAACGGGCTAAGTTTTTCATGTCTTTCGGGGTACTAGGGTATTCCCAGTCTAAGTCCATCCCATCAAAGTTGAACTTCCGTGCGACCTCCATAGCCGAAGTTATGAAAGCTTTACGTGACGTTGGCTTTGAAGCCATGCGAGAAAACAGATTTGAATCAGAACCACCGCCACCGATAGAGAAAAGGGTTGCCGGCGGAGGATTCTTCTGGCGCAGGGTGGTTGTAAAATTTGACAGCTCTAGAGCTGTCGAGCTAGATATATCGAATTTATAGGTAACGTAAGTTGGCATGAGAAAAGCATAGTAAATATGAGTGAACAAGGATGTATCTACAGCCGATGGCGGGAATGTTGTCGGGTCTGAAGAATAAGCTCCTTTGACAGCCGGTGGCGACGCCATGACAACTGATCTTGTAGGCACTGTTAGGAAGAAAACGATATGAAGAATGGAAAAGAGCTGAAAATATGTTACGAGGGCTGCCATTGTTGCAAGTGGCTTCTCAGAGTATCTAACAATACATACATTAATATACACGGTTAAAGTCCACCAGAGGATTCTGTACCACATCAAAAATTCATTTTAGTCCCTCTATTATTAAAACAAATATTTTAATTAGAGATAGCAAACGTGCGGGGCGGGGGCGGTTACCCCGTCCCAATCTCCATATTCACCTAAAAATTTCATATCCACCACCTACTCACCACCCACAGTAGGGATATTTTTTAAATCCACACTCGCCCATGCGGGTATATTCTCAAATCCATCCCCACACCCACCATTCAACTAGATACTCTTTACCCATCTCGTACCTGCCTATACCCACCCGCTTGGTAGCAACCATATCACATAAAACATAAGTTCAAGAACAATCATAAACATAAATTCAAGCTCGATCATAAAACACCATAAACAAAGCAAAGTTTTAAATTCTATAAAATTTAGGATTTATAGAATAGTTTGTGAAATTACATCTAAATTCATAATGGTCCAAATTTATATGGCGGGTAGGATGCGGGGCGGGTAAGGTCTTAAATCCACCACCTACCCACTACCCGCGATGGGTATGACCTTTTACATCTACACCCGCCCACTACCCACCAAATTTATACCCATCCCCACCCTAATTGGGGCGGGTGCGGTGCAAAATCCACGAAATTGTACTCATCTGCCATCCCTAATTTTAATTCTTATATATTTGGAAAGTTGAATATTACAGTCCAAAATTGGTTTAATTAATAAATTTATAATGACCTAAGAGTTATTTAAACTCAATATTCTAGATTTAGACTAAAATATTCACCTTTTAAACATATAAGACTAAAATGTCCCTTTCAATAATAAAGGCTAAAATGAAATTTCAGTATAATACAAGGACTACTGGTGAAATTTTAACATATATAATATATAGGAACTGTTCAAAACAACACTAAATATGTGTGGGTTAGAGACTTATATAATGGCCTTTTTCTGTTTGTCTGGGCACCAGCGTTTGCTTGTGAAGATGAAATGGATGCGAGTGCGAAGGCAGTGACAAGTGGAGAAGTCTTAGGTATTAGATACACACACGTCTATATCAATTTCCAATACAATATTACCCTTTGATTTTTCAACATCGTGAAAAGCATTATTATCTTATAAAGCAGTTACACATGAACGTATAAATTAAGTTATTTTTCTCATGTTGCATTAATTAATGATTCTTTGTAGGTACTAAATGAATTCATGACCTTGTTTTGAACGAGTTTAGCTTATTATGTTCCAACAACTCTACCATCAATATATTATTATTAACCAAAGTTTCAAGCTTATTCGCACTTGAGAAATTATATATATATGAGATAAAAAATATTATATACTATATTTTGTCGGAACAAAAAATATTATATATATATGATAAAAAGAAAATAAAGAATTAATGTATCGAAGTGTGAAATATTCGTTGCTGGAGTGAATGATGATGTGGTGGATTTGTTGCATGCTTGCTCTGGATTTAAGGTTGGGTCCTTGCCGGTTAGATATTTGGGGTGCTTTTAGTTACAAAGAACCATGTGGCTGATTGCAATGGATTGGTGGAGAAGATCACTAGTCGTATTCAAGCTTGGCCTTCACGATGCCTGTCCTTTGCGGGTCGGTTTGCTGCTAATCCAGTCCGTGCTTTTCAGCATTTAAAATTTTTGGTGTCGAATGTTCATTTTACCTTCGAAAGTGGTAAAGAAGATTAGTCAGATTTGTAACGCATTTCTATGGAAAGGTGTTGTTGGCGATGCGCGAGGAGCGCGTGTAAGTTGAGAGGCGATCTACCATCCAAAGGGGGAAGGAGGGCTTGGTGTATATGATGTGTTAGCTTGAAATCGGGCGTGTATGGTGCGGTGTGTGTGGCTTTTGTGGATGCAATCTGGTTCGTTGTGGGTGGCCTGGGTTCGTTGTTATATGTTAAAGGGTGCATCCATTTTAGATGCCCAAGCAAAGAGTCAGCATAGTTGGATATGGAAGAAAATACTCAAGCTTCGAGACAAGGTGGTATTGTGAATGTTTATGCATGATGTTTATGCTAGGCTCTTGGATTGTGAATGTTTCATTTTTTATTGTTGTATAGCTCATAAATGGGGACTTAGTTGAGACTTGAGAGGTTGATATAGTGACTATACAGGGTACGTATTTAGGTGGTGAGAGCGTGATGTATTTTTTGCGATTTTTTTGGATGAATATAATTCCAATTATCCAAAAAAAAAAATAAAAAAATATATATTATCTCATGAAAGCAAACGACCATTTAAAATTGAATGAACGGTTGGCCTTCTTAGTGAAAAAACAGTACCATTAAAACAAATGGTAAGCGCGTTATTCCACGCGCCTACTTTCAGTTTTCTTTGCTCTTCGTCCTCCCCTCGGCCTCAACCAAAGCCCCGCCCTTGTCGCCCTTCCATGGCGTCCTCTTCTCTTGTTCGAATTGCCGTAGTTGGAGACGTCGTAAGTTCACCTCTTTCCTCCTTCGGCTTTTCCTTTTCATCATTTAATCGTACGTGGCATATTGAAATTTTCCTTTCGATTTTCTTACTTTCTAAATTTGGGGTTTTGTTGAAGCACGATGATTGGGACCTTGAAGAAGACACAAAGGCACTTCAGTTTCTCAAGGTATTTTTTTGGTTGTTTGAAAATTTTAAATGCTAAAGTTATGGCAAAAGTTTGGATTTTGAGAGAAGAAGAAGAAAAATAAGGGCTCTACTTTAATGTGAAAAGTGAAAATAAACGTAAGTTAGTTTGCTTGATCGATTTGGGTGCTTGTATTTACCTCGACACTCAAGCTTTGGGGATTTTAATCTCAAACTGCATGATTACATTACATGTGTTAAATGAAAGTGTACAAATTGCCTGAATACATTTCATAGATCCGATTGACTGTTTAAAAAGATTTCCTTTTTAGTGTTTTTTTTTACATGAACTCTTTTTGAAGTTTGAAAGTTTACATATGGATCTCGTGTACCTATCTGATAAGAGATTTTTGTGAAAATGCAGCCCGATTTGGTGCTCTTCACAGGCAGGTTCCTCTTTCCTCAGTGTCTATCTACCCAATGTGTGCTATGAGTATGTCTATGGAGTCGTCCCTCTAATCTTTCGCCGGCTCCAAGGAGACGTGCATTGTAACCGTGTTGTGGCTAGACTCTATTGGCATTTGACACTCTCGGATATGTCTGGTACACTCTAGAATTTTTCATTCATTTGTAAAAAAAATAGATAACTGATGATTATGTGCCTAATCCATGCGACCAATGTCTAGCTCTTGCTCTACTTGAACAATTTGTTACATTTGTTTCCCAAAATCTAACCCTGTGGGCTGTAAACTTTTTGTCTCTCCCTTTTTTTCTTTGTTCACACGTTTTTTCTTTTTTTCAGGTGATTTTGGTAATGAGAATGTCGAACTAGTTCAAAATGTTGCTGCTCTTAACTTTCCAAAAGCAGTTATTTTGGGAAATCATGATTCTTGGAGCACTCAACAGTTTTCTTCTAAGTAAGTTACTCATGCCCAATGGATCGACTGATATGTTTGTTGGGCGTGTTCGGATTTTGATTTAGCAATTCTTGTGCATGTTTAATGCAGCTAGCTTTGTGTTATACAATCTAATGATTTCTAATCCAGGACGTCTTTTCATGATTAGGAAGAAGGATCGAGTTCAACTTCAGCTAGAATGGTGAGCTTTCCTCATCTATAAAAAAGGAATTTTGAGAATGCATGATTCTGTAATTTTCTCTATTCCATCTATTTTTCCATGTTAGACGCTAACTGTGGAAATTTGAGGCTTGGATTAGTCAGGTAAATTTTGTTTCAAATCTCAAAATATTTCTAGGCTACAATGCTGTTCTGTTGCCATAAGTTGAATAATAATAATAATAAAATGCGAACATGTGGATGTGGGAACTTTGGCTACAAACATAGTTAATTGTATGCATCACCATATGGCCTTTTGGCACATTATAAATAATTTTTAAGTTGTAGAATTCGAAGGGCATCAGTTGATAATAATGTTACTTCCATGCTATAGTCTTGGACAGGAGCATGTAGGTTATAAACGTCTGGACTTTCCTTTACTAAAGCTCAGTGTTATTGGTGGACGGCCATTTTCATGTGGGGGTCAGCAAATATTTCGGAAAAGGCTTCTGTCTGCAAGGTAGTATTGCATAGTGGCAGCTATTCGTTAGTTGAGTTCCTTTTTTTGTAATTTGAACCTATCTATTCTGTAACCTAATGAACTAGCAAATTAAACCGGCAGTTCTAATGGATTGTGAATCGTGAAGTCTTGCTCGTAACAGAATTTTTATATATGTTGCAATTTACCAAATTGGAGTGTCATTTAGGTATGGAATCCAAGATATGGATGGAAGTGCCAAGAGAATCTATGAAGCTGCACTAGGGACCCCAGAAGATCATCTAGTTATACTTCTTGCACATAATGGACCCACAGGTGTATGGACTTGCCAATTCAACCTTTATTTAAGGCCAGTTGGTTTTTCCTATAAAAATATTAGGTGCTACTTTTTGCAGGACTTGGCTGTGAATTGAATGACATTTGTGGAAAAGATTGGGTGTTTGAAGGCGGTGATCATGGTGATCCAGGTAATGTATCAGGGTTTGGTTCCTTTCAGTGCAATGTATTTGCCTTTGATGAGAGATCACTGGCCTCATTGTTTCGAACTAACAAAAATATTTTCTGGTACAGATCTAGCACAAGCTATCTCCCACTTGAAAGAGACTGCTACCTTCTCTATTCCGCTTGTCGTGTTTGGTCACATGCATAAAGAATTGGCACATGGGAATGGTCTTCGCAAAATGATTGTATTTGGGACGGACGACATTATATACCTGAATGGGGCCATAGTTCCAAGAGCGAGGCCTATAAATGAGACTGCACTGCAAGCATCCAATTCCGTTGGTACCAACCGAGCCTTCACTTTAGTTGAGATATCAAATGGACAAGTGGATAAAATTTCCGAAAGCTGGGTATCCGTTGTTGGGAATGAGACAGCATTAGAAGAAGAGCATATACTCTTCAAATCGAACGGACAGTCTTCTCTCTGATTGGATTCGAGTATGACTACTCACACACAACAGAATTAGTATGCTAAATAATACTAGTGAATCTTGCTTACTAGTCAGCCGTATGTAGCAGGACTGTGACTTATATCTCATTAACTGGTAAAGAATAGAGTTGTAGTTCATACTTTTTTTTATGGACTAGCTTTCAGCTTGTAGTTCTGTATGTCGACAACTCGTGGCAGGGTCCAGGGTGGTTGTTCGCCCCGATTGGTAGGATTGTAAATAAACAGAACATTCGATCAACAGTTTCTGAACAGCTCGGTTCATTTACTGCTCAACTGGCCGGTACTTTGCCGGGGGTCCCTTTGACTTGATATCATTTTGCTTTTCCTCCCTCAAAAGAATTCGATTCTTTGGTAAGAGTGTGGTGAAAGGAAAGGGAGAAGTCGTAAGGGAAGTCAGGTGGCAATGTTTCATCAATTTGTTCTTTATTAAATATTCCATAACCCTTTTAACTTGGACCTATGTATTAAGATGGATTGTTTTCATTTTACCTATTATAATCTATTAGTTAATGATGGCCAAAGTGGAGAAGCAGAATAAATAATCAAATTATAATTTTTAAAAAAAAGGTTTTTGCACTTGAAAATGATGATGCATTACCTAGATTTCTTCAATAATGATTATAGGCTTATAGCAAATAGTAAAAGAAGTATATTATTAAGGGATTCTTCTCCTTTAGTTAAACACCTTTTTAAACAGATCACTTTCCTTTTTCTCTTGTCTTTTATTTTTGGAAAGAAAAAAAATCACTTAAAATATGGTTAAAATGCGGCCAACATAAATATTGATAAAAAATAATAAAAATTTAAAAATTTTGGTAGAACCAAAATTGTTTTGGTAAAATTTTGTTTAGATTATAAAAATTTATATAGTTACACAATTTTTTATCAATTTAATAAAAAATTATATAAAATCACCTCATTTTAATCAGATCGTAAGAGTGCCGCACACCAAACCTCCTTATTTTTTCTTCTAGTTGCATATACTAACATATTTTCAGAACAAAACTTTATTCTTTTTTAGTCACATATTATAATACACCTTAATGACCTGCCACTTTCTTTCTTTTTCTATGTATTTGTGCACCAAACTTATCTGACATTCTTTGCCCTTTTTGACTCATTCTCTTCCTTTCCTTTAGAATGAAGCTGGATCCAGTTTTGTGCTACCATCATGACATGTTAATTTCATCATATCATTTTTTTCAGAGCAATATTGGCTTCTGCATGGAACTGTGGCAATCCTGAGTGGTTTTATATCCTCCAAAATCATTTAAACAATAATAATAATAGATCACTACTGTATTAATATTCTTAATTTGATTAGTTATCGGGGTTATCATCAAAGCTTGCCGGCAATTGAAACCATACATTCTGCTGCGGCCATTGAAAATAAATTTTCAATAAAAATATATAAAAAAATTTAAATCATATACGAATTTTAAAATTTTAAAGGGACAACCACCTATTCTCCTTCAGTCCGTCCCAAACAGGAACCACCTAGTTAGCTTGCTATGATAACATTGGATCCATAATCAAGGTAACTGAGTTTTTTTAATCATAGGTGTTAATTAGGTGGTAATGGATATTTAGATTTAGTATAATTAGGGGTTTGTCTCCCACTAGTTGTTTGTGGGGATTAATAACTAGCCTAGGACCACTGTCCCTGTCGCTGCTGCTGCCATTCATAATCCATTATTTCATAAAAGCCTTAAAGGCAGGCAACTCAATTAATTTAGTTTCTCCCAATGTCACCCCATTACTCAAATTTTCTCAATCTATTTAGTATTTCCAACATTCATCATAATTTATGCTATTGCCACCTTACCTCGACTTCAATAATTGATGCACCACCTTATATTTATCAAAATCATTCAACGCCACTTGTTTCCTAGACAAAGACGGCACACACAACATATATTACTGGTACTCGAATCCGGGTCCCAATAGATGATGAACATATACATTTGCCACCAGGACACGAGGGGATGGGCAACTTCTTTTTATTTCTTTTTATAATCGCAAAACGATCTATATTTGAGATAAAATTTGATATTTTATATAAATGAATTTAGATGTTTGAGATAAAATTTGATATCTTATATAAATAAATTTAGAATATATATATCTTACTCATTTTCACGTCACAAAATAAATCAAATTACACTTGGGCAATTAGTATGGAGACCCAAACTCTTATTTTCTGTTTATATTTTACTGCTAAGTAAAACCCTAAAGCTTGATGAGTTTAGTACAGTAAAAAGTTTTTGAGTATAAAAGATTAAAAGGTGGGGGAAATGGTAAGTTTTGGAGATGACCAAGAAACAGTAAAAAAGCTGTAGTGAAAAACATTTGTTACAAAAACATAGGCTGAAACTGAACCCAACAAAGCAACGAACGAACGAAAATAAATGTCGGATTCTGACGTGGCTTTACTGAAATCTTCTCTCCTTTTCAAAAGAGCCCGCCTGCCTTTGACCGAATCTCAGCCGTCCAAATTTACAAATTCCTTTTTAAATTTAATATCTAATCTCTTAATTTGTAGTATTTTATAGGATTATATTCTGAGGGGCACAAGGCACTAGATTTTAGGAACAACACATTGTTTTGGATAAAGGGAACATTCAAATTTAAGGAAGTAAAAGTCAAAAACACCCCTCAATTTGTTATTTCACTGATACAGTTACACGTAAAAAAATGAGAAATTACAATTCTCGAAATTATAAATTACGGGTACGACAAATATAATATTATAAATTTTAAATTTTAAAAATTGTAAAAATAAAAGGACATGTGAGCATGACATCATACATGTATACTTGTAGCTGAATCATGTGAGCAAGAAAAGGTTGAAAATAAAAAAAAAAAATAGGGAGAAAAAATATTCATCGTACCTAATATGTTTCTGGTATGAAAAATTATTGAATACATGGTACAACTTTAAACTGAAATATTTGTTCTTCATACTTTTATCTTATAGCCTACAACTTTTTTTTTTGAATTAAAAAGATAGCTCGGACGAGCTCACTTCACATGCAAATTAGAGTCTAAAATAGACGAAATAGAAGACGGGGGATCATCAAAAATCATCAAGTCGAAACCCTCGAAACTGATCATCTTTGCAAGAGCGTCGGCTAGCTTGTTTTCTTCTCGCGGCTGCCAGCAAACCAAGGTCTCTCCTCCTATGTTGCGGAGTTTAGCTATGTCCCGTATAAGAGGGTTCACATCCGAGATGGCATTTGGATGGTTCAAGAGGTCGACGGCTTCTTTATTATCCAACTGAATAAAGACCCGAGCAAAGTCTTTTGATCTAGCAAGTCTGAGGCCTATGAGAACCGCCCAAAGTTCAGCTTGTAAGGGACTTACAATGCCCAATTGCTTATTAAATCCCAGTATCCATGTACCATCAGGCGCTCGAAAAACTCCACCTGCTGCACCGAGATTAGACAACCGCGACACCGCCCCGTCGGTTGACAAGGTGGTCCATCCTGCTGGTGGCCTGCTCCACACACGCTGCTGTTGGTTCACGCGAGATTGCTGGGCAGTGCTTTGTGCATCTCGAATGTACGTAGCCCAGGTAACAGCCCATGCTACAAGCTGTTCTGGAGTCGCTGCGATACCCTTGAAGATGGTATCGTTTCTGTTTTTCCAGATACACCAAATTACAGATGTAAAAAGAACGTACCAGGGAATGTTCGATGTCGGCAGTAAGTGCTGCTGGGTAAGGTTATTTAGCATCCAGCGTGATACATCTCCGTCGAAGAATGCCGCATGAAGGCACACGGGTAGGAGCTGTTTCCAAGTCTTCTTTGCAACCTCACAGTCTCGCAAGACATGAATCACAGTTTCATCACCACAGCTACAGCACGAGCAGCGGGGAGAAGGGGTTAAGTATCGACGGAAACGTTCCGCATTGGTCATGAGGCGGTGCTTGAGGCAAAGCCAGATGAACATGCGAACCCGTTGTGGGATGCGGAGGGACCAAATCAGATTCCAACATGGGTTTCGAGTGTCCCAAAACATGTGGCATTTGGATTCATAGGCTGAGCTAACCGTAAAGTGATGCGATGTCGAGTGAGACCAAGCAGGCGAGTCCGAGATATCAGAAACATCCGGGCAACGAAGACTCATAATATACGGAATAACAGCAGGGTCAAAGAGGTCCAATAGACGTGCATGATCCCATCCACCACGTTCGTCTGTTAAGTCCCAAATGCTTAGGGTGCTTGCATTATCATCACGTGGCTGGCGAAGATATTGACGCAAGGGACCAAGGGGCGGCACCCAATTATCGTCTAGAGCATCAATAATAGTACCATCCCCAATCGACCAAGAGATACTTTCCCTCAGGTCCGGCCAAGCTGAAGAGATTGCTCGCCACAAGGGCGTGCAGGAGTTCCGAGTAACCGAGCGAGGGCAAAGCTCAAACACCCGGTATTTTTGCCGTAAGAGACGGATCCAAAGCGCTTGTGTATTTGCCACCAAAGCAAAACAAATCTTTAGAACAAAAGCCACATTAAAATCGTGAATGCGTCGAAAGCCAAGGCCACCATTAGCGGGGGGTTGACAAATAGTTTCCCAATTAACCAAGGAAACTTTGTTAACATGGTCCGTCGATCCCCATATGAATTTGCGAATATTTTTTTCAATTTCAGCACATATTCGCTTCGGCAAAATGGAGGTTTGCATAAAATAAACAGGTATGGCGGATAGAACTGACTTGGCTAGAGTAACCCGGCCTACAAGGGAGAGAGTGCGGCTAGCCCAACCATTGAGTTTTTCATTGATCTTGTCGAGAATGAAGTTATAGTCTGAGCATCGCATGCGCGCATGTAACACCGGCATGCCTAGATACTTCCCTAAGCAAACAACTCGTTGATAGCCCAAGAAAGAGCTGACGTTGTCTTGTAAGGGTTGTGGAGTATTCGGCGATAAATAAATCGTTGTTTTGGCTTTATTAACACAATGCCCAGAGAAAGCGCCAAAGGTGTCCAGTGCCGATTGAATCAAAGAAGCCTGAGACATACCAGCAGCAGCATAGAGGATAAGATCATCTGCAAAGAATAGATGTGATATCGGAATACCATCACGGATGAAACGAAACGGATGCCAAATAGAGCTTTGGACCGAGTGATTGATCAGATGCCCAAGCCTCTCCATTACCAACACGAAAATATAAGGCGAGAGGGGATCACCCTGACGAATACCACGTTCCGGGAGAAAAGGGCGAGATAAGGCCCCATTCCATTGAATTTGGAAGCTAGCAGACGTAATTGAGCTCATAATCACCTGTCGGATAATAGGGGGAAATCCCGCATCAAGAAGAGAATCAGAGATAAAATCCCATTTAACACGATCAAAAGCTTTGGTGAGATCAACTTTGATAGCCATCCAATGTGATCTATTCTTCGATAACCGCATAGAGTGGATGACTTCCTGATTAATAATTATATTTTCCGTGATGTTCCTTCCTGAGACAAAACTAGTCTGATTCTGTCCGATGATATGAGGAAAAATGGGCTTGAGACGACGGACTATAACTTTCGATAAAAGCTTATAAAGCAATGTGCAAAGGCTAATGGGGCGAAAATCAACGAAGGTCGATGGGTGATCACATTTAGGAATAAGAACCAAAATCGTGCGATTGAGATCCAATTCAAGATGTTTACCTTGAAAGATGCTTTGGATCATCGCCACTATCGAGTTGCCTACCGTCGGCCAATGTTTTTGATAGAATTCAGTGTGAAGCCCGTCCCATCCAGAAGACTTCAACGGAGCCATATCCATAAGGGCAGAATGTACTTCCGCCGGCGACGGAACAAGTTCAAGGGCGTCTAGCGTCGCTCGATCAATGGGTGGGAAACAACCTGTAATTGGGAAGGTTCCCGAAGCCGCTGTCCCATCTTTAAAAAGTTTACGGAAAAAAGTTACAGCTTCCTCTTGCAATTGGGTATCGTCCTCACACCAGGTTCCATCCGATAACTGTAACGCCTTGATGCAACAGCGTTGTCGTCTCGCAATTGCCCTCCTGTGAAAGTAACGAGTGTTCCGATCACCCTGGGAGATCCAATCGGAGCGTGATTTTTGACGCCAGAGGATTTCTTCCTCGTCTAAGAGATGTTCAAGCTGAATAAGAAGTTCACTCTCAAGATTCTTTAAGAAGCGGGAAGATCTGCTACTCAAGGATTTTTGAATACCACGAAGTCTTCCCATAAGCATACGTTTTTTTGGTGCCAGTATAACCAAAAACCGTTTTATTCCACGTATCAGCAGCGTAGGTAAAATTCTGAATAGTTTCAGAAATAGAGGATGCCGGTATCCAGTTATCCATAACCATTCGAGAAAAATCTTCATGTAAATTCCAACCAGAAAAGTATCGAAAAGGCTTAGAAGGAGACCTGTGGTGAGATGCGCCAATATGCAAGAGAATAGGTCTGTGATCAGAACGCATCCGAAGTAAGTGCTGCACAGAAGCTTCTGGGAAAGACTCATCAAAGTAACTGTTGCAAATAAATCGATCAAGTCGAACAGAAGCGATACCCCTTGACCACGTGAAATCGGGGCCACTGTATCCCATGTCTCTCAAGCAATGGTCAAGTGTAAGACGGTAGAAATCTTTACTTGGCCGTGCAGAGGAAGAACAACCCTTCCGATCCTCCCATGAGAGTGTGGCGTTAAAATCTCCAAAAATAATCCAAGGACTACGGATAGATGTCGCAATATTATGAAGATGACGCCAAAGAATTTTCCTACCCGATGTCGAGGGGGATGCATAAACAGCAGTGGACAGAAGAGAAGAACGACTGGATTTATGAGTTATCCGAAAGTGGATGAACTGAAAGTGAGTGCTGAGAACGGATACCAAAACATGATCGTACCAAGCCACCCAAATACCTCCAGAAAAACCAACAGCTTCCACACGATGAGAATGAGGGAAACCCAATGATGCAATAACAGACTCTGCACGATACCCACTAATCCGGGGTTCTACAAAAACCACAACGTCAGGCTTGTTATCGCGGATAAATTGTTTTGCTGCCTGAATGAATTTTCTATCTGCGCAACCTTGCACATTCCAACAAAAAAAATTTAAATCCATAAAAATAATGTAGAAGGGTAGGACATTATTCAATCATCGTCGTCGGACGTTCCTCCGTCGAATCAACCGCACCATTGCTAGGCGTTTCACTCATCTCGTTCATGATATTAGGCGAGGGTGGTAGGGAAGCCAATTGATCTCCATTGGATTGCTGTCGGTCAGGAGGTTTCCCAAGGGGGATGTTATCAACTGATTGCGCATGAGGGTTAGCAATCGGATCTAGCTGCATAACGTTGGGGTCAGCGTTTTCAGACATGACAGTTGCTACATGATGAGTTTTATCAAGCCTGGAACTCGAGCTTGCAGCAACATTGGGCGACTTGGCCGAGAACTTTGATAACACCGAAAAATCAGCAAGGTTGACCGTAAGCGGCTTCCTTGTGGAACCCAATTTAATACCCTGATTGGCCAAAGGGGACTTGCCTTTGCTACGGGACTTATTGAACGTTGTTTGGACTTGTTTGCGTTGCGGATGCTGTGGTCGGGGTACAACGGTGGGGTTAGCGGGCGGGGTAGGATTAATATCGATAGGAACATCACTGCTGAGTAGACTGAAACGGGAATCTGTATTCATATTGGCTGTAGCATACGTGGTGGGTTTCGGTTTATTGACGTTACGTCTCGGACGGCGTTCCGCTACCATACATGGCCCGAAAGAAGCACCTTCGCCACTGTTATCAGTTGATGCATCATGTTTAGCCGGTTCAGCAGGGGTTGGACCATTAACTGTCTCGCTTTGCACCTCCAAGTTGGACTGCTCCTCCGATTGTGTCTTGGGACAAAGTTCTTGTCCGTGGCCATACATGCCACATTTAAAACAAATAATTGGCAGGGATTCGTATTCGACCAGCTGAATATTACCATTAACTATCACCTTAGAAGTGAGCGGTTTGGAAAGATCAACGGTAACGGCCATTCGCGCGAAGCGACCTCGACGTCCCAAATTCGTTTGATAGTCGAGCTTGAGAACCGGGCCAATGCACTCCCCAATCTCTTCAATCAAACTCTTCTTGTATAGTAATACCGGCAGCCCCGTCAATCGAATCCATGCAGCCACTTGCGTCGAATAGGGAGTTGACGTCGTGAATTCAGGCGACCATTGTTGTACTGTAAGATAATGGCCGAAAACAGTCCAAGGCCCTTCGGTGAGAGCTTTGATATAGTCGGATTTGAGGCGGAACGAGACTAAGAAATAATCGTTTTCGATATCCATTAAACGAATCGCTTGCTTAGGCTTTCATAGTTCATAGATTTTCGAATGCAAGGTGTTATATCCGATTTGCCGGCCTAACAGTTTCACAATCAGGGTTTGGTCAAAGCTTCGCTCTGCAAGAGTTTGGATACATTCTGAAAAGTCAATGGACGGTATGCCATCTTCAGAGGATCGGACCACGTCTCCTTCCATGATTTCAATATCATCCTCTTCGAAGAATTCCTCCTGGGCAGCCGAGGATGAAGGGATTGCAGCCATAAGCGAGTCTTTGTAAGACGGCAGGGACGGCTGTGTCGTGCCGCCTCCATCAGGTGGGTCGTCGTCGAGTCGACGGTGTTTTCTTGGATTACCAAGGTTGACGGCACCAGCGGTAGGGGAGGGGGTTCCGGGGTTTACGGAGCTCATCGATTAGGTTTTTTTCACTTATAGCCTACAACTTTAAATTCAAATACTTGTGCTTTATAATTTTATCTTATAGAGAGCATTAAATCTTTCAATCTATTCAGATAAAGAGAAAATGTTATCTTTCAAGATATATTTAGAATTTATTCCAAGTTTCCTTTTTTTAGCAAGTGAAATACCAAACTAGTAAAGGGTAAGATGGACCATTAGAAAATTCAAAACTAGGTTTGGTGAAATAAAAATAGAAGCCAGATCACGATGAAGACATCAATGGCTTCTAAGCTCTTAGCTCCATGAAAGCAATTAAAAAGGAAACAAAAGCTTGTTGTATTGGATTTTTGCCATTTCATCGTCCCCAGTAGAACCACCAATCAGCCAAAACCCACAAACAGAAAAATAGACAAAAACTCTCTAAAGAAATACAACAGAAGCAATACCCTTTCGACCGAACATCCCAAAATCCTTGCCCTGTATTTCGACCATTGCATGTCTTGTCCAGTTTCATATCTTAAAAAGAAAAGAAACTGGGCTTCTTGTTCTCTCTCGTTGTGTTGTTGTTGTTATTGTTGATGGGGAACGTGACGTCGGGTGTGGCGGCAAAGTTTGCGTTTTTCCCACCAGATCCACCGACGTATGATGTTCGCCGGGAAGAAGATGGTAGGCTGGCTATGCCGGGGATCACACCGGACATGAACATGGATGTTCATTTGCTCAACACCAAGGGCGGCAATAAAATCGTAGCCAACTTTTGGAAACACCCTATTGCCAGGTTCACCCTCTTGTATTCCCATGGCAATGCCGCTGACTTGGGCCAAATGCATGAACTCTTCATCGAGCTCAGAGCCCACCTCCGCGTCAATATTATGAGGTACCTTTCCTTCTTTTGTTTCATCTTTCATCTGCCACATTTTTTGCTTGGATTTTGATTATGTTCAACTGTTTTGTTTTTCCCATAAATTTTTTATTTTTGATTCTTTTTGTTCTTTCAAGTATTTGTCTTTATGTTCAACTGTTTCTTGATTCTGTATATGTTTTGTACTATTTTGGTTTGTGTTCAAGATTAGTCAAAAGAGTTGTGTTTTTTTTTTTCTGTTGAAGGAACATGTTTTTTGTCGTATGGATTATTTGTTTTTTCTTTTTGTCTCTGCATATTTGGGTATTATTCTTTTTATCGACTTTAAAAGCCAATTTTAGACGTGCTGCCCATCATTGCTTTGCTTGCTTCAATTTCATGTCGGCCGGCTATTACTTACTTTTCCTTTTGTCTTCCTCCCTAAACTAGTTCAATAGCCGTAGATAATTTAAGAAAAAAATAATTAATTTTTAATTTTTAATTAATGTTAGAGAACTAGCCATTTTTTCCCTCAAAGTTCTTTTCATGCATTGCCTTCAACTCCATTTCTTTATATTTTGGCACTTTTATTTGATTCGTCTCCGAAAATATGAGTATAATCTTCTAAATATGGTAATATATGTTTCTTATACCCTCAAGCTTTTTATTTATGTCCAAATTAATATCTTCTAAATATAATATATCATGTATAATCTTCTAAATATGATAATATATTGGTACATCTTTTTTTGCAGTTATGATTATTCAGGATATGGAGGATCATCCGGCAAGGTAAAAAGACTATGAAACTACTTTAAATTAAAAAAAAGAACGATCATATCCTTAAGCAACAGTATGTCTAAATAAGTGACGGAGCTTAGTAGCTCTTGGGAGGGGCTGTGGAATTTCTTTTTACCCTTTAATTTTTTATATTTTTTAAAGAAATTAAAATAATTGTAAATTTGCCCCCCTATCTTTTAAAATTTATGTTTTGCCTTCCCAACTTCAAATCTTGACTCCGTCTCTGTGACTAAATTTATATCTGATCATCTGTCCCCCCTGCAATTTTAACAGCCAACCGAGCTCAACACGTATTATGACATAGAGGCAGTGTACAAGTGTTTGAAGAAGGAATACGGGATTAAGCAAGAAGATTTGATAGTATACGGCCAATCCGTCGGAAGTGGACCGACCCTACATTTGGCTTCTCATTTACAAACACCAAGGGGAGTTGTTCTTCACAGTGCCATCCTCTCAGGCATTCGAGTCCTTTATCCTGTAAAAATGACATTTTGGTTCGATATCTTCAAAGTAAGTTCCCGGTTTCTTTCTTTCCGCTAATTCCTTACAATCACTTGTCTTGAAGTTGACAAAACCACCCTTGTCCAAATACTTGCAGAACATAGACAAAATCCGACGAGTCAGCTGCCCGGTTCTTGTTATACATGTAAGTATCTAATTAGTAAGTGGATTTGAACGAGGAACCTTGTAGTTTATTAATGCGTGTGGTGGCAGGGCACAGATGATGAGGTTGTGGATTGGTATCATGGGAAACGATTATGGGAACTTTCAAAGGAGAAGTATGAGCCTTTATGGGTGAAAGGTGGTGGACATTGCAACTTGGAGACTTATCCCGAGTACATTAAACATGTACGCAGATTCATAAACGCAATGGAGAAGATTTCGATTAGGAAACCCGAGAAAGAACTCGATCCGAAACCGAGTCTCGAAGAATCGAAGCACAATAGATGCTTGAGACTTAAGAAAAGGGTAGCTGGTTCGAAAAAGGAGGAGCGAGACCGAGAGTTGGGAAGAGGGTAGATACTACTATTCAGTATTCATCATCTGACTGGCAGCGCAGCCATGGTTCTTGAGCTGCTGTAAGCTGATATGAACCATAGATTTTGAATCATTTGTGGTGGGCTGTGTTCCATCAGAATATCACAGGGAAACATATAGTTCTTGGTCTAGGATTTCTTGTATATTTTTTATCAAGTGAAATATAGAACTTAAAGACTGACTTTGGCCCAGTGGTTAATGTGCTTCATTCCCTTCTTTACTAATAGGTTGATTTAAGTGGTAAGTAATTTGGTATCGTTTAAGTAAATTTTAAATTCGAGATTTTGTGTATACAGTAAATTTTTACTGGAAGACCCACCTACTAAAATCAAGTATGCGAGTGTTATGTGAGTCGGTTTGAATTAATAAATCGAAAGGGCAACTAAAAAAAGAATTAAGTGTTCCTCGAAATTTCCCAGGACTAAGGTCCAACCCTCCATTGAACAGGCTTAGGCTTGAAGACCAAAAGGGCCCAAAGATTGAGTGCTCTCTCAACGAACTCAAGAAATGGCTAAAGAATTCAGACCTTTTTTCTTACATTTTTTTTTGTTTACCTTTTTTCTTACATGAATTTATTATTATATTTTATTAAACGATAGTTAAGGTTGCATCTTTTTATTAAATAAAGATATTACTTTCCTATGTTAAGATTCGAACTCATACAAAATGATATAAGGTGAGTATCTTTGACCATTAAGTCAATTAGTGGATCTCTGAAATTGAGCTAAATTTAATGGCAAATAGAATAGTGATTCATAAAACATGTCGCCAACGATTAGATGAGACCACAAATCACTCATGGGAAAAAGATGGTTCAATCATTGATTTTAGGGTAAACTACACCAGTGACCACTAAACTATTAGGGTGTCTATTTTGATCACTGAACTATCGAACTCGTCAATCAGACTACCAAACTTATTAAATTTAACTATTTTGATCACCGCCGTTAAAAAATTAACGGATAGGTGACGTGACAGTTAACGAAAATTTATATCAATTTGGTTTTAATTTTAATTTAATTAAATAAAATTAACCAACCAACCAAATGACGACATGTGTCCTATCTATTTTTAAGTTTTAATTTATTTAATTTAATAAATTTAACCTAATTGGTCATAATCAATGAGAGAAAATAAAATTGAAGAGAATTGCGCCTATGAAAAACTGAACCCACGTTAATAACATGGAGAAGTGATGCTCCAGCCATTGAGCCAAGTTCATTAATGTTATATGGAATATTAACATATTTTATTAAATGATTACTTTGTTGGTGAAAACTAAAGAGAAAAATTAATAGGATTCGAAATCAGGACTAATTGTACAAACTAAAATGTTAAACCACTAAATCAACCTTATAACTTAGGAAAACGTGACTACATATAATATATGAATTGAGTAACAATTAATGAAAAAATCATATCATAGGTTCCTAAAGTATAACCAATCCTCAATTGTTAACGTTTTAATTTTATCTTGACTCTTATTTTAAATTGATCCCTAAGCTTTTAAATTTTTTAACTTCATCATCAAACTATGACTTTCATTCTAAATTGGTCTCCAAACTTTTGATTGTTCTATTTTTATTATCAAATTATCAGTATATGATAATCATATCCCATGTTAATAAACCCATTATAAAAATTGTTAATTGCCGTGTAAACATTAATGTGTATTATGCAAAAATATAATGCGACATAAATGATATTTGATGATGAAATTGGAACGTTTAAAAGCTTATAGATCAATTTAGAACAAGGTCATAATTTTGAGGATAAAACTCTCATTTTAAATTGATCTCTAAACTTTTAGACTTTCCAATTTCATCCTCAAGCTATGACTCATTCTAAAATAGTCCCCAAACTTTTAAATATTATAATTTTATAATCAAATTATCGATATATGTTATTTATATCTCATGATGATAAAATCGTTATAAAAATTGTTAATGGTCATATAAACACTAATGTGTATCATGTAACAATATGATGTGGCATAAATGATAATTTTATGCTGAAACTGAAATGTTCAAAAGTTTAGAGACTAGTTTAAAACAATGATCATAGTTTGAGGATGAAAGTGAAACATTTTAAAAAATTTAAGATTAATTTAGAATATGACTTATATTTTGGGAATAAAATTGAAATATATTTTTTGAAAGATTAAATTTGAAATATTTAAAAGTTCAAAAAAATTTAAAATAAAAATTATATTAGGCAGACACGTAAATACGTAACGCAGTTAACTCTAATTTATATTAGTAAATGGAATATGATCTTCCGTTTCATTTATGATTCAGCTAGCAACACCAAATGAAAGCTAGCTAAGCTAGATTTGCAATATCCACATCATAGCTGTTATATGACAATTGATATGTTTCGATATTATAATTAATTTTATGCTATTTACTTTTTTATATAACAAATTACTAACGTTTATTATTAAATAGAAACTATTAACTAATAATTCGTATAAATCATTATTATAGGGTAATATTCATTTTAACTATAAGTAAATAAAGTTCAATTATTAAAAAATATATCCAGTATTTCAAAAAAATATTAATTACATTTTTAGTAAATATTATCATCAAACATTGATCAGCATTTCTAATAAATAAATTTATTATTATTTTTTAAATAATTTAAAGGTTATTATAAAATAGTATATGTCAAAAGATATTTTTAACCTTTTAATAATGGGCACGCGCCTTGCAAAGGTAAAGATTCAACCAGAGTCTCTTAAAATAAACAACATATGCTTTGCCACTAAGATCATTTGTTGAGTTTATAAATAAATTTATTATTAAATGCATTGACATTGAAAATAAATCATAATTAAGGATGTCAGATTTTTGTTTCTTTGGTTACCAACCTTGATCCTAGAAATTAAGGATATAAGATTGTTAATAAAAAGTTGCATCTGTATTTTATATATATATATAATTGTCAGTTGTCACATGGCTAAAGATAAGTATTATATTAATTACTTTATTATAAAGTTTATAAACAATCTACGCATTAATTAAAATGGAAGCTCCTACGAAGCCTGCTGGAAAGGTACAGACAACATTAGGGCATAAATCATTTTTTACAATTAAGTCCATTGTTTAGGATAATTGATCCAAAATAATTGAAGGTGAGTGTAAGAAATTTATTGCTACTGCATCACTTGTTTTTTTTAATAACTACATTTTAATTTATTTTAATGATAAATTTTTTTATTAATCATCATACTATGTACATGTTGAGGATTTAATCCATATACTTTTTGGATTGAAAATTTTCAATCGGGGCGTAAACTGTAAATGAACAATATAACTAAATAATAAGAATATAAAAGTATAAATTGGAGAATAGAAAATAAATGTACAATTTTGTACAGTATAAAAATTAATAACAGAATTTGACTTAATATATTAAACGGTTGCCTTTCGAATCAGGAAAAACGTACATAAATTAAACACTATCAAACTGAAATATAGAAACTAAATCCACAAATACATTTATTGTTAAAAATAAAAAAATATTTTAAAAGTGTTCAATGTGATTTTTAAATATATATTTTATAAATTTTAATTAATTAAAATATTTTTAAAATAAAAAAATAAAAATTTTGACCAGAAAAATATAAACATGTGACAATTTTAATGGGATAGAGAGTGTAATAGTTAAAAGACTATTTTTTTTGAATATTGTTGTTGAAAAATATGTTTGGATCTATTTGTTACCATGGTGCACCCTAGGGTCCAGCCCACCGCACACCTAGGGTCCGTATCCAGCTCCAGCACCTTTCTCCGAGACTATTGGGCCGAGGTTCCAGCACCCTGTGCCGCTCCTAACGCACCTGAGGGGCCCGAGTCCATCCGGCCCGTCCTGCCGCACCCGAGGGGCTACGATCCAGCCGAGTCAACAGCCCGAGGGGCCTTGCTAAGCACCCTGTGCCTGTCCGAGTGCAGCTCGCACCTAGGGCCTTGCACAACCGCCCCCGTGAGCATGTCCGAGCAGCCCGTCCAGCCGCACCCATGGGCCTGTCCGAGCTGCACCCAGCAGCCCGCCAAGCCACACCCATGAGCCTGTCCGAGAGCCATCTGATGAAAGACCCTTGGGGCCCAACCAAGGTCCATTCGGCTGCACCCATCCAAGACCCGAGGGGCCTATTCGATTTTCCCTCTTCCATGGCCATCCAAGCTCATTCCTTGGGGAATCTTCACCCCTTTGACCATGGAATTCAAGGCAAGGAATATGCATCCATATCTTTCCCGATTCAAAGAGATTCACATCTTTTTCACATGGAAAGAAACTCTAACAAGAAGGAAGGAATCCTTGATTCTATTCCCTTGCCTTCATTAGATAGATTAGGCTAATTCTGGCCATCCATTGTAATCAATAGTGACCGTTAGATCGAGAGGTGTCAGGCTATAAATAGAGCCTCACCCCCTTCATTTGTATTCATCCTTGAATCTTTTGTTTTCTCATTTTCTTCTATCAATAATATAAAAGCAGCGTAGAGTACTCTTTTCCCCCTAACTAGGCTTAGAGGGGATTTTTAACGAGGCTCTTCGTTTTGCAAATCACTCGAGCCATCTCTTATTTCTTTCTTCTTCGCAACGCTTCCGCTCATCTAGCTAAGCCAAGCTTGACTTTAGGCTTACTTGGTCCCTTTCGTAGTTCTTTCCCGACCAAGTGCCGCACGTTGCTAGCCATATAAGCCTAGCCCCGTGACATATTGCACTTCCCTTTTATTTTTGAATTTATTGTATTTTTTACAATGAAAATTAAAGTTGACTAGATTACATGTCGACTTCTGATGTCACATCAAAAATCATCAGTTGCCCCCATTTGATGTGATAGAAATTACATAGATCATAAAATAAAAATAGAACTACACAAAACTTTGAAATAGAAAAGTCAACAACAATATCTTAACAATTATCACAGTTAAAATTGATCAAATTATTTAATTAATGTAATTATACATTTCAAAAAATAACTAATTCAAATACTTAGTATAAGTCAACAATCTTTAGTTACGAGAAAAATAATTAATATAAAGATTTAATTGGATAAATATTTATCCCTAAGTTGTGAGTTCTAAACTTATTAAAAGTAAATTTCTCCTGCCCTTAGATAGGAATTGTTCAAAAGAAAAATAATTAATATAAAAATTTAATTAGAAAAATATTAGTTACGTGAAAAAAAAACTACATATTTTCTCTGTAAAAAGTACAAATTTTAATGATAAAAAATATATATGTCTCGTTGGAGAAAGGTCGTATTCGTTAAGATAGTGTTTGACCAATTGGTACTTACACTCATACTAATATATTTTAATATTATTCCTATATTCAACAAACTGAGTTTCTTTAAATGTAAGGGTTGTGGGGAATTAATTTTAATAAAAAATTATTTTCTAGGACAAAAGGAAAAGGATAATTAAACTTTTTGTTTGAGGTTAATTATGATAGGTTCATGGATCTGTTTAATTTCCTTGAAGTGCAGAACCACTCAAAATCTCCATTATTTGTCTGTTTTTATTATTATTATTATTATTATTATTATTAATTCACAGACAAGTTGGAACTGTGCCTATGTTGCACGTCTACATGAAAAGTTAGTGCGAGTCTCTCTGCCCAGATTGTTCTATGAAATTGAAGTCACACTGTGATGGACCCTCAATTCCCATCATAAAATCATATTTTGGCAATGGCTACAGCTGTTTTATGAACTGAATTGAATTTTATTAAATTTAAATAGTAAACAATCATTCGTTCAAATCGTTTTTAGGCAAATTATTTATGGATTAATATCTTATACACTGACGGTAAAAATTGAAAGTTTCCACAAGCGTCTTAATTTTATGGTATATGTAGTTAGTTTAGGGTATAGGGTTTAGGAGTTTAGGTGTAGTGGTTTAGAATTTAAAGATAATTGTTTTAATTTAAGGTTTAGGGTTATAATTTAGTGTTTATAGGTTAGGGTTTAGTTTTTAGGGTAATATGGCGAGGATTTAAGTTTTAACCTATAAACCCTAAATTATAACCATAAACCTTAAATTGAAACAACTATACCTAAATTATAACCCCTAAACCCTTTACCCTAAACTAATTCCCTATACCCTAAAACTAATACGCTTGTGGAAACTTTCAGTTTACACCGCAGTGTATAGGCAGAGCCGTTTCTGACATTTTAGTGGCCTAGGGGCAAATCTAAAAGTTGGGCCCCTAATAACAAGTAATAAAAAAAATAATTTGAAGAGTATAAAAAATAAATTAATTTGTTTGTAAATTATATTTTTTACTACGCTCAATAATTATCAAATGAAAAACATCAAGAAATTTTATTAAATACCGAAAAAGTTACACAAAACAACTTCTACGAGCAATTCTAGATGCAAAATCATTAATAATAGTGTCTACATCAATATGATCTAACATATTTTTCTCAATACATAAAATGGCTAGACCATTCAACCTTTCTTGTGACATTGACGATCTCAAATAGGTTTTCAACAATTTTAACTTCGAAAAACTTCTTTCGGCAGATGCAACTGTCACCGGCATAGTTAAGAGGATTCGATAAGCTATTGAAACATTTGGATAACAATCCGCAACTTTGACAAACTTGAGAATTTCCAATGCTGACATTAACTCATTTGGCAAAGTCACCTGCAACACTTTCAATTCTGAAAAAAGATCATCTGCATCAATATCAGACAAATCATTATGAGAAAAAGTAGTCCTAAAGTTTGTGCAAGATTTTTTTAGTTCATCATTATCTAAAGATTTTAACATTTTGGAATCAAATAAAAATCTAAAAATATTGTCAAATAACTCTAATTGTTCAAATCTATTTTTCAAAGAAGTTATAGCCAAATCAACAACCACAAGAAAATAATTTACTCTAAAAGATTCTTCGGGTGATTGTACTTCTTCTTCATTATCATTTTCGTCAAATTGTCTTCTCCTAAACACATGACGTTTTATTGGAAATATTGGCTCTATATTCATATCAAATGCAAAACTTTTGGCAATGTTCATGCAAGACTCAAACCCTTCACTTCTATATTTCTCAAAGAATGATGTTACACTTTTTACTTCATTAATTGTAGTTCTAATGCACATAGATTTATATTGCAATTCCTTACTCACCTTGTTAATTGTAAATAAAATCTCATACCAAATTACTAAGCTAAGTAAGAATTCAAAACTTGCAAGAGAATTAGCTAGACTTTCCGCTTCACTTTTTGTCTTGGCATCTTCGCCACTAGAATTATACAATGCCAACAAAGCTAATTTTATTTGAGGTGCTTGAAATCTAATAGCTTTAACACTTCTAATTCGACTTTCCCATCGAGTATTACACAAAGATTTCACTGTAAAACCTTTAACATTATCAACTAAAATCTTCTATTTTTTGGTAGAACTTGCAAATAATGTGTATATGCGTTGCACAATTTCAAAAAAAGAAATAGCTTTCACACAAGAATGTGCCATATCCGATATAGTGAGATTAAGACTATGACAAGCACATGGCATATATAAAGCCCTTGGATTTATTTCAAGTAACCTTTTTTGAACCCCTTGATGTTTTCCTTTCATATTTGAACCATTGTCATAACCTTGACCCCTAATATCATTAACATCTAAATCAAGTGACTTGCATACACCTAATAATTCATTAAAAAGGCCAAATCCGGAAGTATCATTTACTTTTAAAAACTCTAAAAAAAACTCATCTATTTTTATTTCGTTACTTGACACATTAACACATCGTACTATCAAACTCATTTGTTCTTGATGGCTCACATCCGGGGTACAATCAAGAATAATAGAAAAATATTTTGCCTCTTTAATAATCTTTATTATGGAAGTTCTAACACCATGAGCCAAAAGAGAAATCAACTCATTTTGGATTGTAGGCCCAAGATAGTGGTAATGAATTTCTTGATTTTGGATACGTCTAATATGATCTTGCATTATTAAATCAAATTCGGCTATCATTTCAATTAAACCTAAAAAATTACCATTACTATCTTCGTAAAATTTCCCACTACATCCACGAAAAGCTAAATTATTTTTGGCAAGACATTTCACAACGGATATAATTCTTATTAAAACTTGTCTCAAACGTTCCTTTTCTTTTGAAATTCCTTCTTGCAAATCTTTATCAATGCCTTTATTCTTTTCTAATCTTATTCTTGTTTCATTCCAAGTATTCATATTAGTCATATGCTCAACACTATTTTCATGTTGTTTAAGTCTCTCACTCAAATGCTTCCAATCATACATTCCATCATTTGCTAAAATATTTTTGTTATTTTGAGAACTAAACAATTTACAACAAAAACAATATATTTTATTCACATGTCTAGAGTAAACTAACCATTTTCTATCAAAAGTTTCTCCATTGCTTAATTTTCTAGAATAATATGAGTACGAGAAATGTCTAGAAAGACTATCCTTAGGAAATGTGAGATTCAATTCTCTAATGGGCCCTTTTTCAATCAAAATGTCTCTAGATTTAGTATCAAGAACACCCCAATTTCTAGGATCATAAACATCGAAAGGAGAAATTATATGTTCATCAACATCAACATTTGACTCATCAAGTACATTATTATGCTCATTATTCAAATTAATAGTATCATTATTATTCAAATTAGCATTATCGACATTGAGGCAATTATCGTCACTTAAATTTTCATCATTCAAATTTTCATTAGAATGTTCAATATTATCTACATTTATGCCCAACACATCACTGTCTAAAGGTTCATCTACTTGTTTTGGAAAAAATTTATCTAAAGCTCCCTTTTGTGATTCTACCAATTCTTGTGTTCGTTTTCTTTTTTTCCTTTTTTCACTACCGGAAGCATGCTTTTTCGTTAACATTATACTATAAAAATTATAAAGAAAAAAGTATAGAATGATAGCACCTGATTTTTTGTCGTTGAAGCTCTGTCTCAAACTTGGTTATAGCATATCAACAGTAAAATTTCCTTGAATAAATGAGTTCTTGCCTTCTTGAAGTATCGAACCAAAAATTATAAATACCAAGTTTAAAATAAATTGTGAGAAACTAACATAAGAAAGAGAGAAAGTGGTGAGAAATTGAGATAGGAAGAGTAAGAAAAATGTAAATGAAAATATTATTTATAGGTGTATATAAATTTTTTTTATTCTCAATTTAAAATTAAAAAAATTAAAATATTATTAAATTCTTAATTATGGCCCTATAAAACACTACTATGTAGACTAAATATCACATCACTATTAATAGCCATTTTTAACGTTCGTATTTTTACTTTTCAATGCTTCCTTTCTTAATTTACTTCAAAATATAATAATTAAAAAAAAAAATTTAAAAGGAAATGAACGGTAAAAAGAAAAGAATGGTAGAAACAATCTGATGGGCCCCACTTTTCAATGCTTCCTTTCTTAATTTACTTCAAAATATAATAAAAAAAACTTAAAAAGGAAATGAACGGTAGAAAGAAAAGAACGGTAGAAACAATCCACTTTAGTTCAATTTCCTAGAGTAATAATTACAACTTTACAGGATAATTATTTTTTTTATCCAAACAAATTCTAATTCTTTAACGGCTAAAAAGTATATATAAAATATATTTAAATATTTTAATAACTGGTGGGCCCTGCCTCCCTGGGGCCCTGGCCGTCGCCCCGGTTGCCCAGGCCCAGGGACGGTTCTGTGTATAGGAAATTTATCCGTTATTTATACGGCATAAACGTTGCAACTATTAATTTTACTCGCATATTAATTAACATCAGTTTATATAGACAACAATGGCGAGGCAGTGTAGGATCAAATTATGCCATGGCTTCCTCAAATGTGTAATGAATTTGTAAAAATAGTACAATTTTTTTTATGATAAATAGGGCATTGTTAAAAAGTCTCATTCGTAACTTGATTCATTTGAGAAAACGAACCAAGGCAACATAAGGAGGAAAAATATTTTTTTTTAGTTTTATATTAGAATGACTCTTCCAGTAAAATAATGAAAAGTATAGTAAATATAATTAATTTTTTATATTCATCTTAAAATTTGTTATTTATTATTGTTACTTATAATTTAATTTTTTTTACCCGATCCAGATTAATCGACCAATCGATTCAATACCGAATATTAAAAAAAACAATCAAAGTTCTTGATTGCTTTCCGTTATCAAATCAAACAGCAATGCTCACTTCCTAAATTGAAGGCTAATCCAACCACCAAATATATAATTGCATTTGAATCCAAATTCGTCCAATAGCTAACCAATTTGAAACATGGCAAGGACTAATAGGTGAGTTTGAATGAAAGGCTTGACCCAAGGGCTTCAAATGATAAAATAAAAGAAGATCAATCAAAGCATTGCTGTATTTAGCTGGATGGCAACCAAATTTGTGAAAGATTTGTTATGGCATTAAAGCATTAATTTAATCATTAAGCAACTTGCTTAATCACATTATTCATTTCTCCCCTTTGCTGGGGTCGGTTGTGGATTGTTAATTATTATGATATGACCCTGCTTAATCCCTCATTAGCATCTTTAAGTTATTGTCTCTCTTTTTCTTATGTAATATAGTATAATTAATTTGGGGTTAATCTCAAGCTCACATGAACAATATTGTCAACCTTCAATATTTCCGTAGTCCACTTGCAGATTGTTATTTGTTGGCATGTAATTAAGGGTGGGTTTAGATCTTTAATTAGGACACTTGTGGTATTAAAATTATTGGACTTAAATAAATTAAAACCTTATGTTAAACCCAAGAGACCAAGACTTAGAAGTTGAGAGAAAATTATGCCCGTGATTCCCCTAATTACCATCCTTTGAAAATTTTAGTATATTGTATTTTCAAGTAGCTCGCAAGCTTTTCGAGTCGGGTACCAAGTAGTTTGACTCGGCTCGTTAAAAACTTGAACCGAATTCAATCAAGTCGAATGTTGACCGAACTTTGACCGAGTCGAGCTCGAGTAGCTCACGATCTATCTCGTCTCAATTACAGTATCATTTGCAGTATGTGTTGTTGTTAATAAAATAAATTATATTTCCCATAAGCATTTAGGTTTAGGTGTATTGGACAAACATATTGGTTTGGAAGTAGCCGTCTTTTACAATTTCAATTGCCATATTTTTTTAAAACTAAGGTGATTACAAATAGTATCTGTTCTGAATATACTCTCAACTATTTGTCAGTGCATGTTCAATCAACCTGCTACAGCTGCTGGTGCTCGAACCCGTGACTTCTAAGAACAACAATCATTCCCTTAACTAATGAGGCAAATTTGTTCGTGCTCAATTGCCATATTATTGAATTTAAAGTTTTGTACTATGTAAATAATGTTTGAGTCAATTTTTTTTAATTTATCTTTCCTCGTAACAGTTGTCTGATTATAATTTTGAATGAATATTGTTTATAATTTCATTTGTAATGATAAGGTTTAAAGGGTACTTTTGTCCCTAAAATAAATTCAAACTAGTAATTTACCCCTTCCTTTCTAGTGCATCAATTTTGCTCTTATAGTCATTTAAGTTTGTGATTTGAGTTTATTTTAGGGGTAAAATTGATGCAAATAAATTATTTTAGTGACAAAATTAATGCAATTAATTGATTTTAAGAATAAAATTAATGCAGTTAAAAAGACAATTTGTTGATTTGAATTTATTGTAAGGACAAACGTATCCCTGAAGTTAACTAAACTTATAATATACTTAAAACTTGAAAAAGGGAAAAATAATGAAATTTAAAGTTATTTCGAATCATAAAAGCTTATTATTTTATTAAATTCCAAACCAAATACAATATAACACGTGCATACGTATTTTTTGTTCAATATATATACGTGCATACGTATCTAATACGATATATATACGAGTGTTTGAGAGAACGTTGTGGAGCCCAGGAGCTCCAAATTCGCAGCGAAGTTTTGGTCTCTGATATTTCATATCCTGCGACCGACGTGTCGTTATCGAAAAAAAGGCTGCAAAGCAAAACCACAGCATTTTCTTCTGTGAGGTTCCCATATTAGACGGTTCAGCCAATAGGAATTGTAAACGTGGCTGAATATGAGGGCAATGGCCACCCCCTGTCTTACACAACAAGACTAAGACAGCATCGAAATTTAAACTGTACTTTTTTAGGTACTTTTTGTTTTCGGAGGGCACGCTGACCTATCC
Organism: Hibiscus trionum; assembly: GCA_030270665.1. Taxonomy (NCBI): domain Eukaryota; kingdom Viridiplantae; phylum Streptophyta; class Magnoliopsida; order Malvales; family Malvaceae; genus Hibiscus; species Hibiscus trionum. The sequence goes on along the minus strand of BSYR01000024.1, from coordinate 30,491,460 downwards.
CCCAATAACACTAGGGTAGGACCTCCCTTCTTTTCTCTTCTTATTGCGTGGGAGTTGCCCCCATTTTTACAAAAAAATTCCCAATATTTTATAATTAAAAATATTTTTTTTCATCTAAATTTTAAATAAAGTTACCGATGGAGTGATTGTTGTGATTTTCAAAGATTACAGTTTTGAATGAATTTTGACGTTATAATTCGTTAAATTTATTAGTTAAGGGTTGGGATTAGAGTAAATTAAGAATTTGAATAAAAAAATCACTAAATTTTTTCCTATATTAAATATGTTATTTTTTCACTTCCATATATAGATGTGTTAAATACAAATAATATTATTATAAAAAATATTTTATTTATTGTCGATGATTTTTTTTCTTCATAAACATGCATTCTTAAGCTTTAAAATTTAAAAATTAAATATTTGACTTTAAATTCTTAAATTTTAAAACTTAAATTATAAATATTAACCCTAACTTTAAAATATCGTAATCTAAACTCATAGACTCTAAACTCTTAAACCTTAAAATAAATATTATTGTCCTAACATTTAGGAGGCAACATACTTAAATAAATAAATAAAAAGAAATTGTCAAAATGAAAATTTGCGTCAGAGGTCATAATTAGTTTCCCAAATAATACCAATTAGCATTAAATCTAAAATAATTACCATGTAGATCTTCATGCTAATCTTTCATAATAAAAGCATTTAATAATTAAGTTTAAAGTTTAAATTTCGAAATGCTTAATTTCAAGCTAAAGATGTTAATCCACACTTAAAAACTATAATAAGGAAAGTGTGCCTTTAAAAGAAGTTTATATTAATTGAAAAAAAATTATAAGACCGTTAAATTTGCATAGGTTAAATCCAAACCGACGGTCTAGATTGCGTTATTGGTTGAGTCATACGGCAGATATAGGAAGGTCTATTTATGGCAGTTAGTAACGTTTCTACAGAATTGTTTCTTAAAGCGGGTAAAAATATAGTCCTAGAGAAATAATTAAAAAACAATTATAAATGCCGATGGAAAAAAAATTAAAATTAACAAGAAATGGCTTTGAAAAAAAAAAGATTATAAACAAAGCTCAATTATCAAAAGAATTCCTCAAGAAAGAATAAAGAAAATAAAGAAAAGATTCTCTGTGCTGTTAACAAGAAAAAGCTTAAGACAAATACAGAGTAGATAGAGAAAGGAGCAGAGGCATCGTAGCTCTGATTTGGCTATCAACATCATTGTTTCTTTGTACAGCTTTTACTTGCAAAGCTTGTGTTTTTTTCACGGTTTCAGCTTCCAGTTATCTCTCACTTTCAATCTTTGTCTTTGTTCTTTTTTATTTGCTTTTTAGGGGGTTCGGGTATCTGGGTTCTGTTTAAAAGTTTTAAAATCAGTGGATGAAATTGAAAAGATTGGAAGCTTTGGCTTTCTGATCTCTGTTTTCGCTTTGTTTTCTCGTCTGGGTTGTTTAGATTGCTTATCTTATCAATGACCATGGAGGAGAAAATGGGTGGCTCCAATGGTGAAGATGGTGGCAAAGACCGGTTTCCAATTGGTATGCGCGTTTTAGCCGTTGATGATGATCCTATTTGCCTCAAAGTTTTGGAAACTCTGCTTCGTAAATGCCAATACCATGGTTAGTGCTTCTTTTTCTTTTTGAATTCTCCTGGTCTTGTTTTGAAATTGAAATTTATTCCCAGATTCTGCTGAGAAGTTGCGTGTTTACTGTTCTGTTGTTCTGAAAAAGTAAAAATCTTTAATCCAAGATTTTCATTTCTTGTTCTCAAAATGTTAGATGAATTGTCTCAGATGTGTTTCTAACAGGAAGATCTGCGTGTTGTGCTTTGAAGTATGCATTTTGGTTTGGATCTTTCTTTGTGATTGTAGTATTCAAGGTTTGACTTTTTGACATATGATTTATGGAATATTTTTTTCTGCAGTTACTACAACAAACCAGGCAATTACAGCCCTCAAAATGTTGAGGGAAAACAGAAACAGATATGACTTGGTTATTAGTGATGTTAATATGCCAGACATGGATGGTTTCAAGCTTCTTGAGCTTGTGGGGCTTGAAATGGACCTACCTGTAATCAGTAAGAATTAACCCCTTTTTCCCATTTTTATGGCACTGAATTATATACTCATTTGTTTTTTCCTCTTTTCCCTCTTTTGTCTTTTGAATTTGTAATAATATTTGGTGAAGTTTCAGTAGTTTTTTATAACCTATAATTGTTCTGATTGACCATATTGTCTTTCCGTTGATGAATTTCCAGTGTTGTCAGCTCATAGCGATACCAAGCTTGTAATGAAGGGTATTACTCATGGTGCTTGTGACTACTTATTGAAGCCTGTTCGCATTGAGGAGCTCAAAAACATATGGCAACACGTTGTGAGAAAAAAGAAACCCGACTCTAAGGATCACAGCAATTCTGCAAATCAAGATAAGGCTCTGGGAGGAACCGGTGAAGCTGGTCCGACATCGACATGCAGTTCTGACCAAAAGGTCAATAAGAAACGGAAGGATCAAAGTGAAGACGAAGATGAAGACGATGAAGATAATGGACATGAGAATGAGGACCCTTCAGCTCAAAAGAAGCCTCGAGTTGTTTGGTCTGTAGAGCTGCATAGGAAGTTTGTTTCAGCTGTCAACCAATTGGGTCTTGATAGTGAGTTTTCCTTCCACTGTTGAGATCAGTGTCTTTTGTTCTGATCCAGTGATCCTCATGCCACAGCATCTTTATTTATTTTTACCCCTTCTCTCGTTTCTTTTAATGCAGAGGCCGTTCCGAAGAAAATTCTCGACCTTATGAATGTTGAAGGACTCACAAGGGAAAATGTAGCAAGCCATCTACAGGTAATCCTCTTTCCTCTATGTTGTTTACTTTATGCATTATGATTCCCATATATTGCCCTTGCAACAATTATAGGCTTACTATTTTATGTGGTCTTGCAGAAATATAGGCTTTACCTGAAAAGACTCAGCAGTGTTGCAACTCAACAAGCTAACATGGTTGCTGCATTAGGCAGTAAAGATCAGTCTTACTTGCGCATGGGTTCACTGGATGGCTTTGGGGATTTTCGCACATTGACTGGACCTGGAAGGCTTTCCAGTGCTTCTCTATCATCTTATCAGCCAGGTGGAATGTTTGGGAGACTGAACTCCTCGGCTGCTTTAAGCCTACGTGGGATTTCTTCTGGCGCAATTCAACCGGGGCATTCTCAAACATTGAACAGTTCGATCAATGGTCTTGGGAAGATCCAGCCAGCTGTGTTACCTGCAAACCAGAATCAAAATGGAACTTTGTTTCAAGGGATCTCGACATCGGTAGAGCTCAACCAATTGTCACAGAACAACTCCAATAACCCCTTTGGAGAATTTAATCATGTTAATGATCCTAATGTTTTTGGTGTCGGTACAAACTTCACCGACGCCAGAGTGGCGGTTGGTAGCTCAAGTAATACTGTTCCTACTGCCTCAGGCAACCCTCTGTTGTTACAAGCAAACACACAACAGACACATAGTGGTGCGTTTGGAAATCAATCGACTCATGGCATGACATCATTGAATCAGGAATCATTTGACATGCATGTTCGCGGTTCTTCTAATTTTCTTGATCATGGTAGATGCAGTGAAAACTGGCAAGGTGCGGTTCAATTATCCAGTTTCCCATCAAATTCTTTGTCAACAAGTGAAGCTTTCAATCACGAGCAATTGCCAACTAATAATTTGCAAGAAAGCATTTCTTGGGCGAGCTCTCACCTTAGTAACAGTCCTCTTGATCTTATTTCTCCCATGGCGAATTCAGCAAGTTTTGAGGACTCTAGAAGAATATCCCAAGTTGGTCTGAATAATAATGTCATTCAGAATATTGATTACACAACAAAGAAACAGTGGGGTGATCTGAGACACGATTACAACGGAAATGTGAGTCGCTCGTTCAGCAGAGTGGACTCCCTGGTCTCTGCAAGTGGATCTGTGGTGGATCAAGGCAATGTCGCCAGCGATAAACTAAATGGTGTTTCTTTGTTCAGACAAATAAGCGGTGACAGTGCTTATGTTCTTCCACACCTTGAGGGTGAGAAATCTGCTTTTGACACAAAATTGAGATCCAATGAGGACTTCCTCTTTGATCCGTCTAAGCCACAGAATGGTTTCAGTCAGAACAATTTCGATCCCTTGGAGAGTATAATGATGTCCATGATCAAATCGGTAAGAAAAGAGAACATCCATTGCACCTCTTAATTTCGAACTCTCGGAGAAGTTCCTTAAAATGTCTATTTTCTCTGATGCAGGAACAAAATAATGACTCCCCATTGATGGATGGGGAATTTGGATTCGATGCGTACTCCCTCGGATCATGTATATGAGAAGGTTGATGCTGCTGATTCTAAGATATAAGATGGTCTGCTTTATTTGTTTTCTTGTTGATATTGAGGACAACACCATTCCTTTTCGGAATTCTTTCTTCATGCCCTTCTGCATATTGATATTGTAGTTCGAGAAATTACCAGTTTCTCAGTTCTTAGTTTTAGTTTCGTTTGTACCTTGTTTTTCATAGTTTGTTTTAAGGTTACACGAGTTGTTATGAGTTTATCTTGTTGATGACCACAAACTTTGTGTTACTTCACCACCAAGCAACATAGATGGAACATGGAAAGCCTTAATGTGTGTATAAGAAACAATGCTTTGAATTATTCAAGGTGGAATGCTTCAATTACTGCAATTATGAAAAATGAAATGAATTAAACAAAAAGTTTATTCCCCTTCCCAACCCATTTCCCTAGCCCTATGCTCCCATATTGTTGTAAGTTTCTTCTCCTTTATCAGCAAAGCCTCTGCCCATTCCCTCGCCCCCTCACAGGTTTCCGTGGCGGCGATGCATTTTTCGGCTTCCCTTTGGTACTGGGAAGCCACCCTTTTTGCTTCACCAAAGGTGATGTTCATATGGCGAGCGTGTTCTTCAGCAACAGCCTCCTGCAGTTTCAGTTCCTCTGTTAAAAGGTCCACAAATTGCTTCTCCATCTCTTGCTTGAGATCAGGGTCATTGCTTCCACAATCTGTGCCATCACCATGATTCATATCAAGCAAAATTGATGAAACTAAAGAAACAAGGCACATGGTTAACCAATTTGAGTTGATCCAAAAAAGCACTAACCTGTGTCTGAGAGATTGGCCAACCCTGCAAAACCATAACAAAGCACTAAAGCAGATCAATATCTCAAATTTACCAAATGGGTATTCCTTAATTACACTCTAATTAACAGAGAACTAATCAAAATCAAATTTTGATGACGACCCAGAATTTAAAAGAAGGGAAAAAGAAGCATTGGAATGGCCTAAACAAGGGAGGAGGAAATTACAAGGGGAAATCTTGACAAGGGAAAGAGGAGGCGGGCAATCGCAGATGCAAGGAGGACAAGAGAATTTGGAATCAGCAGCCAATCTGAGAGTTTTCTTGAATCTCCAATAAAGAGCAGGGCCACACACGCCCAATGCTGAAATTACTGCAAACGTTATTAAACATGACCTTAAACAAGTCCCCGATCGCCGTGACATGTTTCTTTCTCGACTCTCTTCACTTCACTTCTCCTTTTGGATTCTCTATTTCTCTATCTGTGTTTATGGAAGCCAGGGATTCATTGAATTCTTTTCTAACTTTTGGTTTTCATTTCCCTTTTACGAGCTGAGGCCGTAGATTTTGTGGTGTATTACGACATTTATGTTATTTAATTCATGAATTCTTTTTTGGTTTGACTGCATGTACCGTATTCGACTCATTGATAGATTAATTCGGAACGAATTTTACAAAGATCAAATATGAGACGACCTTCTGATCTTACTTGAGTGATCTAGCGCCTCATCCATGAACTCTTTCTGATGAAAAAAATACAAGCTTTTCTAAGATGGAGTGGACATAGTTTGTCATATCAGTAATGTAAATGGCGGATTTCCATATCAGTCTGAGGGGAAGAACCAACAATTAGATGAGAATTTCTGCAAATTACAGTTCAAAATTCAAAACATTGATTGATTTCAACTTCTGTTAATCCTTAATCTAAGCATGACCGAGATCGAAATAATACTCATTTAACCATTTTTGGATGATCTCAACTTCTTGCCTCCTCAGTTCCATAAGCCAGTCAGGATCGTCCTTTGTCGCGGCCCGGAAATCGACATGGTGAGCTCCTAATACATAACATTGGTAAGCCTTGTTTAAGTTCATAACAGATGATAAATGTGTCAAGAAAAATGCTTAATCATAATTCACATACCTTTTTCTGTGACAAGAGCTATGATACTGGTAGATATATTTCTCAGCACACTGTATATAATTCAAATCATATATCAGTTTCATTATGGTTGAAATTGATGATAATATGGGGTCATGGAAATTGTAATCTAAGAAGCTAATCAAGCATATGGTTTCTAACTACTTACCCTCCTCTGCTCCATGGATCCTGCATTCCATTGGAAAATATGATATTGCTACCAAATCTCTTCAGCACTTCCTCGATTCTCTGCATTCGAAAAAGACATTAATAGTTCCAGTCGTGTTTGCTGGTAATAGAACGACATGTTACATCTGAATAGAAAGAGCCATGAAGGAATAAAAATAAACTCACTTCGCCGCCAAATTCAGTTGTGATCCAATGTTGTCGAGGCAAAACTCCGTATTTCATTTGGCATTGTTCTGCAAACCTTTTATAATCAAACCCGGATGGAGGAAACATGCTCTCATTAGAGCAAGTCATTGGCATAACCATCTCTGTGCATGTCTGCAGAAATCATTCGGAGAATTACTTTCTGTATGCTACGATGCACCAGGCGGAGTAATCAAACTCTAGTTTTAACTTTTGTATTATTCCGATCAACATTCGTTCTAAAGATATTGATTATCGATCATTGATCAAACATAAGTACACAGAAAAAGGTAATGGCAAGCTTTGAAATTGGCACATTTTGAATTAGATACCAAAAAGAAGTTTACCTGCCAGTCCCAACCATGAAGGCCATGAGTGTCAACTTCGTGTTCTACCTCGAAGCAATTTTCTGTTCGAGAATAGTTGTAATATAAGCTTGCTGCTGCAAAAGCGCGGCTAAGCTTTGTTGCTCCTGATGGAGATTTATCAATTATCTTGCACATCTACGTGTAAAGAATGGTTTAAATGCCGAAAAGAAGAAATCAGTAAGAGATTTTTGAAAATGTTAAAACATAGAGCTCAATGCAGAACAGCTTATTTACAAGTCTTACTTGCTGCACAGGATAAGCAGGCAATGGCTTCAAGAAATTTGCCTCAGTTGGATAGTTAACCATGGCAGTATAAACAAAAGCAGTCCATAGCCAACCTAGAACAGAAGCTGTTGAATGAAGGGTCCTGAACTTTGAAGAAAGAAATATGATCAATTCTAAGGAAGGAAACTAAGTACAATGCATAACAAAAATTGCTTCATAACTCATAACATTAGCAATGCTAACTTGCACAACAATCTAACAATCGGAATCAAACTTCGCAAACAAGTTAATATAATCTCAGTTCATGACTCACTTGCAGGTTCTGAAAGCTTTGCTTAGTTCAGTCAAGCCTTCTTTCTGAGTGGAAATTGCCTCCAGTTCTGCCCAGCTCCCCTTTATCACTTCATAGCAATTCTGGCTTACATCCTGAATGCCCATTTTAGTTTTAGTTATAAAGGAGAACTGAAGATCATTGATAAATGTACAGTTCAAGCACAGTCATCTGTATGTGAGAACTAGGAATAGACCTTGAAATCCTGGGAAACGGCATCGTAGAAGCTCGACCATGGGATTATCTTATCAAACTGTAATATAGGAGCTGAAGAAGCCAATGCACCAACTGCTACATGAGGGTATTTAAGTCTAAACCATGCTGCCAACACTGAAAAAAAAAGTTATTTTTTCCATAATCATAAGAAAATGATAGCAACAATATACCAGTACAGTAATAACTAGCAGAACTAGAAGAAATGGATGTTCTAGCTAATTATTGCTGCCAATATAAAACCAATAACTTCTTGATACATGGGGTTTCTTTTTGAACTTACTTCCTCCATAAGAGCCACCAAAGACCACCACCGGGGATGCTTCAGACGACAGATTCTGCTTCAAGCTTCTTATCAGAACAGCGAAATCAGCCAAGGCTTGCTGTGAATTTAAGTACCCCAAGGTCTTTGCTGACATGTACGAGTCTTTCCCAAATGGCATTGACTCCCCATAAAATCTATGCTGAAAATTTCCCAGTAGAAACAAACCCATTAACCTTAGGTACAAAAAAAAAAAAACCATGTTTTGTAAAAGATTTGGGCTTCAGATTAAGCAAACATTACTTCAATGAAGACAAGGAGAGCTTTGAACTTGGGAGCAATGTCAAGCATGAACCCAGTGTTAGCAGCAAACCAGTCAATATCCCCTTCGTTCCCAGTGTAGACAAAGATAGGAGCGCCTTTATGCCAGTACTGTGTGTTAATTAGGTACTTTTGGTAGAACGTTTTATAGCTCTTGGGCTGGAAAGTGAAATGGTCTAAAGTTTGAGGGAAGTAATGAGTGTTGAATGGAAGATTTGGTTTTGGAGCCGTGGCTTGTTTAACCGGAGACTGATACGCAGCAGCTCGAGGGAAAAATGTTGGCAATGAATTGGCTGGTGCTGTTAGTGTTACACAAAGAGTGATGATGAATAGAAAGAGAAGAGACCGGAAAGGAGCCATTGCTGCTGCTACTTCCCAGGATTCAACAGCTTAAGTCTTTTTTATAAGTTAGAACGGTTGGAGGAAGCTAAAAAGAGATAACTTGATGATTCTATGTACATGGATGGTTATGGCATGGTTATATCGCGGTTTCGGACAAAAACGGCTCGGATAAACTGTTACAGGAGAATACCATTGATTCCAAGTTTCCAGGAATCATACTATCATTAAAATTTCCAATCTAACTCTCTGCAATCAACATTGTCAAGATAATTATGTTAGGTCATCTGTTTTTTCATGATACTCCAAACCAAGTCCCTCTTCTAAGAAAAGGCCAAGAACTGAAACCATTAATTATGATTCCAACTGCAAGGTGGGCCCCGCAGTATCATGTCCCCAGGCAGTGAGATTTTTGTCTTGAAACAGAACAGAAGCATATTTGTTTGTAAGATAAAAGAATTGAAACAGACTAAAGAGCATCTCAGTTTTGATTTAAAGGTGCTGCAGTATATTATTTAAAAGTAAAAAAAAAAAAAAAGAGGATTATATTGATCATTGTATTCATATTTTTAATGCAGTAGATATAGTAATTTTGATGAATACACAATAAATCTGACTCCATTAATTCTCTGCTTTTAAGAGCCCCAACCATATATGTAGAGGTTAGATGTTTGATGAAATATTATTAAACCAGAGAAGAGATACATATGGAGCTAAAATCATAATAGATCGCATTGATTTTTTTGAGTTGATGCACCTAAATGGTTGAATTCTACCTTGCCCCTCACCCACTTCACCATATTTCATTTCTTTCTAATGAAATTGTAATAATTCCAGTCCTAAAGGTCCCCAATTTGCAGAGCCGAGGTGGATAATTTCAAACTATCCTTCCCTTTAATCCATTGTTGGCAATAGGATTTGAAGTTGGCCTGGCCGGATAATGTACGAGTAGAGATATAAAAATGGAAAATTCTACCACGCTTGACGAAAAGTGTTGAACACCATTAAGGCCGAACATCATTAAATTGATTAATAAAAATTAAAAATCTCAAAGACTTAACATATAATTATAAATTATTTAAAGTAAAATTTTAATTAAATTATTTTCCATATATATTATATTTTCAATCTTTTTTTAAAATTGACTAAGGTTGATATTTAATCCAATTATTAAAAAAATTAAAAAAAATAATATATATGAAAAATAATTTAATTGAAATTTTACTTTAAATAATTTATAATTATATGTCGAGTCCTTGAGATTTTTAATTTTTATTAATCAATTTAATAGTGTTCAGCAGTGTTCGTCGAGCGTAATAAACTTATCCTATAAAAATATTCAAATCTAGCGGGTTTCAAATTCTTGCCTCCATAGTAAAAATCAACGGTTCAAATTTATGTGTTTACAAACAATTGAACTAACTTCTTTTCATAGAATAACCAATTCATGATTTGATAAGTGGATAGATTTGTGAAGACATACAAACGTATAAATTTTAATTAGAGTAAGATGTTGAAGAATTAAATAGGAAGCAGTTTCTCAACTGCTTCCATTCTTTCCTCCTACTTTCTTTAAATGCCTTCCATCACATGGTGTTGTTGCCTTGGTTCACCAACCTCATACGTGGAGGGCCAATGTTAAGGCCTTGGTTTTTGTTGATTTAGGCTTCAATCTTGCTTGTGCTTTAGTGAATATCTCTAACCAGGGATATCCACAATATCCATAAATCCTTTAGTTTCAGTTATGCTTTGCAGTTGGAAGGAACGAGGCATAGCTAAGGAATGTACTCATTCCTCTAAGATTATAACGTATCCTGTGAGTTTGTGTGATCTTAGGTTTTCATTTGTTGTTGTGCTTGGTTGGCAGTTTTCTTTTTCGGGCACCTTTCATTGCGAGCACATATCCTGAGTTGTAGTGATGTTCGCCGGTTGTCTCACCAAGATTGACTTTTTTCCTGCATCGATTATGATGATAAGACCCTCGACCCGTTCGGGAGAGGGAGCCTACCTCCGGATGAAACTCTCGCATGATCGTAGTCAGAGATGTTCAAGTCAACTTTGTGATAAGACTCTCTGTTTCTTCTCGGCTCTTTCGATCGTTTTCAAGGCCTACGTGCCTCTGCTTGATGTCCTTGTTCTTTAAGGATTGTTCTTTCCCCTTGCGGGACATGTTTGTTGACTCACTTTTCCTTTTGATGTATGCATTGTTCTAGTTGAATGAATTTCTCTATGATAAAAAAAACTCATATAGCCCAACCCAAACACATATACGAGAAAAAAAATGAAAAAATAAAATAATTATCTTAATAATAAATAATGTAGTATTTGATATAAATTAGTTAACTAAAAGTCAATCAATATAGAAAAAAAAATGGTCATTAGTGTGGATTTCATATTGATATGTTTCCTTTTTTTGCAGTTTTGTGTTGGGTTCCTTTTATAGATAATATGCAGAGATACAGAGAATCGTATTGATGATGATTTTCTATATACAACCCGGTTGGTGCAGACTGCAGAAGGCTAAGATAAAATGGTCATTAAATGTCACAATTAATATATTCATATCGTATTCGTATAATTTTTATTAGAAAATGGTTAGGCATCAATATTCTATGGGGCACTTCCAACATATTACAAAAATCTAAGATTGGTCCAAACTAAACCAAAAGTTTGGGCTTATAAATAAAGCTTAAGCAGGCCCTGGCAATGGCATAGATTATTTATGACACAAAGGGCTTGATGCCCAAAGCTATTTTTGTTTGTTTCAATTTGCAACTGTAATTACAACCAGAATAACATTTCATTAACCTAATTAATTATTCCTTCAAGAAAGTTAACAGAATTAATTTCCTAAGTATTAATTAAATTTCAACAAATCAGAATATATATTTTAACAACTCAGCAAAATCAAATATTTATTGCTTCCTTGCAAGATAAGTAAATTTTTGAATCTTTCCCAATCCGGAAACTCTTCTGAAATGGACTAAAGACTGAGCTGTTCTTGCCATTTTCCTTTTCTTCCCCCTTAGGTCTGCTTCTTCTCCAACCTCACCGCCACAAAAACCATATGACCCAAAATATTTCATACTTCCATACAAGGCCCAGAAGCTTCCATGTGCATCTACGAGTTTCAACCATTCACACATACATACACATGAAAGGCCCTTAGTCCTCCACGTCTCACTTGGGAATTTCCTTTTATTTTTTATTTTCTTTTGCCTATAAATTAGCTTATCAAGAATCAGCAAAAAGTAGATTACAAGCAAATCCTAAACCCCACCAAAAACATCTCTCTTCTCTTTCGATCTACTGCAAAAACAATGTCGCAGAAAACAATGGAAGTGGTGAAGAATTTGGACATCAAAAGATACATGGGAAGATGGTACGAGATTGCTTCATTCCCATCAAGGTTTCAGCCAAAGAATGGGGCGAACACGAGGGCTACCTACACTCTGAACGAAGATGGAACTGTGCATGTGCTTAACGAGACTTGGAGTGATGGGAAAAGAGGGTATATTGAAGGCACCGCCTACAAGGCTGATCCCCAGAGTGATGAGGCAAAGCTGAAGGTGAAATTCTATGTTCCTCCTTTCTTGCCCATCATTCCCGTTGTTGGAGATTACTGGGTTTTGTACATTGACGATGATTATCAGTATGCTCTCATCGGTCAGCCTAGCAGGAATTATCTCTGGGTATGTCGTTTTTCCTCTAAATCTAGTCTGTAGCAGTTACAGTCATTCAAGATTGGTTGTGTTTGAGTATTAATTTCTGGGTTTGTTGTTGTTTTTGTTGCAGATATTGTGCAGGCAGGCACATATGGACGATGGGATTTATAATGAGCTGGTGAAGAAAGCTGAAGCTGTGGGCTATGATGTGAGTAAACTGCACAAGACTCCACAGAGCGATTCTCCACCAGAAGGAGAGGACACTCCCAAGGACACCAAAGGCATTTGGTGGATCAAATCCGTTTTAGGGTGGTAGAAATCAATCAATCATGAAAATAAATGTTGCACCAAATTCATGTTTGTAGACTAAAACTGAAGTGCTGTTATTTGGTTCTTGGGATCCAATGTTGAATAGTGCACCAAATTCCAGTTTGTAGACTAAAAGATTATGCATTTGGATGATATAATACAGTTGAATAATATGAACATCAATTTTGTGAACATGGTTTCACTTGCCCTTTATGATGGCAGCACCAGCTAGAGGTGGCAAAAGGGTCAATCGGTTCAGGTCATTTTAGTTTTGGTTATTTCGGGTCTAATATTTTTGGTTCAGATTCAGTTTCGGTTCAGTTTTAGTTCGGGTTTATTGTGTTTCGGGTCATTTTGGGTCGGTTGATTTTCGATTCGGTTGATTTCGATTCAATGAGAGATCAGTCTATTTTAATCAAAATTTTAGGTTAGTTAGATTTTTACACCCTATATATGACTTTATAAAGTCAATATATTTGACATTTTAGTGACTTGTGCGGCTGTTCATATTTTATCTTTCTTTATTTCTATTAATCGGGTTAATTCCATTCGGGTCTATTCGGTTCAACTAAATTTGGTTCGATTTATTTCGAATTTCAGGTTAATTTTCGATTCGGGTAATTCGGTTCGGGTCTTGTGTCAAGTTTGCCAGGTCTAGCACCAGCAAAAGTCATGTAAAATTTTAATAAATTTAACGAAAAATGAGTCGAATCGAACACTACTCAACTCCCGAAGGTTTCATTAAACAAAGATTTTAGAAAGAAAGAAAAAACTATTTGTCAGGCCTAAACAAAGCGGTGAGGCCCAAATATATTTAAGTAGCAAAGTCCAGTTGATAAATAGAAAAGGCCTAAGATTTTTTCAAGTGAACACAATTTAATTTCGTATATATTTCATCATAAATAAACCCTTTCATTTATTTGGTTTTTCCCATCGCAAGACTTCCCTTCTTCAGATCGTTGAGAAATCCCAAGACTCATATGCTGTAATCAGGTACTCCTATTAAACTATTTGTTCATGTTTATCAATCTGTAAATGTGCTTATACTTATTTGAAAAGACATCTTCACTTTTCTTTGCAATATCGTGGGAATTCTTTAGAATATGAAGTTTTCTCCTCATTCGAATTTCTGTTGAAATCCCAGAAAAAAATGCATTTCTTTGCTAGATCGTGATGATATTAGAGATTTCTTTCTTAAGAATGCAGCTTTCATTAGATTCTTGCGATCTTGGATATTTGGATTTATCACAATTAAATTCTTCACTTCTAAGGGAGAGATCCGAGCCCGGACTAAACTGCTTTGGCCAAAGGGCTTTTCATAAACAAATGGTCAAGGGTCACCAAATCTTAATTGCAGAACTAAATAAACCCATTCAGCTAATTTTTCACAATTAAGTTCTTCAATTGTTCAAAATGGAGTTAACAGTGAAGAGCATGCGTACTTTCCCTGCGTTTCACATGCCTGATGGATGATTCATTTTTGTCTGCAGTTTTCTAGCAGCCAAACAGAAAACAATATTTTATTTTCCTGTAGAAAATGATTGGAGCTGGTAAGATAAAGCAATACTCAAACATCCTTGAGAAGCCCCTCAGCAAGGGCAAACAAGAGGTTCCCTCACTCTCTCTTGCTCTACTTCCTCTGAATTTTATCAAAATATGATATGAAGTTTAAATTGGAGACTTGCCTTTTCTTTTTCTTTATTTAATTATTTAAACAGTATATTCATATTCTTAGCCATTAAATTAGTTGAAAAATTATGATCCAATGGCACAAATTAGTCTCGGAATAATTAAAAAGTAATTCCATTGAGAAAATTGTTTAGAAAATAGAAAGTTTTACATAAACCAAAACAGCAGTAGCTTCTATTGGGGATTTGTTTTATCCAATTTGGAGTCAAAAATCAAACTGTTGACGGTTGTGCTTCTGTTGCAGGTTAGCTTGAGTGCATTTGCGTTCTTGTTTTCTGAGCTTGTTCAGTACAATCAAACACAGGTTGACAACATTTCTGAATTAGAAAGAAGGTATTTTTTATGTTTGATAGTTGAATCTTATCATTGCTGACTGATCTTGAGATCAGATTATTTATAGAAGATTTTGAAAATAGACCAAACATCCTTATTTCAATTGTCAATGAATCTAATATCATTCATGGTAATTGATCAGGCTGGAGGATGCAGGGTATGCTGTTGGGGCTCGAGTTCTTGAACTTTTATGCCATAGGGATAAGGTACAATACATTCATAGACTATGCCTGAGACTGCTATAGCAACAAGGTTCTCTTTTTATTCTTCACTAGCATTCTCGAGGTATTACTTGAATTTGAGCATCTACCTTGTTAAAGTAGTCATGGTTCTTATAATTAATCAGGTGAGAAAATTTTGATGTAATACAAGGATGCTGGCCTAACTTACCTTATTTGTCTGGTGCTGGTATCTCAATTAAGTTTGCTTTTATATTTGTTTCTGGAGCATTGTGTTTGCATACATGCGTGCTTATTTGAACATGTTTACTCTTCCATGGTGTCAGTACTAGTACTATGAACCAATGCTTTTTTCTTCTTTATATATGTATATTCTCCTTTATGCAACAGGGAAACAGAAGGGAGACACGATTGTTGGGTATTTTATCTTTTGTGCACAGCACTGTCTGGAAGGTGTTATTCGGAAAGGTAGCAATCTTGTCTACTCGTGAAACAATTGAAAGTTTGATGATATTGTCATACAGAATTTGCTTAGTTTCCTAGAAGTCTATAGGCATGATAAATCTAGCTGGCTAACATGTTTGGCTTATGCTTAAAATCAGTTTAGTCTCAAATTTAATGCTTGTCTTACCACTTACCAGCTCTTTTTTGTACTATGTTAGGTGGCTGATTCACTTGAGAAGGGCACTGAACATGAAGACGAATACATGATTAGTGAGAAGGACCTCCTTGTGAACAAGTTATGCACTTTTCATCACTCTTCTCTTATAATGCAATTGTTTCTATGAACTTGACCTATAGTTCTTGTTTTTAATAGACTTGACCTCTAGTTCTATATTAATAACCAACTGGTCTGTTTGCATTGTAGGTTTATTTCAGTTCCAAAAGACATGGGGACATTTAATTGTGGCGCATTTGTCGCCGGAATAGTGAGGGTAAGCGCCACATTCATTTTCTGTATAAACCGACTCATCATCTGGTAGAAGTTCTTATAGGCTCTTTTTGTTGGTTGGAAGGGTGTTTTGGATGGTGCAGGATTTCCAGCAGTAGTAACAGCCCATTTTGTACCTATGGAGGGACTGCAAAGACCTCGGACAACTATTTTGATAAAGTTTGCTGAAGAGGTAAGGACTACTGTTATGCTCTTGCATCTGAATTCCCTCATTACTTGAAATCTGGATTTAAAGATTAACCTGCTCCTTTATTTCTGCTTTAACCAGGTTTTGCAAAGAGAAGCGAGGTTAGGTTGATTCTTATTCCTGGGGCTATCTCAAATATTCCACGCCTGAGACACTACGAATTGAACACCGGAATTCAGCTGCTTCCTTAATGGATTAGCCGATTGTGATGGTGTGTGTATTATTTCTTTAAATGGCACTGTGGTTGCAAAAGATTCCTGCAAGTGATGTAAAAGTAAAATGTCATGTTACTGTTAAGTTTTGTGTTTATATGACTTCATATGGATTATTACCGAGGAGAATACTAGTTTGTTTGTTTAATGGAAAATTTTGTTTATTGATATCTGGAAAATGAAATCATTTTCTTGGAAAGTTGATTCCAGATAATATTTTGTAGTTTTTCCAAGAAGAAATTCTAGCGAGTGATATAAAAGCATCAATTGTAAAGCTGCATTAAATTAAAAGGAAGACAATGCCATTGCTTTTGTTATCTAGGAATACATAATATAGTATACGGTCATTAAATTTTATATTCAGCGACATCTCCAAGGCTTTCATAGCTCAGTTGGTTAGAGCACCCGTTTAGTAAGCGGGAGGTCTTGAGTTCGACTCTCAATGAAAGCACTGTTTGTTTTTTCCTCCTAAAGTTCTATATGCTGTGCTAGTCAAATATTTTGCTTTGGGTCGTGAAAAGAATACGTAAAATTGACTTTTATGTTTGCAGTTGCCAGGAGATGCTTTCATAGCTCAGTTGGTTAGAGCACCCGTTTAGTAAGCGGGAGGTCTTGAGTTCGACTCTCAATGAAAGCAAGTTTTTTTCCCCTCCTAAAGTGCTGTGTGCTGGGCCTAGCTAATGCTCTTGGGTTGGGTCGTGGCAACAATCCCTACTTCAGCTTTTAACTTTCGCCATTGTTATGTTTACATATCCCAAAAGAAGAAACCAAAAACCCTAAAGTCAGAAAATCACCACATTTGTTCCACATTTTATCATCTCCGCCACCCAGCTGATTAGCTCTTCAATTTCTTAACTCTCAGGTCAGCTTCCCTCACTTAGTTCTTTTCCGTGATTATATTAGCTGAAATATCCGATAGTTTGACTTTGTTTCTTTCTCTCTTGTTACCTGGAAGCAGAACCTCCGATCCCATTTTCAGCTCAAAAAATGTCAGGGTAAGTGACAACTCTGTCAACATTCAAGGCCATTTTAGTAGAATATCCGCGTCGTTTCCATGAAATTTGATCCTGTTGTTGAGTTTGTTTCATTATCTCCCTACCGATTCAAATGGCTTGAATTATCCCGATTTAGACTTTGTGTTTTGTTTGCTTGTGTGGGATAAATTGCTATGGTATCTACTGTATGCTAATTTGGATTGCACCGTGTGTTCTAGATAATTTGACTTCTTGTTTGCTTCTCTTTCTTATTTGTTAGAAATAGAGATCTTAATTTGTATTTGTTTTTTGTTTTTTTTTGTTTTGCATTGGTAGGAGTCTGAGATGGTATTTCAATTCTGTTCTAACTCATCAGTTTAACCACCAACTTTTGTTTCTCTGAAAGATTGCTTCCTCTGCCTCCATTTATGTCGTGCTCTTGCCTATGACTTTTGCAGAGAAGAAGTTGCAGTTGCCCAACCCGAGGTTCCGGCTGCTCTTGGTGAGCCAATGGACATCAACGCAGCCTTGCCCCTTGTGGTGAGGAAATCACAAGCCCACGGTGGACTTGCGCGAGGCTTACATGAAGCTGCCAAGGCAATTGAAAAGCACAATGCCCATCTTTGTATTCTAGCAGAAGACTGTGACCAACCTGATTATGTTAAGCTGGTCAAGGCACTGTGCGCTGACCATAATGTTAAAGTGCTACATGCACCTAGTTCAAAAACCCTCGGCGAGTGGGCTGGTGTAAGTAACATTTCGTTGCTTGTTTATGTTTTTCAATTATTTCCATGCATTTTCAGACATGCCGAGCATACCATCTAATGCTTTCATTTCATGCTTGTTCCTTGTTCTTAGCTTTGGAAATGTTCTACTGATGCAGTTTTAATCAATTTGTTTTCTGTGAGACTGTCTTCTTAACCTATGAACCTGTGTGTTTGTAATTTGTATGACTAAAAGCTCGAATTATTTTTCACCTATTACTGCTTATTACGCCACCCAACTGAAAGAGGCTCTGCTTGAGATGCTGATTGTGCTTCATCTCTGCATGCAGTTGTGTAAGATTGATTCTGAAGGGAAAGCACGAAAGGTAGTTGGCTGTTCTTGTGTGGTTGTGAAGGTATGAGCATATTACATGAAAGTACATTGTGTCATAAACATATTTGTTTCATCGATCCGTTTTGTTTCATTTTACCTTATATTTGTCAAGCAAAGTCTAGAAAATTTTACAATGCATGCTCTGTTTTTATAATTCGTGGGATTTTTTATTCTTTTTCCCATAGGATTACGGAGAACAACACGAGGCTGTTGAAGTTGTTCAGCAGCACAAGGATTAAGCGGAAGTGGATGGTTTCTTGGTAGAATTAGAGTTTTTATTTTTGGTCTTTCATGTTATTTGCTTGAGCTATCTTGTTTTTTTCAAGGCTGAACTGATTGGTGATTCTTATGTATGAGACTTTTGCCCTTTTAAATTATTGGTAAACCATTTGGAAATCCAACAATTTTTATCAGTTTTTTTCACTTCTATAATATAATGTACTGGCCAACAATTTAGCTTGTGCTAAATTTGAGATATAAATAGTAGATCTTGATTCGATTCAATTAACGGGGATTGCAATTAGAGGTGGCAAACATGTCATTTCTGTTTGTTATTTTGGGACTGGTTATTCGGTACAGATTCGGTTTTTGTTCGGTTTGGTTGTGATTTGGGTCATTTTCAGTTCGGTTGAATTCGGTTCGGGTCAATTTTGGGTCAACGAGAGATCTATCAATTTTAATCAAGTTTTTAGGCTGTTCAATTTTTTACCACATATATATGATTTTACAAAGTTAATATATTTGACTTTTTGGTGAGT
Organism: Hibiscus trionum; assembly: GCA_030270665.1. NCBI lineage: Eukaryota > Viridiplantae > Streptophyta > Magnoliopsida > Malvales > Malvaceae > Hibiscus > Hibiscus trionum. Next base: position 30,472,411 of record BSYR01000024.1, on the reverse strand, counting down.
GTGCGGCTGTTCATATCTATCTTTCTTTATTTTTATTAATATCTTTTATTTATTTTGGGTTGTTTTACTATTCGGTTTGGGTCTACTTCAGTTTGGTTTTGATTCGGTTCAATTTTCGGGTTTTGGATTAATTTTCAGATCTTGTTCGGGTTGATTTCGGGTCAATTGATTCGAATTTTGGGTCAAGTTTGCCCGGTCTAATTGCGATCGCATCAACTAAATGCAGTCTCAACTCTCAACATGGTGAAGTCTTAAAAAGTTTAGGGCAATGCAACTTTGGGGCTAGACAGTAACTACAAGGTTTATGGGCTTTTGAGCAAAGTGGGTGAATCTGCTTTAATAGCATAGTGACCTCTTCTGGTCCACCGTACTTGACCCATCATTCGGACCATCTGCCCACCTACTCTCAGTCTGTGGCTCATATCATAAGTTAATCCTACACCAGTCACCCAACATGGTTTCCACTTTCCAACCACAACTATGATTTCATTTTTCAATGTTCCAGCTAACTTTTCCTCGATTTAAAGGCCGAAGCTACACTCATCTTTTCATTTAGCAATTTGGTTTTGTCTTTTCAATATTTGCACATTCATTTGTTTTTAATCAGTTTTGTGGGTGTCTAAAATTTCCATCATGTTTCACATGGCAGATAAGACTCTTAGCAAACATTCAAATATTACTCGTAAGTGGATTAAGTACTGAAAATCACATGATCCCTTAGCAGTAATTAGCCTCAGAATTCACCTCAGATCTTTTGGCAACAATTCTGGAGAAGGTTTAAAATTATCAGCAAACCAACATCACTTTCCCACCAATTTATAACTAAAAATGGACATCTTTTCAGCAAATCCAATTTGGACTAACCCTTCTACAATCATCATTTATATCATGTTTGAGTGCTATGAACTCAATTTTGTACCATTAATAGCCCAAAAGTTCATAGCTTCATCATCAAGTGATAAGTTTGATGTCTATGTATAATTGAAATGAGTATCATTTGTTTCCATTGTCATGTAACTTTGAAGCAATTAATACCAGCTTGAACTTCATCTCTTTCTCATGAATTATATTAATTTCTTGAAGTCAAATCACAGTAAAACGGTTCAGGGACAAGAAATTAAATAGAAAATACCAATATCTTCATTCATTTCTGCTTTTTTTTACCCCAGCAGGGCAAACTCGAGGTTAACTAATGTGTGGTCAGAACAAAATGGTTAGAACCATCTACTTCAAACTTGGCAAAATCTGAACCACCTAAGTATATAACATCAGAACCAACGCCTGACACTCGTTGCCTCACCTTTCACTCTACTCTGCACGCTTAGTTTCTTTGTTTTTTGCCCTTGGAGTGAGCAAATCCAAGAAACAAGTAGGTTTCCTTTGTTGGGTAAGTGAGCTTATTTTTTCATAATGGCAGGGACTGGAGTGTTTGCAGACGTTTTGGATGGAGATGTTTACAAATATTATGCTGATGGAGAATGGAAGAAATCTTCTTCCGGAAAGAGTGTTGCAATTATCAACCCAACGACCAGGAAAACTCAGTACAAGGTTCAAGGTTGAACCAGCTTGCTGAACTTGTAAAAGCCACTGTGTTTTTCTACATCATGCTTCTGTTTTGTTTTACTTAATTGTGGTGGTGAAACAGCTTGTACACAAGAAGAGGTGAACAAAGTTATGGAATCAGCAAAAACGGCACAAAAAACTTGGGCTAAGACACCACTCTGGAAGCGAGCTGAGCTCCTTCATAAAGCTGCTGCCATCCTAAAGGAGCATAAAGCACCAATTGCTGAATGCCTGGTTAAAGAAATTGCAAAACCAGCCAAAGATGCCATTACTGAGGTATATAATCTGCTCCAAGTTATAATTTTTTTTGTTCAGAAGTGAACAACAACAGATGTTAAGAAAACTGGTTTTGATATGATTCCATGAAGGTTGTGAGGTCTGGGGATCTGGTTTCTTACACTGCTGAAGAGGGGGTAAGGATTCTTGGTGAAGGGAAATTCTTGGTATCTGATAGTTTTCCAGGAAATGAGAGAACCAAATATTGCCTCACCTCCAAGGTAATGTTTCATTTTGTACTGGATTGAAATAAAATATGGTATTGATTCATTCATTGCTTCAGCATATGGAAATTGCATATCTTTTATGTATATAGGTTCCGCTTGGAGTGATTCTAGCCATTCCACCATTCAATTATCCAGTCAATCTCGCTGTTTCGAAGATTGCACCGGCATTGATTGCTGGAAATTCCCTTGTTCTCAAGCCACCAACACAGGTATTATTTTACCTACAGACGAACTGATAACACATGTCAAAAATCTAAAATATCTCCTGCAATCTTCTTACAGGGTGCTGTCTCTGCTCTTCATATGGTACATTGCTTTCATTTGGCTGGTTTTCCCAAAGGGCTCATTAGCTGTGTGACGGGAAAAGGCTCCGAAATCGGCGACTTCCTCACCATGCATCCTGGGGTTAACTGTATAAGGTAGTTCCAGGTCATAGTGGACACTATATTAGCTATAGTTTTACTATATGGCTAGCATCCATGTATAATTTGCATTTCTCTTTTTCATTAGTTTCACTGGTGGAGACACTGGCATTGCGATCTCGAAGAAGGCAGGAATGATCCCTCTTCAGATGGAACTGGGAGGAAAAGATGCCTGCATCGTGCTCGAGGATGCGGATTTGGATTTGGTTGCTGCTAACATAATAAAAGGAGGATTCTCTTACAGGTAACAACATTAACTGTTTTCACTTCTACTAGACATTAACATGGCGTTAAGTGTTAACTCTTTTGCTTGTACAACTACCACAGTGGTCAAAGATGCACGGCTGTTAAGGTCGTGCTGGTGATGGAATCGGTTGCTGATGTCCTTGTGGAAAAGGTGAATGAAAAAGTGGCTAAATTAACGGTCGGGGCACCGGAGGACGACTGCGATATCACTCCAGTGGTGTCGGAGTCGTCTGCGAATTTCATCGAAGGACTGGTGAAGGATGCCAAAGAGAAAGGAGCTACATTTTGTCAGGAGTACAAGAGAGATGGCAATCTCATATGGCCATTGTTGTTAGACAATGTCCAACCTGATATGAGGATCGCGTGGGAAGAACCATTCGGACCGGTTTTACCGGTTATAAGGATCAACTCCATCGAGGAAGGTATCCACCACTGCAATGCTAGCAACTTCGGACTCCAGGTATTTTACATGACAAACTGTTGAAGAACATCTCTGTTTCTTCCATTACAGTAGCTTAAAGAATGCATATAAATTATGGAACTATGCAGGGATGTGTGTTCACTAAGGATGTGAATAAAGCGATACTTATAAGTGATGCAATGGAGACAGGAACGGTTCAGATCAATTCTGCACCAGCTCGTGGACCAGATCATTTCCCATTTCAGGTAATCAAAAACCCAGATTCAGATTAGTTCATACTCTTAGAGCAGCATTGTAAAATTTTGAGAAAATGATTTGGTATAACAGGGTTTGAAGGAGAGTGGAATCGGGTCACAAGGGGTTACCAACAGCATTAACATGATGACAAAGATCAAGAGCACTGTCATCAACTTACCAACCCCTTCTTATACCATGGGTTAGTACTTAGTAGCATCGGCAGTTAGGCAAATCCATGAACATCAGAATAACTGGTTTATGTTAGTTAAGATGGTAAATCTGTGTTTATGGTGTTTAGTTAAAAGGATGAATAATGGAGACAATGTTTCTTTCATCTCTTTTTTATGTCAATTATTTGGAGTTTAAGCTTCATGTTAAAACAATGACAGTTAATAATCACGAGGCTTAGGTGAGATGATATGAGTCTCTCTTACCTTAACCAGTGGTTAATAATTCGATCTTCACCCTAGGCAGTGAGCATGGAGTAGCTTTAAAACCTGTGGTCATCCTCTGTCCTTATATGGGCCAACAGAATGTGAAACGATTAGTTAATGAATTCGATCTAGCGAACACTTTGAGAAACCAAAAAAAATAATGACAATTAATTGGGCCTTACAGTAACTTTAGCATGTTGTTTTTTAATAAACTGAATGAGATCATTAGTGAGACTTGAACATTAATTCTTATTGAAGTGCTAGTTTTAGGAATATGTTAATAATATAATAAAAGAAAAATATTTTAACCTTTATCAACTTTAGGGTTTATGATTTAGATTAGGATTTGGAGTTTGTGGTTTATAATATAGGATTTATGATTTATTATTTAAGGTTAATGATTCCTAATTTTAATTACTAAAACCAAAAGCCTAAATTTTACCATTGACAAAAAAATTACAGTGAAATTTACATGGTTTATGCATTAAAATATTTTTTAAAATATTATATCTAGGTTAATTTAGTGGACGAATGAATTACATATAACAACTTAAACGCGAATATACAAATATGGAGTATAATATTTTCAAGATTTTTTTTTTCATTTTGATTATTGATAGAAACATGAACGAACTAAAGCTGATTCCGTGAGAATAAAGAGCAACCTGGAATATTAAAAAAAAGTATAGGTTGTGTTTGTTCACAGATATTTACTGTTGAAGTATAAGTTGTGTTTATGGTTAAGAGCCAAACGAGACTTTTTGAAATTCTCCAAAGCTATAGAACGTGACCCCCCAGAAATACTTCAGCTTCTCAGTAAATCGAGTTTATAGTCCCCGTTCTCCCAATAGGGTTAAAATTAATTGTGATGCTTCTTTTGACTGCCAAACTGGTGAGGTTTCAGTGGCGGCTATTGCACGGGATAGTTCGAGATCTGTTATCTAAGGAATATCTGCTCCTGCTTTAGCTCTTTTTGCAGCGATAGCTGAAGCCATTATCATTAAACTCAGTATTTCTCTTGCATCCAAGTGTGATTTTAAAGATATTATCATCGAGGCGGACTGCCAAACAGTCATTCGAAGGTTCAGTTCAAGATCCCACTCAGATTGAGTTTCCTCAACAGTGGAAGAATATATCAGAGCTCAGGCCAAATTATTCGGCTCCTGCTCCTTTTTTTTTGTCCCGAGATCTTGTAATCAGGCTGCGGACTGGCTAACTAAATTCGCTAAAAATTTCCATTGTCAATCTTTATGGGGACCAAATTTGCCACTCCCTGTACGCTTGTATTTGTAACTTGCAAGAAATAAAATTATTTTTCTATTTGATAAAAAAAAACTCGACCGATTTGACATAAAATTATTGTTTTGAATGATTGATTGAACGTAAATGGAATTGGAATTTTCTTTTTTTCAAGTATGAAAATTTTGATCTGCCTCCATGTGCCGCATACCTTGTTGATTTTCAAGTATATAACATTAGTAGGTGGAAATTATTAAGAAGGGGGTTCAAAGAAAGTTCAGGGGGGCATTTTTTATGATGAAAGATTGCAGAATCGTATCATCTTTCTATTAACATCCCATATCGGTTGCTAACTTGATCTTGTGCTGAATTTTTCAAACGCTGATTTACAACCAATTATTATTAGATAGAATCTTATATATAATAAAGAAAGTATATTATAATATATTGGCTCTGTTTGGCAATTAGCGTATAGCTGATAGCGGAATACATTAGCTGATAGCTAATTACATTAGCTGATTTGACAAGCGGATTGTATTAGCTGATTGTATAAAAGTGTTTGGTAAAATTAACTGATAGCTTATAGCTTTTAGATTATTTAAACAAGCAAAATGACATATAAGTACATAATTATATTCAATACTTGTTTGAATAGTTTATTAGTTATCAATATTTTGTATCTAATTATTATTAATTAGTCTATAAAATTATTTTTAATATAACTTTTCTAAACATATTCAAATAATTTATATATTAATTTATTATTTATATAATTATTTTAATATAATTTAATTAATTAATAAATTTAAATACACGTATAAATATGCAATAATAAAAAGAAAAAAAAATAGAATTAGCTTATAAATAGGGTGAGAAAATATTTAATTTAAGTTATTTTGAGATTTTTGGTAATTCACTATTTCAAACCGTTGTTTATCAAACAACAATATTAGCGAATTTGACTGGTCAACCCTCTAATTTTTGCCAAACCTCTCTTTACCAACTCCATTGTAATTACTAACCAGCAAACACATTAATATGATTTAATTAAACCTTAATCACTCTTCTAATAGGTGTTTTTCTAAATTACCTTACGCAAGGATGATGAAGAAGAAGCATCTAACTAAACTAAAAACGACGTCGTATAAAGCGATCTCTCACTCCCTTTTCCATATATAATAATCCCAGCCCTAACAAATCAAAAGAGAAAGAAGACTCCTACCTTCATCTTCACTCTTGGGCAACCACAAAAAAAAAGGAAATCAAAATCATTGAATTATGCAGCCTTGTAGCCGTGAAATGCAAGCAATGAACTCTCTCTTAAACCCAGCTCAACAAATCCCTCTCCAAGACCTTCAAAGCAACGGCCACCAGCAGATCCAAAACCCACAGTTCCATCCCACATCGTCCCACGACGACTTCCTTGAACAGATGCTCTCCCCTCTCCCTTCTTGCTCATGGCCCGACCTCAAGTCACCTTGGGACCCTCCTGCTTCCGATGAAACCGGCAATAATGTCGGCTACCACTACGATGAGATTCTGGCCTCCAAGCTTAGACAACATCAAATCAACGGAGGCGGCGGCGGAGGAGGATCTTCTCCTTCTACTGCAGCCATGAAAATGATGATGCAGCAGATGATGTTACCCGGAAGAGGCGTTACCGCTGCAGGTGGAGGAGGTTTGACTATGCCGCCCTTGTCTTTGGGTAGTAGTGGCGCTGCTGGGTCTCATCGTCAGAACGATATCGTCGATGGGTCTTCGTTTAAATCCCCTAATCAACAGGTTCACGTCAGTTTTCACCTCTATTTGGTTTAGTCTTTGACTAGAGTATAACTGAAATACAGATATATGAACGAACGATTGCAGGGCGGAGATGGTTCCATGCAAGGTTTGTATAATGGTTTCAGTGACGGATCTTTGCATGGCCATGGGACTAATCAATCACCGAACCAGCCACCGCATTTTCACCATCCTCAGGCAAGCATCGTTTTCTCTTTACAAGAAGAGCCTAAATGGTGGGCTAATGGTTACAAGTATTTTATGCAGACGCCAAACTTTGGAGCAGCAGCAGGGACAGGAATGAACCAAAGTCAGGCAAGTGGCTCGACGACCGGAGGTACGCCGGCTCAACCCAAACAGAGAGTTCGGGCTAGAAGGGGTCAAGCTACAGACCCCCACAGTATCGCTGAAAGAGTAAGCAAAGCCTTTATGTTTGCTTGTATTATCGTACAATACAAAGAAGCTCAAAAATGATATGATTCGATCCGTATTCTGAAACGATACGTGTTGGCAGTTACGCAGAGAGAGGATTGCAGAGAGAATGAAAGCACTTCAAGAACTGGTTCCCAACGCCAATAAGGTTCCCGTTCCCTACCTCTACACTTCTTTTGATTAATCTCGTCCGTCAATGTTAGGTTAGCAAAATATAAGGACACGTGTCTGTCAATAAGGGTAAATCGATATCATCGCAGACCTGGAAATCATCTGCCCCCAAAGTATGCCCCCATTTGTGCCCCACTTTAAAATAGTGGGTTTAGGGTTTAGAGTTTGGGGTTTAAAGTTGGGGCTTATGGTTAGGGTGTAGGGAATTAGGGGTAGGGTGTATTTTTTTAGAGTTTAGGGTTTGGGATTTAGGATATGAAATTTAGGGTTATGGGGCAAGATTTAATTTTTAAATATTTTTAGGCAAGGGGCATAGAAGGAGGCATGATTAGGAGGCAGGAGATTTTTACCCGTAACTTTCATTGTCCCGATCCCGATCCCGACTCCGGGAAAAGAGTTGAGTAATTAGTAGTAACTGAATGTATCAGGTTTTAGTTTTTTATTTTATTTTTAAGCTTCATTATGATCTTTAATTATTATAAGTATGTTAATTATTTTTAATCATTATTTAGAATAATGAGTAGTATTTTAATTTTGTGGATGTGGAATGGCAGACAGATAAAGCTTCAATGCTTGATGAGATAATAGATTATGTCAAATTCCTCCAGCTCCAAGTCAAGGTTTTGTCCCCTCTCTTTGAATTATTTTATGAAAAAAAATTATGAAGGATTCCCTGACATTGTTTTTAATTATTTATACTTAAACCAGTTGGAATTATATGTATGGGTCTTTCTGACAAATAAATTCTTTTGCATTTTCTTGCTGTTTCCTGGAAATTAAACAGGTTCTGAGTATGAGCAGATTGGGCGGTGCCGCTGCCGTTGCCCCCCTTGTTGCTGAGGTAAACCCTAGTTTGATTTTATGGGAAAAACATAACATGAGGCTTCGTTCTTGTCTTGTTTAAATCATTCTGTTTCTTTCAAATCACACCACAAAACGACAAAACAAAAGTAGCACGCTTGCCCCACTGTCATAGATTCCTCCTTTCCTTCTCTCAAGCTTTTGTTTTCTTTTCTTTTTTGAGTTTTTAGTCATTTAGTAAGCATCTCTTTTGTAGGAAAATAATAATAGCAATAATGATAAAAGGAGTACTATGTATTTTTGTCCTTGCAGGGAGGAGGCGATTGTGTTCAGACGACCGCTAACGGTGGTGGGTCCATTCAGCGGAATTCTAACGGCAACCAAACGTCAGCGGACAACGACAGCGCGACGGTGACGGAGCACCAAGTGGCCAAGCTTATGGAAGAAGACATGGGCTCCGCCATGCAGTACCTGCAAGGGAAGGGTCTCTGCCTCATGCCCATCTCCCTCGCCACCGCCATCTCCACCGCCACGTGTCATTCCAGGAACCCCATGATCAACCCGAATAAGGGCGGCGGCAACCACCCTTTAATTCAATCCAACGGTGAAGGGCCTTCGTCGCCTAGCATGTCCGTGTTATCTGTGCAGTCAGGTACTAGGGGTAACGGCGGTGTTGACGGTTCCGTTAAAGATGCCGCCTCGGTATCCAAGCCGTGACGACGGCGTTGACTGACTTAGAGAACAAAAAGGTAAATCAAAACAACAGCAACAAAAAAGGAAACAAAGATTTGTGGAGGGAATTCAAAAAGGAAGCTTTAAGTCTATGAAAATAAGGTGGTCTCTAAACGACTCCGTATTTACATAGACTTTGAGTAAAATCAACCCAATCCTCAGAACAACTTATTATTATTATTATTATTGAAATAATTTCAATTGTTTTTGTCGATTTTTTTCTTACTTTATTATATGCTTTTTTAAACTTAAACGTAAAATCAAAATGAATGGTATAAACGTTCTTAATTCTATTTTAAGTATGTGCGTGGTGATGTATTAATTAGTATTATATTAAAACTATAAGATATACACTAATGGTATTAACATTCTATTGCAAGTCATCTTATTGATGAATAAAATAAAATTTATTACTATAAGATATACACTAACGGTACACAAAAATAATTATTCATTTTATTATACGTGGATGACTTGAGTTGAGAGTGGGAGGCAGCCCAGCCAGCTTTAATCACCTTTCGAGTAAATATTTTGTTTTTATCCCATTTTTTTAAAGATTGAAGCAAGTGGTGTGTAGTGAACATGGATTAGCTTACAAGTCAACGAGCGAACTACTTCTGTTTAAAATAATTAACTCTTTATCATTATTATTTTAGTAAAGGTATAGATAACAAATTATTAAATAGATATGATAATCAATACTGGTTGTACAACCTTTACACGCATTTGAAATGCTTGCCTTTTTAATATAAGCTTATGGGAGATCCAAATGCTCTTTCCCACTGTTTTAAAATCAAAATTAATTAAAAAAAGCTATTTTAAAATGTATAGATTAAACGTAGTAATTAAAGGAATTTACGAGAGAGAAAAAACATCCAACCATCTAAAACCGAGTCAATGAATACAAGTATAGGCATAGTCAATATGTATGGTTTTCATTGAAGAAGTCAAAGGGCGTTGACTCCATTTGGCGTTGTTACTTTGTACTTAAGCTTTGTCTAATCCATCATCTTAATTAGATAATCCCCAAAGACACATTCAACCAAAACACGACCCCCTACTGCCAAAAACAAAATCCAATCACTTCTTTCCAACCGAATTTTTATTCCAAAACAACAAAAGTTGGCTGCTAATTGCTACGTGTTCGGAGCCAGCCTGTTTGTTTCCTGTCGTCACTATTCGTAGATTCGTAAAAGTGATGGTTATTGATATTAATCACTTCATTAATTATCTAAACTACTATTAATGAAAAATATAACCTAAAAGGTTTACCTATTGGCACATGGCAAACCCCACATTTCAAACAAAGCGACCCCCCTTATATTTTAGTTTAAAGTGGTCGATTTGCATAATAATTTATAAACTAATTTTAAACAACTGTCATAAATTTAATTTCTGTAATTAGTAAATTATATTTGTATTAATAATAAATAATTATTCAATTTAAGATTCATTAAACCCCAACGAATGTGAGTGCTCATTCCTAGTATTACTAAAACAAGGGTTGTTAGGCCAAGAAACATAAGGGCCACAAGCTAGTAATTAAGTAAAAGTTTGACCCACAGATTAATTTTAGAATAAACATTAAAAAAAGGAAGTGGGCAGCTACTAAGTAAGGAGTGCCGAGTCAAAGCGCGTTGAGTTCACGGTCCTATTATCGGAGACTGGCGGTAATCCACGACTAACAGCTTGTCACTTCTTTTAACCTCGTTGGATTAATAATATCATAACAAACTGATTTGTTTTCCTCTCGTTAAATGTAAAAATGTAATTATCCCAAACTAAATTGGTTATCTCCTCCATCAGCCGTGACAAACAAACATTAATTCGGATGTGTCTCACGTGTCCTATCCCTTCAAGGAATAGTACAACAAATGGGAATACGAATTTCAAATTTTCAGAAGAACGACCGTTACTCACTCATGTGTTCATCCCTGCATGATCCACTTAGTGAAGAAACATGACCCTGCCAACATTGTCAAGAGGTTAACTGCATCCAATAGAATTCAACACGCTCTCACCATTCATTTCTCTACAGCCCATAGCCGACGACCTCGAGTCCGAGTAATATTATCAACTTAGATTAAAGGTAGGTAGAGTTGAGAGTACACAGGTTACCTACAGCTTCTTCGCATTGACTTAGACTCCCAATCCCAACAACACTTGCAGTAATCTCTTCATAATATTCCATTTCCTGCATGAGATACAGAGAGATGCGGCAACTAATCTCGAACCCCAGCTTCAACAAATTTATGCATATCTAATAAAATCATATACCCACAGGCACATGGGAGCATTAAGAGACATGAACTCCACTACTTTATGTCTGTGACGTATTATATGGAGTTTTAAATGCTATAAGCAAGATACAGAATATTTTTAGCCCACTCATCTGCTCCAACAAGCCAGTAAAAGCTACCAGTCCATTGTCTAAATTCATTCGCCAAAGAAATAAATGAACACTAATAAACAAGGAGGTAGTTCAGATTTCAGAATCATAAGTATTATTCGACAAGTACATTCAATAGTTTAAAATTTATTAGCTACTTATCATAAATTTAATGTTCTGTTTGCATGTCTACAGAGAGTGTTACATGACAGACAGATACCGTGTGTTAAACTCACATTAAACCTGTATAACACATTTGGACAAAAAAAACAGCATACAAACTTCATTTGAGGCATGAATCAAATCATTGTTGAAGCTAAATTGCAGCATCACTAGTTGCATAATGGAAAACAGACACAAGCATGGTACTAGAAGAGCCACATCCAGGTGACTGAGTCTAATGCTTCACATAAGATATGGAGAGTCAATGGAATTCTGCAAATATACGAGCCGAAGACATGAATAGAAGGGTTCATGCATGTTTGAAATAAAGCTACTCAGACTAATGATATGCCTTGTGCTTTTCATAAGTACAGAGGGCAAGTTAAAGGGGGAGGAAAGTGATCCATCAACCATATTTATGACTTCCTAATCTAGATAATTCTTGAATAGAGTTGATATAAATACAAACTCTTTCCATTTCATATCAACAATATCGGCACTAGAAGCCTTATATTGACTTAGGCACACACAAAAAAATAAACCCTCTAGCATGAGTAAACTGCAATGTGAATTTGAGTTAGTTTTTTGGTGTGTATATACACGTCTATGTATTTATATATAATTATATATAACTCTGAAGTGTGGTCTAGATTATTACAAAACATGCAATAGTCTTAACGGTCAATTTGCTTGGTTTCCTTGTGGTGAATGTTTTTGAATGCTTAAATATTAAGAAGCATAGAGTTTGATGTCCGGCAGACTTTTATATGCTTATTGCCTTACAAAAAAAAGTGTGCCTAGGCATACCAGGCATGTGCTTGATAAAATGAGCATTCCCTGAAAGGATCTAAGGTCTTGCCTGATAAAATGCTTAGGCACATAATTTGACAGCTATGGGGAAAACAAAGATCAGCAACTTCATGGAAAAAGGGATCTGTAGAAGAACTCATAACAAAGGATTGATGCAACAGTACCTAGTCATGACAACAAAACAGAACAAAGCAATGCAAGCCTTATGCAAAGAATGAAAGATATTCTAAACTTAGAAAAGGATGACAACTTTGATAAAGAGTTGTGAACAGGAAGTTAAAAGGATTGAAGAAGAAGAAGAAGAAATGCCTCTCAACATACAGACCTGCGCACGGTACGTGGAAGAAGTCTACTAGACATTTACATGGTACAAGCGCAAGTTCAATTTAGATAACATGGAAAGCCAACAGTTGGCACAAGAAGTTCATTTCACAACCAAAACCTTAAAACAGACATATCTTCGTATGTATGCCTGAATTAACAACAGATGGATTAGAGAATATAAGAAATCAACAAATCCCCAATGGTTCGGCAAATCGTAAATCCACATAATTGGGGTCATTTCAGTGACAGACCATTATGGTCCAATCTTCATTAGTGGCACAACCCAAGCCTCACACCCCTGCCAAAAATAAATAGACTTCAAATTCATCAATAATGCCACTCATTGCTCCCAACATTGTATATCATCATTTATGATCATCTTTACGAAGCATTGAATCAATATCATAGAACCAAAAGGCAAATACAAGCCAAATTCATAAACCAATATCACTTCTTTACCAGATATTCAGTTTCCCATCAAAAAAGAGTAAGCATTTATGTCAATGTATATCCTAAACACTACAGAGGGAGCAATTTAATCAAGCTAAAGAATCCCCCAACAGTCCAAAAGCTTCAATAAGGATTTAAGAAGAGGTTGGGGGCTTGAAAGTGTAAGGCTGTGGAAGTGACAACGGACCTCTCCTCGTTTCCTTATCATCAAGCAACCTCTGTGTCCGCTTAGTCTTACAATACTGCCTATCAAAATGCTTCACCTACAAAAAAAAATTCAAACCAAATGCAGCCCAGGATCAAAAACAGGGAAAGATGGAACAAATTTTATGGTTAATTAAAAAAGATTAGATAGTAATTAATTACCCAAGAAACTCTACAATTCTTAACGTATTCCTCCCTGGATCTTTTGCATTCAGTGGGGTATAGGAGTCCCACTGATCCGATTTCAGTGGGTTTCTTGTCCGATTGATTTTCCAAGCACGAATAAAAAGCATCACGAGCCTTTTTTTTCACCCAAACCGAAACGAAGAAAAACAACTTTCAGATTAGATTCCAAGGGTTTTTCGCAATAAATTAGAGAGATTAAAAACATGGGTATGAAGAAAAAGACCTTGTAGCAAGCTTGCCTGGCTTGCAAAAGCACGTCGGTGTGGACTTCATCTCGTTTCCCCGACACATAAGCTTCTAGCGCCATGGCTTACCGGCGTTACCCACCAAAGCAAGATGGTGACAATCTTATTTCGTTTCTTGTTCTGGACTCTGGAGGAACCACAATTAGGATTTGGGCTAAATAGAACAATGCTTTAATGGCTTCATATGGAACAAACCTGAACCAGTAGGCTTGCATGGAGCGTTATTCGAAGGGCCCAATGCTTGATACTTGTTCTTGAGGCACCACAATTTGGATTATTTTTTAATCAATTTGTAATTTTATAAATTTAATATTACTAAAAAACTAAAAATAAAATTTGAGATATAATATGTGAGTAAAATATGTTAAATTTTTTATCAAGTGGAACGATTTTTAAGTTTGAGCCGGACTCTTTAATTTTGTCTAGGGTTGGGAAAATAACCCTTTCCTATCAGGTCCCGACGCGATAAGAGCAGATATTTTTATTATTAAAAATCAGGTTTGAAACAGGGCGGGTTCAAGTTTAGGGTGAAAATTCTTCGACCCGACCTGATCTATTTGTATATATTTGTTATGTTTTTATATATTATATTTAATATTTTTATTAATTTTTTTTGTGCAGGTCGGGTTTAGTCGGGGGTTTTATTAAAATATACGGGTCGGGTCAGGTTATGCTTTTTACTATTTCAGGTCAGGTCGGGAATACAATATACAAGGAACAGGCGAGTCGGGGTGGATGGTTTAAATTTCGGGTTGGGGTCGGGCGGCTAAAAACCCGCCCTGTTGCCATCCTTAAATTTTGTCTGGTATATATATATATCACATTATGAAAAATATATATAATATAGTTATAAAAATTCGTTTATATTGAAACCTATAATAATATTATAAACTGTCCAAATTATCATAAAAGTGGCAAATTCAAGTATCAAACGTAAAACATTCGACATGTATAATAAATCAGTTGAAAAACAAATGTATTACGCATAGGGTTGTTAAAAAATACCCAATCCGATTGACTTGACTAGACGACCCAACGACTAGAATCTAAAAATGCAGGATAATCTTATAAAATAATTACCCGAATGGGTCGGGCACCCGGTAATTTTTTTCGGGACATGGGCCGAAAGTTTTCCCTTACCGGGTATCCGACCTGATAATTTTTTATATACTTTTTTATATTTTAAATTATATTTTTATTTTAAGTTTCTTAATATTTTTAGTCTAAAATTAAATTTAAATTTCTAAATTTTTTCTATGTTTGTATTATATACTTTTAAGTTTTAGTTTAAAACTTTTTAAAAATATTTTTGTGTTTAATATGTGATTTTTTTATAAAAAAAATATAGTTAAAAAATACAAATATAAATCGGGTACCTGGTACTCGATTTTTTGGCTACCTGAATAGCGGGTACCCGGGTGTAACGGTAGGGACATGGGCCAGTAAAGTAGGTATCCAGATGAACCGGATACTCAATTTTTTGAATACTCAAAAATCGAGTACCCGACAATAAACACCCTTAATTACACACATATATACATATAATGACAAACGTTAAGGCTTTACGTAAAAAGCACAGATACTACATTTTACCCAAAAAAACATCTATATATTCTCAAAATCTCATATCACTTAAAGAATTTAAAATAGAATTAATTGCATCACATTACTCAAACTATAATCCTCATACTTTGAGGATGAAATTGAAATGTTCAAAAATGTATAGACTAATTTAGAATGAATGCTATAGTTTAAGATATGTAGTGTTATTAACTCTTAATAATAGATAAAAAATAAATTTAAAAGATAATATAAATTATAAAAAGAAATTAAGGAGCAATGGAAATTCAACTCGGGGGAGTTTAAGTCGTGTAAAAAGCGTGAAGCCATGTGGGTGATGGTGGGTTAGGAGCAAGTTGTAGTCGCCACCAGAATGTGAGGGATGATGTTCTTCACATGAACCAAAACTTGGTTCTATATTCCAACCTGACAGCGCCTCTTTGTCTACCCCAGTTGCTGTCACAGTTTTACGTCCACTTGCCACATTCGAGCTAGTGCATATTTATTTTTGCATTTGGGTTCAAAAATCTCGATTGAACAAAAAAATATGTTTCGATTATCGTGCCAACATGTTTAGATTTAAAAATTCAAATTTAATTTTGAGAAAAACAAGTTAGAAGTAGCTTTTGCGTTTCGTCGTAATTTTATAAAATCACGATGATCTAAAATCGATTCTACCACCACAATATACCATACCCATGCCCTTTCCATCACACTACACAGCTTCAAACTCCAGATTTACACAGCTTCAAACTCCAGATTTTCATTTTTTTTTTTCTTTCTGAACAAAGTCATGGGATAGATGAGAGGGTGCAAACTACAGGGTATGCATTAGCTGATACAGAAAGAAATATGATTTCTGAGCTTAAAGCGTCTTTATAAAAGCGAAAAAGATATGGCATACATATCCTTCCAAATTCGACACTGAATCCAAAGATAAAGAGGACTATTATAGAGATACATTGAAACAAATACGGGCAACGAGGCCGCCATTGTGGGGCAATGATCGAGAAGAAATGAAAATTTGAATACGTTAACCGACAAGGTGAAAGGAAATCATTAAAGAAAAACGAATACATATTATTCCTTGTTACAATCGTCCAAATCCAGAAATACACGATAGAAAATAATCAAGAACAGAACATGCTCTGTTTCTGGTTTCCATCTAGACTGAATAACAAAGACTACAGTGGCTAAAATCAGGAGACAGTCGAGTTATCGGCGGCCGACATCCAGACGATGTCCTTAAGCGCCGGTCGGAGTTCTTTGCTGCAAAACTGGTTGTACTCAAGGGTGTCACCATGGTCTTTTTTAACTTCCACCACCAGAAACGACGGAGTCAATGCGAATATGTCAGCAGCAATGGCTAATTTCCCTTTCCTTCCACATTCTTGACCCTGCAGCCTCACACTTGACTCGCTCTTCTTAACGCTGAACTTCATCGTCTTGGCCACCTCCTCCAGTCTCGATATCACACTGCTCGCCGGCTTTGTTGTCGCGAATCTCAACTCCTCTTTCTCTTCCCTCTTCTTCTCTTCAAACAAAGGTGACAAATCAAAGCCCTCGGATAAAGATATTATGTGGAAGGCATTCAAAGTTTCGGGCTTTGATGATTTCTCGCCGGTGAACGCTTCGAATTCTAACTCTTCCTTGGTTCTAATAGTTTTGGGTATTGATTTCTTGAACCAAGATGACTCCATCACCTTGGAGATGGGGATTCGGGTATTTGGGTTCGGATCTAAAAGCTTAGTGATTAATCTACGAGCTTCGGGGGAAAACCAAGGTGGACACTTGAAATCTCCTCTGTAAATCTTCCTATACATGGAAACCAAGTTGTCGTCTTGAAATGGTAAGAACCCGGCAAGAAGAACATAAAGGATTACCCCACAAGACCAAATATCGGCCTTAGCTCCGTCGTACCCTTTTTTCCCAATTACTTCAGGAGCAACATAAGCCGGTGTTCCGCAAGTCGTGTGCAATAACCCATCTTGTTTCAAGTGCTCGGAGAAAGCACTGAGTCCGAAATCGGCGACCTTCAAGCTGCCATCTTCATCTAAGAGCAAATTCTCCGGCTTCAAATCACGGTGGTAAACCCCGCGGCTATGGCAGAAATCGATAGCGGAAACCAACTGCTGGAAATAAAGTCTGGCCAGGTCTTCCCTCATCCGGCCCTTGGCGACCTTCGAGAACAGTTCGCCGCCGCGAACGAGTTCCATGGCGAAGTAAATCTTGGACTTACTCGCCATGACTTCGTGCAACTCGACGATATTGGGGTGTTTCACCATCTTCATAACGGAAATCTCCCGCTTGATCTGCTCCATCATCCCAACTTTAATCACTTTCTCTTTGCCAACAACTTTCATGGCAACGTTCTTCCCTGTCTGAAGATTCCGTGCATGGTAGACTTTAGCGAAGGTTCCATGGCCCAACATTCGACCAAGCTCGTATTTTCCATGCAGCAAAGATGGGTGCTGGTCACTTTTTGTTTTCTCTGCCATTTTTATCAGCTCCCGAGAAATATAATACAAAAAAGAAAATCTTTGATCTTGTGTTTGGATCTAATTTATTGTATATACAGATACAACAACGAAAGAGATGACATAGTAGAGAAGTAGAACATTAAGAACAGAGATGGAGTTTTCTTCTCTTTGTGAATGGATCACCCGTCCTCGACGTGTTTCCGGTGGCAACTCCTGTCGCCGATGGACCGCTTGCCGTGCCCGCACAGCTCAGGCTTTGTCAACGATGCCCCTCTCATCTCTCTGCATTCCCTCCTCTCTTTTTGGGGGCTTTTAGAACGTTAAAGCTTTGCTCTGATATTTGTGGAAATTGAAGCTTTGCCTTTCTTTCCGAGTTCGGTGCATTAAGGTTCCATTTTATACAAGTTTATACGAGTGTAGATTTCCCATTTTATCCTATAGCTCATCCGACGGCTACGATTTAAACTCATTGGGTTGAAATCCACATGTCGTGGTATTTATGGAGTGCTGGATTACTGAGACAATCGGATAGTAACACGTGTGTAGGGCCAACGTAAGCGTATGTAACATCGATGGAGTTTGTGTCTTGTTTCTTGCTTCCTACTTCTCAACTTTCTCATAAAATTAAAATATAATACACCGCATAACTTAAATAAATTCAGCATAGATCCAATTTACTGAAATTTATATTAATATCTGATCTACTAAAATTATATAATTTTATGCATTATTATTTTCACAAATCTTTATACATTATTATTAAATTAGACGATAACAAATCGAAATATAAAATAAATTTATTTTTAAAATTTTATGATGACATATCATCATCTGATTAGCTCGATAATGCATAAAATTGTACACCGATAGTACATCAGTTTTTATTATGATAGTGTAAATGTATAGGTAAATTATGCATTTAGTCAAAAAAAAATTATCTTATTTTGGTTTTCGTCAACAAACTTTAAAAGTTTTGACTTTATCGTTCAGTTATTGAGATTTTCTTTCTTGGTCACTCGATCGTTAAGTGTCCAACACCATCTATTTTTTGGGTAAATTTATTCAAAAATTGAGAGATTTTCTTCCAATTTGAACAGGGGAGGTCAAGAAAGAGGTGAAATTTAAAATGACTAAGATACATAAACTCTGTTATGTTACACTCGTTACACAATTAATGACTAAGATAACAAAAAAATGAAATTCAAAAGTTATATGGTTATAAAAAAATTAAAGTTAAATGACTAAAATAAAATACAATAAAAAGTGAGACTAAATTGTAGTTTATCCATAAACTCTGGACTTCGATGCATAAAATGATAGTCCGTGTCAGGCTTTTAAAAATTGTTAGGTTGTCAATAATTCCGTGAGGTCCACACAGTGTAGGAAAGTGTGACTGTAAAAAGAAGAGCTGTTTGTGGAATCCACTTTCTTTTATTTTTTCCGTAAAGAAAACAAATATTTCTAAAATCTTTTTGGTTTACAAGTAAATTAATTGATACTAGAAATTTTTATGAAAAAAAAATTCATTTCTCCAATTAATTTTAACACGGTAAACACAAATTCACCGTCATCATTTGATGAGTAAAAATGTTCATTTTAACACAAGATTATGTAAAAAGACACATTTTTGGATGACACTGTAAATATTTATATCTACCCCAATTGTTTCATTTTAACCCATTTTCATTTTGGGCGGAATATTCTGATGAAGATTCGATTATGTTTGGTACAAAATCAAAAGCTCCTTTCCATTTTCTTCATCATATCAGTTTTGTCATTGTGCTATTAAAAATGGTAACACATCACATTAAGGTTTATATTCGGTCGATTTGATTTTTTATAAATATCAATAGTAGAATATATCAGTTTAATCATAAAATTACATAAATTAAAATAATTTCAAATCCACTATGTTATAATCAAACCAAACCGAAATAATGGAAGAATTGCATTATAATTTAAGATGAGTCTGTCACGTTCGACGAGCACCACTAATAACGAGTATCGATGGGTATCATTAATTCAATTTATAAAGATTAAAAATTTAAATAACTCACTATATAATTATAAATTATTTAAAAATAAAAAAAGTAAATTAATTAAAATATATTATTTTATTTTTAATTTTCTTTTAAACATATATCAAAATACATATTTACCTCTAAATTACAAAACCTTATTTTTGTTCATTTGAAATTTAAGCCGCTGTCGTCGTTAACTCGTTGCCGCTACCACCGTCGCTGCCTTACTGTTTTGGGATCTCGTGTACCAATTTGGACTCTGAAAGTTGGGGTTTCTCGACTGCTACATTAGATTCAATCCAAGCCCCCAAGCTTGATTCTCCCCCACGCAGTGTGTCAACTAATGGGGTTTCACTTTCATCTCCATCAGCTGCAGCAAGTTCCGTGTCCTTCCACGCAGTGTGTCAACTAATGGGGTTTCACTTTCATCTCCATCAGCTGCAGCAAGTTCCGTGTCCTTCGAAAAGATCGAGCCATGCAGGAGGCAACGGCGGCGACGACAGCGGCTTAAATTTTAAATGAACAAAAATTTATGTTTTGTAATTTATGGGTAGATAGGTATTTTGATATATGTTTAAAAAAATAAAAAAATAAAAAAAATTTAATTAATTAATTTTTTAATTTTTAAATAATTTATAATTATATGACAAATTCTTTAAATTTGTTATTTTTATAAATTGAATTAATGGTGCTCGTCATTAGTGGTGCCTATCGGTACTCGTCGAGCGTGGCTGTATTTTCCTATAATTTATCACTTCTTAATAACTTATATATATAATGAAAATATTTATTTTGAGAATATAATATCAAATATCAATTAATTTTGTAGGATGATGTGAAATATATCAAATTTTACAATATCAGCTCTTTTCTCTACAATATATATATGTATTTTTTCAAAAAAATAATTATCGATATTTAACTTATTGATTGACTAATTCAGATCGGATATTGTAGAGACTCAATATAGAGATGACTCTTCGAATTTTCTACATTCACAATGTATAATTTAAATTGCTAATCTTATTTAAGTGACCTTATTCCGCTACACCAATTTGTTTATATTTAAGTATTTAATTGGTTTTGTTTGAAGTATGCAGTAGATGTAGATCTCACGTAAATTCAGGTAGGCACAGAATGCCTGTGGGTCATTGCATTTTCCAATCAAATACTTCAAAAAAATACAATTAATCATAAAATGAGAGATAAAATTCCAATAAATTGAAAACCGAGGTTCAAATAGGCAATTTTTCATTATGTTTTTTAGTCACAAATTTTTTGTGAGACGCAGGCACACAGCCCCTAGTCTACAAGTGAACCGCCCATGGTTCGATATTGAATTAATGTTTTTTTGACAAATTTTAAATCTAATCATAATCCTACATAGAGAGGAGGAGAATGAAACTTTAAAGAAAAAAGGTGAAGTGTTTTAGTGAATCTAAAACTCATAACCTACAAAAATATAAAAGAATGAAGATGCACAACTTGACCAACCGGCCAAATGTGCTTGTTTAATGTTAAATTAATGTCAAATAATAAGGAATCAAAACAATTTATATCATTAATCACAAAACAACGATTCCACATGCAAAAATGACATTTTTCTATGAATAAAATAGAAACGGGTTGCTTAGTAGGCATTGGTTGAAGATTCTATAATTACCATTTTTTAAATATATATATATATATATATATATATAATGATAAAACAATAGAATTCAAATCATGTATCCATTTGTTTAATATTGGTTTTAGCACGTGGTTAATTAACCCATGAATATTTTTCCCGATGGAAGTAGAGGAAGATGAAGACTTGATAACTACAGAGTCCAAGGCTGTCTCTAGAACCAACGGAAATCTGGATAACTGACTAACTAATAACCACATGAATTGGCGGTTCTCATTTTCGGGCGTAATGTAATATTTGAGTGTTTTTTAGTCTTGTTCACCGGCTGAGATGAACGGACACAATTGGATTTTTCTAACTTAAGTTCAACTCCAAATATCTGATTTCATTGTTTCGTTTTTATTCATAAATTATGAATATAATGTTTTATAGATCAAGATACCGATTTAAAAATATCTAATTATTAAAATCTACTAATTGAACGAATAAGTAAATACAATAATATTGTCCATATTGTATGAGTTTGAATTTTAATATTTATCTTAATTTTTGAGAATACAAATATCTCTATGCTCAATAAAGAATATCTAATTATTAATTAAAAATTTATTATCATCAAAATCGTCATTTATATTTCTTATTATTTGAATAAAAAATACGTTTTTTTTCATCTGGGAAGGAAGCTACTGCGTATGTGTAAATGGGTGCATCATATTCATGCATGAATCACCTAATTTGGTTTATATGGGTCAATGGCGGCCACGCCCACCATTTAATGACTTTGCTACTCTTTAATATTCATTAATTGTCGGAAAAACCTAATATTAATTTAGTACGATTATTACTTCTCTTGAACACAACTTATTGATTGGTACCATGTTTTGTTTTGCTCATAATTGAAAAACATTAATTTAAGCAAGTTTGTTTTTCTCTTGCTAATCAACCAACAAGCCAAAAATAAGTAGTATTAGACAAATAAAAGAAAAGACCCTTAAAATAATTCATCCCGGTCTCTACTATCGTGGGAAATATCCTCATTACTCAAGCAACCTACAAATATAGAAATTTCAAAAATTGAAATAAGATAAAATAAAAGTTGGCTGAGAAGAAAAAATAAGTAGCAGGAATATTTTCATATTCGAATCACGACGTTGTAAAAAAATAAAAGGATAACTATATTTTTAGTACCTCACCTTTATCCGTTTTCTTATTTTGGTACATTACCTATTTTTTTGACAAAATAGTACCTAATGTTACGTTTTGTTTTTATTTTGATACCCTGTCGTTAAAAAAATTAACGCAAGGTTGACTAGGAGAGAGAAAATCACACGTGACATACTGCCACGTCATTCTCTCTCATAATCATCATGCCACGTGTGCTTTTTTCATGATTTTTGTTGACGTGGCATGCTGACTATGAGAGAGAAATTATGTGGCAGCATGCCACATGTGATTTTCTCTCTCCTAGTCAGCATTATGTTAATTTTTTAACGGCGGGGTACCAAAATAGAAACAAAACGTAATGTTAAGTATTATTTTGCCAAGAAAAATAAGTAAGGTACCAAAATAAGAAAACAGGTAAAAAGTGGAATACTAAAAATGTAGTTATCCCAAAAATAAATTAGATTCGAAATATTTTTTCAACTTGAATTAATCAACTAAACGCATATATTATAAAAAATCATGATTAATTTTTAAAATTATTATATTTAGGAAAAGGGTGTGATTGGAAATGGTGATGATGCATAAGATAAAGTTTACTGATCTTATCATCTTATCCAGAAAACTATGATTTGATTCATAATAGTACAATTTCCAGACAAAATAAATATCATATTCTTAATTAACTTGAATGAACAACAAGCCAAAAATATAAAATTATCTCAATTTGCAACATGGATTGATAAGAAAGCATGCCAAGTCATAGTTTATGTAACATAGACAATGGTTTAAATCTGATCCTTTTTCTGATCTGATTGTAAAAGCATAATTTTTTGTAATAGAAAGTGATTTCGATTTTTAAAATATTTTGTCTGTTCATATAATTATAAAAGCGTTACTAGAAAGTTAATTAACTGTGAGAGAAGACTCTTCAATATATATCTTTTATTCGTTTTTTTATTAAAAATTAAACTTAGGATAATAAAACAGATATTGAAGGATTAATTAAGGATAAACATCAAAATAATATTAATTGATTTTTTAATTAAAAAGTCAAAACTTTACACTACATGCAGAGCACTATAAAATCACATACATTGAATTGTGTTGGACCCTGTTTCGTTTTCCACAAACTTTATCTAATGAGCCAATAAGGTTGTAAGAATTGACCTCAATCCAGATAAAAGGAAAAAGTCATATAGAAATGTTTATGTCTACATATGGCCATTCGATCCATACCCGACAGGTTTCGATCTAATTGATCTTATAAGGTCTGATTATTTAAAAATGTTAGATTCGAGTCGAGTTCAGGTCTGTTTTTTAGGGTAATGTCGGGTTGAGTCTGGTTTGAGTTTAAAGTAAAAATTACCCAACCTGAAATAATAGTTTAATTTTATTCTAAATATTTAACTATATTTACTACATTGCCCCTCTCTTTATACATACATATATATATATATATATTTCTCCTTATTTTGTCTAATAAAAATGAAATAATTATTATAATATTTTTTATATTTGTATTTTTTTTCAATTAGCTCCCTATTTTTATCGAACAGTAATAATAATTGACAATTTTTTTATTTATGTCGTGTTGGGTCAAATTTTTACTCTACAATCAGGGTCCAGGTTCGGATGGAATATAATAAAATTTAAAAATGTAATTTTTTTTGGTTTTCAAGGTATTTATCGGGGTAAATTTAACAAATAATCCTTTATGTTATGTTGGTAGATATTAGTCACAAAATTTTAAATTGCTTCATATCGATAAGATAGTCAAACACTCAACTACTAGTTAAAATAGGTAATATATTTACCATCTCACTCAAATCACATGATTAAATGAAAACCTAAATAATACACAATCATACGAAATTAAAGTTCATATTTCTTCAAACCAAATACTCATAATAACACTTTGAATTTTTTATATCATCCCACACAGATAAAACAAATACGAGGTTCAAATCGGTAAACGTAGCAGTTTAACCCGATTCACTGCAGTTTTTTTAAGATATAATTAGTTTCTGTTCTTAACTGTATTTTAGAGTCAAAATTTTTGTTATTATACTAGAAGATTCGAATTCAAGCAGTTTTATCGACAAAGACATATGTGAGATTTATAAGATTAAATCTGAACATATACTACTATAAAATCACATTATCTTTTTATTTTCAACAAATAATATTGAACATAAAGATTTTGTTTATTTTAACACTTTTTAACAATAATATCACATTTAAATTTTAAACTAAACAATTAAAAAACACATTTTATAAACAAATTATAAAGTTAACGTCAAACTTATCTTACGGTAAACTCTTAGAGAAATTACTTGCAAATGGTTGGGGACTTAATGTTGAAAATGACAAGAAAAAAGATCATGTCAGAGACAGTATATGAGTATATGGATCTGTGAAATTAATTTGATAGGGGAACATGACTCAACAAACAAAATTGATTGCAAAAAAACAAACGAAGTTTTAAAAATTCTTTAAAAATACTTGTTATTATTGGAAGGATTCCTTGATATTCTTCAAAGATAATTTTAAAAATTTGTAAAAAGCAAAATCAGTTCCATTTGTGTTGGCAGCCTGGTGTTTCCCCATGTTTCTTCTTGTTTATAACAAATTTTCTCTCTCTTTTTAATACCAAAATACGAAGTTCAAAAGGGACTAATATGCGAGTGAATATGGTCCATGTATATATGATTGGTTTTAAAAAAGTAATCCAAAATTTGTTAATAATTTTAATTTATATATATGATCGGTGTAAATATATCTCATTCGATAATTGAAATGTGATAAAATGACATTAAAATATTATCAATTAGTTAGCAACAACCTAAAAGAACCAAAGGCTAGGTCAATGAGTGGAAAATGATGGGTTTGGATTTTCCTGGTGACTCATTTCATGTACATACCTCATCTTTGAGACCAGAAATTTTCTGAAAAGACGCAAGCCATTAACACGTTACACTTGTCGTATCAATAAGAATTTGCACGAAAACTTAATTTTAGTGTGAGAGCATAAATAAGAGCACCGAAAAGGGGCAGAAAATTTCTATTCGCAATAATACTACTGTGTCTGTCTGTGTACTCTGTACTGGTAATTGTGGTCCAGCGGCCGACGCGTTGGAGGGTCGTGGATCCTCCATCCACATTGAGTTTGAACCCTTTAAACAATTGAGATGCCATCCATTTCAATTTTCAGGTGTTGGAATGTTTTGAACTTGTCAGCTGCTAAACTCGCATTAACCAAACATACTTATCTACAACCCAGTATGTATTATATCTTTAATTCTCAAAACAAACAAAAATAAAAGAACTTGAAAGAGAAAAAAACATGTAATGTGACACCTAATGTAAGTATGGGCCGACAAACAATCTTAGGATTCCTTAATTACATCAACTCTAGAAGGAGAAAGCCCACGTCTTTGTGTTCCCGTGGCTCCTTTTGATGTTTGTCCAACACTAGGCCCAGCTTCATCCTCCACCCAACCATCTGCCACCATTTTTTGCTGATAATATCGCAGGGCCACAAAAAGCATGAACGCTACACAATTAAAGAAGAAAAACCATGAATTCAACCACTTTTGCCATTGAAAAACGGAAGCTGTTGTTTTTATTACCTGCCCAAATTCGAGCAACAACGGAACAAAGGTTCCAAACCAGAGTGAAGATGGCCATTGCCACGGCTTTCTTATGTGTGCACGACTCCCACGCATCTCGAAACCTTCGAATCCAAAACTTCCCTACACATTTCGAGCTTTGTATTAAGAACTAATAAAAACCATGTTTTTTTCTTTTCTTTTCCTTTTCAGACTTTATGAAAAGGTATCGGGTCGAATAAGAATCCGATGACTAAGATAATGATGTAATGATGCAGAGCTACTTTAGGACCCATGAAATCTAAACACATGGGGACATCATCAGATCAAACCAGCAAACAGAAAAGAGCCGTTAAAATTTAATCAGACGAACAAGATGTAAAGAAAAATGTCAGATGTGGTGGTGGGGGCATCCGCATTAATATTTTGTAACAGTGTGGGGGATGGGATTTTTACCGTAGGCTGTTAATTGCTGGGAATAAGAAGAGCAGACTTTTGGAACTGTGAAAACGCCAAAAAAACCTGAGGCAGTGAGCACAACCAGGGCGGTAAAAAAGTTGAGACCTTTATTGTAAAAGACAACCCCTTTGGAAAAAATGGTAGGTAAAATATATGATTTTTAACCAAATAAACTTACCCAGTTTGGTCATTTTCCAGATGGTTATAGAGCTGCCACCTCTGGCCAAAACAAACAGCAGCACTGCCAACTGCACATTGTATCAATGGATCAACATTTTTCATTTTACATAAAAAAAATGAAAATAAAAACAAACGGTTGGAAATTGGGAATTTATTACCTTCATGGTTGTTGCAGGATCACCAGAAAAGAGTGCTCTCAGCTTTATTAAGAACTCATTCAAGTAAGGAAGGACCAATTTAAGTAACCAAAAGGCTTCTTCTTCTCCAACCACATAACTTGATTCATCTGTATCCACAACTCCCCTGCAATGTCATAGAAACAAACTCACAAGGTTTCCAAAAAAGGATTAAATTTCAGTAACTACACAATTAATGGCATATGATGAAAGGTTTTTACCTGCAGATTATTGATCTGTAAAGGAATATGACAGCTAGGTAAACCAGACACATATAGGAAATTGCAGAAACACAGCTGTGGAAGGCATTGATCAACATATAGTTTCAGTAATTCAGATAAAAATGAAAAAAGTGTAATATTCCAAATTTGGAACTTGTGTTTTAGTGACCATTTAGAGACCTGATGTTGAGGTCTTGAGTGTAAGAAGAGGAGATAATTATAAATGTTCCCATCCCAAACACCAATGTAGATTTTGATACATCTCTCCACATTGCTAAATCAACTGAAAGATTAACGAAGACAGACAAAAAGAAGAATTAAACAAGTTGCAGATATGAAACTCGTTGATCTTTGCAGGAAATGAAATGACTTCCTACCTAGATTCTGCCATTTGTTCTGAGTTTGTGGGAAACTCTGGTAATGATAACCTTCTGAGGCTGAAACTGAAGGATGTTGTAACAACAATGTCAGAAATATTCAGAGAGGTACTAAACAGGGTTTATCTCAGTAAGTAAAGCATCAAATAGATACAAACACTTACAAGGAGAAGATTTGGCAACTTTTGTAGGAGTTGTGTAAAGTTGTGTGGCACGTTTTACAACCGGCGGAGACTGTTTATTCACTGTTGAAGAAAATGGTGCAGTTCTGTTATGGAATTGGCTAGTTTTCTTGACTTCATTAACAATTTTGCTTGGTTTATCTTCTTGGGACTTCTCCACTTCATTAACAGCTTTTTCAGGTTTTGTTTCTGGTAATTTCTTCACTTCATCAGCTACTTTTTCAGGCTTCTTCTCTTGTATATTCACTTCCTTGATGTCATCAAAACTCTTCTTTTCATCCCCAACCACCTCAATTTCCTCCTCTCCTTCTTCTTCTTCTTCTTCTTCAGAAAATTCCTCATCATCTTCAACACCATCACCATCACCATCATCACCTGATACTCCTGGAGATGATCCTACTAAATCACCATTGCTTGTACTGCTTGTAATGGCATTTTCTTGTCCTACTAAATCCTCAGACCCAGATCCATTCTTCTCATTTTCTTCAATGGAAACATCGTTCACCGCCTTTTGATCATCCAAAACCAAAACTTTTTCATCCCCCTCATTTCTTTTCCCATTACTTGCTGTCTGATCTGATTTTGACTTCCTTAATTGAACTGAATTCCCCTCCATTCTCTCACCAGCTTCATTACCATTTTTGCTCAGCTCAGCAGACTTTTTGGGGAGTTCAGATCTTGGCTTCTTCATATGAATTGGGCTTCTCTCAATTCCATCAACAGACTTACTCACCTCCCTCATTCCTTTCTTGACCTGAACTGGACTCTTCTTATTAATCCCCTCAACAGACAAGCTCAAATCTTTGCAATGCTCCATAGATCTCCCTTTAGCCACCTGAATTTGGGTTTTAGCTTTGGAAATCTGAATTGGGTTCTTCTCTAAACCTTCAAAGCTTTCATTTTTCCAAGCCTTTCTCTTTCCCACACCGCCGCCAACGGTTGGGGCTTTCTTCAAGCTCAGTCTTTTATTACCAGTACCACCGGCATTGCCATTTTCTTCAGTAATGTTGCCGTTTCCTTCACCATTGAAAACCTTAATTCCACCTTTAACTTCATCGTTCTTCATTCTAGTTTCCCACACTGACCCTGCAACAACAACACTGCTCTTAGCTTCTCCTCTTCTAAAACTCAAATCCATCTCTCTCACTCTCTCCTATTTATGGTGCGTTGTTTTAGCCTTAATCACGGTAATTGAGTAGCAGTGCGACACGGATGTTAATAATTGGATAAGGGGAGTCTTTAAGATGAAGCAATGGAGGTTGGTGGGATGCAACATTCTCTTCCCCCTTTGAAATAGCATTGCAAAGGAAGCGGAATTGGTTTCTTTACTTTATTTTTTGCTTTCTCTCTCTTTTGTTTTTTCATTTTTCTATTTAGTTTGGCAGTGGGGCTATATGATTAAGAGTTGTTAAAGATCTCTCCTTTTTCTCTTTCATTTTGGGTAAACTTCATTTTACTTTATTTATGTTATATTCTAATAACGTTATTGTCTATAATGAAAAAATAAATTTATTCAACCTGAGAGTCCGAGACTGAGAATTCAATGTATGCAACCGATTGGACTTAATTTTTATGCTCAAATCGTTACCATAAAACCAGAGCACCGTTGAGGGAAAAAACAGGTGAAAACAAAGGTTGCCCATGCAAGCAAATGAAGGGAAATCCTTGCGGTCCGGTCGGTGAAGATTGTCACCGTTAGGCCATGTTTTGGTTTGGTGTATTGGTTGGTGTTGATTAGATTTAGGTGAAACAAATGGATAAAAATCATCTGTCCCTTTTCGGTGCCCTTAAAAAACATACCATACCTTAAATTTTCTAAACCCTAACTTAAAATTCTAAATCTTAAATGTTAAACTTAATTTTGAGTGTGAGTATAAATAGAGGCATCGAAAAGAGTAGAGGATTTCTATCCAAAACAAATGGCCTTAGGACATCATGCACTGCCACTAACAGTAATTGATCGCCATGTAAAGCAGGATGTGACAACGTGATGATTTGTGTTTTTAAACGCAACCATTAATCATCATAAAAAGGTGCCTAATTAAGCACCCAAAGATAATGGAAAATTTGCAACCATTTTTTTATTTCGAAAGTACGACATGTATAATTAATAATTTTGAACAGTCAAATCTGTTAATTTAAATGTTTGAGGAAGAACAGATTAAGGTGAAACCTCTAATTTTGAAGAAGTTGCTAATATGATCTTTATGAAATTAGAAGTTTTGATGCAAGATTTATAATGACTTTTTTACCTTAACAAATATAAAAAATTTCTAAATAACCTAAATTTAACATTTTCTATTTTAATTCTTCACTTTCACGTATTTACATTGTGATATTTGTATACTAATACTTTTTACTCACACATTTATATTTGTATTTAAATTTAAATTAATTAAATTACATTAAAAATAATTATACAAATAATAAATTAATAGATACAAAATATTGATAACTAATAAACTATTTAAACAAATGACGAATGTAATCATGACCTTATATGTCATTTTGCTTGTTTAAATAATCAAATAACTATCGACTACAATCTCGCTTAATGGAAGCCTTGTTGGTTTCTTTAAGGGGCAGCGAGGGGTTCGACAGGGGGACCCTCTCTCCCCATATCTGTTTGTTCTTGCAATGAACATTCTCTCGCATCTGCTGGATCTTGCTGCCACGAATGGTATTTTTCAGTTCCATCCAAAATGTAGGAAAATCAAGCTGACTCATTTATGTTTTGCCGACGATCTCCTCATTTTCTGCAAGGAGAATCTTGATTCCATTATTGGTGTTCAATGTGTGCTAGATGAGTTCTACTCTATTTCTGGGCTCAAGTTGAATGTAGCGAAGTCGGAACTGTTTCTTGCAGGGGTTTCTGTCACGCAACAAACAAGCTGGGGTGCTATTGTCACATCCCAAAAACCGGTCTAGTCGGAATTAAGTTCTGGTGACTGAATATTTTTATCGATTAAATAATTTATTCGATCTTATCTTGAATATTCGGGGTAATTTATCATAGTTTATTATTATTATTATTATTATTATTATTATTATTAAAAAGGAGGATTATACGGCATACCCACCATATTGCAAATGGAAGTCAAGTCATGAAAGCAATTTGGACTAAAAAAACCAATTAAGGTGGAATTGCCACCATTTGTGGCTAGGATTGATTTGAAGGCTGGCCAAATTAGTTTATAAGGGGGGGGCAAGGGTATTGAAGCATTCACGGCAGATCAACCTAATTTAATTAGGTAAAGCATATATAATTGTAATCTAGTGGAAACACCATATAATAATTAATGAATAAAAAAAATATGTAAATTAGGTAAAGCATATATAATTGTAATCTAGTGGAAACACCATTAGAATTAAGATAATGAGTATAATTGAAAGTGGCAACACCATTAGCTTAAAATAATGAGAAAAAAAGAAGAAGAAGCAAATTCACTAAATGTGGCCATAAATTAAAGGGTGAATAGGAAATGGAGGGAAGGGTGCCGGCCATGTTTAGTATAAATAGGGGAGGGGGGAATTGAATGGAGCATTGGAAAATTTAGGAAGAAACAAAGGATGCAGTCCAATGTTCGATTGGTAGTCCAATATTTTCGATATAGTAATATCGAATTTCTACCGATGACGGGGTAAGCTCAAATCTCTGAATTGTTGTTAGAAGTTACTGGACTAAAACTGAATAAATCTGGAATCTGCTGTACTAAATTGTAAAATTCGAAAATTATAGGGGCTTAAATAATACCAATAAAATTCTGGAAATTTTTGTTTGATACAGGGGATTCATAAAATGAATGAAATTAAATGGCCAAGCTTGAATTAAGTCTCAATTGGTAAAGTAAATGCATTTAGATCACATGTAGGATTATTAAAGGATTAAAGGGGACTGTTTTATAGAAATTGATAAATTGAGGATTTACATGTCCTATTTTTTAGGTTGCTGGATTATAAGAATAATGTTATAAGATTAGTGTAAACGTGGTCAAAAGCTCAAGATTAATAGTGTAGTGAAACATAGGTTATAAATGCACTAAAGTCACATATTAAGCATAGACAGATTAGGTTTCTGAAAATGCTTTATGTTCTAGTAATAAACTGTATTAATAGAGAAATGATAAAATTATATACCATACATGGTTGTAAAGGTGTGTTTATAAGCTTTCTATAAAGGTAAAGAACTCTTTATTTGGAGTTGTAAGTAAAAAGATATGAATTTTTGAGTAAGTAAATGTCATAAAAACAGGGTAACAGTTTGCCCCTAAATCTGCATCAACAGCGACTTTAGAAATTCATTATAAATTGTATAAGAAGAATTAAAAGTTATAATTTATATGGTTTAAAAGGTTATTAAGTCTAGTTTCGTTTAAAACAAACGAAATCAGATTTTGAGTTATAGAACATTTTATATAAATATTTATTTGAGGACAATGCAAGCTGCCTAATGTACTAAATGATATATTTCTTTAATATTTGGTTAGAAAAGAGTAGAAATGAAGGAAACCACAAAGTTGGAGAATAAGGAAAATGTCTCTAAGCTTGGATTGAGGTGAGTGTAGATGCATTTGTCTCGGGTGACGCGGTGTCATTCCGATCATTGTTTTTATGTTCTGATATGTGAGTGTAGATGCATTTGTCTCGGGTGACGCGGTGTCATTCCGATCATTGTCTTTATGTTCTGATATGTGAGTGTGGATGCATTTGTCTCGGGTGACGCGGTGTCATTCCGATCATTATTTTTATGTTCTGATATGTGAGTGTAGATGCATTTGTCTCGGGTGACGCGGTGTCATTCCGATCATTGTTTTTATATTCTGTTATGTGAGTGTGGATGCATTTGTCTCGGGTGACGCGGTGTCATTCCGATCATTGTTTTTATATGTGAGTGTGGATGCATTTGTCTCGGGTGACGCGGTGTCATTCCGATCATTGTTTTTATATGTGAGTGTGGATGCATTTGTCTCGGGTGACGCGGTGTCATTCCGATCTTTGTTTCTTTGTTCTGATATGTGAGTGTAGTTGCGTCAAGGGATAGGCTCGGTGTCTTCCCGTTGCATTATTTATGATTATGTTTGCATTTGTTAAGGGCTCATGTAGAGCAACTATGTTTGAATGGCAAATTTGGTAAGTGCCTTGCATTACTTTGATATGTTCGAATATGACTATGAAATGCTACATGACATGGAGCTACGGCTCATCTTGTTATTTCATATGATATGATATGAAAATCATGGACTATGTGAATTTGTGTGTATTTATGGACGTTGGATACAATTGGCATGCCATAGGATTATTCGAGCTCACCATGTAAGGGAGGACTACGGTCCAGGGCTACGGCCTATATGTGGGAGATAAAAGGATGGAAGTGTAAGGGATACATGGAGCTACGGCTCAGGGCTACGGCTCATTTATGATTCATGATATGGTGTACAGGGAATCCGCGTATCCAATGGTACCAATATATTATGTGTTTGATACGTTATGCTATGTTATTCTCATGGTATGATATTATGCTTTGTTATGAATATGAAGTATGCCATGTTTTTGCATAATTAGCATGATGTTCATTTTTGGAAGCATACTACATGACATAATATGTTCATTCATTGTCATTGGCTACCTCACTTAGACTATGTAAGTCTAATGCATTCATTGCATAACATTTCAGGTTAAGAAAAGTAACAAATCGAGATCGGGATTAGTTGGAAGATTGGCAAGTCACTACAATTAAAGAGTAATGTGTTTTGTCCTTATGAACTCCTAGTATGGTGGCAAAGTAGTTAAAGTAATTATACTAATCTTGTGAACCTACTATTGTGTATACGTTACCTATGTTTTGTATAATTTTTTTAAGTGTTTAAGATATTTGTTAGTTCGAATAAAAAAATAGTTTTAGACAAATTACAAAAGGGTCACTAAAATATTGTATCGTTTAATCAGGTAGATAAATGACCTTCGATAGTAATGAGGTTTTACAGGCTAATAACTAGTAAGTCTATTTTCAGTATATTATCACGAATTTCAGATAAAGACTTTTAATTTGTGAAAATTACATTTTGGTCCCTGAGTTTGAAAAAGTTTAAAATTGACCTCAATTCAAGTAAGTTGTTAATAAGTTAAGTGTTAAGTCTTAAAAGAGATTAGTAAAATAATCCGAAATGATTTTTTTTTTGAACTTTGGATTTATGTCTCCGATCTCCGTATTGTTTTCCGGTAGCGCTCTCCGACCCGGTTCTCTACCAGGCCGGGAAGGGGGTGTTACATTAGTGGTATCAGAGCTAGAGTTTAGTCGGTTCTGGACTAAACTTAAGTATGTTTGTATTGTATGTTGTGTTACTTTGCCACCTAGGAGTTATTTATTGAGTATTGTGACTTGCCGACTAATCCGATCTTTGTATGTTTAGATGTCTAAGTTCAGTCAAGCTCATATAGATAAGCATATTCTTGTCGGAGAAAATTCGAGGACGAATTTTCTTTAAAGGGGGAGAGAGTTGTCACATCCCAAAAACCGGTCTAGTCGGAATTAAGTTCTGGTGACTGAATATTTTTATCGATTAAATAATTTATTCGATCTTATCTTGAATATTCGGGGTAATTTATCATAGTTTATTATTATTATTATTATTATTATTATTATTATTAAAAAGGAGGATTATACGGCATACCCACCATATTGCAAATGGAAGTCAAGTCATGAAAGCAATTTGGACTAAAAAAACCAATTAAGGTGGAATTGCCACCATTTGTGGCTAGGATTGATTTGAAGGCTGGCCAAATTAGTTTATAAGGGGGGGGGGCAAGGGTATTGAAGCATTCACGGCAGATCAACCTAATTTAATTAGGTAAAGCATATATAATTGTAATCTAGTGGAAACACCATATAATAATTAATGAATAAAAAAAATATGTAAATTAGGTAAAGCATATATAATTGTAATCTAGTGGAAACACCATTAGAATTAAGATAATGAGTATAATTGAAAGTGGCAACACCATTAGCTTAAAATAATGAGAAAAAAAGAAGAAGAAGCAAATTCACTAAATGTGGCCATAAATTAAAGGGTGAATAGGAAATGGAGGGAAGGGTGCCGGCCATGTTTAGTATAAATAGGGGAGGGGGGAATTGAATGGAGCATTGGAAAATTTAGGAAGAAACAAATGATGCAGTCCAATGTTCGATTGGTAGTCCGATATTTTCGATATAGTAATATCGAATTTCTACCGATGACGGGGTAAGCTCAAATCTCTGAATTGTTGTTAGAAGTTACTGGACTAAAACTGAATAAATCTGGAATCTGCTGTACTAAATTGTAAAATTCGAAAATTATAGGGGCTTAAATAATACCAATAAAATTCTGGAAATTTTTGTTTGATACAGGGGATTCATAAAATGAATGAAATTAAATGGCCAAGCTTGAATTAAGTCTCAATTGGTAAAGTAAATGCATTTAGATCACATGTAGGATTATTAAAGGATTAAAGGGGACTGTTTTATAGAAATTGATAAATTGAGGATTTACATGTCCTATATTTTTGAGGTTGCTGGATTATAAGAATAATGTTATAAGATTAGTGTAAACATGGTCAAAAGCTCAAGATTAATAGTGTAGTGAAACATAGGTTATAAATGCACTAAAGTCACATATTAAGCATAGACAGATTAGGTTTCTGAAAATGCTTTATGTTCTAGTAATAAACTGTATTAATAGAGAAATGATAAAATTATATACCATACATGGTTGTAAAGGTGTGTTTATAAGCTTTCTATAAAGGTAAAGAACTCTTTATTTGGAGTTGTAAGTAAAAAGATATGAATTTTTGAGTAAGTAAATGTCATAAAAACAGGGTAACAGTTTGCCCCTAAATCTGCATCAACAGCGACTTTAGAAATTCATTATAAATTGTATAAGAAGAATTAAAAGTTATAATTTATATGGTTTAAAAGGTTATTAAGTCTAGTTTCGTTTAAAACAAACGAAATCAGATTTTGAGTTATAGAACATTTTATATAAATATTTCTTTGAGGACAATGCAAGCTGCCTAATGTACTAAATGATATATTTCTTTAATGTTTGGTTAGAAAAGAGTAGAAATGAAGGAAACCACAAAGTTGGAGAATAAGGAAAATGTCTCTAAGCTTGGATTGAGGTGAGTGTAGATGCATTTGTCTCGGGTGACGCGGTGTCATTCCGATCATTGTTTTTATGTTCTGATATGTGAGTGTAGATGCATTTGTCTCGGGTGACGCGGTGTCATTCCGATCATTGTCTTTATGTTCTGATATGTGAGTGTGGATGCATTTGTCTCGGGTGACGCGGTGTCATTCCGATCATTATTTTTATGTTCTGATATGTGAGTGTAGATGCATTTGTCTCGGGTGACGCGGTGTCATTCCGATCATTGTTTTTATATTCTGTTATGTGAGTGTGGATGCATTTGTCTCGGGTGACGCGGTGTCATTCCGATCATTGTTTTTATATGTGAGTGTGGATGCATTTGTCTCGGGTGACGCGGTGTCATTCCGATCTTTGTTTCTTTGTTCTGATATGTGAGTGTAGTTGCGTCAAGGGATAGGCTCGGTGTCTTCCCGTTGCATTATTTATGATTATGTTTGCATTTGTTAAGGGCTCATGTAGAGCAACTATGTTTGAATGGCAAATTTGGTAAGTGCCTTGCATTACTTTGATATGTTCGAATATGACTATGAAATGCTACATGACATGGAGCTACGGCTCATCTTGTTATTTCATATGATATGATATGAAAATCATGGACTATGTGAATTTGTGTGTATTTATGGACGTTGGATACAATTGGCATGCCATAGGATTATTCGAGCTCACCATGTAAGGGAGGACTACGGTCCAGGGCTACGGCCTATATGTGGGAGATAAAAGGATGGAAGTGTAAGGGATACATGGAGCTACGGCTCAGGGCTACGACTCATTTATGATTCATGATATGGTGTACAGGAAATCCGCGTATCCAATGGTACCAATATATTATGTGTTTGATACGTTATGCTATGTTATTCTCATGGTATGATATTATGCTTTGTTATGAATATGAAGTATGCCATGTTTTTGCATAATTAGCATGATGTTCATTTTTGGAAGCATACTACATGACATAATATGTTCATTCATTGTCATTGGCTACCTCACTTAGACTATGTAAGTCTAATGCATTCATTGCATAACATTTCAGGTTAAGAAAAGTAACAAATCGAGATCGGGATTAGTTGGAAGATTGGCAAGTCACTACAATTAAAGAGTAATGTGTGTTGTCCTTATGAACTCCTAGTATGGTGGCAAAGTAGTTAAAGTAATTATACTAATCTTGTGAACCTACTATTGTGTATACGTTACCTATGTTTTGTATAATTTTTTTAAGTGTTTAAGATATTTGTTAGTTCGAATAAAAAAATAGTTTTAGACAAATTACAAAAGGGTCACTAAAATATTGTATCGTCTAATCAGGTAGATAAATGACCTTCGATAGTAATGAGGTTTTACAGGCTAATAACTAGTAAGTCTATTTTCAGTATATTATCACGAATTTCAGATAAAGACTTTTAATTTGTGAAAATTACATTTTGGTCCCTGAGTTTGAAAAAGTTTAAAATTGACCCCAATTCAAGTAAGTTGTTAATAAGTTAAGTGTTAAGTCTTAAAAGAGATTAGTAAAATAATCCGAAATGATTTTTTTTTTGAACTTTGGATTTATGTCTCCGATCTCCGTATTGTTTTCCGGTAGCGCTCTCCGACCCGGTTCTCTACCAGGCCGGGAAGGGGGTGTTACAGCTATCACAGGCTTCAAGATCGGCTCTCTCCCTGTTCGCTATTTGGGTATACCCCTGGTTACCCGCAGGTTGTCTGAAAAAGATTGTTATGTGCTTGTAGGGAAAGTGAAGAAGCGGTTGGAGGCCTGGAACAACAGGCATCTTAGTTATGCTGGTCGTCTGCAGCTCATTAATGCTGTCCTTTTTAGCATAATCAACTATTGGTGCCAGCAGGTTCTACTCCCTAAATGTGTTATCAGGTATCTAAAACAACTCTGTATGCGATTTTTTTGGCATGGAATGGACTCCTCTGCGCAAGCTGCTCGTGTGGGATGGCAACATATCTATAAGCCTAAGGGAGAAGGTGATCTTGGGGTTAAAGATTTGCATTCTTGAAATAAGGCCTGTATGGTTAGGCTTGTTCAGAAGCTATTATCTGGCGAGGGCACTTTGTGGATTGTTTGGGCCCACACTTATGTCTTTAAGTCCCTTACCTACTGGACTGTGGAGTCTAAACCCTGGTTCAGTTGGTGTATTCGAAGGATGCTTAAGCTGCGATCTGTTGTGCAGACTCTTCCCCGGGGTCCTTTGACTTTGCGCTTCATTTGGAATGAACTTAGGGGACCAGGTTTAAAGGTTGCCTGGGAAAAATTGATCTGGTTTGGAGCACGCATCCCAAAGCACTCTGTTATAGTTTGGATGGCTATTCTTAACAGATTACCAACAATGGATAGGCTCCAGCGCATGGGTTTGTCTGTCGATTGCTCTTGCTGTTTATGTGATGATGGGCAAGAGACTAGGGATCATATTTTTTATGTTTGTCCCTATT
Source organism: Hibiscus trionum (assembly GCA_030270665.1). Lineage (NCBI taxonomy): Eukaryota > Viridiplantae > Streptophyta > Magnoliopsida > Malvales > Malvaceae > Hibiscus > Hibiscus trionum. The sequence continues at coordinate 30,433,990 of BSYR01000024.1, read as the reverse complement.
CGAAGCTGATATGGCAGGCTATGTTGGATTATTGTGGACTCAACATAGATAGCTTGGAGTGGGAAGCTGAATTGGCTTGGCTTTCTGCGAGATTGAAGGGGAAGAAAATGCAGGTGATTGTGTGCAAGATGGCTTGGTGTTCGTTTGTTTATCACATATGGGAAGAACGCAACTATAGGAGATTTAGGGATAAAAGACGTGATTGTAATACTTTGATACATAGCATTAAAGAAGCTGTAAATATACGTATACAGCGTATAGGGGCAAGCTTGTAAGTAGTGGTTTACGGATGCATGGGGAATTCCCTAAGGGGATGGCTGCCATGGTCTTTAGGTTGTATGGTTCAGTCTTTTGACTGTTTCTTTGGATAATAAACTCAATTTATCCAAAAAAAAAATTATCGGCTATCAGTTAATTTTACCAAATACTTTTATACAATCAACTAATACAATCAGTTATCTGTTAATTGTCAAACATGACCGAAATGTGATTGGTAAGATTTTTAATAGACCCACTAGCATATGTTAATAATTATATGATTGTAATAAATATTTAGAGTTACAACAGATCCGAACTCTATTAAAATTTACTGGAGAGGCAACTAAAATATAGAGTCAATTTCTTGGGATTCCAATCCGTAGATTTTGGCATTGTCCAAGTAATAATAACTTAAGGCAGTGCTGAAGCAGACCCGACCCGATATTTTATTCCTTAATCTAAGATTCGCTGGGTTTTGTCTACCGGATCCCTAACCCAAGTTTTTGGGTAGGTATAAAATCTAAAACGCGTAGGGTTGGGATGCCGTTCCAATTATTGTTCCGGTGAAGGCACGTGACTGTCCAGACAGATTAAGAATTAAGATTAGCAGAGTAATTAGGATTAATGGAAATTGGGCCACCAGCGTCAACTATCAGTCTATCACCATCTTCTAACTTCTTGGTATTGCAGAATCAATAAACTATATATCCTATTTAAAAAATTGGTTTAGTTAAGTTGGATTCATGAGAAAAAGAACAAGAAACCTTCTTTATGTTCCCAAAATTTCATTGATTTCTGATATTGGGATCAATGCTATTAGCTTCGGGAATAGCCATTGTTGAATTTGTAGCTTGAAATTGTATTTACGCGCATTACGAGCAATAATATGTACTGAAAGAACTTCAACTGGACATGTGAATTGTGATATCTATAAGACTATATCTAGAGAGAGTTCATCATATCCCATGTGAAGTACCCTGCGGACCTTACTATATAATAAGGGTGAACAAAATTGACTCGAAAAAGTCAATATTTTGTATTGACTTGACACAAAAAAAATATATCAATTTGGATAAAAATTTCACATACTCTCAAAAAAATTTAAATAAAGTTTGAATTATAAAATGAGTTCGAATAACTAAAATTTTTTAGTAAACACTGGATCGATTTTCAAGTCTCTCAACTTGACTTTATACATTATGTGTTTCAAATATGAATATATATATATATATATATATATGTCTTATATGGATATAGAAACTTGGATATACAAAGGTAAATTGGAGAACCAATCCCTGATAATGTTACACCAAAGGACGTTCCATTAAAAGCAGGTTGTTTTTTCTATGGTTGCCTCACCATGCATCCAATTTGTTCATTTCATTTTCCTTGATTCGGGTCCAAAGTATAAATATTTTGCCATTTTTGACCCGTTTCTGGGTGAATTTACGGGCCACGTGATTGTCTATACGAGCAAGATTGTGTAATGATCTAATTTACTTGTGCCTTTTGCTATGAACATGAACATTTAAATGATATCCCTTTCCCTGGGCTTGAGCATTTCGGCCTTGGATGTCCATAGCTCACTGGTATGCGGCCGATTTCTCCCCTTCTGTTTTTGAGAACGGTTAGTGCCCAGATTCAACTTCTTAGGCCTTGTATAGGTTGATCCGGCACTTGGATGTGAAAAGTCCTGATCAAACCAAGTCCGAAGGGCGAAGATCAGTTTGGTTTGGCCAGAGTTGTCACGTTTATGACGATCGATCAACCTAGAAGACATGAATCATGAGATGGATTAAGTTTTGGTATCATAAAAGGATTTGACAGACTAGTACTTTTTCATAAAGTTGCATCACACAGCTCCTCGTGTACCCCTTTCAAATCTTTAGACGAATGGATTTCAAATCAGGCTTAGATGAATGCAACACTCGAGAGCTTAGATACCATGAAAGCTTAAATCGGAAATAGTTATGGCCGACGTTTGAGCTCTAAGTTTGCCAACTAATTGCAAACCTAATCTCAGTTAGTCAGTTGCCACAAGCCCACAGTTTATCAATGCTAAAATGGCTGGTGAGGTTTTGTTGTGGTGGGAAGTTATCGTTTAGTTGGATTTGGTGTAGCAGGAAAAAAGGCCCTTGAGATTCAAAGTAGATTTGTGGATTGGCACCAAACTCAACACTCATCTGCAACTAAAGGTGTTAGCCACTTGCCCAACTTTATGCAAAGAACCACTCCACGGTTCTGTCATATGATATTCCAAATCAGAACAAGATAGTAAAGCAGTTGCAACTGCTCACATGTAAGAGAATTTTTCATTTTCAGACCTGAAAACAACTGCAATGGAACTTTAATGAAGGCCAGGTCAAAAGATGTAAAGATAAAGTGGTCTGTTCTAAAGAGAAACAACCAGCACAATTCAACCCTTACTGCTGAAGATTATTACATATACAACACAAGACTTTAAATATCAGCCTTTTAAGGCTTGTAATCTTTGCTAACCTATGATTTTGGTTTTAATTGTAAGTTCATCCTCTATGTTACTAGAAAAGGAAAGGAAAAAAGACGGCTACATTGATCAAACCAGGAGTTGAATCATATAACCGACGGAGGTGGAGTTTCCCATACATCAAACACATTTTCCTCGCTATGAAGTGCAAAGAGACGATCGCCCCCGATCGAGAAATTGCAGATAGAGCTGCCGTAACTCCTTCGAAGCCTAGATGTTAGCACCCAATCAGGACCACAAAACACTGAGATGCAATCGTTCATCGACGAAAACAACTGCCCCTTATGCAATGCCAACTTGGGATAGCAAGGCTCATCAGGCATTTTCCCCTTGAGCAACCTACTTCTGGAACTCCATCTCACACTTCCTCCATTGATCCTCAAATCTATGAACCCCAAATCATCATACTCATTCACTACACAAATAGAATTACATTCCTCCATTGCAACAGCGTCTCGGACTCTCTTCTCATCAATGGTTAGCGGGGCACCGATGTCGGACCAAGACCAAACCATTCTCTTCTCTCTAAAATCGAGTAAACTGATGTAACAGTTATCTTTTCTGGGGAACAATGTGGCAACTAATAAACAGTTACTACCATTCAACCATTGTATTTTATCAGCATCACCAAGAGACCAGCCAGGATTCTCATAAAAGAAATCCATTTGTTTACCAGTAACTTGGTCCCAAACTCCAATCCCATACTCATTGCTTCTTCCTTTACAGCTTGCAAAAATCTTATAATCTGGACTGAAACCCAAAGCTCCAGCAGTGAAACTCTTGGTTTGATTATCATGAACAACGTTAAACTTGTGTCTTAAATCTCCAGTTGATGAACTGAACAACCCCATCCCGCCATCTCCTTTGCCTAGCCTTTCGCAAGCACTTATCAATACATTCTCAGCGTTGATCCAGCCTATGTCGTTGACTCTCTGGTAATCGAGATTGATTGGCGGGTGTTCTTCTAACATCCAGTCAAAAACATGAACCATGCTACCATGAGCAACGCAGCAGCCGCCGTCCGGACCGGCTCGGATGCCGGTTCCATCCCCTGGGGCTCGCCCTGTTACTGAACGGGATAGCTTTAACCTGTTACCATCAAATGGACCCCATTTAGCCGAACGGACATGGTCAATTAAGCCGTAAAACATGGCTTCTCGGTAAAGAAGCCTTTCGGGGACATTGGAAGGAATGTAGAGATCGCCTGTTCGGAGGAGATCGAGGAGGACAGCGAAACAGTCGGGGTTTCGATCGATAAAGAATTCTTGGCGGCTGTTTGGTTGTTGTTGTTGTTGTCGTAAGTCCCAATTGTCGTCAAATAATGCACCGAAAAAAGAATCCCTGCCTGCGTTTGCGAGTGTTGTAGCCGTCGTTTGAAAGACTCTGCCGCCTACGTTGAATTTGACTATGTCCTTTTGGATTCCCATGACTTGATTCTTTGTCAAAAATTAAAGAATCCTTGACTGAAAACAGGGGAAATCTTGGATTCAGATCAGAACTGAGCGTTTGCTAAAGAAAATACAAGGCACAGATAAATAATTTAAGTTGGATGAAAAGCTCAGTTTTTAAGCTATAAGAGAGATGCCCTGGTTCAACAAGAAACAGGGGAACTGAATTAAATGAGGCAAATTTAATCAAATTGAAGAAAACTGAGATCTGGGTATTGGAAAGACATGGATTTTAAAGGTGGGTTTAGGATTTCGTGGAATTTGGTGAAGCAGAAATGAAGAATTGGAGCGACAAAATTTCAAATAAATTGATTATTTTGTTTTTCTTCTTCTTCGAGTTCCCTCTCTGACATTGACCTCTACATGTTTTCTCTCTCTTCTTCTTTACGCATATTAACTAGTCCCTAATAGAGTCCAGTTTTTAGCTTTTGCTTGCTCTTCATGTTTCCTAAAAATATCAATATCAAAAAAGAATTTTTCATGAATCAAACGGTGGACATATCTGGATAACGATCTTCCATTAGTTAATTCAGTTTTTTGGGTTTTTGTTAAGTATTTTGGGGTGTCCTAACTCTTTTTCGTTGTTGTAACTTTATCTTCCTTAAATTCTCTCTTTTTCTATTATCATCACCTTCGACCACCATTGTTTTTCTTTTTACTTTGAGCCACATATTGGAATTTGAACTAACAATCCAATTCACACGCAAAATTGAGACCTTTTAGCTTAACTCAATAAAAAAAAAAGGTGAAGTTCGTGCTCTTAGGATAAGTTTTTAAATCAACACTAAATTACCTTCAAAATTAATTTGGTTCCTTGATACATTTGTTATAGGGTAAAACTTTAATGTTCCCTCGCTTGTTCTTGAGCAAAACACACTCTCTGTTTTTGTGTTTGATGGCTTTGTTTGCGGTTCATGTACGGCACATCATGACAGATAGGGGTTGCTGCAATTACTAGAAATCAAAAAAATTTACTGCTTCTTTGTTTTAAATTCATGCTTTCAAGGCACTCTCTTGAAAGTTGTAAGCATTCTGATTATAAAGTGTTTGATCAAACTATGTGGGTCAAGAATTGTTCATTTTAACTCCTTTTTTTAAGATTTAGAAGATTCTTGTAATTGAAATTGAACCCCTTTTTTTGTTGTAGGGATTGGATCCTTATTATTTAAGGCTCCCCTAACTCAATTAAACTTATTTATTGTCATTGTTAAGCCACTCCACAAGAACCATAACATGTATTTCCCTTTCAGTGTGTTAGTTAAGCATTTATGGCATACTTCCATAACAAGCAACCTCCCTTCAGTGACTAATGATTATCTTGTTTTCTTTTGCGTTTTGGTTCTTATGCACAATTATGGTGGAAATGACACTATAACAAACAGTGAAAGTAATTGCTTAGGAGGATTCTTCAGTTTCTGTTAAAAGATAATCAGTACTGATTTAAACTTATTGACATTATATAATCATTATTACAGTACAAGATGCCATCTTAAACTCAAACAAACTTGGGTTTTGCTTTCAATTTCTGGAAACTTATGTCAACAGACAAAGCACTGCTTTTGTTTTGGCTGTTCTCATGAAAAAACACAGAAATTCAGATGTTTGTCCCATTTTTGCTGCTCTGAAACTTTCCTTAAATTATCATTTTCCTTTTTCTGTAGTATTATGCCAAATGAATTCTGGAACTTTGCACCACAATCATTTTGTAACAACTTTCTTACTTTGAAGAAAAAATACTACTTTAAATTTAGGTGCTTTGAATTGAAGATTGAGCTATTTTAGTAGCGTTTGGTATGGAAAAGTTACATTCAATAGAGAAAGATTTATATTTCACGAGTAGGCTTGTTGATGCATCCGTACAACTTTGGAAAGGAAGTAAGATTCGAGAGATAATATCCCTCTAAAAGTCATAAAATTAAGGATATTTACAATCTGCCACATCACGGGCTGAGCTATAATTTTTTAAAAGGTGTATTTTAAGTTTTAACTATATTTAAAATGTGTCAATTATTTATAAATGAATTGTATTTATATATTTTTTAATGGACTTGTTTGGTAAAAAGTGATTTGGGCAAAAATTAGAGGTTTTAGGTATAATTAGAGGTTTGACCAGTCAAATTCGCTAATATTATTGTTTGGTGAACAACGGATTGAAAGAGTGGATTGGGGTAAAACCGCTAATTTTGAAAAAGCTCCTAATAGGAACTTTTTGATATTAGAGGTTTAATATTAGAGTTGTAAAAATTCTTTTACCCTTACCATTTACCAAAAATCTTCAAATAACCTAAATTAAATATTTTCTCACCATATTTATAACCTAATCTTATTTATTTTTTTCTTTTTATTATCACATATTTATATGTGTATTTAAATTTATTAATTAATTAAATTATATTAAAATAACTATATAAATAATAAATTAATATATAAATAATTCGAATATGTTTAGAAAAATTATATTAAAAATAATTTTTATAAATCTAATTAATATTAATTAGATACAAAATATTGATAACTAATAAACTATTCAAACAAGTATTGAATATAATCATGTCCTTATATGTCATTTTGCGTGTTTAAATAATCTAACAACTATCTATTTGTTAATTTTACCAAACACTTTTATACAATCAGCTAATGCAATTCGCTAGTCGAATCAACTTATGTAATCAGCTATCAGCTAATATAATCTGCTATCAGCTATCAACTATCCGCTAATTGCCAAACAAAGTCATTATATAAACATAATATATAAGAAAAATTCAAGAAAAAAATAGGACGTTAAATAACACCTCACTTCACCATGCGACTCCGCCCGTGTGCCAGAAGCCTCACACGTTAAAGCCCAAACATGACTTGGGGTATGGGCCCAGGCCTTCCACGATATCGTCCGTAAAACATGTTTAGGGTGGACAACTAAAAATATAAAGGAACATTGTTGGCACTTGGCAGTGACAGTGCCCTAAAGACTCCACTTTGTTTCTTTCCTACTTATTTTGAGATTATAATTGAATCAATATTAGAAAGTGCTATTAAACTCTTATTGCAAAAAAAAAAAAAAAAATTAGCTGCTGATATAATTTTATGATAATATATATTTATTTTTTAATTATTTAATAATACACTCACACCTTATAAATAAATTGTTTAAATTCGTATCTTTTAAATTTTTTTTTTTATTGTGACCACTTAAAAAATTCATTGACAAGCCTTTATATATTATATCTTATATTTTCTTAAATTGAACTAAAATACGACAACACGAACACTATTTTTAAGGGAGATAAGTCGTAATTATTTTGGACGAACATAGTTTGAAGAATCATGAAAGCATTGATGTACGGGCGGGCACACAGTATTATTATATCCCCAATATTATAAAACCTGTCGGTTGATTTCTTATTACTCAACTTCCTCAATCAATGCTAATCATTAAGATTGCCTCAGTTTTAATTTTGTTTAAAACTCTTATAAAGGATAGAAATCGTAAGCTTCTTATCATGTCATGTTCCATTTTAAAATAATAAGTTTAGAATTTAAAGTTAGAGTCTGTAGTTAGAGTTTAGAAAATTAAAAATAAGGTGTATTTTTAGAGTGTAAAATTTTGAATGTGAACATTAAATTTAGGGTTTAGAATTTAATTTTAAGTGATTTTTAGTGTGAGGCATAGAATAAAGCATGATTAGGTGCAAAAAAATTTTTTTGATGAAAGCTAAAGTGATTACAAATAGTATATATTCTAAATATACTCTCAACCATTTGACAATGAACGATCAATCACACTGTTGCAGCTGCTGGTGCTCGAACTTGTGACCTCTAGGAACAACAACCATTCCCTTAATCACCGAGACAAGTTGGTTCGTGCCAAAAGATTTTTACCCCTCCTACAAACCCTTTGCAAATTTTTTGAATGTTCGTTATTAATTAAGATTGATGATTTATTCTATTTTATTTGTTTAAAGTTATTAGTGTAAGAATAAACTAAAAGGAGAGATTTATATATAATACTACATAATTTTTTGGCTCAACTATAAAATAGGTGTTTAAACTATCTCTTTTTTGTAATAGATGCCTAAAGTATTTTTTGGTTAAAATAAGTGTCTAAAGCTTCATTTTTTGTTGAAATAGGCGCTTAAAGTATTTTTTAGCTGAAATAGGTGCCTAATTTTTCACTTTTTGGTTGAAATTAGTGCCAAAGTATATGCTTTAGTTGACTTTAAAACAAGCCAAAAATGAAACTTTAGGCACATATTTCAGCCAAAAATAAAACTTTATGCACCTATTTCAGCTGAAAAATATTTTATGCACCTATTGCAAAAAAGAGTCAGTTAGGGCACTTATTTTGTAGTTAAACCCTTTTTTTCATACACTAGTGCGATTATGTGATACTATATTTATTTATATTATTTTTATTCATTTGATAACGCGCACACAACTTAAGTTTCTTAATACGAATGCTATTCTCTTTTCTATCGAAATTACCTGTTACGTTCTATAACACTTAAACAATCTCACTCATGAAAAGACTAATTATTCACTTCATTAATCGTGGCTTTATTTATAAATCAACACTCTGAATAAGAATACAAAAGTAAGTATCAACGGTTAGTTCAAATGGTAAGAAGCTAGACATAATTTAAGTAAATTTTGAGTTTGATGCTTTGTGTGTGCAGAAAATTTTTGTTGGGACACTATCCATCAAAATCAGGTGTACAACGCAAATTGATCTAAATTCGTCAGTACAAAATTTTAAAAAATCAGGAATGAAAAAAAAATACAAAGGAAGTAGCATTGGGAAAAATGATTGTGATTATAATGGTAAGGGTAAACTACAACGGAGGTCACTTAATTATGAGTAAGGTTACAATTGGGTCATCTAATTATTAAAAATTACATTTGGGTCACTTAATTTTGGGTAAGATTACATTTGGGTCACCCAATTATTAAAGGTTACATTTGGGTCACCCAATTATTAAAGGTTACATTTGGGTCACTCAATTATGGGTAAAGTTACGTTTGGGTCACCCTTCATATTTTAAAAAGTACATCAATTTAGTCATTTTTTCCTTCCAAATCACATGTATATCCTCGTTAATGTTAGAGTACTTCATTTGAAATTATTAATTAATATATTACACAAATTGATATACTTTTTTTAAATATGAAGGGTGGCCTAAATGTAACTTTACCCATAATTGAGTAATCTAAATGTAACCTTTAATAATTGGGTGACCCAAATGTAACCTTAGCCATAATTAAGTGACTCAAATGTAACTTTTAATAATTGAGTGACCCAAATATAACCTTACTCATAATTAAATGACCTCCGTTGTTGTTTACCCTAATGGTAATAATAAGGCATAATAATCATCCACGACCACTCAAAAGTAAGTTGGAAGAAATTAGGTCAAATTCAACAAAACTCATATCGGAGGAGCCCCCAAATTTAAATCATGAGGAGAACAACTTGGTGGACTCTATAGGTATATTTAAATTGAACCCTTCAACTAATTTTAGTGTAAAAAATGAATGCTATTATTTTATGAGTTTTAAGTTCGAATAATTTGTCCATAAATATAACTCATCAAATAATTAAGAAAAACAAACAGATAAATATTTTTTTTAATTTAATATTTGAAAAATTAATTATTTAGTATAAAGCTATTCAGAAAAAATATTACTAAATATTTTTTCTACAATTTTTTAAAGATTTCATTCCTTTTTTTAATGTTTAGCATATCTATTGCCTACATTCTTGAATAAAGTCTACAGTTTACCAAACTTAAAAAGAAGAAAAAAAGGAAATATTCAAAGGGTGTGGTTACTGTTGATTTTCCCATGAATGTGGCATAACGCATGGGCATGGCTGATCATTGATTTTTCACAACTCACAATCAAACTACTGCACAAGCTGCTGACCAAAGTGAAAAAGGAGTAAAAATTTTCATGCCTCTTTATACGTCCCTTACTAAAAAATACTTAAAAATTAAATTATAAACTCTAACTTTAATTTTCATATCCTAAATTTTAAACCATAAATCCTAAAAATACACTCTACCATTAATTCCTTACACCTTAACCCTAAAGTCCCAACCTTAAACCTTAAATCTCAAACCCGTTATTTTAAAATGGAGACATCAATGAGGACATAGTTAGAGCTAGACGATTTCCATCCCGAGAAAAAGACCAAATTTATAAAGAGTTTTTCGCTTAAAGAAAACATGTCCCATTGTTTTTTTTTCTCCATAAAAGATGATTTAGTAGGAAAAGAAAAAGATGATTCAACACACCATGAAGAATCATTGAATACCCACCAACAAATAACAATCCGTTTGATAAATTCACCAACCCTGTTTTATATTTACAAAAATATTTGTATTGAATTCATTTTTCATTTATGAAGCTCAGGTTTTGAGTTTTGACAGTTCTAAACCGCCATCTCTCCCGTCTCAAATTCCACTACACACTTGTCTTTGCTTCTCTCTCCTGCCAAATTCCAATACCCTGTTCTTGATTTCCTCCTGAGTTGATATTAATATTATTTACAAAGTCTGTACTAATAAGAACAATCATGTTTGCAAAGGGAATAGAACAGTTTATGTTCTAACGGAGACAAAAGTGCTTCACTTTGGTGGTTGTTTCGTTGGCATTTGGCATTGATAGACTTGCAAAACCAGACGTGGTAACCTCACATAATCTCTCAGACCCAATTTTCATTGTGCTGAAAAATGTTTTATTTTTTAAAATCCCATTCATTCTTTCAAGAACACGGTTAATTTTGTTGGTTTCTTACAGGCACCTTCTTTTTTTGGGGGGTTTTCTGGTTATCACGAGAATCCCTCTCAAGTCTGCAGCATTTCTAGCCAAATAGTCACCTTGTATTTGAACCCCTCGAACACTGCTCAAAGCTTGTACTTATGGCGGTATTGACTTTAATAAAGCTGGTGATTTCAAGTTTACCCATAGAGGCTTGAGTTGGTTTCAAGGTGGTGACTTTAAGGTTTCTTCTTTCTTGTTGCTTCTCAAAGTTTTGACGTTTTGGTTTAAAATGGATATTGGTTTCTTCGGTTCTGTACTAATTCTTTCACTCTTCTTCAAGCATTTTACCTGTCAACTACCCAACACAGATGAGTTTTATGTCTCGGATTTCTTGAAGAAGATGGGTTCAAACTCTTCTTTATCTTACAACTTGTCTGATTCTGTTTGTTCATGGGAAGGGGTGCACTGTGATACTAAGAAGGCGAATGTTATTGGGTTGAAGGCTTCAGGTTTAGGCCTCTCTGGTTTGATGCCTGAGACCACCATTGCTAAGCTAACTCAGCTTCAGTCTTTGGATCTTAGCAATAACAAAATCACTGCTTTGCCTTCAGATTTATGGAGTTTAGGCTCACTTAAGAGACTTAACCTCTCCTCTAATCAGATTTCTGGGTTTCTCCCTAGCAATATTGGCAACTTTGGTCAGCTTGAAGTCTTTGATCTTTCTGGAAATAATTTCTCTGGGGAAATTCCTGCAGCTATAAGCTCCCTAGCTAGTTTACAAGTTCTTAAGCTTGCTGGAAATGGATTTGAATGGAGCATTCCAACAGGAATTCTGAATTGCCAGTCTTTGGTTTCACTCGATCTCTCATTAAATCGTCTGAACGGTTCCTTGCCAGATGGTTTCGGTGCAGCTTTTCCTAAGCTCAAAACTTTAAACCTTGCTAGAAATGAGATTTATGGCCATGTATCGGATTTTGCAGAAATGAAGTCTCTTACCAGCCTTAACATTTCTGGGAACTTGTTCAAGGGATCGAATTCGATTACCGTTGTCTTTCAAGGGCAGCTGGAGGTGATTGATCTCAGCAAGAACCAGCTTCAAGGTCACATTTCTCAGGTACAATTCGATTCTACTTACAACTGGTCTCGTTTGGTTTATCTAGACTTGTCTGAGAACCAGCTTAGTGGAGAAATTTTCCTAAACCTGAGTCAAGCTGACAACCTTAGACATCTTAACCTTGCAAACAATAGATTTGCTAGACAGGAATTCCCCAGAATTGAAACACTTTTGGGTTTAGAGTATCTTAATTTGTCTAAAACCAGTCTCATTGGTCATATTCCTGGTGAAATTTTGCAAATGAGTAACTTACATGCACTTGATGTTTCATCAAACTATCTTACCCGCCATATTCCATCATTGGCTCATAAAAGCCTCAAAATACTTGATGTTTCACACAACAATTTGAGCGGAGAAATTCCGATTTCTCTCTTGGAAAAACTCAGAGGGGTGGAGAGGTACAACTTCTCTTACAACAACTTAACCCTTTGTGATTCAGGGCTCTCCCTTGAGACCTTGGAAACATCCTTTTATGGCTCATCAAACAGCTGTCCCATTGCTGCAAATCCAGTCTTTTTCAAAAGAAGAGCCACTAGACACAAAGGGTATACGCTTGCCTTAGCTTTAACCCTCTCCATGGTGTTCTTGCTTGCTGGCTTGCTGTTCCTAGCCTTTGGTTGCCGAAGGAATTCCAGGACATGGGTAGTTAAGCAACCCTCATATAAAGAGGAACAGAATATTTCGGGTCCGTTTTCGTTCCAAACTGATTCGACCACTTGGGTGGCCGATGTTAAGCAGGCAACATCAGTCCCTGTAGTGATTTTTGAGAAGCCACTGTTGAATATAACATTTGCAGACCTCTTGTCTGCAACTTCAAATTTTGATCAAGACACTCTACTAGCAGAAGGGAAGTTTGGGCCTGTTTATAGAGGATTTCTGCCTGGTGGTATTCATGTAGCTGTTAAAGTTTTGGTTCATGGATCAACATTGACAGACCAAGAAGCTGCGAGAGAGCTCGAGTATCTTGGTCGAATCAAACACCCGAATCTTGTTCCGTTAACAGGATGTTGCTTGGCCGGGGATCAAAGGATTGCTATTTATGATTACATGGAAAATGGGAACTTGCAGAATTTGTTACACGACTTGCCACTCGGTGTTCAAGCAACAGAGGACTGGAGCACAGATACCTGGGAAGAAAACAACAATGGGATACAAAATGTTGGCTCCGAAGGGTTGTTGACAACCTGGACATTTCGACACAAAATAGCCCTTGGCACTGCAAGAGCACTCGCATTTCTTCATCACGGTTGCTCACCTTCGATAATCCACAGAGATGTCAAAGCTAGCAGTGTTTATCTTGACTTAAATTTGGAGCCTAGATTATCAGACTTTGGATTGGCCAAGATTTTTGGAACTGGTCTAGAGGATGAAATTGCCCGTGGAACACCAGGATATGTACCACCAGAGTTTTCTCAGCTCGAATGTGATGCCCCTACGCCAAAATCAGATGTATATTGCTTCGGTGTTGTTTTGTTGGAGTTAATTACAGGGAAAAGGCCAATTGGAGATGATTATCCAGAGGAGCAAGAAGCAAGTTTAGTGAGTTGGGTTAGAGGATTGGTGAGAAAGAATCAAGGATCAAAAGCTATTGATCCTAAAATCCGTGATACAGGTCCGGAATACCAAATGGAGGAGGCCCTCAAGATCGGATATCTGTGCACTGCTGATCTTCCTACCAAGCGACCGAGCATGCAACAGATTGTTGGCCTGCTCAAGGATATTGAACCAAGAGCTCCTCAATGAGAGACAATGACTATAAGTTACCTTTTCCGGTTTGTTTTTCTACCTTGTGCCACCATAGGAGAATGTACAGTGATTCTCAAGTAATGTCTTGGACTCTGATATCTATATGTTTATATACACGAGTTCGATCCTTGAAAGTTTGAAGATTGAATCCACTTACAGATAAATCAATTCCAAACTTGTGTTATGAGACCAGTAAAATTAATGGAGGTCTTGAGTTGTACTGTTTCTTTATCCTTCCACATTGACATGTTTATGCCTTGTATTAGAAACAAACTCTGTAGGCTACCCTTTCCATTCTTGAAAGGGTATTTGCTTGGCGGTTACTTTTATTGGTAGATCTGGAGCTATTGTTGGTGCTTGGTACTGGACCACTGGAAGACATACATGCATGCATGCATACATGATACATACATACATACATACATACATACATACATACTGTGCGGCTACAAGAAGGAAACAAAATGCGAGTTGTACTTAAAATATATGTTATACTTTGAAGAATAAAGGTGGCCATGATGGAGAATGATTCCTACCAAAAACTTATTAGACATGCGCAGCTGAACTGCTAATCATTTAAGATGATGTAATAATGAACATTTTCAGATGCTTGAGATCATGCTACCACAATAGAGTCACGCAATCATTTATGAGATTTTAGTGGCCCAAGGGCGAACTAAAAAATTAGGCCCCAGTAGTAAATATTAAAAAATAAATTTTAAAAGTATATCCCTAATAACAAGTATTAGGAAAAAAATAGGCCCCTAATAATATATATTAAAAATAAAATTTAAAAGTAGGCCTATAATAACAAGTATTAGAAAAAAAAAATAGGTTTCTAATAACAAATATTAGAAAAAAAAATTTAAGAGTATACTCTTAATAAAAAAATATTAGAAAAAAATCATGTCCCTTTTAAACCCCTAATAACAAATATTAAAAATTTAAATTTTAAGAGAATGGGCCTAATTCTAAGTACATGGTGGAATTGAGCCCCTAATTATAAGTATTAGAAAAAAATCAGTTTTAATAATAAGTATTGAATAAAAATTAAGAGTATGTCACTAATAATAAATATTGAGAAAAATAGGCCCTTAATAATAATTATTGAAAAAATTGAAGCCATTATAACAAATATTGAGAAAAATTAAAATTTAAGAATAGGCCACTAATAACAAATATTGGAAAAAATTGAATTATAATAATAAATATTAAATAAATAAATTTTAAGAGTATACCATAATAAATATTATAAGCATTATATATATATGTATGAGTTGAATGCATTTTCAACCACCACTATAATATACCTTGTGGAATACATTCTTATATCTTAATATGTAAAATTTGGCATTTTGGTTTCGTAATCCATTCACGTGAGCAGATCCGCGAGTCACGGAGGTGGAAGAAATCAATGCCATGAGGCAGTGCGGGGAAATGTTCATACCATCTTCACGTTGGTGATTAAATGAACAAAACAATTATGAAGTCTTTTATGAACAAAACAATGAAAATAATTATGAAGTTATTTACTAAAAATCGATCCTACCTAATCTCATCTTCAATAAAAGTTCAACCCGACGGAACTTATTTTTTACTAAAAAAATTAATCTGATAGAACTAAATCGGGTCGAAAACCGACCAAGTTGGTAAAATGCCCATCCCTAAGAGCAGCCTTGACCACGTGTGAATAGTAATTCATTTTTAGTTTGTGCAAGTAAAGCTCGAGGTCTCCTAGATGATCAACCGACCAAGTTACTCATGCCAATCAATGGACGCCCCAGACTGCATCCTCCCCTCCCCTCGAGCTACCTTGGCAATGTATTTTTCACGGCTTCATCGATTTCTCTGTCAAGAAATCTCCAATCAGAGCCGGTCGAAGACACTGTAGAACGAGTTCATGGGGCATTGCAAAGGATGGACAATGAATATCTAAGATCAGCTCTCAACTACCTAGAAGCACTGCCGGACATAACTGCTGCTAGGAGAGAAACAGAAACTTTCCGATGTCCAAACCTAAACATCAACAATTGGATGCGACTGCCACTGCATGATGCGGATTTCGGATGGGGCTGTCCGATATACACAGGCCTTGCAAACATCATACATGAAGGAAAAATATACCTACTACGAAACCCAGCCGATGATGGGAGCTTGTCACTCATAGCTTGCTTGGAGACCTCGCACATGAAACATTTCGAGGAACATCTATACGAAGGCTTAATGCCGATTGAAAAAATCAAGGTTCGATATTAGTTTGTTTTGTCTGTCTATCTATTCATCTATCTATATGTATAACTTATAAATCTTAAGCTTATTTTTCTAATAAATGTATTTTTATTAATTCGAAAATGCAGCAAAGCTGCGACAACATCTTATGTTTATTTTCTTTGAACAAAACATGTATTTAAATTCTACCACCTATAATTGGAAGCACTGGACAATCTGACTAGTCATATGTGGATGGTATATTAACTAGCTTTCTGGAGAAATTTCCCTAAACCTTAGACATCTTCATACAGCTAAGTCTGTAAATAAACTAAAGGAACACAAACGAGGGTATGCTCATGTTCGATCGTTAATCCGTTCATTTATGTTCATGAATGTCCGATAATCCGTTCATTTATGTTCATCAACGTTCGGTAATCCATTCATTTATGTTCATGAACGTTCGGTAATCCGTTCATTTATGTTCATCAACGTTCGGTAATCCGTTCATTTATGTTCATCAACGTTCGGTAATCCGTTCGTTTATGTTCGTTTGAATTTATTCATGTGTCCATTTATATTTATTATTTTTCATAGAATAAATATTATATTTAAAAAAATCTAAAAATATGTATTAAAAATATGAAATAAAAAAGAAAAAAATAAACATAGTTAATGTACAGAATTTTAAATTTCTTAAGAAAAAAATTAAATAATACTCAATGGTCATTTGTGTTCGCTTATTATTTTAACAACGTTAATATGTGCTACTTGAAGTTAATTGGACGTCAAATCTTTTTAGTAACATTCTAGCTTTATTTGTTTCAAATCCCATCGGAAGTATGTTTTGGCTTTGAAATTTTTTACAAAATTGAATTTTCAGAATTAACCGTTACCATTTTAGTCGGGATAAAAATTTACTAAAAACAATCAAGTCATTGGTTATATCCGCGTGAAATTTTGCTACTGCTGCTTTCAAGATTTTGTCGAAAAATTAAAAAGAATATATTTGCCTTCAAGTTCGACAAAAAAATCAAATTAATCATTTGACCGGTATTGACCGTTAAAGTGATGACATGATAGTAATCTGACGGTCAACGATGCTGACTTGAAAATACACGTGAGATGATGACATTATTGAAGGGGCAAAATTGATTTTTTAACTGAATTCGATGGAATAGTTTATTTTTTTACTATGTTCAGAGGCATAATTGATTTTAATTGAATGTTCGGTAACTTATTTAATATTTAAGTTAAAAAAATAAGAATTTAGGAAATTATTAAAAAAATTTAAAAATATTATAATTGGGAGTTGTCACTTTGTTTATTTTTAAAATTATAAGAGAGCCAAAAAAATATTTACACTTATTTGTTAATCGATTTTATATATTTTATTTGTAAAAGTTCAATTCGAAAAAACAAATTATTTATCCAATTTTATTCAAAAACTAAATAAATTAATAAAATGGGTAATCTTCACTCGTGGTCACTTTTGTTTTGGGTTTGTTTTATTTTGGTCACCCGAATTTAAAAAAGACTATTCTGGTCACTTACGTTCGAAACCGTTTCTGTTTTAGTCACCGGACCGTTAACCTCCGTTAATTAAAAATAATAATTTTTAATTTGACCCCCAAACTTTCAAAACTTCATTTTTCACCATCTTCCCCAAAACTCTATTCTTGATCTTGCTCCTTTGGACTGTTAACCTCAGTTAATTAAAATTATCTTGCATTGTCAGTCTAATTGTCCTCTTTTTTTTCCCTTTTGGATTGCAGCAACAAGTCTATTCCTGATCATGCGCCTTTGGAAGCAGTACTATTCGATGTCGATGGAACTTTATGTGATTCGGATCCTCTCCACTATTATGCCTTCTGTGAAATGATCTCACAAGTATTTGTTGAATTTTTTCACTTTCCTTTAATCTGTTGTAACTCAGGAGGAACTAAATTACTATCTTATTTTATTTCAATTTTTGTCAAGCTCAACCTGTTTTGTAGTTACATATCTAAGAGCAATTTTGGGTTTTACTCTTAATTTGTTTCAACAGTTTGGTTTGAAAGTTCCAGATAAAGAATTCTTGACCAAAAGTATTGCTGAGAAGCACAATGATGATATTGTTGCTATTCTCTTCCTGATGATATACCAAAGGGCATAAAGTTTCTAGAAGATGCTGATGCAATATTTTGTCGGTAAAAAAACGAAAAACCTTTGATTCATTTTGTAAACTATTGAAGTTTAGAGTTTGATATATGCCACAGTAGTAAATACTGAGAACTTGATTTTATTGCCTCATAAAACAAAGTATTTAGTCCCCCTCTTACAACATATAATTAAGGGAGGAGTAGATAATAAATGCTAATCCTTCCGGAAAACTATCACAAGATTGAAATATAGACTTTAAAACAACAATAATCTCGGAGTTTTACATCCATCTTGGGAACTTCAGGTGTCAAAATACACTTGAATGAGCTCATTTGGTTCATTGAGTTTCGGGGAAGATGGTGAAAAATGAAATTTTGAAAGTTTAGGGGTCAAATTAGAAATTATTATTTTTAATTAACGGAGGTTAACGATCCAGTGGCTAAAACAGAAACGGTTTCGAACGTAAGTGACAAGAATAGCCTTTTTTGAATTCGGGTGACCAAAATAAAACAAACCCAAAACAAAAGTGACCACAAGTGAAGATTACCCTAATAAAATTAACTTAAAATTTAAACAAATTATTTATTCATTCATAAAAACAATTCTTTATTTTTTTTATAGTAATTCTTAAACTTAATCAAAATAAATAAAATATCCAAAAAATATATTGAGAATAAAAACTAATATATAAAATAAAATGTATTAGAAAATATAAAATGATAAAATTTAAAAAATATTTATAAAGTATTAAAAAATTAAACACGGTCGTATTTTTTTTAATTTCGTCAGTATAATTATTCTGTTAAACAAAATTTTCACTAAAATTAACTTTATATTAGAATAACAATAAAATACAAATCTTTTATCACTTTTCTACGTATTTGTGCTCTTAACTTGGACATTGGTCCTAAAAATTTGATTCTACATATAATAATACTATAGCGTGGGGGTTTAAAAAAAAATTCTCGACTAAATTATCACCTAATTGAACTCCTACTAATAACATAACATAACTAAATAAATAAATTCCTTCATTAATATTTCTGCTATTGATTTTTGTAGCCATGAATTTATGTTGAAATAGTCCGCGCTGTATCTTTGTCTCATATATAATTTAACATTAAGGAGGATCCACTCACATTAAAGAAACACGTCAACAAGACAACAACCATTCATCTGTATTGAATTATTAAACCTTGGGAAACGCGTTTTACAATTATTAGAAAAAGTTAACAGAATAAAAGGGTAATGTAAGAAGACTAATTGAAACAGAGAGGAAGAAATAGCGCAGCTGGCTCTCGACCAAGGAGATATTCTCAGCTTTGCTTATGACATTACAAGGTATGGTTCTTTTCTTCTGATTTCAGTTTGATCTACATGTTTTCCTTGGAATTTAAACTAATTGATTTTAAGTGAGACTATCCCATACTTTTGATACCATAGACATTAGGTGTTGTTTCCCTTTTACAAGGGGACGAAGCTACGTGATAGACGGAAGACTTGATTAATTATGAATTTATCTCAATCCCTAACTTTCGGCGAAGCTGTTGAAAAGCTGGGTTAAGTGGAGAACCCGCGTTTTGAAAAAAGCAATAAATTCCAGCTTTTTCAACAGCTGCGTTCGAGGCCAAATCTGGTGGGGAAGCAGGGTGAACCAGCGCAAAAGCCGAACAGAGCCTAAGAAAAGATGAATAGAGCGGCAGTTAAGAGAGAAGTATGTTACCCTAATGGGCTGGAAATGAACCTGGACCGATTACAGATCTGACATAAGCCCATTATACTTGTATAGAGCCCAGATCTGTTAGCCCGAACTAGGATAGTTCAGCTACATTTGAGTTGAGTTGAGCCAAATAACAGATATAGACGTTACTTGTTCTAACACTGCAGCCATTCAAGATATGGAGGTTACTGTAAAGGGATCATCCATGATATGTCCTGCTCAACATACTCCAGAAGAAAGGCACTGGATTTCGAATTTCGACATGGTGATGACAACATTTCATGTCGCTGTGGTCTACTTCTACAAAACAAATGGTTCGTCCGATTTCTTTAAACCCCAAGTGCTAAAGGAGGCTTTAAGCAGGACTCTAGTGCCATTCTACCCTATGGCTGGGAGGTTGGGGTGTGATGAAAATGGTAGGCTCCAGATAGTATGCAATGCACAGGGGGTTCTGTGGATAGAAGCTGAAACTACATTGGCTGTAGATGATCTCGGCGGTTTTACTCCCGGTCCAAATCTACGGAAACTGGTTCCCGTAGTTGATTACTCCGGAGATACTACTTCTTACCCACTAATTACGGCCCAGGTAAGTATTCACTGTGCAATGATGTTAGACTGTAAAACTACTGTGTTATCAATTGGAAACTGAAAAGCTTAAGATGCGTGCATATTTTGCTAGGTAACGACTTTCAAATGCGGTGGAGTCTCCCTTGGAATTGGAACTCACCACACTTTGACAGATGGTACAACAGCCCTTCATTTCATCAATAGTTGGTCTGAAATGGCAAGAGGCTTGTCCCGAATTAGGGTGGCGCCACTCATTGACCGAACCCTTCTCCGAGCAAGAGTGCCACCTACCCCTAGATTTCATCATGTCGAATATGACCCACCTCCTTCCTTAATCACCTCTGTGTCATCCCTTCGCCCTAATCCTAAACCCTCCACTGTATCTGTTTTTAAGATCACACAAAATCAACTTAATACCCTAAAAGCCAAGTCATTCAGAAATGAAAACAAAACCAAGTACAGCACCTACACTATTCTAGCAGCATACTTATGGCGTTGTGCAAGTAAAGCTCGAGGCCTCTTATATGATCAACCAAGTAAGTTATACGTGCCAACTAATGGACGCCCCAGACTACGTCCTCCCCTCCCAGCAAGCTATCTGGGCAATGCAATTTGCACAGCTTCTCCAATTGCTCTCTCTGGAGATCTCCAGTCAGAACCATTCATAGATACCTTAGAGCGAGTTCATGGGGCATTGCAAAGGATGGACAATGAATATATAAGATCGGCTCTTGACTACCTAGAAACACTGCCAGATTTAACACCTGTTAGGAGAGGACCCGATACTTTCCAGTGTCCAAACCTAAACATCGTCAATTGGATGAGGCTGCCTTTATATGATGCAGATTTTGGATGGGGTCGTCCGATACACATGGGTCCAGCAAACGTTGTCCTTGAAGGGAAAATATACCTATTACCAACTGCAACCGATGATGGGAGCTTGTCGGTCGTAGCATGCTTAGAGACTTCTCATATGAAACTTTTCGAGAAACATCTATATGAAGGCTTGATGTCGTTTGACACAATAAAGGCTCGTTATTAGTTGTCTGTTCTCTCCATCAACTTATATGACTTATAAATCTTCTGCTTCTGTTTCTTTAACTGCACTTTTTTGTTTGAATATTGTCTATTTAAATTTCACCACCTAAATGCCCTATTTCTAATTTGAAGCACTGCAAATCAACCTAATGTAGCTAAACATATTTCCTATATTAACATTCTAACTTTAACCTCAAGACATGAGAAGAACCCGCAAAACATGAATAGATAATTCATAGCATCTTAACACACAAATAGTAAAGCCTTGAATAGATAGATATATGTTCCTTTTTCCTTCTAGATTCGAAAAACATCAGTTTGAAACCTCTCATCATACAACCTCCAATGCCCATATCTCTCGGTGTGAAAAACTGACCTGGGTATGTACAAGTTCGGCTTCTTCACTTCCTTCAAATCTTTCAAATTCGAAGTCGCATTCAGGATGTCCCGACTGGTCAAGTTAGCACATCCGGAGAGATCAAGATACTCGAGTTTCAAACACCCTTCACAAATGGAACCAAGCCCTTTAGCTCTGATAATTTCGAGAATCTAATTTCAAGATGTTCCAATTGAGGCATAAGTTTCCCGATAACAGCTGCCTCCATATCTCCATCTTGGGGACAAGCATTTAGATAATCAGCTGGAACAACTCCCACATGTTGCGATGGGTCTAACCAATTCATCAGGTTCCGTTTTAGGATCTTCAAATTGGGACAATTCCGACCAATTAACGCTAGAGATTCGTGCGAGATTTCGTAGCAGTAACTGATGTCCAGCTGTTTAAGGTTCCGACAATGATTCGCTATTTGAGCAATCGACGCATCGGTTGCGCGAGGACAGCTTTTTATGGAAACAACTTGGAGATTTGGACACCTGCGGAAAAAAATGAAAATCAATAACGGGAATTTGAGTAAAAAATGTAAACTTTTTGAACGGGGTCGCATATGAGATACCTTTGAGCGGCAAAATTGAGAGAGAGATCGGAGCAGTGACGGGTATGGATCTCGGTTAGATTGGCGTTGCTCCAGGTGATAACAGATCGGAGCATGGCGTCGATTCTTCTTTCGAACTCGGGGGTCCACCAGCGGGACGACTCGGGGGAGGAACCGAAGCGAGTTTCGAGATCGAAGACGGAGTTGAGAGAGGGATCCTTGCAGGCGTTGAGCCAAGGTTTGCAGACAAACATGGGACCGATCCATCGGTGTTCGACAGTGAGTCGGGAAAGGATGTTGAGGAGGCACTCGTGGGTTAACTCGGCCCAATCAGCATCTGTTTCCCCGGTTCCTTCTTTGCACTCCATGTTAGAACGATCGTTTTGGGAAGCACCAGGTAACGTTTCCTTCTGCTGTAAGAACTAAATGGATCGAGTTCGCGAACTTTTGGATAACGAATTGGACAAAACTGTAATTTCCTTGAAAAGCGCCGGTTTCAGATCGTTCTTATTAACTTTTGCTTTTCTTTTCAAAGGTTAAAAAGTATAGTTAAATGATATTTACTTATTTTATCCAATTTTTATGAAATAAAAATTCAAAAAAAGGAATTTTATTTTTCATTTAATCTTGAGCCACTCTCTTATTTTTCGCATTTTTTTTGTTGTGGTTATTTTTTCTTTAGAAAATTTTAAGTGGTTTTTAATTTTTTTTAAGTTAATACCGGGGGCTTTGGCTGTCTATTGACGGTGATTTTTTATAGTTGTTTTTTGTTTTTACTTTTATTCTTTTTTTACTTTAATTTTTTATTTTTCGTCAGCTATTTTGGCTTGTGTGGGTTGGTTGTTCATGGAGTTAACCAAGGTGTTTTATCTCTTTTTGTTAATTGGAGTAATTCAATAATCTGCGTTCTTCTAGCGAGCACTCCAAGTTTTTACTATGAGAGACGACACACACAACATGCATTACTGGTGCTCGAACCTAGGTCCCAAAGGATGATAAACATCTACCTTTACCATCAAGACACAAGGGATGAGCTATAACAGTGCAAGTTTTAAATATACATATAAGATAAAACCAAAAAAAGAACATTTCATTGCTCCCTTGGAAGAACTAATTTTGAGCAGCTTTGTCTAAATGAGTATTGCATAAACCACTTTCCTTTCCTTCCCCGTAAATGAAGTGAATATTAGATTGCTTGACGCTCACGTTCATATCCTTATTTTGTAGGATCGTAATTTCATACTATCAATGACTCGGTTCCCAGTTTTCTCAGCTTAAAACCATGTGTGATTCCTCAGCATCTCTCGGATGTAAATTATGAATGAAAAACAGACTAATTGCAATGAACAAAGACTTCATACAAAGTTACAAGACAATGCAAGTAGAAGTAGCAGCAATTCTGCTCAGACTTCACAAAGTACCAAAAAGATTGATAAATTATGCAGACACGAATTCAAACTGGAAGTAGAAGAAATTGCTCCACTTCTAACAACAATATCATAATTCAACTTCTGGGTAATGGGTATGCAGCCAATCAACCATCTTCTACATGCATAATTTCAAAGAAAATTATAGCAAAATCACTTAAAAGGAAGCACAAGAGGAGACAACTTCAGGATCATCAATTTACAAAAGAGAACTAAGCAGAGTAATAAAGTGGACGCCTATACTCGTCGAAGTACTCATCGCGATCCACAAAAATAATAGCGTAGAGAGCATAGATAATCCCAGGAACATAACCCAGAATAGTTAACACCACACAGATCCAGAACTCAACCTGAATCAAAGCATCAAAACCCAGAAATTTCATTAGATCAAAACCCCAACTCAGATTCCCTACAAGAGAGATGAGATCAAAACATTCACTCACGCTGCAACAACCGTGCCTGAAGCAAACACCCACAGGAGGGAGAATAATCGCGATCAAGAGCTCACATAAAATTTCGCAGCGAGTAGGCATGTTGTCGTTGACGTAAAAAGATTCAAAGTGTATTAACCAACACACCAGAAATGAAGGAAACCTTTTTATCAAAGACTTTTAAGATCAATGAGA
The DNA here is from genome assembly GCA_030270665.1 of Hibiscus trionum. Classification (NCBI taxonomy): domain Eukaryota; kingdom Viridiplantae; phylum Streptophyta; class Magnoliopsida; order Malvales; family Malvaceae; genus Hibiscus; species Hibiscus trionum. The sequence continues at coordinate 30,409,499 of BSYR01000024.1, read as the reverse complement.
TGATGGACAAAAAAACAACAGAAATAAATAAAGAATTCTCCAGCTCCAACTTATTAGATCTGGACTCTCCATTTTGGTGAATATACTTTAATAAACGATCATGATTGTGATCACGTGCTCGTTTCATTGACCACATTTGGTTGAAGTCTATAGCCCATAGCAGTTAGGCCCAGAAATAAAGGAGATTTGTGTTTCCTGCATGGATTTGGTGACCTTTAATTGATTGTCAAACCCAATAGACAAAACCTACTCTCCCCCTGTGTTGGGTGGTCTGAAAATATCTGTTGGGGGTCTTTAATTAGCTGAAATTAAGGTTAATCTAAGAGGCCAAGGCTTGCTAATTGCTTAGATATAGCAGGGGGTTTTAGAGTGAAAGCTTTTAGTCCGACATTGCCGAAAGCTTGAAAGCTGATGAAGTAGTGACAGAGAGTAGGCCACCAATTAGCTTAATCATCGATAGAAAGGCAAGCAACATCCATGTCCAAGGTACGGAATTAGCGTCTCGATTACTCCGACCGACCAACCAAAGACGAGCAGCATCCATGAATCATGATGCAAGTAAACTATATTTTCTGTGAAAAATACATCTAATCCGGAGGAAGCGATTTTGATATTTTTATAAATCCAATAGATGCAACTATATTTTCTTTACATAAGAGAGAAAATGAAGAAAGTAAGCACATAGGGCAATTAAAAAAGGGAGGGAGACAAGCTAAACTCACTAGTATTCCAATCCCTCAAAACTAAGCAGTAAGCACTTCTATTACAAGAGCCTTACTTACACCCTCAACGCCACCTGATCTTGCCATGAGATCTTTCTTTTCCCGGTTCTACTTGGCCTGTTTCCAGTGTTCCTGCAGGCCGATATTTTAACATCATTGTGCTGCTCGTCACTTCCAATTCTGATTGAACTTCTCTTAAAGTCCTCTATTCCCACTGCATTACTTTGAGCTTGTAGTTCTTCCTCCTCTCTCTGCATTGAAGGAGATTTCGCCATTTCGGAGACATTAGCTCATGATAAAAGATTATATAGCAAACAACTTTTTATGACAATAATAGATTACCGAAATCTGGTTCAAGTCAAAATTTGGTTTCATGCTTCGAGCAGTGGCCTCTTTTCCGCTGCAAAGCCTTTCCTTTTGATTTAAGTCGAGAACTGATAAAGAACTTCGCAACGTAGGTTCCTCCTTTCCACCGAAACTCTTCTGCTGCTTATGTTTCAAATCGGAACCCATAGCTCGGCTTAGCGAAGCACCCTTCCCTGTTGATTTCTTTGCCTTCAAATTTGATTTACTTTTAAACACCACGTTCTGTGGTTGCATAAAATGTCTTTCTGCTGTGGATTGGTTTTGCACCAAGAACTCGCGCCTCCGTTTCAAAAACCTATCAACAGAACAAGATTTTAACTCTTTATCAATAACCATGATTCTGAAATTATGGAAATCATAAAAATTTATGGAGGAACAAGATCATACTTGACTTCAGATAAAAGGGTCGATCTTTGCTCTTTCATCATCTGCAATTTCTTTCTCATGGACTCCGTTTCCTGAAGAAACACAAAGAAAGGAAAGGATTATTTACTAGCTCGTACAAGGATAGATCTTTATCAATTCGAAGCCAAAACATAAGATCCACTCTTCTTATTATCAACCAAAAGATTGAATACAAACATCATGAATCAAGAAAACCAAGAGGATTATAAACACTGGGATCTAATAAAATCTGATGGAAAGTATCTCAAAATCTAAACAATCCACAAAAAAAGTTAATACCTTGCGCAAGTCTTCAAAGTCTTCCATATGGCTCGGATACCTGAACCGCGCCCTTTGGTCCTCATACAAATCATACTCCTTAACAGCATCAGCAACAGCAATCCCTTTCATCTTCTTCGTGTTTCAGATCACAAGGAAATATGGAGGAAGAGAACGGGAGAAGGAAGAAATGGTAAATATAGAGAGCGAGACAAAAGAGGAAGGTTCTCGTCTCCCTGTGAAAACTCTGACCGAAACAATGAAATCCCAAAGAAGCCCCACATAAACCGGCGAAAAAAGATTGTTTCTTTTGAGAGTTGGAGAGGAATAGATGAAGATGGGATCTTTAGGGGAGGGATTACAGAAGGGTATTTCCGGCAAAGAAAGAGAGTTTTGCGAGGTGGGTTTGATTGGAGGACATTTTGAATACATCTACAACTCTTCTCTTGCTTTCACCGTTCTTTCTTTATCTTTCCTTTCTTTTTTGTACATAAATTTTGGTCCAGCTGGGCCATTGAAGAAGAAAGAGAGAGTTGGGTGATTTTGAAGAGGGTGCGTGGAGTTTCCATGTTTTTCCCCCCGAGTAGAGAGAGATAGAGAAGGAAATCAAGTTTCTTTTTTTATTTCTAGAGAGAGAAATATATAGGTTCTGGTAAAAGGGGCAGGACGATCTTCCTTATGTGTTGTTAGTGTAGCCGGTGCCTGCCCTTGTCTGGTGTTTAACTTGTTGGATTGTACCTTATGTTTTAGGGTCTAGTAACCCATCATATCTGTCCACCTAAACTAGCCCTGGAAACCAACCCGGATACCAGCCATCACAACAGGCAGGGTTTTCAGAGGGATGGGCATTTTACCCGGATCCGACGGGTTCTGACCCGACCTAACTCGATCGAGTCGGATTTTTTAATAAAAAAATTGGGTTCGGGTTCGAGTCGATCGATTTTTGTTAAAGGTATATTCGGGTCGGGTCAGATTTGGGTTTAGGGTGGAAAATATCCGACCCGAGACTAATAGTGTAATTTTCTCCTAAAATTTTTAGAGATATTTATAATAATACCCCTCTTTATATATATATATATATATATTAAGTCTTTAAAATTTAATTTTTATTTATAATTTAGTCCTTTAAATTATAATTTTTTACAATCAAGTCCCTTGAAGTTATTTTTTTACAATTAGGTCCCTAAAATTAATTTATTTTATATAGTTCGGGTCGGATCAAATTTAATATATTTATTTTCGGGTCGGGTCGTGTGCGGGTTTAAGGTATTTATTTTCGAGTCAGGTGCGGGTGGGCCAAAAATCCGACCCGTGCCCATCCCTAGGTTTTCATGCTTTCTTTAAATGCTGGAAAGTGGAAACCGACAAATTTGACGACTTAGAATCTCGATCCTATTACCAAAATTCCCTATTTTTTGTTCTACAAGGTCCATATGAGGTATTACCAACAGCAACTCTTCTGTTTTATACCTTTGAATAGCTAATGGCGTGGTGAGAAAATAAAAGAAGGAAATAAGGTGGTTTGATGCGTCTCTCTTGAAATTTGTTTCCCTACTGTAAAGGACAAAAATTCCAGATTTTTTTTATGTCCAACCCTAAAAAATATTAAAAAGTTTGTTTTCCTATTTATTCGTTTCAAATGTGAAAACTGATAAATAAAAACATAAATCATATGTACGATGCACATGAATGTTTTAAAGGGAGATGACAATGAACTCTACCTTTTTTGGTCTGGTATTCTCTTATTATGTATATCATATAATTGGATTCAGAATCATCTAACTCTCTGTCTCCGTCTTACCCCATTTCATTTCCTTTAAATAATTAAATCCTGCATAATATATCAGTTTATAATTTATAGTTGTTCATCTCAATAATATTGTTCTAAGATTCGAACTTGAAATTTTAAAGAGTATGCGTTTTTCATGAGAAACGAACCACTTTCTAATATGTCAAAAGTTAACGAGTGGATAATGTTACTCTAATTGGCTCAATTGTTTAAACATATTTATTTTGTTTTCTTCTGTTTTTATGTTTGAAGCATTAGCAATTTGTCTATAAGATGTGTATCCGTTCTTGAAAAGCATATATAAACATATTTTAATGACAATCCATTCGACCTTGCAAAGTTTTGATTTTATTAGGTGGGTTTGTTTTTGTGCTTGTTTTTTTAGACGAAATGGAGTGCCAGCATGGCTGAAATAGATGTATTGGTTCTCATTTCATAGTTCTATAGTTGGTGCAAGATTCTTTTAGGAGTCAATTTGAACCAAACTTATGAAGAGGTCATCCCTTCTTTATTTTGATATATAACGTGTAAAAAAATAGCATTATCTTCCTTTAAACTTTAAAATTTTAATCCAAAACTCTAAATATTAAGCTAAAAACTTTAATATTAAATTTAAACTCTAAATACTAAATTTACTCATAAATCTTAATTTTTAAATCTTACAGTCTAAACCTTTAAACGAATATAACACATCTCTAATATGAATACTCAAAGGATGCAAAAGTCTCCCCTTAGATATAATTCTGAATGAATCACAAGCTGCCACAAAAGAGATCTAATCATAGGATATAGTCGACTTTCTATGACCTGAGATGCACCGTGATTGATGCAACACGAGATCATCATGATAAACAAAAATCGTGTCAAAATACAGACAAAAAATATGTTAAAAGACAGACAAAAGACATGCCACAAAGACAAATAAAAATAAAATAGTTCAATATATGCGAAAAAATCAAAGCAAAAATAATATTTATTTAGATTTAAATAAAAAAACAGAGTTGATATCTATTTTAGAGAGAAAACAATTTTCTTATCATTTCAAATTTTTATCATAATAATAGTTTAAGCTTTAAAGGATTGTTTTATAATCTTGACATGCATATGGATTGTGAGGAGTTAATATTAATAATTTAAATGATTTGTAATTTATTGAGAGTAAAATATGTAGGAGAGGAGAGCCCAGTAGAATTCCTGGTCCAAGCCTATAGTGGTTTTTAAGTATATTCAATTTCAAGGTGCCGGCCGAGTTAGGTTTGGGCCTCGAACAATTTCAGACATGACCGATAAACAGAAAATACCAAGCTTTTTCTTCAGCAGTACCGTACAATTTCCACCGAGAAAATAATAAAAAAAATAAACAAGTGGGAGTTTCAACAAGCCTTGAAATTAGCAATCTATCAACCCAAATCTCTCTCATTATGGAGCTTTCTTCCCTCTCATCTCTCCCTCTCCGTAAGATACGTAATTCTATACTTTCCCATATACGTATTTGTTTTCTTTGTATGTATTGATCTCCCCCCAACATTTTTCAGGTCACCCAAAGCCCAGTAGTTCCTCCATGCTGCCTATCTTGCCGGTAAGTTTTTCTTTTGATATCTGTTTGGTTTCGTAGAAATAGAGGGGAAAGCTGATTGCATTGAGTGAAAATGAGTGAACTTTACGGTTTCGTAATTGAGGGAAAACAAGCTTTTTCACCAATTTTCCAGCTTTTATTATTTTGTTTGATCTTTTTCAGTTTGAAATGTTTTAATTATTTTTGCATCTTTAAAAGAACATGTGCCAATGTATGTTATGATTAGAGAATTTTGGGATTTTTTTTCTTTTTCCCCTTTATTTGCCTCTATGATTTGCTTTATAACATTGTTGAAATTTATTGTCCAATGCAGTTTTCTGATCCTAAATGCGCTTACTTTGGCTACTCTGTGTGTAAACGAGCAACTTTGAGAAGTTCATGTAGCTGTAAGTTAATTTTTACTAAGACCATGTTCTTTATGTTTAATGCTGCAAACAAGTGAATGCACTTTAAAATTTCTGCAAAGTGATTATTCTTGTACTACAGTACAAATAGTTAGGGACTTGGGGTTTGGTATTTCATTATGTATATGAGTATTCTTTTTTATGGAGGTTTACAACTTTACATTGTTAGCCTTTCTCTATTTTGGCAGCTGCTCAAAATAACTTTTTGCATATTTCAAGGACACATGATGGCGAACCTCGGTGTTATTTTAGTCCAATTGAGGGTTTAAATAGATATTCCGTTAGTAAATTATATAACCTGAACAAACTATCCAGATATGTTGTGGCGAAATCTGAACTTGCTGGGACTGGGATGCCTGATGCTTCCTATTCTTTATCAGGTGTTTATGCAAAGCTACTTGGTCATTGAACTATTTGAGTTTTCTCGTTTTAGCTCATTCCCCTCAGAATTTTATATTTCGTCAAATCTTAAATGCAGAAGTTAAACTATCTTCAAAAGTTAGAGGCGTATGCTTTTATGTTGTCACAGCTATTGCAGCCATTTCATTGATTGGGTTTATGATAGTGGCTCACCCCTTTATGCTCTTGTTTGATCGCTATAGAAGAAAAGCTCAGCATTTTATTGCCAAACTTTGGGCTTCAGCAACTGTTGCTCTGTTTTTTAAAATCGAGTATGAAGGATTGGAGAATTTGCCTTCACATGATGCTCCTGCAGTATATGTTTCCAACCACCAGAGTTTTTTAGACATCTACACGCTTCTAACTCTTGGAAGAAGCTACAAGTTTATCAGCAAAACCGGGATATTTCTTTTTCCAATTATTGGATGGGCCATGTCTATGATGGGTACAATTCCATTAAAGCGCATGGACAGCAGAAGCCAGATGGTATTCCCTTTTCACCTTTTATGTTACCATTCTTTAGATGGGAATATAGGATTGATCTGTTTAGCTTGTCTACTTTAGATGGCAATTTACGTTAATCTATTGTAATATTATCTTTGAGCTTTGCATGCTTGGTCTATTTTTTTTCTGTAGTAAGGGTTTGAATTCATTAACTATTGTGCGTGTAGGAGTGTCTTAAGAGATGTATGGATCTCGTCAGGAATGGCGCCTCTGTCTTTTTCTTTCCAGAAGGCACGCGGAGTAAGGATGGGAAGTTAGGTGATTTCAAGGTGAGATCATCCTAGAATTCTATTGTTTGATTGGTCGATTAAGTCATTATGGAAAATCAGGAGGATTTTAAAATGCAACTATTTATTTAAAAGCTCGTTGTTTTATCTTGGTCATAATCGGCAGAAAGGTGCATTCAGTGTTGCTGCAAAAACCGGGGTGCCTGTCATACCTATAACCCTAATTGGCACAGGTCGAATCATGCCTGCAGGAATGGAGGGTGTCGTAAATTCAGGATCTGTGAAAGTTATTATTCATAAACCGATCGAAGAAAGCGATCCAGAAATATTACGCCAAGTGGCTAGAAATACAATTTTAGATACGCTTAAGCGTCGAGGCTGAGAAAGTGGCCTGATTTTTTTGGCTGACTCGAGCAATACAATAGAAAGGTACAGAATGTGACCCTTCATGATAACTGTGCTTGTGATTTATTTTATTATTTTGGAAAAAAAGAAGAGAATAAGGTGTGATCGTGCAATCTTTTTCTCCCATCTTTCTTATTTTAGACTTCTATATGTTTCTCTTTGGGAAAAAAAGGCGATGTCTCGTTATAGAACATCATGTTGCTGTTGAATATGGATCAAAGTTGTCCTTTCGGAAACATGTTCGACATCAGGATTCAGGATGTTGTTTTTTTATTCTTGAAGTATGGTTCCTTCTTTGTTGAACCATCTTTCACCAGGTTTTATAATTCCGAACTAGCAATATTTAGTAATATGTGATCAACTACTGCCTTTAGTCGACGGACTCAAAGGGATCTCTCGTGTTTGTGGCGGACGATCTTATGCGATCTCAACAGTAACATTTAACAATGAAGTTGGCCAAACTACAGCCTGAAGTTGGCATCAAAATGTTTTGTTCATATCATGCCTTTGCATATTTAGCCACTCTATGGGGGAGTTGAACACAAATTTTTGTCGTCCCTGGATAGAACACGTTTAGGCTATGTATTATTTTCTCAGACAATACTCGCAATTTGAGGCAATAAAATAACTAAGATAAATACCATGAGTTCATATTCTCATGTCTTTCTTTCCGCTTTTTTATGATTGGTTCGTATATTGTTGTAGGCTTAAGGGTAAGGTTTTGAGATTTTTTCCCCTAATTTTTTAACACCCAATTAAGTCATCAAACCAAAAAAATTAATCAATTAAGCCTTTGAACAATTTTTTTTAATTAATTAAGTTCTTTTACAAATTTAACCATTAAATCTTTATAAATTTTTTAAATACTACTAACACATGACACTTTTATCATGTTGCATTTACAAATTTTTTTTTAAAAATAAATTTTTTCATAAATTTAATGAGTTTTATAAAGATTTTATAACTTTTATAAAATTTTTAAATAAAATAAAAAATATAAAGTAGAAATATTGTGACACAACGTATTGCACTAATTAATTTAAAAAATTATCGAGATTTATTGTTCGAAGATGATGTGATTTATAAAGTCTCGGCCTAGAGTAAAAAAACCCATTGTTTATCAAATTTTAGTTTAAAAAATAATTTCTATATTTTTAAAGTGTAGAACTAATGTCCCAACATAAAGATTTCAATTTTTTTTCTTCAAAATAAACGGTTAATACTTAATCGTAACTCTTTTGGATTTTGGGCCCTCAATTAGCGGATGTCAAAACTTACGACGACAGCTATAAAACTGACGTTTTCGTTTATGTTAGACGTTCTCGCTAAATATTATTTTCTTCGTCCTATTTTTCTACCGATTTTCTTCTTTTTCATTCTTCAGTCGTTCGGCGTTTAATTTCGATCAAGAATTTATCTAATGTAAAAATCATGTATTCTTTTGATTTAATTTTGAAGAATTAAAGTTTGAGCAAAAAATTTTCGATCAAGAAGTCCACTCTTCTCTTTAATTATTCTTTTGTTTTCAATTTATCTGGAATTGAATCAATTTATTTTTGAAGTTAAATTCAAGAATTTCTATGTGAGTCTTGCTTTCTCTACTATGAATTAATTTTCTTTGATATGCGTCGGAACCCTTTTACTTTTTTTTAAATTCTGATTATTTTTCTTTAGTTTAAAAATCATACATTCTTTTGGTTTGATTTTGAAGAATTAAAGTTTGAGCAAGAAATTACTTTCTTTAATTATACTTTTGTTTTTAGTTTATCTGAAATTGATTCGATTCATTTTTAAGTTAAATTCAAAAATTTCTCTGTGAGTCTTACTTTCTCTATTCTCAATTAATTTTTTTTGATATGCGTAAAAACCCTTTTTACTTAATTTTTTTAATAAAAATTCTGATTGTTTCTTTTTAATGCAGAAATCATGCACAATGTTAGCAAGTCTTACTCGCACAACGCTATGGCAAACACACACAAAATATAGAAGGCAAAGAAACTTAAAAAGAAAAACCTTGTATTAAAACTTTCAAGAGTACACAACTTGTAGCTCTTTTTGGGATTTGAGGGATGTATTACAAATGACTAAGGTCTACCTATTTATAGGCTCCCACCTCCTCAATGGACGGTGAAGTTTGCTTTGATCCTACGACTAATATTTTGCCTCAAAAGTATCTACAAGTGTCACTAATATTCTAGAGAACTTCACATGATTCTCTATATATCTACAACTATCTAAAGGCTTCTAGAATGTTCCAAAGATGTCCAGACTAGTTCCGAGCTGTTTCGAGCCTTCCGGAGTCTTTTAGATTCTCCCGGTTCAACCTAGATGGATGTGGAATGTCCTGGAACCTCCTAGAACTTGGTGGAAACATTTTGAGAGGATTGTAGTCCTCTCTAGATGCTTTTCTTGAGCATGTTTGGCCTTAAAACGCCAAAAACACTTCATTTGGCCTCAGTTGACCTTGTGGCACTTTAGTGGGGCGTGACACAATGCTCTTCTAAAGTGGGAGGCCAGTTTTGAAAATCAAAGTCGGTCTTTCCTCTCTTTTTGGGATAAAAATGACCCTTGTAACTGGACTGAGATCATTTGTGGCAAGTAAGGCTTAGCCAGTTAAACCTTTCAAGTTCCGGCTTAAAAGGTACACTTCATGGTTTTAACTTCTCTTCTTCCCCTGAACTTACTGTTCTTGATCTAAACTACAATTATCTCAATTATCTTTCTGGACTTTTCTATCTAGATTAACATACCTGGACTTGTCTTCCAATTATCTTTCTGAAAACATTCCATTTGAAATAGAAAACTTAAGCTCTGCTTCATAGCTTTACATGTTTGAAAACAACCTAACAAGTTCGGTCCCCCCTTCTATTGGAAATTTAACCAACTTATTTCATCTTCTCCCTTTTGACAATAAAATTTCTGGGTCCATGCCAAAAGAAATTAGAATGTTGGGTTCTCTTACAAAGCTTTCTTTGTCCAATAGTAATCTTCCCGGTAAATTTCTCGCTTCTACAGGAAACTTGACAAGCTTGTTCTTTACTTATACACAAACAAGCTCTGTGGTTGGTTCTATATCTCAACAAATTGGAATGTTGAAGTCCTTGAATAAACTTGACCAACTTATCTCTTAACAACACAATATCAGGCTCCATACCAAAAGAAATTGGAATGCTAAGTTCCGTTGAAGTGTGCTTCATTTGTTCAATAATAGTCTTACCGGTGAAATCCCCGCTTCTATAGGAAACTTGACCAAAGTGTATTATCTTTACCTTGGCTTTATGGTTCAATTCTCCGGTTTAAATCTCAGCTTCTATTGGAAACTTGAAAAAGCACCCGGATTAAACATATGAATCGATATTTCTTTTATTTCCTCAAGGATACAAATTTCAAATTCTTTCTTGACAGAATGGGAGGGAGATTCAAAACCGAACCCAAATGTTAACTCGTGGATGTCCTGCATTTCTGATTCTATATTAGGTCAATCAATCTACACAGATGAGTAGATGAGCCTTGTGAACCAGTAGCAAGCATAGAAACCAATTGTACCGGTGAGCACGAAGAATGCTGAAGTATAAAACCCCAGATATCGACTTTGTGATATTGAGCTTAGTAAAGAAGTAAAGTGCTGAAGAACCCGAAGTCAAGTATGACCTCCACCGCCATAGGTAATCCTCACACAAAGACAATGAAGAGGAAGCCAAATATGTAACAGAACTGATGCAAAAAGATTGAAGGGAGGATGAAAAAGAGCTCTATAAAAAATGCCCCGAATGGAAGTATGCCCCCGATTAGGATGGAAAAGGCAGAGTTCATGTACCAAGCATGTTCTGGAACATAAATGGCAAACCACAACAATACCAATGCAAACATGGTGCACTGCCCCGGAAGACTTCTGGCCCCATATCAGAGCATTCAGGACAAAGAAAATGGCAAACACTGTTGCAGGGAACATAAATGCTGCACAATAAATTCCCATATTTTTTCTTCCCATTTCCTAAACCAACTATTATAGAAATTTGGTTTATATAATTATAAAATCGGATTGGATTATAAAGTGTATTGACAGTGGAGTTTTTTCACATGCAGAATTGAAATGGTGCCAAATGAGACCGACTTCTTCTCAAAAGCAAGACATTAAATTCTCATATTTTCCTTTATTTTATTAATTTTAATTATCCAAACTATAAATATTATCCTTCTTCTCTTTAATCTTCCCCACTTTTCTTTTCTCTACCTTTATTATCCATGGGGATTTCAAATTCAATATTGACTATAAGCAGTTGGATGTAGGTCTGGAGACAAATGTCAAAAAGTTAGGCATCACCCTCTTGTTCACGGAAAAGATTGACTTGACAGAATCAAATGTTTCCTCAGAAAGATCCAAAACAAACAATGGGTGGCCCGTGGCTGTTCCAAGGAAGAAGAAAATAGTTGAATGGAAAATGGATATTAAGCAGTAGGCCACCACCGGCATTAAAGTCAGCCCCAAATCCAATAAACACGGTGCATCCTGGTAAGCTGCATGTTATTCTTCCTTTATCATCACATTTTCAGCAACTACTCTCCCTTTAAATTTGAGTGTCACCAATACACGTCCTACAAATTTTAAGCTATGGTATCTTTTATCAACAAGTTAGCATCTTCATCATTCAAGGTTTTCTTCTTCACCCTGCTGCTGGTTTCTTCTTTCCATGTCTTTGGTTCAGTTTCTTCTTCACCAGCAAGACAGAAAGAAGCCGATGCTCTTCTAAAGTGGAAGGCCAGTCTTGATAATCAAAGTCAGTCTTTCCTCTCTTCTTGGGATGGAAATGAAACTTGTAACTGGACTGGGATCATTTGTGGCAAGTCTAGCAGGGTTAGCCAGTTAAACCTTTCAAGTTCTGGTTTAAAAGGTACACTTCATGGTTTTAGTTTCTCTTCTTTACCCGAACTTACTGTTCTTGATCTAAGCTACAATTACCTCAGTGGAACCATTCCATCTGGTGTTTGTAATCTATCTAGATTAACCTACCTGGACTTGTCTTCCAATTATCTTTCTGGAAATATTCCATTTGAAATAGGAAAGTTAAGCTCTGTTTCAGAGCTTTACCTGTTTGAAAACATCCTGACAGGTTCTATCCCCCCTTCTATTGGAAATTTAACCAACTTATTTCCTCTTCTCCTTTTTGACAATAAAATTTCTGGGTCCATGCCAAAAGAAATTGGAATGCTTGGTTCCCTTACAGAGCTTTCATTGTCCAATAATAATCTTACAGGTGAAATTCCAGCTTCTATAGGAAACTTGACAAACCTGCTTGTTCTTTACTTGTACGCAAACAAGCTCTCTGGTTCTATACCTCAACAAATTGGAACGTTGAAGTCCTTGAATAAACTTGATCTCTCTGACAATAATTTGGTCGGTTCTCTCCCTCCCTCTATTGGAAATTTGACCAACTTATCTCTTCTTAGCCTTTTTAATAATACAATTTCAGGCTCCATACCAAAAGAGATTGGAATGCTAAGTTCCGTTGAAGTGCTTCATTTGTTCAATAATAGTCTTACTGGCGAAATCCCCGCTTCTATAGGAAACTTGACCAAAGTATATTATCTTTACCTTGGCGATAATAACATACATGGTTCAATTCCTCAAGAGGTCGGAAGAATGAGATCTCTCACTGACCTTTACTTGTCAGATGCAAATCTCTCGGGTTCAATCCCCGCGTCTATTGGAGACTTGAAAAATCTGATATATCTTCACCTTTTCTTCAATGCACTGTCAGGATTTATTCCTTCTAGTATTGGAAACTTGACCAACCTCGTTGAATTAGTACTGGATCGCAATAATTTAGAGGGCTCAATTCCTCAGGAATTTGGTAAGCTCCAGTCCCTGGTTGACTTAAGGTTGTTCAGCAACAGTCTCAGTGGTTTCATTCCAAAAGAGATGAACAATCTTACAAGTTTGAAAAATATTCAGCTCTCTGATAACTACTTGATTGGCCATTTACCACAAAAGGTGTGCCTTGGCGGAGTACTTGAATATTTTATTGCAAGTAACAACTATTTTACAGGACCAATCCCCAAGAGCTTGAAGAACTGTACCAGCTTACACAGAGTCCGGCTTGACCACAATCAACTTACCGGTAATGTATCTGAAGATTTTGGCATATACCCGAACTTGATCTATCTAGATCTAAGTTATAATAAATTGATTGGTGAGCTATCATCAAAATGGGGTCAGTGCCACAAGCTAACAAGCCTAAGGATCTCGAACAATAATATCACCGGTGAGATACCCTCAGAACTTGGAAAGGCAAGTCATCTACAAGCATGTGACCTTTCTTCAAATCATCTAACTGGGGGCATTCCAAAGGAACTGGGAGAGCTAAAATTGTTGTTCAACCTTATGTTGAATGATAATCATCTTTCGGGCAGTATTCCTCCAGAAATTGGAATGCTATCTGGTCTTGTTAGTCTTAACTTGGCAGCAAACAACTTAACTGGCTCCATTCCAAAAAGGTTGAGTCAGTGTGAGAAATTCTTGGAACTGAATTTGAGTGTCAACAGATTGAGTGGAGGAATTCCCTTTCAGGTTGGAAGCTTATCTTTTCTTCAAGTTCTTGATATCAGTCATAATTTGCTAACTGGTAAAATACCGGAGCAAGTTGGGAACTTGAAATCTTTAGAAAAGCTGAACCTTTCTCACAATATGCTCTTCGGTTTTATTCCCTCAACTTTTGATGATATGTTGAGCTTAACATCTGTTGATTTATCCCACAATCAGTTGGAGGGTCCTCTTCCAGACAACAAGGCCTTTCGAGAGGCTTCATTTGAGGCGTTCAGAAATAACAAAGGCTTGTGCGGAAATATCACAGGTCTGGAAGCATGTTCTTCAAATTTAAACCATAATGTTGATCATAAAAAGAATAGCAAAATTGTGATTGCAATTGTAATCCCTATTTTATGCACAATACTACTTGTATTTGTTGTCTTCACGATTCTTTCTTCATCCCAACGAAGAGAGAGGAAGACCGACAACACGCCAAGGATGATAGTAAGCAGTAATTTGTTCGCAATTTGCAACTATGATGGAAAAGTGATGTACGAAAACATAGTTGAAGCAACTGAAGAATTTGACTCCAAATACTGCATTGGAGTTGGGGGTTATGGCAGCGTTTACAAGGCACAATTGTCGAATGGTCAAATGGTTGCTGTGAAGAAACTTCACTCCCTTCTGGAAGGTGGGGTGACAGATCAAAAAGCTTTTAACAGCGAGATTCAGACCTTGACTGAAATACGCCATCGCAATATTGTGAAACTTCATGGTTTCTGTTCTCATCCTCGACACTCAATTTTGGTATATGAGTTCTTAGAAGGAGGAAGCCTGGAAAAGATACTAAGGACTGATGAACAAGCAATGGAATTTGATTGGATCAAGAGGGTAAATGTTGTTAAAGGCATAGCTAATGCTGTCTCCTATATGCACCATGACTGCTCCCCTCCTATAGTCCATCGTGACATTTCAAGCAAGAACATTCTGCTAGATTCGGACTGTGAGGCTCATGTTGCAGACTTCGGCGCTGCCAGGCTTAAAAAGCCCGATTCATCCAATTGGACCTCATTTGAAGGCACTCTGGGTTACACAGCTCCAGGTATGTTTTCTTTTCTGTTCATCTTTTTCTTTTTCTAAGCAACAATTGTTCTGAATGTGATAATCATGCAGTTGAGCTCCTGTTTTCTTTTGTAGAGCTTGCTTATACCATGCAAGTCAATGAAAAATGTGATGTCTTTAGCTTTGGAGTGGTGACATTGGAAACTCTCATGGGTAGGCATCCTGGGAATCTGATTTCTTTCCTGTCGTCGTCATTTTCTTCACTCTCACCATCAAGTTCATCATCAGCAACCTTCAATCATTTACTACTGAAGGATCTGTTAGACCAGCGTCTTCCATCTCCTAGGAAACAAACAGCTGCAGAAGTGGTCTCCATTGTAAAACTAGCATCTCTATGCTTACGCACCAATCCACAATCTCGACCAAGCATGCAACATGTTTCTCAGGAACTGTCAACTCGGAATCCACCATCATGAACCAGTTTCACACAATAACATTAAGCCAACTGCTTGATTCCAGCAGTTATACATCCTGAAGCCTACATATGTAATTACTTGGCTCCAGGTATGTTCTCTTTTCTTTTCTTTTCTTTGTAGAGCGTGCTTATACTATGAATGAAAAATGTGATGCCTTTTCGTCATAATCATGCACTTTAGCTCTGGAGTGGTGACACTGGAAACACTTATGGAAAGGCAACCTGGGGATCTGATATATTTCCTATCATTGCCATTTTCGTCACTTTCACCATCATATGTTCATCATCAGCGTCGTTCAGTCATTTACTACTGAAAATTTTGTTTTACCAGCGTCTTCCATCTCCTAGGAAAAAAAAAAAGCAGCGGCAGTGGTCACAATTGTAAAACTTGGATCTCTATGCTTACATGACCAACTATGCAACAAGTTTCTTGGGAGCTGTCAACTCGGAATCCACCATCGGTGTTGCAGTTCCACACAATAATGTTTAGCCAACTGCTCGACTCCGGCAGTTGTACATCCTAAAGCCAGCGCAGATTCTGCATTGCCTTGATTTCCCATGCTTCCATAACAGAAAAAATGTACTATTTTATGCTCTCCTTACCAGAGAATGCTATCCTAGTTTAAAGGGCAAGTCTCAATTCGCTGTGTCTGAATCTTGGATACATAAAAATAAATAAATAAATTAGCATAGACAGCTTAAATATATGTAATAGAACTGATGCAACCAGATTGAAGGGAGGATGAAAAAGAGCTCAATAACAGCCCCGAACGGAAGTATGCCCCCTATTAGGATGGAGAAGGCATGGTTCATGTACCAAGCCTGTTCTGGAATTTGCTTTGGGATCTTATTAGTTGCCACTGGATCCTCGATTGCTGGCTTCTTAAAACCGAAATAACTCCCCACATAAACAAGTGGGACTCAGATTCCGAACCACAACAACACCGATGCGAACATGGTTCCGAATGGCACTGCCCCGGAAGACTTCTGGCCCCATATCAGAGCATTCGGGACAAAGAAAATGGCAAACACTATTGCAGGGAACATAAATGCTGTTTTGAGTGTAACTTTCTTCCATTCGGTTCCCTTGAACAGCTTATAGAGAGGAGCTGAGGAATATCCAGCAAACAGTCCCATGAAGATCCAGAGTAGAAGCATGGCTGTTATTAAGCCGCCCCGATTTGAGGGGGGATAGGAAGCCGAGGAGAGCAAAGATCATGGTAACAATAATCATACCACAAAATTGAACCCCTGTTCCAACGTACACATAGAGTAAGTCAGATTTTGTTGGAGGCCTAAAAACATCCCCATGCACCAGCTTTCACCCTGTCTCCTCTTGTGTTTCGAGTTGGTTGTACTTGGAGATGTTCGTAGCATGATCGCATCATCCCCGAGAGGAGAATCACAATCATCAAAGAATTAAGTATCGAGAACCAATGGATCTGATCATCAGCCATTAGAAGATAGGTATCCCATCTGGATGCCCACTTTATATCACTTTCCTGCAAGATGACAACAAGTAGCTTGTTGATTAGAATGAAATTACAACATACGGACCCGTCAAACTGTAACAAGCAGCAAGGTATTCTCATTTTATAGACGGACACAATGCCGACCTGGAACTCGACATCGTAAGTAAAAGTGATCTCCTTATTCTCTTCAACCTCCTGAGGAGATTCAGAACTAGTAACTGCACGTTTTGCATGGGGATCACAGGTTCTCAGACGAGTTTTTGCATTCCACTCACCCTCATATTCATGTTTAACACCGCATTGTGTGTTCATCAAAACGGTTTGGTAAGAAAAGTAGAAAATGAAACCAGTGGTAAGAGAATTGAATTTTTTTTAACCTGAATGGTTTGACCTCAAATCCAACAATCCTTGCAGAGTCTGACAATGGATCCTTGTGATATTTGACTGTAAATATCAAGTGATTGTTTATAAAATGTTTTTCTTCCTTTCTCTGCAAGAAAACAAACCAGCATTGCGGCTCATGCATTACAAAATGGAAACTATAAAAAGTTGTTATAAACAGATGCTGGCCAATCTAGAAGTTACCCCGGCATACTGTCCTCTGAGACCAACATGATATCCATACTGGTTCCGATCGGGCCTTCTTATCGGAACAACCAATGGAAGGTTATCCAAAATCCTGTCACAAACATATCATAAATATCAGTTTACTCAAAAGAACGAATGGGAACTGCAATTAAGATATCCAGAATGAGATCCTCACATGTTAACTCGATACTCATCGTCGATCTTCTCCTTGAATGCCTTTGCAGCTCTTTTATCAGGAATTGTAGGACCAAATGTGTAATTTTTAAAATTTTTCATCAATTGCCACGTGGCAGTTCTGTCATTCCACCGTTAGGTTTTTAATGGCGGTGGTCAAAATAAGTTGATTTTATAAGTTCGGTGGTCTGATTGACGATTTCTATAGTTCGGTGATCCAAATAAGTATCCCCAATTTGTTTGGTGGTTAGTGGGGTAGTTTTCCCTTGATTTAATGGTACAATTATATACGTATTTTTTTTCCTTAATGGTAACTTTGTATATCTAATTTTTTAAGTGTAATTACCTTTCAATTTTTTTTAAGTGTAATTAAGTATCCAGCTTTTATGTTTTATGCAATTAGTTTCTATTTTTAAAAAAATGCATGTGTTTAGACTTAAATTATAACGTTTAAGTTTTGAATTTGTACAGCATATTATCCTTTCAACTAAAGAACATTAAAATTACAAGCATGAACCAATCAAAATTAAACATTTCCAATCTGGAAAAATACATCAACTATTATTGAAGCAGCATAAGCTCATGCTGATAGTTTAAGAACCAAAGTAATGAAAAGCAGAAAAGCAGTAAAGGTTCACAATCTGGAATCAATTTCCAAATGGCTTCTTTCCATCTATTCCGGCCATGGGGATTGAGAAGGAAATGTCCAACAGCAGCTGAAAATATTTGTAGTCATAAATGATTCATGATTGAGGATTGAATCAGACATGTATTCCCATAATATGACAAGCTTCAAAGAAGGGGGAAAACATGGTAGATTTATAAACAAATAGCATTCTAATTTTCCTCTTGTGTATGTGATGGCGGTTCTATCAATCTCACGGTACGCGGAAGAAGAAACTCGGCAAATATAGGATAGTGAGACGATGGGTAATAACCGTCGATGTTGTCATTGGCCACTTTGCATAAAGCAGGTATTAGAGATCTACCCCTGAAAAGAATCCAGTCTATGTGTAGATCTTGTGTTTGGCGGTCCCAGCAGAGGCAGAGTGCTCGAAAAATCAACTTGAGGAATTCAAGAGCTCCCTGCTTGTCACCTGAGCGGACGAAATCATCATTAAGTTCAAGCATATCACACCTCACTAACAGAAAAGATTTGGGGCCAGATAATACCTTTGAAGCCATGATAAGTTCGTATTAGGGAAACGTTTTTCCTCACCCGAGCATTAGGCCACACATCCCTCATATCTCCCACCACACCATGTTCTCTGCACATATGTAATAGAAACAGACCAACAGTAAAGGAATCAGTCCCCTATCACGAAGAAGATTTATGTGCAGATGCTCTATCGTAGTGAACTGCCACAGAAAAGAAGATAACTGCAGTGGGGTAATGCCCTAGTTCTTCTATTTTTGAAGGTACATATGTGTTATGAAATAGCTAAATGGTTTTGCACCAAACAAAATACCTTGATCTCCCTAGAAGAAAACGTCCTGTCGTTGATTCCTTCTGTGTGTTAAATCCTCCACAGTACACAACCGGTAAGCTAGGAGGTAAGGATGCAATATGTTGCCATGTAAGCAGAGCACTTCGTCTACGAGCACGAGGACTGAACTCATCCATGTTAGTATTTACTATCTGAAATGAGAATCCAGGTGGCTCAACTCCTTTAAGTTGGAATGTGTGGGCATCATGTCAAGGAAACAAACTAACACAATGGTTTTCAATGAATACAAGAGGTAACAATGTCAGCAACTGGAACTTCATATAATATAAGATCAAAATGGAAAGCTGAATAAAGAAGGATATAGCCCATGTTGCGATACACGGAACTTCAGAACCCCATGATGTGCTCCCAGGAACAGAAGGTGACTCTGACAGCCAAAAGGTTCCACCTTCAATCAACTCTACCTTCAATTAAGATGAAAAGAACATTAAAACAATGTGTACCATAATATTTGTATATATGCATGAAGAAACTACAAAGATACCTTCTCCTTGTCATAGAAGATTGTGCAATGTTCATCTGAACTGTCCTGGGGGCCTTTTCTTGATATTCCAAACTGATCATAACCTATAGGAGGGCAAAAACCAAAGTCATCCATGCTTAGTACGAAAGAATTGCGATGTTTGCACAACATAGAAAGAAAAGATAATCATATTCCATTCTACCAAATTCTAATCACAGAAAAGATAAGGTTTGAACTTTGAAACAAAAGTATTAACAAATACTTTTACTATTTCACCATCAAATCAACAGGAAAATAACTAGATAATTGCAATAACATCATTCAAATATGCATTCTTGTTGGAAGGGTTAATATAGCTAAAGTTTCAATCCTTTTACAAGATTTCGGCATCTTATTTTTAAGTTTTTGGAAGAGCATTTACTTGGAGATCATCTAAATGAGACATAAGTTTGAACACTTCGCACTCAAACATGCAATGGCAATGCAATCAAACTGTCTAAGGTGCATATTTTAAAATATCATATAAGAATCTGTTTCAGCAAATCTCCAACCAGAATAAAAAGATTGAATTCAATGCTCTCCAATGCCATATATTCACACCCCTTAAAGCAGCAACAACAACAACAACAAAAAAGAGGCAATGCATTAATCTAAAACTCCCAATTTCACTCCTGTGTTGTTTGAATACACATGCAAATAAGTCTATCAAGCAAGAATGCCAGGTTCTCGTACTGCAACACCTAAATAATGCAAATTAAATTATATAAATCATTTCATACTAGGGTATCATCAAGTACAGATCCTTCCTATTAAGGTTCGAAGGTTGAATGAAGATTGTTGGACAACATTACCTGGCAATCCCTGCTGAAGATAATCCAGTTGAGATTTTACACCTGGATGCAAATAGCAAAAAGATCACAATAACACTCAAAAAGAAGAAAAGAAATAATACTAACAAAAGCTCAATCAAAATAAACCCAGAAGAAGCACATCAAGCAAGGGAATGCAAGACCCTAAAAGTTACTAAAACCAGCTTGAAGCAATCTCCCAAAACAAAAAAAGAAACCCCTTTGTTCCTCAAAAACAACATTTTACACTCAACGAAGCTTCTATTCACCAACCCAGTATTTCCAAAATTCAAAATAGGAAATACCCAGATCAGTCAAAATATGAAAACCACATCGACAACAAAGATCGAATCCATAGATCACACAAAAAGGGGAAGAAGAAGAAGAAGAAGTTAAAGAGGGATATACCCTGTTGAGTACAAAGAATGATTGGGGAGTAACTAGTGATGACACTTATGCACAAATCCCTCCTCTTCTCCCACGAATTTGGGCTGTCTTCTGGTTGATCTTCATGCAGATTAAAAGTCATTACAGTCAAAGACACACTCATGTTTGAATGCAACAAACAAGAAAGAATTTCTCTTCTTTAACGACGTGATCATTGAAAAAATAACAAAACCCAGAGTCAAAAGAAGGCTAAAAAAGGTCGGGCATATTCCATGCTTGTGAGTTTAGTCATATTGCTTAGAGGAATGACTTCAGCTGTACAAAGGGAGAAAAGAAGAAGAAAGAAGGATTTAGAAAGAGAGACTAAAGCCGCGAAAAACTCGATTATATCTGAAGGGAGACAGCAATATTTCCGAGTATCACTCCGACTCCGACTTATCACAAAGGGAACTTTTTATATTTTGGGAACTGGACTTTGACGAAATACGTGCGCAGCCTAAAGCAGTTGCCGGAAGGGAAATTCGCTTTTGGGTTTTTCAATTTTTGTTGGTTTTACTTTCAGGTTTTGCGATCGAATCCAATAGCACAACGCATTGCAATGTGAAGTTGAGAGTACAAATTTTACAAATTACTCCTTTTTTATGATGATGGGTGACTAGAGCAAGTAATTATCCTGCAATTTTCACGTTTTTAGGCCTATGTTTATCTAAGTTTTCCACTTGAGAAATTGACATAATAATCACCATAAAGCATGATAAAAGAAATGGAATTTATCGGTACATATGAAGCTAGCTTTGAGGCGAAATTTTACTGTAACAACATCAAAGAAAGAAACTATCCCACTCCCATTCATTCCCCTTCATCAGAAAATGTTTTATTCCTGAAACAGACCTCACAGAACCCAACCACCTTAGTTTGCAACCAAAGCAAGCTCCAAGCTTTCACTTAGAAGAGTTTTTGAGAACCCATTCCACCAAAGTCGAGATGCCAAATCCAGTTGCTACACGCTTCTTATCGTTCCAGACAGGACCGGCCAAGTCGATGTGCATCCACTGTACTTTCTCATCAACAAACTGCAAAATCATAGTTCAACAATCAAATTCTGCAACAAGTATCCGTCGGTGGAGTGTGTAGGTGAAATGTCAAAGAAAGTTCGCATACCTGTTTCAAGAACAGAGCCGCAGTGATCGCACCACCTTGACGACTACCGGTATTTACCATATCAGCAACTCCTGATTTCATTGATTCCCAGTAACTTTCCTCTAAGGGCATCCTCCAAAATTTCTCACCACTGACCTCCGAAGCTTCAAATACCTCCTTTGCTAGATCATCACTCGGTGTGAAGACACCTGAAAAGAAAAAGGTTTCAAATGGATTTGGTGAGACCTTTAACTTTTGATTGAATAATAATCGATCAAATGATGCATGCAATAACTAACCATGAATCAGGAAAGGACTTTTTCCATGGGAAGAAGGAAAATGTAAGTTTACTACAATTTAATTATATTTGAATGTTTCAAAGGCGAGCGAATAACATCATTTATGAGCCCTGCTAAATATGTATGATTATGTGCAAAACATTCAGATTTTGTCTTGTTTCTCCAGACTTAATTGTCGCCCATAAAAAGATCATCACAACTAAAGAGTAACAAAAATGTTATAGGTCCAAAATATTTTTAAAAGATATACTCCAATTTTCAAACACTATTTTCCAGGAACTGTAGAATTCATGTCATGCATGTACCTGCAATGGATGGTCCAAGAGCAACAATACAGGCCCCGGTTAGTGTTGCAAGGTCAACTATCTGAAGAAAAAAAAAAGTGAACATACTCTTAAAACATAATTCTCAGCATCTATACAGAATAAGCATACACCAAAGCATCTGCGATGTTTGGTTTTACCTTTTCGACACCTTGGTTGCAAGCATATACCAAAGCATCTGCAAGCGTAAGCCTGCCTTCTGCATCTGTGTTATTAACCTGAAAGATATTATTATAGATAATGAAGAAAGACAAAATTAATCTGTTGAAAAATGTCAGTATACCATATAATTTACCTATAACTCAATTTTCCTTTTTATCAAAACCAAACAAAGTATACCTCAATTGTTTTTCCATTTGAAGCTGTGATAATATCTCCCGGTCTCATACCTGTCCCACTTATCATGTTTTCACAAGATGCAACAATAAAATGAACCTGCAGAATATGACAATTTACTGAGTGACAAGTTAGATCCAGAGCAGAAATTGGAAACAGGAAAATGAAAACGAAAACGAAAGGACAAATAACATGATAAAAAAGAACTCTCATCCATCCTTTCCCTGGCCCTTCAACATATAACTATGAAAAGGATACATAGAGCAAGGAAGGTGGAAGGGAACAAAACGACTAACCTCTACTCCAGGAGGTTTGATTTGCCCAAGGGCTTTTGCTGCACCAAGAACTGCTGCAGAACCTCCCATGTCAGTTTTCATTAACTCAATCGAGCAACCAGGTCCAGTCTTGATATTGTAGCCACCGCTAAGAACATTTAAAACAATCGTTCAAAACCCATAAAGACACCAATGGAATAAAGAGGAACAACTGACACATATCCCAACCACTCACGTTAAATAGATCTCACTAGGGAGAAATTTTGATTATATTCCATGTTTATTGGTCACACTTAGTGAAGAATTTATTTATGTCATTGCGCCACAAACTTTAAATACATATTGAAGGCATATAGTCCTCTCATTATATTTCTTAAGGTAACTGAACCACAAATATCATCTTACTTGAGTATGTGCAAGTATATGTTAAGTTACCTGTCAAAAGTCAATCCTTTTCCAACTAATGCTAACTTAGCTTTAATTGGTCCACTTGGGGGTTTGTAGCACAAATGGATGAAATAAGGGGGATTAGCAGATGCTGCAGCAACTCCCAGGTAAGATCCCATCTTCAACTCCTTGCATTGCTCTGCAGTCAAGATGTTTGCAGATAGAACATCGCTGTACAAGGAAGCAATTTTTGAAGCCTCTGATGCTAGTGCAGCTGCAGCAAAAAAAGACACATTAGACCAAGTATAACCCCATCATTGATATGCAGGAAACTCGGCTTTCTAGTTGAGACCTTAGGCATAAAATTAAAAATAAATATAGTAAAATGAAATCATCCTTAATATTAACTGTAAAAAGGAAGGATTTTTTAACAAAAAGCAAGAATAATGCTCATACGAACCAGGGGTAAGTACATTGGCAGGTGAATTCACAAGCTCTCTTCCAAATATTATGGCTGAAGAAACATCTTCAGCATACTTGAGCTTCTTCTCCAACTCTGGTCCAGTTCCAAGACCAAGAATATCCACAGATTTAAGCTTTGGCTTCTTCGACTCCGACTTGTATCGATTATCTTCATGTATTCCAAGCACCGTACCTACGAGAATGTAGACCATTCAACTTAGATCAACGCAGATCAAGTTCAAATTTTGAAATAAATACATTGATCATGACACTAGGAAATCATAAGAGCATTACCAGATGCTATTGAGGAAGCGGTACTGAGCTTTGACTCATTTGATAGGCCTTCTGAAGAGGCAAGGACGACAGCTACACTACTGGCTTGAGCAGTCTTTGCAGCTGCAGCAACAGCCTCACCAAGCCCCCGAAAAGCAGCTGGAGATGAAGCTACTTGTCCAAGACCAATCAAACCAACCCTTTTGGAACTAAGGCCAGGAAGTCTAAGAACCGTCGTCTGGCCAGCTTTCCCTGTGAAATCCTCCTCAGAAAGGACCTCAGCTAACAGACCGCCCAACAGGCCATCTATTTTTTTCAAAACTGAGTTCTGAAACTTGGAGTTTTCATCCTTGGTCATGTCTTTCTCAGTAACCCCAACTGCAAGGATGTCCCCTTTCCATTCCACCGCATCAATCTCTTTTGCAGTAAAAGATATCTTTCCAGCATTATCCACAACATATACATAATAAAAACTGACAAATCAGGATCTAACTAAGATGATCTTACAACATATTCATAATAAAAACTGACAACATGTTTAACTCCATTTATTTCAGAATCGAACCTATACTCGTGATCCAATGGCATGCACATAAAAACATTAACTTTTAGAAGCCCTTTAAAGAATCAATCCACTAACAATAAAAATCTCCAAACAATCAACAAAAATGTTCACTCTTTCTAAGAAAGATAAATAGATAAATACCCCAATTAAGATTTCGATCTAAACCCAAAGAGGCTATCAAGACATAATTGTACTTAAACCCAACAGAGATGAAGAAAAGGGTTACCTTGGGGTGTTCGATGTTAACAGGCTGAGTAAGGCCAAGAGTGGCGATAGCCACGGTGTGTGCCATGAACTTGGTTTTTCGAGAATACAAAGGAGCAACTGGAAAGGAAAATCTAAGCCCAGATGAAGATCGTGACTTGGTGAATAACAAAGAAGTCAAGGGAAAGAGTAAGAAACAGATGAAGTTAAAATAGGACTAGACAAGGACGCTATAGTAAAGACGACCATTTTTCAGTGTGGGATGGTCTACGTATTTATAGTGAACCACCTCTCTCAAAAGGACATGTTGAAGCGCTTATCTTATGCTATGCAGAAGATGGGCCGTGACATTTGGTCAAAAATTTTCTATCTTTTCCGTTTCCTTTGTATGCTTAAATATTAAAAATTGAATTTTGAAATTAAAACTTTAAATTTAAAAAATACATTAATCTCTAATTCCTTGAATTATGATGATAAACTTTAACTTTAAATTTTAACTCTAAACCTAATGTTTAAATTAATGAGTTTTGGACTAAATTAATAATATATATAAATGTTTTACACTAAAACTGTGATTATACCAAATTGTATCATCATTTCCGTTAGTTTTTAATAAATGGGTACTAAAACAAAACAAAAAAATAACGTTTATTATTTTGTCAAAAATAATATTTTTTAAATAAATCAAAAATAATAGTTCATGTACTAAAACAATAATGAAGGTATAGTTAGAATGCTAAATACATAGTTTTCCAAAAAAAAAAATTATAGTGGAACCAGACAATCGTGAAGTATTTCGTACGGCAACCAGAGGTCAGGTGTAAAATACTTGCGTGTCTCCAAGGATGCATGGGCCGAGTTCCTTTCTTTTTTGTTGAGATAGTAATGGCTTCATAACCCAATTTTCATGCGATTTTTATTTTAACCTCGTAAAATATCAATGTAGTAAACATCAATTTCAATGCCATTTTAATTTGCACAAACACATAGGAAATAGGAAAACATTCTCATTGAAGATATTGGCTAGAACTAGAGACAATGTTCAAATAAAAATGCAGAAGAAGCAAAAGAGAAACTGCAACAAAACGAAATCAATTGACATGAACATATAATTTCCCTAGATCTCGTAAAGAAGCTGCCCAAATTGTTTCATGTGAGAAGTGTCCAAGCATGACACAACAGACAGGCTCCCATCGTTTTTCGGACTTGGTAAAATATATGTCTTCCCTTTAGCCGGTCCTAACCATACGGGACGACCCCATCCGAAATCTGTGCATCATAGAGAGGCAACCACATCCAACTGTTGATACTGAGATTCGGGCACTGAAAACTCCTTGCTCCTCGCACCGGAGCCTTCACATTAGGCACCTTTTCCATGTAATCAATAGCCGACCTTAGATATTCGTCATCTATTCGTTTCAATGTCCTTTATTCTCTTTTCATTAGCACACGAGTGTCGAAGAAATCGGAAGAACCGTTCGGTCTGAAGAAGTAAACAGTAGGGACATGAAGCAGTGTCATTAGAAGTTCTAAGTTTGAGCTCCATAGCCGATGCTTCGGTGTCTCCTCTCGACTCCTTGATGGCAATCTCCATATCTCTGGTCTCTTGCACCTACACTACACATATAAAACATATATCTAACATAGTAAGAGCTTTTATAATCAGATTGAAGACTTGGAAATTACAAAGAATATACCTGTTAAGCTATTATAGGCTGAGAATTGAATTGGGGTACACTACAACTGCTACATGTGTATATATTTATAGATATTACATAGCAGCTGTCCTGGGTTTTTTCTTGAGCAACATGCTAAGCTCCTGGACGACTGACTTGCTAAAAGGAGGCACCTGGATCTGGCTATTTTTCAAATGAAAACTTTATCTTTAGTAATATCAAACACTAAATTTTTAAAACTAACTTTTTAAAAACACTTTTGCAACTTTCATAATCAATGTTAAACTAAAGCCTTAGTTAAATATGCAAATTCAGGTCGGGCCTTGGTAGGATTTTTTTTACTGGGGCCCATCCATGCCTCTATATTATGTAATTAACCACCCCCAGAAAACAAGCCTATTAACTCATTACCCAAAGGCCCAAAGAGATGTGTTTGATGAATTAACCTTGGTACCAAAATTAATATTTGAAAATCCAAACTTTTCCTCCCCCACAAGTTCCAATCTTTTGATGAAAAAGCAACCCGGTGAAGGCAAAGATTGAGATTTGAGAATATACTCTTTAAAACAGGCTACTACATGTTTTTTTCTTCTTACTAAAGTAAAGATTGGATTTTGATGAACTGCAAAAGCTAGCGATGAGTTTACTCCCATTGTCTCTACATGCAAACTTCAATCCCAAAAACCAAGCTTTTAATTATTCTCCGTACAATCACAACGTCCGCCACCGTCAGCTGCAATCAAAGAGCTGCGTCGGAACGTGGCTTCCTCAACCTTCTCCAATCTTGCAACACCTTCTCAAACCTCCTCCAAATCCAAACACAGATTCTCAAACTGGGTTTCGAAAACAACCCTTTAATTCTCACTAAATTTGTATCCAAAGCCTCCGACCTCAACTCCATTGAACACGCTCATTGCTTCCTCTTTTCACCCCATTCGAACACCCATTTCTATGATGCTTTCCTTTTCAACACTATTATCAAAGCTTATGCTCAAACTGGGAACTTAAAGCCCAAAGCTTTATGGGTTTTCAATTTCATGCTTGAATGCAGAGTTTTGCCTAATAATTTCACCTATCCTGTTGTTTTAAAGGCCTGTGCTGGCATTGGGGACTTGAATTTAGGCATGTCCATTCACGGGTCGTTGTTAAAATTTGGCCTTCACGGGAATGATCCTGTTTTAAACACTTTGGTTCACATGTACTGTAGTTGCAAAGGAGGAATCGTGTTTGGTCGCAAAGTGTTCGATGAAATGACGAAGAATGACTCTGTTCCTTGGAGCGCTATGATTGGTGGGTATGTCCGATTGGGGCGATCGAATGATGCAATTGACTTGTTTAGGCAGATGCAGATACAAGGCGTGTGCCCTGATGAGATTACAATGGTTGCTGCTTTGTGTGCTTGTACTGATTTAGGTGCACTTGAACTGGGGAAGTGGATTGAGTCTCTTATTGAGAGGGAGAAAGTTAATAAATCCTTGGAGCTCAATAATGCGCTTATTGATATGTTTGCCAAGTGTGGTGATGTTGATAAAGCTTTGAAATTGTTTAGGGCCATGAATGAGAGAAGTATTGTTTCCTGGACCTCTGTCATTGTCGGTTTAGCCATGCACGGGCGTGGATTGCAGGCCGTTTCTTTGTTTCAAGAGATGATAAGAGATGGAGTGGCACCAGATGGTGTTGTTTTCATTGGATTGCTCTCTGCTTGTAGTCATTCTGGACTTGTTGAGAAAGGAAAGCACTATTTTGATTTGATGAGGAAGGAGTTCTGTATTTTGCCTAAAATTGAACACTACGGATGCATGGTAGATATGTTATGTAGGGCTGGACTTGTTAGAGATGCAGTGGAGTTTGTCCAGAAAATGCCTATTGAGCCAAACTCTATTATTTGGCGAACAATGATAAATGCTTGTCGTACACACGGTGAACTCAAGCTGGGTGAGAGCCTTGCCAGACAACTAATCCGAAATGAGCCCATGCTTGAGGCCAATTACGTCTTGCTTTCGAATATTTACGCAAAGATGTCACATTGGGAGAAGAAAACCAAGACTAGGGAAGTGATGGACAAGAAGGGCATGAGGAAGATTCCAGGGAGCACTATGATCGAGCTAAATAATAAGATTTATAAATTCGTTGCCGGGGATATGTATCATAATCAGTACAAGGAAATATTTGAGATGGTAGATGAGATGGGGAGAGAAATGAAGAGGGCTGGATATGTTCCTTCTACCTCAGAGGTTATGCTCGATATCGATGAAGAAGACAAGGAAGATAATTTGAATAGGCACAGTGAGAAGCTGGCCATTGCTTTTGCTCTTATGAATACACCACCAGGGACTCCTATTAGGATTGTGAAAAATCTGCGAGTTTGCAGTGATTGCCATTCTGCTACAAAGTTCATCTCTAAGATATATAATCGAGAAATTATAGCAAGGGATCGGAGTCGGTTTCACCATTTCAAGGATGGTTTATGCTCGTGTAATGATTTCTGGTGACAAAGGAAGAGAAATCATCCTGCTGAAGTATTCCATGGGGAATAGAGGGTTAAGTTCTTTGTCTGTGGCAACATATTTGCCTGGTTAGCTTAAGGTACAAGAGAAATAAAACAAAACAGTTCACTGCATCATTTTTATGCAAACCCTTGCTTGAATATCATGGTTTAGTGAATTACTCATGCAGCTATTTTACCAGATTTGAAACTAAAATTTAAGCCATTAGAGACCCAAAAGCCTGCGTCAATTTAACCTTCTTAGTACTTGGTAATGAATGATGACCAAATTTTATCACAAAATAGATCGATATTCCTAAATGTGAAAGTTTGGTAATCCCTATTACAGACATTGAAGGCTGGGGAGTGAACTTGTCAAAAGCCTTAAAAAGTTAGGCACTAAACCAATTCATTAACTCAAATGTGGTACGACTACTCGTTTGTACTTATTTACATTATTAATTATTTTTTATAACGGTGTAAGCACTTAAATTTTAAAATAAATGAGCATGCGAGGACGGCCTGGTGGTTAGAGCATGCTCACCTGCTCCACTCCCTTCTCTTTAAGTTTCGAGTTCATGACCCCTCAGGAGTGTTGCCTTCACTTAGATTTTCCCCTCCCCTCTAAGTTGAAGTAGAATAGGTTTTCAAAAAAATAGTCCGAAAACTTAAAAAAACACTATCACTTCATTTTTTTAATAACAATATCAAATTGACTCAAATAAAAGTTATCGACAGGGTGCAACTGCCGTAGGTGACATTAGTTCAGATTTTCCCAATTCAGCAAAAAAGCTGAAACAAAGTTCACAACCACACGTAAACAGGTATTGTTCTCTTTGCTGAACAAGAATCGACTCAATCAATACAGACAACTACAAGGACTCCCTTAGAATCTTCTTCATTTCAAGCGTCTTTGTCCCATTCGATTCACCATTATTCTCCATCGGCATTACTGGTTTCTACAGTAGTTAAGTCGTTTTCATTTACCAACAACAAAGCTTATGCGGCACAAACTGTCGTGCTTTCTCCCCGAGCTAGTGGTATGTGCACCAACTCAATATCCTAAGGGTGAAACTGTAAAATTTATTTAGTTTGGGATTAAGTTCTGATCCACTTTAACCACCCAACTCCATTTTATCTTACTTGGGAAGATTCAGCAGCAATTCGGAAGTATACTTTTTTTTTAACTATCTAAAGCTGTTTAAAACTTCCTTCAATCTAAGATGGATTTCCTCCTTCACAAAGACCAATTTAAGTTCTGTTTAAAACATTTTCTATATTTACAATATCCAAGTTGATTTTCATTGCTTTGAGATTTGACACTGTCAATTCATCTTCTGTGAATATCATATTGCCATAAACAAAACAAAGGAAGCAGATTAAAGAAAAATCATGCATTAAAATTCCCCAAGAAAAGAAGACATAAAAATTAAAGAACAAAGTACAGGGCATTTAGATCCTTCTTCCTCTACTAACATACATTAAGCTGTGAAATAAGCAACATATGAGAATCACAATTCCCTGGAATTACTAAGAAATGACCATAATAACTAGCATATGGAACGTAAACCTAAAAACACAACATAACAAAGCCCAAATTGCAGCCGATGGAGCAAAAGAAATATGATCCTTTTGACCTTGAATGCAAACCCTTACTATCATCTTCCAAATCACTCTCCCTTTAGCCCTTATTTCCAACCTCTCTTCCCGTATTTCATATCCTAAAACCAACCACCGGCGTGGTCTAACTCTGAGATTCACTCTTCTTGCCATTTCCCTCGCTTTCCCTTTCCTCCAACAGCCTCCCAGCTTCCTCATCGGCCTGTGCAGTCTTCTTCTGAGCTTCTTTCGCCTTTAAAGCCTGTAACTTTGAATGATTATAGTAAGCAACACCCAAAAACGCTAGCCCATACCCAAACAAGTTGATGGGTGTCACGGTATCCTTAATGACAGACCAAGAGAATGCAATCAACAACCAGTCCTTCACTACACCAGCTACATTCATGGTCAAAGCAGAAGTCTTCCCAACAAGTAAGAACACGGCTAGATTCAGAGCAAAAGCACACAAAGAATTGGTCCCAAAAATGCCGAAATCGAAATGGAAACTCGATGTCTCTTTCAAAACCGGGAGCTCAACAAAAATCCATGGGAACAACAAGAAAACGAAACAGCAGGGAGCAACATAATACAGGGAAGTAATCGGATTCAAGGTGATCCCTTTAGATGTAAGCAATATTTGGATCATAACCAACCTGGTAGCCTCAAAAGCAACGGCTCCAAGCTGCAGAATCACTCCCCAGGTATCAAATCTAGCTTCGCCGTAAGCTGCAATGGCGACCCCAAAAGAGATGGACAACATGTTGGCCATTGTGTCAGTCTTAAATCCCTCTTTTTTAAAAAGAACCCCAATGGAATAAACAGCGACAGGCATCAGGGCTTTGAGCATCTGGATAAAGGAAACAGACAAGTAAATGTAAGCGGAGTTAGAGAGCCAGAGGCTGAGAGAGTAAAGAGCACCGATGGGGACGACGGAAGAGAGATAAACATCTCGAGACATGGAGACGGGCTCGACAACTTTGAAGACTTTGATGAGGAGGAAAGCTAGGGTGGAACAAAAGGACATGTGGATCATGGTTAGGGAGATTGGGAAAGGCCAATTGTACATCTTCTTGTCGAGGATGTACTTGTTGTAGACGATGACGGTGAAGCTGAGGAAGATCCAGATCGCTACATAAGTGTAGGAGAGAAGGATCTTCTTGATGACGCCGTCGCTCAAAGACCCGCCCTTCCCCATTGTTTGTTTCGGTTTCTGAGAAAGGCCTAGATGGGGAAAATGGTGGAGGAGACGGCGGAGGAGGAGGAGGAGGTGGCGGTGGGGTGGGCGCGGTAGAGGAAGGGGTCAGAGCGGATTTCTGGGAAGGGGTTGGTCTTCACTTGTGTGTATGAGCGATGAAATGAGGAAAGAAAGATCTGGTTTTTAACGTAGGAAATATGGTAACTTTTTGCTCGCCTATTTCTGCTGTTACTGTAATGGGCCTATTTTTGGGCTTTTCCATGTTCACCTTTTTAACGTTTTCATTACATAATCCTTTGTGTGTATATATAAAAGTGATCTATCAATATATATATATACATATATACTATTTTTTTTCTTCAATAAACAGACATCTAAAGATGGTATGTATTTTATTTAGAGATTTTGAATCTTATTTTCAATTTTTAAATTTGAAATCGTAAATATATATTTTAAAATCTAAAATTCTAAAAATTTAAATATGACACATTACAGTATTAAAAATCTGCTTGTAAAAATTATCGTCAAAACTATTTCACCCTTAATTTTTTTTTAATAGTCTAAAGATGATTACAAGGTAGTATCTGTTCATAGATATTCTTTGAATAACATCTTTTTTTTTATTAGGACACTTGTTGGGTTCTCCACCCTTTAAATTTTTAATTAATCAAATTAGAAGATATTATATATTTAAAATATTTGATCTATAATTGTAATGTTATTATAATAACAATGGTTCAAATTAAATTAAATTTGATCGATAAAGCTTGTTTTAAACATTATATATAGAAAATAAATCCTTGGGGTGCTAAAGTTGTTTAAATTCTATGTTATATGTTTGGAAAATTCTATAAATGAGAATATATAAAAATGGCTTTACTTTTCCTTGTATCTTACTAATTCTTTTAAATTGGGAAAGAATGGAGTTTTGACCTACTATTTATTTCAATCGTAAATATATAAATCTGCTCAAAATGCTCAATTGCTAGATCTAAAATCTATATGGTTTTTCATTTGCGATTTTCAATAAAAAAATATCAAATATAAATAAATACTTTTATTTAAATACGTAATCCGGATCGGATTTCCTTTGAAATGGACATGTTATAATTAGATTTTACACCCACAAAATGGATAATTTATTCTAAGTCCAAAGAAATATATACAAAAATAAGAAACTAACATTAATGTTTCTATGTGAATATTGATATATTAAAAATATTATCCTATGTTTTGTTTAAACATATCATTGACCAAATAAAATTTCAAAACTTTATTAATAATATGAGTTGGTTGCATAAAAATCTCTAAATTATGTTTATGTTTTAGTTAATTTTTTGATAATATTAAGGTAATTACAATGTAGTGTTTTATTTAAAAATTTGTTAATTTTTTAATTTTAAAATATTTTTTTAAAAGTAACTATAAATAGTATTTTAATTGAATTTTTTATTATTTAAATAACAATGTAAAAATAAAATTATTAACAATACTACTTTGTCCATACAATAGTCAATAAACTGTAATATTTAAAATTTGATTAACATATTTTAAATATATATAACATTACATTTAAATTTATATTTAACACCAAAATTAATGAGTAATAAAAAAATCACAACTAAAATGTATTAATAATATAAGACTTAATTATAACATTAAAAATATAAAACATGATTGAGTTGAGTACAATAACTCTACTATTTAGATTTTTTGTTTTTTGAAGAGTATATAGAATTTTAGTAAATGGAATTGAGGTGGAAAATAGAAAAACCCGCGCGTCCAAAGTCCGATGAGATTCGTCACGTGGGCTGCATGCGCTTACGCTGCGCCTTGTTCACTGTCTTTGCCACGTGACTATCGCGCGTTTCACCACTTCGCCATCACTTTTTCGGGTTAACGCTTGCTTTCCGCCTTTTTATTTTATTTTCTTCCTTCCTTCTCAACAGC
This sequence comes from Hibiscus trionum, assembly GCA_030270665.1. Taxonomy (NCBI): domain Eukaryota; kingdom Viridiplantae; phylum Streptophyta; class Magnoliopsida; order Malvales; family Malvaceae; genus Hibiscus; species Hibiscus trionum. Next base: position 30,375,772 of record BSYR01000024.1, on the reverse strand, counting down.
ACACAATCGTCTTCCAAACGTATATTTTCCTTTTCCTTTTCCTTTTCCTTATAATAATTAAAAAAACTGTATAATTATAAATTTATTTGAACACTATACGGTTATATTTTATTAAAAATTAAAATAGAAAAACAGTCAGTAAAATATGTTCAGTAAATTGTAAAATAGTGATAAAGATAAAACACTGAAAAATAAAAGTAGAGAGTAAGATTTTTTTGTCTCTATTCACCTACATGCTTAAAGATTGAAGTATGAGTGGTGGACAAAACCAACAATTTTGAAGGTTGTTTTTATAAAAGAGATTTGATTGCATCGACAAACGAACCACAAAAAAAGATTAAACTATTGAAGACTACCGATAATCTGCAGCAGAGCCAAACGTCGAGAAATATGTATTTATGAACGCATATCTATTATAGCGGTAGATGATAACGTGCCATAAGGCAGGAGCGTGCCACAAGGCAAAGAAAAATCGTGCCACAAGGTATAAAAAAACGTGCTATAAGGCAAATAAAAACTAAAAAAAACGAAATATAAAAGAAAACAAGAATTTGATATAAAAAAAAGAACTACCGACGGTGGCGACTAGTATTAAAATTGACGCCACTACCGTTGAATCAAGAACAAAAAATAGAATAATTTTTTTAAATAAATATAATTATAATTATAAATACTAGATTCATATAATAAAATAAAAAATATATAAATACAATCAAATTGGGTCTAAGTCTAACTAGATGATATGTTAGATTTATTAAACAACACGCGGTGTTAGAATCTTAACATTGTGAAGGATGTAATCGAATCGAGACGAGTTCGAATAGTACTAAGCTCGACTTATTAAGAACTCGATTTGAGTTTAATAGTGTTGAACTCAACTTGGCTTGTTAAAAATTTGAGCCGAATTCGAACTTGAGTTGAGTCAAGGGCAAAGTCATTGTGGAGCCAGCCATGACTCCAATAAAATTCGGTAAACCAATTTTTAGCCTTTTAAAATTTTTAATTTTTTTTAATTTCGCCACTTCAAAAAAATTTAACATGTTATTATGTTTCAAAAAAATTGAAAATTTTCTATTAAGTCTTCTGCTGATATTTTTAAATTTTCTAATTAAATTTCAAAAAATGATTTTTTTAATTAAACATTTAAACTTTTGAAAAATTTAAATAGCCCCCTCAACTTTGGTTTTCAAGATCCGCCCTTGAGTCGAGTCCAATCAAATTGAATGTTGACCAAGCTTTAATTGAGTTAGATTCTAATAGCTCACGATATATCTCGTCTCATTTATATCCCTATGTGAAAGAACTAATCTGAATAAAAAAAGTCACTCATATGATAAACCTTTCGTAGAATCAAATATGAATTCAGAATTAGTAAAGATTGCCCCATTTATGCATTGTGACAAAATCCAATGTTAATAATCTATATGTTTATATAGACATATATTACCCATATACTTTACATAATGCTATATTTTAATTGTTTTTATATTGTAAATATAATATAAGTATTACACGTTTTTTTATGAAAGCTAGAGTAATTACAAGTAATATCTATTCTAAATATACTTTCAACCATTTGACAATGAACGCTCAATTAACCTACTGCAGCTGCTGGTGCTCGAACCCGTGAGCTCTAGGAACAACAAATGCTCCCTTAACCACTGAGGCAAGTTGGTTCGTACAAGTATTCCCCGTATTTTTAAATCATCAATTTAAGAATTAGTGTGTGTTTGATAACAAAATGATCCATGTTTTCCGTTCTTAATATTATTATTTGTTTTTATCGAAAATAATATTATTATTATTTGTCTTCTTCCTAACTATTATTTGTGTATGGGGAATGCAAAAAATGGTGTCCAAATCAATCGCCAAAGGGCAGACGACTAAGGTGAAAGCATTCTTAGACTTTGCAAAAATAAAAAAATAAATTTTGATTGTTGTTTTCAAGACAACTCATGTTCACAAGCTTGGTTGATTTTTAAGAATAATGATCCATTTTCTATTTAAATAATTCGAAACCGAACGAAGAAAAATACTCATATATATTATTGTAATAGCCAAAAACAATCAAGTGGTCAATTTGAAAATATTTGTATTTCTTACATGTATATTCTTATAATGATTGTGAATTTCTTTAAATTAAGAATTATATCACTCATCAGATCAACAAAAGAAAAAAAAATTATACCACTCATCTTATTTAAAAAATAGTTTGTATGGGTTACACTTACGCACCGTAAATATATAATAAATTTTAACTATTTTAGGAAGCACATTTGGCGACAAGGATGAACAAAGGAGGACGGGCGAGGGAGGTCGTCCTCTTTAAAATTTTAAAATTTTATGTGAGTTAAAAAAATTTAGATTTTTTATATATTTTTTATTAAAAATCTATTTCCCCCTAAACTTATGAGTTCACCTCCCTAGAAATTTATAAGTTCGTCCCTCTTAACTTAAAATCCTGTGTTTGTCCCTGTATGGCCGATTGATCGAACTATTTATCTTTGTTCCTTTGTATCTCCTAGGTCATGGATAGGGGTATTAAAAAATAGCCGACTGACCCGACTACCTGACAACTCGAACATAAATAACCATGTATTTACTCGATTTTTTCCCGAGCCGGGTACCCGACGCGTCATTTTCTGGGTCGGACACGAGTCACAGTATTCTAAATTTTCAGGTACTCGAATATATTTGAAATTAATATTTTTTATATTCAATATATATGTATATATTAAACTAATAAAAAAACTTAATTTTTATATTTTTATATTTAATAAATATATATTTTATATTAAATTAATAAATACATATTTTATATTAAACTAATAAATACATATTTTATATTAAACTCATAAAATATTTTTATATTAAAACAAATAATTTTAATATTCAGTACTCAAGTACCCGATTTTTCGAGTATCCGTAACATTTGGGTACCCGCAATACCCGGGTCGGGACACGAGCCGATTATATGACTACCCGACAATCCGGGTACCCGGTACTTTGGGTACCCGAATTTAAACACGCTTAGTCATAGATTTTAGACCCATTAAGAACGCTATCCTTCCTTTCCCTAGAGTCCCCTACTCCTCCCCTTGGTAGGATTGGACTTATATTTCAATTTATTAGAAAAACTTAATGAAAAAAATAATTATTAAAGAGATATAGTAATTTTTATGAAACCACCGTTTGAAAAATGTTTAAAAAAATCATAAATAATTTGATAAAAGGATTTATATCCAATACACTAACGCCGGAAAGTTTTAGTTTCTACAAGCGTCTTAGTTTTAGGGTTTAGGGACTTAATTTAGGCAGTAAGTGTTAGGGGTTTAGGTGTATGAGGTTAGAATTTAGGGACAATTGTTAGAATTTAGGGGTTATGGTTAGAATTTAGGGTTTAGGCATTAGGGGTAATATGTTGAGGATTTAGGTTTGAACCTATAAACTCTAAATTCTAACCTTAAACAATAGCTTCAATTCATGATTCCTAAATTCCAAACTACTAAACTCCTAAATTTTACACTTTAAATTAAGTCTCTAAACCCTAAAATTAAGACACTTTTAAAAACTTTTAATTTCCACTACCAGTATATCAAATAATTATCTTTGATAAAATACTGAGTTCATAAAATAAAAAATTGCAATTAAACTCTGTAATATCCATGTTACTATAATAAATTTATGTATTATCATGATAAAAAAAGGGGAATTCCATGCATAGAAGATGCGAAGCATGTACTTGGAAGTTGGAATATTACTTGTTTGTTGAGACGTGGGGATGTGCAGACTGCAGAATACAATATCCAATCTCTTTGTGAAAGAGAAAAAGTATTTTAATAGTTAGGATTAGGGAAGAAAAACCAAAGGGTTGTGATTTTATATTTCATTGAAGAAAGTGGGGGAAATCTTTTTGGCGTATTGAGAAATTGAATAGTGAGATAGTCCAACATAATACCTAACCCAGATTGACTGTCCGCATGGAATCTCCTTACAAAATTAGTCAAATGAGTTTGCTGGCGCTATATTTCAGTTTCCCTTTCACTTTCAACCCCACTTTTCATATGCATAAGAAATAGCTGACTCTGACTCGGGTTTTACTTTATTATGGACCTGACCCCTTCTCTTTTAATGCTCATAGCTTACCATGAGGGACGAAAGTCGGACGAGACAGATCGCAAGCTATTTGAGTTTAGTTCAGACAAAATTTTATTCGATTATATTTGATTCAACTCGAGCTCGAATTCGGCTCGAGTTCTTAACGAGTCAAGCCGAGCTATTTGATAGTTAACCCAAAAAACTCGCAAGCAATTCGAAAAATATAATATACTATTTTTTATTTTTTAAAAATTTAAAACCTAAATTCCTAAACCTAAACCCTTAAAACATAAATCCTAAATTCTAAACCCAACAACCTAAACTTCTAAACTAAATAAGACACCACAAACCGTTAGCTACTCGAGTCCGTCACGGCTAAAGATCGGTCAACACTTGACTCGATTGAGCTCGAATCAAACTCGAACTCAACTTGAGTTCTTAACGAGCCGATTCGAGCTCAAATTTCTCAGACTCGTTAAAAATTACTCGAGTTCGAACTCGACTCGAAATCTTAACGAGCGGAGTCGAGCTCAATACTACTCGAGCTCGACTGGACTTATTTACACCCTACTTACTATTACCAAGTCCATAACTCTTCCATTTTCACCTATTTATTCAAAGTTGATGATTTCCTCACAAAACTTACTCGTTGTACAAAAACAAAAACCTGATTCAAATATTAAGAATTTAAATTTTGAGATTGTAAATAGAATAAATTAAATTAAAAAAAGTGTCCACACTTAATCTGAAGTAATCAGACATTAACTTAATATATATTGAATCATAATCAAATTGATGTAAAATAATAGTCATTAGTAATACATGGTTCATCAATTTTTAATTAAGTTTGATCAATAATGCCAACTTTGTGCCAGCCATTATTAAATTAGATAATTAATATCATGAACATGAGAGAGTGCGGAGGATCAGATTGCAAGGTTCCACATGAGATCGGGTTAAGCGTAAATAATAAATAATCATAAATTACTACTAATGTTTATTTAATAAAAGTTAAATATATATTTTTAAAGTAGCATTAAAAAGCAAATAGTTATTGAGCTTACTTAAATTGGTTTCAAATCGAGATTTAAGAAACAATCTATGGTACCAATTTGTAAACCAAGTAGAGGAAAATCCCATTAACATGATTCAAAATATGGTTGAGTTTTTGGAACTTTTAGGTGACAAGTCTATTTTTTCAGAGCTGAGTATGCACTACATATTTATAGTATATATTAATTTAAGGAGAGAAGGTGCACCCATACATGTATATGTTGAATTTACTTGGTCTTCAAATCAGTAGAAATTTCCCAAGAAACCAAAATGCTGCTTTGGAAGAGGTTTTATTCCTTGAAGAAACACAAATTTGCGAGTAATTGGTTATGCTCAGATTCATTCGGACAAGCTCTGCTAAATCAAAAATTGGAAGAGGTTTTATTCCTTGAAGAAACGGTTGAGCAGAAGCTTCACGTCAGTTACCTTCTGGTCCTACCAAACGTCAGAGGAAACAATGCATCCCCATTAATGTTATTGTCGTTTCTGAGTTGGACCGGTTCATAATGTCGGTGGCCAAAAGAAGTATCTCATCAGCAGATTAATGAGTCAAGTGAAGGCAGCTGTTGGACACTGTTGGACTCAACCAATGACGGACGCATGATTTTATGTTAGGGGACGAATTATAAAATCTTAGTGAGGTGAAAACATATTTTTAACAAAACATACATAATTTTTTTTAAAATTATATATAAATTTTAAGGGTGCAACTGCCCCCCTCCAATCCCTCTGGCTCTGGGTCCATCCATACATGATCCACTAAGTTATTTTCATACATGATACCTTTTGATCTTCTCCCACAAATGAATTCGATTACTACCATGCTGAAGCTGTAAACATCGGATTCCGGTGTTGATTTCCCTGTGAAGATTACTTCTGGGGCCAAATATCCTTGAGTCCCTGCTAACATGGTTGTCATTGCGGTATTGTCTTGGAGCAACCTTGCTAGCCCGAAATGTCCTAGATGAGCATTGAATTCCTCGCCCAACATAACATTGTTCGGCTTAATGTGTCGGTGAATGACGGGGTTACCACTGTCTTCATAGAGATAAAGCAATGCTTATGCTAACCCTTTTAATATATTGAATCTAGTCTCCCAATCGATATTAAGGCTCGCCAATGTAACACGGTCGAGGCTGCCGTCCAGTATGTATTCATGGACAAAGAGGAGATGTTCACCTTCATGGCACCACCCTAAGTGTTGCATTATGTTTTCGTGTCCAGTTATGAGTAACCTTTGCAAGAATCTTGTGTGAGCATTGGGCAGTTCTTGATCGGATTTCGATATCAACTTTCTGCTCAACCCTCCTTATTTATAATATAAAACATACTAATACAATCAATAATCCCATAATGATAGGAACAACGATCAACAAATAGTTTTAACCCATGGCTGTCGGGACATAGCAATGGTTGCTCAAAATTATAAAAGATACAATAATATAACATGAAACTCTATAGCATCGCGAAATCAATGTCCTCAAAGGGAAAAAATTTCCACAATGATAAAAGCTAAATCCAAATTTAAGTTCTTACAAAAGGCTACAATACTCTTAAAACGTTATAAACTGGAAGTGCATCTAGCAACTGATTTAAAAGCATTCCGTCTGTTTAAGAACAAATACACATGGCTTCCAGCAACAACACAAACCAATTCATGATTTGGACTGAAAAACTCAGCTACAGTTTAACGCACCTCCATTATGATGGCACTACACAAATTAAAAAAATCGTTAAGCAGTAGAAATTTGCTTGCAACTGAAAAGAAATATATATGTGTCTAACAACATATATACGAAGCAGACGGAAGACAATAAAAGAAACATACTATATGTAGATGTGTCAATTTGCTCAGGAAGCTCCTTTATATCCACTTCAAACCTCTCCTGGACCTGCAATGGATTGAATAATTTGATATGAGGATACATCAGGGGACAATAAGTTCGGCAGTTCTTAATATCCCAACCTGGTTGAGAACATCAGAATCTGAAGCAGACGAAACAAATGTAATTGCGAGACCCTTGGTGCCAAATCTACCAGCTCTACCAACCTGTAAATAAGGTTAACTACAAGTTACATTTAAAAAAGAAGCAAGACTAGTACAGTAATGTAGTGCAAATAAAACCCACCCTGTGCAGGTATGTATCGGCAGAATCAGGCATATCATAGTTGATGACAATATTAACACGTTCAATGTCAATTCCCCTTCCAACCAAATCTGTTGCCACAAGAATTCTTTTATGCCCCTCCTTGAAACCCTTGTAGCGAGTCAACCTACAAATCATCAATAGTCAAACCACATCATATTAAATCAAGGAGCACTACCCTTCTGGAGACTCAAACAGAAAACAAGACCTGTTCCTCTTGACAAGTAAACAACCAATAAATATTACATTAGACACCAGTCAAACCCTAAAATAAGGTACCTAGAATTGGGGTCTCAGCGAATCAATAAAACCATGTAAACTCAAAAAACACAACTCAAGTCAAAAGAGGTGCTACTTAACTTTTGTTTTGTACCAGTCTTATAAAGGGGAGAAAAGGGGGAAAAGGTTATGTTGATAACCCAAAATTATCTCAAAACCAATGTTCCACTGTTCCAAGTGCTTATAAATCACAGCAAACAACGTAGCAAAATAAAAAAACAAGAAACCAAACCATCATACCCAGAGCATTAAAAAACATGACAGAAAACATGCTTTAAAACCTTGGATAAGGATCCTCAAACAGAAGACCCTTACGTAATTATTTTAAAGAATATAAAGTTGGCAAAAGTCTTCCCCATTCAGAAAAAATCAATCAATGTAGAAAGAATAAACAAAGATTCTGATAAGTACAAACCTTTCTTCCTGGGACATGCCAGAGTGAATGCATATAGATGGAAAGTTACACTCCACAAGCAACTTGTTCAACTCAGCTGCTCGGTTCACACTTTTGACAAAGATAACAACTTGGTTGAAGTCCAACGCATCAAGGAGATCATTCAACTTGCGATTTTTCTCCATCTCGCTCAGTTTGATGTAATGCTGTCATTGGAAGCATTTTCCTAATAAATATCTTAACCGATCTTTTAAAACAAATTAAAAACTCAGGGAGGATGAGCCAAGCTTCACAGATACCTGTACAAGACCATGGAGGGTCAACTTGGCCTCATCATCAACATAAATTTCCATTGGCTGAAAGGAACAAATGTCACAGTAAATCACATTAGGGAGCTTCGTCAAGCAAAAGGAATCCAGTACGATATGAATTATGGATGCACATCCTTGGATTGAGATTCTGGTCCATAAGCCTTGCCTCCTTGCGGATTTGTTACTTAGTCACAGAATGAACGTGCTGCTTTCCCTTAAAATAAAGATTCTATTACATGACAGACCCTGCATGCACCCCAAACAAAGAAATGCCTAACCCTCCTAACCAACCCCATCTATAAACCCATACTGATAGTCTAAACAGAGAACTGAAACAAAATAAAACAAATCAACTCACACAAATCCACTACTTTAAAACCCTAAACAGTGCAAACTCATGAATAACTAGCTGAAGCAACTGCACCCAAGCAGCAGCACCGGGCAAGTATATAGAGATTGAACCACCAGATGTAAAATTTTACAGAACTCTGAGGAACCTGGAGAAGAATTAAAAAGATACTTCTAAATTCAAGTAGTATTGGCCATGGAAAATTACATCTTGCATAAATTTCTTGCAAACCGGCCGAATTTCTTTGCTGAGTGTTGCAGAAAACATCATAACTTGCTTATCATGAGGGGTCATCTTGAAGATCTCTTGCACATCTCTCCTCATGTCTGTAGAAGATAAGAATAAATACCAGAGAGGCAACAGCATAAGTAAATTAAACATTGAAAAGATCAAATCCTTATCCAGCTTCGGGTCAAGAAAACCATACCAAGTGATTCAAGCATCTTGTCACATTCATCGAGAATGAAATGCCTCACATTCTTCAAAGAAAGATCCTTGTCTCTTGTCAGAGCCAATATCCTTCCAGGTGTCCCAACAACAATGTGGGGGCATTCATTTTTCAATAGATCTTTGTGAACTTTGATGTTGACACCTCCATAGAAGACAGCAACCTTGATATCAGGCAGATAAGTACTGAACCTCTCAAACTCGTGACAAATCTACAAGGGGACAACAAAATGAGTTGAAATATATCATGTAACTTGAAGAAGCAAAGCAACATTTTAAGATCTCAAAGCTTCCAACAAAAGATGCAGAACTTGTTCTGACCTGGTAAGCTAACTCCCTTGTATGGCACAAAACAAGGGCAATAACTTGTCCTGGACTGGGTTCAATTTGCTGTAGTGATGATAGAACAAAAACTGCAGTCTTTCCCATCCCTGATTTAGCTTGGCAAATGACATCCATACCCAATATAGCTTGGGGAATGCATTCATGTTGCACTGGTGTAGAACCAAAGAAAAGTGCATCGAAGGAACCCGTGGTAAGAAAAATATAACCTCCGTGATCCATTTAATTGAACATTTATGATAGTGGAATATTACCTGGAAAAAAACCCATCAATCAAACAGAAACAATTTAGACCAAAAAAGTATTTCATACAAGAGAACATTAAAAAAACAAACATTATGCATTCAAAGCCACATACATGGAAAATTATAACATAATAAACAACCAAAGAACAAGCCATCTATGAACGTTAACTTATAACTATGGCTTTAAATATGGAACTGTATATATGGTTAACAAACATAAGAAAGGGAAAGAGAATCAAGGGTTTGCCTTCTGAAGGGTGCTCAAATCCAGAGTCAACAATGGCCCGAAGAAGCTCTGGTTTCAAAAGGAAGTCTCTGAATCCTGAACTGTGGATGCCAACATAGCCCCTACAAAAATTCAAAGAAACGTCATAATTAGAACGAAAACCCTTCCCCATGAATTATTTACCATAACACACAAAAGCAAGACAAAATATTGTTTTATTCTTTATCCAAACAGAGAATAATTAAAATCATTTCATAAATACTAAATAGCAGTTAAACAAAACAAACGTAAAGCATAAATGAAGTCGAACTCACTTCTTGGCGCCATCACCATTTACTTTAGCAGTGACAGAGTCGGGTGCCTTCTCTTCTTCTTCCTCGTAGTCGAGAAGCTCCTCCTCATAAGCATCGTTGTCCCTTGTTTCTCCCATTGATCTACAAAAGCCCCAAAAGAAACAAACAAATGTTAGGGCTTAACAAATAACATAAGATCGAGAAGTTAGGGTTTCAAAGAAAGAGGTAGTTTCGAGGGATTTACCTTTGAACTAAATTAAAACGGGGAGAAAATTGAAGGTACTAGGGTTAGGGTTTGTAGTGTCTGCAAAGCAAAAAAGGGTTAGCTCTTTAAAAATGAAACACTATATATTTTAGTGTCGTACTCGTGGCGAGGAAAAGACGGAGCTACATTGAGATTGATCTTTTTAAGCAGCGGAAATTTTAGTTAATTCCCTAAAATACCCTAGCTGCTTCTTATCATTTACCATCTACCGCGGCTCTGAGCTGGACCTATCTGGCTGTTAAAGCATGTGGTCCTTACCCAGCCCATTTTGGGCCCGAATTTAAAAGTATATCATTACTGAAAAATTAAAAGCCCAATTGGTATGCATTAAAAGTACTAGAATTGAGAAATAAAAAGTACTAGAATTCTATCATACTCATATTAATAAAAAAAATTATTAAAAATAATTATATTATAATATAACTCAATTTATATTAAAAATAATTAATTATTTTTATGATAGTTAATTAATATTACAATTTTAATTATTATTATTATAATCCTATAAATCTATACTTTTTGGTTTATATTTAGTTTCCGTACTTTTTTCAACTATACTAGAATTCTATCATACTCATATTAATAAATCCATTTTAAAAATATACATTAAAATAAAAAATTACATTTTGAAAAATAGATTAACATAGGATTATAGGTGATATGGTAAAAGATATGAACAAAAATATCTATTGATCACGTGTTGAAATATCAAATCTTAATAAGTAGTGATTATAATAGGGCTGGTCAGATTTTGGGAATTGACATTTGGTTCTGAAATGTTTGGAGTTTGGAATTGCGACATTGAAGACTTCAAACCTTTTCATTTAGATTCTTGTCTTTGATTCACATGCATCATTATTCAAGAAAAGAATGACTTAAATTCACTGTTAAACTCAGTTCTTTCATTCGAACATTTCTTTTTTGCATTATTCCGGATCCATTCAAGAATCATGCACACTGCTACCTGTGTAATAATCAATATGAATATTTGATTTAATATTATTAAGACCAGATTACAGATTACTTGTATAAAAAGCCAACTCTTACCCCTATCCTCATTCATGTAAAATTTCCTAAACATACATTGCTTCCGGCAAAGTGGTTGCCGGGAAGCAAAGTTGGGATCTGATTCTTACTTCAAATTGCAATGTATATTGTCTCTTTCTTCACACTTTCATGTGAGAGAATGCATCACCAAGTATAATTTTGGAGAACATGCCGCATCAAAATCTTTTCCATTGAACATCCCATAAATTTTTGGCTGATATTGTCAAGAATTTGCAGGTTAATCAATGGAGGAGGAGGAGCAGCAGCAGCAGCAGTATTTGTTGCATGGGACACTTTTTGCAACAATTTATGGGATTGATGAGCTACATTATGGATGTAAAGAGAATTTTTGCCTTGGGGTAAGCAAGTTTGTGCATTCAAATTGTATATATCATGTTGGGAATAACTTCTTATTTCTTATGTTATCTGAACATACGTATCGAACACTCACCTCGAGCCTAGATAATCGTAAATCGTACTGGTAGATATATGAAAGAAGAATGGGGAAGATTTAACAGTGTCTTTGGCATAGTTGATTTGAAACAATCAATTTAATCATGAAATCTTTCCATAAAATTGTTTCATTGTCATCTGTTAATTCTGAATATGAACAAAAATAATGAACTTTTAGTACTAATGGAAGTAAATCCGTGTGCTCTTTGTTTTCTTTAAATGGTGGAGACGATGAGCGCAGGCAAGTTCCAGAAAAGATGTCTCGCCAAAGCCAAGAGAACGGTACCATACATGCCTTATCCTTTAGCATTTCAATTTTCAATAGTCACTTTTAATCTTTCGTGTTCTAAAACATTTCAATAAAATCTTTCTGCAGGTCTTAGGTCCACAGATATATGCAACAGTCGATCTAGACAAAGCGAGGGTTGCCCGCACAAGAATTGTAAGACACAGACCATCGTCGCCCCATTGGAACGAGAAGTTCCGCATATATTGTGCCCACTTGATCTCACATGTTATATTCACCGTAAAGGATAACAGTCCCATTGGGGCAGTGCTAATAGGCCGAGCTTATTTGCCTGTCAAAGACATAATCGATGGGACTACCGTGACTCGCGATCTTCAAATCCTAGATGAGGATCGTGAGCCAATACCTGGACGGTCTATAATCCATATACAATTGCAGTTTCAAAGTGTCTCCGAGGGCGAAAGCTGGTCTAGAGGAATCACAAGCCCAGATTTTGGAGGAGTTCCTTTTACTTTCTTTGGACAACGAGCGGGATGCAAGGTTACCCTCTATCAAGATGCCAATATTTCGGATCGTTTCGAGCCTAAAATACCTCTATCCGGAGGGATGACTTATGAACCTCGTAGATGTTGGGATGACATCTTTGAGGCAATTGATAAGGCCAAACACTTCATTTATATAACTGGTTGGTCTGTTTACACTCAAATAACTTTGATTAGGGACCCAAGTAAGCAAAAGCCTGGAAGTGATGAAACACTTGGGCAGCTGCTTTTGAGGAAGGCTAAGGAAGGGGTGAAAGTTCTTTTGCTTGTTTGGGATGATAGAACTTCCATTGAATTGCTGAAAGAGCAAGGCTTGATGTCAACCCATGATGAAGAAACAGCTGGTTTTTTTCGGTTTACGGGTGTGCATTGTGTTCTTTGCCCTCGTAATCCCGATAATAAACGAAGCTTTGTTCAGGGTTTTAAAATTGCTACCATGTTTACTCACCATCAGAAGACACTGATAGTTGATGCTGAAAATCTGAATCCAGGATCAGGGAAGCGAAGGGTTGTCAGTTTTATTGGCGGCATTGATCTATGCGATGGGAGATATGATACTCAAGACCATCCTCTATTCGGGACTTTGAACGACATTCATCGTGATGATTTCCACCAGCCAACCTTTGTGAACTCTTCGATCAAGAAAGGTGGTCCGAGGGAGCCTTGGCATGATATTCATTGCAAACTAGAAGGTCCGGTTGCTTGGGATGTCCTTTACAATTTCGAACAAAGGTGGTTAAGACAAGCCCGGTTTAGGAAACATCTCCTGTTTCCTAGGGACAAACTCGAGGAAGTGACAGTCCGACCACCAGAGAACGTGCCTTTAGATCACAGTGAAACATGGTGTGTCCAGTTGTTTCGATCCATCGATGACGGGGCTGTTGTTGGCTTTCCTGAAAAACTTGAGCTAGCAAAGACACTTGGCCTTATCAGTGGAAAAAATACCCTCATTGAGCAAAGCATTCAAGATGCTTATATCAATGCAATTCGCCGAGCAAAGAACTTCATTTACATTGAAAACCAATATTTCCTCGGAAGCTCCTTCGGTTGGAACTCGAAGGACGTCAAGGATGAGGACATTGCTGCTTTAAACCTCATACCGAAAGAACTGTCCCTAAAGATTGCAAGTAAAATAGAAGCAGGGGAGAGGTTTTCAGTCTACATTGTGATTCCAATGTGGCCAGAAGGTGAACCAGGCAGTGGTCCAATGCAGGCAATCTTAGATTGGCAAAGGAGAACAATCGAAATGATATATGGTGATGTTGCACAAGCCCTTCAAAAAAAGGGTCTAAAGACACATCCTCGAGACTACTTGGCGTTTTTCTGCCTTGGGAACCGAGAGACAAAGAAGCCTGAAGAGTATTCACCTGAAGAGAAACCAGACCCTAATTCAGATTATGGCAGAGCTCAACAGTCGCGCCGGTTTATGATCTATGTTCATTCAAAGATGATGATCGGTATGTGATGAAACTTAGCATAGTTTTAGTTCAGCAGAAATCTCCCAACCTTTTTATTTATAACTTGTTGTTGTTGTTGTTGTTGTTCAGTTGATGATGAATACATAATTATCGGATCTGCCAACATCAATGAGAGATCAATGGCTGGTTCAAGAGACTCTGAGATTGCAATGGGAGCATTTCAACCACACCATTTAGCTACTACTCAACCAGCTAGGGGTCAGATTTATGGTCTTCGTATGGCTCTTTGGCATGAACATCTTGGACAGCTTCATGACTCTTTCACTTCTCCAGAAACCAAGAAATGTATCAGGGAAGTGAATTCCATTGCTGAAAGAAACTGGGATTTGTACACAAGTGAAACGTTTGAGGAGGATCTGCCGGGTCACCTGCTTCGTTACCCGATTAATGTTGGGGAAGATGGCTCAGTTTCATCACTTCCGGGGACTGAAACTTTTCCAGACACCAAAGCTCCAGTCCTTGGCAGCAAATCAAACATCCTTCCTCCAATAATTACTACTTAGTTTCATTGATAGCGGTTCTTCTGAAATTGATTTTTCTCGAGAAATAGTTGTAACAGTTCCAAAATTGGAAATCTAATTTCAGCAAAAGAAGTTCTCAAGTTAAAATCTTTTGAGGAACAGAATGGATTTATATACTATATTAAAAATGGGGAAATATATTAATATTATAATCTTAATTTTTTTAGAAAAATGAATAATTTATCTAAAAAGCAACGAACTTTGAGGATGATATTTTAAAGAAACTTACCATTTCACGCCGTTCGATAAAACAGAAAACAGATTAATGTAGGAGGCAAACAAAAGAGAGACTTAAAGAAAACTAAAAGAAAGCCTTTGGACTTCTGTAACTAAAACAGCTGGTTTTCATCACGATATATTCAAATCAATTTCTAAACATGCCGTTCTTAAGGTGTTAATCGCATTTTTTTTCTTTCTTTTTTGAAAAGACCTTTTTTCCCCTTTCCCAGTTTCATTTTCTATGAAAATTTCCAGGGAGAAGATTTGGAAAATAAAGGTCTTGCCTTTTTTCAAAATTCTTATAGGAATTTAAGTCACTTCTTTCCTGGTGTTTTGGTTTTACTTTGGGGGATTTTAGATGCAATCTTCTGGTCACCTTCCCACTTGGATCTCTTCCCTTTTTGCCTGCATGGGGTCAGTTCTTCTTCTGCATTCCTTTTCTATAGCAAGGAATAAAAGTTTGTTCTTTTAAGTTGTTTATTTGAGTGGATATTATCAAATTTGACTCTTAAGCTTTCTTGGTTATAAAACAAAGTTGTTAATGCTGTGTTTGTGTAGTTCCAAGTTTATTTTTTCTTTCAAGTATGGAATCTTTTGGGTTATGTTCAGTACTTGTTGTATAAGTAAGCTATAAAATGAGATGTACAGACTAGAGGGAACAGTTTGGGGGACTTTTCGATGTGGGGAACATCCTTTGCTTGAAGCATTGGGTAGCTGATTGCATGACACACGAGTTTTTGTTTTGCTTTTAGGATTTGGGGTTCCACAGGAGGTATGGATTCTAGGTGTTATTTATTAGCCCAGACTGGGATGTTTCGGGCAGAAACCATTTTGTTCTTTTGTTTTGTTTCCTGGAGCTTATTTACGTGCTCTAGCATTCTGGCAAAAATGGAAGCATTCAGGGCAAAATGTAAATCTCTTTTCAATGTGAGGAACTACTTTTCTTTCTCATGTTCTTCTTCTTTTGTTTGTTTTAGAAATGGACTAAGTTTCCGTATGTGTGTGTGCGCACGCGCAAGATTTAGTGGTTATATATGTTATATCTTCTCATGTAGAGTCAGCAATTTAGAAGGGCTCATAAATTCTCTGCATTGAAACTTTAGGAAAATGGGCTTGGGTGATATTTGTAGTTGCTTTTAGTTCATGCACAAGTTTGGTCCCCCTGCATGTTGGTTGAAGATTAAGTTGGGTTTGAATGGTACTTAATGTTGGTCTTAATTTCTGCACAAATTCGATCCCCTACTTGTTGGAGATTAAGCCGGCAAAATTTGCATTATTCAGATGCCCTACGGTCATATGTGTCGCTTATGTCGTGTTGACTAAGTAAAATGATTGCTATTTCACTATGTTTCAAGTGCGACTCCTTGTTGATTATGTTCGACATCACACATTTTGAAGTTTCAATTATTTTGAGATTCTTGTTTTATGTGATTATTTCCCTGCTATGGTTGTGAAAAAGATGGCTTTTTTTTTCAGCTGCTAGATTTAAGGACTAAGTTGCTATTGCTGAGACTTGGTTCCAGTTATGCACTTGTTTAATCCTAGTTTGTAACAGAGCAGAGGTTGTTTTGGGTGCTTCACGAAACCCTCACTGATTTCTGCCGTGGATGATCCTTCGCAAGGTCAGAGGGTTCAGGGCCACAAAGTGAAGAGATCTAACTTTTCTGATGATTTCTGGAATAGCAGTGCATGTGAAATGGAACATAGCGGAGTCCGGTCCCAGAGAAGCGGTTCATCGAAGAACAACGCATCAAATCTTGATCCTTCTGTCAGCGCAAGTCAACCTCCCGATTTTGTAAACCATGGCAAGTTCAGATATATTAGCTTCTATGTACCACTAAATAAAATTGAATAGCATCCCATTGTTTCATATATTTTCATTTGTTGCTGTTAGATTTTAGCACCAATATTTCAAGGAATCTATCTGAAAAGATCAGCCTACCCTTTGGCAATTCACATGGTGAGCTAAGTTTTCTAACATGAAACTTGTGCTTGCAGGCCTTCTTCTTTGGAACCAAACAAGGCAACAATGGCTTGGAAATAAGGAGCCTGAGAAACGGGTGCAACCTCGAGAACCTACGATAAAGTTAGTAATCTCCTAGAATGTCCCCAACTGACTAAATTTTCTTACATGATCTTGGTCTTACCTTTCATCCCAAATATATATATATATATATACTTTTTGAACATAAGAGTTAGTCCAACAGGGAAGAAGGAACTTAAGGCTTGGGCCATGTTCATTCTTTGTTTTGTTGAGGAATATATATATATAATCTGCTGGTGCTTATTGCTTACACCATTTTATTGCAGATGGAATACAATCTATGATAGTTTACATGGGGATTACAAGTCATTCCCCCACCCGATTCCGCTTCCTGTAAGTATTCTCTGCCTTTTAGCTATTTTCTTACATTATTATTAACTGTCTATCCTCAAGCCTTGTTGGGTCCACTGCGACAGGAAATGGTGGATTTTCTAGTTGAGATCTGGGAGCATGAGGGATTATAAAAAATAAGCCGGTTGATGCAAAAAGAACTACACGATTGGAATTTGGAGAGGAAATATTTCTCATAATTTACTGGGATTGTCAATTAAATTCTTCTCTTCTCTTATTCCCTGTTGGAATATTGTTCTGACATACAATATAGTTTACAGGTCCTTCCAGATTGGCAAGAAAAATGCAATTTTTACTTTTCTTGTCGTTTTTGATGGCAGTTAATAAAGGACAACTGTGGTTTGTCAAACTTGATCTGAATTAATTGGTCAATGAGTCAGATACTGGCGATAAAACCGTGGAAGATTTTTAGTCGGAACTTGGTAGCTTTCACGTATTGAATGAAGAGGAAGCTAGTGGACAGTAAAGAAAGCGAGCAATTCCTCAACGTAATTAATGGGGGAAAAGAACATAGAAAGAGCAAGTGGGATATAATGGAATAGTCAATTGGAGAATATATACTTCACATGCTCTTTCCAACATTGATGATAATATGTTGTATTGTTTGAATGATTAGGAGAAGACCATAAAGAAAGACTTGGGAATTTGGTCATTTTATAATTTTAATATAATATGTCCCTCATGGAAGATTTTTAAGTCCAAATGGCTGGCTTCAACTTTCAATTTTAAAAAACAACTTAGGAACATAATTCATGCATTATGTTTGTTAATTTAGAAGTGTTTTGTACCAAGTAAGTGCCATGTTACTTTTAGGAACAAAAAAAGTTTAATTAAATCAACTAAAGAAAGGAACCCTAATCTTTGGTCAAAGAAACTGTGCAATTTTTATCACGTAAAAGTTATTATGATTATTAAACGTATTTAAGGTAGATAAACGTTAATGTAAACGTTAAACATTTTCATTCTTTATTAAATGAAATGGAAATTCTGAATGATTTATTAAATAAAATTTTAAGCCAATATTGAATTAACTTAGGGTTATTATCCATGTCGGTGGAAAACAAAGTTTTTATAAGCGATGTTATTTAGGGTTTAGAGGTTAATGTTTTAGGTTGTAGGGTTTAGAATTTAGGGTTTGAGCTTAAGTTTTGTGCTTAAATTTTTAGAGTTTTAAGGTTAGAATTTTATATTTTAGATTTAAACTTTAAAATAAGCAAGCTTGTGCAGGGACGGAGCCAGGATTTGAAGTTGGGGGGAAACATAAATTTTGAAAGGTGGGGGGTTCATAATTATCCTAATTTTTTCAGAAAAAATATAAAGAATCAAAGGGTAAAAAAAAATCCCCTACCGGGAGGGGCACAGCCCCTCCCATTCAACATGTAGCACCGTCCCTGAGCTTGTGTATTTTTCTTATGACGGTGGTGTATCAAATATTAATTCATTAACTTATAATATTAATTTAACAAATCTTTATCAATTAACTAATTCAAAAACAGTCTAATATTAATGAAGATATACAATAATCTGAAAACCGTACGTGGATGCCAATGAAAACATTTTGTATGGTGGATACTTGATATTACCACCGACCAAAACTTTTGTATGTTTTTTCCCGTTAATTCAATGGATTATTTTTAATAAACTGATGTGAATTTGATGAAATTTCTTAATGATTGAGATTAACATATAAATATTTTATAGAAATCAATTTTCAAAACTTCAATCAAGTTTTTTATAGTTTATATTAAATTTAAAGTTTAAATTCGCTTTCCTTTTTCTTTTCTTACCATCCCTGATAAAAAAATAATAAAATAAATAAATTATTATTATTATTATTCTCTTAGTCCCTGTGAAATAATTCCGAATTTAATATATACTTTTCATCAAATGGTTAACATATGTTTTGCCTATTAAGATAATTAGTTGAGGTTTTCCAAGTCAAAATGTTCATAATTGTGATTTGTGATTTTAGGTGGCCGGTTGGGTAACTTTTGTTACAAATGGTATGGCTTTTGTTAACGAGACAAACTTGAAAAATCTAACGGGTGAATATTTAATTCATAATTAGTGTAAAATAGATTTGCACCGGCATCTTTATTTTTACGTTAAAATCTAAAACATAGAGTTATAATTATGAAATTTAAAATTTTAGATTAGAATCTAAACCTTAAATTTTAAATTTTATCAATGAATTTTACGATCTAAACTCATAATCTTTAAACCTTAAATAGTTTTACTTGTTAAAACTTTATTTTTCACGGGCAATGTAGAGGATTGTAATCTAATTTTTATTATTATAAAAAACAGCATGATTATTATCTATTATGTTTAAATTCCAATAGTCTCTTTCAATTCCAAAAGCTTTTATATTATTTAAAATATGATGATAGATTATTTTATAAATTAAAATTATTTATTAGCAAAACTGTGTATGATATTCCAAGTGTGTGTGGTTGAAATTTAAAACATGGGAATATGGGAAATGTATGTATGTGATGTGACAAAGGGCATCTCCATTACCACATATCGCAAGTTGATACATTTATTTTTATAACAATAGGTGGTGGATTAATTTATTTTTTAGAACAGCTTTTCTCAGGGTCCGAATTTGAAGTTGAGTAAAATATAAATTTTAAGAAATTGAGAAACAAATTAAAAATTAATTTATTTTTCATTAAAAATAATTATATGGCTTAAAGGTAGAAAAAGTAGTCCTTTAATTAAATTGTATATAAGTGTAATACATTGTTACAATTTAATAAAAGTTTGGTGTTCTAAGTTTTCTCTCCATGGTGATGGATTTAATTGAACTAATTAAGAACAAAGGTATTATCTTGCGTTTTATTCCTCGTATATGCAACTTAGATGCAGATCGTCTAGCTAAGTCTGGGGTTGGGTAACCTTCTGAGGGGTTCCAGGTATGTTTTGTTGGGCTACTGGAATATGGTTTGGTCCTTCCGGACGTGGGAGTTTTTTATTATCTTGTAAGTAGGACATATGTAATATTTCTTGATTTTAATATAATATTAGGGCATTCTTTTCCCATGTTTAAGTTTAGAGAGCGGTCTCGTTTACCTTTCAAAAAAATAAATAAATACAGCTAGATTTAATTTTTAAGAAGAAGCATATAACAATAGAATCATGATTTACTAAATTGTCCTAGTTATATTTGTAATTTTAAGGGTATTCCAAAAATTTATTATCTTATTAATTTATTAAAATTATTAATTTAGATCTTAGACCCAAATCGAAAGAAAATTTATTAATTTATCGAGTCATTTATAGAGGTTCTACGGTATATTTATCATACAACAATTACATTGTCAGAATATTCAATTTCTAGATAATACATACTCTCTTCCACTTGCGATATATATTATTTGATACAATACTTAAGCTATCAAAATTATGATTTTTTAAGGACTAAATTATAAATAAAAATAATAATTTTAAAATTTAATTATAAAAAAATATGAAAATGGAGTACTATTACAAATATTCTTAGAAAAAAGTAAAGTCGAGTCGGATCGAATATTTTTTACTCTAAATCTGAACTCGATTTCACCCTTAATAAAAAATCGATCGAGTCTGATAAAATGCTCATCCTTAACCATGAATGAGCAACAAAGACGATCAACCGAAAATCCGGTCAGAACCATTATATTTGAACAATTTATAAATTATAAGTTTAAAAATTACGTTTATCCTTTTCAAAAAAATAAAATAAAATACGGCCATCCAAATTAAATAACTTCAATCGTGTTGGTTCGCTGCTTGTTGGACTGTAAAGCCCCTCGTAAAATCAGAGGCGAATAGGGTTTTCAGTTTAATGCATACTTTTTTTATGATATTATCCCTAAATAGGAATTTTCGTTTAATGTATTCATTGTATTGTGCTGTGAGGATAAAGATAGAGAAAGGAAACCGAGTGAGTTGGGTTTAGCTTTGCGTAATTATGGGTGCCATTTTTCATGCTTTAGATTAATTAATTAATTAATTATCCTTAATTCATGGGGATTCTTCCCTGGATATACAACTGGATTCGTCAAAGATTCATATAAAATTCAAACTTCAACATATTACTATAATATTTCTCATTATGCACATGCAGAATGCAAATTATACTCATTATTATTTGGTTTAACGGATTGAGATATTTAATCGGAGTTTTGAATCCCGACGTTATAAAAAAACAAATTAAATCAAAAAAGTCATTCTATAATAAACTTAAACAATAATAATTCTAGATTAATTTATCAATAAATCAAAAATTAATAATTATATAAAAATTATAAATCATGATTGGGATGTTGACAACAATGGTTAGAAAGGTAGAAAAATAAAATGCATATGTGAATTTCTGGATTTTTATGAGTTGGAAGTCCTAAAGATAATACGTTAATTATTAGAATTTTTTTGATTTCTTTTTTATTAATCTTAATTTTAATCCCAATCCTACCTAGAGAAGAAAGAGAGGAGAACTATAGAGGAAGAAACGAGATATTTTTAGTGAGTCTAGAACTCATGACATGAGATAATAAACACGAGCAGCTTATTTAATCTAATAAAATTTTAGGACAATAATCATATTATTTAAGAAACCATATAACAATGTTCAAGTTGTTTTTGAAATTAATCAAGCCAGACCAAATTAAGAAGTTTCCCCTTTTATTTCCCTTGTATTATTACTTTTGCACACCCAAACCCAAACAATAATATTGTTACTTTTCTATGACAAAGAAAACAATAATACTAATAAGATTGTTCTTTTGACTTTGAACATTCATTAATTCCAAACTTAATACCCCTTTTCCCCATTTTCTAACCTAACCCACAATTTAATCTCAAAAGAACGTTTATTCCTAGTATGCAATAGATAATGCAATATATGATCAGTATGAAATATTTTTATAAATATTATATTTGTTAAATTGTATATTATATGCCACTTTACTAAATATTTTAAAAAATAAACCAGAATAAATTATAATTTCAAAAAACAAAAAATAAAGCATATCAAATTATAATAAAATGACTAAAGATCCAATATATATATATATATATATATATATATATAGTATAGAGATTTCTATAAATTTGGCTGGGGATTAAAAATTAGCTTATTCCATAGTAGGATTCAACAGCCGAAGCCGAGGTTAGCCTTGAACGAACATCCAAACACTTGGCGATAAAGAAAGAGAAATAATAATAATAAAAAAGGGCAGCAAAATGCGGTATTGAAAAATGAGAAATGGAGAAGAGAGAGAATATCTAGGAAGGAAACGGCAAAGCTTCGCCACTTTCTTAGCTCAAATACATTGCATCTGGGTTATTTTATTGTGTATTGTCGCATACCCAAACCTCCATAAAAACCAACCCACTTTCCTTTCCCCATCTATCTTCCATTGATCTTCTTCCCCACTTCCCATTTTTCCTTTCTCCCTCTTTTTTTTTACCCTATTTGATAGGGTTTCCATGTCCTTCTAGCTCCAAACTATCTCATGCATTCGTGTCTTCAAGCTACATACCTTGAAGTTTTACCTTTCTTCCTTGTTGGGTCTCTTTTTTTCTCTCTTAGGAGGGTTTTTGAACGGCAAACGGTGCAGGTTTTACCTCCCGGGGCTTTTTTTGAGCTGTACTCATGTCAAAGCTCTTCTCTTTAAGTGGTAAATCCTTATTCTTTGCTAGTTTTTAGCTTTGTTTTCGTTTTTCTCTCTGGGGATCTTTGGTTTGCAGATCGGATATGATAAAGTTATATATATATATGAAAAAAATTGAGACTTTTGAGAATATCTATGGTAGCTTAGGTTACCGATCTTTATTAATAGTGTAAAATATCGTTGATGATTTACATTGCCTTGGTTTATTTCCATTTTTTTACTAAAAGATTTTTTCTTTGGTATCTGAATGATCAGGTAAAGGTTGAATTTTGAGTCTTGGTTGTGAAATAGTTAATTCAGGTTGATCTTGGGGAAGAACTTAGTTGACTTTAATTTTTTTTCTTTCTTTCTATTTGTTGATTTTGTTTCTTTGAAAACCGAGGCTGTGAAATAGTTCTAGTTATAGATCAGGCACCCTTGGAACTAACCTCTTCTTTTTTCTCTCATAAATTGTTAATTTGTAGGATATTTTGATGTTTCATAGCTGAATCTGTTTGTTGTTTTATGCTTCTTTCAAGTTGAGAACCATAGAGGTGTTTTGCTTGTAGATCCGGTCAATTCTGAGTGGATCGGCTAGGATTTTAGGTTCAGATGGCTTTATTTTCAGCTGTAGGTCATTTTTTCTGAAATATTTGGTCATATCGGGACTGTATCTGAGATGGATTCATGAGTTATTAGATCCAAATCCCCATCTGGTTTATGGATCTTCTGGATTTTCCTTATGGGGATACGTGTGAACCTTTGGAGTCAAAAGTTTGGCCTCTTAAGAGAATATTTGTAGGTTCCTTTTCATCTTCTTTGTGTTTGTTCGACATGATATTAATATTTCTAAAGATGTTTTTGAAAGCTTTATGTGGTCAACGGAACTGTTATGTATTGTAATCTGTAATATCTTTTGAATTCTTCAACTTGATTTTCTTAAATTTTTCTGCTAGACTTCTCTGTTCTCATCGATTTTCCCCTTGATTTTCAGGAACTGATAATTTTTGCCCTGGGGGGTCGATCTACCCAAACCCCAAGGAATCAAATCTTCTTCTGTCCCTTGGACACCATGTGGATGTTTATTTCCCCCCTTGCAAGAGGTCCCGCATTGGTGCGCCTTTTGTTTTCTCTGGGGAGAGGTTTGAGCAGAAGAAGCCATCGATCGAGGTTCTCCCTGACGAATGCTTATTTGAAATCTTCAAACGGTTACCTGGAGGCCAAGAGAGGAGTGCCTGCGCCTGTGTTTCCAAGCGCTGGCTTACACTTGTAAGCAACATCCGCAGAGATGAAATCAGTGACAACAAGACCACCGAAGCCTCAAATCTCAAGGATGTTAGTTCTGAGGTTGAGGATCAGGATGTTCAGAGAGGTGGATACCTCTCTAGGAGTTTGGAAGGGCAGAAAGCTACAGATGTTAGACTTGCTGCTATTGCTGTCGGAACTGCTAGTCGTGGTGGATTGGGCAAGCTTTTCATTCAAGGAAGCAATTCCAAACGTGGAGTGACTACCGTTGGCCTCAGGGCCATTTCCCGTGGATGCCCTTCTCTAAGGGTTCTTTCCTTGTGGAATTTGTCTTCTGTTGGAGATGAAGGTCTGCGTGAGATTGCCGATGGGTGTCACCAGCTACAGAAGCTAGACCTTTGCCACTGTCCTGCTATTACTAACGAGTCCTTGCTCGCCATTGCAAAGGGCTGCCCTGATTTGACTGATCTGACCATTGAAGGTTGTGCAAATATTGGAAATGAAGGTATCCAGGCTGTAGCACGCTGCTGTCCGAATCTAAAGTCTCTTTCAATCAAAGATTGCCCCCTGGTTGGAGATCAAGGAATTGCAAGCCTGTTGACATCAACCTCATATTCCCTCACAAAAGTAAAGCTTCAGGCCTTGAACATTACAGATGTCTCTCTTGCTGTTATTGGACACTACGGCAAGGCAGTGACCGACCTTTCTCTTACTAGCCTTCCAAATGTGACTGAGAAGGGCTTCTGGGTAATGGGCAACGGTCATGGACTACAGAAATTGAAGTCTTTCACAATTAAAGCCTGCCTCGGAGTGACAGATCTGGGACTTGAAGCTGTTGGAAAGGGTTGCCCAAATCTGAAGCAGTTCTGCCTCCGCAAATGTTCTTTCTTATCTGATAACGGGTTGGTGTCTTTCGCCAAAGCAGCGGGTTCACTAGAGAGCTTGGAACTGGAGGAGTGCCACAGGGTCACCCAATTTGGGTTTTTTGGTTCCCTTCTTAACTGTGGTCCAAAGTTCAAGGCTGTTTCTCTTGTGAACTGCTTGGGTGTCAAGGACCTAAGCTTGGGATTGCCTCCTCTATCCCATTGTGAATCCCTTCGATCCCTGTCCATACGGAACTGCCCTGGCTTTGGCGATGCTAACTTGGCTGCATTGGGAAAGTTGTGCCCACAACTGCAGAACGTGGAGTTGAGTGGGCTTCATGGAATAACAGATGCTGGGTTTCTCCCACTGCTCGAGAGCTGTGAGGCTGGTTTGGTGAAGGTTAATCTCAGCGGTTGTCTCAATTTGAGTGACAAAGTTGTGTGCAAGATGGCTGATTTACATGGGTGGACCCTAGAGGTGCTGAATCTTGATGGTTGTGGGAAGATCAGTGATGCTAGCTTGGTTGCAATTGCAGAGAACTGTCAGTTGCTCAGCGATCTAGATGTCTCCAAGTGTGTAATCACTGACTCTGGAATTGCAGCTCTCGCTCGCTCTAGTCTGATCAATCTTCAGATTTTATCCGTCTCTGGCTGCTCTATGGTCTCGGACAAAAGCCTGCCGTCACTCGGAAAATTGGGCCAGACCCTCTTGGGGTTAAACCTACAGCAATGCAAGGCAATCAGCAGCGGTGCAGTCGACCTGCTTGTGGAGAAGCTATGGAGGTGTGATATCCTTTTCTGAACAAAACTGCAGTATGGGATTATGAACAATTCGGGTTTCGACCAACCAAGCAGAAGTTTGTGTAGTTTTTGGGTCCATCAGCTATGGGTCTTTTACAGTCCGGAACTCAGGCCCTTTTCCAGGGAATACGGCCATTCTCCATGAATTTTTTTTGCAGGTTTCTTTTCATCAGAGATCTGTTGACCAGGTTTTTTGAATCCCAGTAATGGGTGTTGGTTTCTTCATGGCCGATCGTCCCTGAGAATATAGTTGCTGCTGGGTTCTGGATTTTAGGATATCTTTTCTCTTCATGTTGAAGGTTTCAGTTTGCTGGGTTTCTGGCGCATGGTGTTTTTGCTTAGCTTTGTTCATTACTACTTGAGCTAAGCTTGTCGTCCCTCGTTCCGTCCATTGTTGGTTTTACCGAGTCTCTCACGTTTTTGAACTCAATGTTCTGCACGTGATGGTTGGGTCTTTTTTTTTTGTTTCTTCAACAGCGGATTGAAAATCTCGAGACGTCGTAGCTATGGTTTGCTTTTGGCAGTTCAGAGTAGGTTTGGTGTCAAGCTTTCATGGGCTTTGGCCATGGCAGCAGGTTTATAGTCTGCCATGACAACTTCTGGGAGTTGTTTTTTTTACCAAGCCCTAGTTTTGCTGGTTTCATCTGGCTCTGAACTGTAGTTTGTAACCTCTGCAATTAAACGAGTGTTAAATCCGCCATTTGAGGTCTTGTACGTTTCTGATGCCATAATCAATAAAAGTGATCGAACTTTATGTATAAATTTGGATAGTTATAAGTCATTTTTTTTGTTGCTAGAGAGGATATTTCTTGTATTAAGATAATTTTTTTTGGAAAAAAATTGTAAGAGATTATAAAATAGCGTTTAGGGTTTCAGACCCCAAAATCTTTGAACCTCTGATCTTCATTCCCCAAGCATGTTAAAAGAAACAAAAAAAAACAATATAAATTTATTAGGGGTGGGCAAAAAAAACCCGATTTTCTGGTCTCGGACCCGGTATTTTTTTACAATTTTTACTTGAAACCAAATTGGTTTCGGTGAGACCGAGATTGGATTGAAAATTTAGGTCTTGATTGCAACCGGGACTAGATCTTGATTTTTTGAAATAACCGAAGGTGTTTTTTACTTCAACCTTTAAGCCTATAATATTCTGACTTCGTTATTTAATATTATTATTGATGGTTGAAATTTTTTCCCTTGCTGCTCAAATTTTATTAATAATAGACTAATTGATCGGGTACTCGGTATTGGTACCGAGTCTCACTCGTACCGGGAAAAACTAATTTTAATTTTCAGGAACTGATAGTTACTGGGACCAAGACTAATTCTAAACAAATTAACCGGTACCCGATCTTGCCCACCCCTAAAATTTATCATATGACTGCTGTCCGCAGCAGCAGTTATCTGGGGCAGTTGGAAACGGCATCCAATTAAGTGGAAACAGAATCTCTCTTTATCAAAACTATATTTCAGCATCTCAATTATAAGAAGCTAGACTTGGTGGATTCCATTTCCAATTAGTCTTTAGATAATCGATAGCATTATCTCCAAATGCTGCCACTGTTCTAGATAAAATTAAATTTAAAATAACTGTTCAGTGATTTGTCAAATCCTGTCTTGATTAGGTCGAATGTGATTATAATATTAAAAAAAATTCTTCCTCTTAGGTAAAGATTCTTATACTATTTTATACTTTATTCATTATTATTTGATTTATTCCTGGTGGAGTTGTGTAACTCTACTTATTGAACCATAATGTGCCTCGATGCTTTAATTTTCTGATATGATTAAGGAAATATATTTTTAATTAAAAACAGGACGAATGGTACCACTACCTAGACTAGTCTCTATTACCTGACCACCTCAAAGAAGACCTAGACTAGTCTCTACTTGCCTAATCACCTTAAACAAATTAGGTAAAAAAATCGCTTCATATAAAATCCAGACAAACTTTGAATATTACACGATTGATTTACAAGTGAATCACTATAACGTGCTATAAATGCAGGCAGCAGCTAATAAGACATCAATCAAACATTATTTGACTCACTTCGCAGAATTAGTTTCAAGAGAAAGGAAAACAAAGAAGGCCTATGACCATTCTAAACTTTCAACTGTAGTATGATAATAGTACTATAAATACTGCCCCGTACCTGAAAGTCGATTCATTGCGGTATGTCAGCCGATGCTCATAGTCTCTGCAAATACTTTAGGCTCTAATTTCATAAGACCAAACAAAAAGCACACAATTACACAATGCAGCAGACACAACTTTAAAATGGGCATAATTAACGGTATTTAATTTTTCATTCGGTTTGGACAATCCCTGTTCGATCATTCATCATCAAACAGTACAAGTAGACGACTCCAAAAATTTTCTAAAATTATATTCAACAAGACATCCTTAAAATGAAACAAAAAAAAAACAACTGGAAGGGAAACTTGGTAGTTAAGGAGGATTGACATACAGTTGGATGAAACAGGAATGAACCAAACCTAACAACAACCCCGACAACCTTTGCAAAGCTGACACACGAAACAACCATAGCTGCTGTATATTGTAGAAGACATCATAACCTATAATGTAGAATTTTTCATGCCTTGATTCATCAAAAGATTCAGTCTTTAGACATCATCCTAATTTAGGCAAAAAGGCCAAGAGCTTTGTACATAAACATCCACTTAAAACCATTGTCATGCTTCAGTGCAATGGGGCTATTGTTCCAACTCCAGCTGTCCTTCCTCACCGATCACCGGTCCTTGATCAGTGTCGGGATGACTTCCACCTAAATCAGCTCTAGAAACTGCCTCCTGCTTTTGGACGGGAGATAAATCCTCATTTGTCACATTAGATAAGGTGGCATTCTCCTTGTTAGTCACTTTAGATGAGGCTGAGGCTATCTTTCCCTCAGTAGTTGCTTTAGATTCAGTTAGAGATATCCGATTGGATGCCTTAGGTGTATTTTCCTCATTTGCTGAACTGCGCAAACTAGTCTTCTGAGAAGGCAGTTTGGGAAGTGATTTCCGTTGTGGCTTCTTTAAATGGACAGGAGAAATTCCTTTGGCAGTGATACTCGGAGATGCTTTCTCATCCAAACTTAGCCGGCCTAATTGAAGGCCACTATTGCTGTTACCATCAGAGTCTAAAGGAGTTGTGCTTTTTCTTCGACCAAGCTTTGGAGATTTAGCTCTTGTTGTTGGTATCTGGCATCAAGGCAATAGCAAAAGATAATTGTTGCATATCTTGATATTTGAGAAACTCAATGCAGCCATATGAAAAGTAAAAACAGAAATAAACTCATACTACGGTTAACAAGTGTAATCCAAAACAGAGCATGAAATATGTTATTATAAAATGATCATGTGTCCACACTCGGGAAAGCATAAATAAATTGGTCTGTTGGGTCGGGTTGGGCCAAAGCAAATTATAGCAGTTCAATTCAAAGTTATCCATCAAAGGTAAATGTATCAACTATAGCTAACAATGACAGTTGGAATAACAAAGGAGATATAAATTGCAACTCAACAATATAAAACAGCATTTTGCAGAAAAGAAAATGGCTCTTGTAGGATGATGAGCAGAGACATATGCGAATGCCTGAATAAGAAACTCGTACAACAGGAAAAGGTGGCAAACCTAAAGCTAAAAGCCTAAAACCTTGAAAGTAACCTAGGTACCTGCATGTTCAGCATTTCAAACCTACTACCCAAAAGAATAAAGAACAAAATAATATGAATAAACATGCCATTTTTATTAAAATAGAAATACCCGAGACAATTTCTCATGAGAATTTCAAAATTGAAATGGCCATCTAATATTTTATTCATCAGAAAATTCAACTAACCTTCTTTAATTCCACCTTAGGAGGAGGTTCCTGATAGAAGTTTGGCAAAGGAGTTGCTTTAAAGTTCAAACTCTTCCTAAACATCTTAATCTCAACTTCATGAGTTTCCTGGAAGAAAATTGAAGTATTATTATGACAAGAAAGAATGAATTCTGGATCATAAGCCATTGGATTCACAAAATAACACCTTGGACTTAGCTTGCAAGCTGCTCTTTTCCACTTCCCTTGCATGAATCTTTTCCTCAAGTTTAGTGTAGAACTGCACAATACAATGTTGAAGACTTAAGTAAAAGTGCTGCAAGAATACACTATATCTTGAGAACATAATATAAGCGCCAACCTCTTTCCTTTTCTCAGCCCGTTCGTCACACTTGAAACTGAAACCATAATTTGGAAGAGTACCAATCCTACGAGTTTTGGAATCAGTTGAAGTTGGACTTATATGAAGCAATCAAGGATAAACATAAACACGGTGAATTGGGAAATAGAAGCCTATAGAGTGCAGTGCAAATGAAACTCAAATATCAACATATTTCAACCCACAGTCCCAATCAGAAAGTACCCAAAAAAAAAAAACTAGAATGGATACGAAGACTCTGAGCCTGCTTCAGATTTAGTAACGGGCCCTTTCTTGAGAGGCTTCAGCTTGGGTCTTCCCCTGTATTCAATAGAACAGTTCAAAAATGACAGGAGAAAAATCTGTCATCATCAAGAAATAAAGTTTCAGGGGAAAATATACATATAAAATGTGACCACTATGAACTCCCCCCTACAGTGGGTTAACCACATCAATAACAAGGGCAAAAGGGCTGGCTGCATTTAAAAACGGAAAGCTAAGAAATTGAAACATAAGGACGAGTAGCACGTACATAGTTCCTTCAGAGAAGGCTGCATCAGAGGTTTCAGATTGCTGTCGGAAGAAGAGAGGAAAAAAGCAATGCTCAAAATGGAAGGAAAAATAATTGAAAAGGGAACAGAATCAGAAGAGGAATGCTAACAACACTGACCTTAGATGCATTGGGTTGTTTCTCATTAAATGGTCTGTTTTTATGAGGCAGATTCAGACCTGAACTTGTAGCAACAGAACCTCCATTTGAAGGTGTTAATGTCACCTCTGCACTTTTTCCATCTTTGTTTTTCTTCACCAAAGCTGAATGAACAGTTTTGGGACCAAATGGCCTCTCATTCTTGGTCTTGCTTTGAACCTTCTGAGGTTTGGATTGCTTCACATTATCCTTTATTTCTCGTCCCTACAAATACAGACACTCCTGAATATGAAATCAAACTAATGGTAATTAACAAAAGCACTCGAATAATCTGACTTTTAATACCTCGGAATCAATCAATCCTCTGCTTTCCACCAAGTCATTGGATCGTTCTCTAGCTTCCTCAGTTGCTCCATTGTCATCCATCCCATTATGCAAATAAGTTTCAATGGTTTCCTCAACATTCCCACTCACGATATCTGAACCACTATCATCCCCAGGAACCCGGAGTTGCGGATAAACACCATTTTGCTGGGCAGCTTCAAGCCCAAACGAAGACAAGTTAATTTCTGACTCCATCACACTGACAGAAATAAAACAAACAAAAATGTGAGCCTAATTTAAAATTTCTCAACCCTTGGAGCAATACAAATTTCAATATTTACTAATTTTAATTGGTATATGTCTATCTATTTCAACTTCATAAAGCACAAATATATCTCCGATTGGTTAACGCTTTTCCTTCTTCTTCTTTTTAATTCTTGACCAATTTACGTTTAGTTTTCAAAGAGATCAAATACGAATATTCGCAAAATACCTTACTGTTTATAATATTCATTTTTGCAATAACATTCAAGAAAATGCGCTAAAAGAACACTAAACTAGATCTATTATTAGCAGACAAATAGTAAACAAAAAGCGAAATAAAAACATGCGCAAAAAAAGGCGGAATCGAATCAGTAAAAAACCGAGTAAAAAAAGCTTTAAGTAAAGCAAAGCTCCGACGAGAACAGAGATCTCCAACGCCACCAAACAACTAACACATTGCGCTTCTCATTAATCTACTTTTACAAGATAACAAACAAGAAATCCATCAGTCTTTCTCAGGAACCAAACAAACAAGAAATTCAGAAAAGAAAAGAAAAGAAAAGAGAGTTGTACTGATTTTCTTTCTTACCTCATAAAGCGTGCGAAAAATAAATCAACACTCCATGAATCCCAGAAGAAGATTAATGAAAGAAATTAGTAAAGAAAATGCGAAAGATCTGAGTAAAAGAAAGAAAGAAAGGTAAACAGTGAAGATTAAAGGATCTAAACCCCTACAAGGAAGCTGTTCAAAATTTTATTGATTTAAAATGAATTGGAATTTGAACTTTTGTTTTTTTTCCTTCTTTCTCTGATAATTGTACGAATACTGTTTCTTGAAGGCTGAAGGGTATTTTATACGAGCGGCTTTCAAATCCATTTCCAGGTAAACTCTCTTTTCCAAGGGAAAACGACATCCCGTCAAAATACGGTTACGGAAACACGGTTTTTAGATTTACAAAAATACGGTTTTCTTTTTTACTTAGAATTTCGGGGAATTACGGACGGTTAAGTAACTAAATATTGTTCAGTGTTCTCCCACTCTCCCCATTACTTTTTATTAAAACATAATAACCCAAAAGAACGTTTTTATTTAACCGGAAAATGACTTTTTTTTATCCTTTTTGTTATGTAAAATTTTGGAAAAGACTTAAAAGAAAATGTGTACCGATTGAAAAATTATTTTTTACGAGCGAATTTATTTTTTGAATTTATATTTTTAATTTAGAGTTTAAAATTTAGGGTTTATTAAACTGAAAATGAAAATTATTTTTTAAAAATAAAAGTAGAAAATAAAAGTAGAAAATGTTTTTTAAAACCAAACGGACCATAGGTACTCATCCCGCAAGATTAATCTTACAGTTTAATCAAGTAATTTCTTATTTATTTCACATTTTTATTGTTTTTAATTTTTTTTTTACAAAATATGTCATAATCTATATTAGACAAACATACCTGCAAATTGCACTGTCCTGTCCAAGAGAGTGTGAGAAAAATAAAATTTCTTAGCTTTAAGGGCACTTTGATAATCATAATACAATGGATTATATTAGTTAAAACTGAATAGAGTAAACTCGAGAATAATTGCTTTGCTTATAAGCCAAGATAACTTGTATTATATAGCTAATAGCTGATATTACAAAATTTCTCAACAACAATCTATAAGAAATATACAGGCCAGATGAGATGCTAAACATCATATTTGATAATATTTGATAATACAAATGTATAGAATAATTCCAGTAACCTCTACTCTTTTAATTGATTGTTATCTTGGACCAGAAAGCCGTACAGCTGAAAGATAAACATCACTGTTGCAGTCTGATGGTGCCGAGGCTGACGCCGAGGACGTGCCCTCTCCGCTCATCGTCATCGATTTGAAGAAACTCGAGTAAAGGCGAGATCCTAATGGGGATGACATCGGTGGCTTTGGAACTGGGGTGAGACCTTCTAGCATTTGAACAACTTTTGTCATAGATGGCCTTAAATGCATATCTTCTTGTATGCACCATAATGCAACTTTGATTGCAGTGTACACTCTCTCATCTTCCCCTTCTACGGTCAGCCTCGAATCGATGATATCTATCAGCTTCCCTTCGTCTAACATCTTGAAAGCATACGATGGCAAATAAGATTTCTCTGAAGTTTCTCCGGGATCGAAGTTCTTTCTTCCGCCGATGATTTCGAGTAGCAACATGCCGTAGCTGTAAACGTCGCTCTTCTCTGATATCGCGTAGTTTGTGATCCACTCGGGTGCAAGGTACCCTCTGGTGCCCCTTAGAGTGGTGAAAACATGGCTTTGCTCTCGAGTCATCAGCTTTGCCAAGCCGAAATCCGAGACCTTGGCTAGGAAATTGTCATCAAGCAATACATTCTCTGGCTTTATGTCACAATGCACAATCTTTGCATCACAATCTTCATGGAGATAAGCTAGCCCTTTAGCTGTTCCTACTGCGATATTGAATCTTGTTCCCCAATCCAGCAGGGCATCTTCTCTGTTTCTCTTGAAGATCCATCTCTCCAAGGAACCATTCGCCATGTATTCGTAAGCAAGAAGTCGATAGTTTCCTTCAGCACAAAAGCCTTTCAATCTCACCAGGTGAATGTGATGGATACTGCCGATAATACCGACTTCTGCTCGAAATTCTTTCTTTCCTTGACCGATGTTTTCCAGTTTCTTCACAGCAACTTGAGTTCCATCCAGAAGAGTCCCTCGGTACACCGAGCCAAATCCTCCATGCCCGAGCTTAACCGTGAAGTTATTTGTGGCAGTCCGAAGGTCATTGTAAGTGAAACGGGTAGGCATCCCGGTTAAAGTCTCCAAGAAGTTATCCTCTTCCGAAGTATCATCAGGAGATCCTGGCATTTTCTTCTTTCTATTGTAGTATCGATATGCCACAAAGATTAAGCCCAAAATTACAAGAACCGTAGCTACAACGATAATCGCAACATAAGGGAAGCTTTTCTTGCCGCCGCCATCCCCTACACCATTTCCATTGCTTGACATTTTGACAAAAGCAACTAAAGCAGATCCCTGGTTAGAGTTTTGGAAGCTGCCAACCTGGTCAAAAAGGAAACAATTCCTCGAGCTATTGTCATAGAACATAGCCATACAAGAACAATTACTCAAGCAGGATTCTTTGCAGCCACTCATATCGGTTTTTGACGATGGAGAAACATAGTTGACTGCAAAATAATCTAGCCCAGTTCCGGCATCTACAAGGCTTACAGATTCCTTTCCCTGACTGCAAGGAGAGTCAATGCCTGTTTTGCAGGCGCCGGAACTAAGCGGTGACGGACACTGGCACCTCGTGTTGCCTGAAGGTCCAGAACAAACAAAATACGGCGGACAAGCTTCCGGTGTGCCACAAGGATCGTCCGGGATCTTAGTTGATGCCGAGGAACCTCGGGAATGGAGATTGAAGAAAGATATAAAGCCATCACTTCCCAACACTGCAATCCAAGTGGCGTTTGCATCAGTAGGATCCGAGATTCTAAATTGCCACAACAAGGCTTTGCTTTCATCAAATAAACTCCATGAATTTCCATCAATGGATGCTGAAGTGACCTCCCCACCATTCTTATTAATGTTTCTTCGCGAGTCCTTCCCCATGGACCAGTACGGCTGTGGGGTTGAGTAACCTGCCGAAAGAGTCATGTCCCCGGACTTGATCTCGAGAATATAGCTCAAGTTACTGGCACTAGGATTGCTTACAAGTCTCATTCCTTCTCTAAACTCTTGGTTCGATATAAGGGTATCGGAAGGATGAGCAAAACTCTGCCACATTACCGTGCCATCATTCCCTTGCAAAACCAAGTTCCCTGAATCCAGCAACACCATTGCTGAAACTCCTTTGTCACCGGTATTTGTCGTCCAAACAACTTCCCCCCCTTTCTGTAATAACACGTTGCCGTTCTTGTCGAACAGAAAGGGATCAGAATTCGAAACAGGGATGTTCCTGTTAGCGGCCCAAATTACTTGTCTGGTCTCCATGTGCATGACAACAAGGAGAAACAATGTGACATCTTTGGTAGTGGTAAAGCCAAAACCAAATGCTGAGTTGTTAGATACAAGAAACAACCCATTATTGTCAATCCAATTCATTTGTGTTCCTTCAAAACCCGGTTCAATCGACCCAGTACTTCGAATGCTAGCCGTACAGATTCCAGAGAGGAAAAGGGCAGACAGTGCAAAAAATCCCAGCAAACGAATAAACCCCCCACTTTCCATTAGAAAACTCCCAAGTTGAGAACCAAAACCAGGAGTCTTCTTAGCAAAGAACAACAAAATAACCCAAAAAGAAGAAGGATTTTTTTTGACCCTACGAGGGGTTTCTAGGCAAGCATAATTTCTGGGGTTCCGGAAATTAATCCGCGAAACTCCTCCCAAAACATCATTAAGCTACGGAGGAAGAAGATTTGAAGATATAGACATAAAAAATCTAGATTTTGAAATACAAAGAGAAAAGAAAGCAAAACAGAGCAGAAACTTAGCTCAAAAGAAGAAGAAAAACAACAAAACCTACCTATATGATAGGATCAAAAGAAAGGAAGAGAATCAGAAATGGAAAGAACAAGTTAACAAGGGATGGGCACTCCTCATTTGATCATGGAATGGAACATACAAAAAGACCCGAATGGATATGCTTCACCTTGGCATGAAAAGAAGCTTCTTTGGATGAACACAGACAGTAGTAGAACGAGAATCAAACTCAGAACAGAGGTACTCCCCTGTTTACATCAGCAAAGAATTATAAAGGAGAGAGACAGAGTGAAGAGAAGATAGGAGGTGAGATGAAAAAAACAGGGTAGGTCGCAGCCTGTGAGTAGAATTAGTTGGATAAAGAGGTGCATTTGTGAATATGGGTCTCTGCCTTTTTCCTAAATCTGTTTCTGCTTCTGCTTCTGTCATAGAGTTGAAGAGAGATCTGAGCTGCCTTTCCATCCTTTTCAAGCTGTTTGTTTTTTTTTATTTGGTTGGAAAATTGTTTTTATTTGTGGTTTGGTATTCCAAAGATGATATAGAAACTGTCAAAAAAGTTATGGCTTTTTACATGGGATTTTGGTTGATAGATCCAATAAATGAATGTAGGGAAACTTTTCAAAATTTAGAACCAAAATTTTCTTTTGTTTTTCTTTTTAAATTATGAAGAAGAAAAATTAACCTAGAAGGTGTTTTTAGTAAAAAAAAATTGATCTTCATCTTAAGAGACTCAAATTTAAACCAGTTTTGTCTATAAATTATATATGTTTTGCTAAAAGATTAAAAAAATTTTGTTCAAATACTAACTTGCAAATTACAATCACAATAACATCATTAAAAAAAATATCATCTAAACATAGCAAAAGTCAAAAGTGTTAGTGCGATAAAAACATAGGATGCAAATCTATTGGCTGTCGAAAGAATAAAACTACAAATAAGCATTTCTCAGTTAAACAAAGTTTTCAATTTCTTTTAATAAATATCAGCTGAACAAATTTTAAAATTTAATATATAGAAAATGTTTTGATACATAAATTATGTAATTAAAACTTATATAAATTTAATAATTTTAAGATTTAAAATTAACTATATTTTTAGCCTTTTGATAATGCACATACACCTTAAAGATAAATTAATTGAACCAATTTTTTTAGATAAATACCATCTATTTTTCTACTAAGACCACTTGTTGAGTTTGTTCATTTGTTAAAATATAATATTATTTTGTTTAGTTGAGTTGAGTTGAGATAATATAATATATTTTCATTAATTTTTTTCTTAGTCATAATTAATTATTATCTAAATCTCTTCTTACCCTTAAATCATAGGATGATTAACATTTAAGCATGTTTGACAATGGCAGAACTTGGAGTAAGAGTTTAGTAGGTCAATTTAGTAAGAGTTTAGCGGGTCAACTTAATTTTTTTAAAATATTTGAAGCCTTAAACGAAAATTTTCAAAAACTTTGAGGGTTTAACTAAAATTTTAATAATTTTGAGAGATTTAATCATTTTTTTATAAAATTTAAGAGAGAATTTAATAAAAAATCTAAAATTTAAAGTTTAATATTATGTTTTTTTTAATTTAAGGGAGACGAACTAAAATTTTCAAATACTTTGGGGGCAAAATTCAAATTTCTCCAATTACTACTATGAAACTACATTAATAATTCAAAACAAAATATAAAAAATAATACTTAATCTCTCTATATAATTGTCTTTTTTTTCTAACTATAGGGATAAGGAATAGAATCATTTATTGAGCAACATCGGTTTGAAAAAAGTAAAAAAATAAATCTCTAATTTCATTTTCTTAAACATCTATTTAGATTAAATGGAGTGGAGTGAGAACTTATTTTGATTTGTACACATGTTTTTTTTTTGTAAGTTTTAATTCTGAATAATTTTGAGTAATTACTAATTAATAAGAAGCTGAACTGATTGCCTTCCAATTAAGTTACAGTAAATAAACAAATAAAATAGCCCCAGTCCTACTCCTGCAGCAGACTCTCTGGTTTTTTGCTTGAATCAGTGGATAGGGAAGCAGATCTTTGTAGGCCACTGTCTATGCCTCGTGAATTATAACACATCACATGCACTCGCACATAAATGCAAGTCTGGAACTTTATTCTATTGCAACTTGGCATATTGTAACTGTCACATCACCAGAAATTTGTGACGTATTAAAAACGAATTTTATATAATATAATGTTTTATATTTGAATATATGAATTAATGACAGATTAAGTTAAACCTGGATTAAACATATTAGTGAAAAATTAAGTTAAACAAAAGACAATGAAACGTAAAGTAAAACCAAGTGAGGTGGAGTTAGGTGGGGAAGATCCTGAAATTAGTTAATATATATACAAATTATAGTACTAATAATTTAATGACGTAGATGAAATTTATGGACTAATATAGACAGGGACGGAGCTATTAAGAGGTGGTTGTTCTCCCACCCAATTTTTTTTTTTTTACTTTTATCATTTTATTTATATTATTTTAAAAATTGATCCTTTTATTTTTAAATATTTATATTTTGCTCCCCTAACTTTAAATTATGGCTTCGTCCTAAAATATAAATCGACTCGCAATTCCACAACTATTTACTAACTAGTCGTTGCCTTGTCCGATTGTAAAATGTTTTTTTAAAGAAAGAAATATTATGGCTGCCGGCAAAAGTTGTAGTATAAGGTTATTATGAAATTGAAAAAAAGGGTCAAACGTTGTTATTATATGAATTTTCCTACTCACTCTTAACCAAATTCAAACTTCATTTCGACTTCTTTGACACGTCTCCAACTGGATTTAAGTGCCATTGAATTTACAATATTAGGTAAATTATTATATTGTAATCCATTTAATTAATTTTTATTAATCATGTTTAACATATCTTAATATAATATTTTGTAAAAACAGTAATTTAACACATCTCTTCAAACCAGCAAAATCTTTATGATTTACGAGTTGTTTTCTTCTATACAATTAATTTTTGGGTAAAGTTCCACGACTATGACCTAATTCTTTGTTAAGTCTTTTAACTATGATAAGTTACAATTTACAAATATGTTTTCGACTAATCGCAACCAACAAATCGGTCTAACTCCGTTAAAAATAAACAGTTGTTGACGTGTCAGTTAATAAAATCTGTATAATAACAAATTTAACCTTTAACATTTACATTTTACTTTAATTTGGTCCTAAATTTAAAATTTTTACTCTCAACATTTAAACATTACAACATTTTAGTCCCTTAAATCTTAAACTTTATCTTCTCCCCTTCTAAAAAAAGGTATACATCCCCTGTTGTGGGTAGCTCAGCGTAGATGGCTACTGTAAACATCAGTAGAGGTTTTGATTCTTCAATAATTTTCCACTACTCGTACAAATGGAGTTGTAGATGACTACTGTTAACATCAATGAATGTTTGTTTTTTTTAGAAGAGAATAAGATGAAGTTTAGGATTTAAGGGAGCAATATGTTGTAATATTTAAATATTGAGAGATTATGACCAAATTAAAATAAAATGTAAAAGTTGAAGGTTAAATATGTTATTATATAGATTTTGTTAGTTCCCACATTATTATCCATTTATTTTTTAATAGAATTAGACCGATATGTTAGTCGTAGTTAATTGGAGGACCTATTTGTATTTTCTCATAGTTAAGGACTCAACAAAAAGTTGAGTCATAGTCGGGGACCATTTATATAATTTACCCTTAATTTTTTATATAAAAATTTGATTGCTTTCTCGTTCAACATAAATGCGCGCGTACACATATATGTGCATGTGGATGGGAATATAATGTGTCTTTTAGAGCTTTCGAATTGTGGTTAAAATAAGATAATGGACATCCATCATAAATGTGAGTACCAACTATATATAAAATATATATATTGTTAAAAATTCATTTAATCAACCACATTAACTAATTATATAATTACCAATGATGGGCCCCTAATGTACTCGCCCGGTTGCCATATCCCATTGCTGACTCCAGCTAATCCTATTCCTAATATACAATGAGGGGCGAAGGGGAATTCACTTTTGAGCTGATAACAGGGCCGGCAATTACTCATTGATGGTGACCGATTCGATCTGTCCGATCCAACTAAATGGACGAAAATCCGATGAAACGTGGGTTTGATTTATTTAAAGTGGTTGACGGATGGAGCGGGTGATGAATTTGGGTGAAAAACTTTCAACCCACCATTCAATCCGTCACCCGCCCCATCCATCGTTATAATATTAATTTTAAAAAATATTTTGAACCTTATAATTTTTTAAGCTTTTGTTTACTATTGGGAAATCAGAATTTTGTTTGTGTAGATTCTATTGTATGTAAGATTATTCGAAAATTTAGAACTTTAATAATAGTTAAATTTAATGTATTAAATATTAAAAATTTTCAGTAAAATTTTACATATGTTTTAACTATGATTCTCTAATAATAGAACCCATTTATAATCCGATCTACCCGCCTCGTCCGCAGTTGATGGATGGAACGAATTTGGGTCAATGATCAAGCGGGTGGTGGGTGGGTTGAGTGACGATTCGGGATATGGATGATGGGGTGGGTAGAGCTCCAACCCACCCAAATCCGACCCTTTGCCAGCCCTAGCTGATAATTGTAGTAATTAATGTCCAATAATTCGGCTTCTATTCTTTTAAATGATTTTTTATAACCATATACGACATACATATATATTTCTTTAAATTTTTTCATGTGTGTGATATGCATATATCAATAAGAGTTAAGAGACTCAACTTAAACTTAAAAAATTAAATTATTAATTACTAAAATTTTGAGTTATTCGAAATTCTAATTTATAACTCAAAACGAATCGCATGGGGTTCGATATTGTGCATGTCCCCGAATCTGGATGGATGATCCATGGAGCCACACGGCAAAGAAACAGCATTTCATGGGTTCTCACGTGATGGAGTGGAGAGTAGACAAGAACTGGGAAGTAGGAACACGTCAGCTTCTTTAACTTGCATTTGCATGGGGTTTTGTCTTTTTGCAAAGTTTAAGGTTAAAAATGCGTAAGACCACATGCACTCGGTGGTGAGTGGTGATCATCGTGCATGTATATGGGCAGCTTGTTGGAAATTCATTATGTTACCATGTGATGTCATATATTATCATTTTTATCCAAATGCTCATCATAATTTAAGTCCAACAACCACGTAATAAAATCAATATACTATTAATGTAGTGTAGACCATCTAGAAATAATATTTTTATTTCGACCTGTTAACTTTAGACTTTATACTATGGTGATTTTTTTGGAGAAGAGTCAAGTGTTCATATATATATATATATATATATATATATAAACCCTAATCATGGCTTGTTAACTAACTCTTTGATTCTTGTTACATTTTATATGTTATTTTATTAATTAAAAAATATAGATTTGTTAATTGTGTATTTCCTTAAAATATCATTTTTATATCTTATATTTTGTAAAGCAAAAGTTGATGAGAAACCACTTGATTTTATCGTTAAATTGTATGGATTGCGAAATTATGTGTTTGGTTTCAGAGAATACAATGTATTTTTATTTTTATTTTTTGAAAAATAGAAAATATTAAAGAAAATATGTTTGGTTGTAAAAATTAAAAATAATTTTTAGAAAATAAAAACAAAAATGAGTGAAATTTTGAAAACATAAAAAAGATGTTTTCACCATTTTTCATTCAAAGTATTAAAAAAGGGGAAAACACGAAAACAAGGGTTTTTAAATTTTAACTCTATTTAACCCAAGTTCGAATCCTACTAATGCTAATTTTAGAATGTTGGCTTATTAATCACATTTTATTTGTATGATAATAATATTTTTAATAATTATACTTTAATTTAATTATTTAATAAGTAATTATTTATATATTTTTATTTGGTTTAAAGATCAAATTAGTCCTCAACGAAAAATAAAAAATCAATTAATCCATTATTGATTTTTTGCACCCAATTTAACTCTCATTAGTCAAAACACACTCAATTTAGTCCTTTCGTAACAGTTGGCCAAATTTTGACCATTAACTCATTAAAACCCAATAAATGGTAACGTGTGGCACACTCTAAAATGTTACGTCATTAAACCGTTAAAAATTTAAAAAATATTTAGAAATTCTAAAAATATATAGAATTTTAAAAATATTTTTTAATTTGGCTATTTACTGATTTTTTATTTCAAAACAATCATAGTTTTTTTTCAATTTGGTTTTTATTGATTTTTTTTAATTCAATTCTCAAACTCCCATTGTCATCATTATTGTGAGAATTAGCATAGCTGGTAGATCCCCTATCCGATCTTTCTCCAATCCATGTGAATCAAGTTTCTCATTAGGATTTTACTAATTCGTAGAAAACAAGCAATTCTTAACAAACAAACCACGTGTTTTAAAAACAAAATGGATGTTGAAACCTGGAGATGTCAGATCCAACCCATGCAAACTTCATAGTGTTTCAATGGACCAAAGTG
Source organism: Hibiscus trionum (assembly GCA_030270665.1). NCBI lineage: Eukaryota > Viridiplantae > Streptophyta > Magnoliopsida > Malvales > Malvaceae > Hibiscus > Hibiscus trionum. The sequence continues at coordinate 30,333,483 of BSYR01000024.1, read as the reverse complement.
AAGGCAATAGTTGTGGAGGGGAACTAATTAGCAAACTATTTTAAGGTGGGTAGTTGTGGAGGGCTTAATTTTAAATATATATTTTTTTAATATTTTCAGGTGTACCACGTGTCACTATCTTAATGATTGTTTGTGAGTTAACAGTCAACGTGATGAGAGGGCTAAATTGATCGCAATTTGAATTATGAGGGTCTGATTGATTGTAATTTGAATTATGAGGGCTAAATTGAGTGTAAAAAATTCATAAGGGCTTAACTGATTTTTTTATTTCTCGTTGAGAACTAATTTGACCTTTAAGCCTTTTTATTTTGAAAAACTACATATCAAACACATTTTCACTATTTTTATTTTTGAAAACAAGTTTTCATTTCTATTAATCGAACGTGTTTTATAATTTTTAAAAAGTAGAAAGTAAAAATCATTTTTTAAAAATAAAAAATAAAAATAAAAAATATTTTCTAGAACCAAACAAACCCTACTATTTGAATACCGAAAGTCTCAATCAAATTATTATGATCATTCCTATTCATTGTATTATTTTTTGAAACCGAATTTGGATATATATATTATGGACATGCAAATCTTTGACAACTGTTTTGTTGAAGATATTACAACCAGTCGATCATCGAGAGGAATAGTTTGAAAACCGGAGAGATACATATCATGAACATGTGAATAATCCCCTCCTTTAATTAATATTTAGTACTACCATGAAATCATTCTAGAATCTCAGATGAACCTTGTTAACAATGTCACTCTATTAATTATGTAAAATATATAATAAAAAAAAAACTTCAAATCATTTTATTTCCCCCTCTCTATGTATTTTTTATATGTAAAAAAAATATTTTTCGTCAACAACACAATTAAAAAAATATCAATTATCAATTGAAAGGATCATATTAATGATGAATTTATGAAGATTTGATATGAATTAATCGTCATATAAATTAGATATCAATAATTATAATTTTTTTAAAAAATATATGCGTGTGTATAAAATTCAATAGGGAGGCAGAACTGAAACAGACATGATTAAAAAAGGTCATACCGATAGAGACTGAGGAAGGCTGCAGATGATAGAAGGTTCTTACTTGGCTTAAAGGAAAAGACTTTTAAAACCCCTTTTTTAACATAGTGGACGTGTTTGAAAAAAAAAACATCAAAAAGAGGCTTTTGCTCAAAAGTATGCATTAGGTAATCTGATAAACCTTTTGAAGCATTCAATTTTCAACTAATGGGATGAAATTAATGGTTCAACCCTGTGAATCAAATTTTCACATTTGGAGTCTGTATTATTAGTTTTATTATAAAAATGGTCAGTTTAACCACCAATTAACTTCATCTTATTATAATTTCATAACCCTCAAAAAGCAACCATCACTGTGTATATATGGGTTTTGAATTTTGGGGTGAATTAGGTAAGAAATGTTAGTGGGGAACATTATCTCAATAGTTTACCCTTTGTTTCCTACATTTGGAAGGTAGGCATTGTTGTTAAGTCCATTTTTGTAGGGGCGGCCCAATGACTCATCCCTATTGCTTTTCTCAATGGTTTTTGCGAGCCCAATCTCCATGGTTAAGATCAAACACGTGACCACTCATACCTTTCTCGCCACATAATAGCGAGGGAGTAAAAAACACGTGTCAGAAATTAATAGGTGGAAAACAATAAAAGGCATAATACATGGGCAGAGGGTTTTTGTTCCAAGTTATGAAGGCTATTGCCCTCTATTCAAGCATGCTCCATCTTATATAAGGGAGTCAAAATGCATGAGTCTTCTGAAGTAAGTACGTTTTCAGGATTCAAACTCATGCAAAATAAGACAACATGAACATTTTTAGCCACTCAACCAATTAGTGAATATCAAGCGACGAGAGTCCGTCGGTTCAAAACTGTGATGCCAAAAACCTCCCTAAACTTTTTTAAAGACACAACTACATTACCAGAAAGGTTCATATTCTCCACCACAAGAAACTTGATGAAACCAAGAAAATAAAATAAAGATTAGAATCTGACCCCACCATTGGCAGCAGCCAGTACACATACCTTAAGAAACAGTAGTCCTCAGTCATCCATTAATGATTTCTAGCCTTCCTAATTAGACCAAGTATAAAGGGTCCACACAACAGGCATCAAGAATATTGACCCCAAAATAATACTGGTTAGATTTTGAACAGAGACCTTTGTCCCCTACACCTACACTTTTCTCTTCAGATTTACATTTGTTAGCATTTTCCCTACATCTTAATCTAATAAATCATACACAAGTAAGCGGAATCAATCACACAAAAAGCATATGGCTAAGTTCACATTCACATGCTTTTCAGGTTAAATGTTTTTCAAGGGTGAGTTTTTGCCAAATATATTTTGGTGCAGACAGATGGAATGGGGTATCGAAAGCAAACACGGTAGGGTTATATTTCTACAAGCAGCAACATGTAAGGCAACATTCTTTGTCTGTCACAGTTCAAGATTCTTTGGTCATTTTGTTGGTGATTCCCTCATCTAACTGAACTCGTTCAAATATTGTCTTGCAACATTTTAACACACTGCTCATTAACACATAACTTCTACTACAAAAAGAAGGCAAAAAAGGAATCCAGCAGCACATACTCACCAAGAGTCCAAGACAGTGTCAATGGTCTTAAAGGACAATCTAGGATCCTACACGCTTCATTCTTCCAGTTAAATCGCAGCATGGAAGCTTTGCCGGCAAAAAAAACTGCTGATCGACTGGTGGACCGTAAACTGTCTTTCGCTTGCTCAATGTTGCATCTACATTCATATGTCCACCTTCAAGGCTCCATTCGTTTGAAGACGAATTCAAGGGTGCATCTTGGTTGCTCCTTGGAAAGGAAGATAAACTTTTATCAATTGGCTGTGTCAGATGACTGAACCTGTTCCACTCTAGAAAGGGGGAACCACTGCTTTCAATTTCCTTGGGCAGACTGTTTCCAGCACTCAGGCAAGGTGTTGAAAGAGGGCCCAACCGCAATGATAGATCGCAGGTAATCTCATGTGGGTTGTTAGAAGTACTCGAAGAGTCCACGTCAGGAGAGAAGATGTTACGAATGCCACCCATCTTAGCCGGCTCTACTGTGTTAGAAATGGACTTCGGGGAGATTCCATAGCCATGCTGCATTTCTTCAACTTTAAGGTGGTTCCCATAGAAAAGAGGATAAACTGAATACATACTCGGAGCATGCTTCTCCACATTACTAGGAAGAGGACCATTCTTAGACGGTAAAGAGAACTTGTCAGTGGCACAGTCACCGTTACCGGCGTGTTTCTGAGCTTCATTCCCCATATGTGCCACATTCACGGTTGTATGTTTTATGAATCTGGAATAACTAGCCATGCACTGAGAATTAGTTAAGAGATTTCCTTGAGTACTGTTCTCTGCTTCTTGAGTGCCTGGGATAAGGTAACACCTCGGACTGCAATTACGTTGACTCCTCAAAGTTCTTCTTGCAGTGCAGCCCAAATTAAGAGCAGCTAACCAACAATAAAATAGATTTATTACATCTCAGAAGAAAAAGGAACAATTTGAAGCAAGTGGTCTTTATAATGAAAGCCAGAGGCAATAAAGAACCAATAGTAAATATGCAAATATTTGGCTTCAAATTAAAATAGAGGAAATTATGCACAAAATCGAAAGAGTACCTTCAATACAAGGTTGAAGAAACTTTCCAGTCTCAGTACTCTCATCACGCCTAATGATCGTGTTAATGGCATCATTGGTTCGATCCCAGAGGGTTTTAATGTCCATGTACTCAGCCTATGCAATAATTAGAATGCAAAAGGTATGAGCTTGACATAACCAATCTCATCCCCTCACCCTAAAGAAGATGAGAATACTATAAACATATTTGGTTGGCTTCCCAAATATACAAGCAAAAAACAGGTGACAAATTGTGAACTTCTTAACTCATCAATTAGCAAAACAACATAAAATATCATGATCAAGGCTTGTCCTTTTCAGCAAAAACTTAACATGACAGAGCAGAGGAAGATAAACAGTGCTACATTTTAACAAAAAGTGCAAAAATTTACCTCGGAATTGGCTTTATAATACATAATTTCTTCTGCTTTCAAGACAACAATAGGGAGCTTCTCTTGCCATTCCTTGTTCTTCTTAGTTGCTGAGCTATGACTCTCATTAACAAGTCTAAAAAATCCAAATACATATAAAAAAAGAAACTACTGAGTAGAAATACATTTACATGAAAAAAATACAAAAGCAAAAGTGGGGGGGGGGGGACCTGAAAATTTCTTGAATGAGAGAACCTCTCATGGGTTGGTGTCTATCACTGTGCCAAGCTCTTCTTTCACAGACATAAGGTCTTGGACCTGGTCTAGGCATCTTCAACGATTCTTTTTATTGAAGAAGAAAGGAAGAAACAGAGAAAAACCCTTTGCTTCTTCAAAGAGAAACAAAAACAAAGGGTTAAGCCAAGGGCACCAGGCTCTATTGAAAACTTGTTGGTAGCTCTACTCAAAGCTTATGCTTTTGGTTTTCCTTTTTCATACACTGACCCCTAAAAACAAATTGCAGTACTGTAGCAAATCAAAAACATTAAGCAGTGGAAGAGAGAGAGAAATAAAAGAGAATGGGAAGGGGCTTCCTTTTTCTTTCTCTTCTGTCATAAATTTCAAGGAGGGTTTAATTGATGAGTTTGGTGTGTCCCCCACTCATCCACATGCCTGCTTCCCCCAGCCCCAAGAGTCTCTCTCTCTCTTTCTACTTTTTTTTTTAAAAAAAATCCAATTATTTTTATTTTGGCTGTCTTTTTACTATCATGCTACTATATATCTTGTCCTGACCAGTGACCATGCATACAAAATACAAAGGGTAGTGGTGGTACTGGAGCTGGTAGGGGTTGAAGATTTGATAACATTGTCACTGTCGGTGGCATATAATCTCTATGTAGCCCAAACCCCTTGCCCCGTATATCATGTCCTCCCTCTGCAAACACTTAGACCTGGCAAATTCTCCATCACAATTCTCACGCCCTTTACACCAAACACATGATGGCCTCGCCTGGAGCCCTTCACTCCCATACTTCTTCTGCAAACATGCCTCCCTCCCTGCCCCCATTCTCATGTTTCATAATTCATGCTACTCTTTGACACCCCCCTAATCCAAACAAAACGTATAGTTACTAATCAAGACATCCTTTTAAAATAGTAATAATTTAACAAAATCATAGCACTCGATGGATGATCATGTGTTTTTTCGCTCTTGCTTACTTTTTAACCTTTTTAAGGCTTATAAAATCTTGGTTGCCAGAAAGAGGAAAGAAATTGATGTTACTAATGCCCGGACTTGACCATCAAAATATGCTGGTGAAATCTTTAAAGAAATTTTATTGTGTTAATGAAGACTCATTCATTAAGGCCACCCACCTTCCACAGAAACATTAACTATCATATTCATGACCTCAAATTATATTACTCATGCAAGCATGCATGCATACATACATACAAACAAACAAGTGCATGTTTTTTTAATGAAAAAAAGATAGCAAAGGCAATTACATCAATTTGAAACTAATCTTAAGTAAGGAGGGCCATGTAGATCTCTATGTTTATCTCTCATCGAATTAGTTGGAAATCAACCATCCAAGCCATTCTCCATGATACCATACATTAGTGACAGAGGTATGTGGTGCCCCCAAAAAAAAGATTTTTTTTTTCTACTTTTGTCCTCCTATATAATTTTTTTTACAAATTAATTTATTTTTTGAATTTGCCCTCAACTTTTAAATATTTATGTTTTACCCTCCCAACCCAAATTCTAGCTTCGTCTCTGGCATACATGTGCATGTGTTTTAATAAAAAGATGTATGGTTATTATGTTCAAGGTATAATAAACAAGTTTGCTAAAAGGAATCTGAGAGCAAAGTTGGTGTAATAACAATGGAACCCACGTTGTAAAGGATGGATGTATACTTAAAAATTGGCTAATAAATATCTCTGTTGCTGAAGCAAAGGCACCTTCCATTTTTAGACTAGTACTTGGTAGCAGCAGTTACTGCCACCAGCACTTGTCGGCTCGATCCACTCCATCGCCACTTTTGCTCCTATCCTTTCCTTTACATGGATTACTATTAGTTTACTACAAAGTTTTCCAAGTTAGAGAACCTATCTTAGTTCAGGATCACATGTTTATAGGATTTACATATAAATCCTTTCTTTTAGAGAAGATTAAGAACGGTAATAAGTATTCATCTAAACTAATCCATGTCGAACCCATAGTTTCTAATAAGCCCAACTCTCAAAGCTCACTTTTGGATTTGAAAGTGAAACCCAAAAGATAGTCGTATACCGGTCAAATCTCATTAGTCGGTCAATGAGTCATATACCGGTGGTTAAACAAAAAAATACTTAGAAAATGGAGTAAAGTAATGGTTTTGCTAAATTTTTGTAGTTTCAATTTCAGATAGTATATTCCAAAGAAAGATTGGGATGCTATGTTTCTTGGCTGCCATTAAGTGGGAGGAATCATGTCCTTTAGTCCCGAAAGACATGGGAAGCTAAAAGATGCCATGAACATGGTGCTTTTCTGGCTCTATTCTAAAGCTTGTGGAAAAATGCGGGTCATGGTCTTTGATGGGGTTTGGGAGAAATCTGTGGACTTGGTTCCTTGGCTGGTCCTTATCTACTGACCGTCCCGAACAAAGACAACAGAGTTCTTTTCCAAAGCTATTAACATCGTGATTCTTGACTCGGAACCGCTGTTTGGTTTCGAATTGATGTTCCATTCACTTGATTTTTTCTCTCAATAAGCTCATGTTATTAACCATGGTCCCGAGGAGCAGCTTGGAGGACGGACACGAGCCTAAATTCTGCGTGGACCACCATTTTAAGTGTCGGATTTTGATTCCCCTCGATGTCAAGCCATGCTCGAACACAGAAGAAAGAATCTAAACTGTCATTGGGGCTTAAAGTTAAAAAAAAGGTACGGGCATTCAGTGCTCCCCTTCTCCAAGATTTCCTCAGCTTCTTAGCCAGCAAGCAAAGCTAAAGAGTTGTAGTGAAAGGGAATGTTCCACGTCGAATCATGTCTTTTCTTGTAGATTATAACTTCAACAGCCTTTTCATTCCAATTGCTTCTCTTTCACATATCTGTTCATTTATGATTAAACCTAAACCAAGATTACAATCAACTCACTGTAACCGGGGACGGTTTTCTTGGTTTTTAAATCAGGTTCCTAAACAGAAATGTTGATTCGTAAGGTTCGACGTCTTCGGTTGATTATCGGATTATCATCATAAATATGACCATTGGAATTTCCAGGATGTTTAAGAACATCCAAATTAGAAAGCAGTGAACTAAAAGCAACCAACATGGTCAGCTAGATAAGTAAACTTAGTTTTTACTTATCTTTCTAAATGTAATAATTAAGTTTTTTTTCTTTACCTATCAACAGGTGCATAAATTAGCATTGCAATAAACCCAAACCTAACTCTTTTGTCAATGCACCAACTAAACTGAAACCAATAGCAGACCTAACCAGCATGAGATGTTAAAAGTCAACATCATACGAACAATGAGATAGGAAAACATTTTGGTTAATCAAGCTTGAATTATAAGATCAACAAATTTTAAATTCAGTCAATATTGTGAATTATTTCAAGAGTCTTAAAGGAGAGGAGGAAGACGATAAAGATACAAGTGTATATAATATTCTAATAGTACAAAGCACAGAGTCATAGCAGTCAGATCATGAATCTCCCCCATATCAAAGATCCACACAGTAAGTATTTGAACCCAAGTATCCCCTCCCCCCTCTCCTCGAGACTTTTGTGCACAACTTGAAGAACAATATCATATAATCTCAAAAGAAAAGCTGAAAAGGGGAAAGAAAACTAGAAAAGATAATACCAAATGTAGGCAAAGAACCATTTATGTGGAAAATTCAGTAAGGAGTGTAGTAATACCCAGGTGGTGGCCCCATTCCGTTAACGGGTGGCATTCCATAAGGCATCACTGGCATTGCTCCGGGTCCATAATATCCAGGGTTAGGGTTAATCTTAGCCAAACTAGTTTGACCTTGCATTCCATCTTTTGCATATTGCTGCCATACATGCTGCTCCTGGACAAGCAAATGTTGCTTCTTTTCCATGTCGGACATTTGCACATATGAAGGAGGTGGAATGCTCAATGATGCAGAGAATGGGTCTTGATTGACATTCTGAACTGTTCCATCCGGTGCAGGGAGAGCTAAAACTGGTGTCTTCCCTGGCCCTGGCAATGCCACACTACTGGCACTCCCCCCACTCAACTGAGAAGTGCTGACCTGCTGCCTTACCATCCCCTGATCATACATGCCATTCAACAATAATGGATCAAGACCACCACCTAAAGCTGCTTTTTGCCTCGATAAATTACTAGCCGACTCAACCAAAGCCAATTCCCAATCTGCCTTCCCCGGCTCAGCAGCTGGAGTTTGCCAAGCAGAAGTCACTTCAGGTTGCCCGTTTGATGGGAAAGCTTCCCATGATCCGTTACCATTATTAGCTGCAGGACTATTAAACAAAGCCAAAGCCAATTTGTTTCCCTGATCATCAGCTGTGACGCCGTCATCCCTCAAATCCACTAAATCCACTTGTGGTTCTGGAGGTTTAACAGGCTCTGGCTCTGGCGGCGGTGGCGGAGTGTAATTCTCAGGTGGAGGAAGTGCCTTTATTTCATTCATATCTGGCTCAGGCTCTTCCTCTTTAGGTGGAGGAGGAAGCTCCTTCTTCCTTGGACTCTCTGGCCTCTTAGCTCTATCCCTCAAAAACTCCTCCAGTGTCTCCAGCAACTTACCTGTAATCCTCTGCACCTCAGGATACTCTGATGATCTAGTCACACCAATATCCTTACACCAATTATAAAATGCAATCAGCTCATCAATCTGCTTTGCTGCACTCGCATATGCATCAAATGCCTTAACACAATCAGGGTATTCCATATCGAAAAATCTATCGAGCAACACAGCCAAAACCTCACAAATATCCGCATATAACTGAAAACTCTCTTTCACAACAGGATACAAAGCAAACAAGATCATCCTACTATTCTTAGCCAATCCTGTAGGCCGACAAGACAAGAACCGATCCAATAACCTCTGCAAGTGACCCATCTTCCCGAAAATCCTCTCAGGCTTCATTTCCCTCAATGGGGTCACAGTTTTCTTCTCCTCTCGCCCATCTCTCCCAACTGCCTCACTCATATCACCATAAGACCTCGTTCTCCTGGCCATCCCATAATTCCCATACCCATTATTATCATCTCTTAAATCCCCATAATCATACTCGTGCTGCCTTGGTGGTGGTGACCGGAAATTGTCTCTTCCACTGAATCTATCATCACCATTTCCATGACTACTCCCCCCAGCACCACTGCTGCCTTTCCTATCGAAAAGCATCAACTCAAGCCTTTGATCTAAATACATAGCATAGGTTCTTACAAAGGCAGAATGATCCCAAGAACTCGAGTGAGCCTCATCTCTAAAATCCGACATATTCAACAACCTTGTACCTTTCCTCGTAGCATACAAGATCTCTTCTTGAAACACCGGATCTCCATCATTCATCAGCCTGTGAACAAGCACCAGTGCTTTGAGTGCCACGATCCAGTCACGTGTCTTCCCTAGCCGCTTTGACACCGCCGACACACACGCGTTCACGTATCCGCGTGAGTACGAAGTCAAATTCAAGATCTCTCGTACGTATTTCTCGTCAGCGGGATCGTCGTCGTGGCTCGTCGCTTTCACGACCGCCACCTCGAGGTCCGGCGCCATGTTGCTCGCTACCTTGGCTATTCCAATGCTAGTTTGGTCTTTAACAGCACCGATCGCTTTCCGAATCGTGCTCGGCATCTTTACCGTTTGATTTCAACCAAACTCAACTCCTTTTATTTCCAAACTGATCTAACGGTAAGGTTACTTAAATGTTCAACTCTTCAACTCCAACAGTAAAAACCTAAACAAAATTTAACGAACTCTAATTAAGATTAATTAGACCGTCAATGGAAGTCCAAATACAAACGACGAAAAATATTATTAAAAAAATACCTTCTGGATCTGCAGTGCAAGGAGAAGAAAGAAGACCGGTCAGTCAAAACGGCGACGGATCGGTTGACTTTTTTCAGCAAACAAACACCAGAAAATCGGCGATGGATTCTTCAACGGTAAGAAGAAGCAGCGCGGTGGATTACGGGAAGGACAACGTGGAGAGATCAGGGCCGTTCAGGTGGATGAAATGAAAGAGATCTGGTAAGAAACGGCTGTTATCTCGGCATCATGTCTCGTCTCTCGTGTGTTGAACTTCCGAGCGAAAAATGGAAACAAAGCGAGAAAGAGAGAATGGGTTATGATTGTATACTTCGCGGGACATTATTTAACATTTGCAATTTGCAAAACTGTCTACGCGTACGGTTTACGGTGATACCGACATATTTCTTTAATGAAAAAGACGGTTTCTCTTGGGTGGAGTCGGGATCCGTATATGGGAATATGGGTTTTGTATTGTACATTAAAAAGCTTGTTTACATAGACTCTGCTAGTTAAATAACGGTTTGCGTCAAAATTAAAAGTTTGATCGATAAAATTTATTAATTTGAATGTTTGATGATTAGGGGATTGAAATATCAGATTGGATAAAATTTCTAATTTTAAAAAAGCTGCTAATATGGTTTTTTGAAATTAGAGGCTTTAACATAAGAGTTAATAAAGACCCTTTTACTCTTAACCATTTGACAATGCATGTTCAATCACCATGATGCAGTTGTTGGTGTTCAAATCCGTGACCTCTAGGAACAACAACTGTAACCCCCTCGTCCCGGTCTGGCCGGATGACCGGTCCGAACGAGCTACACGGGGAAAACCGAGTGAAAACTCCCTAAGGAATTCTCCCTCGGTTAGCAACCCTATTTTTTTCATTTTAAATCTTGTCTAGATGAGTATTTAATCCTATGTGATCATACAGCGGAACAACATTCACGAGGCAAACAAACGAACTCAGCCCAACATCTTACAGCCCAATTTTAAGCTTTAACTACAGGCGGTATCGATACCCTTAAGGAGTGTATCGATACCCCTTGACTAGGTTTAAGCTTTAACTGCAGGCGGTATCGATACCCTTAAGGGGTGTATCGATACCCCCTTGACTAGGTCAACTGGTCAAAGTCAACCCGTAGAGACCGTATCGATACACCCAAGGAGTGTATCGATACCCTCCCCAACGGTTGACTTCCCACGGTCAATGCTAAGATGACGGTATCGATACACCATAGGCCGGTATCGATACCGAAATGGACAGTAGCTCCAGTGACCAAAATGGTATCGATACACCCCCCAAGTGTATCGATACACGAGGCCTGAAACAAGAAGGTGGTATCGATACCGTACCAACCGTATCGATACCCCTGCTATGAACTTGCAGGTTTGAGCTGATTTAAGGCACAATGAGGCCCTTAAATCCCTCTGAAACTTCAACCAACACACTATCATCAATCCTAAGGCAAGCCAACCATAAAAGCACGCTTTCACAAGAAACCAAGGGCACTAAACAACACAAGGAGGTGCACATACAATCAAGCAACTTAAGCACTCCAACACAACCTAAGCATCCATACATAGCATCTCAATAAGGTAATTTAACATATAAAGTCATACATGGAACTCAAAGGCCTTAAAAGGCACATGATAAGCATAAAGAGGTTTGCACTATAACAAGGCAACCTAGCATCTAAAGACATGCTAACACACACGACATTCATCATAGCAATCATGCATTACAGACCATAATCAATCCAAAGCATCAACATGAGGCATTAACAACATGTGGCCAACACAAAGGAGTCTATATACAAGCTCCTAAAACACGTAGCATTTCCCATTGCTAAACTACTACATTATTTAATAAACCATACTTGAGCAATTACCACACGCTTGGACGCTCTTATCTTGCTCCTTGCTAACTCCAAGCTAAAGATCTGCATTGTCGGAAAAAGGAGAGCGTAAGCATAAAGCTTAGTGAGCGGAGCTCTAAAACATAACTACGACAATGCAGGGTTCAAAGCTTTCTTTAAAATAAAGGTCAACGCATACAAATCATCCAACGACCTAATCCTTCTACTAACATACAAGTTCAACCAAAAGTCAACAGTATAAGCATTTATCAAGGCATTACACTTCATGGTATGCATGAGGACATAATCCGAGATTAAAGCAAAACCCATAAAAGAGAATGATATAGTGAGATACACATGAACAACACATGGTATGCACAAGCATAACCAAACACACACGGTGGGACTACACATCACCGTTTTGACTAGTAGTTTTCCAATGGGACTACACATCAAAGTACTCTTCTACTAGTCACTACCGGCGGGACTACACATCACCGGAGTCTTATACCACTCGCTACCGGCGGGACTACACATCACCAGAGCAACGACAACCATCACGTGAGGTTCGACACCAACCATGCAACACAATATACATTCACTATCATGCGACATGTACTCACTATACCACGCACCACCAAAACAAGTTGCAAACAATATCCACAATTAGGCATCACTTACTACTTACAATCTTACCAATCACAATGGTCTTACTCACCATTTTCGTGCACAACCTGCACCAACTTACACACATCTTACAAGGTATAACAGCGTCACCATTATTACCATCATACATCATTTACGATATGACAATAAGCAACATGCTTCTACTCGAGTATTTAAATTTCATGCTTAACAAACCATCATTTCAAGCAATGAAAACAATGATAAAAAGGGAAATTAAAGAGGCATTTCACATCATCTTACTCTTTGAGTTTAAGTCACTTTCAAGCCCAAATCTAAACCACTTTCAAAATTACCTTTGAACCAAAACGATTCTTGAAAACATTTCCACATCCACGTGCTTGAACCAATCTTAGAAAATCAAATTAAAACATTAACCACTCACCTTACTTCCTTAAGCAAATCAAGCAAAGCCGACTCAAGCCTCCTCACTTCCGGATTCGATCCCAAAGCTTTACCAACGCAAATCCTTGCCTCTAATCATCCCAACACAAGTAAATTAACCTCAAATCAGTCCACAACACAACGTAGCAAACCCGGAACACAAACCAAGCTCAAAACACATGTTTTTCGAGCCAAGAACAACCCCAAAAAGCCATTCCCGAGCAGCCCCTTTGCACAGTCCAAAATCGATGATTCCCACACTTAAACTACTCCCAAAAGCTTCCAAAACAACCCTTATACATAGCCTAACCACCTGCCCACAAATTCTCACACAAAACACCCCCAAAATTCAACATTTCAACACTCTAAAACACCCCTAAAACCCAATTTCGGGAAACACCATAAAACCATGTAAAAATCGGATATGTTGAACCTTATAGATAGTAAACAACTCATATAACATTAATAAATCAAAAGCTTTAGTTTAAGACAACAAAGATGACATTTTTAGTCTAAACTTTCAAAACACCAAAATGCAAAATTATGGGTTTTAATGAAATCTAAGAGTACAAGCATGTAGGGGAAAGAGAGGACAAGTCGAATATATGTTTACCTTTCGAAAATCACCAAGGATGAGGAAGAATGGTGATGGAATAGTGGTTCCAATGGAGGGGGAGGTTTTTGTCGTTGGAAAAAAGAAGAAGAAGAAGGTGATGGGGTTTTTGGGGTTTATTTGAATTATAAGGTAGTTAAAAATGGGTTTTATTTGACATTTACACAAATGCCATTAATGAATGGCTATTGGGCTTGGTTTAAAAATTGGGTCCAACACCTTTGTTTTATTTGTAAACAAAACCCGAACCAATTATTTAATTTATTTAAATTATAAAACCGAACCCGAATAATATTAAAACATTATTTTCACCCGACCCCTAAACCCGGGTGTTACAACAACTGTTCTCTTAACCATTAAGGCAAGTTGGTTCGTGCATGTTTGCGTAAATTATTTGAGTCTAGAATTTAAATTCTAAATTTATAGTTTGAATAAAAATTATCTAAATTATTTTATACAACTTATACATTAAAATATTACCATGAAAAAATCTTCATCGACGCTTAAGTCTTTAACTACTTTATTATATGATATTATAATCAGTTGAAGTGAGCATCTCCTCTCTTTATTAGTATTTGTTTTTGGAATTCCAATAATTTGCTTTATTGAGACCCTTCGTTCAATGATTTTTTATTATTTGTTGCATGCAAATGACTCATCTGTTAAATTATATATTCGTATCTCTTTTATTAATTTTATGGTTTATAATCATAATTATGATTATTTATCTTAATAATATCAAACAGAGTAAAGAAAAAAATCATTTTACATAACAATCACACTATAGGGTGGAGAGAGTAGGGGAGTATATAAAAAATTAAAGAAGTGAATATAAAACAAATTTCTTTGAAGTTTATTTTGATTTAAATATATTAAAAAAATTCCACTGTTCTAAAATATAAAGATTACTGAAAATCTTTAGTCTTTTCACTGATTTTTGTACAATTTTACTATTAATTGTTGATTTATTAATTATAAAAAAACAAAATAAATTTTTGTCCTCAACGGTTATAGGTTTTTTTAATAGTTTAAAGGTTATTACAATGTAATATATGTTCATAGATATTCTTAACCATTTGACAATGCACATACACTTTAGCTTTTTCACTTGGACGCTTATTGGGTTCCTCAACAATTATATTTTTTTAATAGTCTAAAGGTGATTGCAATGTAATATATGTTCATAGATATTCTTAGCCTTTTAACAATGTACATACACCTTGTAGATAAAGTTATTTAAACTTGTATCTCCTAAAATGAACATCATTCACTTTTCCACTGGAACACTTGTTGAGTTACTCAACGATTATAATTCTTTTTTTTTTAATTTGATCATTGTAAAACGGTAAACGTAGATGATAGAAAATTATTCTTCAATTGATAAAATCATAACTTAAGAAACTAAAAAGGTTATTTTGTTACTTTTTATAACTAACAACAAAATTGAAAGAAAAAACCCGAAAAAGATATATAAATTAAATTTTAAATTTTAAATTTTAAAATATATGAATTTAAAGGGGCACTATTTGTTAAATAGAAAGACATGACAAAAGGAGAGGCCCAAATCTAAATCACAAAGCTCAACCCCCAGAGGTCTATTTTATTTTCCCTTGGGATTCGATTTTAGCATAAAAAATGTGGCTGAACTTAAGCATTTGATTCTGTAAATATACCATTCTTGAAATGTGTAGTTTAAAACAAAAGTAGATCCCTCCTTTTTCTTTCAAAAAAAACCCAGAAGAGCACTCAAATAAAATTCTAGTGGTACCCTTTGAACAAACAAAGAAACTAACAAAGGGTATATAAAAACGTGATTAACATTAAATATTACTTAAAACTAAGATTAATACATCCAATAAAGCAAGCTAATTGGAATTAATTATATGCTTCAATCATCATGTTCTTGCTACCTTAGGCTATATAGAGATATATGCTTCAATCATCATGTTTTAACAAAAGGTAAATTTTGCTTATAAAACTCGACTGCAAATCCAACGTTTCAACTCCAGTTTCTTACTATCTTCAGCCGCTGCACGCTCCTGATAAAATTTCTGCAATACCAACATTAAACAAACTTATGCATATAGTCAATACATGTTAAAGTTGATTAAAGATTTTTTTGATACAAAGAAACTTTGTAGTAAAGATAAGAGAAAGGATTGTAGATGTTATGATTCGAACTCTTCAAATATATCGAATGGTATCTTTTTTAAAGATGACGATACGAAATTAACTGAATTGTTTATATTCGATTCTTGAAGAAATTTGTGTCTTCTTCTTCTAGTCCATGCATAGTTACTATTGTTTGCAAACATTGCTTGTAAAAAGAGAAGCAGACAAAGGGCCAATACTTACTGCCATGGAATATCTCCTGCAATCAGCCAATCTCCTTCTTTGTCTTGGTAGGTGAGAATATAACGTGTATAATCGTCGTCAGCACATTTCTTGTCTGTTCAAAAAGAATATATTGAGATTTTGGGGTACTTTTGTTTTTTTGAATGATTTTTGGGAGGGGATTTTTATATAATTAAATGACATACATACCTTTGGCAAAGACTGTGATCAAGGAGTTGGTAAGTGTTTGATAAGAGTGATAAAGCCTTAAATCAACCTTTCTTGTGATTGCCACTCCTTCCATCTTCACCTTAACATAAATGGATCTACCATTGTCTTTACCTGCAACTCGGTTGTTCTCGATTCGACAAACTCGATGCTGTTGCTGGAACATTTTCTTCCTCCATGTTTTAATGGGTGGCCACCCCACTACTTGATCAACTTCCTCTGCATCATTCCTGCTACAATTTCAATTTTCAATAAACTTGTGCAGTTCTTGTGCTATTGTGCTATACCTCATTCTTCATTAAAATGGCAACAAAAGCGTTACTTACTCATCAATGGTGGAAAAAGTTGTTTTCTTTTGATCCTTTTGATCTTCTTCCTCGTTTGGCTGACCACTCCAAAGAAGCAAGGTCTTTGTTTTACACTCTTGTTTGAACTTTCCAAAAGCCTGCTCAAAGCTACGCTTACTTTTGCCGCTGAAACCACCTATGTCTTTCAGATGATCGAGTCCGTGGTTGTTCAAGTCGAACCCCATGATTATGTTTGGTGTTGGGAGAGCAAGGCCAAGTTGAAACTCCATATTAGGCATGGGAAATCAAAGTACAAATTAACAATGTTAAAACCCAATAAAATATGAAAGAGAGATGGGGCTTAATGCGAATGAAGTTTGTGCTTGAAACTGGGGATGTATTTATATATATATGGGAATATGAGAAGGAATTGACCTGTGTCTTGTGGAAGAGGGGAAGTTAGGGACAGCATGGAAGTTGGGTCGGGAAAAAGCCTAGCAGTGATTCGGACAGGTAAGGAAAGGATGCACCAACGTGCCAGAACCGTCTAGCCCAGTAGGTTACTTCCAAGTTTATGTCCCCACCAATTACCAAACAGTCTACATCTTAAATAAGTAGGCATTTGCTTTGTTTCAGCTAGCATTTGCTGTAACTAGGGGTGTAAATGAACCGAGCTTGAACGAACAAGATTATGTTCGTGTTGATGATTGTATCAAATTAGAGCATGTAATTTTTCTCAGTTTTGGTGAGATCATGTGCTTGTTTTTATATTGATGTAAACTTGAGAGTAGCAAATTTATAAAATATAGTTCGTGCACATGAGTTCAGTTTCTAAAACATGAACCGACATGTCTGCAGATGATCCTCAAACACATCATGATGCATGAACTCTCTGGTTTCAACAACACCCATGCATGATAATGGAGGGTTTTAAAACATTCTATTGATCCTCTTCATTGTAATGATTTCAAACCTAAACTCTTCTTCCCCATTAAAATAATATTGATTCTTTTTGTCGGAGTTTAATTCTACAATTGTAGATCAATAATTTGCCAACAACATATTATACGTTTGGTACGTGTTTTTTTTTATTTCCTCCAGCTTCTTCGATCACGTTCACCCGTGGTGGGGTTGCGAAACCAGGGGGTGAAGGACTTTATTTCCAAACATACGGAAAGAGTTCCCTTGTGAAGTTCACGTGATGGGCCGGACCCCTGGTCTTTGAACACATTGAAACCAGGCTGTGCTCGTCAGCCGCGTCATGATTCAATCTGGTTTTGGATCATCATGCTCGTGTGGTGGAACCCAACAGGGGGTAGATGTATACCATATTGGTCACATAATTTACTGTCCCTTTAGCTGGCATGTGTGTATGTATATATTCCCACATTAATTTAAACTTTTGTACCTCTAAACTTGGTTAAATTATGAAGGATTTTTTACAAGTTTAACAAAACCTGGAATATGTGCTGGATTGATTGGATGTTGTTTGAGCAAGTGGTTTAAAGCGGAGACAGAGACCCTTTTTTATCCGCCGGCAGAGATGATAGGAAACTCTTCAACAGATGGTGACTACACTGAGAAACTTAATGTCTGGTATTGTTTTTTGGTTTTTAACCATATGTATCCAACTCATTGTTTGACTAATCCGGATCAGATACTACAGAGGCCTGTTATGGGGTGACTCTCCCAATTCAATTTGCTCCATTCACAACGTCAAGATTTAAACCTCTGACTTTACTTACGGGATTTAGTGCTCCATCTCGCTAAACTATACAACCTTCTCAAATGTGTGTTTATGGGGTCAGTCCAAGACACCATGTCTTATAAACTCTGCTATTTCAAAGGCACGCGTGGTGGACTGGGGGGCTCACTTCACCTTATCTTTAGGGTACATCTCCATCGTTAAGGGCCAGTGCTAGTGTGCTACTGCCCTTATCCATGACACTGTTTAGCCGCTGGCTTCATTGAAGTGTAATGTAACCGTGACACATTTGCAGGCCGAAAAGTATCCAATGTGTTATAAATGTGAAAGAGACCCGCTTCCACTTTTTACATTTAAGTTCGAATTACCTTTTTTATTTAAAAAAAACAAAGTCAAGATTCAAAAAGATTATGCAGTAATAGAAGAAGAAAAATCAATATGATTTTGCATCATTAGGTTTCTTGATTTTAAACAAGCAGCCGCAAAGAATGTCAATTCCCTAAAGGGGTGTTGGGATACAAAGCAGGAACAACATGATTCCATTTTTGTTTTTGCATATGATTTTGGATATTACCAATTGCTTGGCCCGTTTACACTAATTTCGTGTTAATCTCGTTTTACTGTTTACCTCTAATTACACTCCAAACTAGGGGTGTAAACCAGCCGAGCTCGAGTAGTGCTAAGTTCGGCTCGGCTCATTAAAATTTCGAATCGAGTTCGAGCTTGAGTAATTGCTAACGAGCCTGAGAAATCTGAGCTCGACTCGGCTCGTTTAGAATTCGAATCGAGTTCGAGCTTGATTCGAGTCCAATCGAGTCAAGTGTTGACTGATCTTTGACTGCATTGGACTCGAGTAACTCTTCATCTGTCACGTCTCATTTAAAGTCGTATGAAGAAAAAACTTTGATACACAAGTTGTGTAAACTCAAGCTTGTTAATTTAGGGTTTAGAGTTTAGGGTTTATATGTTTAGGTTGTTGGGTTTAGAATTTAGATTTTAGATTTTAGGGTTAAATACTTATGTTTAGGGTTTATATTTAGGGTTTTAAGTTTAATAATTTAGATTTTAAATTATAAAAAATAAAAAAAATTAATATATTATATTTTTGAGTTGCTCGTGAGCTTTTCGAGTCGGGTATCAAGTAGCTCAGCTCGTCAAGAACTCGAACCGAGTTCGAGCTCGAGTCAAGTCCAATCGAATCGAGCTTTGACCGAATCAAACTCGAGTAACTCGCGATTTGTCTCATCTCATTTACAGTCCTACTCTAAACCATGATGATACATGATCATCCTGCTAAATCTATAATCCTAATCTCTACCACTATGTGTTTAACATTATCCATTTTCATATCGGTAAAACAAAAGTTCATTTAGCAGTGAGACACGTCCAAATAGTAATTATAGCAAAAAGAAAACAGAGGTTTAATTTCAAGGAACCATCAATTCAGCATTAGCAAATAAGATAATCAAAATGTTGCTTTTTATAGGCTTGAGTAAGCCCAATTTTAATCCTCTGAGTCTACGATGTAAGGATAAAGAATCCAGATCTCTAATCTCTTTGTATTGGCGAAATAATAAAGTTGGGCTGTACCCCTTATCCAATACTATAGTTACTAACCTTAGCAACATGATAGAAACTTCAAAAAATGAGCTTGGGTGTGTGAATAGGTTTTACGTGCTTGCAATTTTGCAAATACTATACATTCTGATACATATTTTTTAAATGAAATGGGAGATAGCATTTGATTTTTTGGTTGGAAGACAAAATGGAGGAAAGGAAAAATGTGAGAGAAAAATAGCATTTGTTTTTTAGCGCGTTTTTTTTTTGTTATGTATTTCTAAACTATTAACTCGTTGGTTTTCAATTTCTTCGAAACCTCAAATTTAATTTAACATAGAAGAGGTTGTAAAGTGTAATCAACAATCCAATGATACGAAGAAAAATAAAAAGAGAGAAAGAAAGAAAACTAACGTGTCACGTCAGTGATTTCTAACGGTTGTTAATGAGAGTGTGTTAATGATAAAAATAAAATAAAAGTTCAATGAATATAATACAAGTTTTAAAAGTTCAATGACCAAAATAGAAACATTCTAAAAATTTAGTGATTGTTTATTTAGTTTAGCCTAACATCTTTTTTATCATAATCCAATAATTTTAATTGACAATACATGTATTTTCTTGATTCTGCTCAAAATGTAAATTCGAGTCGATATTTTCAATCATAAATTACAAAAAGAAGAAAAATTACATAAAAAAAAACTTAAATTAAAATGAAAATGTGGTGGATATCCAAATTTCAAATGCAATCTTTTCGAAATCTTAAATTGTCTGCCTTTTTTGTTTTTCTTTGCTCTGGTACAAGACTAATTGAACATTTGACTTCAAACACAAAAGGGTTTATTGATTTGTATGAAGTTGGAAACAACTGAAACTAAAGACAATATTTTTTTGTTGTGATTGGATAGAGGAGATTATCATGATCATCATCATCATTGAACATCATTATCAACAAATTTGTTTCGATACAAAAATGACGACTATGCAATCATCTTAGGAAATCTCGTTAATTAATAATTTTTAATTCTTTTAAAAAGTTAAATAACAAAAAGGCCCACGCTTAGTTATCTCTAAGCTATCTATTCCAAGCTGGATGCAGCTATGTAGTTACTAGTTAGTATACACAGTAAATATCAAATAGGTATAATAGTAAAATTAGTCTATAATATTTACATATTTTATAATAGTAAAATTACTAAATAATTTTTTTTCACATTATGTTGATATAATAGTCTGCATCATCTTACACTATTTTACAATAAAATATTTTTTTAAAATCAATTATTGATGTAACACTATCTCACATTATTAATAAATACGCATGGATTGTTGTGTAAGTTATCACATTAACACCATACAAATTTAAAGATTTATCATTTATTTTCAATTAGAGCCATAGTAATTTTATTAAAGATATGAAAAAATTAAGGTCTAAAAGGATATAAGATATAAACATTGAAAATTAAGATATAGAAAAATTCTACAACGCTCAACGAACACTGTTGAACACCATTAACGCCGAACACCGTTGAATATCATTAAATTGATTAGTAAAAATTAAAAATAAGGACTCAACATATAATTATACATTTTATTTTAAATAAAATTCTAATTAAATTATTTTTCCATATATATAATATTTTTTAATCTTTTTTTAAATAGTTAGATCAAATACCAACCTAGTCAGTTTAAAAAATAAAAACCCAAAACCCAAAACCCTAACGCCAAACCATAAACTATAAACCCTAAACTATAAATCATAAACCCTAAACCCTAAATCTAAATATCAGGTTCAAGATTTATGGTTTAGGGTTTAAGATTTGAGGTTTTTATTTTTTAAATTAACTAAGGTTGATAATTGATCTAATTATTAAAATATATATATATATATTATATAAAAAATAATTTAGTTAAATTTTTATTTTAAATAATTTATAATTATATATTCAGTTCTTGAGATTTTTAATATTTATTAATCAATTTAATAGCGTTCATCGATATTCAGCGTTAATAGTATTCAGCGATGTACGTAGAGCGATAGACTAATCCTAATATATATTGTTATATTAATTGAATATTATATTTATGGTGGATTAAAACTGGATGTAGATAAGAATGTTGGGATATTTAGCATAGGATATTCTTCAATATTAAAACATATGTGAATAATTTTCAAACAATTAGATCAAACTGTCACTCACACATGTCAGATAATCATAAGCTGTAAAGTGTTGTTTAGAGATTTGGTGGAGGTTCAGTATTTTAATCTTCGACAGATAAATCTCATCGTAATTTGGAATTGTATAGTACGAGGTCCATATCCAATTTAACTTTCTATATTTGTGGGTCCAAACATATTATTATTTTTTCATTATTAATTTTATTTGTTTATTGACATGGAAGGAGAATATTAGGATTCGCTACGAGGCAAACATTGCCGACACCATATTTAAGTCGACACAAGAAGAATCATGGAGTGTTAAGTCAACTTAGTTTGCAAACGCCAATTTCTTTTTTTGAATGTTTTGTGTAAAAAGAAAAAAAAATGATTTGGTTGTTCTATTATACGACTTACGTGTAAACATGATTTATGCCGATTTTTTTAGGTGAATGATTTATGCCATTTTTTTCACCCGAGAAACTAAATAATTCGTATAAAGTAAATTTAAATTTTTAAAAAATACAATTTAAATATTTACTGGTAATAACAGATGTATTAACTATTAAGGTTGTAGGAGAGATTAATGTCTCTCTTAATTTCTTGTTTAATGGTAATTTTAGTTTATGTTAATTTGAATATTTATTAAAATATGTTTTTTTTTTAATTTCAGTCTTGCCCATTCTAAATCAAGTCTTATTCATTTAATGTTAATTTATTTTTAAAGTCAAACAATTGTACTCTTCTTATTGTCTAATCTTGACTTAAATGAACTTATGTACAGATGAGGACTAATAATATCTTAAAATTAGGGGGAAAACAGGAGGCTGGTCGTTAGATAAACAACAAATTGTTATTCGATCCTCCATCGAGGCCGAGTGTAGATTAGTTGTCAGTGCACTTGCTGAAATCACTTAGGTCCACAATCTTCCGTAAAACCTTTATTTTATTCATTTTAATATTGTTTTTATTTATTTATTTATTATAATCTTACAATTATTATTATATTTAGTCCAGATGATATAAACATTATACTTTAAAAATAATAGAAAAACTTTGTTGGAAAGTAAAAGAGATGAAAATTTTGAATTCCCCTAAAATTTGACATAAATAAAAGGGAAAACTACACCACTGACCATCAAACAAATTGGGGATACCTATTTAGACCACCGAACTATAAAAAACGTCAATCAGACCACCGAACTTATAAAATCAACCTATTTTGACCACCGCCGTTAAAAACCTAACGGTGGAGTGACAGAACTGCCACGTGGCAATTGACGGAAAAATTTAAAAATTACACATTTGGTCCCTATTATTTACACATTCTTTTAATTTAGTCCTAATTTTAAATTAAAAAATAATAAATTATTTAATTAAGTGGTGACACGTGTCAACACCTTATTGAAGGACTTTAATTATTTATATTTGATTTTATTAATTTATTTTCCCCATCCAATAAGGTGTTAACACGTGTCACCACTTAATTAAATAATTTATTATTTTATTAATTTAAAATTAGGACTAAATTGAAAGAATGTGTAAATAATAGGGACCAAATGTGTAATTTTTAAATTTTTCCGTCAATTGCCACGTGGCAGTTTCGTCACTCCACCGTTAGGTTTTTAACGACGGTGGTCAAAATAGGTTGATTTTATAAGTTCGGTGTTCTGATTGACGTTTTTTATAATTCGGTGATCCAAATAGGTATCCCCAATTTGTTTGGTGGTCACTGGTGTAGTTTTCCCTAAATAAAATATAGAGCAACGTTACACGTGGTAGTTAAGAGGAGTGGACCAGAACTCGTGTAGATCACGCATGGTCAAAATCGACGGTGAAGATGGAAAAGAGGAGTTAAGTGAAAATATCATGAACGTTGAAAGAGAGGAGTAAAGAAAAATCTAGGACCAATATGTCCTATTTTGGCTACAAAATTTTATATTTTTTGGACTAGAACTATTATAGTGAACTTGTCGTAGAAGTATGGTGAGTTGGAATAAAAAGTTACTTTATCATTGTTTTTTTATAAAAAAAACTTACCGTATACAGACCTGTTTTTGAGATTTTAGTGGCACATGAGCGAACTTAAAAAATTGGCCCCTAATTAAGGGTGAGCGTTCGATCGAGTTAAGTTGAGTAAAAAATTTTCAAGTTATGCGAGTTTACGAGTCCTTACGACTCGATCTTAGAAATTTGTCTACAAAATACTAAAATTTTGAGTTATTAGAATTTTTATTTTACAACTCAAACTTTATTTGAATTTTTTTTTTGAGTCAAGACGAGTCGAGTCGAAAAAATCAGTTTTTTCGAGTCGAGTGGAGTTTTGCTCATCCTTTCCCCTAATAACGAGTATTGAAAAAAATAAAAATTGAAATTAGACCCTTAGTAACAAGTGATATATAAAAAATGGGTCCCTATTAACAAATATTTTAAAAAAAAGAATTTTAGGAGTATTTTTGTAATAACAAATATAGAGAAAATGGAACCCTAATAACAAGTATTGAAAAATTAAAATTTAAGAGTATGCATGTAATAACAAATATTAGGGAAAATAGACCATAAATAACAAGTATTGAAAAAAAAATTGGGCTCGTAATAGCAAGTATCGGAGAAAATAAAATTTAAGAGTATGACCCTAATAAAAAAAATATTAGAAAATATAGGCCCCTATTAACAAGTATTGAAAAATTGGCCTCTTAATAACAAGTATTGAATTTTTTACCCTAATAACAAGTATTGAAATAACAATAAATAATAAAAAATGGGTCCCTAATTACAAGTATTCGAAAAAATGAGCCTATAATAACAAGTATTGAAAAAATACTATACCTCTAATAACAAATATCGAAAAAAATAAATTTTAAAATAAAACTCTAACAACAATTATTAAAAAAATAAATTTTAAATAAAAAATATTAAAAAAATATTAAACCCTAACTATAAATATTTGAAAAAAATGAGCTTTGAACAGGGTAGGGGCCCTGGGCGGACGCCCCTATTGCTCATGCCCAGGGACGGCCCTAACAGTAGAACCACAACAAGTTATAAAAAAAAATCATTTTTTATGTTTTAACTTAATTAATCGTATTAACGGAAAATTGACAAATTATAATCGAAACTCGTCGTGTATGAAGGGCGAGTTTCAATTAAATTTTTTAAAAATCAAACTTTTTTACTAAATGACGAAAATAAAAAAATTAAACTCGCCTATCATACACAGCGAATTTCAATTAAATTTTACTAATCATCCATTGATACAATTAATTAAGTTAAAACACGAACAAATTTTTTAAAATTTGTCGTAGTTCTATAGCGAATTTCAAAAAATGAAAAAATAACATTTTTTTTGTCTTTATGCCGGAAAGAAATGGAGGGAGGATGGTGTAGAAAAACATAAAGGTAACAATAATTGTGAAAAAAGGGGGAAAAATCAAAGGGGGCTGTGACTGAGGATCCATCAAAAACTCAAAAAGTGTTAATGATAATGTTATTATGTATTTTCAGTACACTCGCGTGCGCATGAACAGTGAATCCCGTACGTCCATTTTTATTTTCTGTGGGTCCGTCATATAAAACTGCGGCACACGCCGATTCCTCTGCGCGTTTGTTTTATTTTCTAGGATAATCTACATTACAATCATTTGATTATAATAAGATTATGTTTTTGTCCTCTGACTTCAAAATTTTGTATATCTATCACTTAACTAATTGTTTTGTGTCATTTTAAATACTGCGTCGTTAACTTTTAAGATAAAGATGAGATTACAGTTAAATAATTGACGCCACAAGCCCACAACATATATATCTCTTAAGATTTATACGATATCCATATTTATAAAAAATAACCCCCAATACTTTCATATTTTTCAGCTTGGTCCAATTATATGAAAAAACAAATTTAAATATTCCATTGTCATTTCATTTTGTAGGTCCATAAAAACTCCAAACTAATCACTTAACTAATGCTCATTTTATCCATAATTATAAATCGATCTTCATTATGTTTCATTTTTCTTCAATTTGATAAAAAGGAAAGAAATGAAAAATGCAGATAAATTATTTTGTATTTTAATATTCTTAAAAATGTAATCATTGTAGAATATTTTCAATTGTCTTTAAAAAAAACTTTGGCGACCGTAATAAATATTAAATAATATCAAGTTAGATCAAGCTCAACCATTTGAACCAGCGACAAATGTATGTGTATGGTTGAGCGGCTTGCGCTCACTCTTAACTTTTTAAAATTACATGTTTGGCTTTAATTTTTTAACTTTTATGAATTAATCTTTATATTTTTTAAAATTTTATGACTTGTACCCAGGGGTGTATATACGTAACCCACCATTAAAAAAATCCTAATTATGTAGGTGTGGTTTTGAAAGGGTTATATTTATTGTTTTGGGTTAATTTTATATTAGTGCTTCCAATTTTGTCTACAATTCATTTTTAATATAATTTCACACATTTACTTGTTATTTTGACTCTTTCAAATTTCATTTTTTTTTCAATTTGATCCATCGACGTGTTTATTTTTATTTCATTATTTATTTATTGTATATTTATTTTTATTAGATTTTTTATTTTATTATTATAAAACATCATTATTATTTTTCGAAAGTTAATATATTTTATTATTATTATTATAATTACTAAGGCCTTGTTTGGCAATTAGCGGATAGCTGATAGCTGATAGCGGATTACATTAGCTGATAGCTGATAGCTGATTGCATTAGCTGATTTGACTAGCGGATTATATTAGCTGATTGTATAAAAGTGTTTGGTAAAATTAACTGATAGCTGATAGCTGTTTGATTATTTAAACAAGTAAAATGACATATAAAGACATGATTATATTTAATATTTGTTTGAATAATTTATCAGTTATTAATATTTTGTATCAAATAAATATTAATTAGATTTGTAAAAATTATTTTTAATATAAATTTCCTAAACATATTTGAAAGATTTATATATTAATTTATTATTTATATAATTATTAAATTTTTTATGTGCACATATAAATATGTGATAATAAAAAAAATAGAATTAACTTACAAATGTTACCATATAAATTAGTAGTAACAACAAATAAGTCCAATATTTAATATGTTATTATTTATATTAAAAATATTATTATTTAATTTAGGTTATTTGGAGATTTTTGGTAATTGTTAAGGATAAAAGAGTCATTACAACTCTAATATCAAACCTCTAATCTCAAAAGGCTCATATTAGGAGCTTTTTCAAAATTAGTTTTTTCACCTCAATCCGCTATTTACCAAACATCAATATTAGCGAATTTGACTAGTCAAACCTCTAATTATACCTCAAACCTCTAATTTTTGCCCAAACCGCTATTTACCAAACATGGCCTAAGTTTTTTTTTAAAATAATTATTGAGGTTTAAAGATGTAAAAAAGCTATTGTTTTTTTTTAAATTAATTAAGTTTTTTGACTAACATTGGTTGTTGAATTTAACATTTTTTTTTGGATTAGTCGGTACAACGCGTTATGTCACAGTGTTGCCACTTGACATTGTCAAAAAAAATTTATTTGAAAAAGTCTTTAAAAGTCTTGATAATTATGAAAAACTTATAAAATTTATAAAAAATTTTAAAAAGTGTCAAGATTTAATAGTCAATGTTGGTCAAAATACTTAATCAATTCAATTTATTTTGTTCAAAGACTTAATTAAGTGTAAAATAATTCATAAGTTTAATTATTTTTTTCAAAAAGTTTAAAGGCTTTTTACACCCTTAAGCCTAATTATAATTATTGTTAAATATATTTCCCCTCTATTTTATTATTACTACTTTCATTATTTTTCATTCCCAGTATATTATTATTATTATTATTATTATTATTATTATTTGTGTTTATTTTTCAATAACTAAGTTTATTTTTAATCATTATTATGTCCTAGTAATTTGTAATTTAGTTTTATAATTAAAAATATGTATAAATAGATACTATCTTGTAATCACATTAAGACTAATCAGTTTTTTTCATCGTTTTCAAATATAGTTTTTAGTATCTTATTCAATTTACTTTATGTTTACCTACAATTATATTTATTATTGATCAGTAAACCACTAAATAAAATTTTTTAAATCTGCCCTGCTCGTACTATTCTAAATTTTTATGTGAATCACCTTTTAAAATATTTATAGATTCGTCGCGAATATGGACACCTTCATTTATATCTAATGCTATTTGTAAGCGTAAAAAATTTGTGATTGAATTTGTTATTACGATGTTCCATTTATTTAAATTAAAACTCACATATCTCCCGACAGAAGGATGTTCATATGATATGAATCTTCAAACATGGGTTCGTGTTTCACGGGAACTCTTTAGAGTGTGTTAATAACGTGCATGGGTTGAGAGTCGTGAGAAACCGCAATTTATATGATGACGTCACCCGTATCTACCACCAGGCCCACGATATTAAAATAATAATAATATATGGTCAATTTGGGGAAATGGCAGAGCGCCTAGATTACAAATCCACCTACGTGGCAGTATTCCACTACGGCTCGATAAACCCCACCACTTTCTAGAGCCCCACATCAAAGCTGTTACCATCCTTCCATTATTCCACGTGT
Source organism: Hibiscus trionum (assembly GCA_030270665.1). NCBI lineage: Eukaryota > Viridiplantae > Streptophyta > Magnoliopsida > Malvales > Malvaceae > Hibiscus > Hibiscus trionum. Next base: position 30,305,022 of record BSYR01000024.1, on the reverse strand, counting down.
ATGGCCCATCTCGACTCATTCACGTTGTCCAACTTGCCACGTCATATCACGGTGAGAGCTCAGTAAATATTTCAATATTTTCCCAATGTAATTAAATTTTATTATAATTTAAAGGTTTTATTTTAAAAATTAACTGATTCTTTTTATGTATATAATTTATTAACTTTTTTGAAGGTGTGGAAATTTCCAATATGGAATATGATATTATGTGATTCTTTTATGTAATTAATTAATATGCATGAATTATATTTTAAAAATATAAATAAAGGAACCACTCAACTCAGGGACAACTTCCAAAATCTGAAAAATCTTCCACTACATGATTCTCTGCCAATCTGTAGCCGTCAATTAGTTCTGAATGACGAGAATACCCTTACCTAGTTCTTCTCAAAAGACTAGCATGGCGGGGTTTAGAAAAATAAAAGTTTACAGTTCTATGCTATTTATGGTATTTTATTGTAAAAATAATACAAGAAAATATTAAAAAGAAATGTTTGAGGCCTCAAATTTTTGTCTAAAATATACAGAATGAGATTGTCTACTTTTTCTATGAAACATATTTTCCCAATATTTAGCTTATTTCTCATACTTAAAATGATTTTTCTGATTATTCAAGAAAAATATTTTTTTATGAAAATATATAATAAAGGGAAATACTTTTTTGGTAGCCAAACCCATACAGCTCCCAAAATTAAAATGTTAGTATACCCAGACAACGTGGATTGAAAGGAAAGGTTTGTCTAAGGCTGCGTTTGTGTGTTCTTTTAATACGTTTTGTAATCGGTAATTGTAATTCATAGAATCTTCGTTTTGAGATTATGGAAAGAAAACCTCGGTTCTGAGAGCCTTAGATTAGATATCCTGACTGAACAGTAGACATCGAGAAAATTTAGATCTTGTTTTGGAGATTGCGTCTTGCTATTACTACTTTCACCTCTAGGCGCGTGCTGGAAAGATCACTGCATATTTTTTTTTTCTGGATTTATATCTTATATGCTGGCGGTAGAAACTTTTACAAGAACCTTAATTTTAGGGTGTATGGGTTAAAGATTTAGGTGTAGGAGTTTAGAATTTAGTAATAGTGCTAAGAATTTAGTGTTTAGGTTTAGAATTTATGGTTTAGAAATTGAGATTTTGTTTTTAGGATAATATGGTTATTGTTGAGATTTATGATTTATGATTTAAGTTTTAACTTATAAACGTTGAATTATAACCCAAAACTTTTAATTTTTAGCACTATCTCTAAATTATAACCCTTACAGAAAGGGATGGACCGAGGGGTGGGGGGCAGTCGCCCCCCTAAAAATTTAAAATTATCTTATAGTATAAGTATTTTTCTGTATTTTGTTGTTAATATCTAATTTTGCACCCCTTAACCCTGAACTCTACACTCTAAACTAAAGTCTTAAATTCTAAAATTAAAACGTTTGTAGAAACAAATAATCTATTTTTTCACTATCGGACTATTATCGAAGACAGTTGCATTGGCCACAACAATTTATGCCAATTTGGTCTGAATAAATATTGAGGAATGTGTTATTTTTATTTCTTTTGTTTTTAGTGGTTTAATTGTGCTTCATAACATGTGCCATTTTATGTATTAACTATTGTTTTTATAAGGAACCCATTAAGTTTTTTATTACTATTGATGAGAATATCTCCTTTTTTTTTAATAGCCATGCGGGCTTAGGCTTACACTTTATCAGTTGAAAGAGATTCTAAAAAGCAAAACAAAAAGCCCGATTGGGGCTCGAATGCTCGAGGAACCTCCACCGGAGGCTACGGCACTGGTTCTCCTTGACATGCAAGGAGTTGAACCTCATTAGCAGGGGTTTAGTTCTTCATTATCAAAAAAAAAAGCAAAAAAAAAAAATGTAGGACAACTAATCGTCGAAAGCACCAATCTTATCATTGTATGAAACTACAATTTTCTTATTGTTCACTTAAAAAAGTCAACATTTTCAAACAATATATAAAAGTCAATCTAAACAAAATCTTAATCATCTTTTTTTCAACACAAAATCTCAACCATTTAACTTAGTAGTATAATGATTAGACAATATTCAACTAACATTATGGAGCATATGAAATTATAAAAATCTGGGTAAACAACGTATACTCATTGAGTGTTTGAAAAAAAGAGACTTTTTTTTTTATGTACATTCTAAAATAATTTTTTTTAAACAAAAACCGGTCGAGAAAATATGAAGACTTTTACAATATCATCAAAAACACATAACAACACGAATATTATTATAGAATAATCCTACATACCTAAATTATTCTTGGCCGACTTCATTTAAATCTTTTTCTCCTAAAATTTTCCGGACAGCAATATTTTACTTATTTTACCCAAGATCGAGGAACGTCGACTCGTTAAAAGGCATTAAATATTGAATTCAGATTCGCAATAAAAGGAATTTAATGGGAGGCATGAGTAATGCGTGAAGCGCGTGACACACATGCTTTTAAGGCAGCGTGATAAGTAACAGTGACTTGGAGCAATGGAGCCAGCCCAGCATATATCGACAAAAGATTATACTAGTATTTAATGCACATACCCTCTCCCTCTCTCCGGCATAAACACTGGGGGAGAAAGATTTCATCTTTTAGTTAAGTTTTAGGAGGGAAATTCCAAACAAACAAGAAAAGAAACCAAAACCTTCCTTGAATAGTCCGATTCTTTACCGGACAAACCCAGAAGTGAAAAGAGAGTACACAAATATAATAATATCTTTGCTTTAGCCATTGAAGCAGAGGAGAAAACTGAGTTGGAAGAAGGAATGTTTGCAGCGGAGAATGGACTCAAAGGGGACCCAAGGCTACAAGCCATATCGGACGCCATTAGAGTGGTTCCTCACTTCCCAAAACAAGGTTCTTTTTTTCTTCTTCAAAAGAGTTTCTTTGTTTTCTTTGAGGATCTTTGGTTAATCTTGTTGTTTGTGTGTATGGTTTATAGGGATTATGTTCCAAGACATAACAACCTTGTTGCTGGATCACAAAGCGTTCAAGCACACCATCGACATCTTTGTCGATCGCTACAGAGACATGAATATATCTGTCATAGCTGGTACTCTGCTTCTTGTCTCTTCTCAAGAGTCAAGAACCCTTTTCTTTTGTTCTTTTTTTTTAAATAGTGAAAACTGCAAATTTTGTTCCCGTGTTTTCTGCTCGTACTTTTACTTTATAATAATCATATTTTCTTTGGGAAATGTTTTCCTCAGTAAATTTGTCATTTACTCTTTGCTCTGTTTTATCTTCGTTCTGCTGCACAGTGATTATACCATTGAGCCAATCGTGAGATTTATAAACATATGCCGGATTTCTATGTTGGACATGAATGTGTTTATTTCTTAGTACTATAACGGGTTGCTTTTCTTTAACTCCGTGTATAATGTTGGAAGTTCATCTCTGTAGGAGTCGAGGCTAGAGGATTCATGTTCGGTCCATCAATTGCCTTAGCCATTGGCGCGAAGTTTGTTCCTCTTAGAAAACCCAAAAAATTACCTGGTACTGACTGCTTATATTTTGAAATTTGAATAGCTTTCAGAAATGAACAATGATGTTGGAGTGCCGAGCTGATTGCTTATATCTTGATACATATATAGGTGAAGTGATTGCTGAAGCTTATGAGTTGGAGTATGGAACCGACTGTTTGGAGATGCACGTCGGGGCTGTTCCGCCTGGTGAACGTGTTATAGTAATCGATGATTTGGTCGCAACAGGGGGAACCCTGTCAGCTGCCATAAGACTCTTAGGTAAATTTTGGGTTTTTTTCAAGTTTATTGATGATTATCATCATTTCTTATATAACATGTGGTCACTGTTTAAATAGAACGTGTTGGTGCTCATGTTGTTGAGTGCGCTTGCGTTATTGGACTCCCGGAGGTCAAGGTAAATCCTTTTCCTCGTTTAAGAAAACTGTGATAAATTGAAAGATTTTAATGTACTGTAATTTCTTCCAATGCTGCATTTGTTTTAATGTACTGATCGATGGCATGTGGTTGATTGTCGTCGACGATTGTTATTGTTTTTCAGGGGCAACACAGGCTTAATGGAAAGCCACTCTATATCCTTGTGGAGCCACGTGAAATCGATGGTTGTTGTTAAGGTATTTATTTACTTCTAATGCATGAATTGTAACAAGCTCCTATTCTGGATTTGCAGCAACCACATTAACTCGATTGTGCTTATCTTAATGGTAGAGTTTACTCGATCGACATTGTATCTGATTTCTGGTGGACTATCTCCTTGCTGTTTTGCAGAGAAAAAAGGAGGCACGAGCACAGCAGCTTTGCTGGTTAATTTCTGTCTCCTAATTGCGTTGGCCAAGTGAATATGTCCCTTCACAAGGCTCATTTTGTATGATTCTTTTTTCTTGTTAGATTTGTCTATCTTTGCCCTTAGGCTTGAAATTATGTTCCCATCCACAAACTGCGAACAAAGCATCAAATATCAATGAAGAGATGCTGTTTCTCCTTGCTGATTATTTTCCGTTTACTGTTATTCATCTCCACGCTTCGATTTCTTTAAAAGTATCAAACACACAGAAGGTGTTTATGTCAAACACGTATCCGGATTCGATATTCAAATTCAAATCGCTACATATTGCCGCAAGGGACACTGACGTTTAATGTAAACTTTCATATGGGAAAAATATAAAGCTCTCCCTCCCCACTTCTGCAGAACTTAGAAGTTAGAATACAGTGGCGTGCAAGGCAGGGCATCTTCTCTGCAGTACATTTATTAGAGTAAATGGAGCCACAAAATTCAGTGTTTAAAAATAAAGTATATAATAAAAATATTAATTTATAAAATTTTAAAATTTAAATACAATGCCAAAATTTTCTAATCTGAATGGAGAAAATGACAAGTTGCGTTCCTTCTAAAATAAAGGCGTATCACTCTCGTAGTCCACTAGCCCCTTCTCCCCTGTTCCATCTTCGTAACTCAATGCCAAAAGTTTCCACTTTCGTTAATTCAATTTTTAATCATTTTTATAGTTCTTGTATCGGCTGATTAATTGATGTAGAAGAAGAAACTCAATGGGGGGCAGCCTTGTTGTTTTTCATCTCTTTTGAATGATCTGTAAATTTGTTCAGCCTCCATCAAAGTTTAATCAATTTAGATGGCGATACTATACGCTCTGGTTGCGCGTGGATCTGTGGTGCTGGCGGAGTTCACGGCGGCGTCGACGAACGCAAGTGCCATTGCCAAGCAACTTCTAGAGAAAACAACGGGAGACAACGACATTAACGTTTCGTATTCGCAAGATCGATACATATTCCACGTCAAACGCACCGATGGGCTCACTGTTCTTTGCATGGCAGACGAAAGTGCCGGAAGTAAGTTCATTTTCTTTTCTTTTTTTTCTTAAAAGCGAACTATATTTGATTAACGCGATATGCCTACGTTTCATTTTCAATTGCCTAAGTATTTTGGGAAAAAATAAAAAATTTGGCGATTGTTTAAAAGCTCAAGTGTGCAATTTCAATTCTAGAATGGGGAAATGGTAAAACAAAAATCTTTTTGGTGCTGATCATATCATTTCGACAATGGTAGCAACAGATGCTATGTTCTGAAAAATTAACACTCATCTTCGGCTTTTGAAAGAACATTTCAATTTTAGCCTGACATTCTGTTGATTTTAAGCGAATCGAATCGAGAATTCGTAGTTAGAATATTCTTTTGGTTAGCAATTACTTTGTGATCTCTTCTTTGTTAAGAACCCTTTTGATGATGAACATTTTCTTTGGTGATGGTGAATGTGTTTATTGTATTTTTTGCAGGGCGAATTCCTTTTGTATTTCTTGAAGATATGCACCAGAGATTTGTCAGGACTTACGGCCGAGCTGTACTTTCAGCCGTTCCATATGCCATGAACGATGAATTTTCAAGGGTTTTGAGCCAGCAAATGGAATATTACTCCAATGATCCTAATGCTGATAGGTTAAATCGCATAAGAGGTGAGATGAGTCAGGTAGGTTTTCAATGCTTCAAACTACAACTGCAATTATGGCATTTTAGCTTAAGAGCATTCAGCTTACATTTTGTTGTTGACCATGGCCTAATGTTTTCTCTTGTGCTCTAATAGGTGCGAAGCGTTATGATAGAGAATATCGACAAAGTTTTAGAGAGAGGCGATCGCTTAGAGTTGCTGGTTGACAAAACTGCTAATATGCAAGGAAATACCTTTCGCTTCAGAAAGCAAGCGCGCCGTTTTAAAAACACAGTGTGGTGGAGAAATGTCCGGTTTATGTATGGTTTCTGAACTTTAACACCATATTTTGTATGTTTTACATCCACTGCATTGATTTTGCAAGTTAAAGTTACTAAAGAAGTGCATAATTTTCTTATGAAAGAGCTAGCTTTCTTTGCAAATCTGTTCCTATGCTAGGATGTGTGAATTGATCAATTACTGACTTGCTAGTCATATTGCAGGGTTGTTCTCATAATCTTCCTCCTAATTATTGGTTATATCGTGCTTGCTTTTGTTTGCGGCGGGCTCGCGCTACCTTCCTGTATCTAAAATGGGGTCAACAGTTTGAGAGATCCGAACACATTCTGCAGCCCCATGCCCTTTCTTCTTCCGCTTTGGTATACTTTTTTTTCTTTCTAGTCTCTGCTTGGGGATGTTTCTGTTTCAATTTCCTCTGCAGTGAGTCTGATTTGCTTTTTGCTTATTCAATATTCCTATGTGAAGTGCTAGAACTTTCATGTAATTATAAACTGGTTGGTATTTGTCTTTTACACATGCTTGAATCCTTTGATTCCTTATATTTTTTCTGAAAAATTTGAGATAATTGTGAATTTGCCCCCAACTTCAAATCCTGGCCTCGTCCATGCAAACATCAATGGAGTGATGTGCAAGTTATCCATGCACGTTTCCGCGGGCCGACAGTTGCATGTCTTCTTGGCATATCCTTTGGTTTTGTAAGCATTGTATCCATTAGATCAGAATGTAAGCATTATACTCATTGAAAATGCCATGTTCTTGAATCTAGATTCTACAAGGTAGAATTACAGTGACATGAAGAGTTTCAGAAGAATTGGTATGATGAATAGACAAAGTAATTAAAGAGACAGCGCCAAATTCTAATTCCTGTCCCTGCAAAACCTCATTGCCATTGGTCCCAATTCCCAAACCAGTAGGAGAATGAATTTCTAGCTAACAGACTACAACTGTGTTCACGACCATAATTGGACCTTTTATAGGTAAGAAGAAAAAAATTACCAAACATGTTGTCGGCTCTTCTATGATACTTATTAACATTATACATATCATGTGTACATATGTATAGGAAACTTTTAATCATTGTTTACTGATTTTATCAAGGTTATATTTTTTTGACAAAGTTATTAAGGTTATATTAGTTATAAACTGAGATGTTCAATTAATACATTGCTTTTTTTAATATACTAATGTTGGTGTGATTACAAGATAATATCTGTTTAATTTTTAACCCTTGAATAAGTCACACACACCGTGCACACATAGACACCTAACTAAACTTATAATTATGCACTTTATTTTAAACTCTTATATCATGTAAGTAGCCTTTTCTGAATGGGCGTGCATTAAATATAAGTTCTTCAAATGGATTTTTTTTTAAAAGTAAAAATATAATGGGGGATAGAGGTGTTGGGGCCCTGAGTATGAGTGAATAAAATCGACTTGAAAAAAATTAAATTTTTTAACTCGATATGATGCAAAAAAATTTAATTATTAATTTAATCGAAGTTTGATAATATGTATAAATTTATCATATCCGTCTTGAATTTACAGTGAATTAAACTAGATTAAATATTTGTAAATATATGAATTTGCAATCCAAACGGCAATTCATAACTGTTCAACTTTGCCGGCCCGTACATAAAAAATGGGCTAAATTTTTATAAAATATGTACTTAAATAAAATAATCATAAATATTAATATTGTAAACATTATTTATTAAATGAATCATTTTTTTTTAAATTTATAGTATTAAAAAAGGAATTATAATTTTTTTGAGGGGTTAAAATAACTTTTACCATATATATTTTATTTTTTGGGAGCATAACCCTACTAGTTTCCATTGTGTTCCTCTTGTTAAGAGAATAATTTTAACTCTTTGTTTCTGTTGTAATTTTGGGATTAGCAAAATTAAAAATAGAAAAAAATATTATTATAAAAAAGAACACATGTGCTATAACTGTGATTTACATCTACACATTCATTTTTTATATGCAAAATATATTCATTAATCTGATAATCTTCTGTTAAGCCTCCTAAGCCATATTGAATGCATCACCATATGCATTATATCATATGGTTTGGCCGGCCGATTGAGCACGAAATGTCTTTGTACGGCGAGGACCCTCCTTTGTTTTTCCAAATATTCCTTCTCAGAAATCCCTTGCAGTATTGTTTTGATTTCCGGTATCTTTGCGACGGGAACATAAACGGAAAATTTACTCCAGTCGAGAACATCGTTGAACGGTAGCACATAGTGATCAGAAACGATCACCGGAACACAACCGGCGAGTATAGATTCAACCTCTCTTGGACTTGCAACTTCGTATCCGCTAGGGCAAAGGCAAAACCTACTTCGGCTTATTAATTTAGTGTAGTTTCGGGTTTTGGGGAGGTATCGGAATACAAGAACGTCTTTGTCTTTCTGCTCCCAATATTTGAACAGTATTTTCCTCACGTCCCCATGTTGGCCACCGGCGAAGAATGCTAGAATCGAACGGTTGTTCGGATGTTGGCCCTTTTGAGGCTTCCCCAGCTCCCCGTACCGAAGGTAAACTTCCGGCATCGAAACGTCTCGATCAGGTTTGAATCCTTCTGAGGAGTTGGCATTGCAAAGAACCCTAATGAAATTCTTGAAAAGCTTCGGATCCGCTGCTGAAACTTCCGGTGCCTGAAAACAATCATTTTGATCGTAAAAATGAAACTGATAATATATACGTAACATATGTATGTATATATATATATATACCCAATCATGGCAAGAGATCATGAAATGGTCAGCTCCATTGCTTCTGTTCCAGTAGGGATATCTGGTTGATACAATGCCGATGTAGTCCTTCACGATGTTCTGAAGGCGCTCACGAGAGTAATTCGTGTAAGGCCTGTAAACATACTTTATGATATTCACGACGCTGACGGGGAGGAAAAATGCAAGCGCCTCATCAGGGTTTCGAGCTAAAAACGGTGAAATATCGCTCTCCAGTTCATCAATGAATTGCCCCTCGATTGAGTATATATCGTTTACTGGACCTTTATGAAACAGCGGCGCATCTCCTTCCTTGTACGCCCACACTCTGAACCGCTTCTGCATCTCGATGTGGCTCCTGGATCACGCATTAACTAGATTAGTTAGAGTCCGAAATCCTAAACTTCTAATCATGCCCTTTCTATGTTTATACACTAACCAGTAAACACAACCCCTACCCTTAAAACCTAAAACTCAAACACATTTTTTTTAAGTGGGACACCAAAAGAGACATAGTTTAGGTCATACGATTTCGATCTTTCGTTAGTTAACTTTTAAGTAACAAAAGAAAAGAAAAAGGATGGGATTTCATGTATAAATTTAGAAATTGGGGACCATCTCGAAACTGATAGTGTTTGGGGTATAAAAGAATACACAGACTTTTTTAACCAACTTATTGATTGAGGAAAGCATAAAAGTCTGAACCCTTTCTTTTTTCATTACTATCAAGGAGATTCACATTTCAATGCCAGTTTTGCTGATTGTAGAATTAGCATTGTGTGCAGATCACAGAAAGGGAAAATCACCATGCCCTACCATATACGGGCTTAAATCAAAGGCGATCTCAGCTCTTCTTCAGACTTTCTACTCTTCCAATTCCAACTATATGCAAAAACTAATGTACGGAAAAGTAATAGAAAATCTCTTAACTGATGAAACGCGTAAGGGTTTCTATAAACTGATCCCTTGGGAACGTAACTCTCCGGCCTGTTGGAAGTAGACCGCCGAGACCGAGATGCCGCTCGTATCGCCTTTCTTGCCCTCGCCAACCCTTGTTCCAAAATCTCAATCTGGCTCTTCTTTTGCGCCTGTTGAAACAAAATAAAAAACCCAAAACTCAAAAAACAAGAACTAGTGCTAAAAACCACCGTAATGCTTTCATTATATCAACTTACAAAGCTAATTCCATTATGAAAATCTGTAGCAGAGGTTGGAGTGGGAGAGTTTGAGAAGTGAGAAGAATTCAGTGGGGAAGAAATGTCAGTGCGATTGGATAAATGATAAGAAAAAGAGTAGAGATGATAGCGGTGGTTAACGGAAGCGAAGAAGAGAATAAGGAAGACAGAAGGGTAAATGAAGAACGGGAGGGTGCAACCGAGGTCAGCCATGGGCGGTGCGTTGGTCTCAGTGGGCTGAGATGCGAAGTTAAAAATGATTTATTTATAAGAAGAAGTTAGAGGTTTAGTGAATCACTGACTCTCCTTTTTCAGCAAAAAAATCAAATCTCTGTTAACTTAATCAGTTATGTCTGTCGGTAAGCAAACCTTTAAATTTCAAAAACTCAAACATTATGCCCCTCGAATTTGATTAAGTTCATACTCATTTTGATTTAACAGAAAATATAAAAATATTTTTTTAAATAATAATAACTACTATTATTATAATTAAATGCTTAGATTCGGGGAAAGGAAAGTAGGGGGAAATCATTTTATGATTTTAACTACCCCAAATTACTGTAAACCTAAGGAAAGAAAAGTGAAAGATATTTTAAGATGCAAAATGTCAATTTTATACTCTTTCTTTTAGTATATATTATTTTATGAAAATGTCATGATTTATAATATATTATCATTAATATTAATGTTTTCCTTTCCAAAATTAGTTTTCTTTGTTAATTTTAATAATGTAATAATTTTCTTTCTTTAGTCTTCCTCTCTTTTACTTCATTTCAGTTTCCTTTCCTTTTCTAATGTTAATATAAACATAGGAAGTGTTTGATGCTTTCTTATATTACAGTTTTAATGAAGAGTGATTCTTTAGGTCGAAAAAGTTAGTGACTAAAATCTTGAAAAACTAATATTTATTATTAATAAATATTTTATTTAAACATTTAATAACATATTTTAATCGATAATTTTAAAGTTTTCATTTATAATTTTTATTTTTCGTTATTCATTGTCACAATTGAAAACTAATTACAATGCTTCTTAAGTACCATCATGCGCGAACCAACTAACTACAAGTCTACAAAATAAATTAATTTATACGAGTGAAGGATTGATCGTACAAAAAAATTAGAAAAACATATTTTATGTTAAGAAATTAAAATTTAAATAAAACAAAGTTAGTTTATCTTAATATTTTTTTTTTCAACTTTCCATCTACACGAGAAAGTATTACAAGGGAATGTTTTGATAAAAAAAACTACAAGGGAATGTTACATTTGAAGGAAAGTAAAATTTTTGCAAGCTAAAATTTAGAATCACATCACATTTCAACCAATTAAAATGGTCAGAAAGTGAAAAAATTGTATCATAGGCCTGGCTCGCCACGTCATCTATGATCTCAACCAATAAAAATCATTCATTTCATTAATTTTTTCATGTCATTTTTTACCGAGTGAATCTTCATTCAAATTTACTGAAAATTAAATTAAAAAAACATTTTTTTACCAATTGTAGATTCATTTGGTAAAAAGATGATATGAAAAATTTTAATGAAATGAATACTTTTTATTGGTTGGGACTACGAATGACGTGGCGAGCCGAGTCTATGATATAATTTCTCCAGAAAGTGAGAACTTTTCACCATACCAAACCATCTCGTACGTAGTATAATGTTTCTTTGTCTTTTTTGTAAGGGCTTAATTCAAATTTTCCCTAAAATATACATCTCTCATTTATCTTTTTACACCATATTTTTTCTCATTTTAACCCTTAAATATAATTTTCGGCTTATATCACCTCAAAAATATCGACTACAATAAAAATGTGCCGCATATCATATTCTTATTGATCATTTTTTTAATTTTGGAGTAAGAGATGAAAATGATAGCCTAGGGGTAAATTCATAAAAAAAGTTTAAGGTGTAAAGTGAGAAAAGTGTATACTTTGAAGGGCAAATCATGAAATAAACCTTTGATACTTTCATATAGTATAATCTTTAAATAAAACAACTAAACATATTATTCGAGGGTCACACAAGAATCAAATTTCATAAATTTATATTGAAATCTTGTTTCACCCCATTTATAGTTATTTATTAAATTAATTTTACGAATATATTTTTTATATAAAATATTCACAATATGACAAAATCTAAATTAATCCATTTTTAGCAGGTTTGCTTTCTTAATGGAACGGTTCATAATAGTTGATGAAATCACATGTGTATTCATTAATTGGGTTTTTATTTTTCCACTTTTGTTTGATGACAATTATAGTAGCCATATTTTGATCACAACATAAGTAAAAAAAAATTCACACAACCTATTATATTTAAAGCATAAAATTTTAAACCTAAATCTTTTAACTCTAAACACTAAATCATAAATTCAAAACTTCAAATCATAAGCACCAGCAATAAATTCTAAATTTTATAACATAAATATTGAAACTCTAAACTTAAAAAACTTGTATAAACTTTATTTTACACAAAGTCATGTATCCAAAATTTTCTCATTATAATAACACGATGATTAATTTCCTTGACACTTTCAAAATTATTAATAAAAAGTCAAAACCATTGTGTGAAGCTCAACAACAGTCGAGTGGCTCGAATTTCACACACGAGTTTTATTGTAACGTGGGATGTATTTGTATTGAAGTATAGTTAGTACATGTTTTGTTGTTGGGTTGTACACGAACTAAATGTTCAGTGAATTGTTCGTGAACTGTTTGATAAAAAGTTTGTTTATGTTCGTTACTTTAATAAACGAACGAACATAAACAATATTTTATATCCGTTTAATTAAATTTTGTTCATTCGTCCAAGTCATCCCATCGTAACAAGTATAAATGTATAATATGATATCATTCAAGCAACAAACATCCTGATCCAAAATTCTCGTTTTTTTCTTTTTCTTTCTCACTAGCAAAAAGCTCTCTTTCTTACAATTCCTTGAAAAGGAGACATTTCCACTCTTATTATCTGGGGTTCTAAGAAAATCATGGGTTTCTTATTCGGTATGTTGGTTGGTTTCTCCATTGGTATCGGGTTGATCATTAGTTTCGCAAAATATGCAAAAATCCGATCCACTCGACGCACTTTTCTGGTAGTTCCATTTCACATGTATCAAAATCCAGCATTTACAATCTTTTCCTTTCATTTCACCTATAATACTGGGTTTTGGTCAGGCAAGGACGGTTGCTGCATTTGCAAGGATGACAGTGCAAGATTCAAGAAAAATCCTACCACGTCAGTTTTATCCACCTTGGGTTGTCTTTTCTCAGCGCCAGAAGTTGAGTTTGATCCATCATTTTATCAAATTTATATCTCGCGTTGTTGCCATTGAGTCTTTACTAACATTGGTTTCTTCATTAATACAGTTGATTTGGCTTAATGTCCAACTTGAAAAGATTTGGCCATCGGTCGACGAGGTAATTGTTTAATTTCTCTCTTCTTTGGATGTTATATATATATATGTGTGTGTATATATGAAGGAAAACGAGAATATGTTTTCCCTACGGTGGTATAGGCGGCATCGGAGCTAATAAGAGCGAGTGTTGAGCCAATTCTTGAACAATATACACCAGCTATCTTATCGTCTATGAAGTTTGACAAGTTAACTCTTGGTACGGTTGCACCACAATTTACAGGTACATTTTTTGAATGTTTACAGCTTTGGTTTATGTTAATATTGAGAATAGCTTATCTCCCCAAAGTTTGAAATATTGCCGATTTGTCAACATTGTCTAGGTATTTCCATCCTCGAGAGCGAAAGCGGTGCCGATGGAATCACATTGGAGATGGATATGCAGTGGGATGGCAACCCAAATATTGTCCTTAATATAAACACCAGACTCGGTGTTACCCTGCCGGTGCAGGTAATCTTTGCTCCTGCTCAAAATTCCCTGTCTTGATTATATAAAACCCTGTTCTTCTTGGTTAACAATGAGCACATCAGTTTGGTATAGTTATTTATAAATGCTAATGCGTATTAAAATGGGAGGGATGTGTTTGGTGATGCCATGTTTAAAGTTTTCCTGCATCATTACATAGTTGTTCTTTTCCTTAACATCTCTTGGTTTTAACTTGTTCATTTAGGTAAAAGATATTGGGTTCACTGGGGTTTTCAGGTTAATCTTCAGACCACTTGTTGATCAATTCCCTTGTTTTGGGGCTGTTGCCTATTCCTTGAGAGAGAAGGTAACTGTCAATATTCTTGTTAACATTACCACTACACTAGTTTATGAACATGATTGACTAGAAATCTGTTCTCCTTCCACAACTTATGCAAAATTACAAGCTCAAAACATTATGTTCTGTAGCAAAATAACCCATCAATGCTAGAGATCTGTGTGCATTTACTTTTTACATTGATATCATGATTTCTTTGCATGCTTCTCCCTACAGAGATCTCTTGATTTTACACTTAAAGTTGTTGGAGGTGATCTCTCATCACTACCAGGAGTTTCCGATGCCATTGAGGTTTGGAGAAACCTTATTCTTTTTTGTTATTTCTCTATTATTTGTATTTTACTGATTATGTCTTTTGAAATATGTATTGGTTAGAAAAATATACATGTTTGTTTCTAAAATGTGGAGACAAATCTGTTTATTAACAGTCATTTGTGATCCAGAATTTCATAAATACGTGAAGCAGTTTGCATAAAGAAGTATTATTTGCATTGAATTATACACGGATTCTTCAACTACTGAGAGTACAAATTATGGTGAAATGTGGTTCTGATGAACTGATCTTACAGTTCTATACTTACAGGAGACAATTAGGAATGCTATTGAAGATTCTATAACATGGCCTGTTAGGAATATTGTACAAATAATACCCGGGGATTACAGGTATGCTAAGTTTGTCATGTTCTTTCTACAAGGGATTGAGAATCCCCTGTTCATTTGTCTTTAGATCAATGTGATTGGAAGTGTTTAAGCACCTGGAATCATTAATGTTGTGCCATAACACAGCTGCAATCATTAATCTTCCTAGCAATTAGCCCTTGTTTTCCTGTGATCAATACCCTTATTCCTTTACCAGTGATATGGAGCTGAAACCAGTTGGAACATTAGATGTGAAGCTTGTGCAAGCCAAGGATCTAACAAACAAGGACATCATTGGGAAGTCTGATCCTTTTGCTGTCTTATTTATACGTCCACTTCCCGATAAGACGAAATCCAGTAAAACCATTGTAAGATACTTACCTTCCTACACATCTGATCTTATTTCTCCAGGGTTTATGTTTTTAACTCTGTAGTCATTCAGGATAACCAATTGAATCCAATTTGGAATGAGCACTTTGAGTTCATTGTAGAAGATTTGTCCACACAACACTTGACAGTAAAAGTCCTTGATAATGAAGGGGTTCAAAATTCTGAACTCATCGGCTGTGCTCAATTCGCATTGAAGGGCCTTGAGCCAGGTAAAGTGAAGGAAGTATGGCTAAAACTGGTCAAGGATTTGGTGATCCAAAGAGATAACAAATACAGGGGTCAGGTAGGAATCACATTTGAAAATTTCCCTTCACATCTGCTCTTTGAATGTTGCAGCTCCTGATAAATCTCATGGTTTCTTTCGAACAGGTGCAGCTCGAGCTCCTTTACAACCCTTATGGCACTGAAAGCAGCTTGAAGAATCCATTTAACGCTGATTACTCATTGACTTCATTGGAGAAGGTCCTTAAACCTTCAAAACTTGAAACGGGTGCCATGGACCTTGGAAAAGCGGCTCAAAAGAAAAAAGAGGTGATTGTTAGAGGAGTACTATCAGTGATAGTTATATCAGGTGAAAACTTGCCACCGGTTGATTTGAATGGAAAGGCGGACCCTTTCGTCGTCCTCACAATGAAGAAATCCGAGTCAAAAGCCAAGACAAGGGTTGCTAATGAAACCTTGAATCCAGTTTGGAACCAGACATTCGACTTTGTTGTGGAGGACGCATTGCATGAAATGTTGCTTTTGGAAATCATGGACCATGACACTTTTAGAAAGGTAACTCTCACCATCTTGTATGTATATCATTAAACAATTATACCATTGCTGCTGGTATTTGAGAGACATTGCTTTAATCAATGTGTTTAAGCAATGCTAAAACAATTGTTTCAGGAAAAAATCGGAAGAATCGCGATGACCATGACTAGGGTGTTATTAGAAGGGGAGTTTCAAGACACTTTTCCATTAGATGGAGCTAAATCAGGACATCTTAATCTCCATCTGAAATGGAGCCCTCAGCTAGTATTCCGTGACCGTGATACTCAATGAAAACATCCCTTGCCATCTCCTTCCTGCACTGATGAAGAGAATAATAAAATGCTTGCTAATTTTCAAGCTGTGTAAAACTAACATGGAGGAACGCTGTCTGCTGTTTTCTTCTAATAAATCTTCTTTTCTATTTAGGATACAAGAAATCTTTTATACTCAAGTTTCTTTTTGGTTGCCCTTCAATTTTCTAGGGCTTTGCCCTTACTAATTCGAATCGATCCGCGTTGTACATCTAATATTGATGGGTTAATCTCCCAACGAAATTTTTTTGTATCTCAAACTCAAAATCTACTAAAACAATACTAAACTGCTTATCACTTAAACCATCTCGTCATTTAGCTTTTCTTTTGGATTAAATAAAAACCCTTTAACTAGTCATTTTCAAGAATTAACTTGAACTATTAGAATGTGTAAGCTTTATAGGTAAGCTCAGCAGCCACCGAATTTAAGGTTGTCCCACTACCATCAGCCGAACCAGTAATTCATGGAAACTGGAATGTGTGTAGAAGCAGAAGAAGATTCTGGCATACGGTGAAAGGGAGTATTAGGTTTTTGCCCTTCATAAAGTAATTGAAGGTTTGGTTGTAATCATAATTATATGTTTGGACTGGTAGTTGGGACTTGGGAGTTCCCTCTGTTAGCTTGGTTCCCTCCCACCACATGCAGTAAGCTTCGAATCTAAGCAGTATTTCTGGGGGGAAATGGATCAAACATCAAACCTAGACAACCGACACTTACTTTCAGTGCTAAAATCCCTCCAAAAAGCTTCAAAAGATCTGCAGAAAATTCCCATTTTTTCAACACATGAACCCCAATCCACCATTGATTCTTTCTTAGACCTTGAAAAGGATGCAAACCCCATTTTTTATAACGACCCTAATCTTCTCAAGCTCTCTCGGCTACTTTGCAACCTCAAAAGCCTGCTTGAAAAGCACAAAAAATATCAGGGTTATAGCCTGCCTCGAATCCTCAGGCGCCAAATCATCAACTACGGGATTTACCAAGTTGCTCATGCAATAGAGACTGAAATTCAAGCCTATTTTGATCGAGAAAGTGTTCAAAACCTTGTGGGAACTCTTGAAGAGTCAGTTGATGAGGATGAGAAACTGAAGGTTTTGGTTGAGTTTGAGAAGCGTTTATCACGAGGTTTTGATATTCATTTTCAAGATTTAATTTTGAAAGCCAAAATATTCTCGATTCTCGAACATTTACTCTGCGACTCTTCATGCTCGATTAGAATTCGAGATGAGGTAGCACTGGTGATAGCTTCATTGGTTAGATTCAATAAAGATGTTTTTGTGGGATTGGTGCTAATGGGTCCAATTGTTCGAGCTTTAATATCAATCTCATCTTGTTGTTCGATTCGAGTTCTTTCTTTGCTGATCAAGTTTATTAGAATCCCGTTGGTTGATGAACTCGAAGCGCATAAAGAAATCCCAAGAATTATAAGCCTTTTAAGCTCAGAAAATGTGGAGATTCAAGCTGAAGCCATAGATTGCATACTTGGGATCGCCTATTATGGTAGAAGAGAAGCCATTGAAGCAATGCTTGAAGCAGGGTTGGTTGAGAAGCTGGTGAAGTTACAGAGATTGGAAAAGCAAGCCAATGCGGATGAAAATGGAAGAGCTAATGAAAAATGCTCGAAATCAGACCCGAAAATGGACAGCAGCGAAGAGGTTTGTGTGGGGAATTGCCCATTTGAAGGTTGTGTTGCAAGATTTGCGGTGCTATTAGAATCAGGGGAAATGTTAAGCAAAAAGGAGAAAACAGAATTTAGGTGGGAGATTTTGAGGAGAGTTAGAGAAACCTCTGTTTCTGAGGCAGAGATAGCTTCCATTGATGCAGAGGTACTATGGGGCTCCTCCCCTTGAAGTTATATTTGAGGCTCAGTTAGAGCTCCTGCTGTAGAAATTTGTAATTCATATGGTTTGGTTACAATGAAGATTTCAGGATATAATGAAACATTGGTAAACAGTTTTTGGCTAGGAAAGTCAAGAAAAATGTTTTACAACCATAAATTACTCATGAAAATGTCTCCCAGCTTTGCCGAGGCTAAAGGAATTTTCAAAAAAAAATTGTTCTTTTTAAAAAGATCTGTAGGGATTTCCTCCCAGAATGAATTTAGTTAGTCAAAGATCAGGCAAAGTCTTCCTCCTTTCATCCCTCCACCCCATTTTTCCTGAAAAACGTTAGATATTCATCAGAAATTACCGAGCCTCCGGTTGGAATCTTGGAATTAACAAAAAACTGTAAGCCTGAGCATGGTTGGAAGCAACAAAATTGGACTGCCATTTTTAAGGTTCTGATGCATAAATGTAATCCTGAATGAGCTAATTCATACAAATGAGTAAGGAGAAGAGAATGACGCAGAGATTATAATAATGATGCTAAAACTGTATATTAGGAAATATCAAACAAGTCTGGTTTCCAGAAAGGTCACAATGTTCTCTACTCTAATTTAGACAAGACACCTTTAGTCCGTAACCGGAATCGGCCCATTCTAACTTCCCACTACACCATACCCCTAAACTCAGCAAGACAATAAATAACAAGAAGAGATTCAAGCTCATTTTCTCTTTTTAGCTGGTGGCTGAAGCTCTTCTTCCTCCTCCTCTTCCTCTTCTTCTTCACCATCATCGTCCTCATCGTCGTCGTCATCCTCGTCCTCATCATCCTCTTCTCCACTGCCACCTTCCCCGTTGGCCTCGGGTTCATCTTCGGGATCTCCTTCATCTTCACCAGAAGCATCCTCCTCCTCCTCGCCTGCATCTTCATCTTGATCATCTACTGCTTCTTCCTCATCGTCATCATCATCATCATCATCATCCTCAGTGTCACTGGCATCCTTGTTCTCAGGACTAGGTTTTCTCACTGCGAGAAGCTGAGCGAGTGGAAACCTGCAAAAGAAAATTGGCCAATTTTCGCTTCCCACGGAACAAAAAAATAACAAGAACAAGACAGGAAAGATGAAAAAGAATGCAACTAACCCTGCACATGCTTCAGGATCTTTCAAGTGGATATCACTTCCATTAGGCAGAGTTCCCATCTGAAAAAAAAAAACACCAAAACAGTTGCTGAGAAGAAAAACAGATTTCTTCCAGGTGCAGTTTGTGCGCAAATGTGTAAAAAGCAAGCAGATTATCACATCAAATAACACAACTTCAAGATCAGGAAAAATGAAATTGCCCCCATTGCCATATGAATCATAAATAATACATGCTTAGACCAAATGATGACAAACAAGCTAACATTCTTGCATCAAAACACAGAAAAAGGAAAGAAAGAGAAGACAATCAACACACTGAAATTGTTCTTACATCTTAAAAAGTAGCAGTTTGCTCTTGATGTCATTAACATTCCACATTAAATGAACCAATGCTTCCAAAAACTCATTATATCTTCTACTGTCTTTTCCTCTTTAAACATTCTAACCAAATTCTTCTTTAACATCCTACTATACTTCTAGCTAACCTGTTAGGCAAAGTAACAAAATCTATAGTGTCTAAAAGATTACAACCAAAAACAACATTGAATCTGAAAACTGCAAGCTGTTAGTTTCAATGACAAAGAAATCAAATTGTCAATTTCCAATAAATTCAAGGAAAAAAATTAAATCCTTATAAAGCATAAAAGCAACCACCACTCAAAACTATTAGCCCAGAAAATTAAATTGCAAGTTCACAAGTTAAGGTAAATTAAATAGAAAAAATAACAGAAAATTATACCATCGTGAGCAACCAAGCGACGGACTTTGTAACGATAATGGCAGTCTCGACAACCATAGCTTGCAGTGCAAAGCCCGATAACACATCGTTTCGGGTCAGACTTTCCATTGGCGTGACTTTTGACATACCCTGGACTGAGGCTACAAAGGAAGGAACCCCAATTGAAGAGAGAAAGTTAAAGACTGAATTAGGTTTTTGTAATTTTGGGGGTTTATGTTAGGGTTTTGGAGATATTATTAGCATCCACAAATAACATGATTCTTGCTTCTTAGAAAGAGTGCTTACAGCTTGATGTTAGAGATAAAGAGACTGTCGGTCGTGGAGTTGTGCATAACAGCTAAGATTGAGACCGTCTGATTTCTTTGATCTGTCTTTATTTCCTTCTTTTTATCAGAATTTGATCAGTTTTACTTTTTGTCCATGGACACAGTCATTATCTATATGATTTTGATTATAAAACGAGCATTATTGCCGTTGACTTAGCTAAAACATTGCCTTTGACCATAATTTTTCGAGCATCTATTACAGTTCTGTCGGTTTAGTTTTAGGCCCATCAGATTCGGCTAGGCCTAAAATTAACCCAAGAGATAGTTTGTTTATTAATACATCAATTTTGGGAAATATATTTTGATATAGTTTAATACTAACTAAAAATGAAAAATACCATTTTAGGAGGAGAAACCAAGTTTCATACAGGAGAAAAATTAAAAAATGTAAAGTACTAAAATAGTCACTAAATTTTGTTAAAAATAAAAAATAATAATTAAATTTTTAAATATTACAAAATAACAATTAACTTTATATTTTATAATAAGATTGTAACTCGACCGGCCGTAACATTATAATTATAAAAATTTAGATAATTATACATTTGGTCTTTTATATTTATAGATTCAATCAATTTAATTCTAGTTAAAAAATAATAATAAATTTAATCTATTTTCCTCCATCTTCATTCTCGTCTTCTCAAACCATCCCAAAGTTGAAACAGGGTAGCAAATAGATATAATTTTCAAGTTCTCCTGCTCAGCAAATTCACGAAGCTTTGCTAATCTATCCATGGATCCATCATCATCTACTACCTCACAGGAAAATCATCTATAGCCCTATATGCAAGTTCTTTGTTTGCTTACCAGAAGATTTTGTCATTACCAAACAGCTCCTGAAAATTGCAGGATTGGTTCAAATCCATGGAAACCTGAGGAAGCTTCTTGTAAAATATATAGAAAGTCACTCTCGATTCCCATAAGCTATATCCCCTATATGCAACTTCTTTGTTTGCATACTCAAACCATGATGAGGATGAAATTCAATTGCACAATTTATTTTGTTTCATGTTTTGAGAGAACTTTAGTAGTTGTAATTTTCATTTCCAGTTCCTTCATTTATGAGAAGTTCCCTCTGTTGATGTTTTGAACCGAACCATATATGCTTAAGATTTCAACATAAAATGTTAATTCTGCAAAAGTTTCTCCTAATTTGACCAACCTACTTACTAATTACTATTATTATTATTGATCTTGCACGATATTTCATGGCTAGATTAGCAAAGCTTCGTGAATTTGCTGAGCCAGAGAACTTGAAAATTATATCTATTTGCTACCCTATTTCAACTTTGGGATGGTTTGAGAAGACGAAGACAATGGAGGAGGAAAAATGATTAAATTTATTGTTTTTTTTTAAACTAGGACTAAATCAATTGAATCTATAAATATATATGACCAAATGTGTAACTATTCAAATTTCTATAATTACAATGTTACCCCAATTACCAATCTTTAACGATCGAGTTACCGCTTACCATTTTGTTATAAAGCATAAAGTTTAAGGATAAATATCCTATACACTGGCGGTAATTGTAGCGTATATGAACTTAGTTTAAGATATAGGGTTTAGGGGTTTAGAATTTAGGTATAATTGTTTAAATTTAAGGTTTAAGGTTATAATTTAGGGTTTATAGGTTAGGGTTTAATTTTTAGGGTAATACGGTGAGGATTTAGGTTTTAACCTATAAACCCTAAATTATAACCCTAAACCTTAAATTTAAACAACTATCCCTAAATTCTAAACCACTACACCTGAACCCCTAAACCCTATATCTTAAACTAAGTCCATATACCCTAAAACTATGACGCTTGTGAAAACTTTCAATTTTCACCGCATGTGTATAGAATAATTATCCAAAGTTTAATTGTCATTTTGTAATTTTAAGTTTGGTTACCGTTTTGTTTTTTTAACAAAGTTCAATGACCATTTTGGTACTTTACCCCCCCCCCCCCCCCCCAAAAAAAAAAGTTTAGCTGTCTACCAGGTTTTACATTAAGAAAGAAGAACTATGTAACCTAGATATACATTAAAGAGTTCGATGTAGCAAAGCAGATTTATCAGCCCTGGGGTTGGGGTTTGGGTTTGGGTGGATCCAACACTGCAGATTGTGGAGCAATAATACTTGCCGATCCATTCTCAATGCGTTGGGGTTGGGGCGCAGAATCCCATTTGCCCTCGGATTCAAGTGGTTCAAACACATAAACGCTGCCATCAGTTAGGCCTATGGCAAACTGGTTGGGTTCTTGGGGATGAGCAGCAACTGCAAGTGGATATACAGTTGAGCTGCAATAGATGAACGAAACATGTGTTAACTAGCAAATAACCAGTCATTTATCCTCAACAAGAAAAACAATATTGTAATAGTTTAGTATCTTTGAAAATTTGTTGATATGTATGCCATGGGAATGAAAGTATTTGCAGCTTAGATATGTTTTTTTCACGATCAAGGCCAATGGCATGCACAACTTGGGCAATATGTTAATTGACAAAACCAAACATTTTAAGTACCTGACATCGGACGGCAGATAAGCAGTGGGATTTATCTGGCGCTGTAATTGAAGATTTGAGGCAGTGAATATGCGCATTGTTCCATCCACAAAACTGGTGTACACTAACTGGCTATCACATGAAAATATTCCATGGGAGATTGGTGCTGAAGATTCTCCTATGGCCAGCTGAAATGACACATGGCATTCCAGTTTTAAAGTTTTCAATCGAACAGATACTCCAATTTCCTCCTTTCCCCCCCTTTTTTGCTAACAAAATACTCCATTTGCATAGATAGACATACCTGCTTTATACACTCCATTTTCCTCACGTCATATATGGCTAGTTGAGTTGAGTTTACAGCTAGCAAATGTGTCTGATCCTGATGAAACTGAATCTGGGTGTCTGACCTTGCTGCCGGCGTCCTTCCTGCTGGAGTTTGCAAGAAACAACCATTCTTTCTTTCCCAGTTATTCAAGTCCCACACGATGATCTGTGATATCAACAAGATAAAGATTTTATCATATCAAGCTACAATAAGACTGGTGGGACATCGAACCAAAAGTTTACGTATATATGCATTTAAGGGGAGGGGAAGGGGGAGACTCTACCTGAGCATCAGCTCCAGAAGAAACAAGCATGTTCAACAGATGGGAAAAGGCAAGACCAGTGATTCTCTTAGAGTGTCCCTTAAGCTTGCTCTTGACCTTTTATAGGAAAGAATATGAACATCTATGAGTTCTCTTTAGTGCTTATAGACGACGTTATTAGTCCTTCCATAAATAAAGATAAAACATACCTCATCTAGACGAACATTGTATATGTAAACTGTGGAATCCTCCATGCCAATGGCGATTATATTGTTATCTTGAGGGTGAAAAGCAAGAGATGTTGCCACAGGTGGTGGAGACATGAATGTTACCATTTTCTGTAGTTATTCACCAAAAATCTAAAGTGGTTAACAAAAATGCAATACGTTCTCGGTACCATTCGAATGGGGATATTGGGATAATGTATTTTTTGTACTATAAGAGTTTTTTATGCTGCAAACTATACAAGTGTTTAGAACCATCTGTCCTGAAACAATACCTTCGAAAATGTAGAACAAATTTTAAAACTCCTAAACCATTGCAAGTCATTGATAGAATGATTTGAAAAAAAATTACCTTAAATGTCATCATGTTGAACAATGAAATTTTGCCTCCTGATGCAGACATGACATAGGAGTCATTCTTGGACAATGCAAAACATGGCACGGTTTCAACACAGTTACCCTCGGTAAGATGATTTGTCATCAATATGCCTGATGCTGGTTGCACTAGTTGAGGGGTAACCTTTGTTGTTGCCTACACCACAAATAGTTTGATGGAATGTAACCAAATCAAATGTTAGAATTTTTCTGTTCATTAGGCTCTTCAGATAGGTTAGCAGATTCACATGATATAGAGGCGATTGCTGTACCTTCCCACTTAAATTGAGGTCATTTCGTGGCCATTTCCACAGTAAATGAATGGCGTTAAATGCTAATGCCAAAATGGCATTACCTGAATTAGTATAAATCAATCTTCCGATCTGAAGCAAGTAACAAAAAGAAGCCTATGAGATATTTATGGCTACTACAGGAAAACTAACAGTTCCGATAGTTTCTGAGGAAAATACTAAGGCATAGTTCTGATGGTTGACTCCATCAGTATATTCAGATTTTACATCCAATTCCTTTAAAGTTGTTCCAAGCAATAAAGATATCAATAAAATTAGTAAAAGCAAACAGAAAAATAACTGAATTAAATGTATTGATAGTCAGTATCAACAAAATCATTCAAAGTGAAAAACATTGATCTGGTGAAAATCATACCTTATCTGTTTGGAAATGAGCTGTGAGTTTGAGTGCACAAAATTGAGCAGGTGTGCTAATTTCAGTGAGCTGGCTTGATCTTACTGGGTTTACTACTTCCGTTGATTTCGGTCTTGTATCCTCTGACTTTTTTGAGTCACCATTCTAGCAAATGCACCAAAAATAGACCAAGGTTCATTCATTAGAGAGTTGAGAAGAGAAAAGGAAAGAAGAAAGAGAATCAATGCCAAAAGAAAAGGCCAAGAAGAGGATTTAAAGGCTGAAGTTCATTCGCTAGCAAAATTGTACAAGGTTGAGAAGGAAATGAACCTCAGATTACCGCTTTGGTAAAGCATTTTCCATGAACTATGCATAGACACTGTATGAATTCCGGAATTAGTTAATTACCTTTGCTGGAGCAGCAGATGAAGGTGGTCTTGGAGCAATATGGGAATGAGTTTCATATGTACGCATCAATCGAAGACCATCAACCGTTGCCAAAATTTTTATTTTATTCTCATTTGCGGAAACAGCCAATAAGGAACCCTCCTTGTTGAAGCGGATACGAGGACTTGCCTTGAAATCAGAAAAGCACACTGAACTGTGAATCTTACGGCGCAAAGTATGTAATTTTCATTCAAGCATTTATCCACTACCTACATTAATAAAAATTAAAAGTAAACTAACCGGTAATCCTCCCTCAGCATCAACGGTCAACAGAAGAATGCAATTTTCCATATCCCAGAATTTAATTGAATAATCATCACCAGCTGCCAAGAAACGATTCCTGGCAGTATCAAACTGCACAACTCCCAAAGAACGTTTGTGAAATCCTTGGTACGTTCTCTTCACAGTACCTTCATTTTCATTCCATTCAACCATGTGTGATTCCCCTTCTTTTGTGGTTCCACATGAGAACAACCTAGATATAGTTCACAAACGAACCCGGGTTTTCATTTTGTTCATAACACAGGAAAATGATGAAAATACCATTAGTGAAATATATCTTCCTATATATGAACCTTTTTCCATCAGCGCTATAGGCCATTGTTGCACAGGAGCGACCAGGAGCATAGTAATCAACCCTGGATCCCATCATGTCATATAACCATGCCTTGATTTTTCCATCCATTGATGTTGAAAAGAAAAACTGAAGAGCGAAATCATAAGCCACACCATACAAAGTAAGAAAATATCAATAAAAAAACCCTGTGTATCAATCAGAGGCCTTACATGGACATTTTCTTTGTAATGAGGACAGACAGAATGTACGGCAGCTTCATGACCTTCAAATGTGTACAATTTAACGCCAGTACATACATCCCACACCTAAACTCGAGAAATTAGTATAGAAGATCTGCTTTTCTTATCAATGAAGAAATTACTATTCAATCATAACTAACCTTGATGGTCTTGTCATCACCACAAGTAATAACCGATAGTTGCTTAGAGGGGTTACAGAATGCTAGATCATTTACAGCACCAACATGAGAGTCAATCTAGAAATCAAATGTAATTTGTTATTATAAAATTAAGTACTAATAAACTTAACTAAAGCATAGGAAAAAGATATGAGAATACACCTCCAAATGTTGTCGAATATCATTCCCGCCAAAACAAGTGTACAACTGCAACATATGTTTAGAATATGCAACTCCTGTTTGGAAAGAAAGCAACAACTTATGAAAAAATACTGCTACTAAATTGGTAAGCAATTTCAAACACTAAAGTGATTCCATATGTTCAATCTCACCAAACAAAGAACCATCAAGGCTCCATAGTATACGTCTTACTGAGACAGATGGATCTTTGATTAAAGCTGCCTGTGTTGCAAAAATAGTTTTTGAACTGCGATCATCTTGGAAAAATAGAGAACAGCTATAAAGTCGTTAGATTCTTTTACTTATTTTCAAAAGAAACATACCTTTAATGCCATTGAACTTGCTCCAATATCCCACACCTGAAAGTTTCTTGAAACTAACTTCTCTCTTGAACTAACTTCCCACAAACTTATGTCCCCAATGTTTGTTCCAGCTGATAATAACATCATGCAAGGAAACGTTAGTCACTATGAAGCCAACCAAACAAAAAAAACATCTGAAATAACGATCATAAAAGTAAAACTAACCCAGAAGGAGAGTTTGTTGAAAAGGATGGAAGTCCATGCTTGTGGTAACTGATCCTTGGTTCAATGTGCGTGCAACAGTCTTAGGCAATTCTTCAGCCATGTTATATTGCAAACCATTCTGAGAGGGATTCATTCCTGGTGGCATTATCTGGCCAACATGAACAAAAAATTGAATATAAGTAGGTTATAGCTGAAACAGAAGCGTTATGATGTACTTAGAGTTTAACTCACTCACCCTGTCAGGAACCCTTGCCATTGACATATCAGATCCTGAGAGACCCTTTGACACAGCAGCTAGACCTCATAATAGAACAGATAGAAATCAGAAATCAAATGCACAACCTCTATTCATAGCTTGAAAATATAACTGATTGCTTACCGGGATTTGATGAGCCACCAAGGCCAACTCCTCCAGAAACTACTGGGTGATTCATGATTGAAGGAGTTGTCACCCACACATTTGGAGGAACTTGAACTGATGTTGATGCAAGTTGGAATGGCTTACAGAGGACAAAGAGTAGGAAAAAGTCTTCACTTTTTTGGTGAAATTCAGCAAAAGATGCTCGAAAAACTAAGGCAAGGCAGTCGCTTATGCTTATTGCTTACCCCATTTGCACGCACTGGAATGAAGCCTTCTGTTTTTTGTGCAGAAACCATAAGCTGATTGTTTGCGGCTAGTTGTGTGTATGGATCAGTGGAGTTTCTACAACTGTGATCAACCAGAAGAGTTCTGATATCAGGATTTTGCCTAGGATTTGGACAAAGGGAGTGTTGCCAGTTTAAGCTGTCAGATGCAAATTGAAATTAGTTTGCCTTATTGATGAACGTTTCTAGAAATCCAAAAAAAAAAAATAACATTAATATCAGGGTACTGAGTGCTGCTGTTTGAATCCTCACTCAACTCATCAGTAATTTTGATTCGATCAAAAAGAGAACAGTCTCTTTCACTTTGATGATCTTGAAAGATAAGTTTACCTTTGATTAATGAGCATACGTAACCTTGAACTTTTAATGTTAGGGAACTGCAACTTGTCACAAAAAAGAGGATTTGCCTCAATAAGCTTCTTGAGCTCAACCAACATTATCGATCTTGCTGTCTTTGCATCTCTATAACTTGCTAGTTGCTCATTCTCCCTGCAGAAACTGAGTAAGTTACTAAATTCCAAATGAGGGAAATGTTCTAAGTGTTTTAACCAACGAGAAACATCGGAATTCGAAAGACATCAACGGAACATATACCTAAAATTATCAAATGTCAAGAGCTGAGTGATTTCCTTGAATAAATCCTCATTAAAAGAGGAAAAAACTTTAAGATCATTGGTGAGGATTTCGAGAGCCTTGGCCCTATCAAGCCTGATCAACATAATACCATTAAAGCATAGAAAATATAATTAGGTGAAACTACAGCAAAAAGGATAATCAAACTGTACAGCTAAAGAAGACTCTTGATTTTACTTGTCCAAGGCCTCTAAGTATTTTTGCTTGCGGATTTCAAAAAATATCTTCATGGAATAACGATTATCATCAATTTTAGTGAACCCATAAAGATACTTCTCAACCTCCTCCCATTTTCCGCCGAGAATCAGGTCCTCAAAGTGCTTCATGCTGAAAAACAGCCCTGATTCCTGCTGAAGGCTGTTCAAAACATTGAAGACTGCCATATTAAAGCAATAAAAAAAACACTAAAATCAAAAATACCATTAATGTGTTTGGGTTGAAATTTTACAGGTAAACAGTTTCCTTCAACTTTTCTTCATCGAGGAACTGCATGATCAGGAAGATTAGATCTCTGCTAAGCGAAGTTGTCATTGAAACTAAACCTTCTTTATCTCTACAATTTTCAAATGAAAATCAATTAGTTGAAATGAAAATGAGAGATTCTCACATAAGACAAATAAACATAACTGACAAAATGACAGCTTCTTTTTCTTTTTATTTATTCTTTTACAATATATAATCTAATGTGATTAGCAATGGATTCAAAGTTTGTTTGTTTTTTACTCTCAAATTCTTGGTTAAAATCCTGATAGAGACAAACTAACAAACACCAAATGGTGATGCCGTGATGGCGTTTTAAAACGAAAGCAAAACATCAAAACTCGTTTTCAGAACACAATCAGGAATTCAGATTTCAGAAACCCAAGGTAATACTACTTATGAAAATCCCAGAGGTGGAAAAAAACAAATCGAAAAGAGAAAAAGTACAGATTTACAAAGCCAAAATCCAAAAAAAAATGGGTTTTTTAATAACCGATCAAAAACAGTAAAGTAACTTTAGTGTGTTGAAATTCAAGTTGCTGTAAAGTAGAATGTATAGAAAAGAACATGTGAACACAACTTCATGTGCGAAAAAGAACAGAAAAAGGTGAAGTAAAAAAACGATGAACAAAGAGCTTACTTGCAGAAACAGAGAGAAAAGAAGAGAATTAACAGAGAGCAAATTGAAGAAACGAGGACAAGAGCTTCCTCTCCTTGTTTTCTCTTCTCCCAAGGGGATGCCGATTCTTGGGTTTCTAAAGGGACTGAGGCAAAGGGGTTATATAGGGGGAGCAGCACTTTCGAGGATAAGTGTTTTGGCATATCACGATAAGGGCATTGCCCATGATAAGCACATTTTTAGTTCACAGGTGCTGAATCGTGGGTCCCTCTGACAAAGGCTCGGCCAACAGCTGTCTTAATTTTGTTAAAAGATGACAACAATAGTTGAGTGTTAATTTACACCTCATTTTCAGCAAGTGAACAACACTCGCGAGCAGTTTGCAAAATAAGGTTTCTTTCTTCTTAGTGAAGGAATAATATTAAAGTATTCTGCTTTTCTGTGCGGTCCACAGTCGAAAATAACGCATTAGTTCTGATGTCACGGACAGTGATGTCACGGACAGTGGCACCAAACTTTCGTCCCTCTAAGCGGGTTGGAATAGGGGTGTGCAAAAAAATTTGATTTGACTGATCCGATCCGATTATCCGTTGATCTAATTTGAAATTTCGGATATTTGATTCGTTTGTTTATTTATTGGAGAATGTGGATTGGATATTCGAAAATTTCAATTCGGATACGGATATCCGATTATTCGATATCCGAATATTTAAATTTTTTTATAAGTATGTATTTTGTTATATTCGATATTTTTACTTGTTATATATAAAAAATTAAAATTTGCATGCATACAAATATTATTATATTCAATAATTTGTTGATTGTTATATTCGAAAACCTAAATATTTCATGTATAGGACCGTCAAATTAAAAAATAATCAAATAAAGTCATAAATTTCGGATATTCGAATATCCGATCCGAAAATTCAGATATTCAGATTTTGGAATATTCAATTTTTTCAGATCGGATACGAATTACTATTTAGGTGATCCAATTTTTTTGGATATCCGAAATTTTGGATCAGATCAAATCCGATATCCGAAAATGAACACCACCCCTACTTAGAACTTGGAAAGATGCACTTTAAATTTTAAATTAAATATAAAAATGCTTAATGCGTTTTCTTTTAATGTGTTGAGAAATTTGACACTAAAAATAATGATGTGAGATATTTCATTTAATTTTTTGTTGTGTTTTTAATTAATTATAGGTTTAGTTTTAATTCATTGTATATGAATATTATAAAAATATATATGAAAGTATAATTATAACTAATAATTATATAAGAGTATAGTTATAAAAAATTATAATTCATTAGATATATTTGGCTGATAAAGTATGATTGATTTAATATGTTAAATAGAACTAGAATATAATTTCTTAAGTCTATAATTAATATTATTAACATGTTACTATTAACATTAAATATTCTAAATTTCAGACTTAATCTAATACTTTAAAATTTTAAAGTATATAATTAATTGTGTAATTATATTAATTTTCGTCTCTCCCAATAAAAATATAGTTTCATTAATTTAACTTAAGTTAAATGTGAGGCGAAATTCTAAAAATAAACGGATGTTTGAAACCGTTTCAAACTCTTTGACTAGAAAGTGCCACGCCTCATAGAGTTTCACACCGTCGGGCACGTGCGGCTTTAGACGCCTTTGACGCTACTTGATCGATTCTTGCGCCTAAGTCAGCCTTAACCACGCCTTATGAGTACTCTTGCTCGACAACGGCTCGGACAAACCCTCAAGACTTCGATGGATGCGAAAGCGTTTTAAGCACTAAGGTGGTTACTCTTAACCACTCAAGAGGCAACTAGAACAAAAAAAAAGCACTAAGGACAAGAACAATTGGAAGGGACAAGAGAAAGTAAAGTAAATGCCAAGAGCTTTATTACTCTTTTCAAGAGAGAATGGATGGAATGAGATGATACAAATGAAGGTGAGAGACTCTCTATTTATAGTTGAGCTCTCTCCCAATCAATGGTCCAGATCGATTTACACAGATGGCCAGGATTGGCTCAAATATTTACAAAATCACCTATTTATGGAAATAGTATCAAAATCCTATCTAATTACATCCATTAGTAGGAAACTTTCTTCGGGTAGGTCTCTACACCGAATATGGCAAGATTCCTCCACAATCCTCTCGGATATGTTGTCTCCTGCCATGTTTACCGAATCAATATGGATGGGCTCTATAACATTCTCCAAGTGTTGGCCCAAGTCTGGTGGTCTTGGTAAGCCTGGTGTCCCAAATGGAACCTCCTCATCGGATGATCGCGCCACTGTCTCGGACCAAGAATTTTGGGTCGTGGCATTCTCCCCCACTGAACTCAGCGATGCTCTCGTCGCTGCACTAGAACGATCCTGAGTAGGGCTACTTTGGATGATGCTACTCGTTGCCTCGGCTTGGTGCGGTTATCCCATACGAACTGCTTGCCTCGACTTTTGCCGCCATGTAACTCTTTGATCCTCTACACCATTCCTCGCATCATCTTGGTGGCTACTCAATGTCTCGGCTTGCTCCCAACTCGAAATCGGGCAACAATGTCCTCCCACAAGGACGGCTCGCTTTGACTCTTTTCGCCAAGTGATGTCGCGTGCTAAGACGCCTCTAGGTACATCACTACCATATGAGCTTTCTCCTACACTCGTCGAAGATGACGAATTGAGTTGAGCCCAAGATGTACCTCGCTCTTGGTGGCGTTTACTCTAAAATGGGTCAGCCCTTCTTTCTTCTTGAAGTCTGGCCCCCTTCGCATCGAAGCTTCTTTACCGAAGTTCTTTGCACGCATCGACACCTTTTGCTCAAGGTCTGTTGCTCCCCGTTGCATCCGCCCTTCTGACTTGAAGTTTCTTGCGCTCTCGCATCGATCCTTCTTCCTCGAAAATCGGTGCTTTCCCCTGCGTCGATGCTTCTTATTTGAAGTCCTTCGCTCATTCATCGATTGTCTTGATGAGGGCAGCAAGGCGATTCTTCTCGAGACAACCCCTTATCACGTGGGGATCATCGCAGAAGTAGTTGGGTCGTAACATTGGCGCGGGCATTCGACGATGAGGTTCCATTTGGGCCATCGGGCTTGCCAAGACCACCAGACTTGCCCAACACTTGGAGAATGCTAGAGAGCCTGTCCACAGTGATTCGGTAAACATGGCAGGAGATAACATATCCGAGGGGATTATGGAGAAATCTTGCCATATTTGGCGTGGAGACCTATCCGAGGAAAATTTCCTACTAATAGATATTTGTCACACTTATTTTTTATGTATTTTTTTTTCAAATTTTGATTATAAAGCTCATTTTTTTAAATTATTTCATACTTATTGATTCATTTTTACAACTCTAATATTGCATATTTTTGAATAGAATATTATTTTATCTATATATTTACTTTTTTTTTTATCAAATTATAACTTTAAAGATTTTATTTTCATAAATATTTATCCTAGTAAAATCATTAATATTTTAGATTAATAGTTTAGAGAATTTAAATCATTAATATTTTACCATTAAGTGTTTGGCAAACTTATGTCACAAGAGGTAGAATAAAAGTGTAATATTAGATATTATTTGAATTTTACTTTATTATACAGTTACATTTAATAGAATATACTTGAAAAAAGTACCATAATTACTCAATGTAACACCCTTATCTTATGTATTATGGTATACGTTTACTAATAATGATAAGATAACATCTTAACTCAATCTCAAATTTGAATAAACTCACATGTATTTACACATTGCGTTGCTCAAAACTAAATCGCATAAAAGATCAACGATATCATCTAGCACTTAAACATAATTTTTAATCATTAGACCAATAAGTGAATCTCGAAATTTATATTTTTAATATAAATTTACCGATAAAATAATTCAAAAAAGAAAAAGAAAAAGGAAAGCAAATTAAAGAAAATCTTAATAACGATATTTATCAGCCTAGCCTAGTGGGGGTTAGCATCAGAAAAACAATAGTAATGAGTGGACCCCACTTATGGGACCCTCGTGCAACAGACATATATAACCGCCCACCATTTTACCTGAAGACGAGCCAAACCAAAATGGCCGAGCCGAGAGGTGGACCTTCTTAAGCCAACTGGATCGCCTTAAATTTCCCGGTGAGCATTTTGGAAAATCCTCTTCTTCTTTTTTTCTTTATAAATCATCTTTAATTGTAATTTTTCTTTCTCTAGTTTCATTATTTTAAGCTCAATGTAACGGCTTCGATGGTCAACATCAGTTTGGATCCTTTTGGTAATTTAGGCGTTTCTTTTTGTCATTTTCTTCTTTATATCTGTTTTGAGTTTTGATCTTCATTTGATAAGTTTTTTTTGTTTGGTTAGTGGGAAAATGGACGGATCAATGTCGTACAAGACTAGAAGTAATTTTAATGCTTTCTCTTCTCGGTCGTTGCTTTATAGTTGCCTTTAATCTACCGTCTTCTTTGATGGTGAGTGAACTCTTTTAATTAGACTAAGTTGAATCGTTTTTTAAAACCTTATTTTGTGAATGTTATACTGGCTAGGATTCAAGTCCTTATTGTTTTTTGAATTTTGAATTCTTTAAATCAAGTTGAAATGTAGCTCCGTTTAGTTGACGGTAACCAAAGATTTTTTTTATATTTTCAGAATTAATGATTTATCATTTGTTAACTCAAATTTGTTATTCTCCTACAAAGGAATTCAAACATGAGATAGAACTAAGTAGAAAGCTTTTCTTTATTGCTCGACCTCTTTGCCGGAGCCGGACATTGAGATAGAACTATGTTTGACTTGTGATCTGGCAGCCTGAACCGTCGGCACATTCAGTATAAATATCTCAGTCAAATCTTGATGTAGAAACACTCTTTGAGGATCATGTTTGCTGATGGCAACAGAGCCATGTTCATACAATCCACCGTTAAGAAAACGAAAAAGAATTTGGCATTCTTCCTTCTTTCCAACAATTATGAAGCCGGTGTTTATCTATATTGTGATTTATGATACTTGTGAAATGCGTTGTCATGTGTATCCTTCTCAAGATGCATCTTTGCTAGTTTTCGCAGCTAGCTGGATTTCAGGTTCATCTACTGTAACTCATTCTGTTTCTGTCCAACTGAAAAAAACTCTGTCCTCCCCACTTTGAACCTTCCTATTAGCACAAGGTATATGGCTAATGGTGCATGCAGCAAATTCTCATTGGAAACCTGCAATCTCTTAACCTTCCTTTTACTTTTGCCTCTTCTGAAATTTAGAGTTCCTTGTTAACACTAGCAAACTCTTTTGAGAAAAAAAAAGAGGTTAAGGATTAATTACATTATATTTGATATTTAGAGATCATAATTATCTACACATACTAATTAATTACATTACATATATATGTTCATCCACTCCAGGTCATGAATATAACTGTCTTGTCCTATATAGAAAACATCCTGATCATATCCTTGGGCTCCAAATTCCCACAAGAAAGGTGGTGGATCCATGGCTTCCATTGAAAGAACCGATGACGAACATGGATTGTTACTCGAAGCTCCGTCTACTCGTTCCGTTAGCGCCTGGATCTCTTTCTCCGCCTCTCGGAGTTGGTCCTTGGGCTTTAGAACCTGCTTAAAAAGATAGTAAATTTTTTGATTCGAAATTCGATCTAAAATCAAACGAATTATGTTAGGGTCCTAGGCCAAGACCAGCGCCATCTAGCTTATACAAGACCATGGAGACCCTCAGACCCATGTTTTGATTGGAGATATTTCAAGTGGCAAGGTTTGCTGTTCATTATGAATGATTTTGTCACTTATTGCCAAAATTTCTTTGTAAAGTTTTTTTAATGGCCTAACCCAACAATATGGCATGGTTTTCTTCGAGCCTAGAGCTCACGCACGTTCCTAATATGGTGGGTCACCTTGTCTTTTTCAGAGGATAAAGCTTAAAGAGACAGCCACTTGCTTGATTTTCTTCGAACCTACGCTCTTAATTCTTTTGTTAATTAGTATAATTCTTTTTAAAAAGTTTTTTTCAACTGGTGAATGATTTTTCTTTGTAAAATGTATGAACTAAGTTGGAGTTGAAATAATTATACCTCGGATTCAAGTCGACATTTTTCAAGAACAACGCCTTATGTTATAGGTATAGGTTAAGAGTCTGTTGTAAACTGAATCTGTTGAGATGAGTCAGCAAGGATGGTTAGGATTCTGTTAGAATATCGTTACCTCACTGACTCTCTCTTTCTCTTGTATATAAGATACTCGGTCTCTATTGAGATAT
Source organism: Hibiscus trionum (assembly GCA_030270665.1). Taxonomy (NCBI): domain Eukaryota; kingdom Viridiplantae; phylum Streptophyta; class Magnoliopsida; order Malvales; family Malvaceae; genus Hibiscus; species Hibiscus trionum. The sequence goes on along the minus strand of BSYR01000024.1, from coordinate 30,269,476 downwards.
TACGGGTAGTTTTCATTAATAAAATAACAGAGAGTACTGCCTCTCTTTCCCCCTAATTCTCTATGTTTAGTCTCTTCTAAGTATCCTAATATGGTATCAGAGCAAAATAACTCCAAACCTTATAGGGGTAAAATATCAAACATATGGTGGACATATAACCACAAGCTCTTTGGGAGATAAGTGTCATGTGATCTTCAAGCTCTTTGGTTTGGGTCGTCATGATTCTTTGCTAATTAGTGAAGGGTGATTATCTTTTATGGTGGAGAAGTGGATATGTTGGGAAGAAACCTTGTTTATTTATAGGGTCGAGTAGGACTTAAGCACTTGTTTCTTACCTTAAAGAGTAGCTTATCAAAGAATCGACTTCTTTACTTCATGAATAAGAACATTGCCATTATATGTTATATTAATTTGAGACATTAGAAATTAAAAACCCTGGACTTCATCTTATCTTAAAAGAATCTACCTACATTTGAGTAAAATGATGTGGCTAATAATATCATCCATTATCGTAACTACAGGTGCTGAATCGTAACTACATTTGAGCCATTATATGTTATATTAAAAGAATCTAACTACAGGTGCTGAATCGGCCGACAGCTGGTAGACAACTTTGTTAAAAGATGACAACAACAGTTGAGTTTTAATTTACACCTCATTTTTCAGCAAGTGAACAGCACTCGCGAGGAGTTGATTCATAAAAAAAGAAGAAGAAACTTAACTTTCAGGGTCGGTTGAGATGAGTTTCAACGCGCCTCACGCGCTTTCCCGACTATCTTCCCCTCCAAATCTCTTGACCCTCGGTCGGTCGTTTGCTCCTCATGTTCCGGTCATCTCGAGTGGTGCTGCACGAGGGTGGAATTCCCCCTCAGAAGGCCGCCGGTTACCAGTTTTACGGAGGTCGAGTCCAGCCGGTGGCTTGGTCCTGAGGCGCGGAGCGGGCTTGGGTCGGAACGCCTGGAAGGAAACTATCTCCGGGCATGGTTTAGGGTCTCTCACGTTGCTTCTTCTACAGTTGAGTTTTAACCGTAAAACTAGAAATCATTAGGCTTTTTTTTCGTTTTATAAGTTGGAAAGAAACTTAATTTCTTCATCATGTTCGAGTTTCTATCTTTTCTACCAAAAACTGTATATTTGGTCAGTTAAAGCTAGAAGTAAATGGTTTTGACTGCAACAAATCAAGCCCTCTCTTTCAGTTTCTACTGTCATATTTAAAGATGTTAAGTTCTCCTTTTTCATATTTTATGTCGAGATTCAATTTTAACTTCAGTTATATGCGCTATGCAGTCTTGTATTTTGAATTTGAAAGTTGAAAAATCGATGCAGCCATCATTATGAGAAGTTCTCTCTGTTATTATTGATCAACCTACTTACTAATTACAATTATTATTATTGATCTTGCACGATATTCCATGGCTAGATTAGCATCTGTTTAGTTCCTGAGAAATCACGAAAAAAGTTTTTTTTTCAACTGGTGAATGATTTTTCTTTGTAAAATGTATGAACTAAGTTGGAGTTGAAATAATTATACCTCGGATTCAAGTCGACATTTTTCAAGAACAACGCCTTCTGTTATAGGTATAGGTTAAGAGTCTGTTGTAAACTGAATCTGTTGAGATGAGTCAGCAAGGATGGTTAGGATTCTATTAGAATACCGTTACCTCACTGACTCTCTCTTTCTCTTGTATATAAGATACCCGATCTCTATTGAGATATTACGGGTAGTTTTCATTAATAAAATAACAGAGAGTACTGCCTCTCTTTCCCCCTAATTCTCTATGTTTAGTCTCTTCTAAGTATCCTAATATGGTATCAGAGCAAAATAACTCCAAACCTTATAGGGGCAAAATATCAAACAGATGGTGGACATATAACCACAAGCTCTTTGAGAGATAAGTGTCATGTGATCTTCAAGCTCTTTGGTTTGGGTCGTCATGATTCTTTGCTAATTAGTGAAGGGTGATTATCTTTTATGGTGGAGAAGTGGATATGTTGGGAAGAAACCTTGTTTATTTATAGGGTCGAGTAGGACTTAAGCACTTGTTTCTTACCTTAAAGAGTAGCTTATCAAAGAATCGACTTCTTTACTTCATGAATAAGAACATTGCCATTATATGTTATATTAATTTGAGACATTAGAAATTAAAAACCCTGGACTTCATCTTATCTTAAAAGAATCTACCTACATTTGAGTAAAATGATGTGGCTAATAATATCATCCATTATCGTAACTACAGGTGCTGAATCGTAACTACATTTGAGCCATTATATGTTATATTAAAAGAATCTAACTACAGGTGCTGAATCGGCCGACAGCTGGTAGACAACTTTGTTAAAAGATGACAACAACAGTTGAGTTTTAATTTACACCTCATTTTTCAGCAAGTGAACAGCACTCGCGAGGAGTTGATTCATAAAAAAAGAAGAAGAAACTTAACTTTCAGGGTCGGTTGAGATGAGTTTCAACGCGCCTCACGCGCTTTCCCGACTATCTTCCCCTCCAAATCTCTTGACCCTCGGTCGGTCGTTTGCTCCTCATGTTCCGGTCATCTCGAGTGGTGCTGCACGAGGGTGGAATTCCCCCTCAGAAGGCCGCCGGTTACCAGTTTTACGGAGGTCGAGTCCAGCCGGTGGCTTGGTCCTGAGGCGCGGAGCGGGCTTGGGTCGGAACGCCTGGAAGGAAACTATCTCCGGGCATGGTTTAGGGTCTCTCACGTTGCTTCTTCTACAGTTGAGTTTTAACCGTAAAACTAGAAATCATTAGGCTTTTTTTTCGTTTTATAAGTTGGAAAGAAACTTAATTTCTTCATCATGTTCGAGTTTCTATCTTTTCTACCAAAAACTGTATATTTGGTCAGTTAAAGCTAGAAGTAAATGGTTTTGACTGCAACAAATCAAGCCCTCTCTTTCAGTTTCTACTGTCATATTTAAAGATGTTAAGTTCTCCTTTTTCATATTTTATGTCGAGATTCAATTTTAACTTCAGTTATATGCGCTATGCAGTCTTGTATTTTGAATTTGAAAGTTGAAAAATCGATGCAGCCATCATTATGAGAAGTTCTCTCTGTTATTATTGATCAACCTACTTACTAATTACAATTATTATTATTGATCTTGCACGATATTCCATGGCTAGATTAGCATCTGTTTAGTTCCTGAGAAATCACGAAAAAAGTTTTTTTTTCAACTGGTGAATGATTTTTCTTTGTAAAATGTATGAACTAAGTTGGAGTTGAAATAATTATACCTCGGATTCAAGTCGACATTTTTCAAGAACAACGCCTTCTGTTATAGGTATAGGTTAAGAGTCTGTTGTAAACTGAATCTGTTGAGATGAGTCAGCAAGGATGGTTAGGATTCTGTTAGAATACCGTTACCTCACTGACTCTCTCTTTCTCTTGTATATAAGATACCCGATCTCTATTGAGATATTACGGGTAGTTTTCATTAATAAAATAACAGAGAGTACTGCCTCTCTTTCCCCCTAATTCTCTATGTTTAGTCTCTTCTAAGTATCCTAATATGGTATCAGAGCTAAATAACTCCAAACCTTATAGGGGCAAAATATCAAACAGATGGTGGACATATAACCACAAGCTCTTTGAGAGATAAGTGTCATGTGATCTTCAAGCTCTTTGGTTTGGGTCGTCATGATTCTTTGCTAATTAGTGAAGGGTGATTATCTGTTATGGTGGAGAAGTGGATATGTTGGGAAGAAACCTTGTTTATTTATAGGGTCGAGTAGGACTTAAGCACTTGTTTCTTGCCTTAAAGAGTAGCTTATCAAAGATTGGACTTCTTTGCTTCATGAATAACAACATTGCCATTATATGTTATATTAATTTGAGACATTAGAAATTATAAACCCTATACTTCAATTACATAGATTTCACCTATCTAATAAACTTGTGGATTAGGGTTTTTTTACTCAAAAAGAAGTTCGAGCTTAGAGATAAGGTAAAAAGTATTGTGTATGTTGTTTTATATAGATGTTTATTTTTCTAAAAGTGATTTTATATATAGAATCCTATTAGCACAAGGTATATGGCTAATGGTGCATGCAGCAAATTCTCATTGGAAACCTGCAATCTCTTAACCTTTCTTTTACTTTTGCCTCTTCTGAAATTTCACGCATATTTCTGGTCAGTGGCAAAGCACCTCCGACTGGCTTATAATCGAGTTCTCAAACAGAAACAAAAGTAGCAAAGAAACTTGGAATGATACTTGCTCATGAAGCTGGGTTTTGTCAAAGACCCGGGCCTCTAACACAAGCCATCTTCAAGATCACATCACAAGGAAATGCTTTCTAAATAACTTCATAATAGGGAAAGATTCAAGTCATCATATTGCCCAAAGCTCCAAACACCTAAAACGAATTAAAAAGTACGGAAATATAACATCGAAACAAAAGCAAATAAGCAATTTGCAGAAACATGTAGCATTATTAGTCTCAATCTATGAGCAAGTAACCCACCAATTGATGGGTCTTTGCAAAATGCATGTAATTAAGTTATATGTTACAGATTAAATCAAACGAGTTGGGACTGCCAGAAGTTCTCACAACAGACATAACATTTTATTTATTTATTTATTTCACATCTTCAAGCATCCACCTTTGCAGCTGCAGATGCATAACTCACACTACTGTCTCTGGTTGTTTTGCACTGACTAGATTGCTCGTATCGGAGGAATTTGATCTTTATTCTTGTTGAGTTGTTCCTTAGCATCTGAAATGATCAAAGATAAGTATGACTGATTAAAAAAATGAAAAATCAGGAAACTGAAATGTAAGCCATTCTGCTAGTAGGCTAATGGATTGTTTTCAAAGGGTTGAATCATGAATGCTTCCTTTCTATATATATATATAACACTTACAGAGCTTTGAAGGAAGCTTCTCGAGGCACTTACATGAAGGAAAACACTGATTGGATGGCGTCCACAGATAGTGTTGTCATACTCTGAAAGATATTCTTTGAATGCATCTGCATCTCCTGTTTCTATTATATCCATGCCCATCTTGTCTAAGGCTTCTATTGATTTATGTATGGCACCGTACTTCTTGTCATAGTGCATGTAATTAAACCTGCCACCAAAAGAAAAAGCTAAATGTTAGTGACAGCCATAATCAATGTCAGTAAATAAAACCATCTATGAATCAGCTGAACAAGTAGTGTTTGAAAGTAAAAGTAACATTTCATATAACCGGGATCATATAACAGTCTACATCACACAGCTTCCCTTCTACGGGTTTAGGAGTGAGGAAAGAAAGACTGAATCCAACATACCGAGAACCCCAGTGACAAAAATCTGATGATACAGAGAAGAAATTTTGAGGATCATCTATATACTTGGCCAGCAACTTTCCATACATTGCTTCATTTTCAGCATTAAGAGCACCAACCAAAATTGGTACAACTTTCACCGGATGCCTATATCACCATCACCCGGCCAAAATCAGCTTCAATTAGAACCAAGTGTAGAGCATTACTTAATTATATGTTTAAAAATTACCCCTCAAATACTTTTGCAAGATAAGGCAAGTGCATTTCCATGCTATGCTCAGCTTCATCAACTCGAAGATTCATCAATTCAAATTTTCCTGTAGCCTTCAGCTCTTCGATGACTGAAAGATGAAACAAATGACTACTAAGAGACTTACGGATTGGGGAGGGGGTGACACAAGTCATTCATTAATGGAAAAGAATTACCAAAACCAAAAACCTCAGTCAATCAGCTCAATAAAATATATGAAATTTTACTGGACTTGTAAATGGACATCACTTCACCTTCCAAATCAATAGGTAAGTCCCCTATTGGTGTCTTGTACACCGTAGCAGTTGACAGAGCACATTTTGGAGTGTAATAATGGTGGGATGGACCGAGAAGGAATACCCGAGAACTGTGATTGTAGATTTCCTTGAACATCAGTCAAATTTAATAATAAATGAAGCAGACGAAGTAATCAGTATTCACTCAAACATTACAATCTTCACATAGCCAGTACAAAACATCTGAACAAAACTTGGCTTAAGATATGATTAATGATTAAAGAAAAGCATATTTCCCGTGAATCGAGATACAGACACAGTATGCAATGTTAAACTATAGCAATCAAAGAGAAGTATAACGAAAGGCGCACATGTTTGTGGGGTCAATATTTCCGAAAGCGTAGGCCGCAGCACATCCTGAATATGAATAGCCTGCATGCCTGAATTTCCCAAACCACCGTCAAACCAGAGACGAGAGAATACATTAAAACTTTCATAACAAACAACGAGGAGACAGAACAACTTACGGAGCTATTACACCTCTTACATCAGAAGATTTAGGCAAGCCAGCTGCCATAAGCCATCCATCTAGCTCTTCCGCTAGTTCTTTTGCTGAGAAAATTGCATACATTTATATATAAAAACATTTTTTTAAAAAATTGGACAGCTCTAAGATATTTGATAATAATAAATTATTTTCACTATAATTTTTCTTAGAAGTTTGAATTACAAAGGTAATAAGCTACACCTAAGGCATAAATAATGAATTACCTAAAGCCTTCTAGTACAAGTTGAAACCATCAGTATTTTCAACTTCAGATCAGTTCAATGAATACTATTGGAATTCAACACTTAGATTTTTAAAAAGAATTTAATTTATTCCAGATTTACTTAACAGAAGACAAATACATTCAAGAAATAACACTATCTTAATTGACTCTTCGAAATTACTTAGCTTAGTTCCTAAATCCACATTGTTTTATTTTTTAATTTTCACGAAAGTAACGATAATTTTTTGCAAGACCTGATCATTCGCAAAAAAGAAAGCAAAAAGCATGAATCGGAATTAATTACGAAAATCGTTAGATGTTTGGAGGAGCAAAAGAGCATTTGAAGGACTTACGGTTATCAGTGTACCAAGATCCAGCATGAGAAGCTCTTCTGATTCTTTCCATTGAGAATCGAGTGAAATCCCTAATCTAATCTTTCGGTGGAAATTTGGATTCAGACTCAGAAACGCTTTAGCGATCGTCAAAAGAAAGATGAACAAAGAAACAATTTTCTATATAATAAGTTAAGAAATCACTCTCTCTACTCTACTGGTTCTGGGAATTGATGCAAAGTGTAAAGAGAGACTTCAACACGTTAACTTAAGCTGCTCCAGGTATTGTTACTCTATGCTTCAGCTCCATTGCTCCCCATGGTCCTCTTGCTTTTTTCTACTATACTATGTGAAAGGCTTGAATGAAAAAGTAACCCTTTAAATTATATCTTTTGCTTTTTCCCCCTAAATTATTTTTGGATCAAAATAAGTACTTAAACTATCAATTTTTTTATTTTAAGTGCCAAAATTATTTTTGGTCAAAATAAATACTTAAATTATTGATCAAATTTTTTTTGTGATTGTCAAAATTTTATTAGTCAAAATATTTTTTTGACTTAGTGCCAATTTAACACGGCTTTTAAAAATTACTTTTAAAAGTGCTGTAAGAAAATAATTTTAAAAGTAATTTTGAAAAATTATTTTTAAGATTTTAGTGTTTGGCATTGATGTTAAAAATGTTTTGAAAAAATAAAATATCCAATTTAGACTTTATAATATAAAGTAAAAATAAATAAACATAAATAATGTTTAAATTCTTTATCATAAAATTTATTAATATTATTATATATAAAAAATTAACTTAAATAATAAAATATAAAAACCATGACAATTCATTAATAATTTTTTATATATAAAACATAAATTTTAAATATATTTAAATAATTAATATAAAATTATAAAAAATTAGTCTTTAAAGTCTAAACTATACATTTTTATATTATTTAGTAATATAACTAAATATTAATTCACTATAACTAAATATTATTGTAATTAGCTTAAATTTAATTTTTAGGGTTAGGTGAAATATCACTTTTTAAGTAATTTTTCACACAAATTTAAAAATGTTTAGCATTGTTTATGAGTGAAAGATAACTTTTTTAAGGGAAAACTATACCGGTGGTCCCCTAACTATGTCTGTCTTCCTACTTTGGTCCCACAACTTTGTTTTTCGGCAAAAGAGTCCCTTCCGTCACATAGTTTTCCTATTTTGGTCCCCAACGTTAAATAACTAACGGTTTTGCTGACGTGGCATTTTTTAATATTTTTGGTCCCCTAACTATGTCACATAGTTTTCCTATTTTGGTCCCCTAACTATGTCTGTCTTCCTATTTTGGTCCCCGACTTTGATTTAAAAAATATTAAAAAAAATGCCACGTCAGCCTTAAAAAATATTAAAAAATGCCACGTCAGCAAAACCGTTAGTTATTTAACGTCGGGGACCAAAATAGGAAAACTATGTGACGAAAGGGACCCTTTTGCCGAAAAACAAAGTTGTGGGACCAAAGTAGGAAGACAGACATAGTTAGGGGACCACCGGTGTAGTTTACCCCTTTTTTAAACAAAAACTCTTTTTTAAGCCTTGCTAAATGGGCCCTTAAATAACTACTAAATTTAAAGTGACTAGAAAAAATAATTTAGAGACTTATTTTAACTAAAAGCAAATAAAATGTACAGGTTAAGGGTTATTTTTTATTTAAGCCTATGTGAAAATAGGGATTCAAAATCTGAATGGTCTAATGGATTCCTAATTGAATCGAATTTGTGGCAGGATAGGGTGGAGTTTTTTAGCAGCGGGTATTTCCATGTGACATTTTCATATATTTTTTTCTTAATATTTCTAATTTTCTTTAAAATATACATAAACCCTTACCCTAATATTATGTGTCAATAATATTTGAAAAATAATTAGTTCTTATTGAGTGATTTTAATAATAATATTGTTTTTTTTTTCAGATGATCCATGTAAATTTACAACTATATATGAGTTTATTTAAATTTAAAATCGGATAAAAATTATATTATTTTTAATTTAATTAAATTAAATTCTACCTCTCAGTCATATTACCTTCAATCCAATTGATGATTCTTCAAAAAAAAATGTCTGATTTGTGCAGTTTTAGCAAATTTTAAACAAAAGTAACCAAATTCTCACCCGATAAAAAACCCACAACATTGATAAAATGATTTACCATAATCATATCCCAAATTGATGAAATGGAATCTGAAATATAACGAATACACGAAAACAACGTATCAAGATCGATATATACTGTGAATACCAAAATGTTACACAAGCCACAAACAAATAGAAATTTACAACCAAGGCTTATTAGACAAATTGATACTTAAACTTGACAGTTTTTTCAAATTGATATCTAAACTTTATTTTATCTCAAATTGGCATATGATTTTTTTTTTTTTTGACTTGGCATCAAAATGATGACATAAATGTCACATGTCTCAACTTGATTAGTTGTTGAAATGCCACATTAGCACCATGTATATATTTTTTTCAAGTTTAGGTACCAATTTGAGATTTCTTTCCTATTTTAGGTACCAATTGAGACACAAAAATCAGGTTCCAATTTAAGAAAAGTTGCCAAGTCAAGGTGCCGATTTGTATGATAATAAGCCTACTACAAAATGATGGCATATACTTTCTATATGAAAAACCAACAACATGGTTTTACAAATTACAACCAACAATTATTATATGATGATGAACCAATCAAATCATATATCACTTTGCAAATTGCAGTGTGAAAAAAAATAGTAATCCCAATTGACAAAATGAATGACTGAACTAGGCTTCATGCCCAGTCACAAACTGCACCTTTCAATATCAAACTCACACTTCACAACACAAGCTTTTGTTCTTTGCTGCCATAGCAAACAACAGTCCATGGACAAAAACAGACCTGCAATAACACATAACATCAAACGCCATTAGTGATCTTCGGTCGGTCCGATCAGGCACTAATACATGGACTGAAAGAAATCATAAAGCAAACAAGATAAACGGCCACATAATCTAGGGAAAAGAAATATTGGCTAAACGATTGACTAGAATCCGGAACCCCTTCAGAACCAAATTATGGTTTCGGTTTCTGATCGATGAAAACGACTTTTCATTCATGCGGTGCTAAAAAGAGTCCCTATTTTATAGATAGGTAGATCACACCTAAAAATGATTAACAACTATAAGATAAAAGGTCATCATGGCAATTGCAGATAAAAGAAGCTGAAGAGTACTAAGTTTTACCTATCTTAGTAGCACACAAACATTGATCTTGGAAAAAGAATTAAATAGAACTGAAGCACTTGATAAATGACCCGAAAGAACGCCCGATGAACAGAAAATTTAAAGATTCTCCAAGAGAGAAAGAAGCTTTGGAGCCCCGCGACGGAACAACGGCTCTAGCCGGAATGATGGAACACCAGTCTGCCACCTTTTAACGTCATACATCTCATTCCATGCCTGTATAATCTCGTCAATTTTAAATCCTAAACCTGCAATAAAATTGGGACAAAAGATCCTCATAAACAAAACTTTCCTAACAAGACAATCAAAATTTACAGAGGATTCTTTGTAGATACCTTCTGAAGCGTTCTGGTTCGAACAGTGGTTCTTAATCATAACAGCTAGATCTGTAGTAGAAGCTCCAGCAAGTTCAAATTTCTCAACTGCAACCTCCAAACATTCTTCCCAAGTTGGTAACCCAATCTTGTATTCCACAACAGAACGCTCATAAAGTAAGGTGCCCCATAACAGGTATATCTGTGAACTCATGTTTGCAGCCTGCTCAGCAGCTTCTTCAGGGGAGACATCTTTAAACAGACCATCTAGCCCCATTTTCTGCAACTGGGTCTTATACTTATCAAATTTGGAGAGTCCATTTAACCTCCGCTCCTCCGTTTCCTCCCAAATCTGCATGCCCTTCTCCATGCTGTCCTCTGCCTTGTTAAAAAGCTTCAAGACCTCTTCTGAAGGCCCGGTCTCTAAATCAATCTTGCAAGCAATTGCATGGTACCAACAGAGTTTTGCTTGCTCAAATTGCTTTTGCCCCAATGCTAGAAGACCTTCATAAAAATCTGGTTTAATCTTCAAAGCTTCCTCATACCTCTTTTCTGCCAATAAATATTCTTTCTGTGCCCACTCATATGCAATCTTAATCTGGGCTAGCATAGATTCCGTTGAACCATCTTCGGTCAAGCTGACATGCTGCTTCCTTGCCCTGGACATGTGAACATTTCCCCAGTTGAACAATGCCAGAGCAGCCATCTCTTGGAACTTATCTGCAGCGATTTCAAACAGCTCCTGCGCGTCTTCACTTGTCACAGTATCTTCCATTGCTTCCGAATATAATTTCATCCCCAGTTCATGAAGATCCAAGTACGAATCAGAATCAAACCCAACATGGTTCTTAAAAAGTAGTGCAAACTGGACAATCCAATCCTCCATGCTTGTTCCCTTTATAGCTTCACCATTCTCAACAACATCATTCAATTTCTCTTCCCTCTTGACCACTTCCTCTTTACTTACTCCTTCATAAGCTGGTTCCTGGTCCGGACTAACTTCAACAATATAAAATCTAAGCGATCCTCCTGATACACCACCAACTGATTCGGCTAGCCTAAGATCATCTGTTGAAGTCATTGTAACCAAATCACCCTCTGGATCCTTGTATTTCACAAGAATGCCCTGCAGCCCTGGAAACCTATCTCGAATGATATCCAGCACCAAATTAATAGTACAATTCACAGGTAATTGTGCCCACCTAATATCCTCCCCCAACACCAACTTCACCGTCTTTGTAATCGCCTTTTTCTCCTCAACAGCCTTCTTCTCTTGCTCGACGAACTTCACAAGAACTACTTCATCTTTAACCTCCTTGGCAAGACTAACCTTCTCCTCCACAACTGCCTTATCCTCCACCGCCTTCTCTTCTGTAAGGATATCGGCAGTCTTTTTGTTTATCTCAACATTCTTTCCTTTGTTTTTCTTCTTCTTCAACTTCTCTTTCACCGCTTTTCGCAACGGTGTAGCCCCAGAAGGCTCACTATCAAACAAACCAAGCTCATTTTCATTAACAGCAATACCCTTCTCATCCATAGCCTTTTTGACACAGTCTAAAAGCTCCAAAGCAGACGAATTATTGGGTTCAATAGTTAAAACATTATAAACATCCCTATAAGCTAAATCCAATCTATTCAAAGCTTCATAACATTTAGCTCTTCTCAACAAAGCTTTGCTGTATTTAGGAGAAACCTCTAAAGCCAAATTACACTCATTGATGGCGCGAGGGTACTCACCGAGACCCAACTGCATATAGCAAGCAGCCATGTTGCTGCGCAAATAAGCGACATCGATATGGTTCTTAGGCAAAAGGTTAAGGGCTTTTTCGTACTTTAACATCGCGCCTTCATGGTCGCGTTTCAGGAAGAGTCGGTTACCTTCTTCTTTGAGCTCTAGAGACATGTTGATGAAGATCGCCGTGTCCTCGTCGAAGGCTTTGGAAGTTCGTTCGGCGGCGCCGCCCTTGCTCTGCTTGTTGGCGTCCATGACTTTCTTGCCTGTTTCTTGAAACTTCTTCTTCCCAGTTGGCTTCCCCATTCTGTTGGATTGAGGGAATCCCCAAACGAAGAGATCAACAAATAACAAAGAGAAACAATCCGACAAAGAACAGTAACAGTAATTTTTCGGAACTTGTAATATAACAGGGGAATATTCTATTTTCTGTTCTATGAACGGCTGAAGCCGAAATGAAATGAAAGAAAATTCTTAGTATTACTTTCCGTTTTTAATCTTTGTTTTTTCTTTGCCTGATTAGGGTTTCGTTGTCAGAACACTGGGTCAACGTTATTTTTGCAGGCCAATAAGCAGCTCTAGTCAACGAGCTTTGAATGTTTTATTTTTGTCCTAATAACTTTGTATATTGTTGTATACAGGCTTGGTTTTATTTTCATTTTGGAAGGAGCCTTTGTTCTATTAGGCCCACTTTTTCAAATAAATCCAAGATCATACTGTTCACATTGGATTTTATTTTTTTCGGCTTAGTGGTTTATAAGATTCTTGTATTTTTTGAAGAAAAAAAATCAATATCATTTCAACTTATTTTACATTTATATAAGCACCTCGAAATGAGCCGATGTTGACGTAATAATTCACAAAATAATATTCATGATTTTAATGAAGTTTAGTGTTTATTCAAAAAAAATAATATTCATGATTTTTAATGAAGTAAATTGAACACCGTTGAAAGCATATGATTTATTTTCGAGATGAAAATAAATTAGCACTATTGAATCATATCAAAATAATATTTATAATTTTAACGAAGTAAATTGAACACCGTTGAAAGTATATATCTATTCACATCAAAACAATTCACATCTATTGATGGGATAGCGACTTGTGGAGTACTATTCGTGATTTCTCAGGGCATTGGATGTTTAGCTTTGCAAAAATTTTGGGTGCATGTTCAATTGTGGATGATGAGTTTTGGGGTGTGTTTACGGGCATGTCTTGTGCATGGGATCTTCGTCTTCGAAATATTGTAGTTGAAACAGATAATCTCGATGCCTTAAGACTAATTCTGTCGGAGTCTCGTTCCCAAGGGCTACCCAGATTAGTTTTACAGATCAAGGAGTTATGAGGCAGACAATGGCAGATTTTATTTCAACACGTTCAGCACAAGGCTAGTAAAGTTGCTGATCATATGGCAAAGCTAGCTAACATAGCAGTCTTGAATGTTAGGGTGTTTCATACACCTCCTGAGTCGGTGGAATTTCTGCTTAGTGCGGACGTTGGAGATTGAGTTTGTGGTGTGAGTTTGCATGCTTGTATGTTTTCTTTGTGATTATTTTAATCGAGTCTAGCTCGTTATTTTCGGTACAAATTATCATGTGTACTCTTATTCTCCAAATAGATTCAGAGAAATTTTTAATGAGGTATATGGTAAATTTTTTTTTTCATTGAAAAAAAATAGCACTATTGAATCACATCGGTGTGATTTATTTTCGAGGTGAAAATTGATTAATTGGCGTGGAATCATTATTCCTAAAAAAGGCACGAAACCAAACATCATGGCAAAGCAAATGTAACCAGGAAAAAAATTCCCCAAACACAAATCCTTTCATCTGATTATGCAAATCTTTTAACATTATAACATACAAATCCCACACGTGAAATCTAACAGCCATTGTCGGACTCATTCACTGTCTAGGAATAGACTATAGAGGGCAACCAGATTCTAGCACCTGTAGCTCCACTCCATAGAAAACCCCGGAAATTTGGAACACCACCATTTAACGAACCTGGATTCTTTCATTAATGGCGAGGAATGGTTACGAACCACAGTAAAACGTTGTTTTTCAAGAGTCTTTGTCAGTTTCAGGACCGTCGCTCGTATGCTTCGTGTAAAGGCGATGGCGCCTCTCTCGTCCGTATATTACCCAGAAGATTAATGAAAGCATAACTGCAGTTGAGACCATTACCAGCCCTATATAAACCCATCTGCTATACCGACGTAGACCAGGGCAGTGTTCTACATAAACCCCTGTGAAAGTTTCCCTCACAAATGTGCAGTCTTGTAACTGAACCAGGAATGGAGCATAATTGTACAATGCCGAGCCTACGTTTACGGCTGCTGTCATTTGGTCGTAGAAGGCCGGAGTTATTCGTCCGGTTGTGATGCATATTCCGGTTGCGGAGACCTGACAGACATAATTCCTCCATACCTGTCGTAAATCATAATCTCTTTAAAATACATAAACGTCCCAATGATTGTTTGCAGGTTAATAATGCTTGGATGTTGCAGGGTCCAATGAATTTAATTACCTCGGTTGCATTATCTGCATTCACTTCACCGGGAGTGCAAATTCGCTCGGTAAGGTCGGCAAAAAAGGGATTGCATAGTACCGGCACCAATGGACCGGATTGATTGAAGTACATGGTTGGAAAGTTTGGTGAAAAATTGATGTTCGAAACGTTGGTTATGACCTGGTTGATTACTTCAACGAGCTGAGAAGTAACTTCCCTGCTTTTCATCAATGTTTCTTGGGTTGTAGCATTGTCGACGCAAGGCAGTATGTCGTCCAAAGATGTATGAGCAGTGGGGTTTTCGATCCATTCGTGCATTGCAACACAAGTATCTGCTGCCACACTAGCACATGAAACAAAACATCGGTCAGGTTTCGGAATCCAAAGAAGTAAGTCGTGGAGATATAGAGATAAAGCTATGTTCGAACTTACTTATGGAGAACAAGGAATGTACCACAAAGTATGAATGTTCCAGTGACAAGCAACCATCCTAATATCACCAGGCTGAAACATAATAGTTTTAAAACCATTTTGTTAAGAAAGATCCACGTTTGAATCCAAGTAATATCAGACAAAACACCGGGAATCGAAATTTCAATTTTCACATCATTAACTTACATGTAAACAAGAAGCTGCATCCCAAAAATTGAAAATACTGAAACAAAAAGAAGATTTGCATTTATAAATTAACAACAAACTTTCTAAATTCGGGGGGAAGAAGAAGAAATTCCGAACCATGGGAACTTACAGAACCCAAGAAATGTCAAAAGAAGCATGATAGCAGCTGTTACAATAAGAGCCACTCTCCTGTAAGAACATTGGAATACAGCTTTAATGAACAAAGCTTTTCATAAGAACATTAGCATATACATAGGTAAATTTCAGAATCCTTTACTTACACAGAATCTAGAAGATCTCGAATATCATCTGAATTATCCACTGTTTTGTCAGCTAGAGTGCCAGCAGAAGAATTAATTTTCGTTCCTATCTCATCGATATCAGTTTGGACATTAGACGGTAGAAATACTTTATCAACTCCGACCTGCTTAGCCGTTGCAAGAGAATCGGACACATCCTTTAGTTTCCTGACAGTCATATCTGCTTGATTTACAACATATTGTAATGTTTTAGTAGTGCTACTATGAAACCTCTCCTGACCAACATACAGTACAATGCAGCCAAGCCTGAAACCAAAGCACAAAGCATTAACACCTAGGAACTAGTATGTTGTTAATTTTCAACATGAAAATGACACGAGAAAAAGATTCATTTACACTGCAGCAACTGCGAACAACACAAGGAAGATGAGAGAGATTGCATAAGCAATTCGGGAATATCCATGCGGTCGCCTTTTACAGCAGAAATAAAAGATTAAAATGAGCAATAAGCAGATCCCAAAGCCAACAAACCAGATTGCAGCAATTGCAAACAGGGGAACTGCAGTATAAGTCACAGACTGCACTTAAACAAAATCGGAAATGATTAGTCAGGACATAAACCTTAAACCGATGCTTACAGGTGCAATACAGTCAATTACATATAATCCAACTGCTAGGACATGAAAGTGGATAACAGGGTGGGCAGCATTCAGAAAACCTTAGTGCAAAACAAGAGCTAGAACCAAGTACAAAGTAAAGAATCTATGCAGATTGCAGCACCAAACTTATTGGTAGAGATCATGTTCATCAATCAACTTATTTGTGCAGATGTTTGTCACGTAGCTAACCACTTAAACCAATAGCTGAAACCACGTGCAGGATATTTGTCTTTATTAGCTGCAAGTGTTTGGTAGCACTAATTACTGGTATAAATCTTGCTTGTTATATATAGAAATTGGCCATGCATTGGTAAGTGCTGCTAAATGCAGTGTATTTTCCAACTCTCTAATGATCTAATTAGACTACCATTTGCTATAAACATAAAACTGAAGGGAAAAAAAAAAAGGGGTGGTGGGAATGGGGGACCCTAAGTCCTAACCAGAATGTTTGATAAGTATACCCCACATGTCAAAGGACCTAAATGTAAAATCACCCACATGACAACATTGAAACTGCGAACCAGAACCAAGGGTCCAATAGTAAATTAGTAATCATATGCAGGCAAGTGGAAAATAACTGGTATGAAGAGCGTGACCATGTCCGAAAAGTAGAAAAAAAAATGGTTCATCTTGACTCTCGGGTTTCGGTAAACTTACAGCCCAATAATGGCGCTCCCTAATACTCCACCCTCCTGTGTATCTCTTGAACCCATTAAGCGGATCTTTTCTGTAAGTCCTCTGAACAGCCAAAACAAGGGATGAAGTAGTAGTGGTGACCTCCAACGGCGGCAGAGGTTCACCAACCGGCACCTCCACCGCTGACCTCCGAGTATCCCCCCATGAAAACTCTGCCTCAGTCTTTGCCTCACTTCCGTTTGCTTTCCCTGAAAATGAACGCCAAAATAACAGTCCCATCCATTCTCTTTTCAAAGTTCAAACCCAATGCTTAATAACGTAATGCTCATGCATGTACTGCTTGTAGTAAGTTTCTTTTCCCTTGGAAACCAGACAAAAATGGAGGAGAAAAAGACAGGGGAGCGGACAGAGAAGAGAACAAGTGAAGTACCTGAAGTGAGTTGTACGAGGGGAGTGGGAGAGAGAACAGAAACTCCATGGGAGAATGTTGAGAGGAAGAGAAATGTGATCACCACAACAGAAAATGGCAGTGAATTACGAGAAAAATCCATCACCATTGTAACTCGAAAACAAGAAGAAACTAATAACTGAAAGCGACAGAAAAAAAATGAGAAAAAATTAAAGGGGGGGAAGGATTAAGGAGTGGAGTAGGAAGTAGTAAATAATCAAGTGTTGCTGGGGATGAAAAAGACATTGGATGCTTCACAATCACAAATAACAATGGCAGACATTTTTACAGATTTACCACATTGTACTGTCATTCTTCATTCATTGTAATTGAAAAAGCTTTCGAGACAGAAATACCCTCGTGTACTCATAAATCATATGAAAATGTCCTAATAAATTACGGATCAGACAGCACTAACTATTAACCTTGAATACTAAAAAAAAACAAAAGCCGCTAATGCTGTATAGCTGCGCCTGCATAATTATTTTCATCTCAAACATAAGGCGATTGCTTTGCATGAATGTGAAATCTGGTATAAAAGTGGCCGAAAAGTCAAGGAAAGAGGAAACTGGAGTGGACCCAATAAGCGCGTAAGAACTGAGAAGAGCTCGCTGCCCAAGGAAAAGGGATTAGCCTTTGGGCTTTGAGACTTTGAGTTTGTCCATGGCGAGTACATGCATATTTTAGTTTTTGGATTCCAACTAAGGCAAAAACACCATAATTTCCGCTTCTCCCAGCTTTTATGCATGTTCGTGTTCCCCGCCTTTTTGTTTTGCAACACATTATACCAATCTTAAAATTTCGGTGGTAAAAGACTTATATTTTTTTTTGAATAATAACCACGGAACTTTTGTTAAAATTATAAAAGATAACACAATAATAATAGACTTAAGAAGAAGAAAAGTAAGAGTAATCTATCAAAATTCTTACAACCCAAAAATAAAGAAAGATTATATTTTCATAGAGATAAGTATACCATCAAAATTTAGAAGTTTTCTTGAATGCATTTGTCTCTATCCAATCGATAGCATAACGGGTGAAAAAAGAGTGGTGAGCGACCCACCTATCAGGTAGAAAGTTTTGCTACCAAAAATCGATTACATCAGCAACTAACTATCAACTGAGTGAGGATCCATCTTTGCAAGACCACCGACAGAACTACAATTAGATATTAGCACCGTGAAGATCTTTGTGCGAGTATCAACCGATCGCGAAAGTATGCTGAAATCATACACAAAAGCAGATGAAACAAATCACAAAAAACAAAAACGTGTCACAATGACAGAGAAAAACACGTGTCACAAAAACACAATATTATTAAAAAAATATAGAAACAAAAAAATAAAAAATATCTGTGATCGATAACCAAAAGCTAATTAATTATCGAATTTCAGCTAATAAAAAAATAAATAAATAAAAAGTGCAGCGATGGCTTAGTTCTTTGAAAGAAAAAATTAGGTCTAAAAAAGTGAAGAAAAGACATTTCATTTTTAAGTTTCAATTTTGAAGACATACAAATTCTGAATAAAATATATAAAAAGAATTACAAATTGCCTTGTCAAAAAGTAATTGGGTTTGTATTTTTCTCTCTCTCTCAAATAATCCAGCCCCACAGTGACCACTTTTATTTTTTTTATTCTTTTTAAATGCCGTGGAAGACACCAATTTTAATATTAGTCGTTGACGGTTAGGATTTATCGTTTCATTTTTTTAATTTTTAATAATTATTTTACTCTTGTTGCATGATTTATTTTACATTTTGGTACGTTTTTTTCTGCCTTTTAATACACTTTTCTCTTTTTTATTTTGATTTTTTATTAGGGTTGGATCTGACGGCGCCCCGACTGATCAAGATGGCGCTCTTTTTATTATGATGCTGATCTCCCGTCTCGAACCTTTGAACTGAATTTAGATATGCGACTACATTCATCGTTTCTTTTTTCGCGATTGAGTTGTGGTAGCGATCTTATTGTCAACGTACCTCGTTGCAATATGCATTTTTTTTATGTTGTTTGTTGATGGTTTTACCATTCGTCGTCGATCTACGGTGATGTTTGTCTCTATATTTTGTTTTGAGTTTTTGGGTTTGATTTTTACTTTTTCCTTGTATGGCCCTCTTATGATCTCGAGATACTAGTTTTGTTTATTAAGAATATGTCTAGATTAGGTGTTTTATTTACTAAATTATAAGTTTTTATTGTAATTCCACATATATCCTCGATTCAATTAAAAAAATAATGATTGTAATAAAAAAAATTGACCAATTGCCTGCCTAATGATCGATTCAATTTTCTTCGTCTTTTTAAAAAGAGCACACACAGCATAGTATTACTGGTGCTCAAACTCGGGTCCTAAGGGATGATAAACATCTACCTTTGCCACCAGTACACAAGGGAATGAGCAATTTTACTTAACTCTTTTTATTTCAACTATACATTATAAAATTTAAGTATCATTTTTAAACCCTAAATTTGGTAAACATGGGTAAACTTTAATTATTGTGCTGGGTTGAGAGTCCAATAGGCCCAAAACTGAACAAAGATCCAATAGAACAATGAGATAAACATATGCATTCCTCAATTGATTTGAAGTTTCCAATTCATTTTAATCCCTACTGAAAGCAAAGAACAACAGAAACGAGAAATACCTTCAAGAATACTTTACATTACATGCGCCATTTTTGCTGCAAATATTAGTATATGCATTAGCGTACCAAAAAGCTAAAATAATCTTAGAATTACTGTAATTATGCCAAAGTTTATTATACTCACAATATCTTACCATCCTTATTCACAGATATGAAGAAGCAAAAATCATAATCTAAACAGTGTTGCTTGGCCTGCATAAAGCACCGGATTGGCGAGCCTCAAACTACGTTGTACCCGCGAAAATGGCACAAATCCGGTTAATCGATTTTAACCGATCACCATTGAGAATATACATTCGTTGAAGATATATGATGTTGTTATTGATCTGGATGGTCTTCCATTAACACGAACCGATCACC
The DNA here is from genome assembly GCA_030270665.1 of Hibiscus trionum. Taxonomy (NCBI): domain Eukaryota; kingdom Viridiplantae; phylum Streptophyta; class Magnoliopsida; order Malvales; family Malvaceae; genus Hibiscus; species Hibiscus trionum. Next base: position 30,249,153 of record BSYR01000024.1, on the reverse strand, counting down.
ATTACTTTTTCCGCTTGTTCTTCGAGACGGTTGAAGTGGATGGATTGCTATGCCAGTTCCTCTTCCTCTGATTGATGAACCAATTGTTTATTTGCTTTAATTGTAAACCTGTTTCCCGAACCAACCTTTCCTTATCTTCCTCCTGCAAATTTGTTACGCAAGAAATCAAGCTCGGACGCTATTGTTCCGGGCACAGAAGTTATTCATGGTGGCCTACAACTTACAGTCGGGTATGGCCACTTGGAATGTGACTGCCACCAAGCTTTTAAAACTGAAGTGGTGTCACCGGGAAGTTTTCCCGCCCTTCTCTTGCGCAAAATTTCTTCCCTAATGTCCACAATCTTCTCCTTGTAACCCTGTAAAGGATTCGATAAAGTTTGTAAATTGTAACCATAATTCTCAACAAAATCGACATGTTTCATGGATGGTAATAAATTACCTGTTTGAGTTCATGTTTGAGTTCTTGCCTCACACGCTCCATCAAAGACCGTTCACTCTCTGTTGGGACCAGAGGCCCGAATCCCATTGAATCTGGACCATCCAAACTGGCATCAAACAAGTTGGCATCAGTGTCTACTCGGTCATCATCATCATCCGACATTGTTGCACCTGTACCTTCCCCCGGAGATACTCCTGTTTATGCGCAGAAAGCATATGGTATATTTGGAAGTATTAGAACATTATGCAGATTATAGGGAAACTCAAAAATCAATAATTGGAATAATGGAGCCTTCACTGTTGAAGCAACTAGGGAAAATTTCCAATCTGCTACATATATATGTAGACCGTACCTGTTAAGCTCTGTAAGGATTGCTCAATCTCCCAACAAGCCATAACCGCTTCCATTGCATGGACCCGAACATGTTGTTGCAATTGCTCTTTAAATGAACATAGCAACATAACATAATGCGTCTACATTGTAAGGAAAAACAAAAGTTCATATTGTATATGTTGAATTCTCATAACCATGTCTTCGTTAATAAAAATAAGCTTACGCCTTACAGATAATTATCATTCTAAAACTGTAATTGTTCAACAAAAAAAAAATCACCCCAAAATCGTACATCTAAACAATTGTTGCATGAACGTAGTGATGGCAAAATGTTTGAAAAAAGCTTTGGTTCAGACATTAAATTACCGAATTGCCATGCAGATTTTTCCATGAAAAATCAAAACTACTATAGGAACAGTTTGCAATAGAACTGGTTCTGAATGAGCATACCATGAATTGATCAAGTTCTTTCTCACCGCCGACCAAACCTTGGGCCCCACCACCGAGAGCCGAGTACTTGGCCACCACTTGCTGCGACTGAGCCAGCTGAGCGTCGATCCTCGGAAGCTGATCCACTGGCGTGGCGATCCTCAGACACGACACGTGTGCAGACAATAGCTGCTCGTACAAAGGGTGGGATAGTATCTCCGCCTTGTACCTTGCATTCTGCCAATTCACAGCCCCATCTCCCCCTCCTCCGATTTCCACTGCAATACCTTCGCCCTCGTTGTTATTATTCAACTCGCTCTTCCTTCTCTTCAATTCTCCGGATTCCACGGCGACCATGGATTCCCTATCAACTCCTCCTCCGGCTGTCGCCGCCGCCGCGGCCATCTCATCGACATCGTCACCGTGGTTATGTAGAAGAAGCGAAGATGATGAACGGGAGAGCCACTGGTTGGGAGCTTGGGAAGCCGAGGTTGACTCGGAAGCATTTATAGTAGTATGACTATGGAGGTTAAGGAAGTTAGGGTCTGGGAAGTGAGCATGGGGTTGCGGTGGCTGAGGCTGCTGGGAACGGAGGAGAGCGGTATTCAACCAGCTAGGAGCTGAGGTTTCCGCCAGTTGGTTCGCCTCTTGTTGGTCGGTAAAGTGATGAAGAGGAAGGTCCTGAGAAAGATGGTTGGGGTGAAACGCCATGTAACCCTTTTTACCTTGTGTTTTCCTATGAAAACTTTTTCGAAAGAAAGATTACGAGGATTATGAGGCCATGGTTTGATTGAGAGAGAGAGAGAGAGAAAGGAAACAGACGATGGAAAACAAGGGGTTTTGTTTTGAAAGTTGGGTTAAAGATATAGTTTTTGCATTGGTGAGGGATTTAAGGATGTTAATATAAAGAGTTAAGATAAAGGAGAGAGATGCTTAGTATAAGTAGGTGTAAAAAACGTGGTAAAGATATAAAGCGATGGACAGAGAAACTAATAGCAAAGGAGGAGACGGAGAGTTTGTTTTCAGCTGAAAAATATCTGGTTTTATTTATGAACATGGTGATATAGTGTGGTAGACGAGGTTTATTATTATGGCCGGAAAGAGCCGGTTGGGGAGGGGACCATTTCCATTTAATTTTTATATAATATCCAAACATTTACTCTAAAACTATATACTATTTTTAAATTCAATTTTTAAGATTTTTCGAATATGTTTTATAATCCATGTTTATTCTTTATAATGACATTGTCTTTAAAATTTTAATATAAGTCCACGTACAATGTATCCTATATTTGTTGAAAAAATATTATCCATTATAATTAAAAAAATATTTAACTCATAATTGTTAAAATTAATATTTTATGGGTAATTATTTGATACACTAGGGATGGAAACCAAGTGTTTTCACAAGCGTCTTAATTTTAGTGTTTAGGGGTTTAGTTTATGGTGTATGGTTTAAGAGTTTAGGTGTATGGGTTTAGAATTTAAGGATAATAGTTAAAATTTAGGGTTTAGAGTTATAATTTACGCTTTATAGGTTTAAACTTAAATCCTCGCCATATTACCCTAAAAATTAAACCCTAATCTCTAAACCCTAAATTCTACCCATAAATCCTAAATTCTAACATTCATGTCTAAATTCCAAATCCCTACACCTAAACCCCTAAACCTTATACACTAGACTAAACCCCTAAGCCCTAAAACTAAGGAGCTCGTAGAAACATTTTGTTTCCACCGCCTTTATATAGGATAATAATTCATGTTTTATTATGAATTACATTTCAAAGAAGGATTAATATTTGTTACACTGTCAGTGTAAAAAAAGTTTAGACAAGCATGCCTATTTTCAAGGCTAAATCTAAAATCTAAAATTCTAATTTTAAAGCCCTAAAAATCTAACCACAAACCTTAAACCCTAAATTCTAACTATAAATCTTAAATTTTAAACCAAAAACTTAAATTCTTAACCTCTAAACCCCTGATTAACCTCGCTTGTGAAAACTTTATTTTCTACCGCCGGTGTATAGGATAATAATTCTTCAAAAAATGTTGGTTGATGAATTTTTCCAGATTAGTTTCCAATTCTGCCTTGCTTGTATAATAGATAGAAATCAACAGTAACTCCTAATCAATTCTGACAGAAACGAAAATGGATACTAAATTCTTATTTTCTTAGTTATAGGATTTCATTTTCTCCCTTCCGTGTACTGACAGAGAAAAACCCATACGCGTGAAGCGTAGCGTACCATGTTCGTAAAAGTGTTTACAGCAACAAAGTACCTGGTCGTATCTAGAAACATACATTTGTATATATTGTGTGGTGAGCAACCGTAAGCCTGTATCTTCGAACAGTGCGCGTGTTTTCCTTGCCACTCGGTGTTGCGTCACTAATGTTGGAAGCCGTCATTAAGGAAGAAAACTCGATGATGTCTTGTAGTGGAATTGATATTTCAGAATTTATTCGGGGTTTTTTTAATGAGTTACGTGAGTGAGTCAGCGAGTAAAGCCCCATTGGATAAACAGTGTGGGCGCTCGTCCAGACGAAGCATATTGGACCACAAATGGTCCCCAGGTTTAAGCACGCTCCCGGGTTAAAGAGTATATTGTCTCTGTTTGGTTTCGATTTAGATAAATTTACCCACATTTACAGATTACATAGCTTAAATTTTGATCAGTTAAAAGATAATATAATCTTTTATTACTAAAATCTCACAATAAGTTCAAAAAAATATAAATCACAACATGTATATTTTACCATAGGTATGTGGAGCCATGAAAATTGAAACGATATATATTCGTTGACCAGAGTTTGTTTTTAAAGGAGTGATTGAGCATGCATTCTCAAATAGTTGAGATTATATACCTTATAAATTTAAAATTGCAATCTTGATCCATGTAATCTAAGAATAATATACGAAATTAAACTAGAGACTAAAAACTAAATCTACAACTTACAATAAAATTTAACGTATTTCACAGCTGCTATTTGGATAATTATTAAAATAAAAAAATAAAAATTTAAAAGTAATCAATTAAAATAAAGTGACTAAATCGGCCACTAATGTATAAGAGAATGATTAAAGTTTCAAAATTTAAAAAGTATTTGAGGAATACGTGTCGAGCTCCAAACTCATAGAAACTTGACCAATCCAGAGAGCCGCGGCCTAAGTTTCGTGGAGCATCCGATACGATTGATGGTTACCCAGCCAACCCAAACGTGCAATTGGCAGATAAGTCAGTCACAAGGACCACCACACGTTTTTTTTAGATAAAACGGCAATATTTTTTTTTATCAAAGGATAAAACGGCAATGTTGTCTCGACTAATATGAATTTGTTAAATTTCCTGGTTATGGTTCAGGTTAAGGGCTCCTTGTGTTGTGTCCAATGGCTATAGATATTGTTTTAGGTGAACTTTTAAGGGATAACTATATTTTTAGTACCCTATCTTTACTCATTTTCTTATTTTGGTACCCTATATATTTTTTTGGTAAAATAGTACCTAACGTTATTTTTTGTTTCTATTTTGATACCCCGCCGTTAAAAACTTAACGGAAGGTTGACTAGGAGAGAGAAAATCACACGTGGCATGCTACCACGTCATTTTCTCTCTCCTAGTCATCATGCCACGTGTGCTTTTTTCCATGATTTTTGTTGATGTGGCATGCTGACTAGGAGAGAGAAAATGATGTGGTAACATGCCACGTGTGATTTTCTCTCTCCTAGTCAATCTTCCGTTAAGTTTTTAACGGTAGAGTATCAAAATAGAAACAAAACGTAACGTTAGGTACCATTTTACCAAAAAAAAATAAGTAAGGTACTAAAATAGGTAAACGAGTAAAGGCGAGGTACTAAAAAATTGAAACATGTTATAAATTAAAAGTAAAAACGTTACTTAGAACTTTGAATCAATCAATTTTTAAAGTAATGTAAACAATTTAACAAAATGTATCATTTATTAATGTCTGAAAGTTAAAATTAACCACTACTAGAACATGTGGAATAGTTTCAGTGGTAAAGGATGATGTATTTCATCCAGGTGACCCGTGTTCGAGAATCATGTGTGCACGGTGTGTGCTATTAAAGTGCTAAAAAATTGAACACATACTATCTTATAATCAGACCAACATATTAAAAAAATTAACTACTACTAATATATATGTATATATAGTGTTCTAGGATTTGATGTAATTTTCGCGATTCTCTTGTAGTTTGTTGTTGGTATAATGAATTTCTCTTGTATAGTCGTGGTTTTTATATTTAGAGATTTTCATTTAAATTATGTGTCTCGTTTTATTGTGCAATCGTTTATTTACACCTTGATATTGATATTGTAACAGTGATGTTAGAAATATTCGTAAGATTCCAATTTGATAAGAGGAATTGTGTAGTATTTGGACCACTTGCAGTGAAAACGAAAGTACTTGAGTGCTGCTGGAATCTGAGCTTTTCAAATAATCATTCATATAGTTTTATTTGTAATATGAATTATTTAGTTGCTGGAGCCTGAGTTTCTCAAAATGGTTTTATAAAAGAAAATCCCGAGAAAAGAAAAAAAGTTACCAACCGATGAGCCTAACACATTGATGGATAGGTTGAATTGAATCATGGGTTAACTTCAAGCTTGACTAAAAACCTCATTTTCAAGTGAAGGGGCCAAATAGAAGCAAGCATGGTTGGCTTTTTCACCACTCTACACAAAGCACAACAATAGACAAACAGTTTAAATCACCGACTTTCGCTGTACAAAATTTATTTATTTATTGCCTAATAAGTGGGATAAAATTTTTATGTCCAACCCTAAAAAACACTAAAAAATTAAATTTTAAACTCTAATCATAAATTCTAAATCCTAAATCTTACACCCTATACCCTAAAAATAAACTATACCTTAAATTTTCTAAACCCTAAACTCTAAACATAGTTTTTAGTATCGAGGCATAAATAGAGGCACCGAAAAGTGGTATAGAATTTCTATTCTAATAAATGATACCTCCTAACGTATGTCAGTTGTATAAAATTCAATTATATTTGGCTGATTGGCTAAACTGCTCACATTTGTTTTCTCATATTCCCTTAAGTCATAAGTTTTAGACCCATTAGGAGCACCCATTCCTTTCTCTGGAGTCTCCCCTCCCCAAATTCAATTTTATTTTTTTTTGGTCCATGAGATTAAAATAATAAATTTTTAGAAGATATATTAAATGTTTTATCTCTAATTTTAACATGTTACTAACATAAAAATTACGAGAGGAGATTTCAATGAGTAATCTCAGTAGAAAAAAAAATTAGGTCCATCATAAAGACTCAAACTCAAATAATTTTGTCTATAAAAGATGTGTGTCTTATTAAAGGATTAAAAAAATATTAATAATATACTATATCGTAAATATCTTAAAACTATTAAAAATTAAAAAAAAAATCTACAAGTACAATTCTTTTTACTATTGGATCAAAGAAAGAAAGAAAGAGGAACTGTCAAAGTCCAAGTCCGTTGCGCGTGACAAAGGTTATTGTGTTTGGCCCACCAAACCGATATAATTCGCCTTATCCGTAATCATGAAAGGGTTAATGTTGGGTGTAGAAAACTTATTAGTTTTGCACAATGGCTATCTAATTTGGGCTAAAGAAAAAACAGGTTCGGTTCTTCCAAGAAAAATGCTCAACGTTAATCATTAACATGGGCAAGTAAGCAGCTGTTTCCGATTCAACAAGATGCCCTTTTTCTTTATCTATAATCATTATTATATTTTATTGCGTGGCTTTTGAATCAAATGTTTGAGTTGAAACATGAAATGACAAGATCCGAGGGTAGTTTTATCATGTTTTTTTTGGCTTTATTGAAATGTTGAGATTTTGGAAGGGCTTTGAATTGATGTTGGGTAAACTTGGATGAGTTTGTCATTTGTGGCATGCTTTCAGAAATTGTTCCCTTAGCCAATTGTCGCCCCCACTCCCTCCAAATCAGGCTTTGCTTCCTCATGGTCTTGGACCACAAATATAAAGCTAATGTCAAGGTCAAGCCACTTGCACCTCCACTCTTCGCTCAATCAATACCCCAGAATCTCTCACCTAACAACAATACTTATTATATCTTCTTTTTGGGGTTTGCTGAATCTTACTGCTCCTCAATATCAATCTAAAGGTACAAGTTTTTCTATGTAATTTCGTTTTCCCATTTTTCTTGATATAAACATGCTTTTTGTTTTTTGAATTGGAAGGCCGCCTAAGCCGTGACACTAAATGGGAACATCCGAACATGTATCGGACATTGGCATTTTGGCGATGCGATTTGCGAGCATCTTGCACTTAGGGTTGTAAATGAAATGAGACAGATCGGGAGCTATTCGTGTTCGACTCGGTTAAAGCTCGATAAAAGCTCGACTCGATTAGACTTAACTCAAGCTCGAACTCGGCTTGAGTTTTGACGAGCCGAAATACTTGATACCCGACTCGAAAAGCTCACGAGCTACTCGAAAATATAATATACTAAAAAATTTTATTTTTTATAATTTGAAATCTAAATTCTTAAACTTAAAACCCTAAATATAACTATTAAACCCTAAAACTAAATCTTACATTCTAAACCAAACAACCTAAACCTCTAAACCCTAAAATTAACAAGCTTGAGTTTACACAACTTGTGTATCAAAAAATTTTTCTTCATAGGGCTTTAAATGAGACGTGACAGATGAAGAGTTACTCGAGTCCAATGCAGTCAAAGATCGGTCAATATTTGACTCGATTGGGCTCGAATCAAGCTCGAATTCGACTCGAGCTCAGATTTCTCAAGGTCGTTAGAAATTACTCAAGCTCGAACTCGACTCGAAATCTTAACGAACCGAGCCGATCTTAGCACTACTCGAGCTCGACTCGTTTACGCCCCTAGTTGCACTCCCTAGGCCCGAACAAGCGAGAACGAACTTGGCACAGTATCAACGTCCTCAATGAGTTTAACCATTGTAGAGCAATATAAACATGCTTTTAACAATATATTCGTTGATGTAACCAGGCAAAGTCACCCACATGGAAAAACCATGGAGGGACAGAGATTGAATAACAACCGTGGATTTTTCGCTCTTCTTTTTTTCCCTAATAAGTATTTTTATTTTATTACTAAAACAATGCAAGTTTTACGTCTTATTTCATTGTCTTGTTAGGGTATCATAATTTCAAAAAGATCACCTTTATTGTAAAATTATTCTTATAATATTTTTGTTGTTATTAACAATGATCGTTTGGGTAATGTTAATTATAACTGCTAGCTTAACATTAACAATCTTTTACATTTCGATTGTAATACACTAAGTTTTTTATTACGAATAAAATTTTAAAATAAAAATATACCTAGTTTTGATAGATAAACTCGTAAATTATATTTTACGGGTTCGAAAATTTCACATACTTCATGACAGATATTGCAGATTCGTCGTTGACAACGAATGTGAGATACGGGTTCGAAAATTTCACATACTTCATGACAGATATTGTAGATTCGTCGTTGACAACGAATGTGAGATAAAAATAAAGTTACGATAGCAATGCAATTGATGAAACAACTAAAAACACGTGGTAACTAAAGTCGATGTCAGGTTTGTTGGGAAGAGGAGATTCCATCAAAGAAGGTTAAACACGAGGACTAAATATTCGAATCTGTTAATAACATAACATCTCTTTCTCCCTAATAAATCTTTTATAATTTCTCTCTGTATGTCCAAAGGTGTTTCAATCGTCTTCATACACGATTTTCAAGCTTTTTGGAGTCAGTTTTCTGGGTTCATTTTCAAGCTTTGTCCCCATATGGCATTAGATTTATACTCACTGGCCAACAACCAAGAGCCCCACTTTCTATCAGCATGCGGGGATGGGACTAGGATCGAACATTAGGAGGTTCTATTACAATGTAGCTAGTATCTGTGTCTTGTAGGCCAGGTAAGGTAATTCTTGTGCTTCAACCCTGTTCACTTGGGCTGGTATAAGTATAACAATGGGTTTCTCTAATATCTTTCTCATTCTTTTTTGGGACTCTAAACCCGATAATTCGATGATAATGTAAGGACAATGTTTAAATAACAGACTTTGCATTCTTCCTCTACAACTAGATATCCTATTGAAACATTCATTATGACATGGATTCATCATGCTTGATAGTTGATAGTTGGGGAACTCCCCACAACAATTAACCATATTCCTCACTGTGTGGGGTTGGCCCTGAGAAACCCCCCACTTGCTGTTCAAATTTGGTTGATATTTAAATTTGAGCTCGGCTTCTATTACATTTTTCTTGTGATGGTTCTGTTTTGTTTAAAAAAAAAAGAAATTGCATTTTTCTTTCTAGCGGCAAAAGGGGGTATAAATGGGGAATCAATGGGCTTATGAATTATGATATGCACAGTGGTCAAATTGTCTCGATGCCTTGTATGTGTTCTCTCCTCTCACCTGTAAAGCATTTATTAAAGACAAAGAGGTGATAATGCGACAGATACTATGTAAACCGTAATGTATAATCCGACAAAATACTACTTGTCGTACCAAAGTGCAAGGATAAAAAAACAAAAAACAGGTGTGCACAATTTTATTTCTCTTAATTTAATGGCCTCGTTTTTGACCGAAACTCTTGTAGCTGTTGTTCCGTTTTCAAAGATTGGAAATTTCAATCATCAGGTAAGAAACTTTTGACACAGTCAAAGGAACATCACTGACAAAAGCTATGGTAGGAATCCAGGTAAGAGTCAAATATACAAAGCATATGGTCCAGTCGGTGAAAATTTGAACAGCTTGAGAAATTTCACTAGTCATGAATTGTAGAGAAACAGTATCAATCCTTCCTGAAATTCCTCCCCCGAATTGCACATAATAATTGAGAAGGGGGGCTGAAAAGTGAAAACAGAGTTTGTAACAACAAAATTCTGAAATTAGATTTCAAGCCAAGCAGCCATCAGGTTCCACCTACAAAGAATCACAGTTTTTTCAAATATGCAGTGACAAAGGGTTTACCCCAAACGAATATCGGAGGAAAGTAGGAGCCTGCACCATGACAAGAATCATTTCCATCTACAGGCTTGGATTTCTACTACTTGTGTAATCTTCTACATAGCCGGGGTCAGCTTCTTCTGCCTTTTAAAGGGTTAGCAACTGGAGCAAGCTCAAACTGTGATATTTGTTGCTTCACCTGAGTTTCACTAAAGTTAATCAGCAAGTAGCTCATTGCCTTGGCCAGTTTCTCACAACCTTCGGCTGCGAGCAGGGTTTAAGTACTCGAATATAGAATATTCAGGCGGCATTATAAAAAGTCTCGGTGACGGAATCATCTTCAACAGGCATCATATTCAGATCAGGCAGTACAGCCTTCCCCACACTGGAAGAATCTAATATTTCTTTACGATCTTCAACAGCATGTGAGGGTTGAGAAGAAAGTACTTCCTCGGAATCATTCTTTGCAATTTGCAAGTTCAAATCAAGCTGCAATAACAGACGTTTACATTAAGAATATTTCTTAATAAATACTTAATATTGGCCAATTATATCAGTACAATCAAGTTTGCTGACCTTCATTCTTTTCAAGTCCTCATTCCTGGCTCTCTGTTCTTTGCAAGTAGCACGCATGGATGCTATCTCCTGTTCAACGAACAAGAACATGACTGTAAGGTTATCGAGAAGTAATCAAGGAGGCATTAGTAATCCAATTCAACACACCTTTTTCAAACTAACCCTTTCCTTCAAAAGCACATTTTCCTCCTCCTTAAGTTCAGCAAAAGTCTGAAAATAAGACAAATTCTTCCGAGTTTATATATATACATGAATCATCTTCGGATTTTTCTTCCCAGAAAAATGATGAACCGTAAAGATCAATTACTTTACCTTCTTCCTTCTCGATCTCTTGGTAGTTGTGCTAGTGGTTTCATTACCAGCAGTACCCTGCAACATACATCAACCAATCATTAAATTTAACCCAAGGGCGGATTTGGAGATCATCTCGGAGGACAGCGGCGTTGAAATTGGGAAGGCAATGCCGCTCCTTTCTCGCACAAGTGAACCAATAGCAACACGCCACGTCATATTAACAAGGATGTTAGACACATGAATGAATTTAATGCTGTAGATATAGTATTTCTACGTGTATAATTTATAAGCCTACGTTTCCCAGCACCTGATAAATATTTTCCACAAATCTGACGGTTCAAGATGCACCCGATGATAGGAAAGTGTGGGCCCAAACTCAAAAAGATATCCCCATCTCGGAAAAAGCAAAAGCCTAAGGTAGAAAGATAAACACGAGAGAAAAACCCGATAACAGATACAAGTACAGTTTTAACCGTACACGCGTCAAGTTGATCATTCCTCTCCTGGCAACTCAAATAAAAATGCTCCCATCCCATCCGCCTCTTAACAACATTACACCAAAACCCCCCACCCCTTTTCAGTGGACCCTACTTATTTTATTATGACCAAAATGCCCTTGAAGGGTATCCTCTACGGGGAAGTTTCCTAATTCATACGGTGGGGAGGTGGATGGGCCCAGGGAAAGCTATTTCCATCTCCTGACAAAATTGTCCGGCCCGGTGAGTAGAATCTAGAGGGGGTTAAAAGGGTGATTTAGTAAATCTAGAAATAGCCAACAATAGAATGACAGGTGACCGAGAACGAGGCGAGAAGAAAACGTCAAACGAGTTCCAATCTGCTTACAGTGTTGTCCTCGCGTGTAAACTGTAAAAATCCTTATAACGGCAGGGCATTTTAGTCCAAACGGGAAAAAGACGGCACTGCTTGTTTAATGGTTTATTCGTTTTGTTATTAATGTTATCCTGTTAAACCGATGGTCGGAGAGATCAAACCCAAACTGAAAAGTTGAAGATAACGAGAAACGTATAACAAAAGGCAGATTAAGTCCCGGCGAGTTCTTGTACGGGAAGTTTCGTCGGCTGAAGACGGAAAAGAAAAGAAATAATACAATCGAGATTCCAGAAAACCAAGAAGTATTGGTTTACATGACACGGAAAGAAATAGGAACGAGTAAATAAGGAGATTAAAGAAGGGTTTAATGGTCATTTGACATGAAGACTAGGGAGTTTTAACAACAACAAAAAAGAAGTTATCCAGTTGAAAAAGAATGTTTCGTCGACGAGATACAAACGGAAGACGATGGTAAGCGGCACGTAATTTGACATGCGATAGAGGGACATTTCCGTCAACCCTGACAACCGCATGACACGCCGAAAGATCAGGTGTTGAGAATGAGAGATAAGTGAAAACAAACCTTGGATCTGGAAAGTGCGGCTGGTGGGAGGCGAGAGACTTGTTTACTGGTCTCTTCAAAGCCGTCGGCGGCGGAAGGAGAGGCAGCACCGCCGCCACCGCTCCAAGAAAGAGGCGTTGTAGGGCTACGTCTAGTGCTGGCGTTGAAATCTCCGTCTCTCTTGGCGTCGCATCGCATCGACATAGGTCTAGACCTCGGCTGACGTATCCCCCATTTGAGTGCAACCGCCGCAGATTTCGGAGCCGGTGGCGCAGCCTGCGCTTGTTTGAGCCTTACCAGCAACTCCACCACCACGTTGTCGTCCGTCATCGCCGCCCGAACCCACTCATCTTTCACCGTCATCGTCACCATCGTCACCAAAAACCAACACCAAACGGAACAAGAAGAAAAAGAAGAAGAGGCCAGATGGTGACAAAGAGTGGATATGAAGAAAAGGATAATACAAGGGGTTCGCAAGAGGGAAAGAGAGAAGAAGATATTAGGGGTGGCGAGGAATGAGAGAAAATGAAAAGAGTTAAAAATGTGGAAGAAAGTGAAGGAGATGGGTGTGGGCAATGTATACATATATACGAGGCTGCTTTTTCTTTTCCCTTTATTGTTTTAGGGTATTTATTTATTTTGTTTTTAATTGCAACATTTTTTTCAATTTTTTTCTTAAAAAAATTGAAAATGTTTGGGAGGTTGTTTGTGTGGCGAAGTAGATTCCAGTTATTCGGTTCGGTTTCTTTCTCGTTTGCTTATTTATATAAACAACACTTCACGCCTCTTTTTATATCTCGTTGTTGCTAAAGCCTAAAGGGGGCCGCGCCAGAACGCGAGAAAGAAGAGAACGATGTGTGTGACTCTGACTCTGACCTTTATTTTCTTTCTTTTTCATTTATTCTAGTTGAGAAAGAAAGTAGGGTCCAGTGATGACATGTGGAGCTGACATGTTTCAAAATTCAATTGTTGTAGGGTTATAGGGCTTCGGAAACTGATATCCCACCGCCGTTCATTCCCCTTTTCATCTGACCTATCTGTATACTGTATACATACATGTATGGTAATGGAAATTAAAGGAAAACGGTACTACACATTTTTCCTATATTTTTTTTATCCATCTAATTTTTAGGTTTAATATGTGGTAAGTTTTCAGTGTTGAATCTTTTATTTATTATGAATGGCGAAAAATTTAATGTTACGTTTCGATCTTTTTAACGGATAATCTACAAAAAAAAATTATAAACTTAAGAGTCAAATATCAATATAAGAGATGGATAAAAAAAATCAACCTGAAAAATAAAGTTTTATAAACATAAGAGTCAAAATGTCAAATATCGATCTTTTGCTATTTTGGTGTACTTTATTATTAGGGTTAGTTATTGAGATGGTCATTTATGTTTCTTTTAATACATAATTGATCATTAATTTTGAAAACGACCAGTAAAGTCACTTACGTTTTTTGGGCGTAAACTTTTGGTCACTCAATCATTTGTTGACGTTAAATATTAACGGGAGGCTGATCTGAGATAATAAAAAAAGATAAATTACTTAAACAGTCCCTAAACTATTATTTCACTCTTATTTTGACCACCGAAATAAAAATAATTTGTATAATTACACATTTAATCTTCCACATTTATATTTTTTTATTTCTTCTCTCCTCCACCATCTTCCATATTCTTCTTCAGCTAATTCAATCTTTAATTTTCTATTATATTAATCCTCAATTCACACAATATATTATAACCCAACACAATATATACATGTTTTAAATAATGTTTGTAATTCTTAATATGGTTAAGTACAAAATAATGCTCAATTTTACCAACAATGTTTACATAGCATATTCGAAAGGCTTAAATGAAAAGAGGTGCTTGAAGTATATATTTTTTGAACTTTAGGTGCCAAAGTTTCAACCGTTATAATTTAAGGTGTCAGGCCGTGAAATGGGTGTTAAAAAATTATCAACCAATCAATGTTCGACATGTGACACTATTTTTTTTAAATCAATCTAATGAAGAACTCATAATTTTTAATCTTTAATCTAAAAATTTTGAAAATTTTACAAAACAGTCATCAAATCCCTAAAATTAACCAAATCTAAACCCCAAATCGTCGTTGCTTTCGTCGCCGATCGTCGCCCCTGACCACACTCCTTTAGTCGTTGGAGCATGCCAGCCATTTCCCCAACACGGCGTCAGCAAAAATGGTGAACATCGTGCCAGCCGAACGTCAATTTCATGTTCGACGTCTGGTTGCACGTCGTTCGTCGTTTCCGGTGGCGACGTGTTGGGGAAATGACCACTATGCTCCAGTGACCAAAGGGGTGTAGTCAAGGATGGCGATCGACGGCGGAAGCGGCAACGATTTGGGGGTTTGAGTTTGGGTAATTTTAGGGATTTGATGACTGTTTTGTAAAATTTTAAAATTTTCGAGATTTTTTGAGAGATTAAAAATTATGAGTTTAGTATGACAACATTATTTGAAACATGGATATATACGGTGATAAATTATAATATACGATGTAAATTGAGTATTAATATAGTAGAAAATTAGAGATTGAGTTAGATGAAGAAGAAATAAAAAAAATATAATTGTGGAGGATTAAATGTGAAATTATGCAAATTATTTTTATTTCGGTGGTCAAAATATGAGGGAATTAATAATTTAGGGAATGTCTAAGTAATTTATCCTTTTTTTATTGTTTCAGATCAACCTTCCGTCAAAGGTTAACGACAACAAACGACTGAGTAACCAAAAGTTTACGCCCCGAAAACGTAAGTGACCTTACTGGTTGTTTTTCAGAATCGGTGACCAACTATGTACTGGGGGAAACATAAGTGACAATCCCAGTAGTTAACCCTTACTATTACCATGTGTGCTCTTTTTCTTCCATTTAGAGTTAAGGAAGTTTTTAACAAAGCACATGGTAATAATCCACTATTTTCATTAAAAAAATAAATATAAGAGAGTGAAAGTTAGTCAATAACTTCTTTAATGGTCTAAAAGTGATTATAATGTAGTATATGTTCATAAATAATCTTAACCCTTTGATAATGCGCATACACCTTGTCGACGAAGCGATTTGAACTCGTGTCTCCTAGAATGAATATCATCCACTTTTCCATAGTGGTGTTCTAGACAGGCGCGATAGGAGCGACTGCATAAGGGCCCAAGAGGCCAAGAAGATAATCTAATAATATTTCGATTATAAATTAAGGGCCTCATTTAAATAAATTGCATAGGCCCCCTGAAATCTTTGAATCGCCCTTGCTTTTTCACTATGATATTTGTTGGGTTCAAAGTCGGTCAATAATTAGTTGGTTTAGTAAGTGGTGTTAGATCTTTAAGTAATATTAGAAATTTAAATTACAATGTTATGAGTAAAAAACAGGTGGTTAAATTATCTCCATAATAAATCTTTATAGTACCCGTTTAATTTTAATTAATCAATTAGTTGAATAAATAATTATACATATATAACGAGAGTCAAGGTATAAGATTAATGACCTAAGATGTCAATTCAACTTAAATGTGAGTGGATGAATGTAGGATGATTGTGTGTTTTGGGCATCCACGATCCAACCATCAACTTGAACAATGCCATGTTTATGTGCAGGATCCCTTTCGTAGCCGTAGTTCTAATGGTGATGCAACTATCGCACCCAACATCAATCCCATTTGACTTTTTCTTTGGGTTATAAATCCCTTTTGACTTTACACTATTTCCCATTCATCTGGAGTTGTGTAAAAAACAAAAGAATATCTCCAACTCTAGATTTATGGAAAATAGTGTGAAGGTATATTTTTGTTTAATTCCATTTGACTTTAAATTTAATCCAAGGTTTTATTAAATATATATTAATACAAATGTGTAATTTTTAAAATTAAATCTTATATTTTATTGATTTTAAGCGGTAAGAAATTTAATACTATTAATTTTAAAATTTAATTTGATTTTAAGCTTATTTAACATAATTGAGATCTTTTTATCAGGAACATATAATTTTATTGATGAAAAATCTTACAAATGAGAATTAGTATAAGTCTTATTTATTGATTCTCATTAAAACCCCCATAAACTTAAATGGGAAAAAAATACTCATACTAATCCATAAAAATCATGAGCAAACACGACACAAGCAAAGAACAATATCACAGCCCTTGGAAAAACTAAACTCGCATCAGTCATAAAGCGTGGTCACGCCTTATCAAAAACACCCTACTGCTCATACCAATAATAGTAAACACCACACAAATAAGGAAAAACTCACAACCATCAAGAATACCAGACTCACATCGTTCATAAGGCATGGTCAACTCACGCCTTTATAAAAAATACCCTTCTATTCGTATCAATGAGCAAACACCACATGAACTAAAGGACAAATGAGCATTGAGCACCACAAAATCACAACGCAAAGGCTACCTATTATCGAACACAACACCCACATAAATGAGATTTAATTTGACTTATGTCAAAATTACTTCAAAATCTTATCGTTTTCATATATTGAAAGGTCTTACGCTGAAATGATATGTTATATCATTCATTTCATATGAATATAATGCATTGTTGGTTCTTATTGTTTGTTTTAACAAAACATAAATTTAGTTTATTTTTAACATAATCATTGATATTTGATTCGCTGAAAAAAAAATAAAATAATTACCTTTCACCACTGACTCTTATATTTGTTCAGAGTTCAACAAATATTGATTATAAGTAACACAATGCACGTGGATGGACTAAAGAGGGTACTTAAGGAGACAGTGCATTCTCTAAATATTTTAAATTCTCATCTAATTTAGATATATATTTTTTATTAACAATTAATTTTACATCTCTATAATTTCGTATTTTTACACCTCCAATATTTTTAAAATAACTTTTTAATAATCCTCGTACAAAATGCAACGTATATTCCTGATGTTACATCTTGTAAAATGAATTTATCGAGTTAAAGGTTTCATACCGCCAACTGGCTTAAGCTACTATGAAACCCGAATTAATTTGTTGGCAAGTTGTATCCCACAATTATATTGTAATTAGGTTTTCAAACAAGGAAGAAAAGTTCAAACTATTTTTTTTAGGTGCCCAAATTATCTTGTTTTTTTTTTTGTTAAGTGTCTAATTTTTTGTTGTTTTTTAAGTGCCTAAACGGCCATTTTTGTCTCTTTTAAGAATAAACTGAGGCATATATTTTATACAAAAATGATAATTTTGACACTTATTTTGACAAAAAAATAATAGTTTAAGTATTTAAAAGAGGCAAAAAAAATTTAAACACCTAAAAGAACAAAACGAGTAATTTAAACACTTAAAAAAACAAAAAATAATTTAAACACCTAAAAAACATAATAATTTGAACACTTATTTTAAATTTTTAATGTTA
Source organism: Hibiscus trionum (assembly GCA_030270665.1). Classification (NCBI taxonomy): domain Eukaryota; kingdom Viridiplantae; phylum Streptophyta; class Magnoliopsida; order Malvales; family Malvaceae; genus Hibiscus; species Hibiscus trionum. Next base: position 30,231,318 of record BSYR01000024.1, on the reverse strand, counting down.
AACTTTTTTAATACCGTCACAACTCTCGTCCAACCAATTATAGGCGAGGAGAACAAATAGTAAAAGCAAGTAATATAAGTATATAACGATATGATTAAGGGAAGGGAAACTAAGGTTAGCGTGGGCGACAAGACTGTTTTTCGGCGTTCATCTTTCGGCGAATGCACGTCTTAGGCGCTCTCTGTTCTTTTACCACTCTTCTCTTTGCCTCTTGTCGGCGTATCGCAACTCTAACACCTGCATTGCATCAACCAATTCCATTGTTCATTCTACCTTTGCTTTTATATACAAAAATATCTATACAAGTATTTTACGCAGATTTATTGTTACAAAATATTTTTTATTCCAAAATATACAGTCCGATAATCATATTATAAGTATTAAAAATATTAATTTTACACTAACAAGTTGGTCAAATGGTAAGCAAAAAAAAATATTAATTATTTTGAATAGTTTAAAGGTGATCACAAGATAATATCTGTTCATACATATTCTTAACCTTTAAAAATGCGCATACACCTTATAGACAAAACGATTTGAACTCGTATCTCCTAGTATAAACAGCATCCGCTTTTTCACTGGGACACTTGTTAGGTTCACAATCATTTAATTCTTTGTAGTTTAATGTAATCGACTAAATTAAATTTCAACGACTCAAAGTTACCATACCGTATTATGTTTCAATTGTAGATTTTATATTTATATTAATTCGATCATTTTTAGCCTTTGTGTTATATTTAAATTATAAATTTGGTATCTATACTCTAATTTGATATTTTTAATTTGTGTGTTTTTCAAATTTTAAAATTTAAATCACAATTCAAATTGTCGCGATTAAATTTGTTAACTTTTGTAATTAGCGGTTATGTTACATATAAGTTGTATATTTCGTTCAGGTTTTCAATTTAATCATTTTAAGTCATTATAATTTAGTAATATTAACTTTATATCGACATTTAAAATTAAAATTTAAAAATATAAAAACTAAAATTTAGTAGATTAGAATATAAAAATTAAACCTAATAACGAGGTAATGGTGATGACCCTCGCTATTAGTTTTTGGTCTGCGGGTGATCATTGAATAACAACATTTAGTAGGGAGCATTTGTCTATATCCCATAGTCGGTGGGGGGTTTTGGACACGTGCGAGGTGAGCAGCCGCACAGGTCCCAAAAAAGAGCTCTAAATGAGTTGAATTAAATGTTTGTAGAGAGAAAACAAAAGATTTTGGTTTACTAAATTACAAGAAAAAAATATAAAAAAATGACTTTAAAAAGGACTTTATAATATATTTTTTACTAAGATAAAAAAAATATTTTTGAAAAAACTTTATATATACCTTTAAAATTATAAATTAAAAAGATTAAAGTTGTACAGGCCCCGTAAACCTTTAAACCGTCTCTGCCCATATTCCACCCCCCAGTTATAAATTGCTCGGCTCCCGGCGAAGTTGGTGAACGTTAAATTGTAGACATCCTTTCAATTTATTCCGCAATAAAGGAACCCCGTTTCGGGGACCAATGCCATGATTTTTATTTCAATCGGGTCAGCCATATAAATGGATGCTTCCTGTTTCTTAAGCACCCGGACTGTGGAAATCGTTGCCTACATCAGAAATGATCATTTAATAGTTAGCCCAAAAGAACAGAACAGATGGCTGAGCAGGTTGTTCGGTCCATATGAATATACAATTTCATTGGGCCTGGTTTCGACAAATATGTTACATTCGGTTTTCTGTTGAAACCGTGGGCTTATGCAGGTTCAAGGAATCAAAATTTTGAGACCCACTTGCAAGCCATGCTTTATTTAATCTTTAGACAAATCCCGATACGTTTCTGATGATGTTTTCAATTTGTTTTATGTCCGTATTTAATCAATATTAGTGTCAGATTTAGGTGCTGATATAATTGTTTATTCGTATCGAAGATTTTAAGTATTATTTTATGATTAGTAAGAATTGATTTTATTGACTGCGGGATGTTCTTACAAAGTTAAACTACCAATTGACTAACGTTACCTCAAGGGGGGAAAAACAATGGACTGTTCCTTTATTCATTTCTGGTTTTCATAACTCAAATGACGTCAAGAAAAAGTTGAATATTTGTTTAAATACATTGTTTACTTTTCTATAAAATTTCTATTAGTCGTCATGAAACTTAATTTATTTTCATCAACTATACGTTATATTAATATGTAAGTGGAAATTGAGAAAAATTATATTATAAATTACTCTGTAAATATTTTTTTAAATACTGAGTGTGTGTTTGGATAGGTGTTTGGAGGCCCAAAATCTTAATTTAACGGGAGTTTTGGCTTCGAACGTCGTGCTCACATGTTTGAATAACAAATTTAAAATCAACTTTTGACCCCGAACGTGATTATGGGATAAGCAAGGTAGAGGTAGCTTTTGCGTTTCGTCGTGATTTTTACACAATCGTAATTTTTTTAAAAAAACTCTCAAACATAAATCACGTCACTTTAATATTAATTTTACACAAAATCAATTATATAATATTACGTTGATCCAAAATTAATCCTACCACCGCAAAACCAAACACACACCTTTGACCTTCTCTAATTAGAGAGTACGCTGAGATGATTGTTATATGTCTCATATGACCTTTTTTGATTAGAGAGTGCGCTGAGATGATTGTTATATGAGTTTGTCTTTGATTAGAGGGTGTGTGGTCATGATAGTTACACGAACATTAAACTACCATAATGATAGATAAAAATCGTAACACGAGGCAGACAAACAAACACAACAAAAAATGTAAAATAAATTAAAAAATTATATGAAATTAAAAATAAATAAAAATAAACACAAAATTGAAAGAAGGATAAATCAAGCTCATAAATCATTTGTCACCCAATATTCAAAGTAAGCCGACTCAACTGCTACACTTAGTGATCACATAATCCAATATAATCTGAACAACACTTTCTTAATCATCTACGTTTAATTATACTAAACGTTGATGGGTAGAAGGATTTAAGTTTTGACTAAAAAATGCACAAAATTCCCAATATACATATATATTATCGTTCATGTTTACGAAAATATCTACCATCCAAGTTCAAACCTCGCTTGATCAATGTATCTTTTGTTAGCAATCTATATTATGGATGTGCAATTTTCCTTTTTTTTACACGATTTTTTTCAATTATCTTTGTACAATTTATGTAAATTTCGACGTGATCATATTAATTATCCACATGATTCATTTGTGCTTGATTTTAATACTCAAAACCTTGTCGGCACAACTTGTTATATATTTTATATGGAAGAGATGAATTTGTTGGAAGGCGAAATAAAGTTATTATAACTTAAGAACCTTACAATCAAATGATCCAAAAAAGAAACGAAATTAAAGCTCAAAAGTCTTTATAAAAGTAGGGTCATTTAGTTAGTGTGATATGTTTCTAGGAATTAAAGTTCATGTCTAACCAGCAAATGTTGTTTAGACAATTCATAATATAGCCATGTGCCAACTTATATTATTTAGATTAATTATTGTTTGGAGTGGAAACATATCCTCAATGACGATTTTTCTATATGAAATTTCATTTAAATCATATAGAATGATTTTAAATTGTATTTTTCAGATGCAGAAAGAATCTTTAATAACTAGGGAATGGAAGGGGAGACTCTATGGGAAGAAAATACTCCTGATTGGTCTTGAAACCGAGACCTAAAGGGGAGGAGAATGGAGCAATGAGCAGCTCTGACCAACCGGCCATCCACACTTACTTTTGAAAGTTAATAATAATTGCATGAAATTAATTTAAATCCAACTTCTATTCATATTTTGCTTACGTATTACTTAAATTCTTCAAAAGTTAATAGTACAAAGCAATTTGACAATTTGATTCCGAGAAATAAATACCAGTCTCTGAAGACAAAAAAAAAAAAAACTGTATTCGAAATTCAAAATTGATACTTAGAAAGCAATTTGACAACAACGTCCATGAAAACGAAGAACCCTGAAAATGATCACTCGCTTTCATATTGTTTGAATTATTATTATTTTAATAGTCTCAACTTTTCAAATTCTCTGTCCCTTGGCATGATTTTTAACAAGAAGCAAAACCCAGAATTTTGTTTTGTTTTTCTTGCTGATGAGAGAAATTTGAAAATCTGATCATGCAAGTGGAGCAGAGAAGGAAAAAACTGGGACTTTGAGCAGCTTAGTGAAAGTAGATCAATGGTATTATTTTTAAAAAGCTGCCCACATGATTGTTTTGTGTGAGCTTTGCCCCCACTCCCAACATAAACAAAACACCTTTCCTCTGTGATTCCTTTTTGCTTTTCCTACTTTTAAAACATAAAAAGCCAATTAAAAGAAGAGCAACCCAAAGCCTAAAAACTAATAGCCTACAAGTCTACCATATCCAAATTCCAAAACACAGGTTTTCTCTTTCTCTGTCAGTCATTTTTGAATTGAACCCACAATTCCATAAATTCAAAGCTTGGGACTTTGCCTAATATCATATCACTTTCTTCATGTTTTGAAGAAATTTTTCCTCTTACTAGGAACAGTGAAAAAGTATTATTATTGTCTGAAAAGAAACAAGCGATGAAGAAGCTTCTGACTCTGTTCCTTTTCTTTGTTTCTACTCATGAAACCATTATTGTTTCAGCCGTGCAAGGCCCTCTTGTTCCTTCTTTATCCCCTGTTTCGTCACCCTTTTCTAGTCCCCTCTCTGCTTCAATGTCTGCATTCTCTCCAGGTAGAACTGCTTCAAATTTTTGTAATGAAATGAAACTGCCCATTCCCACTTTTGTTTTTGTTTCTACTCTGTTAACTAGTGGACATAAAGCACTTGTTTTTTTTCCCGGCTGGCTGGGTTGTTTCTGGTTAGACTTTAAAGACAGTCTTATCTAAAGTTCAAATTTTCATTCGGTGCATTTAATATTTCGAATGTGGACAGTGTTCGTTTTGCTTCTTGGAAATCTGAGCTATTTTAATATGTTGTCTTGCTTTATCTCTTTGTTTGATTCTAAAATTACTTAATCTCTTCAGATTTCTAAAAACCGTAAAGCATTTTGCTTGGAGGAGGAAGTTTTCATTTTTCCTTTTTATGCTAAAAAAAGTTATGCTTTTGACTGTATGAAGTGGTTGAGATTGCAGGATTTCAACTGGAAAGTGAGGAACACAAAGGGAAGGATCCACCCAAGAAAATGTTAATAGCTCTCATTCTTGCTTGCTCTTCTTCGGCTGCAATTATCTCTTCGTTGTTTTGTTTATGGATTTATTACAGTAAGAATTCACGCAAATCCACCAGAAATGATGGTAAGAGTTCAGGTATATTCTTTTCAGCTCATAATATTTCTGGGATTTTGAGAGTTTGGGTTTAGAACTGATGCTTCCTTCCCTACGTTTCCCCTTCTTTTTGTGGTTTTGAATTTGAAGATGCTGAAAAGGGGACTGGTTTGGCACCATTTTTTGGTAAATTCAAGCCTACGAGGACAGTTTCTAAGGAGGGCAATGCTTCATTTATGGATTATAAGATGCTTGAAAAATCTACGGACAAGTTTCATCAAGGTAATATTCTGGGTGAGGGTGGATTTGGGTGCGTTTACAAGGCTCAATTCGATGACGGTTCTTTTGCTGCTGTAAAGAAGTTGGACTGTAAAAATCATGATGCAGAAAAAGAATTTCAGGTATTTTCTTTCTTTCTTTTTTATCAGTCCATATGTGTTTTCCAGGATTCCTATCTTTTTTATGTTGAATTATTGTATGGAATTGCAGAATGAGGTGGATTTGCTACGTAAATTTAAGCATCCCAACATAATTTCACTGTTGGGTTTCAGCAGTGAAAACGAGACAAGGTTTATTGTATATGAATTAATGCAAAATGGTTCCTTGGAAACTCAGATACATGGTAAGTACTCTCTCTCTCTCTCTTCAACTCAAATAAACAGCTTAAGAAATGAAAAATATAAACAAATGTGTTAACTTTTGTTTTTGGAAAATTCTAAATTATAATTTATATCTCAGGACCTTCTCAGGGGTCATCATTAACTTGGGATAGAAGGATGAAAATTGCTTTGGATACAGCAAGGTAAGGCTTTTGTTTTCATTTTTACTTATTCCTCTTAGTTAATGAATAATATTTAATAAATAACAATTGTTGACCAGAGGATTGGAATATCTGCATGAACATTGCAACCCACCAGTCATCCATAGAGATCTGAAATCATCTAATATTCTTTTGGATTCAAACTTCAATGCAAAGGTACATTCATTATTAATGTCTTGTATGAAGTCTATTGAATCTCACTTCCTATCCATTTTGTCTCGATCCAGCTTTCGGATTTCGGTCTTGCAGTAACTGATGCAGTCCATAACAAGAATAATTTGAAGCTTTCGGGCACTTTAGGTTATGTTGCCCCAGAATACCTTTTAGATGGTATGTAAGTTAAATCTGAATTATATTTCATGTTCTGCAAATTATCTGAATATGAAGTGAAGTAATATACAAGGAGCCTAAATGTATTATCTGTTTTTTTTAAGGTAAACTAACAGATAAGAGCGATGTGTATGCATTTGGTGTTGTGCTGCTGGAACTTCTATTGGGAAGAAAGCCTGTGGAAAAACTGGCACCAGCTCAGTGCCAATCTATTGTCACATGGGTATGTATGCCTTGCTCTTATGTTAGTTCACGTAAAAAAAATGAAGGATTGTTTCGAAACTTGATGCCATATCTATTATTGAATGCAGGCCATGCCTCAGCTTACTGACAGATCTAAACTCCCAGACATCGTGGATCCGGTAATACGAAATACAATGGATCTTAAGCACTTGTATCAGGTTGGTAAGCTACTAATGACAAAAGCACTTGGGAACATGTCTTTGTTTTATAAAATTGCCTGCTTTGTCAGACAAGTTTCACTGGTTATGGTTAGGTTAGGTAGGAATGAGTGAGCTTAGAACCCATTTATTCACTTTGCAGACTGATTTTCTTTGTTTTGCTTAATTTCAATCTATTCCCTCTGTTACTGGTTTGGTAATTAAAAAGTGGAATTGTACTAAACAGGTCGCTGCTGTTGCGGTGCTATGTGTGCAACCCGAACCGAGTTATCGTCCGTTGATAACCGATGTTCTCCACTCGCTTATCCCTCTTGTTCCGATGGAGCTTGGAGGGACTTTGAGAGTTACACAAGCTGCAGCCCCTTGACACCGAAAACTACCCCATGCGTGTTTGACATGTCTCCGAATCAAAGATCGTATTTGCGATGATTCCATGTAATTGTGGGTTTTGTATTCGATTAAATCATACTTGCACATCTGTTACATTGCCCACTATATGCAAAACATTTGATGATAATTTATACCTTTGATGTGAAGAGTGAAGATTTTCTGATTGTAAATATACAAAGAGCATAGCAGATATGATGATATAAGCGATAATTATAGTGCATATTAGGTACACCTGCATGGGACGTGGAAGGTATTGTTTTGTGGAAATTGGTGGGTTATTTATTTTATTTTTTATGACTCCGGCCACAAGTCCACAACCACAGTCCACAAGGTGACGAGATGCAGTGTAAACGTGTGCAATCAGTTGCTAAACAACAATGCAAGGCATTTTAAATAAGGGAAAAAAGAGGCATGTGATTTAATACAGCCATATGGTTTGTTTATTTGATGCCACCAAGAATGGGAAGCAATAAATACAAGACAATTACATAGATGTCATGTCACCATCTCGAGGATCCAAGTTAACATGGTATGTGCTTCATAAATCTTTTTCCTTACATTTGCTGCTACTATGATCTTGTTAAATAAGAATATTACATCGATTATCCTGGGTTTTTTCCCCAGGTATGTTAACGGGTATGAACCATGTTTTTGCTTTCAGTGTTATACTATAAGGAAGAAGGACTTCAGAAATTTTGGAAACATCAGGATTCAGGGAAAGAATGTGTTGTAAGATGGGTATGGTTGTGCCTGCTCTTACATATTTAGCTGTCAGAAACTTTGGATTTAAAACATCGAATATTATCATTTAATGAATGCAGGCCAACAGACATTGTGGATCCCGTGATAAAAGGCGCCATCCACTTGAACCAGGTTGGTCTCGAACTGTAAATTTGATGTGATCCAATTCCATCTGGATCGAGCTGCAGAACACTGTGTCAGTGTGTTGGTAACTTGGTATATGCTTACTAAGGGGATATGCCATACATGTTGGTTTCCGTGGAGCTTGTAAATAGGGATAGACCGAAGGGGTGCCCCTACTTATGCTCCTACGCTCAAAATGAGGTTTAGGGTTTTAGGTTAAAATTTAGTGTCATGGTTTAGAGAATTTAGGTTAGGGTGTATTTTTAGGGTTTAGATTTAAGGCTTAAAATTTAATTTTGTAGCGTTTTTTAGTGTTAAACATAAATAGAGACACCGAAAAGGCACAGAAGATTTTTAGTCACTCACCTCCTTAAAAATTTTAAATGTATTTATTATTGACAATCTAATTTCACATTTTGTAATTTAGCACCCAACATTTCTGATTTTGCTTCCTAATAATTTGCACCCCTCACATAAATGGTTGTAAAACCTGCAACTCTTTTCAAAGTAGTTTTAGTTTCTGAATTATTTGATCTGTTTATAACATCAGTGTTTTTTTTTTTTTGTAAACTGCAGTGGGTTCTGGGATGCTCTGTGCAGCACCTTAAGTTAATCAGTCTTTTTCTCGCACGGAAGAGATCAATCCTCGTTAATTCAAGCCTTAAACATAATTAACATTATGAGAATAACATAAAGATTGCATAAAAACATGCAATACAAGAACTAAATTTCAACATTTTCTCTACCAACACAGGAACTCTTCATTGTTGGAGGCAAAGATATAATAATCAATAATGTTTTCTGGATTTGCTGTGTTTACGGGAAAACTTCAAATTTTCAACATTCAGAAAAGCAAACTAGAGGTTGCAAATTGCCTCTATCAAAACTTGAAGTAAATCAGTGTTTAACGGCCGGTCAACACACATTATTACAAAATCCTTTTGGTTCAAATCAACAAAAATTTTGAGCTACCACAATCTCAAGTTTTCTTTGGTTTTAACTGACATTGTGGTAAGAATCAATGATGGCATCTGCAAGGTATTCAGACTTGGCCAAGGATAATCCTGCAAGGGATATCCTTCCATCCTTGGTCATATATATGTGCCACTTGTTGGTCATGTTATCACACTATTAAGAAAAAAAAAACAACAACAAATAACCATCAAACTAAGAATATTGTCATATGATGGCTCGGAAAAATTCAAAATATGATACTTTTATCATCAACATAATCCAAGGTTTAATCAAGAATCTAAATTTTGGATCCATTTATCATGGTAACGCAAAGGTAATGATACCGTCATAAAATATTGATTTGTACTTAATCCAAACATGTTCTAATACTTCAAAGGCTTAAAAAACATTAATCCTACACGAGGTTATTGGTCAAATATGTGGTGATATTGCTATAATTCACTGCCAAATTAGGGTGCAATAAATGAATACCCCAGAAATTTCCAAAGTACAAAGAAAAGGTGGGAGGAGGGTATTACCTGAGCTTTGTTTAAGCCAGTGAACGAAAACATTCCAATCTGCTTAAGAACGAATGACCAATCCTTCCCACTTTTATCTGTGGAAGAAAGACTGTCAAATAGTTTCTGTCTCACATTCATAATTCTCCCAGCCATCATTTCCATCTCTGCATTCCACTCCTTGAAGAGAGCTGGATCGCCAACAATATTGGCAACAATCCTAGCCCCATGAACAGGAGGATTTGAGTACATTGGTCGAGCAATTCTTTTCAGTTGGCTCTTAACCCTGAAATAGAAATAGACAGAATGTAACTCGGTCCCTAAAAAATTTATCAATCACCATTCTAAACGACTAGAAACCAAAAGTGAATTATGTGGAACATGTCCAACTCATTTGAACTAATATTCATTGGAGCACCTGATGGGGGAACCAGGGAGTGAAAGACATAAAATAATTCTACGGTTATAACTTTGCAAACAGATTAACAGATGCAAATGTAAAAATAACCATCAATTATTTTCTATAATACCAATTCCTTATTCATCAGAAAGCAAAGAGTAATAATATGATGACATATTAAACTAGAGCAACATCTTGTCACTCTCAAGAATTAATTACTGAAAAATAAAAGAAATCTAGCCACATGGCCTATTGTGCATTTGCAATCATTTCTGGTAAGCATAATCGAAAAAAAGGCTCACTACATAACATTTCACAATATCAAGCAAAACTGCACCTTGCAGCAGCATCTGATGATGAGCAAACAACATTAATTGCTCCAATCCTTTCTGCATAAAGGCCAAGGTTTTTACTGTATGACTGAGCAGCAACGACCTCCATACCACGGGCCACAAACATCCTCACAGATGATGCATCAGCATCAAGGCTTCCACTTGCAAACCCCTATCACCAAAAGTAATTCAACAAGTTCTCATTAAAATATCATATTTTCCATCTTAATATAATATTACCATATTAGACACCACTTTAATCAAGTTTTATATCACGAATTCAGGAACTATTACCTGGTATGCAATATCAAAAAATGGAATATGGTTCTTCTCTTGGATGACATCTGCAATTGTTTCCCACTGTTCAGGGGTCGGATCAATACCGGTTGGGTTGTGTGCACATCCATGAAGAAGAATAAAAGATCCCTCAGGAGCTGCCTGCAAAGTGTGATTGAAGAATAAATTGTTTAAAAAGGAGAGATGATATTGATATATTCTCTAGTGTCTAAGCCAGAAGATGACCTTGATGTCTGCTATCATTCCTTCAAAATCCAAGCCAACTGTTTTGGGGTCGTAGTATCGGTATTCTGACCATGGGACCCTAGCATCATTGAAAATGTTCTTGTGATTACCTGTGAGACAGTTTCATTAGCTATAAGAATGCGTAGTATTGAACAAATTTCACAGATAAGTTGAAGAGGAGACATTACTCACCCCATGTGGGAGATGATATCAGAACTTTAGCCCCGGGAAAATATCGTTCTATAAGCGCAGCAGCCAATCGAAGTGAACCAGTCCCTGAAAGCCCTTGAACTGTTGCAACCTGGTTAAATGAAAATCATTCAATAAAATGAAATCAATTTCAATTTTCTCCAACTTCTCCTGAAATACTTCATTATACTGAGCTAAAATATAATTTTGTTTTACAAGATAATAGCCAAAATTCTCACTTACTCTTTGCTGTTTTATAACTGGGTTGTCTGCTCCAAACAACAGCTCTGCTGTCACCTTATTGAAAGCAGCCAAGCCTTCAATTGGGAGATACTGCATGTGAAACTAAATACAGTAAGCAACCTTAAGGGAGAACATAACTTCCCTTATCCAGTCGAATTAATGAATCAAGTTACCTCTCGGTTTTCCCCCTTCTCCAGTAGAAGCTTATCTGCCTAGAAAATGGACAGTTTCCAAATTAATTTCAACACAATATATAAACTTCAATGGAGAACCTAGAGCAGACCACCATTAATGAAATTGTACCACCTGCTTTAGGAAATAACACTAACCTTTTTAACCACATCAAGAACATAGGGCTGCAGTTCTTCAGTTCGATAGGCCCCAACACCAAGGTTGAGCTTCAACTCATGGTTGTCTGCTTTGAAAGCTTCAGAAACCCCAAGAATTGGATCAGGGGGAGCCATTGTTATACCTTCAAAACGAGACACGTTGGAAGCTACAGCCATTGAGATTCGACCAACAGACTGCAAACAACCAAATAAATCAGATGAAGCAAACAAAGGGGAAAAAATAAAAATCCCAGCTACCCACAGTCAATCTATGTAAACCCTTTAACATAATTGGAGTTGCTAGACACACAGATCAAGGGAAAAGGTCATTATGATTACTTAACCATACTGAACATACAGAGTTGATCTAAAATTGGGAATGGAACAGAAGGTTATTGGGAAAAAGAGTACCTTTGTTTTCATGAAGGGATTGGTTTTCTCCTTCTTGAAGCACACGCTGGAATTTCCAAGATTCAATTTTCCCTATGAAAAACACGCTCTCATTTCAATGTAACCAAACAGAAAAGAAAGAGCAAATTTTACTGAAAGGGATCAGAAATACCTTTTCAAATTCACGAGAAGAAAGTGAAGCAGACGGAGCTGCAGAAGCCAAAGAGAGCACCGATGAAGCCATCTGGAATTCTAGCAACAAGGAGATGAGTATCCGATTAGACCCAAAACTTTAACAAATGTGATGAAACTAACAGTGGTGGGTTTGGGTTAGACGGGAGCTCTCACGTAAGAACGACTGAAAAGGGCGATGAGTTCGAAGTTACAAAATTTTGTAATAATTTATAGGGTAAACTATAGTGTCACTCAACTTTGGTAAAAAAAAAAAACTTAAAATAGTAATCAAATTTTTAAAAATCATAAAATAATGACAATTAAATTTTATATTTTATAATAAAATAGTAACTAAACTTTAAATCTCGTTAAGGGTTTGTTGTAAAATTAGATATAATAACATATTTAGTCTTTCATATTTATACATTCAATCAATTTAGTTTTAATTTGAAACAATTCATTAAATTTGTTACCATACTTTTGAATTTTGCTTTAAGGACCAAATTGAAAGAATGCGTAAATAACGATGGCAAAATTTAATGAATTGCTTCGAATTATGACTAAATTGATTGAATGTATAAATATGAAGGACTAAGTGTGTTATTATACTAAATTTTATAACAAACAATTTAACGTCTAGCTATTATTTTGTTATAAAATATAAAGTTTAATTGTCAATTTTTAAAAATTTAGTTACAATTTTATTTATTTTTATCAATGTTCAGTGACCGCTTGTGTATTTTACCCTAATTTATATATCTTTGATGATAATATTTTAATAACAAATTGATTAATTTACATTTTTTTTACTTTAAATTAAGGTTGTTCACCTTAAAACTACGTGCCGTTGAAATCTACATACATTGGTACACTAAAATCCGATTTGATTTTAAAAAATAAATTCTATTAAATTAAATTTATTAAAGCATTTGTTTTTTTAATTTGAATTGTATTTTGTAACTCAAATAAATTAAACAATACATTGGTATAAATATCTCCTAGATCCTTATCAAATTTTAAGATATCTTAAATTAGTTCATCTCAATCTCAACAAAAATTACAATAAAATCTTTAAATTTTTTTATAAAAATCTTAAATTATAAATTTTTTAATTTCTCAAAAACAATAGATTTAAGATAAATAAATGATCAAATAAAGTTGACATGTCTTGATATTTCTTCTTATTTTGCTTCTTGGCATTATTATTATTATTATTATTATTCAGGATATTATGCTAAATTCATGTTATATAGTGTCGAGAAACCCTGTACAAGTAAAAACAAAAGGAGAATAAAAAATTATACATAATGGACGTTACAAAGCCTGCATTGTTTCGATTTACATGCTTGTATTTTTGAGCTCTCTTCTTATTGGGTTGGTTTGGAAAATTTAATCAAACGATTAAAACTCATAAATCATAATAGTAACTTAATCATTAAATTAATAAATCTTTCATCGACAGCACTTTCTATCCTTTATGCAATTGTACTTTGTATCCAATCGTGCCCTCCAATTTCAAATTCGGGCTCCACTCCTAGTTTCATGAGCACTACACTGTATGCGATCACTTATCCATGGAAACTTGTTTAAGCTATAATTTTGAAGCATTAGCGCCTTAGCGGATCCTCATGTGTTCATCCCGACCTTTTTAAATTTTGTATATTTAATTTTAATTTTTAATTATTTATTAAATTTTATAAATTGTGTTCACCTAAAAATTTTAATATTTTAAATATGTCCACCTAAAAGAGAACATTATCAGATCGATCACTAGTCACTAGAGGTGCTTATTGAGTTGAGCAACTCGCAAATAACTCGAGATCGACTCGGTCAAAACTCGATTAATGCTCGACTCGAGTTGACTCGACTCAAACTCGAGCTCGACTCGAGATCTTAATGAGTCGAGTTGAACAAGCTCCGGCTCGACTCGATAAGTTCGCGAGCAACTCGTTATATTTTTTAATAATTTTTTGTTCTACCTTAAAAATTATGTTCCAATAAGTTTAAATGCTAGTTGAAAACTCTAAAAAAATTAGTGACTTGCTAAGTAATTTACCAATAAAATATTTGATTTCAATTTTTCAAAACATTTTATATTTCTCAAGAATTTTAAAAGTTAATCAATATTAATAAGAAATCAAATTATATTAATTAGTCTTTCCTTTTTATTAAATCATTTTTTATGATATTACTTTATGTATAAAATTTGAAAAGGAAAAAAATCTTTAGTTCTCATACACAAAATACGATTGAAAGTCAAAATACTAAAAATCTGAAGGCATTCTCTCCTTTTCAGTTCATCGAAGATTGTTGAGAAACTAAAAAGAGTTTTACACTCGAATATCGACTTCATCTTTAACTCAGTTCTTTTATTTGTCATCTCAGTCCTCACAAATTTTTTTTCTTCTTCTAAACTTGTATGTTTATATCAATCTCTAATAGCATTACTAGATTTTGCATATATTTAAAAAATAAGGTAAAAATTTTAGTGAGCTTAACGAGCAACGAGTTAAGTCGAACAACGAAATTTTTTAACGAGTACGAGTCGAGCAAAATTTTAACGAGCTTAACAAATAACGAGTTCAGTCGAGCAATAAATTTTTTTAACGAGCACAAATTAAACATTACTCAACTCACGATCGACTCGCTACTAGTCACTCCATACTTTCTTGGTCACAAAAATCATTGTCAGATGGGTCAGCCAGCATGCAACTTCTAAATCAATGACGTACCAAGGTACAAATAACTAATGCGGAAGACAGTAAGCACCATGCGGTGGGAAAAAAAAACAGATTCTCTTACAAACTAGCAAGTGACAAATGACAATGCACCTTTCATCAGCTATCACGTTTGTAGTTTCTCTTACAAACTAAACGACACAGTGTCGGTGGTGTTTTTCTTACAACTTGGGTGTAAATTTGACCTCTAATTTTGGGCCTTTGAATACTAATATTTTTGTTCAATAATTATGACTCTAAATAAACAGAGTAACCATTTGTAATATGTTTGTTTATTAAGTCATATAAAATGGGTATAAATCAAAGGGGTTTATTATTAAACTTAATTTTAAATAGAGGTGTGTTTGGTTTGTTCATACTTTCTTATAAACAAAAATATTTATATTTATTTTGTTTTAGTAATAATATAATTATTAAAATTTATGTTTATTTATTATATATATATATAATAAAAGTTAATTTTATGATTTTTTTATTAGGCAGCTTGTTATTTTTTATATAATTTTTTAATGATTTTTTGTGCTACCTTAAAAAACTATGTTTCAAAAAATATAAATGCTAGTTGAAAACTCTAGAAAAGTTAGTGACTTGTTAGATAATTTATCAATAAAATATTTGACTTCACATTTTTAAAATATTTTGTATTTTCCGAGAATTTCAAAAGTTAATTTGTATTAATAATAGATTAAATTACAATAGTTAATTTTTTCCTTTTTTTATTAAAGCGTTTTTTTTATTATTACTTTATGTATAAAAGTTTTAAAAGGAAAAAAGTCTTTAGTTGCCATATGTAAAATATGATTGAAAGTCAAAATACCGAAATCTCTGAGGCATTCTCTCATTTTTTTTGTTCATTGAGGATTGTTTAGAAACTAAAAAGAGTTCCACACTCGAACATCAACTTCATCTCTAACTCAATTATGACATGTTCTTTTATTTATCTCCTCAGTCCTCACGTTTTTTCGCTGAATTTATTCATATCTAGCTCTAATAGTATCACCACATTTTACATATATTTAAATAATAATAATAATAAGGTAAAAATTTAGTGAGCTTAACGAGCAACGAGTCGAGTAACAAAATTTTTTAACGAACACGAGTCAGACGCTACTCAACTCACTCGACAATCATCCATATTTTTTATTAATCACAAATAAATTATCATTTTTAATTATTCATGAACAGTTTTAATTATATGTTCATGGTTATTTTTATTTATTGATGTCAAACATTGAATGAACAAACGTAAAAATACGTATTTTTAAACTAAATAAATACAGCCAAACAAATACACACACACAAAACTTATTCGCATTCGTCAATGAAGTATTCTTCGAAGGAGGCCCAAGAAAGAGAAGGGGGGGGGGGGGGGGGGGGAATGAATCCTGATATCAACGGCCACCTATGTGAAATAACCGATTAGAGATTGCGAGCTGCAACTTGCAAGTAATTTAACTATGAGTAAACTACACTTATAGTCACTAAAATCTGAATGAAATTTCATTTTAGTCACTATGATTCCAGAAGTTACATTATAATTACTAAAGTTATCAATAAATCACAAATTGTCACTTTAGTGTTAACTCCTGTCAAGTTAATGAGGTGGCACATCAACAAAAAGATTTAATATCCAATTTGACTCATAAAGTATAGCTTTTTTACGCAAACCCATAAATTATAGTAGCTAAATTTTCAGTTTAACACTTCAACATGTTTTTTAACTGTAATTCTAAAAAATTTAAAATATTCAACAAATGATCTAGGCCCTCAAAACTGTACCGGAGCTTTTGGTGTGTGTTTTAACCTGATGATATACTCATTTGTGTTCGTCTTCGACCGAGGAAATTTTAACATATTTCGAGTTTAAACTTCGATCGAGTACTGATGAACTTCGTGTTCGGACTTCCAGTACGTGCGAGAAGCCCTAAATTTCAAGAACCAAAATACCAGAGAATTCAGATTTTGAAATTCAATAATTTAAAGCAACTGAAGCAAGGGTGGCTTGTTGAACAGGACATAACCGGCCTGTGACTAAAAAGTAAAAACAGCTAAACTCAAGTCTGGACCCAACCGAATCGGGCTCCTCGGCCCATCATCAGGCTATGGTGTTGGGTCTTCATTCACAGATATTGTCTTGCTTGATGTATAATATGTAAATTGTCTTAAAAAAAGTATACAATAAAATAAAATAATGTTATATATTTATTTTCAATAAATACACTTCAAGAATATGCATCGTCTTTTGATAAGAAAACAAACTCTTTTTTAAATAAAAAAATACAATCAACATGGGATGACAAATAGTCCTTTTACTTTTAAATTCTAGCAGGAATGAATAAAAAATGTATATAAAACCAATATTGATAGTCCAGCCAGCCACATGATTTTCTTCAATCTACCATCACTGCACATGAGGTTTACTTACCAACACCACGTGCTTATGCCTCGTCAATCACCAAATTAAATTCTAAGCCATAACCTTAATTTTCATATCTTAAACCTTAAATTATAAACATTAAAAATACACTTTGCTTCTAATTTTTACACCCTAAGCCCCAACCTTAAACCCTAAACTCACTATTTTAAAATGGAAGAACAATGAGGGCATAGTTAGGGATAGACGATTTCCATCCATTTGGAGTAAAATTCTTCTGCCCCCTAACCATGTCTCATTATATGACCCCTACTAAAAAACTCCTAAAAAATTAAATTCTAAGACATAACCCTAATTTCCATATTCTAAACCCTAAAAAATACATCATACCCAATTCTGTACACCCTAACCCTAAGCCCCAACATTTAACCCCAAATTTTAAACCCTAAACCTACTATTTTAAAATAAAGGCACTAATAAGAGCATAGTTAGGGATAGACGATTACTATTCTTGGATTTGTCTTTAGGTAGTGATTGCCAATTATAATCAATTAAATAAATCTATATTCTTCTTCCAACTCCATTGATTTTTAGCTAATCATCCATTAATGTAATTATAATTTTATAATAATAGTCTATATGTATGGTAGTGAATAAATGTAGAGCTAAGATTAAGACAAACAAGCTCAACCTCTTGTGTTCTAGTGGTAAAGAATGATGTTAATTATTTTGGTGATCCGAATTCGAGCATCAGTGTTATTATGCTATTGTGTGCCTTCTTAAAAATGAACTAAAAAAGTTTGAACAAATACCATTCTTGCATTACACCAACATATTAAAAAAAATAAAACAAACAAAACTGTGAAATGCACATGTAAATCTTGAGATGTCTTTTTCATGACAATACTAATGATGAGATATGTGGTATGGGTTCCAAAAAAAATTCAAACGACCAGCCTGGCTGCCTTGCTTCTCAAATCCCTTAAACTGCGGCCTGCTTCAGCAACACAACATATGTGATATGTCTATCACATCACCTTCGCATAATCCCTCTTTTATGCTAACGTCCTCGAATGGAATCGAGTCAAGTTAAAATTAAGAAATGAAGTTCTATATTTGCTTGTTATTTGTGTGGTTTGTGTTAAGATATTTTTTTATTATTTTATTTTTAAATTATTATTGGTAACGTGTTTATTATATCTTTCTTTTTTTTGTTTCCATGTTATAACGCGTTTGCATTGCAAAGTGGGTCCTCTCAATGTTCTTTTTTCATATGTGCTTTTAATTAATTTAATTAGCTTTCAATTCATATTTATGACTTTTCTCTTCCATCTTAATATACAATCTAGATTAGGTTTAGCTGTAAACCAGGAGCGAGACCAACTTTTTTAAATGTTTTCCTGTCCAATTACATGCTGTTTGCTGCTGCTCGTTCCATCCGTGAATGATCTTCCAACGTTTATTAGAAGTTGTTAGGGGCGGAATTTGGGTTAAGAGTTTGAAGGGTTAATTTAAAATTTTTAATAGTTTTGAGAAATTTAATAAGAATTTTTAAAAATAATGAGAGTCAATTAAATTTAAAATTTAATATAAATTTTTTAAAAAAATTGAGGGAGCAACATTGAACTTTTTAAAAATTTAGGGGGTCAAAATCTAATTTTTCAAAATTTTGAAAGGCTATAGCCCCGTAATCCCTTGTTAGTTCTGCCCCTGAATGCAATTTGAAAAGATTAGTTTTCTCTGTATATATTAGGATTAGCTTTATGAAACACCATAAAACAAAGATCAAGTCACCAGCATGTTAAAACACAATGTCAAATTGTGAGAAACTTGCTGCTGTGTCTTTTTGTGTCATGCGGATTCATTAGACCTGAATCGAGCAAACAAAAGGGTCAAGAATAGCTGCTGAGAAAGAAGCGACTCGACCATATGCTCTCAATGTGCCTTTCACTTTGCATGTTGTCGAATTGGAATTTTATCTTAGAATTTCACGACGAAAGAAGAGTGAATAAAACGAGAGCTCAGGCTAACGAGTTGGCCCAAATAGTAACCAACTTGATATTGCTTAAACATGTTTTAAGTTCGAGGTTTTGTGTATAAAAAAATAAGAGCTCATAATTTTGGACAAAATTATATTCTAATAGCTTGATAAGCATGTGAATTGATGTTTGAAATTTCCCTTCAGCTATACATTAATTCCGCAATCAGCCAACTGTAACTAAATAGATAAAGGACAAAGGATCGAAGACCCCTGAAACCTTGTGGGACCCCTTCAATTTTTCAAGTTGGAGAATGACAGTGAATTTCACCACGTCTGTCAGCTACAAAAAGGCCCTCTCCTTTCCCCCTCTCCAGCATCACTCTCATTTGTTCATTCAGGCATTTCCACAAACACTTTTTTCCACCAAAAGCAACGTTTCTTTCGCACTGACATGGCTAGACCGCAACAACGATATCGAGGTGTCCGACAAAGGCATTGGGGTTCTTGGGTTTCAGAAATCCGCCATCCTCTCTTGTAAGTTAAACTTGATTTCTCGGAAACCATGAACGTTTGGCGCTCTTCATGCATGTGTGCTGACTTGAACGTTTGGTTTGTACAGGAAAACGAGAATTTGGCTGGGAACATTTGAAACGGCAGAAGACGCGGCTCGCGCTTACGATGAAGCTGCAAGGCTTATGTGTGGACCGAGGGCTAGAACAAACTTCCCTTACAATCCTAATGCACCTCAATCATCGTCATCCAAGATACTATCAGCAACTTTGACAGCTAAACTACATAAATGCTACATGGCTTCACTTCAAATGACCAAACAACAACAACTGCAGGGGTCAAAAAGTGAGCCACCAACACCACATATCATGAGCAACAATGGCATTCCAGGTAGAGACAATGGAATGGGAGGGTTTCGCCTGCCGGAGAAGAGACCATTGCCAGTTCAAGACACAGAAACCAATTGGGTTGTCAAGAAAGCTCAAGTAGAAAGAACACAGCCGTTCAAATCTCTTGAAGAGGATCACATTGAACAAATGATCGAGGAGCTGCTTGACAATGGCTCCATTGAACTATCTCCCTAGGATATCCACCATTCCTTTCTTCTTCCTCTCTGCATTTCCTCCATTGAACAAATCTGCAGCAAGCTTCAACCTTGAACCTCCCCATATACTATTTTCCAAGTGCTGTAGACCGTCCCTTTAGGTCCTAGTGTCTACCATGTTACGGTGTACAGTAAGTTCTGTTATGATATATATGTTACTATATGATATTATCATCTGCTCTGTCTCTTGCTTTTCGATCACGGATTCGGAGGATGAAATGTAGGAGTTTCCATTAATCTGCTTTGCAATGCTCCCAAGTATTGTATAATAAATTACCTTTCATTGCCATGTTTTCACAATTCAAATGGACTTAGAGTTAACTTATCTTCCTAGACAAGGCAAAGTCATGCTTGTAGTTTTCAAAGCAACAGTAGAACCATCATCCTTTTTAATTATTTTCAAGGTTTCCACACCAAACTGTCGAGCTACACGGCCATAGAAACAAACAGAAAACGCAAGCAATTTTTTCCCCATGTTCACACATCAATTTCTACACAAAGTAAGCTGGCAAGCATTTCCCAGCATTATATTCTAAGTTCATCAAACGGTATATCTAAAAATAGAAGTATCTTCACTTCTAAATTAGGTAAGAGAGCAAATTAAACAACCCCAGGAACGAGGAAAGACAAGTAGAGCACCTTTAGAATATATTAATTTAAAACACCTTGATTAGCCAAAATTGATTGTGGTCTGGAAACAACTTGTTCTGTTTGACAAATATGGAACTAAAGAAGATGCAAGGACACAGGGCTAATTAACGTTTTGCCCTTTCTGTTTTACCATAGTTGAGTAGGATTACAAGAATGATAAAGTTTTTTCATTAAGTATTTAATATTATGGTATTCTCAAAGACTTAGAATTTGAGACCTTAATTGAGCTGAAACAACTCCTTATAGATTGATAACCGTTTGAGGTTAGGATAATATTTAACTGATAAGTCTTACAAGTATAAGCAGGATTCCCCTGCTAATAATTCTCATGTAAAAAGATTTAGGAGCAAATATAATTTAACCTAATTTTCAATGATTAAGTTGCATGGATGGGTTATTTTAAGTATAAAAATGAATGCTTGTTTTTTGGTTATTGGTGTCTAGTCTCCATCAATGAAACTTCATGATGGCTCACCTGTTTGGAAATTGATTTTGTTCCCCACAACCATTTTAAAAGAAAACAAATAAAGTTGTTTTCATTCTCATTATATTGTTCTACTTTTGATTCAGCAAAGGTGATTAAAATCATGGCATCTTAGTGAGTTTACCATCATTAATTGTTTGAAACTTTTGTCACCTTTGCTCTCTGATGTTTTTAACCTGACCTACCAGAAACATTCTGCAATTCCACCTTAAATTGAACTGGTCGAATGCTATTCATGAATCATGACCACAAAATGCAATAATCTGAACTTTGTCACAAATGATCTGTTGTAAGATATCTAATCAAGTAGTGAGTTTGAAAATAACAGAGTTTGTCTGGTGTAATAAGTGGAGTTGCCCTCCTTCTGATTAACCTAGTAAAAAAAAACTTTTAGTACTTTGATTCCATTGGATTGCACATCTCAGTGAAAAAAAAGGGAGGGAAGAAGAACACAAGAGTCAAGGGTAAGATCTTCCTTAGAAGAAAAGTGGTCAAAAACCAATCATGGTGTATAGAATCTCGTGAGGAAATGTTGGGGGTAAAGACAATCAAGTGGCCTTAAAACCCTTTTCCAGAAATCACCCAAATTTTAGTTTTTTATTTGAGCTGAGATTGTCATCCTCTTGGGGTATTATCTTTGTTTTTGATTCGTTGAATTCATGCAAAAATCCAAAAGGCTAAAGCTTTTTTTCAAGAGTGCTACAACCTGCACCCTGAACAAGGCCAAGATTAGTTTCAACAATTCTGGTGCAAAAAAAAAAAAAAAAAAAAACTTTAAAATTACTGAACTAACAAAACATCAGATTTTGTATGTAGGGCCTCGGGACATCATGGTGCAGTGCATGCCATGCCATGACATGTCATCTTCTTCCTGTTGTTTCTTTCTCCATTCTGTTCACATGGATGACCATGTGAATGCTAACATGCATATGGTTAAGGTCCTAAAATCTCCATTTCTTTATGTTAGAAAGACAAGACAAAGATGAAAGGGGACCCCACCGGGTCTTTCTTCCTTCCCATTGCCCTTTCGTAAATCATGATCAAACTTATTATTTGAGCATCTTTTAAGGGAATTAATTATGCACCAATTAATTGTAAATATCATTTTCTTTGGTCTAGCTAGTGCTATCACTGTCAGTATCATGAATGCAATTACATTGAAACCTTCCTCCTGCACTGTAATCCACTAGTATTCAAGTTCCATTCCCTCCAATTATAGACATTTATGTGTATTTATTCATTTAAGCTTTGGAGATTTCATTAGATTCCATTTCGATCGGGACTGCTTTTTTCTTTTCTGTAGCATTAAGCACTGTTCATTTCAATCGGTTATCAACGACTGCAATACAGTGCAGTTCAAATGTTAAATACTGGGAACACCTTCCCCACCTAGGGGCGGAGAGGGGGCGCTGGCAGGGGCCATTCCCCCTAAATGGAAATTTTTCTTTTTTAGTCCCTTCAAATCTCAAGTTGTTAATTTAATACATTGAAAAAGTGTCCTTCTGCCTTAAAGACGATAGATTTCAGTTTAATCGTGTTAAAAATAAACGAAAACAATGATGAAATTGTATTTCGGTTCGTCAGGTTCCATGACATGAAAATACACTGCTGCAGCTCCATTACTTTTATCAATGTCCAGTGGACAAGTTCATAACGTAACAGGGCGGGCAGTGACGGAATTTGGAGTAAAAGTTTGAGGAGGCCAACTTATTTTTTTTAAATGGAGTATTGAACGAAAAATTTCAAAAAAAAATGAGGTTTTAGCTAAATTTTTTAATAATTTAAAGAGATTTAACAAAAAAATTTAAAAATTTGAGAAAGAATTTAATTAAAAATATTCAAAATTTTGAAGCTTAAAATGAATTTTTAAAAATTTTGAGGGGGCCAAATAAATTTTTTTAAAATTTTTAAAGATAAAATTCGAATTTTTCAATTGGGGGGCCGTAGCCCCACCGGTCCTTTAAAGCTTCCGCCACTGAGGGCGGGGTTTTGGTTGTCCCGACCTCAAGTCTAAATTTAGAAATTTCAATCCGATCTCAACCCCCCTCAAATGTAATATATTTTTATCTCCGTTCGATTCTAACCAAACATAATAAAAGTATAATCCGATTCTGATTCGATCTTAAAATTATAACAAAAAAATTCAATTCGTCCCGAATTTTTTTTTGATAAAACATGAAATATACTATAATATATATACTTATAAATATATCGGATGAGGTCGGAACTCGACGGACCGGATAATTTACCGTGCCTGGGTATATTACAAATAATAAATCAGGATTAATTCCAGTTGCTGTCTGAAGTTAAAGCCTTAATGGGCCATGTAAAAAAAGATGTCTGGCCTGGAATCAGTCATGATGACAGATTAGGGCTGCCAGCTTTAAGCAACGATTATGCTCTTCGAAGTTCAAACCCACTTCCGGATGTTAAAGTTGGGCTCAGCCTTACCAGACACTGAACAAAGACCTAAGCTCACATGCCACTGAACTCGTCTTTTTCCTCTCTTTTTTATGCACCGAAAAACATGAGTATTTGAGGGCAAGCCGATTGTTTCATTAGATAAAGACAAAAACGCAGAATAAACCCACATCGTATTTGACCCAACAACTCCTCCATATTTTTGGGGTTGGTTGCCCTAATCAATTAAGGTAGTTTAAACTTGACTTAAATAAATAAGCGAGAAATGGTAAGGGCATCTGTTGGGTAGGGTCGTAGGCGTAGCTGGCATGCAGCAGGAAGAGTTTGGAGAATATTTAGGTAAAGAGTTAGCTTGAAGTTTGGAGACATTATTAAATTTGCACATTTTCATCATATAAAAATCCTTCTTTCCTTTGACTAATCACTAAATTAATTACCAAGTTAGCAGTTCCCTAGTTTTTTTTGTTGTTGTTAATAATTAAATTGAGTTCGCTAAGAAAAAGAAATGCAGTAGTAAACAAGATTGAAAAGGGACCTTTTGTCTTTGGTCTGCCTTTCTGGGGTGGATTCAAAAAACCAATCTTCAGATTCAACTTTGAATTTGATCACTGCTTTGTTAAAACCGCGTACTGGTTCAACTCAGTAAAAGCAATTTAGAGTCTTCTGATTCAGTGGGTCAACTTTCTCTCTTATTTACTTTGACAAGCTCCTTTTAAGTCTTCTACACTTCAACCCTCACATGTTTCTTGACCCCATACGGTTCAAACTTTTACAAGTCGAATCCGCACACGGTTTAGCTTGTATAATGATCCCTTCAAAAAAAAAAATTAGCCTGAGTTTTATGACGCAGTCTAATGTTTTTTTTTTCAAGTCGTAGATCTTTCCTGCACACTTTTGACTTGTTGACTTGTCAATGAACAACTATGTAATGTAACGTAATTCAATGCAGGGACGGAGCCAGAAATTTATTTAAGAGATGTCACTTTTTTAACATATTTAAAGAGAATTAATTATTTATAAAGGGGTGTCGTTTTATTCATAAAATGAGTATTATTTGTCTATATTTTTAATTTTTTATAAACAAATTATATAAAAAAATAAATTTCTAAAAAATTTTAAGGTATGATGAGATACTCCATTCCAAAGGTGGCTCCGCTCATGCTTCCATCAAGTTGTTGGTCACCTCTTAATCAGTCAACTTTGCCTGTTAATATGCAAACAGTTTTGGGGAAATAGTTTAATCACAAATGGCGAAGTGCCGATGCTATGAGGCAAACCCCAGTTCCCGTTACAAGACAAATTTTAAGAGTGAAATGAAACACCACAAATTTAGAGTGGAGAGAGATTGTGGATTGATCCACACTAATGGCATCATCTCTAACTTCTAATCCATCAAATCTGTTGAGGCTTTTTGGTGGAAAAGTTGGTGAGTTTTGAGGATCTGCCGAAGAGAGATGGGTAGAGTTATAATACCGACAACTGAAGAAAAAAAATCAAAAGCACATCCGAGTTAATGTTGTTCATCTTTTTAATTGCATCAATTTAGTTTTTGTATTTTTTTTTTCAAAATCTACAATGTTGTGTTCTATTTTTTAATTTCAGCAATTTAACTCTCAAACTCATGATTTATATCAATTTTACTCTTAAAATTTGTCCCACATTTTTTAATTTCATCAATTTAAGATGACGTGATAGTTCGAATTGCTTAGAATTGTTTCAATTATGTTATTTGGCAGAAAAGGAATGGCAGGATTTATGGGAATCCTCCTTGTCAAGCTACTGCACTGTTTATGTGAATTAAGTATGTTGTAGTCTTGAGATTGTCTGGATGCAAAAATTTTGTCCCTTCTTTTTCGGGTTTAGTTAAAAATTGGGGGATTAAATTGTAATTAAAACGGGGTAGGTTGGTTGATTTGTTTTTTGTTTGTATTGTGAGGTTTTTGGATGAATAAAGTCTTCATTTATCTAAAAAAAAGATAGTTCGAATCGAAAATTTTAAAATTATTTATTTATTTAAAAATCACATATTATTTTATAAAAAATCTTTTAAACTGCCACATTATCAAAATTGACCTATTATTATCTTATTGGAGGAAATTAATTTATCAAAGAAAATTACATATGCACATGTTAACTCAAACATTGTTAATTATATAATGATGAAGTGTCTAACATAGTAAAGAACGAATGGTAACAATTTTGTTAGTCAATAATTGCCAAAAGTCTAGATTTGTACAATTAAAGAGTCTGAAGGATGAATTGATGAAATTAAAAATGAGATAAATATCATGTGTAGGATATAATGTAGGCGATAAGTGTAAAGTACTAAAGTGTAGGGATAAGGCTGGATATATAATAAAAATCAAAGGACGGTCGAAACATTTTCCTGGAAACTTCACCAACTCCAGCCCGATTAAGCCGTGGAAGATTGTATTTTGGTGAAAATAGAAAAGATGAAATGGTCCAACAAAATTGCAAGTACATGGATGTACCAGCTGTCCGAATTAAAAGCAAAGAAAGGACGCCGAGTAACCGAGGAGACACTGCCAGCTTCGTTGCGAGAGTTATCCATTCATGCCTAGAAATAAACAAATACGATGAACCGCTGGGACATGGCTGCTTCTTAGCTTTCGAACCGCGGCTTCAATTCCTCCATTTTCGATGACCCTACTTCACTCCACAAATGAGAACAATTGGATCATCTTTACTCCAACGAAACAGCCGTCCGACTCAAGCTGTCGTCCTCTTAGCAGCAAAGTGTTTAAATCAAACAGTTAGGGATGTTTTTTTAAGTCATTTTGGTTAACACACATGTTATGTTCCAAACTTGAATGTGAATTGGTCCAATTTTGTGCATAATTAAAGCTAAATCTTCAAACCTAGAGTTTCTTTCTTTGGACCCTCGAAATAATGACATTTACTGGCAAAATCTTCCACGACCGCTCCACGCGATTGACAAAATTATGTGGCTTCAAATTTAAATAAATGTATTTGATAGGAATATATTTAATTTTTGGAACTATATATTTATAATCAAACCAAATAATTTCAGAGAAATTTAAGTTTTAAGTTGGTATAAATTATCATCGCTACTGGATTTTCACAGGCCTTAATTTAATGTCCTACCAAACATTAGAAAAACAAATTACATATTTATTTTAATTGTAAGATATGATTAAATTAATGAGGCATATATTAGAGTATCTAGTATATTTTACATAATTAAATGGTACTGTTTAAAATAATAAAATCCGGTTTGACCTTGGTCAAACTTCAAGAAACATTAATATGTAATTATTCAACATTGTTTACTAATAATAATTAATATATGTTTTTCTATCCCATATTTGTTAAATTAGAATATCGTTCAGAAAAAAATAATAACTTTTGAAGTCTGTCTAATTAAAAACAAAGTATAAACAAAAATTTTCAGGTAGGAAATTCTTCAAGTCTCAACCCCATCCTTATAAGGCCCTGAGGATATGCAGCCTCCATTTCAAAACCCTCGAAACCTCATTTCACACGAATCTCAAGCCAACAAACGATGCCTCTTCAATCCCACCGCCACTCCCCCTCTTTCCCTTCTTGTTTCCGACCCTGCACCACCGCCCAGACTAACCTCATAGCACCTCCTCCACCGCCGCCGCCGCCGCCGCCACAAATCTCAGGTAAAACGAATCTTGCTACGAGTCTCTACAACACAAATCTCGGCCTTTTTTCCCTCACCTGGTCACGGACTTTCATTGGCCACTCTCTCCATCTCCACCTCCACCCTTCTTCTCACTACTCTGACTCTCCCTCTTCTCCACTCTCTCTCCCTGCCTCGCTTTCATTCTCCACCCTCCATTTTCATCTGCATATTAAGCCCTTTATTTTTTGGAAGAAACATGGATATAAGAAACTGAGCAGCGCGACGGTCCCTAATGTTCAAGTCTTCTGGGATCTTTCCAGGGCCAAGTTCGGATCCGGGCCTGAACCCGATTCTGGATTCTATATTGCCATTGTTGTTGATGGAGAAATGGCGCTGCTTGTTGGCGATTCTGCCAAAGAGGCTTATGCCAGAACTAGAGCTCAAAAGCTTGGGAAAAGCCAAGCTCTTGTTTTGAGAAGAGAACACGTGCTCGGCAGCAAAGTGTACAACACAAAAGCTAGATTTGGAGGCAAAAGTAGGGAAATTTCTATTGAATTTAAGGCGGACGATGATGGGAAGCTATGTTTTAGCGTTGATAACGAAAGGGTATTGCAAGTGAAGCGACTTAAGTGGAAATTTAGAGGCAATGAGCGTATTGAAGTAGATGGCGTCTCAATACAAGTCTCGTGGGACGTGTATAACTGGTTGTTTGATAATGATTTGAACAATGGTCATGTAGTTTTCATGTTCAAGTTTGAGAACGAAGGCTCTGAAATTCTTGATGGAGATTATCAACATGCCGGGGCCGAAGAAGTAGTCGGTCCTTTCCACGATAAGAATGGGGTCGTTTCGTGGCCGCAAAGTTCGTGTAATTTTGGCGTCAATGGAATCGAGTGGAAAAGGATGAGGAAAAGCTTGTTGAGGACTGCTAGAAGCTCATCTTCTTCTTCGATTTCGATGTCTTCGGCCTCCTCCGGAGGCAGCTCATCCGTAATGGAGTGGGCAAGCGTGGAGGAGAGTGAGTTAAGTGCTCCTACTGGCTTCTCCCTGCTTGTTTATGCCTGGAAAAAGTGAAGATTTCCCCCTACAATCCTCTAATCCTTTGTTGATAATATCTCTATTCGATTTCTCGCTAACCCCATTTGTTGTTGAACATAGTATAATAAGAATGATACATTAGGAGAACGAAATTATATATAAAGGGAGAGATTTATACATTGAATTAGTTCCCCTGTGTTCTCAAGAGATTAATGTTTTACGTGGTTCTATATGGAAATCATTATAATTGCTTCTTTGTAAGTTTGCGGTAGTAAAATTGGTAGCCCTGCCCTGGTTGTAATCAAAGATGTCATACAGATTGAATGAGAAGCAATTGTTTCTTTATTTTGCTATTTCATGCACACCATTTTGTTCTTGGTTTCCATTGCTGCATGCCATGTTTTTTTGCTGAGTTGATTGGAAATTTCCAAGTTTCCAACATTGGAGACGGTGCAAGTGAGATTTGGATCTCGTTTGTCTTAAATGAGCTTTCTTGGGGACCAAGAAACTATATTAAAAAGAAAATTTAAAATTTTTAGGGATGCGGGGGATGCGTGTAAAAACTTATCAGTAAGGTTTGGATCCTATTACCAGCCAGCCAAGCAAGCATCCCTCAACTATGTTGACTTGACCCTGTCTTGGATCTCTGAAATTGAAAGTTACTTCGTCGGTCGGTAATCTTAAAACCTTGAGGAACAGAACAATGTCGTACTATATCGAACGGCACGGGAAGGTGGTTGGAAGTGGCCAAACTGTGTAGGGTTTGGTTGTCTGACAAAATGACTGTTTTCCTTTTCCTCTGTGCTGTCTTTGTTTGTGGAAACTGGAAACCCAATCTGTCTTGTGCATTTGTGACCATAAATTTTCTCTTTAAAAAAATAATCTAATAATCTTTTTAGTTGAACCAAATACTCTGTTAAAGGAGATGAACTTTATAGGGCGGGACTCGGAATTAGGCATGAGTCGAGCTCCAAATTGTCCAAGGCTTTTAACTTGAGCGCGTCTGTTATAAGGTTTTGTTAGGCCGGATTTGGTGCGAATTTTTATAATCTTTATAAAATCTCTTCTTTAGGTGGTTGTTTAGAAAATCATTGGGAACATCATAATATTTTGGTAATAAATATAGCCTTGATGTTGTATTATTTAGAGTATATTGTTGCAGTTGCCAACTGGTTGAACATCAGCAAGAACCTGGTGGGGTGGGTTCAAATTTCAAATTCAACCCCATCATGTGTAATAAAAGCTTTTATTATGATAATTTGCTGCTTAAAGTAGGAGAGGGAATCAAGCAATAGATAAGGATAATTTAGTAAAATATATTCGAACCAAATAAAACAAACTCGATAAACACAATTTAACATCTTGGTTAATTTGATGAACAGAATGTAACCTTAGTACTTGAATGGATGGAATGGAAAAGCCAACTGCCCACGTGCAATTAGGAAAGGCATAGGCATCAAATCAGGTGGGAGCTGCATTGCATGATGGATTCCGCAAGTGCAGGTTGAACTATATCCACCAATTACCAACCAACCCATAGTCCGTTAGGTGGAAGTCGGATGATACCATAATATTACAAAATTCACATCAACATTGCTATTTGCTAGTCCAACAAATAATTAAACTCGCCCACCCCAATGCCACAACATCATCTCCATTATTTTATTATTATTATTGGCTTTCGTTTCCGATGCTCATCAGCTCTTTTGTGGCACACACTTTGAAGTTTGAAACGTGGAACCATTATTTGTCGGCACTTGTGATTCTTCTTGTTTTCCTGGATTTTCTTTTTATGTATAGTACGATTGGGTTTACTAAAGCCGACATATTTTCGTCACTATCATTTGAAAAATAATTACGGTTTTTAGATCGAGTAATTAAAAATTCTTAATTGATGTTTTTTTCCTTTTCTTTTTTTAGGTTGTATGTTCAATATCCATTAAAAGTAAATTTTTTTCTTATTTTTTCAGTAATTGTTCAAAAAAATAATAAAATAAGGAAGTATTACATTCTTAATATAAATGTCAAGATTCGAATTTATATAAAATATAAGTAACATAAACATTATTAATTATTCAACCAATTATTTGAAAAATGATGGTTAGAAAAGAATTAAAACCTTATGACATCATCCTTGGTTGATTGCAGAAACATGGGCTGTTCACATTAAATCCGCTTTAAGTGGGCTGATCTTGAATTGTTGAATGGGCTGGATCAATGAAAGATGGAGAAAATTTTATATATCTAGTGGGTAATCTACCAAGCTGACATGACACTTTAAATGTTATAAACATAATAAAAATTTATAACAATAAAAAATAATATTAATAAAAAAGAGTTTGCTGCAATGGCAAGGCAAATTGCTCTATGAAAAAAATTTGAATTCGAACTTTATAGATAATATAGTAAAAAAAAACATAAATCTCAAACATGGGCCTTAAAATAGACATATACTATTAAAAAATTAAGAAAATTATAACAATAATATTATAAACAATCATAGACTTATTACGATATAGATTTAGATTTTTGGTCTTGTTATTTTTAATGATAACTTTTTTTAACATTATTTTTAATGATAATTTATTATTAAGATTTTTTAATCTATGTTATGATTTAATTTTAAATGAATGTTCAAGAATTTTAGATTATAGCGTGGAGTTCAAATCATTTTTTCACTAAAATAGACATTAAATTTGTATATGGAAAGTTAAAAAGGAGTGAATATAAGTTTTTTTATATTTAGCTAGCTTTCACTTTCTCGATTTGTTCAGAATTTTTGTCTTCCCTCAACATTTAGTTCATTTCCAACCCATGAACGGTAAACCAGACCTTTTTCTCTTCGGCCGTCAGTGTCGGAACGCTCGCTCTCCCTCTTTCATTTCTTTGCATCAACCGTTGCGAATTCTGTTCCTGTGGCAGCCTCAGGAGTGGGCCTTCCCTCCCTCAGCTCCAACGGCGGTTCTGTAGTGGGTCGTTGAGCAGCGGTGGAAGTGGCAACCTTGGTAGCCTTGCTCTCCGATGACGGATATGTTTTGTGCCTGCTCGCCGGAGAAAGGCCAGCACCAAAATCGTCGTCGGTAATCAACATGGTTAGGGAAGATGGGGTGTGGTCAGGGATAGAATGGTCCTTTCACGTGCCTAAGGATGATGGCAGGTTGACATCTCTCTTGTTTCCTTTTTTAGGAAAGTTTAACTTTTATTTTTGGATTTACTATGTTGTTTCAAATCTGATAAAGGTCGACATCCTCATCCTTCGGTTGTTGTGCCTCGAATATTTGTTTGACCTGTTGCTATCTTGAAAGCCTGTCTATACTGAATTAGATCCACTTTGGGATTTGGTGGGGACCACATCTGTTTCTTGCCGAGAAATGAAAGCTGGACAGATTACTTGGGAAATTGCTTGGCCTCTTGAACCTAGCCCAAAGTGGGCCTTTGTGCGAGCCCAGGTGGGGAGATTCTCATTCGCTCATTATTGGGCCAACTCCTTTTATGGGATTCGGAATATTGAAGGAAGGTGGACGAATGATGAAACCCGGGAGGTGATGTTGTTTAGCTTTGGATGGGACCCGGGCGGTTCAAACTTTTTAGCGGTGATCGGTTCGATGTGTTTCAGAATTGTGGCAAATCATGCTTACTTTTTAAGTATGTCGGTTTTTCGTTTTATCGTTCAGACTGTGGAACCATATCAGATAGGGTTACGTTTTCCTGCGGTTTTGGTGACAAGGCCCAATCCTACTATGGAATCAGGAGCCTGCCTCCGGATGGAGCTCTCCTAGACGAACAAGAATTACGTTTATGCCCTTTTGATTCGAGGTTGTCTTGTGGCGGTCTTTTCCTTTGCCCTGAGTGGCGTCGGTTTTTTCTTGTGGGCCTGCGTGCCCCGGACTTGGGTAGGCTTTGTGCCCCCGTTGTGTTGTATTCCCTCTGTATTGCTCGACTTTGCATGGATATTGTGTCCTGCTGCTTGACTACCTTTTAGTTTATGTCTGATGTTGTCTCTTTGTTTCTTGTACTTCATGTGCATGGGGTCGGACCCCTTCTATCTTAATCGAAGTCAGTTACCTTTTGAACAAAAAAAAAGAGTGAATATAAAGTTTTGGGGTTCGATAGTTGTCGACAATGGTGGTCGATGACAACCAACAATTTAGGCGTTACCGACGACAGAAGACTTTAATAGAATTTAAGGATAAATTGATATTTTTATCTAAAATTTAGAGATCAAATAATATTTTATCTAAAGTTTAAGAGTGAAATTAAAATTACCTATTTTAGTAATAAGTCTTGTTATTAAACTAGCCGATGTTAATGACTCAATAAACAGAATGTAACAAATGGATAACATAACTAACCAAAATGTGATAAATCAATAATGAAAATGTAATTTCTTTTCAAAATTAATGACAAAAAAATAAACATTTGTGAAACGAAAGGGACAAATTCGGTAATTTACCCTTTATTTTTCTATTTTCTACTTCCAAAAATTGAACTTCGGCTTTCCTGATTCCGTTTAAAGCTTAAACCCTTATCTTAAAACCCCAATTCATAAACCAAGAAAACTCAAATCACCAACACAGTCCAACAGTAGAAACAAAAATGGCTCGCTTCATTCGATCAGCTCAAAGAACATTAATTTCTGCAGCTTCGAAAACCCTAACTAATAGCATCCAATCACGAATCCCATCATCAGCTCCACTTCTCCAATTCAAGACCTACGCAACCTGCAAAACCCAGAAATCGCCATTCACAGCCAACATCATCAGAATCCTAAGCAACGAGATCGAGTACCAGCACGACTACGCCCCTCCCCATCAGGTAACTAATTATTCCTATCAAAAATTTTGAACCCAGACTTTAATTTGATTTGTTTCTTCGCAATTTATGTAGCCTGCTAGGAGTTTCAATTCATTCACGGTCCAAGACCGACCGGGAGAGAAATGGATGAAAATGAGGGGGAAATATGGAGACAACGAAGATATCAAAATAGAAGTGACTATGTTTGACGGTTGTGCTTTTGTTCCTAAGCCCGGAGAAGATGACACTGGGGAGAATGTGGTTCTTCACATTAGCTTGATTGTTGATGTTTTCAAAGGTCAAGGTTATCCTGAACTGGAATTCTTGTGTTCGGCTTGGCCCGATCATTTAGAAATCCAGAAAGTTCATTTGCTAAGTCGGGATAAGATTATTATTAACCCCTACATGGGACCTGATTACAGGTATAGCTTGCTAGTTCGTTTAGTACATTCTTCCTTTTGTAATATTGATTGGCAAACTAAATTGTGGTTTTTGTTTTCAGGAAAATGAATGCGGAACTTCAGAAGACACTTCGTGGTTACCTGGAAGCAAGGGGGGTAAATAATGAACTCTGTCGATTTTTGCACGAATATATGATGAATAAGGATAGGATTGAACTTATACAATGGTTGGGAAATGTCAAATCCATTGTGCAGAAATAGAATGAGGTTTGTTTATGGAATTTTGATATCTGCTTTGTAGATTTTTATTCAGGTTCCTCTATGGTTTTCGACCAACCGTTGTGAAACTTTAAATACTAATTTATCCACCATGTTGTGTGGCATTGGCTTATAAGTTTTAAACCTTTTCTATCTAAGCCGTAGAATTGTGAAGGTAATCGTAATCTCGTTGTGCAGAACCTTAGCGGTGCTGGTAAAAATAAGTGTCCGAGGATTCTATATATTTGAATCGACTCTTTTTTAGAGATTTTAGGGTCTCGACACTTGAGCAATCCTTGCAAAGTAATTGTGTTGCATTTCCTCATAGTTAGTAATTACTGAATACAACAAACCTTCACCCTGGAAAGGCTTTAAACGTTCAACCTAGTAATAGTATAGAGTTATTTGATGGATGCGGGCATGTGCATGAGTAACCTTAGCCTATTTTACTGCTGTTAACTAAGGTGCTGCAGTTTCCATCAACTTTCAGTTGGTGCTGCAACGCTTTAAACGTACAACCTGGTATAGAGTTATTCCACATTAGGTGCCTCGTTGGTGTAAGACATAATTTATTGCTCATTCTTCTTTAAACTCCTCCATTTAGATTCTAAAGAAATTACACTGATTCATAGACAGGAGGATAAACTGAGAGGTGAGTTAGCTGCGCTTCGGTCGATGCATAGAATTGTGCTGTTGATGACAAACTGGATCTGTGATATGGTTGACTGTGTTTCGGTCGTTGCATTTCTTTTTAAAACAAAGACATGATCTTTGTTACTGTCTTCATTCTCATTTTTACAAAGCCAAGATCTGAGGAGGATTTGCAAGTGTGAGGATCAAACTCCAACTGTCGGATTTTGATGAACCATTAGAGTCTTGGTTATTTTTTCATATCAAATTGGATTCGGGTGAACCATATTGGCCTTGGTTATTTTTACATATCAAATGGTGGGACTCTGGTTTGAACTTGACATTCACTCTTTGGAACCTCCAGTATTTAAGTTTGTGCCGTCAGGTTAGCTTGCTTCGACCAATAAAGCTAAGTGAATAACAGATTAGATTGAGGGATTAGTTTGTGGAAGTGGAAGTGAAACACTACACCCTCCTTCACAAACCACAAAATCACACCTGCTGTCCTAAAAACAACCAATTACAAATCTAAATTTGCAATTGGAAAACAACTAATTTACAAGTCTAAATCCGACCAATATGATGATCAGATGTTCAAAATTCAATGTAATTATGGCAGATTTCTGTCAATTTAAAACTGGTCTGGCTACATCCTGGACGTTCTTGTTCTACTTTTAACTGGGAAAATTCTCTGTGAAAAACAAATATGGCAAACTTCCCAGTTCCAGATATTTGAGAAACCGCTCCAAGAAACGAGGATTTGGAGAAAAGGATCAACAGTTCCAAATAAAAGCCAAACTACAAAACTTCTCTGTCGCCAAAATATACATGACAATTTCTACCAAAGAGAGTAAACAAAAATCTCAACCATAAACAAATATGTATATTTATATATGTTCTTAAAAACATTACTCAATTTAGAGCTTGAGGGATAGGTCAACCTTTTGTATCTCTTCCTGCTTTGTCTTGAGACTGCCTCCACCTGACCACCAACAATTGCCAATCACTTCATCACCCGGAGAACCCATCGGCGTCCTCATTACGTTGAACCTACCGACATTAGCTCGACTCGTTGATCCCGTTGTAATAGCATGGGAATTCTCCATCGATAACTTCCCTATTGCCGGTTGTTGGTCTATAGGAGGCCTAGACCAACTATGGTGTCCATACACATTTCCAGACCCGGCTGATGAAGAAACATGAGATGGTTTATGGATCATTGAATGCACCTGAATTCCCAAAGATCTATTATATGCGCCGTGCAGGGGAAGAGCGGCCAAGCTAGGATAGTGGTTGTGGTGAAAATAAGGGTGTCCAAAAGCCGCGGCTGAGGCTGCTATATGAGCTCCCATCCTTTGCCCTCTTTTCACCAAAGTCCTCTCTCTTTTATGAGCGTTTTGGTGCCCTCCAAGAGCTTGTGAACTGTAGAATTTCCTTTGGCAATAGGTGCACGAGAAAACTCGTTGCTCACCAAAGTCATGTTACTCTTTTGAACTTTAAATTTTGTTCAAAATTTAAAAGGATTTTTATAAAAATAGTCCGAAAAATTGAAGTTAGACAAAAATAAATAAATTTATTTAAATATAGGCCGAGTTTAAATTTTAATATTCAAAGATCGAGTCGGATCTAATCTAACTCATTTTCAAAGTTTGTAATAAACTATATTATATTTATATATTATATAGTTTGAGATATATATTTTATGTCGATGAGTCTTATTAATATAATGCATAAAACTAATTCGACTTCAAAACAACCTATTAATGATGATTGTGGACCGATCACACTAAGCTTTAAGTGTCATTTATAAAGGCTTTGATGTTTAGTGGAGGATTGAAAGGTTCCCTGGTCAATTTGGGCAAGGTATTAGCCTATTAGGTTTAAAGTGGTGTTATGAAGTGAAATAGAAAATGGAAAAAAGCTTATATGATATGGTTTTGACCTTCTTGGACTGGTATCTTGGTAAAGGGGAACATAATTAATTTATAGCGAGTCTTTTATAAGTGTGTTTGAATGTGATTGGATAATTTGTTGTTTCGTTATACTCCTGATAAGATTGACATGACTTAATTTTTTTACAGATGTTAAACGTGTAAGTTACTAGTGTTGAACTCTTCGATCGAGATCGTCTATATTAAAAATTTGAAATATTATTATTTATGTTATCTGTTATCGTCGAAAAACTGAAAATTTGAAAGAAAAAAAAAACTATGTTCGGTATCTTTTGGTTTGAATTTCAAGATATACAACTTGTATTCAGGAAACTAAACTATTTCTTGACTTTGCTCGTAAAAGAGTACAAATAGAAAAAGATAGGAATAGGATGCAAACGTTGAATTGAGTTGGTTCTTGGTCTTTTTCAAGAAGACAAAACGATTTTTTTTTTTGAAAATCTATTCTACTTTTACTTAAAGGGGAGAAGAAAAATTTAGGTGAAGACAACGCTTTTAATGAGTCATGAACCTGAAACCTAAAGGAAAGGGAGTAGAGCAGGTGAGCGTGCTCTAAACCACCAGGCCGTCCTCGCATGCTCACAAGACGATCCTTTTAAAAAGCAGAAACAAAAACATGAATAATAATAATATTAATACACATAGGTTGTGCCTTTATCTTATTCGGATAAAAATTTTCTGTCCTTTTTTAGTGTCCTACTTATGCTTCAACACTAAAAAACTAAATTTCAAGCTTTAACTCTAAATTTTAAATCCTAAACCCTATACTCTAAAAATATATCCTACCCTAAATTTTCTAAACCCTAACCTAAAATTCTAAACCTAATTTGAGCATGGCGACATAAGTAGGGCATCGAAAAGGGGTAAGGATTTCCATCCATATTATCCTTTGAAGTGCTGTGATTGATTGAAATCTCAAGCACCCACGTTGTTGTGTGTCTACCTTTGAGGCACAAAACATTGTTTGGCTCCTTCACTTTTCCAAATTTGGCTGCTTCCACTTGACCACTTCCTCCAATGAATTTAGTTCAACCACTTCCAAGACACTCTGTAATGGACAAACAGAACCCTCCAAACTCCAACAGCAATGCAACATAGAATGTCGGCATTCCCACCTTTAAATTCGTGCATTCAAAGGTCAATATCTAAATTTTCTTCTGCTTTCTCAACTCAAATAATGACTACCCTGAAATCCACAACTCTTTTTTGTTTCTTTCTCAAACTTCTTTCTGGCAATGTCATGACCCCAGTGGCGGATCCAGAATTTTTTTTTGAGGGTGGGCACAAATCAAAACACTTTTTAGGATGGGTACAAATCATAAAAATCTCAACATTCAGGGTGGGCACAAGTCATAAAATTTAAGGACTAATTCATAAAAATTATAAAAATTAAAGCTAAATGTGTAAGGTTTGAAAAATTTAGGGTGGGCACAGACCCACCCAAAGCACCATGTGGATCCGCCACTGCATGACCCCACCTTCGGACCAACAAAAGTTATCCGAACTCATTGGTGGGTTTAGGGTTTCAACTTTGTGGAGTCCTGGAATGGGTTCGATGATGTTTGGTCCATTAAGTGCAAGGTTCGGTTTGCACGGTTTTAGGGGCTGGACTAGGTATTTCTTTGGGGCTCTTTGTTACATCAAACCCAAAACAAAAGCCTGGTATGCGCCGGCCACAATATCAATTATTAGGATTTAGGATTAGGACAGAAGATCGAATTCCGATGTTGTGAATATAGTTAGATTAGAAGAGTCGTTCTTATAATAGACTTCTATAATATTTGATTCGAATTAGTTTGTCAATAAAGTAAATATTATTAGGATTAATATCATATACACAGACGGTAGAAACTAAAAGTTTCCACAAGTGCCTTAGTTTTAGGGTATAGGGAGTTAGTTTATGGTATAGGGTTTAGGGTTTAGGTGTAGAGCTTTAGAATTTAGGGTTTAAGGTTTAGGGTTATAATTTAGGGTTTATAGGTTAGGGTTTAGTTTTTAGGGTAATATGGTGAGTATTTAGGTTTTAACATATAAACCTTAAATTATAACCCTAGACCTTAAATTGAAACAATTACCCCTAAATTCTAAACCCCTAAACCCTATACCCTAAACTAAATCCCTATACCCTAAAACTAAGGTGACTGTGTATATAATATTTAATCATATTATTATACATAAAAAAACAAAAGTTCAAATGGTCATAGTAAGCTACTCAAGCTCGTGGGGCTTCAGAAATTACTTAGGAATTTACTTATGTCTCCAAAATGGGCTTTGCAATCTTCATGATTAAGAATGAAATTAGGATTCTTCTATGAAAACAGAAAGTATTGGCTTGAGCAACATTATTTCTTACGTAAACAACAGTATTCGCAACACTGAAACTAAGTAAAATTATCACCCTTTTAAACAAAGAAAGATGAAGAAAAATTATAGTCGGATAAAAGCTGGAGTAAATTATAGCATGTTGGCCAGGAAGTACTGAGAGAAAGCATTGATTGTTTGAGGAAACAACCCGATCCTCATATCGACTCCTCTCAATTCAGTGGGATTCTGCATGAAATAAGCAACCTGAGGGACTGGAGAAAGCAATGGAGACGCATAGGCTGCTTCTCCATGTAAAAAATCGATCTTGTGGAACGGCATCCGCGTCCAATCGGAGACAAGGGTCAGCTCATTCAGTGGAGGGAGACTGCCCTGAGGTCCATCTAATGCCTGGTTATATGCAATCACATAGTCATTGTTAACCGAACTCTTGGCATCCTTTATCATCTCGACAATAGCTTCATGGCTACCTGCTTCCAGTTCTTCAGCTGTTAAGGCAACAGAGGCTAAAACATAAGCGTTTCCGCTGAAGCCTGTTGGCAGTGGGGGCACCATCTTGTTCCTTATGTCCACAGCGAATTGCAAGCAAACCATTGCTCCCTTGCTCACTCCTAAAGCCTTGGTTCTTGCCTGAGAGTATAACAATATTCACATAAAATACTAGTCAGAAATATATCTATCAGCTGAAAATTGAAATTAATTTACCTTCCATAAGTGAGCTGCTATCAGGTCAAAGGATGAACATGAAAAGCTGCTTCTCCTCTCACTCAAGACCTTGCTTTTTAAGCTTTCAATCATTGCACCACTGAGGTGGAATGTCTTGAGAACAAGATTTGAGTTCCCAACTTCATGAGTGTTTCCGGTTGTAAACTTCATATTATCAGGACCAGAAGTTTGAGCAGTCATAGCCTGTTTTATCAACTGATATAGATGATCTATGGCTACAACCCTTGTCGCCGAGCTCCCACTTTCCGGCAACTTCGTAAGACGCCGATCGTCTACTAACAATGCCCCCCTCTCATGCACAGGTTTGTAAAGCTCGGTGCCTCTCTTTTGTTTCAAAATAGCAGAATTAGAAGCCCATGCATGGAGAAAATCATAGGTGGCTGGTCCATCAAACAAAGAGTGGCTCGCACCAATACCTATTGAAAAGCCTCCGCAACCAAACCTGGTAACCTACACCATATAATAAGTTGTTCAGTATGCTCAGTGCTTCAAAAGAATCAAAACGTAGAAAAATGTTCTCACCTGAGCAACAACTAAAGGCATCTCCGAGAAATTCCCATGAAAATCAGGCTTGTAAACCAGATGCTCGAAGAATTCATTGTACTCAGAAAGATCTCCAAGTTCAATGATCTTAGCACTGGTAACTGCCTCGACGAGAACTGCACCACCATTGTTGCACCAAAGATTAAGTTTACCATCACTCGGGTTCAAGCTCAACCTACCAGCAGCTGGATACCAGATCGAAAGAGTCTCTTCCAACCCAGATTTCAAGCAACTGAAAATCGAACCCAGGGACAAGTTCTGGAAAGCAGCAGAAGATTTGTAAAAGAAAACCACGTACATCAGCAAAGGACACTGCCTGTCCAAATTAGACAGATGGATAACTTGTTGTGGGTGTAAGGATTTTGGGAGTACGGAAACTGTCTTAGTAACCCGAACAGTTGGAGCATTCTCATCATCATGTTTGGTCGCCATGAAAGTTCCTTTGCTGTGAGAAACAGAAGGGAATGACAGTGTATATTTATAAAGAGAATAGCATAGATTCCTAGGAACAAACCTATGCCATTGTAGTTAAACTAATGCTTTGCATGGTACTGTTGTTTGTTCTTTTGTATATATAAAACGCCGACGGTATTATCTGGCTCGCACTCCCAAGGGATTGATGGTGACCTACAACCTTTTATATACTCCAAACTCTCATAACAACATCAAAATGATGGGCCCTTATGTCTAAGGGATGAACACCGGTAAGCTAGGGTTCTTTTCTTGGGTTATTCTCATTTACTGTTCTATTTATATAATGATATGTGAATCATTGAGAAAATAAGAGAATGGAAAGCAAGATCCAGCAGGAAATTCCCACATTCAGTGAGCTTTTGTTAGCTAGTGTAGTTCAATAATGAGATTCTATAGACACTTGCAGATTAATAAAAGCTTAGAACAGAGGTAAATAAAAGAAAAGAAAGCTCGAAAAAGAAGAAGAAAGGCTTGAATGGAAAAACAGGTTGGCATGTTATGAGATTATATAGGCCAGGAAGTGGGGTTGTTGCTGTAAGTATAACAATCAGCACATTAAGCATGCGTATATTTTAAGCCCAGACTTGTGTCTGATTGTCTCCACTTTCCCAGCAATAAGCCTGATTTCCAGCTTATAATTTCTTTCGGCACCTTCATTTCTCTATAATCTATGAATGTCCCACTGTGGATTTCAGACTTTAAAAAGAAAGGAATTAATCACCCAAGAGTGCTTCCAGCTTACTTTATATACATGCTGTCTCTCTCTATATATATATAAATGAGCTTTAGAAAAAGAGAAATTCGAGTCGAATTAATTAATGTTTCGATTGTATGAAAGGCTTAGACCAGATACTGTTATGTTCTTTGGTTTGCTTGAAAGAGTAATTGGTGAGCTGATTTGTTGAGAGGTCAACATGCGAAAGCTGTACAGTGTTTACTGATAAGCACTGCTTTAAGCGACAGAAACCATTGATTTGTTTTGTTGGGACCTAATTTTATTGTGCTTAAATCGGATGGAAATTGACTGCCCCTATACCCCCATTAATGCCTCCATTTTAAAATAACAGGTTTAGAATTTGGGGTTTAAAGTTAGCGCTTAGGTTTAGGCGGTAGGAAATTATGGATATGGTGTATTTTTTAGGGTTTAGGGTTTATGATATAAAAATTAGGATTAAAGCTTATAATTTAATTTTAAGTGTTTTTTAATAGGAGGCATATAAGGAGTGGAGCAGAAGATTTGTACCCGCTTAAATCTGCTTCTTTAAGTGAAAACTGGCCAATGTATGATTTTTTTAGGGAAAACTACTCAAATAGTACCCTAGCTATTGCCGAAATTTTGTTTTAGTACTCCAGCTATTTTTTTGGCAAAATGGTATCTAACGTTACGTTTCGTTTTCATTTTGGTACCCACCGTTAAAAAACTAACTGTGTGATGACTAGGAGAAAGAAAATCACATGTGGTAGGCTGCCATATCATTCTCTCTCTCCTAGTCAGCATGTCACGTCGACTAAAATAATAAAAAACACACGTGGCATGCTGACTAGGAGATAGAAAATAACGTGGCATGCTGCCACGTGTGATTTTTCTCTCTCCTAGTCAGCGTGATGTTAATTTTTAACGTCGGGTACCATTTTAAAAACAAAACATAACGTTGGGTACTATTTTGCCAAAAAAAATAACTGGGG
The DNA here is from genome assembly GCA_030270665.1 of Hibiscus trionum. Classification (NCBI taxonomy): domain Eukaryota; kingdom Viridiplantae; phylum Streptophyta; class Magnoliopsida; order Malvales; family Malvaceae; genus Hibiscus; species Hibiscus trionum. Next base: position 30,188,980 of record BSYR01000024.1, on the reverse strand, counting down.
TACTAAAACAATGTTTCTGCAATAGCTGAGGTACTATTTGAGTAGTTTTCCCCTTTTATTCTAGGATTCAGTCTGATTGGAGTTGAATTTGTCTTTTTTTAGAGGCAAATTTTGAAAATATACACAGGAAACGTGGGATTGTGTTGGATTTTGTCTGATTACATTATCATCCCTAAAATCTGATATTATAGTCCTAACCAAATCAATTTAGTGACAAATGACGATACGAGGATGCTTCAGTTGAGTTTTGTTTGCTTTCGATGTTTAAAATTCGCATTTCAATTTTACATGTCGTTTATTTTGTTTGCTTCAGTTATTCTGCAATGAAATCCTCATTATTATAAAAAAATCGCATTCCGATTTTTTTAAAAATATTTTTAATATAGATTATGTTTATTTTATGGTTTATATTTTAGATTTGTAACTCTCCCTTCCAACAATGTCATCTTCAAGATTTAAACTTGAGTTCTCTCAAATTTTTTTTATAAAATAAATAACTGAACCTAAAGAAACGAACAATGAAGTTCTATTTTTATTTAATTTATACTTAGATTTTTTATAATGTAAAAGAATTTTTTATATTACAAATAAAAAAAATATTGTAACTGTTATATAAAAATAAAGTAAAAAGTCAACCCAAACTAAATATGAAAAAAAATGAGAACCTACTCAAGCAGAATCGAATTAAAATAGACGGTTTAAAAATTTTAAAATATCCGATCAAAGCGAACCAATCTCAACCCTAGTTACCTATAGTCACAAAATCGCTTCCAGCAATCTCAAGCAAACATTTTTATTCAAAATGAGATGAATTTGTTTGAGCATAAACTATTTACTTCCATGTAAGAGGATCAGTCCTTGTTAAATTTGTCAACTTCTTCTGCAGTAGCCGGTTTCTGCACTTCACATTCCATAGGCGAGTCCTTCATCTCAATTTTGTACCAAAGGGTGGCCGTTGGTTAGCAGGTGAAGTGGACCTTGCAGCACTGATCTGTTATACCGTCTGCATGTGCAGATGTACCGACATAAGAAGATCGTGCTTTGCGGGTGAAAGAATCCGAGATATGTGTCCCCACAATCTTCTTCCGAAGAAGGGAGGTTCTTCAAATCAAGGCTACATTGTACCTGCAATATCTGGCAGATATGCAACAGCTTGGAAAAAAAAAATCTGTTAAATATATGAAAATTGACCCTTGATCTCACTGGCTCCATCATTTTTACATTTCCAAAAGGCTGAACAAAGATTGAAAATATACTAGCCACACCTGATATTGTTATATGTTCAAGCCCCACCGAACACCAATAGCAATCGAACCGCATCATCGTTGCAGACAGCTGCTAACTATTATATGTTAATCCTTTCATGTTATGAACTATATCTAATCTACATTATCTGATAATTCGTCGAAGAAACTAAACCATGGCTAAAACTAAAAAGTAAAAAAGAAGAATGTTGACTTACTATGTTGGGCTTAACAGTCTTCTATATCAGAATGATGCTCAATGGGAGAATGGCGTCTGATAAATTGTGAATAGGTAATAACTATTCTCAACCAATTTTATACTGCAAGAAATTACAGCTTACCATTTATCTCTATTGGAGGTAAGTTGCCGGTCGCTTGGGGAGGGATCCCTATTGCATTTCTGCGACCTTTCGCCTGTTATCTTGCTCTACAGTTGTCACCTCATATGTTTTCAACTCACATTAGGAGCAAAATCAAGTATGAGAGCAAACAGCAAGCAGCATTTAAATTGAATGTTCATGCAACAGTTAGAGACCCAATTTAACAATGTAGGCTAAAACATGGAGTTAATGCCACAAGAAAGGATATGAGAATGCAATTTCTGAGTATTCTAGTTCTCTGAGTGACAACACATAAAAACCAAGAGCAAGGATCCTTCTTTCATTCAGAGTATGTCAATCAAGGTTGCTCAAAGAGCACCCAACACATTTCACATAAACAGTCCTCGGGGGAAGGGGATAGTACAGCATCATTGTATGCATTTTGCAGTATGGATCATATTCGAAATAAACGCAGAAATACAAGCTCATAAATAATTACTCCATCTCAATGCATAAATTCTTATTCCTGTCTCCAAAGATTTAGCAATCTCCACTTGTGAAAGATGCACTACCTCTCCAAGGGGAAACGCTCCCTGTCATTCATAGCCATGGAGAGAATGACAATCACACTAAATAAGTTGTGTATTAACATGAACAGACTGTTGTGCAAAATGGAAATAGATGAAGGGGATAAAATCTAAGCTGAACGCAACACCGAATGGTTAAAATTATTATTGAAACACTAACTGCATAATTTAGACATGACTTCAACTAGGAAACCAGTTAAGGTTTCAGTTACAATGCAAGCAAAGGAGATAAGCTCACAACTAAATCAACAATCATTTTTGCCAAAGTATATAAAGGAAATTAAGTCTCACACTGAAAGTTGTCTACATCCATTAAACTTTTCCCAATTATTTTTCTTCTAATTAGTAGTATTCTGTCCATTTTCAACCCCTAGACCATACAATACGCCTGCGTATTTCTCTGTGGAGCCATTGAAGAAGTTATCTCTCAACTTCCTAAATGTGCACGAAGTTAGCAAACTATCCGAGCCAGCTTGATGACATACACCAACTCTTTCCACTTCCAACAACTCAGCAAGCTTGTTCAAACCACCATGTAGGCTATTGCAAAACTTCATCATATGCTTGATATCGTACAACATGGGAAAATACATATTGATCAAATCGAAGAACCCGGCTTGATTATCAGGCAAAGCCCTGCAAGTCAAAAGCTTTAGCAAGTACCCAAAATCATATCCACTGTGAAATGTTACCCAATTCACACCATCATTCAGTACAATCCCGGACGACATCAAAAGCTCACCAAACCGCTTCACATCAATACCCTTCTCATTGTTCTTCTTAAAATCAATGCCGCACTGGCGCAACAACTCTATCGAATCACTAGCAAAGATATCTTGGCTTAAATCGAACTCGCAGAAATTGAATTGCCAAATGCAAGAGCTATCAGTTCCACAGGTTGGAAGATTCCCATTCTCGTCCGAAAAAGTGAGACCCAACTGGATCAACTTCAACATATCCACATTATCTTTCAAAGTTTGGTAGTTGAAATCGTTGATGTTCTTGAAAGAACCAACGGGGCGGAGAACTACACCCGGGAACTCAGTATCCATGGCCACGTAATTGTAAGTATCAACAATTTCACGGATCAACGCAAACTCTTCTTCTAGATTATCATTCCAAACTTCTCGAATATGAACCGAATCGCCTTTGGGTAAAACCGACATTTCCAGTAGACCAAAACAAAGCTACGCACGTCCAAATTTCAAACCTTGATACACGTTTTGATGGTGGGAGCAGGTCTAAAAACAAAGAAAAAGGAGGAAATCAGATTTTGAAACTTTGAACTATGGGAGTTCGCAAAGAAAGCGTAAGGAAAAAAAGGTGAAGGAGACGAGATCTAACCTTGGAACTATCAAATCGGGCCTTGAAAGTAACAGATCTAGAGCTTGTAAGCACGGATTCGAGTTCCGACTGAGTCGAGAAATTTGGGTCAACGAGTCAGGGGGAGATGGAGAATGAAGGAAAACGCGGACGAGGTTAGAGCCCTATGCTTTCTGGGTTCATCTTAAAGGAAAGGAAAGGAAAGGAAAGGAAAGACAAGTGGTTAACAAGGGAAAGTGATTGAGCCAATCATGGAATTGGACGATGTCAAAAACGATGGCGTTTCCACTCGAATGTCCTTTTGAGTTGGACTGTTCTAGAAAGGAAAGAAGAAAAAAAAGCGCATAAATCCTACCACCTTGTCCAAATGTGATTTTTTTTTCTTTTTGGTGTTTTACTTTTGGACCAATTTGACCGTTAGTCCATGCACTATAATATGAATTGTGGATTAGTCCCTATACTTGTTAAATTTAAAAAGTTTAACTCTAACCCCAACCAATAGAAAGTTCAAAAAGACAATTTGAATTAGTTATAGAGGCTTAAGATAATTAAATTAGAGAAAAATAATTGAGTATAAAACTAACGCATAAGTATAAAGACTAAGAGGAGAGTTTGGCTTGACACTTTTCATGGATACTATTTGGGTTAATATTAAAATATTAAGTTTTGAAAAGCATAGGAATTAAACAATACCAAAATTGGAGTATAGGGGCTAAACCACAGCTTAAGCATAATATGGTGTCTTATAGAAGAATTTAGTTTAACAGATTTTAATGAATATTGCTTGAATTAAAATCAAGATACACATGTGGCATTGACCAATACAAAAAATCCATCTGTATTATTTACTTTATGTAATACATATTTTTAACCTTTTGATAATGTACATACACCTTACAGAAAAAAATGATTTAAACTCGAGTTTTTTTGAATAAATATCATCCGTTTTTTTTACGAGGGCTATTTGTTGGGTTCAATAAAATTATATTTTAAAAGTGATATAATATATGTGTGTGTGTATGACACCCAAACATTCGTTTGGTTTAAAGTAATGCCTTTGCAAGTATTGTTTAACAACATGTTTTGGAATAAGAAATTAATAAAGTGAAGGAATTTGTCATAGAAAGGTATAAATATCAATTCAGTATTAAAAAGTAGTACTCGTGCCAAATTACTGCTATTGTTGTCGTGAAAAACATGTATATTTTAGACGTTGACAAGTCAAAATTGTGTTCTAAGTCTACTTTAGAGGAGCCGACAACGTAATTGGGCTGAAAGGGCCCTTATAGTTGTTGTTTTTTTAATGACGTGTACCTGATTGGAGAGCAGTGGAATTAAATTTAAGTTTCAATTTTTTATCACTTTTTTTTTTAATTTAATGTTGGTTGCTTTTATTGAAAGAGAGAAAACCACAGGTCCAAAATACAATCGGAAAATAAACGCACCATTGTTTGGGGAACCTTTTCCACCCAAAATCGATCCATAAAATCTATTGAAGAGTCCCCAGTTAAGGCTTGGGCTGATTGATTTCCACTCCGAGGGTTAAAATTAAAACGAAATGCATGAAGGTTTCTGACCATACCTTGAGCTTCGCTTCAGCCGCAAACAGAGAGTGAATCCGAATAGCCATGCTAGCTATTCTTTAAAAATTTAAGTTCCAATTATTCGATTAAAATTCATTGTACGTTCGCACTACACCATCACATTCATTAATGTCTTTTTCTTTTACCAGTTGAGATTTATTTAATTTTATTATGTAGAGATTCTACATATTCTTATGTCGAGATTCGAGTTTATACAATATGAACATTTTCAGCCATATATATCACAGTTGAGATTTATTAATAATGAACTATCAAAAGTTATGATAAAATTAGAAGGTTCAAGAATGGTTCATGTAATTGACTGCTGGGGGTTTCTTTGTTCTTGTTATTTTTATGTGTATTATTTTTCTTCGATAAATTAAAAAAAAAACTTTTAATGAGAAACGTGAAAATAATCAAGGAAACTGGAGAATGAATTGAAGCGGCTCAAACACACAAGCTAACAAGTAAAATATATTTTACTATTGTATGATGAAAAGGCCAGGTGGCACTGGCAGCATTCTTCTTATGGTCCTTGGTCCATGAAGAATTGGACTCTCATAGACACCGTTGGGCCTTCATTTCATAAATAATAGGTATGGGGTAATATTAGTATTATTTCGATATTTACATCACTTAGTTATAGATTTAATAATAAAGATTTTATTCTAAAACTAATATTTTAGTCACACAAGTAAAAATATAATAAATAAATTATTTTTTAAAAGTAACAATTTAATTATTAAATTTAATTTTTGTGGTAAACAAGTCATTACGTGGTTAAAATTGAAACATGACCTGGTATAGTAGTAGTTTTAGTACTCAAAATTTATACATTCTACTATTTTGGTCACAATTAAAAAATAATTCAATAAATTTAACCCTTTATATTTAAAAATGTCGACATTGCACCCTCCTAACACACTCTCTAGCAACTCGTTGCACTCCAAGCTATTGTTTCTCAACTCGAATAGACATATGTGATAGTTCAACAGACACAATTACTTCACCATTAGATAGCTGACAAATCAAAAGAACATACTCATCACGACCTTCATGTTGTTTGCTAGTAGGTCACTAATGGAATTTTTAAATATAAAGATTAAATTTATTTAATCAGTTTGCATTGGGATCAAATTAATAGAATGTTGTTTTGAGGACTAAAATTTTTATTATATTAACCGGTTTATTTATATTTTAACAGCAAGTGACAAGTTTGTCACAAAATTTTAATTAAATGACTAAATAAATAAATAAATAATTATTACTTTTAAATAATTATTAACCGGTTTATTATATTAACCGGTTTATTAGATAATTATTATTATTTAAATAATTTATTTATTATCAAATCTATAATTAAATAAATAAATCATTACTTTTAAAAAAATAACATATTTATTATTAATTTTATTTAATCAAGTGACTTGGCTTGTATTTTACTGTATTAATAATATTGAACAGTAGTGGTAATATATAAGTTATTCTACTAATTAGCCTAGAGATAAAAAATCTCATATTGTATAAGTTTAAATTTTTATACGAAAATATAATATTTTTAATTAATAATAATAATAAAAAGACAAGACAAGAAGGGAATCAGGATTTGGTGGGGGTGGAGGGGGTTGCCGATGCCACATGGACTCTGGTGTGATCCCAAGTCAAGAAAATAAATGCACCTACTTCCCAAAGTCCAACCTCTTCAGTCTTCCGTATTGTCTTACATACGTTTTAAAGCGATCCACGCCAAACTTCTTTAGATTATATGGAATGAACGGCCCTGATGAGAGCACAGCACCTATGGCGTTACATCCTTATACATTTTATCAGCCTTTCTTTGCACGTTTCCCCATCTCTTTTAATATAATCATAATTTACTAAATAAATTGAGAACGCGTTTGAACATTAAAAAGTAATGGAAAAAATGTATAATTATTAAGCATCTAATAACTTCTTTAATTTCAATCGTTCTTAAGAATGTGTAGTTGTGAGCTTTAACTGCAATTAATTAAGTAATATCCACTAATTAAAAGATTTTCCATTTTAAATATAGTTTTATAGTAGTATAATTCATTTTTAGCTCTTTATTAAACTCACACATATCTTATAAATAGAATTGTTTGAATTCTATTTTTTTAAATATCATTTCCCTTTTTATAAAATCATTCATTAATTAAAATAATTATCTAAACAAACATGTACATATATAAACAAAAACTTCAATTATTGAATGAAATTTTAAATAACCTAAAAGTAAAACACATTCTTTCCCTTTACATCTTACTCTATAAATATTTTCAACACATTACACTTTTTATAATCGGAGAAAGAAACATGAATACATAATCTAAAATAGATAAAAAGTACTAATGCGGTTTAACTACTTAACCAATAAAACTATCGGTGATATAATTTTTAATACATAAAGTATTAAATATTACACAAATTTATATATTTACTTAAAAAATAAAATTAAAATGTTAAATTACAAATTTAAAATTGTAACACTTATTTTTAAATAGTTTTAGGTGATTAAAAAAATAGTATATATTTGTATTTTTTTTAATTCTTTGATAAGACATGCACTTTACGAACAAAATTAATTAAATCTAAATATTATATCGTAAACAACATCTTATTTTTTCTACTGTAACCACTCATTAAAAATTTAAAATTTACAAACTAAACATAAACTTTAATCTAATTCTCCAATTTTTTTTAAATAAAAAGGATTATTACTATATAATATATGTACTTTTTTAAAAACCGTCACAATATTTTATTTAATATTTCAAACACAAATACAAAACACAAAATATAAAGCGCACGGTGGCTTCTCTTATAAGGCTCCAACCCCTTCTTTTCCCTTTTATCGTTTTCCTAATCCATTTTTAAATGAAACTAAATTAACACTATCCAAACAGCCCATCTCTTTTTACGAGATGAAAATCGTCTACCCTTAACAATGTTTCTATTAATATTTTTATTTTAAAATATCGAGTTTACGGTTTAGGATTTGAGGTTTAAGGTTGATGTTTAAAGTTAGGGTGTAGGGAATTAAGAGTAGAGTGTATTTTTTAAGGTTTAAAGTTTACAGTTTAGGATATAAAAATTAAAATTAGTGCTTAGAATTTAATTCTTAGGTGTTTTTTAATATGAGTAATAATAAAAAATAAAAAAAATTTACTCTTTTTTACGGTGTATTTATTGTATTTTTCCTGTGATGATTTTCTTTCTGACATGTGTAGATGTAGTTATAAATAAACAAACAAACCCAAAAAATAAATGATATTTTTGGCCAAAAAATAAAATAAAAATAAAATCTCTCTGGTCACTTCACTCCTCTCTATATTTGAGCTCTGAATAAATCATTTTAAGTAAAATAGAGGGGAATGGAATTGAAGAATTAGTTCTTCTTCTTCTTCTTCCTCTCTAACTTGAATTGTACTTCTCTCAAAGGCAAAGTTGCCTTTCTTTTATTTCTTCTTTTGCAATGTAAAGTTAGTTTTTTGATCTTTCCAACAAAAAAGAATGGCCAAGTGTCACAGAAACGACATCGGATCCATAGCTATCGATCGCCCTTCCATCACCAGTACTGCCGGCAACAACTTCAGAATATGGACAGCCTTCTCCGGCGCCGCATTCCGAAGGAAAATCTTCGACGCAGTAAGCTGTGGAGCAAGCTCTCGCCACCGCCACCAGCTCATGCAAGATATACTCAGCGACACCGTCTCTCAGCAGCCTCCTCCTCCACCGACCACCACGATGAAGCCGGCCTTGAAAGAGTTCAATGAACCGAGAGAGGCAGTCAAATCAGTGAAGAAACCCAACAGCAATGGCCGGTCGGAGAAGCTAGGGGATCTCTTGAACTTAGTTGTAACTGAAGCTGATGCCGAGACTAAGAGGAAAGTGGAAGCTTTGGAGGAGTTGAAGCGCGTGGTTATGGAGTTGCAAGGGGAAGACGAAGAAAGAAAGAGAAAAGCTGCGAGTAGAGTCCGGTCTCTTGCTAAAGAAGACTCAGAAGCCAGAGTTACTTTAGCCATGCTCGGAACCATTCCGCCATTGGTTGCAATGCTTGATTTTGCAGATTCTGATTCACAGATCGCTGCTCTCTATGCTTTGCTTAATCTGGGAATCGGAAATGACGTGTAAGCTTCCTTAATTTGCCCTTTTCTAATCTTACTAATCTTAATCTAGAATTTTGTTCTTCTTATGTTTATTAATTATGATTCTTGGCAATGTTGGGTTTTGGAGTAAAATGTCTGAAATGATAGAAGGGAATTTGGTTGGACATGTCGTTTTCCATGTTTTTGCTTTCATATCATGTTATTTTCTTAAAACAGATCCGGATTTGTAGAATAATGCATTTAATTTGTCGTTAATCTAATTCATTCATTTTTTCTTTAATCTTTACAACTGATGTTTTCTGGGCACAGCTTTGTTTATTTGATTTTGTTATTTAAAATACATCTCTTTATAAAACCCTATTGCAGGAACAAAGCGGCCATTGTCAAAGCAGGGTCTGTACACAAGATGCTAAGGCTTGTTGAATCCCCAAATGAGCCAAGCGAGGCGATTTCGGATGCCGTTGTAGCAAATTTCCTTGGCTTGAGCGCATTGGATTCGAATAAGCCTATCATTGGATCTTCAGGGGCTATACCTTTCTTGGTAAAATCGCTCAAGATTTTGGACACAAAAAGCAGGTCTCAAGCCAGACACGATGCTCTTCGAGCTCTTTATAATCTATCCATCTCCCCGTCGAACATTTCCTTCATGTCGGAGGCCGATTTGGTACCTTTTCTGCTGAATGCGTTGGGGGACATGGAAGTTAGTGAGAGAATTCTTTCGATTTTGAGCAATATAGTGTCAACTCCGGAAGGTAGAAAGGGGATTAGTATTGCACCGGAAGCATTCCCGATTTTGGTGGACGTGTTGAATTGGACCGACTCGCCGGGTTGCCAAGAGAAGTCATCGTATATTCTCATGGTAATGGCACATAAAGCGTATGGAGATAGACAGGCCATGATTGAAGCGGGCATCGTTTCATCTTTGCTTGAGCTAACACTTTTGGGTAGTACATTGGCACAGAAGAGAGCTTGTAGGATTTTGGAGGTCTTGAGAGTGGACAAAGGGAAGCGAGTATCGGAGAGCTTTGGTGGGAACATGAATGCAGCTGTATCGGCCCCGATTTGCAGCTCTTCATCTTCTTTGACGAATCCAAACGGAACGGAGTGCTTGGTGGAAGAAGATTGCATGATGAGCGAGGAGAGGAAAGCCGTTAAACATTTGGTCCAACAGAGTTTGCAGAACAACATGAAGAGAATTGTGAGTCGGGCCAATTTGCCACAAGATTTTGTTCCATCGGAACATTTCAAGTCGCTCACAGCAAGCTCAACTTCGAAGAGCTTACCCTTTTGAAGAAGATAGCATGTTGTCTTTGTCTTTTACAATCCATTGTTCTTTTTTCTTTCTTTCTTTGGGTAGCTTTTGTCAATGTATGATATCACCATTGTCAATATCCCATCATCATCACCATCATCATAAGCTTTGTAGAAACGTTTTCTTCTCATTTGGTTGAGTTCAAAAACAACTTCAAATCCATGGTGTGTGTGAATTTGTGATTGATCTGATTAGAAGTATGAAGTCATGAATGGTCTGAATGACGAAACCTGCGCCAAGTGATTCCTGGTTGTCGGTGATCTGCCATGCAAAACAGGGAAATCTGGAGGTTGATTTTGTCAAATTAGATTAATGTTTTTTGCCCATATCGGTCCCTACCGCCCTACAATCAAGGTCAAGGAGTCACTTTCAACCCTCCCCAAAGGTACAGTTTTGTCTAAAGCCATGGCCCTACGCCTTTAATCCTCATTTATTTATTTTTCTTCAATTTTCACCCCCACACCTGTGAAGCAAAGAGGTGTCGGTCATTTTCCCTGTACAGAAACAAACAAGGACCATTCTTCGCAATTTCCATCTCCCTTTGTAAACATCTCTTTTTAAAAAATATATATAAAAAAATCCAACTCTGACCATCTCACCGGGAATCTCAAGATTTACAGAGTGAAATTCAAGCAATTTATGCATCTGCTGTGGAAACATAAACCCAGGGTTTTCTTTCCTTCAATATTTTAAACTTGTGCGTTGACATTGTTTACTGTGCAATTTTTAAACTTGTAATCTATTACAATCAAAATCACAGTTTTCCAGTTCAATGACAATGGTGAAGTACCAGAATTTACTGGACCTGTATTCTTATTGTTTGTCGATAAAAAGTACAGAAGACAGTAGCCATTGCTACAGTTGCAGCTTTAAAGTAAGACGTTAAAAAAATCTACCATTTAATTACCTTAGCAACGAGCAGAACCGGCTGCTCTAAAGGCATATGTATATAGACGATAAAGCCAAAGGCGTAAATGATTATGTATGATCAATTGTTTCCTGCTGCAACAAACTGACACCTTTCTTTTCCCATAAACATAAGATTGTCTGTAAGAAATAATAATTGAGTTCTGAGACAGAAAATGGAAAGGACATGAACCGTGGCCCGTGGGTCTGCCTTGGGTTTTTTTTTCAACCACTGTTACTTTGTATTTATTCTTATATTTGCCATGAATGAACCCTTTGGTGCGTGGGGACTTTAGAAATGTACGATTTAATTGGTAGCCATAATCAACGGAAACCCAGCTAAGAAAAAACCAGTGAAACAAATCTTTGATGATCAACTTTAATGAATACTGGCTGGCCTGTACTATTATTATTATTATTACAGCCTTCACCTATCTATTACCACTAAGTGTTGAATTGCTCATTTAACAAATCATTGAAAAAGATTTTCTAAAAATATAATATCACAACTCCTTTCCCATTTCCTGTCATTTCGATCCAATATACAACTAGGTTAAACTATAGCGGAGGTCACTTAATTATGGGTAAGGTTGCATTTGAGTCAGTCAATTATTAAAAGTTGCATTTGGGTCACTCAATTATGGGTAATATTACATTTGGGTCACCCAATTATTAAAGGTTACATTTAAATCACTCAATTATGAGTAAAGTTATGTTTGAGTAACTCAATTATTAAAGGTTACATTTGGGTCATTTTTTCTTCGAAATCACGTGTATTTCCTCTTTAACATTAGAGTACTTCATTTGAAATCATTAATTAATCTAATATATAAATTGATGCACTTTTTTTAAATATGAAGGGTGACCCAAACGTAACTTTACCTATAATTGAGTGATATAAATGTAACATTTAATAATGTAGTGACCCAAATGTAACTTTTAATAATTGAGTGACCAAAATGTAACATTACCCATAATTGAGTTACCTCCGTTGCAGTTTACCCATACAACTTAATAAACCCATCAAATTGTGTGTTGAATCATTCTTTTTCAATTTTTAACTAGAAAGTGGATATAAAAGCTCTCATATGTCTTAAGATCGTGTACTTAATTTCCCCACTTAAATAATAGCATTGTGTTCGTTTCTTGAACCCAACAAGTGGTTTCAGTAGAAAAACAGATGATGTTCATCTTAAAAAATTTGAATTCAATTGCTTTGACTGTAAAGTGTATGTGTATTGTTAAAGGGTTAATAATATGTATAAAGAAAACTTACTGTATATACTTTAGACAATCAAATATGGGTGGTGAATAAACAAATACTTTAAAAATAAACAATAAAAGAAGTTATGGAATTTTCATATAAATTACAGAACATGTGCAATATCATCCCCGTGAGAAGCATGAAGCAAGGTGTCGGTGCTGGTCTTCGACATAGAAAGATGGTCATTGGTTAAATTGATTTTTTATCTTATGGGAAGTGGTTTATTTCTGTTTGGGTAACGAGAAAATGTAACAGAGTGGGTGGGAATGGTTTCTTGAATGAGGATTGTGGAAGGTACACTGTTTGGTAACATTTGAATACGAGTATAGGGGTCGAAATGTGCATTAAATGCCAACCACACCCATTTTCTTGCATTTTTTTGTGGGTCACCTAAAGAGAGTTACTCTTTCCAGCTCCATCTCTTTTTTCATATTTCCAAATGGACCACTCTCGACTCCATTATTAGTCAATTCACATACAAAGCAACACCCAACTTTTACGGTATGAAAATTGTTATTTATGGCAAATGGAAAGACTAATCATTACCCAACTAAATATATTCCTCCTCAAACGTATGTATACATTCGATACTTATATTTAAATATTTTTCTTAATTCTTAAAATTAAATTTTTATTATATATTTAAATTTAGAAATGTATATTACAATTATAAAAATACAAAATAAACTAATGACCAAGCTTGAACATGGTCGTCGTCGTTTTACGGTCGACTTCCGATGTTTTATTTGTCACGGGCAGGACGAGTCGGTTGAGCACCTGTTGTGCTCTTGTCCAGTTATCCAACCGGTCTGGTTTCGGCTGATTCGGGCGTCCAAGATTATTGAGTTCTTTAATCTCTCACTGCTATAATGGTTTGAGGCCAATTTACAGGAGAATGTTTCGTTTGGCGCAAGGGAAGTGGACTGGAATCTACTGTTTGTTGCGGTGGTTTGAAACATTTGGTGTAGAAGGAATGCCATTGTCTTTGGTGCCGAGATTGATAATTGGGGTTCTATCATCGAACAAAGTGGTTGGCTTGCGAACGCAACTCGTCTATCGCTCGAAGCCAAATGTAGAAGACATGTTGAGCCTTCAACGGTGACACCTATAGCTCGTTGGTTGCCGCCGTCTATAGATCGGGTGAAGCTAAATGTCGACGCCTCGTGTTCGATTCATAATGTGAAAGCTCAGTGTTGTGGGGTGATTAGGGATCATTCTAGTTCCTGGTTGCATGGTTTTACTAAATTTATTGGCTACTGTTCAGTCGTGGAAGCCGAGTTATGGAATATTTTCCTAGTCTTGTTATTGCGTAGGATCTAGGTTTTCGAAATTTAGAGGTAGAATCTGATAATGCCCAAGCTATCGAGCTTATTCATCAGGTAGAGCATGATGGTTTCGCTCTCACTATCACTCGGGCTATCCAGGATGTGGTCTAGAGAGATTGGCGGAAGTCGATTCGTGTTATCCCTAGGAAGTGCAATCAAGTTGCAGATGCTTTTGCAAAACGTGCAAGTCTCTCGAATCTCAACTTAATTCTTTTGGATTCTGTCCCGACTTTTGTAGTTGATCTATTACGTGAGGACTTAGTTCCTCCTAGGATGTAATCCTCATATGTTTTGTATATCTTATCATTTGTACTCTTTTTTCCTCCATTAGGTTTAGAGAGATTTTTTAATGAGGCACATGATAATAATACATTTTTTATAAAAAAATACAAAATAAACAAATTCAACCTACAAAAATATATATTTTCAGTTTATATTAGTGGACATAAAGCTTTTTTTAGAAATGGAGGCTTTTTATACACATGGGAATGGGACGGCTTTTATATTCTTGGGACCAAATTCTCTTTCTCCCGATAAAGTAAAAAAAAATGGTCGCAATTATAAGATGTATGTAATGTGGGCGTGTTTTTTTAGAGTGTATATTTATTTTATGATTTATGTTTGAGATATGTAATGCTCTTTTAATAATGTCGTTTTTAAAATGTAAACTTAATTTTAGATTAAAAAATAATGGGGTATCTGACAAACAACTGATAGCTGATTGTAGTGACTGGTTTGACAAATTGATTCTATTAGCTGATTTGAGAAATTGATTTGATTTATTGTTTTATATAAAAGTATTTGGAAAAACTTAACTGATAGTTAACATGAGTAAAATGACAAATAAGAGTATGATACATTTAGTTGTCAAGCACATATATATTTTATAATATTTTAGTCTTTGTTAGGGGTGAAATTATTCAGATAAAATACTTTTGACAATGAATTAAAACAAATCTTAAGAAAAGTAGTGATTATTTTTGAAAATTTTGAAAAAAAATTAATTTAATATTTACATATATTAACATTGTGGGGATTGATACATACTATTAACCTTGTATAAAATATCAACACTAAACCTTTTTTTTCTTCACTTTCATGTTTTGCTCTATTTTTCAAAATAAAATATGCATGAGAATCTACAACTAAAAATAGAATAATAAAATAAAATTACATTAGATTCAAGTGGATTATAATTGAGGCTATTTCATTAGAATAAGTTTTATGACAATGACGTAATTATGGAAATAATAGGGTCAAGTACATCATTTAACATCTTATTTTGTAAATAAGCTCTTCTAATCTGCTGGATTCTCTACCATTTTTTCTTTTAACTTATTTTGCACAATCAACTCTTTCAAAAAGGTATTTACCAAGCACTAAAAATGAAAAATTTGACTATCAATAAGCTATTTTTATCTAAATAAAATAAAAACTCTTCAAAAAATTGTTTATGTTGGGCTTTTTAGCACGCTCGAATCGATCACCGAAACCGTCAAGGAGGGTTGTAAATGTTTGGTGGTTGAATTGGCTAAAACCGAAATAAAGGTAGACAATTTGTACGATGATTTTAGAGTGGTTCGACTACTCAACCGAGTCTACATCCACTACCTTAGCACACCACTAAGGATTTCTCAATTCACTCAACAATGAATTCGTCCCCTTATCCCGGCTCAGGAGGAAACCGTTACAACCCTATCTTTTGAACTTGGCTAAGATAGAACCAACTCTAGTTTTTCTCTCAAGGCTAAACTAGAACCTCTCCTTTTACAAGGGATTTGTTTGGTAAACTAAATACCTCTCTAGGTGGGTGTTTACACAAATTTAAGCTCACAAGAGTGTACAAAGAATAAAACAATGAAAAACACTCTCTTAAGACTATGTACAAGAGAATAGTAAAATAAAGATTTAGACTCTAATTCTCTTGACCATATTGCTTGGATGTTGTCTCTTGCATTCTTCAAGTGTTCCAGCCTTCAATTTATAGTCCCAAATGAGTTTGTAGCCGTTTATAGCCGTTGGGAATATTGCCGTTTATAGCCGTTGGGAATATAGCCGTTTATAGCCGTTGGGAATATAGCCGTTTATAGCCGTTGGAATAGTACCATTTATGACCGTTGGGAAAAGTACCATTTATGGCCGTTGGGCTATTTCAAAACACACCGTGTCGATACGGCTAGGCGTATCGGTACGGGTTTTGGCTACTGGAATTTTGGTAGTTTGAAAACCCTAAGGCGTATCGGTACGGTCCAATACCGTATCGGTACGGTTACTTGAAAATCATGGTTTTGACTACTTTAAATACACTTTAAAACCATTCCAAAGCCTTTAAAACCCTTAAACATATTTTCAAGTTGTTTTTGACTAAAAACATATTTTAAATTCTTTTCAATTTAGTCTAAAACATTTTTCAAATATTATATCAAAACCTTGGTTCTACAATCTCCCCCTTTTTGATATAATAAAACCAACTTGAAAAATTGTTTGAGATTTTCTCCCTTTAGCTTTAAAATTGTGAATAAGAGATTAAGATATGAAATCAAATAAAGCTCCCCCTTATTCATTTGAAAATTCAATTTTTCAAATCATTTCTCCCCCTTTTTGTTATATCAAAAAGAATTTAAAATGACATTTAAGTTCAAGATAACATAGGAGGCAAAAAAAATTTGACACTTAAAATTTTGGTTTTAAAAAATTGGCTCCCCCTTACTCAAAGCATCATATTAGGCTTAATAGATAATCCAAGACTTTAAACAAAAATTAGATAACCAAATGTATAAAATGAAGTAATTAAGCTTAGAGGTTACCCAATCTTCTTCTCATGTGTGATTTGAGCATTCTTTGATTTTGCTTTGCTTGCCATTGCTCCAACACACCTACAAAAGACATTCACTTGATTTTTGGTATCCAAATTGCTTTGGATCCATTTACGTTAGTCACAATGTCTTTAGTTCCCTTGGGAACCCATACTTGTCTAATCCTATAAGATTTTCTCTTCTTAATAGGACAAGTATGTATAGAATGACCATGATAATGGCAATGTGAGCATTTTGCCATTATGTGACAAGATGAATTATTGAAAACAATTTCTTTTTCTTTTGTTAAGCTTTCAAGCTTAACTTTCAAATCAAGATTTTCTTTTTCTAAAACATCTTTACTTGTTTTTGAGAACTCTAAATCATTTTTCAAAATTTCATTTTGGTTTTCAAAATCCACTTTTGTTTTCAAAAGAAAATCATTTTCAAACTCAAGTTTTGAAATCATTTTCTCAAATTTGGAATTCATGGTCTCAAATTCCAAAAACAATTCATCGAAAGCATCTTGCAACTCATCGAAAGAGTAAGAATTAAGCTCACTTGAGTTAGAAGATACCTTAGGCTCCTCGAGAGCCAAAACACCATCCACCTTTGGATTGGAGAGAGGGTTTGCACATGATTGATTATCATATTTCTTTTCTCCCTTCTTGTTGCCATAAAGCTTCTCAAGTTTCTCCCATATATCTTTGGCACTTTTGCATGTGGAGACTTTCTTGGAAACGTCTTCATTGAGGCCACAATAGAGAATGTGCATCGCCTTGGTGTTTAGCTTTGGCTTCGTGTCGTTGGCACTCCTTTGTTTTTTCTTCTTCTTTGAAGCTTCCAAATACCCATCTTCAACGATATCCCAAACCTCATAGTCTTGAGACTTGATGAAGAATTTCATGATATTTGCCCATTGGAAGTATGCTTCTCCTTTGAAGAGCGGAGGACACGAGATAGAGCGGCCTTCTTCAAATCTTGCCATTTTCTTGAACGGTGGACTTCGAGCAAATGATCTTTACTCCCGGATGTTAGTCCTTCGATGGAGACGAGGCTCTGATACCAATTGTTGGGCTTTTTAGCACGCTCGAATCGATCACCGAAACCGTCAAGGAGGGTTGTAAATGTTTGGTGGTTGAATTGGCTAAAACCGAAATAAAGGTAGACAATTTGTACGATGATTTTAGAGTGGTTCGACTACTCAACCGAGTCTACATCCACTACCTTAGCACACCACTAAGGATTTCCCAATTCACTCAACAATGAATTCGTCCCCTTTTCCCGGCTCAGGAGGAAACCGTTACAACCCTATCTTTTGAACTTGGCTAAGATAGAACCAACTCTAGTTTTTCTCTCAAGGCTAAACTAGAACCTCTCCTTTTACAAGGGATTTGTTTGGTAAACTAAATACCTCTCTAGGTGGGTGTTTACACAAATTTAAGCTCACAAGAGTGTACAAAGAATAAAACAATGAAAAATACTCTCTTAAGACTATGTACAAGAGAATAGTAAAATAAAGATTTAGACTCTAATTCTCTTGACCATATTGCTTGGATGTTGTCTCTTGCATTCTTCAAGTGTTCCAGCCTTCAATTTATAGTTCCAAATGAGTTTGTAGCCGAATATTGCCGTTTATAGCCGTTGGGAATATAGCCGTTTATAGCCGTTGGGAATATAGTCGTTTATAGCCGTTGGAATAGTACCATTTATGACCGTTGGGAATAGTACCATTTATGGCCGTTGGGCTATTTCAAAACACACCGTGTCGATACGGCTAGGCGTATCGGTACGGGTTTTGGCTACTGGAATTTTGGTAGTTTGAAAACCCTAAGGCGTATCGGTACGGTCCAATACCGTATCGGTACGGTTACTTGAAAATCATGGTTTTGACTACTTTAAATACACTTTAAAACCATTCCAAAGCCTTTAAAACCCTTAAACATATTTTCAAGTTGTTTTTGACTAAAAACATATTTTAAATTCTTTTCAATTTAGTCTAAAACATTTTTCAAATATTATATCAAAACCTTGGTTCTACAGTTTACCAAACAACTCTTTATTTTACCATTGCAACGAACTCTTGTTTTTTTGGGTAAACTACAACAAAGGTCACTTAATTATGGGTAAGGTTACATTTGGGTCACTCAATTATTAAAAGTAACATTTGGGTCACTCAATTATGGGTAAGGTTACCTTTGGGTCACCCAATTATTAAAGGTTACATTTGGATTACTCAATTACGGGCAATATTATATTTGAGTCATCCTTCATATTTAAAAAAAAATTATATCAATTTGTGTATTAGATTAATTAATGATTTCAAATGAAGTATTCTAATGTTAACAAGGGTATACAAGTGATTTGGAAGAAAATATGACTAAATTGATGTACTTTTTTGAATATGAAGGGTGACCCAAACGTAACTTTACCTATAATTGAGTGACCAAAATGTAACTTTTAATAATTGAGTGACCCAAATGTAACATTACCCATAATTGAGTGACCCAAATCTAACTTTTAATAATTGAGTGACCCAAATGTAACATTACCCATATCTGAGTGACCCAAATGTAACATTACTTATAACTGAGTGACCCAAATATAACTTTTAATAATTGAGTGACCTTAGTTGTAGTTTATTTTTTTAATAACATTAATAGGAGTCCAAAAAGAGGCATCAGCCTAGAGACCCAATAGGAGGATCAAGTCCAAACACAACAAGGCACCAGAAACAGAAACAATTAGCCATAGGAATGGGCGAGAGGCCCAATTCCAAAGCATGCAATACATAGGCACAAATTAGTGGAATCAAATTACTTGTTTCAATGAAGAAAAATATGATGTTTTTAGAAGATTTAGGTGCGAGTAATTTTGTATATAAATTTTATACAAATATTCTTATAAAATCACATTACGAATGCAAAAAAAAAAAAAAAAACGAAGTATGAGATGCTCTTCGTAAAAAGGTACAATAATTTATTTATAATAATTTTAGAGAAATTGTAACGTAACATAAGTTGTATTATACTAGTAAATAACTCAATATGATTTCTATGTCAATGTTAGAGAGAGTAAAAATATTATAGAGTTTGATTCGTTTAAAGGGTGTAATCGAATAGAATTTTTTTTATCTTTATTTAATTGTCACTCAGATTTTTGGTAATTATAAATAATGAAAATTTATATAAATCTAAAGATTATCTTAAAAGTACAAGCTTCGTGTTATTTACGTTCATTGTGATATCAAACCGGGAAATGTTTTGGTTCATTGTTCTAATCAACCGGGCTGCCATAGTACTTTGAAGATCACTGGGGAAAGAGCGCTGCAAAGGATATATGGGCGCTGGGATGTACCGTTGTCGAGATGATGACCGGAAAACTGCCGTCAACGGAAACACCCAAAACTCTCCCTCGAGGTATGTCAATGTCCGGAAAAGATTTCTTGATGAGATGCTTTGCTATGGATCCCACTCAACGATGGACTGCAAAGAGGCTTCTGACTCAATGAGTTTCTTTGCCCCAATTACGCACGAAGGAACTTTTCTCTTCCACATGTTATGATGCTTCAAAACCGCAATGTGTTGAATCCATTACCTCAAGTCGTAGACCTATGCTGATTCCGTATTCAAAGGGTCAGGGATTTGTTATACTAATGATAGTAATCGAATTTTGTTTGAATCATTCTTAATTCTAGACTAGATTTTGAGTTTGATCTAAATTTTGATTGATTTAGAACTGAATTAAATTCGAATATATACTGCTTATGTTTTTTATAAGTATGTTTTAGCAAACAAAACACTCACGGAAAAATAATATGGGAAAATATATGATGCACTTGCTGTGGAAACACACAAGCACTCTAATTTTATAGGTTAGGGATATATTTTATGGTTCATAGTTTATGGGTTTGGGTTTAGAGTTTGTGGTTAGAATTTAGGTTTTAGGGTTAGGATTTAGAGGTTAGAGGTTAGAGGTTAGGGTGTTGGTTTTAGGGTAATATATTAGGGATTTAAGTTTTTTTACCTATAACCCCTAAATTCTAATCCTAAACTCTAAACTCAAATCACAATCCCTAAATTCTAAACATATAAACTTGAACCCTCTAAATTATAAACCCTAAATTAATCTCCAATCCCTAAAATTAAGGCGCTTGTGAAAACAAAATATTTTCATTACCGGTGCATGATATAATTATCCAAATAATATAAGTAAAACTGCTGGTATCAATTATAAATGCAAATGACCAACAAATGTTAAAAAAAAAAAACACTCTCTGAGTTTAAACTTTAAAGACGACATTGACATTTTTTGAAGCAATTAGGGGATTGTTTGACGTTTATGGGAATGCTTAAACGGTAATGCGTTTTCATAATGTCTTTTAAGAAACTAATGGGTTGGCGAATACTTTAACGAAGGTGGGTTTGGCCGAACTAGTTTACGTGTATAAGAAGTGGTCGTTTATGTGTGTAGTGATCGTGGAGCTAATGTTTTCATCTTGTTGTGCACCGAATATTTTAGCTATTGTACTATCGTTATCGTGTTATTTTTTTTCCTTCGTCATAAGTTTACAGAAGTTTTTAATGAGACATACGATAATATTCATTTGTATGATTTTTTTACTCTAATAAAATTATACTTGCTGATTTAAAAATCCCAAAAATAAACAGTAAAACGAACATGGATTGTAAAAAGAAAAATTATAAATGTTTAGAAGGGCTCTATCTGATTAGTAATATCGTCTCAAGGTACATTGCATGCATAATAGAGCATTCGGCAGAGAACATACTGATACGATAAACTGGCTATTAGCTACTAAAGAAACAGGCATCAATCACCAACAAATCCAAAATCCATGCACCTGCTTTACAGAGTAATGATCTCTTAAACACGTATATATTACTTGCTTTCAGTAATGGGGAGGTACACACCCTCGGCAGCCAACCATACATTATCCGCTCGCTTTTCTCTAACGCCGCAAACCTGCATAATTATGCGGAAACGGTTAACATACCAACTAGTAACAAGGACAGAAAAAACTTCAGAAGTAGCCTGCTCTCCTTCACCATTAAGAATTTATTAACGGAGACTCATGTTTAGAAAGCAATGAAAGTAGGCTTTCACACTAAAAAAAATAGCGAACTAACAAGTATCGAATATTAATATTGTTAAACATGATGAAGACCAATATATTCCTCAGCATGGAATTTAAAACAAAGAAATGTCCAAATAATAACATAAAAATAATTATGAACTCTGATAATTTTCATTCTCACCTCTTGCTGACCACCTAGTCTGGAGTATTTCTTGTTGTGACTATGCAGGTAGCCACTAGTGTCGACATGTTGAAGCCGAATCCTTTGATCTTGCTTCCAAGTTTTTCCACTTCCTTCAATTATGAGCCTGAGAGGATCATCCATTAATAAAGCACCAGCAAAACAGATAACCAAGAAAGATACACATAACCTTGACAAAAGAAAAAATTAGGCCTCACTTCCAATAATCACCGGTATCTGATTCTGATTCTCCTCCAAAGCAGCTGACCTATACCCAACATTGAGAGGGTAATCATCAGTAAGTCTCAGTGGAAAAAAAGAGAGAAAAGAATTCAAAAGCTAACTTTTATCAAGTTAACAGGCCCACAAGTGCATCATGATGTTTTAACATTGAAAAAGATTAACTTAAAATTTGACAAAAAAAAATATTGAGAATTCAAGTAATGATTGGCTGCTGTAACACGTGAAAAATACTAACCTCGAGATTTCCTGATAATGGGGATGCATGTAAGTGGCTATGCAGCCATTTCCTAGTCCTCATATGTTGCAATCTAATAATTGCCCCATTCGGGATGGTGTCTCCTTGTTTAGCAGTTGTATCAAGTGTAGGCCTAACAACCTGCAAAGCATGGTCTCAAATGTAATTGGTGGATGAAAAATGCTCTAATGACACTATTAAATGAGAATTGCGCTGTAAAAAGTACTAAAAACCAAGCTCTGCCAAACTTAATTCAACTTTCAAAATTATTTCAATCGCCATAAAAGAAAAATATATCTAGGAAAAGAAAATGGCACTAACCAATTCGAATATTTCGAATAGTAAAGGAAGAATTTCATGGTCTTGAACCATAAGAATAATGATTCTAAGCGAAGGACGCCGTAGTCGACTTAAGATTTTATGTTAGGGTAAGCGAACCTATAAAATTCTAAAGAGAGGCGAACTTATAAAATTTTAGAGGGGGCGAAAATAGATTTTCAATAGAAAACACATAGAAAATTTTTAGAAATTTTCTAAATCATATTTGAATTTTAAATTTTTAGGGGGGCGGAGTGATAGAGTATACTTGATGTAATAGGAATATTCCAGAGTTGGGCTGTTATCAGGAATATTCCAGAGTTGGGTTGTTATTAGATTGTTCTAGAGTTGGGTTGTTTGTGGTAGGCCACTCTAGGTTGTTAGGCAGTTGGATCTGCTTTCTCTTCTTTAGTCTGGGCCTCTATAAAAGGCCAGACCCATCTTGTATTTTTGGTTAAGTTGAAATTTAATAAAATACCCCGTTTATTATATTTTGTATTTTCTTTTATCATTTTTTTTCTTTTCTTTTTCATTCTTTTCTTCCTCTAAATCCTAGGGTTTCGACTTTCTCTACCGCCGCCCTATCTCTTCTGTTTGCCTCATCGGAGGTTTCTATCATGGTATCAGAGCTATTTTCCGGCGTCGTTTCGTGCCGGTGATAGTGCTATTTGATTCTGGTGATCGATCTTGCTGGTTGCTGAGACGGTTCATGTTCGTTTTGATGGTCTCTGGTTGCTCGCCGTCGGTACTACTGTGGTGCAACTCCTTTGCTGCTGGTTGCTGTCCGTTGTTCGGTGCTGAGTCGTTCTTGCTGCTAGCTTTGTTACACGGTGCTCAGTGATGCGCGCTCTTCAGATCCTTTTTTTTTTTGAATTTTCTGCTAATCTGGTGAGATCGTTTCATATTCTTCGTCTTTCGTCAGATCTGCTTTGTTATACATCATACTTGCTGGATGTTGTGATATGCCTTTATATGTTCGATTGATCTACTGTTGTTATCTGCAATTATTGTGCATTTTGAGATCTGTTTGGCTTTCTGTTTGTTGCCTGCATCTATTATTCGTTGCTGAGATCTGAGATCTGTTCGGTTTTCTGCTTGGTTGATCTTGTGGTGAATGCTTGTGTTAAGTGTCCTTTGGTTCTGGCTGTCGTCGTGTTTGTCTCTGCTGTGGATCTGGTTTCTTTTTCGGGTCTGTACTATTGTGGATCTGGATTTAGTGTGTTCTTGTGGTACTATATTGTTGACTGTTTTCTTGTGTACCAATGCCTGAGATCGTTACTGCATCTTTTCCTTTAGATTCTGGTCATAATGGTGATGGTATGCTCACTGATGTTCCTCCTACTAGTTCTCATGAGTCTTCTAGGCCTCTGTTTTCTACTAAGAAAATAAATGTGGTTCTTGATGATAATAACTATCTCCTGTGGCATCAGCAGGTTTACTTGACTATTAAGACACATAGACTGCTTAGGTATGTTGATTGTAATGTCAAACCTCCACCTGAGTATATAACTAAGAACAATGTGGTTATGATTAATCCTGATTTTGAAGCTTATGAGGAGCAAGATGGTGCTTTAGCTACTTGGTTGTTGTCTACGGTTAGTGAAGGAGTCTTGCCTCAGTTGATAGGAATGAACACTGCCTCTTCAATTTGGAATACCTTACATAGGGCCTATAGTGGAAAAACTACTTCCAAGTTAATGTACTTTAGGAGGCTTCTTCATACTCAGAAGAAGGGTGATTTGAGTATGAGAGACTATCTGCTGAAAGTTAAGTCCATTAGGGATAATTTAGCTAATTGTGGTGAGGTGATATCTGAGCAAGAGCATGTCACGGCCATCTTGAATGGTCTTCCTCCTGAGTTTGAATCTGTGATAACTGTTCTCACTGCTGGTACTACTTCAACCTCCGTTGATGCTGCTAGCACTTTACTTTTAGATGCTGATGCTAGACAGGGTAATATGTCTTCTTCTGTTTCTGGCTGTGTGAATCTTACCTTGGCTACCTCTTCTTCTGCCCCTTCTGTTTCTTCTTCTTCTTCTGCTGTTACTCAGCTTGTCAGTGCTCCTTCTTCTATACATCCTGTTGTGCACACCCCTATTTCTCCACCTCCCTCTTCTGTTGACTCGTCACATTCTTATGATCCTCCCTCTGTTGCTTATACTGCTGTGTCTTCTAATCATTCCAATTCTTCTCAATTTGATCATGAGTCTCTTAATGGGGCAAGGTATAACTTTGATAACAGAGGTAGAGGTAGGGGTCGTTTTAACAATAATAATCGTCCTCAATGTCAGCTGTGTGGTCGTTTTGGTCATCTTGTGGAGAGATGTTATTTTCGATATGATATGAACTTCAAAAATGAAGCTTCTCGACGAACCTCTGGTTTTGGTGATCGTTCAGTTGTCTCCTCTCAGGCTCCTCAAGCTCATTCTTATTCTTCTGTTTACTATCCCTCTGCTTTTTCTCATACTGGTGGTGTGTTTTCTCCTGCTTTACCTTATGCTCTTGCTGCTTCTCGTCCTGCTGGTGGTCCTGTGTTCTCTCCTGTTGGTACCCCTATGCCTTCTGTTCCTGGCACTATTTCTCCTGGGCTTCAATCTGTTCAGCACATGTCCATGCCTTCTGCTTCCTATCCTGTTGTTTCTGCTCAAGCTCACATAGCTACACCAGCTGTTCTTGCGGACAATGCTTGGTTCCTTGACTCTGGTGCTTCTCATCACATCACCAATGATGTCCACGCTCTTCATCAGGGATCCATGTCTCCTACTACAGGTAGTGTGCAAGTTGGTGATGGTAAATCTTTAGCTATTAGATATTCTGGACAGTCTAGCTTACTTTCTCCTTTCCATAACTTTCAGCTTAAGAATGTGCTTTATGTGCCTAATATCACTAAGAATCTTCTGTCTGTTTCTAAGCTTACACAGGATAACAATGTTTCTGTGGAGTTCTTTCCTTCCTACTGTCATATCAAAGATCTGACTTCTGGTGCTGTGTTACATAAGGGAGTTGAGAAGGATGGTTTATACCAATTTCAGAATACTATCTCCTCTTTACCTTCTGTTCAGTCTCAGCATACTAATAATTCTGCTTGTATTCATTCTGTTACTAAAAATGTTTCTGCTGATATTTGGCATTGTAGACTTGGTCATCCAAATAAGGATGTTTTATCTTCTGTCTTGAGACTTTGTAATGTTTCATCATCTTTGTCAATAAATCTGATGTTTGTTCTCTATGTCATGCTTGTCAACTTGGTAAATTTCACAAGTTACCTTTTTCTGACTCCACCACTGTTTACGCTCATCCTTTAGATCTGGTTTTTGCTGATGTTTGGGGGCCTGCCCCTGTTGCTTCTAATTCTTATCGTTACTATGTTGCTTTTACAGATGCTTTTACTCGGTTTACATGGCTTTATTTTTTGAAGTCTAAGTCTGATGTCAAAACTGCTTTTCTTCAATTTCATGTGCAGGCTGAGAGAATTCTTGGTACCAAGCTTAAGTTCTTACAGACTGATGGGGGTGGCGAGTTCACTGCTCTTCTCCCCTATCTTTTGCAGCATGGTATTGTCCATCGGCTCACTTGCCCGTACACATCTGAGCAGAATGGTCGCGTAGAGAGGAAGCATAGGCATATTGTTGAGGTAGGCCTTTCTCTCCTTGCTCAGGCTTCCTTACCTTTAACTTTTTGGTCTGATGCTTTCACTACTGCAATTTTTCTTATTAATCGTTTGCCTACTGCTGTCTTGTCTGGTGTGTCTCCCTATTTTAAATTGTTTAATAAACTTCCTGATTATGAGTTCTTACGTGTCTTTGGCTGTTTGTGTTACCCCTGTCTTCGCCCTTTTAATAAACACAAGTTTCAGTTTCGTTCTACTCCTTGTACCTTTCTTGGCTATTCCCCATCTCATAAAGGGTATAAGTGTTTAGACAAATCTGGTAGGATTTATATTTCTCGTCATGTTAAGTTTGATGAGCTTTGTTTTCCTTTTCGTTCTGAGTCTTCTCGTACTCTTTCTTCTTCCTCTGTTGATCTTCATAATTTTTCTTCCCATTTGCAGTCTTGTTCCTCCACTGAGTCTTGTCCTTCTGTTGTTCCCTCTAGACCTCATAAGCATGTCTCTTTTCCTTTTTCTCATTCTTCCTCTGTTTCCCCTGGCCTTACTCATACTACTGTTGGTCCTAGTTCTTTTCACCATCATACTTCTTCCATTCCTACTAATATACCTACTACTCATACTACTACTAATAATGATACTAATACTGCTGTTACACATAATATACCTACTGATAATACTGATTCTCTTACTAGTTTCCCTGTTGTTGACAATACATCTCAAATTCCTTCTGCTTCTGTTCCCAACCCCTTTCCTGCTACTCATACTATAAGAACAGACTTCCCTAGTTCTACTGTAAGTACAGAATTTGCTCCTTTGTTTCCCAGTATTGTCAACAACAGTCCTTCTTGTTTACCATCTTCTTCTTTTTCATCTCCTTCTGCTGCTACTCATTCTTCTTCTCTTTTATCTTCTCCTACAAATACTTCCATCCCATCTACTTCCATTTCTACTACTTCCATCCCATCTCCTTCCACTACTATTAGTTCCATTCCACCTCCTTCCATTTCTATTACTTCCATTCCACCATCCACTGCTCGTTCTGTTGATATTCCTTCCAATTCTCATTCTATGGTTACCAGAAGCAAAGCTGGTATTTTCAAGCCGAAGGTGTTTCATACACTTGTTGAAAACAGTGAACCTGATGATGTTTTCACGGCTTTGGCTCATCCTGACTGGCGTCTGGCTGTACATGCTGAGTATGATGCTCTTCTAAAGAATGGTACGTGGGATTTGCAGCCCTTGCCATCAGATAGAAAGGCAGTCGGATGTAAGTGGCTTTTTAAAGTCAAACGTAAGCCTGATGGATCTGTTGATAGGCTTAAGGCTAGATTAGTTGCTAAAGGCTTTTCTCAGAAAGTGGGCTGTGATTTTAAGGAGACATATAGTCCAGTAGTAAAAGCTTCTACAATTCGCATTATCCTTGCCACTGCTGTTGTTAAACACTGGCCTGTTCGTCAGATAGACATAAATAATGCCTTTCTTAATGGCACTCTAACTGAAGAAATCTATATGACTCAACCACCTGGATTTGTTCAAACTGGTCCTAATGGTGAGAAACTGGTGTGTCGGCTTCGAAAGGCTCTTTATGGACTCAAACAGGCCCCTCGAGCCTGGTTTGATACTCTAAAGCTTTTTCTCACTAATACTCTGGGTTTTGTCTCCTCTAAGGCTGATTCTTCCTTATATGTACGAAATTCTGACAAGTCCTCCTTGTTGCTGATGGTCTATGTGGATGATATCATCCTCACAGGTAGCTGCTTGTCTGAAGTTGATGTTGTTGTCTCTCAAATTCATCATGAATTTTCTCTTAAGGATATGGGTGAGCCAAGTTGTTTTCTTGGCATGGAAATTGTTCAAACTGATCGTGGCATGATTCTTACTCAGAAGAAGTATGTCACTGACTTGCTCACTAGAGCTGATATGCTTGCCTCTAGATCTACTCCCACGCCCATGACAGTAACTTCTGCTTTTCCTTCTGATGATGCTGAGCTTGAGTTCTCAGACTTACATTTCTATCGAAGCATAGTTGGTGGTCTTCAGTATGTCTGTTTAACCAGACCTGACATTGCATTTGCTGTCAACAGGGTCAGTCAGCATATGAATCATCCCTTACAACATCATTGGAAAGCAGTTAAGCGTATTCTACGCTATCTCAGTGGTACAATTGATCATGGTTTATACTTTCAACCTGCTCAGACACTCCAACTTATTTGCTATGCTGATGCTGATTGGGCGTCTTCTATTGATGATAGACGGTCCACTACTGGATATTGTATCTTTCTTGGCCCAAATCTGGTTGCCTGGTGCTCCAAGAAGCAAGCTGTGGTCTCCCGCTCTTCTTCTGAAGCTGAGTATCGCAGTGTTGCCAATACTGTTTCTGAATTGTTATGGGTGGAGCAACTGTTAAA
Organism: Hibiscus trionum; assembly: GCA_030270665.1. NCBI lineage: Eukaryota > Viridiplantae > Streptophyta > Magnoliopsida > Malvales > Malvaceae > Hibiscus > Hibiscus trionum. The sequence continues at coordinate 30,160,104 of BSYR01000024.1, read as the reverse complement.
AGAAATTGGAGTGACGTGTACTCACAAACCAGTGGTCTGGTGTGATAACTCATCTGCAGTCTCTATGTCTGCCAACCCGACTCATCATGCTCGAATAAAGCATGTAGAGATCGACTTGCATTTTGTCCGAGAGAAGGTTCTAGCTGGCTGCCTTACTGTGAATCATTTGCCTTCCTCTGAGCAGATTGCTGATGTCCTAACTAAAGCAATACCACCATCGTCCTTCAATCTTATGCGATATAGATTGGGAGTATTGTCGAAACAAGAAGTTTTAGAGAATGAGAAAACGGGAAGAATGATAGAGTATACTTGATGTAATAGGAATATTCCAGAGTTGGGCTGTTATCAGGAATATTCCAGAGTTGGGTTGTTATTAGATTGTTCTAGAGTTGGGTTGTTTGTGGTAGGCCACTCTAGGTTGTTAGGCAGTTGGATCTGCTTTCTCTTCTTTAGTCTGGGCCTCTATAAAAGGCCAGACCCATCTTGTATTTTTGGTTAAGTTGAAATTTAATAAAATACCCCGTTTATTATATTTTGTATTTTCTTTTATCATTTTTTTTCTTTTCTTTTTCATTCTTTTCTTCCTCTAAATCCTAGGGTTTCGACTTTCTCTACCGCCGCCCTATCTCTTCTGTTTGCCTCATCGGAGGTTTCTATCACGGAGACTGACCCCTCCAGCCTGGGTCCATCCCTGTCCATAGTATCATCACATTCACAGTGTAACTAATAAATACACGAAACAAACAACAATGTTCACCATAAACTTGGAAAATTCATCAATCCATTAGATTAACCATTGAAAAATCTTGATTGCATAATGTGGCTAAAACAACAACACAAGCGTTCCCAAAACCATATTGAATAATGAATATAGAAACTAGTTCAGAAATCAGAAGATCAAGCAGGTAAGAGAAAAAAGAGAGTACCCAGTAGCTGTTGGAGTCGTCTACATTAGGAAAACCGGTGACAGATTGCTGTCCACTTCCAGAACCGTACGGCACATCGTGTGAATGAAGCCTAAATTTTGTTTTCTCGTGCATCAGCTTTAAAACCGTCCCATAAGTAACCTGTTCCATTCATTAAATCTAATTAATACATCAAACAAGGAATAGGGGGGAAAAGTAAAATGAGTGGAAAAAGGATGTTTAAAACCTCAACGCCCTCGGATGAGGTGGAGGTGGAGGCGGAGGCGGAGGCGGAGGAAGGAGAACCTTGATCGAAATCGAAAGCGAGTAAGAGGAAGAGAGCAAGACCAAAGAACCCCATCGCCATCAAGAACAGCAATCCGATGAACCAGTTCTGTTGCCAAAATGGATAATCAACCTTTGTACTCTTTCTAGAATGTTCTTTCTGCTCTACGGTGCTCGGACCTGAACTTGATGATGATGACGACGGAGACGGTTTTCTACGACGGACGTCTTGCGGCCCCGACGTCGCCACGGTGGAGGATATTTTCCAGATCTAACGGAAATTTAACTGATTTGTCTAGCGAAATGGCTTTTTAACGGATCTGGTTGGGAACGGGGGATCATATGCTTTTGGAGGATGACGATGACAGAAGATAATTAGAGAAGTAATGAAGTGGAAACATTTCTTTGACGGTTGACACGTTGGAGTGACATGATTCCATCCAATAGAAAGGTGACATGTGGAGAAATGATGATGTGGAGGGTTTTGGTTGGGCGGAATCGGGTCGTCGAGGAAACTGCAAAGAAACCGATGTTTATTGTACCGGTTTTAGTGAACCATACCCTTGGGCCGTTTTGAGGCCTGGGCTTTGATTTTCAACAAAATTGTCGAATTCCAAATGGATTCCTATCCTAATTATTACAAATAGGGGTGAGCGTTCGAGCGATTCGAGTTAAAAAATTTCGAGTTATTCGAGTTGACGCGTCATTGTACGACTTGAACTTAATTTGAAATTTTTTCGATTCGAGTTGAGTTTTTGAGTTCCTATAGAAATTTAATTGTAATTATTTACCATGTTATAGTACGATTTGATTCCAATTTAAATGACTCTCTAATCATATAATATATATATATATATATATTTCTTCATATTATTTTTCACATGCATAAGTAAGATTTGTAATGTTATTTAATAAAAAATATCATTTAAACTTCTAAAATATATTTATAATATTATTTTTAAATAAGGAATTTTTGGGATAAAGTATTAATGGGGTATAAATGAGTCAATGAATTGATGTTAAGAAAAAATTACAAAAAATTCAGTTGAATAATCAAATTGAATAAAATATAAAGTTAAAAGGCTAAATTGAAAAAAAAAGAATATATTTGTTAAAAATATGAATTGAAGTTATATAGATATTATATAGTGTTAGTAAATCATGTGGTTTAATTTTGGTCAAAAATATACTTAAAACGAAAGAGGAATTGAAGAAATGGGAAATATTCAAAGTTGAGGGGCTAAATTATAAAAGTAAGAAATTTAATTTAAAAATATGAATTGAAGCTAAATGGGTATTCTAGTTTCTACGTTGGTTTAGGAGCATGCAGTTAAAATTTGGTCAAAATTGACTTAATACGAAGGAGATATTGAAGAAATGAAGAAATCATACAAAGTTAAGGAGCTGAATTGAAAAAATATGAAATTTATTTTCAAAAATATAAATTAAAGATAAATACGTATTCAACGCTGATTTAGAAATATGTTCATCAAATTTGGTAAAAAATAGACTTAAAATGAAGGAGGAATTGAAGAAAAATGAAATCAATGACTAAATTGTAAAAATTGGTTTTTCGAATTGGGCAAATTTCAAACTGACTCGAAATCGAATTTTTTTTCAAATTAATCTAGTTGACTCGAACAATTCGAAATTAAAAAAAAATCGATTTTTTCGAGTTGAGTTTTGCTCACCCCTAAATTTACAAACAAATAACGTTAACTGCACGCGAAGTTACAAAAATATATAACGCCAGAATCTACAATGGTACATTCTGTTAAAACTTAAAACGACGAATTGTTTAATTTTCCTGACCCAATTGTGTTGAAGCGTCGAGAGAACCAAGTGGGACGACTTTAAATGACTCCAACCGAAGACGGATCAACTCCCAAGTGTCTAGCCTAAAGCTGAATCTCCCAAGGCGATCAAAATTTGCACCAGAAACAAACTCATCTCTTTGTTTAGCCTCCCGGTTTCCTACTGCAAAGACCAGAAGAGAGCTTAATTTAGAGCAAATCATGGCAGGAACCGGGGTGTTTGCTGAGCTAGTTGATGGAGATGGCGTGTTCAAGTATTACTCATACGGGGAGTGGAAAAAATCATCTTCAGGAAAGGCGGTGCCGATCATCAACCCAACCACTAGACAGCCTCACTTCAAAGTCCAAGGTAATACCATTTTTTCTTAGTTCACTGATGATCACTCCTATTTCTTTCTTTTTCAATGCTATGGCATGGTTTTTTATTGGAACAGCGTGTACTCAGCAAGAAGTAGACACGTTGATGGATGAAGCTAAAACAGCTCAAAAGTCATGGGCTAAAACTCCACTTTGGAAAAGAGCAGAGTTGCTTCATAAAGCAGCTGCTCTCTTGAAAGAGCACAAGGTTCCCATTGCACATTGCCTTGTCAAAGAGATTGCAAAGCCGGCAAAGGATGCTGTGACTGAAGTGAGTTTAAAGGAAATTTTCATCCATTTGCATGATTCCAAGGAAAATACTATGAACTGTGTTTTTTTTTCCTATACTTAATTTACATTTTTAATTAGGCTGTAAGGTCTGGGGATTTGGTGTCATACTGTGCTGAAGAAGGGGTCAGGATACTTGGTGAAGGGAAATTTCTGGTATCTGATAGTTTTCCAGGAAATGAAAGGACCAAATACTGCCTCACTTCAAAGGTACACGCCCATTGTTTTCAAATTAGCCAAGTGTTGTTTTGAGTAATGGCTTTTCACTATTTTCAATGTGATTAATATATGATTATATGTTAATGTTATGGGATTTAATCCAGAGAATCATTGACCAACTCAAAAAAATATATTTTTAAAATAAATTTTAATATAGTACCGATTGTTTTCTGTGGACAAGTGTAGCATGATACTTGCAGTTGCATGTGCATTTCTGTCAGCAGATGCAGTAGGTAAATTGAGTGTTGCTGATGTTCTTTCTGCATGTTATAATTCTGTTATGTTTTGTTCTTATCTGGATGCTCATTTTCACCTAAGATGTTCAAAAATCTTTTTTACATTTAAGGCTATATATGCCGGTATTTACCCACTTATGTGTTTCCTCTATGCATAAGCCTTAAGATGAATGATAAAGTGAACGACGAGTGACATGCGGCATCGCTGCCGTTTATGTTAAATGGTATGGACAATGGCTCAACATAATTATGTTAGACTAAGCTGGTTAATGATGAAATTAGTCTTGGATATGGTCTCCTCCGAGCAGTTCTTTGATAGAATTGAATGCTTCAATTCCATGTTTGTTATAAATTACATCAGACATAAAATGAACTGTTCTGTGTTCTTCTCAATTCTCATGTTCTCTTATAGCTCATATTCAAGAAGCTCAGTTTATCACTCCGATTTTGTTTCTTGAGGAACCTAACTTCGAAATCGGTATTCCATCTTATTTTGACATGCAGATTCCTCTGGGAGTCATGTTAGCTATTCCACCCTTCAACTATCCCGTCAATCTCGCTGTTTCTAAAATTGCTCCTGCACTTATTGCTGGAAATTCAATTGTACTCAAGCCTCCAACCCAGGTTGGATTTAACCCTTGCTGATTATTGTATATCTTATTTTGATTGAGAAAAGAATAGTCAAGTATGCATTTCATATACTATAAACCATGATTCTTAGTTATAACGGACATAACCGGACAAGTTTCTCTCGAAATTACATGCAGGGTGCTGTAGCTGCACTTCACATGGTACACTGCTTTCATTTAGCTGGTTTCCCAAAAGGTCTAATTAGCTGTGTTACTGGAAAAGGTTCGGAGATCGGTGACTTCCTTACAATGCACCCCATAGTCAACTGTATTAGGTAATATCTTAATTACCTTGATATGATGTCCTCTGTAAATATCATTTATTGAAGATTACAAGCTTGCCGACACGATATTCTGCATCTGCACACTATAGGAATCAGAGTAGTGATCTTGTGGTTTGTCTACTAACATGCATACTTACTCAGCTTTACTGGTGGAGACACTGGAATTGCAATTTCAAAGAAAGCAGGTATGATCCCTCTTCAGATGGAATTGGGTGGAAAGGATGCTTGTATCATTCTCGAAGATGCTGATTTGGATTTGGCAGCTTCTAACATTGTGAAAGGAGGCTTTTCTTACAGGCAAGACGATTCATTCTATGTCTTTTCATTTTGATTTTACGTCGTAAACATTCGTCATGTTACAGTGGTCAAAGGTGCACAGCCGTGAAGGTTGTGTTGGTCATGGAATCCGTGGCTAATGCTCTCGTTGAGAGAGTTAAAGCTAAAGTTGCGAAACTGACTGTCGGGCCACCGGAAGATGATTGTGACATCACTCCAGTTGTTACGGAGTCGTCTGCTAATTTCATTGAAGGATTAGTCATGGATGCCAAGCAGAAAGGGGCTACATTTTGCCAAGAGTACAAGAGAGAGGGCAACCTTATATGGCCATTATTATTAGACAATGTTCGTTCGGATATGAGAATAGCTTGGGAGGAGCCATTCGGTCCCGTTGTGCCTGTTATAAGAATTACATCAGTTGAAGAAGGAATTCATCACTGTAACGCTAGCAATTTCGGTCTGCAGGTACACCAATTTAGTCATTCTTAGCCGTATTTTAAACGCATAGACTCCCACTTCAAGTTCTTCAAAGATTATATGTAATTGCAGGGTTGTGTCTTTACAAGAGATATAAACAAAGCAATTTTGATGAGTGATGCAATGGAGACTGGTACTGTTCAGATTAACTCAGCTCCGGCTCGGGGACCTGATCATTTCCCTTTCCAGGTGATTTCTCGGTGCAAACTCGCAAAGTACTTGCCATTTCTGATGCTTTTCTTTCGAATCATGACGATATCAATTCAAGTTTCTAGCTTAAGATTTATGAGATATACATCAAATTTTTAGCTTTCGATATTTTCCGGGGCTAACAACTTAACCATTGAGTGGTTGCAGGGTCTGAAGGATAGTGGCATTGGATCCCAGGGAATCACAAACAGTATCAATATGATGACGAAGATCAAGACCACCGTGATTAACTTGCCAGCACCTTCTTACACAATGGGTTGATGAACTTGATGCCTCGGTTTTGATACAATTGATGCTATGTCCAATGTATTTTAGCTGGTAAAGTCAACCGGCATCATGGTCATGGAGATATCATGCTTTCATCCGGATGTTTATAGGAAATAAAACAATGAGATGAGTCCTAAGACTCAAACTTGCGCAACTCATCATCATCATGTTATGTGTAGATGTAGAACAATGTTGACTATAATGAACTTCGTTTCCCCCCTTTGAGTGTAACACCCGGGTTTAGGGGTTAGGTGAAAATAATATTTTAATATTATTTTGGGTTCGGTTTTATGATTTAAATGATGGTTCGGGTTTGGTTTTCAAATTAATTAAATTGATGATGGACTAAGTTTTGGAATTAAACCCCAAATGGCCATGGAACTTATGTCCTTGTGAATAATCCATTTCATTAAGGGCAAAAGGGTCATTGGGCTTTTAAATTAAAACAAAACAAATAAAATAAAACCCAAACTTCACTCATCTTCTCCCTCTCTCCACAAAACCCACGACAAACCTCTCCTCACCATTGAAGTTACTGTTCCATCACCTCCCTTCATCGTTTCAACTCCGTTTTGAAAGGTAAGAGTATTTTTGACTTCCCCTCATCCTCCCCTTCATAAAAGTACCCTTCTTTTTCATTTCCATGAAGTTTTTGGAAAGTGGAGGTTTTGAATATTTTGAGTAAAAATGGTGCCTTTGTGTAGCTAATCTTAATATTATGATTTATTATGGTTAGTTATGGAATGTAGGAGCCGAATGACGCTACATATGTAAATTTCAAATGATTTTAATCAATTTTCGGATTTGGGTTTCCAAGGGGTTTTTGGAGGGTTTTAATGTGGGTTTGGGGCTGTTAAAGGTTGGAAATTGAGGGCTGTGGGTAGTATGTTATATGAGGATCATTTTGGGTGAAATTGATGATTGTTTGGGTGCTTGAAATGAGAGTTTTCAGTGGGTCAAGTGGACTGCTCGAAAATCCTGTTTTTGGTCTAGTTTTGAGTGTTGAATGCTTGGTAATGATAATCCGGGTTAGTTTCGATGACAAGATATTGATTGTGGATGTTTTGTTTGTGTTTGGGATTGATTAGAATCAAGTTTGGGCACCGGTGAAGCATCAGAAGTGAATCTGGGAAATTGAAGACAATTGCTTGCTTGGTCTTGAGCTCGGGAGCTTAGGTGAGTGGTTAATTGTTTTACTTGGCTTTAAAATGGTTGGTTCGAGTAGATGGACTAGGTTGGGCTTGGTAGACCCACCTAGAGTTAGGATTAGGGTGGTAACCTAATCCTAAACTTGATCTAGAGCCTTTGGATGAACTTGAATGTATGAATGTATATGCCTCGTATGTGTTGTGATATGAATGCTTATGTATGTTGTATTATACATGTGAGATGAGGCATGATTTGTATTGCTTAAAGCATGCATGGTGCTGGTTCATGATTGTGTTCATGGTGAGTACGTGCTAAGCACGGAAATGATTGAAATGAGTATTGTGGAATGAGTAAAATATTGGCACTAGTATACTTAAATAAAAATGATCGATCATTAGGATGTTAGTGTGTACACATGAGTCAAAAGTCGCGCGTGGCCTTGGTGGCGTTGAGTCACCAAGGAGGAGTACGGGTACGCCTGGAAATTGTATTTAAATATAGTCGGTGATGAGTGGAATCCCATCGACGGGGCGTGAGGATGAGTGGAATCCCCTCCGCGAGACCGGTGATGAGTGTAATCCCACCGTCAGGTAATGGTTGTGTTGTTGGATGTGAGTTCCAACGGTTATCCGCGTATTTGAGTCATATCTAGGTGCCAATGTTGTTTGATATATGTATCAATGTGTTGAGACTAATGATCCTTGTGAGGACGTTTGATGTGGCTATTTATGTTGTGAAAGTAGAGCTTAATGATTCATGATATGTACTTGTATATATTGTTCATGCATTTTATATCGTGGCTCTTGTGGATCCTTGGTATGTTGTGTAATGCCTTGGCTAGATCGTGCTCGGACCCTGCAATGTTGAGGTTTGTTTTTAGAGCTTACCCTCACTAAGCATCATTGCTTACGCTCTCCTTGTTCAACATTGCAGATCCTTAGTTCGTGGGTTGCTTGCGCAAGTGGAAGGCTCCAAGTGTGGTTTTTGGACTTGAGTTCACCAAGTATGGATTTTAATGCTAAGACATGTAATAGTTTAAGCAATGGGATGTGTAATGTTTTGTTGGTTGCTAGGAGCATGTTTAGACTCCTTAATATCTTGCTTTTCATGGTTGTGTTGCCTTGTTGTATGTCAACTCATGCCTAATTGCTTACTCTTGTTGAATGTTGATGTATGAGTCTTTGGATGCTTGAATGTCATCTTTAATTCAATTGCATGTTCCCTTGATGAATGTACATGTTGGGTGCTTGTATGGCTAAATAGTGATCTGTAAATGTTGTATGAATGATTGGTTGGGGTTAGGGAAGTCTTAATTTGCATCTAGGTTCGAGTCTTGCATGTTTTGGCTGAGTTTGGGAGTTTTGGCTGTGTAGGGGTATCGATACGGTTGGTCCAGTATCGATACCGCCTTCTTGTTCAGGCTTCGTGTATCGATACGCGAGGGAGGCGTATCGATACCTTTTTGGTCACTGGAGCTACTGTCCATTTCGGTATCGATACGGGCCTCTGGGGTATCGATACCGTCATCTTAGCGTTGACCGTGGAAAGTCAACCGTTGGGGAGGGTATTGATACACTCCTTGGGTGTATCGATACGGTCCCTACTGGTTGGCTCTGACCAGTTGACCTAGTCAAGGGGTATCGATACACCCCTTAGGTGTATCGATACCGCCTGCAGTTTATGTTTAATAATGGGCTGTAACATGATTGTTTGAGTTCGTTCGATCGTTTTGTATACGTTGTTCCGCTGTATGATCACTTAGGGTTTAATATCTATTTGTACCAGATTATAAAATGAAAAAAAAATTAGGGTTGTTAACCGAGGGGGAATCCTTAGGGGTTTTCACTCGGTTTTCCCCGTGTGGCCCACTCGGACCGGTCATCCGACCAGACCGGGACGAGGGGGTTACACTTGTTGGTATCAGAACCTAAGGTTACCGAGACCTTGGGCAGGTAAGTGAGGTAAGTTCAAGTTTTCGCTTGATATGCACGGTGTTTGCTTGCTTGTAAGAATGGTTGCTTGTTTGACGAGTATGTTGCTTGTTTTATTCAAAGCATGTGTGTGTGAGTCCCATTGCTACTATTACATTGTAAAATGGTTTTGTTTTAGTGAGGGAACATATTTGAACACTTGGAAGCCTTGCCTTGCTAACCCAACTTGTATGTTTTGTTGTTGTGGTTGTAGTTAATATTTGAGAGCAATGTCTAGACCGAGGGGTAGACCGAGAGTGGTTCGTCAGGAACCACGGGTTGCGGCTCCTGTTGAGCCGGCTGTTGGTGTGGAGGCTCATCTAGAAGGGCCGGTGGCTGCGGGAGTTGGCGCTCCACCACCACCACCTCCTCCACCTGGAGCTGGAGGTGAGGATGGAGCCGGAGTAGATGGACCTCAGGGTGGCCAAGGTGGCCAAGGTCCAGCTGGAATTGACATGACTCCGCTAGTGCAAGCGATAGCGGGAGCTTTCCAGGCCGCAGTTGCGGGAGCTCAGGCTGCAGCTCAGCCTAGGTGTGATGATGTTAGTCTCCCTTTGGAGAGGCTCCGTAGCTTGGGAGCCAAGGAGTTTAGAGGATCTACTCCGGAGAGATCGGAGTTATGGTTGGAGAAGACGGTTCGTATCTTAGCTCAGATGGGTTGTGCGGGCGCACGTAAATTGGGTTGTGTGATCTCATTGCTTCAGGGTGATGCCTACACCTGGTGGGTCACCATTACTGCCGGGGTTCCAGAGGCCGAGATAGATTGGGAATTCTTTGAGTTTGCTTTCCGAAAGAGGTACTTGGGACCGAGGTACCTAGATGAGAAAAAGAGAGAGTTCATGGCTCTCACTCAGGGGGATGCATCTGTGACTGATTATGAGATTCGTTTCGTTCGTCTGAGTCAGTATGCTCCAGAGTTAGTGCCTACTGAGAGGGCTCGATGTGATCGTTTCAGATACGGGCTTCATGAGGAAGTTAAGAGGTATACCTTAGCTTCAGATTATTCTGATTTTGATGTCTTGGTTGCTAGAGCCAAGGACATTGAGCATAGCTTGGGGCTGGCCAAGCGTTCTGGGGATCTAGTTCTGGTAAGAGGCACAACAACTTTGATAGTAGAGATGCTAAGAGGCACAGAGGTGGCAGACATCAGTTTGATCAGAGACGTGGCGGTGGCCACCATGGTAGAGGCCATCAGGGCCATAGAGGAGGAGGGCGTTTTCCCGAGTGTGCACAGTGTGGGAGGCAGCACACTGGTGAGTGTTGGGGTAACTTTCATGCTTGTTGGAACTGTGGTTCGAGGGACCACTTTAGGAGGGACTGTCCATGTCAGACAGCTCAGGCACCGAACATAGCTCAGGCTCCTGCGAGAGGTAATGATTTTCAGAGAGGCCGTGGGCGCGGTCGTGGCTACTTCCAGCCTAGGGCTGATGCGCCTAGGGGAGATGCTCAGAGGAACCTTGCTCATGTTGTGGCTGTGCAGCCAGAGGCGGGAGGACCAGCGAGAGTTTATGCTCAGAGAGAGGCCGGGAACGACACCGATGTGATAGCAGGTAATTTCGAGTTACAGTCTATGTCTTTGCTTTCTTTGGTTGATTCGGGTTCTACGCATTCCTACATTTTGAGTGAGCATGCACAGAAGTTAGATATTCCTGTTGAGATCTTAGATGTAGGTATGCATGTTACTAGCTCTTTTGGTGAGACAGTTGTGGTTAGACATATGTATAGGAGGTGTCCGCTAAAGATTCAGGGTCATGTGTTCTCAGTTGATATGATGGAACTTCCTTTCTATGGTTTTGACATTATATTGGGTATGGATTGGTTGGTTGAGCATCAGGCTAGTGTGGATTTTGAAACAAAGAGAATTTCCTTGAAGCTTTCTGATGACTATGAGGTAGTGGTAGTAGGCGAGAACATTAAGTTCTTGTCTAATGTGGTGTCAGCTTTAGAGGCTCATAGGTTGATGGACTCAGGATGTGGGGCCTATTTAGCTTATGTTATGAATCCGGATATGAGTGAAGCTAGACCGAAAGATATCAGGACAGTGTGTGACTTTCCAGATGTGTTTCCTGAAGAGTTGCCGGGTTTGCCTCCTGACAGAGATGTTGAGTTTGTGATTGAGACAGTTTCAGGGTCTAACCCAATTTCGATAGCTCCGTACTGTATGGCTCCGAAAGAGTTTAAAGAATTGAAGAGTCAGTTGCAAGAGTTATTAGACCGTGGTTTCATTAGGCCTAGTAGTTCTCCGTGGGGTGCTCCAGTGTTGTTTGTGAAGAAGAAGGATGGTAGCATGCGTATGTGTATTGACTATAGACAGCTGAATCAGTTGACTGTGAAGAACAAGTATCCGTTGCCTCGTATAGATGATTTGTTTGATCAGTTGAGAGGTGCTTCAGTGTTCTCGAAGATAGATCTGAGATCCGGGTACTATCAGTTGAAGGTGAAAGAGTGTGATGTTCCGAAGACAGCTTTTAGGACTAGGTATGGTCACTATGAGTTTCTTGTGATGCCATTTGGGCTCACGAATGCACCAGCAACATTCATGGACATGATGAACAGAATTTTCAGAGACTATTTAGACCGGTTTGTAGATGTCTTCATTGATGATATACTTGTGTACTCGAAGACAGAAGAAGAGCATGATGAGCACTTGAGATTTGTTTTACAGAGATTATTGAGCAATCAGTTGTATGCGAAGCTTAGTAAGTGTGAGTTCTGGATTCGAGAGGTTGTGTTTCTTGGCCATGTTGTTTCGGCCGAAGGTATCCGTGTTGACCCATCGAAGATTGAAGCTATTGTTGAGTGGAAACAACCTAAGTCCGTGACCGAGATTAGGAGTTTCCTAGGATTAGCCGGTTACTATAGGAGGTTTGTTGATGGCTTCTCTAGATTAGCTGCTCCTTTGACTAAATTGTTGCAAAAGGGAGTTAAGTTTGAATGGTCAGATGCAAGACAAAAGGCTTTTGAGAAATTGAAAGAAGCTTTGACGAATGCTCCAGTGTTAGTGCAACCTGTTTCAGGTAAGGAGTTTGTGATCTACAGTGATGCTTCCTACGTAGGCTTAGGATGTGTTCTGATAAACAAATAAACAAATACAACAAAAATTATTTATTTTTAAAAAATTAACACGAATAAAAGAAAGTCAAACGATGGACAAATCCGTATCAATTAATTAAAATCCTAGGTGTGTTGTGATAACCACTACACAAACGCCAATAACATGTACAAAATTCATATTACACAGACAAATAAACAAATACAACAAAAATTATTTATTTTTAAAAAATTAACACGAATAAAAGAAAGTCAAACGATGACACAAATAAAAGTACACTTCAAAGAAAAAAAGAGAGTAGAAAAACAAACTAACAACCCAATTGTATATTTACTATGGACTGTTAGTTTTCAATTCTCCGTATTAATTTATCAGAATAAATTTTATTTAAGTAGTATCAATTCTCATCATGTACAAATACAGTGCGAAAAATCAAATTGTTATTATTTTTACTTTATTTCATTATATATTAAATGGTTTATAGTTATAAATATTCTGATTGTTATATTGTATTTATCTTAAAAAAACATACTACACTGAGATTCACCGGCATTTGCTCGATTAACTTTTCTAATGGTCAATAGGTAAAGTTGACGTTTTTAAATTGGAGCCCTTAGTGCCCACGTTCAGAACCAGAATGCAGGTTAGAATAATTCAACGATTTTTTATTTAATTATATTTTAAACATCGAATATAAAAACTTCAATGATCAATAATATAAATTTTGAAAGGATTAATATCCTATACACTGGCGGTGGAAATTTTTTATTTCTACAAGCGCCTCAATTATAGGGTTTAAAGTTAAGGGTTAGGGTTTAAAGTTTAGGGGTTTTAGTGTAAATGTTTAGAATTTAGGGTTTATGTTTAGAATTTAAAATTTAAGGTTTAGGGTTAGGGTTTAGTTTTAGGGTAATATGGGTAGGGATTTATATTTTAACCTATAAACCCTAAATTTTAATCATAAACCCAAAATTCTATCAACAATCCCTAAATTCAAAACTACTACACTTATACCCCTAAATTTTAAACCCTAAACGGAGTCCCTAACCCTTAAAACTAAGACGCTTGTGTAAAAAAGTTTCCACAAGCGCTTGTGTATAGAACAATTACCCATTTTGAAATAGATGAACAAAGTTTACTCTCTTCTTAATTTTTATGTGGCCGGCGACTGCATTAGTTTTGGCGCCGGTTGCCTGTAATAATTTTTTATTTATTTATTTTGGTTTTATTTTTAACTTTTTTAAATTTAATAATTTTGTTCTTGTGACACGCTTTTTTCTACTTTTTGTTATGTATATTTTATTTTTTTGACACGTTTTTCCTCTCTTAATTGGTTGTTTGGTTGCCTTTTTTATTTTTTTTGTCAGGGTTGAATTTGATGTTGTCATGACTGATCAAGATGACGCTCTTTTGATTATTTTGTTGATCTCCTTGTTTTGGACCCTCGAACTATATTTGGATACGAGCTCACAATCACCCCTCTTGTTCGCAATTGAATTGTGGTAATAACCGTGTTGTCAATGTGCTTTATTATTGTAATATGTATTTTTTTATGTTGTTTGTTGTTGGTTTTTATCTTTTATCGTCGAGTTTTGGTGATATTTGTATCTATTTTGTTTTGAGCTGTTGAGTTAGGGTTTTTACCATTTTCTTTATATGGTCTTGTTTATAATTTAGAAGCGTATTTTAAATTCTTAATACTTTAAGTTGTAAACTCCTATCGTATTTTAAATTTTTTTTTTAATAAAATTAACGTACTCATATTAAAAAACGGCTGTTCATATACGAAAAATAATAATAATGAAAGAAAAACTGGAAAGCAAATGAGGCAACGATATAATCCAGCGGTCTCAAAAGCTCCACGTCCACAAAATAGAAAGGTGGATATAAAGTACGTGATTTAACTCCAATTCATGACCACGGCGGAACCCGAGCACAGCCAGCCTTGCTGGATTCTCCTCTCTCTTTTTTTGGCCAATGCTGGATTCTCCTTTAAAGCAGAAAAAAGGCTTAAAAAGTTTTATTATGTAATTAAAATTTCACATTATTCCCTCTGCAATTTTCTCAATCAACCAACCCCATCCACTTTCTTTCTCGCTCCGGGAAAAAACCCGAAAACCCTAACTTCCTATCGGGTAAATCCTATCATCTCTATCTCTCGCTGAATCGACGTTTCGTTTTTACGTTTTATGGCTATTCTTATGAATTTCTACGTTTTCAATGGTGTGAAATCGAGGCCTAAGACTCAGATTTAAAGGATCTGTTTCTGTATATTTAGGTACATATAAATATACATATATTTTCATTAGAGAGGAAAAAAACATATGGCGGCATCTGAGAAAGAGCTGGAGCTACAGTTAATGGAGGCTGGAAACAGGCTCGTTGACCCCCCTTCATCAGTTGATGAGCTCATCCCTCTCCTTGACGTAATCCATAATCCCTTTTACTCTTTTTCCTTAATTCCATTTTGCTCTTCGTTAGTTTTTTTTTCGTATTCTTCGTTTTACCTGTTTTTATGGTATGCGTTTTTGAATTCTTTTTGTGGTTCTTTATATGCTCTTTAGTTAGTTGGATTTCCCCAATCGTGATCGATTTTTACCTTTGTTCTTAGGGTTTTTCTTCTGTTGCACGGTTTTGACGTGCTTAATCGCTTAATTCTGCTATAAGATTGAATCAGTTTAAAAGTGTTTTCTTCTAATGTATATTGTTTAACACTCTTAACCATTGTAACTTTCCCTCTATATATGTTGTATTTTTTTTGAATTTGTGGAAATACCGATATTTTCCACTTGATTGCTTTACTATACTTTAAATGCTAGAATCTTGTTTTGGCTGCAAATGATATGCAGTAGATAATATTTGGATTAAATGATTTGAATTTCGTTCGAATTCAAAAATGCGCGCCAACAGTATTCAAGTGATTGTGCATGCGAAAGCGCAAGATAGGTCAGTTAAAATTTTGATGACCGACACGTGACGACGTTGAAAGTATTGAAAGTTAATATGGAAAGGATGTGTAGGTATTGTGTGAAAGACATTCCTTGTAAGGAAGGATTTTGTTAGGCATGCGAAAATATGTTTTTATTGAATAATGCGTATATGTCAATTTTTTATTTGTTGTAAATATCTTATATGTTTCCTTAGAGGGACAGAGCATAGCAAATCTTGTTATTTTTAATGAACTTCATCGCATTTCTTACATACCTTTAGGAATCCACAATGGATGCTTACTATATGATAGAAGCTCAACTCTATACTTGATAGAGTCCTTCATTGTGCTGGTTTTGCGATCTTATGGTTTTCTTCTGCTCCATAACTCCATTTTCAAATGATGATAACGTTAAAGAAGGCTCTGTAATCGTGATATTCCACACAACTCTGGTTCTATCCCCTGTTTAGAGAAAATTATGTGTATTCATGATGTCTAGCAACAAAACTTTGAAGTGGATGTGCAAATATGTGATACCGGGGCCACTGTTCATTTTCGTTTGGTAGATTGTTTGTTTGTTATCAATGTCTCCTTCAAACCATCTGTGTTTCTTAGGGTTTTACAACTAGTTCTCGCATAGATGGCTGCAGTAAAACCTTGTATCAATTCCATTGTAGCATGTCCCGAGGAATTTAGAAATATACAGAATTACAGTGTGATTTCAGAGATGAGTGCTTGCTGAAATCATTGGTTTATGGTTATGAAGTAGAATGTTTTTAGGTGCTTTTCAGTTTTGGTTTCCTTATTTTCTTAGGGGATACACTTTGTTTGCTTTTGATCACTGCCAGCTTGCCGTTACAGTTGGCTATGTTTGTTTTCTTTTTGTAGAGCGTTATTGCTCTATAGTTGACAATGGTTGTTTACTCCTTTCTTTGCTCTGTGAATGTAGCAAGTTGAAAGTTGTCTTTCAAGGGTGGAACAGTCACCAAGCCAATCAATGCAAAATGCACTGTCTCCGTCACTTAAAGCATTGGTTGCAGAGCACCTGTTCAGACATCCTGATGATGATGTCAAAGTTGCAGTTGCTGCTTGCATCAGCGAGATAACAAGGATAACTGCACCTGATGCTCCTTATGATGATGACCAAATGAGGGTACTTTGAATTAATTGTTCGGGATGTTTATGCAGACCACGATCATTTTAAAATCATTTTCGGCATTGGAAGTATTGATTTCCATTAATGTGTATGCAGGAGGTTTTTCAACTGATTGTGTCATCCTTTGAGAATTTATCTGACAAGTCCAGCCGCTCGTTCATTAAGAGGGCCTCAATTCTTGAAACTGTTGCCAAAGTCAGATCATGTGTGGTGATGTTGGATCTTGAATGTGATGCACTTATTGTTAAGATGTTCCAGCATTTCCTTACGGCAATAAGGTATAAAAATATCTTATCATTAAGATGTTGCAGCATTTCCTCAGCTATTGTCTACTAGCTACCCTAGGATTTATAAGTTTTCATTTCAAGATTATTGCTTTTGAAATTTTTCTTTTCAGTTCTTTGTCTTGGTCTCACACTGATGAAACTATGCCTTTGCTGTAGTTGTTCTTCACATGTTAAGCTATCACCATGGCTGCTATGAATTTTCAGATGTGTTTAATATGATAAACTGCTATATAGGTTTTTGAATAATGAAGATTATGCCCCCTCTTGAGTGTCTTTAGTTAAACCTCCATTTAAGTAGGTGCCTATGTTAGATAACAAATTTTAAGTTCTTGTTAATCAAACAAAGTTTAAGTGCGTTTTTAAGAGATCTGAGTTCCTTCGGGGGGAGGGGGGCTTTGTCTTGGTTGGTTTAGTGTTTAATAGATGTTTGTTCTCAACTTGATTTGTTCTCGTCATCCTAATATATTCATCCAAATGTAAGGAGAATAAAAAAGTGGTTTAGTATCATATATTCTAGATCACTGATTGCATTATGAGTCTTTATGTTTGTGTTTTCAGGGATTATCACCCAGAGGCTGTCTTTACGTCAATGGTGACTATTATGAGCCTTGTACTGGAAGAAAGTGAAGACATTCCTATGGGGCTGCTCTCCCCAATCTTAGCTACCGTAAAGAAGGATAATGAGGTCTGTTGTCCTGCAAGTGGCTTACTGCATTTCACTTTTGCAATCTTGCTTTATTCACTAGGGTTTCTATTTCCTCTCAGGAAGTTCTTCCTGTTGCTCGGAGGTTGGCTGAGAAAGTGCTCGAGAACTGTGCATCAAAGCTTCAACCGTACCTGACCCAAGCCGTAGAGAACTTGGGAATATCTTATGATGATTATAGTATTGTAGTTGCTTCTGTATGTCAAGTGACAGCTGGTGCTGTAGAACAGAATGATGCTGCCACTGGAAAACATGTGGTAATTATCTCATTTGTATCGTAATGTAATCCCATCACTGCACGATATCTTTTTGTTTGAGGGCAATTATTTACTCATTTTGTCCAGTTTTTGTATGAATTTCTGCCCAGCGTTATTTGCAGATAGGTTATATGATCTGTTTAATCATACACGTGTCAATTCTTTCTATTTATTGTGTGTTCACACTTTGTTCTTGGTCTTTTTGTTTTGTCTTTTAATTTTTATTTCTTTCATACTATCCTTCAAATCAAGACAAGTTTTTGCCTTATGCTGACACCTTACTGATGTCTTTTACCTTCTCGTGAACATAGAGCTTATTTAGTCTCCAATGTTTCTTTTTTGGGGTTGATTTGCTGTAGGATGATGAGAGCATACTAGCGGAGGCACCTTCGAAGAAGGCAGCCCAGGTATGTGAAGTGCTTTGTTTGTCATTCTCCTCTGTCTGTGTGGATTGAAGTGCTTTGTTTTTGTGCCTGAAATTTGTTGTTTATAAATCTTCTAATTCTCAGGAGGAAAAACAGATTCCTGAAGAGACAGTTTCAACTGAACAAGTGGATCCTGGAAATGAAAAATCTCCCAAGGAAGTTGTTTGTAATGGCATTTTGCAAACTGCTGAAGATGACTCCTTGGCTGATTCAAACTCTGTAAAGAAGGAAGAGGCTGACAATATTGCTGATAAGTCCAAGAATGATACATCAACCATTGCTGAACCCGATATATCAAAAGATGAGAAAGTGGTCAATTCAGATCATAAGTTGGAGCAAAATACCCAGGAAAAGGAGAGGAAATCTGATTCAAAGTTAATTGAACCTTCTGACAGCTCTCATGTTGATGAGAAGGCAGTTGAGACCTTAAAAGTTCATAAAAATGACAGCAAGGAGGAGGCCAGTTCACCTAATGAGGTTCTGTCTGTTGATGGGGCTGTATCCTCTGAAATTAGAAGAGAGACAGATGTGGCTGTATCCTCTGAAAATAGAAGAGAGATAGATGTTCAGCATTCCTCTCAAAAAGCAACTGAGGAAGAATCGACTGATGTTGCATCCCCAACACCAAGTGGGACGGATAGTCATTCCATAAGAGCAGCAAGGCCAAAAAGGAAAGAGAGCGCGAGCAAGGAAACCACATCCTCTGTTGATGATGTCTCTAAAGCGACAAGTGATTCTGAAGCAAAAACAAGCAGGCGGTCAGGGAAAAAGGTTGCTACTGTAGTTTCCAGCGAGGATAAGGCCCCAGTTGATTTAGATGAAACTAAGAATGATAGTGACACTGCAAGTGATTCGGAGGCAAAATCACTGAAGAAGTCATCAAAAAAGGTAGATTCTCGGGGTAACAATGCAGCAGTAGATGAAACTAAGGAAGATAGCGACACTGCAAGTGATTCAGAGGCAAAACCACCGAAAAATTCATCAAAGAAGGTAGATTCTAGCGGTAACAATGCAGATGAATCCCCTTCAAGACAAGTAACAGATAAGAAAAGGCGAGCACAGGGAAAAGTTGTTCCTGAGAAGGATAGAACTAAAACCTCAACCAAGAATGATAACGAGGTACTTTCTTTTTTCCTTTTAACTTCTAATTTTGCTATTGTAGTGATGTTTTTTAAAGCTTTATTATTTATTTGTTTAGATGTTCTAGATCCTTCAACCAAGGAATCATTCTTGCTTATTATTGATTTAGGAAGTGGTTGGATCGCAAAAGTCATTGAAGCCAAACAAACAAGACTCTCGCACGGAGGAGACCCCTAAGACAAATTCCAAGAGAAAGAATACCCCAAGTAAAGAAAAAGTAATTTCTTTTTGCATCTTTAAAGATGAAATTTTTGTACTGGTGTATTGTAGTTTCCGTAGGTCGTATTGAAATAAAGGTAGCATCTATGATGCTCCAATTCTTCATTTTTTTTCTTGATGTATCCGTGTTTGTTACTCATGTCTGACCTACTAGGCATATGCTCTTCCAGGGATGCTCTAAATACATGGAAAACTTGAGAGAGAAAAATAGCCACCTGCTTCTAAACCTTGTTTTCAACTCTGTTTTGTCTGCAATATAAAAAATTTGGAGGATATAGGCCCAAATTGTTCCATAGGAGACCTTTATTTGACTCTGTTCTTTAATGCCTGCAATCTGAACATTGAAGCAATGATATTACATGTCATTCTTCAGGACAAAATTGATTTCTTTTTAATGTTTATTTATTTTCAGGCTTCTGATTCAATGGAGTATGGTGAGAATCTCGTTGGGTTGAAGGTGAAGGTCTGGTGGCCCAAAGACCGTGAGTAAGTATATATATTTTACAATTGTTGCAGAAGTGATACTCTGAAATAGAAATCATTAATTTTATTTGTTTCTATCTCGTCTTTGAAGTGTATGCTTTTGTGACCATGCATCTAATGGGAATGTGCTTATATATGTGGATCCCACTGTCTGTCTCTCCGTCTTGCTGCATAATAGTTTGTTTCAACTTTTAAGGTCAATGAATTAGAGTTTCTTTCTATCCTTGAACCTTGTTATCATTTTATAATCCTTTTTTACCCTGTTCTCACACTCTTGAGTCTACGATTTGCTCCAAGGGAAAAAAAGGACAAACATTAATGTGTTCCCTTTCAATCATAGCATGTGTGCAAATATAACCTCTGATTGTGTAAAAAGGAGGTTGGAATCAGAAGCTAATAGGACCGATGATGAAACCAAAAAACTTAGCATTGAAACCACCGGTGGTTTTCCCAATCCTACACAACAAATTCTTGAAATGCAACACCTACAAAAAAAATGAAAGAACAAGGATAATACAAAAACCACAATACCTGTGGCCAACTACCCCACCTTTTTTAATCTCGTCTCCTTTTTTGTGCCTTGTCTGGAACTTGTTTACCTTTTAAATCTTTCATCTAATCACATCCTGATTGATGATGTTGTTTTGCAGGTTCTATGAAGGTTTTATTCATTCATTTGATCCCTCTAAAAAGAAGCACAAGGTGACACATCAAATAAATAGAAGCTTCCTTTAATGTTTTTCCTTAGTATGTTACCTGAGTTTTTCCATCTGACTGTTCGTGCTAGAATGTTCAAATTTGTTTTCTTCATTTTTCGTTTGTTTCTAGGTGCACTATAATGATGGTGATCAAGAAATTTTAAATCTTAAGAGAGAAAAGTGGGCGGTGATTGAAGATGAGTCTGGGTCTGATGAGGTGAGCACTTCAATTTATAGGTAATGAACTTTTATTTGTTCATGTTCTAGGTTTGCTAATATACTTCGCTGAAACAGGAAGGTGCAGCTAATCATCCAAGTTCTGATGATTCATCTGACATGTAGGTGATTCCTATTATGATTCTTGAATGTTAAATTTTATTGCACCATCTTGGTTCAAGAAAGTTCTTGTGTATTTTGGCCTTGTGCGATGGAACTTTGCTTGGTTTCTGTAGTTTAAGTTGATACTTCTTCCATTCTGTAGCAATGTTAATTTTATCTGAATGATGGAGTTCACTTCAGGTTTAGGTATTAAATTCGGTATGGCTTTGCATTTGCCTGTTGGTTTCTTAGGGATTTGGTTCATTACTGTCTCAATGTTGGTCTGGGCTTATCTTCATTCCCCCTGTGTTCATTTTCCATTAACAGGCCTCAAAAGAAGAAAGCAAAAACAGCTGATCTCTCGAGCAAGAAAGCTAAGATGGATGCTTCACCAAAAAGGTGACTAGATTCTTTCAGATGGAACCCTTAATATGGTTCTTTATTTGATTTCTGAAAAGCCCATTATTGGATGGTTAGGGGTGGAGGAACTTCAACTGGGAAATCCAAGGGTGCGGCCACGAAGTCTGGCCGCAAAACAAAGGATGATGCTAAATTGGATGGCAAATCCAAAGATGGCTCCAGCAGCGTCAGTAAATCAGACAAGGACAGTGTTGCTAAATCCAAGGATCTAACCCCTAAAACCGGTAGTAAATCAGTTGGCATTGCTTCAAAAGTAAGTAACAAGTCCAAGAATGAGGACGGTGGTGATACACCGAAGTCCACAAAATCCAAGGATGATGGAAGTGCCACACCAAAAGCTTCCACAAAGTTAAAGCAAGACGCTTCAAAGACAGCCAAGTCCAAGCAGGAAACCCCAAAAGTTTCCCCCCTTTCTAAGGGTAAGCCTATTAAAAGTGGTGGCAAATCCAATGCTAATGGCACTGGGAAGTCGAAATCTGATTCATCAAAGGTGAAAGAAAGTGAAAGCGCGAAAGAGAACTCAACTGATTCAGCAAAAGTTGTGGGAAGCGCAAAGCGGAAAGCATCAAGTTTGTCGAAGGCCCAGGGGAGTGATTCCAAGTCTGGAAAAAAGCGGCGAAGATGAGCTGAAAGTCGCGTCAAGCCATCAACTGCAATGTCATTGCCAAGGTTGGTTCTTGTCCAATGTGGAGCACGGTTCATCCCCAGTATTATTGCAGGCTGTCTTAGACGCACGGGTGCTGGACCATGCAATTGAATTGGCATTTGACTTAGCTAGGTTTGAAGGTAGCAAATATTCATAGGTAGTGTTTGTAGGGTTTGCCTTTTTCCCTCTTATTGTTGATGCAGGCATTAGAATTAACATTGGATTAGCCTTTTTCCCCCATGTACCAAAGAGTTGCTTCTATAGATTAACGTAATAGATTCGAGAAACTACATGAAAGCTGTGGTCTCGTATCTTATATATCACCAACCTATCTGCTCCCGTTTTGAAGAGTTTTTCACATGTCACAGATCTCATAACATTCGATTGCACCTAATTATATCCATACAAACAACTGACCGAAGTCCAATCAGCCATGCCAATTATCCGAATCTGAGATCAAGCAGCTTTGTGTTGCTTCCAAAGATATCTTCTCTCAACAGCCTAATTTGATTGAAATCGAAGCACCCATCAAAATTTGTGGTGACATACATGTGCTATATAGTGATTTATTAAGGCTGTTTGAGTATGGAGGTTTACCACCTCAAGCCAATTACCTATTTCTAGGCGACTATGTGGATCGTGGCAAGCAGATTCGAAACGACATGTCTTTTACTTGCTTAGAAATAAAGTATCCGGAGAACTTTTTCCTATTGCGAGGGAACCATGAATGTGCATCTATTAACCGGATATATGAATTTTATGATAAATACAACAACAGTTTAATGTGAGACTTTGGAAAAGCTTTACTGATTGTTTTAACTGCCTGCCCATGGCTGCTCTTGTAGACGACAAAATATTGTGTATGCATGGTGGTCTTTCCCCTGACTTACAAACCTGGATCAAATTAGAAATTTACCTCGTCCAACTGCAATTCCTGACACTGGTTTGCTGTGTGATTTGCTATGGTCTGACCCTGATAGAGATGTTAAATGATGGGGAATAAACGACAGAGGAGTTTCATACACTTTTGGTGCAGACAAGGTGTCTGAATTCTTGGCAAAGCGTGATTTAGATCTTATCTGCCGCGCACATCAGGTTGTGGAGGATGGTTACGAATTCTTTGCTGATAGGCAACTTGTTACAATATTTTCAGCACCTAACTATTGCGGTGAATTTGATAATGCTGGTGCAATGATGAGTGTGGATGAAAACTTGATGTGTTATTTCCAGATTCTTAAACCAGCAAAAAAAAACTTGATGAAAACTTGGTGCAGTTCATGTCCACTAAAATGTAATAGTTGCAGTATCAACATATAATAGATTGCAAGTCATCAAGTTTTTTCTGCTGGCTTAAGAATCTGGAAATAACACATCAAGTTTTCATCCACACTCATCATTGCACCAGCGTTATCAAATTCACCGCAATAGTTAGGTGCTGAAAATATTGTAACAAGTTGCCTTTCAGCAAAGAACTCGTAACCATTCTCCACAACCTGATGTGCGCGGCAGACAAGATCTGAATCATGTTTTGCCAAGAATTCAGATACCTTGTCTGCACCAAAGGTGCATGAAACTCCTCTGTCGTTTATTCCCCATCTTTTAACATCTCTATCAGGGTCAAACCATAGCAAATTACACAGCAAACCAGTATCATGAATTGCAGTTGGACGAGGTAAATTTTTAATTTAATTCAAATTTGTCAAGTTAGGGGAAAGACGACCATATTTTGTCGTCTACAAGAACAGCCATGGGCAGACAGTTAAAACAATCAATAAAATTTTTCCAAAGTCTCACATTAAACCGTCGTTTGTATTCATCATAAAATTCATATATCCGGTTAATAGATGCACATTCATGGTTCCCTCGCAATAGTGAAAAGTTCTCCGGATACTTTATCTTATAAACAAGTAAAAGACATCGTTTCCAAACTTTCTTGCCACGATCTACAGTCGCCTAGAAATAGGTAATTGGGTTGAGGTGGAAAACCTCCATACTCAAACAGCCTTGATAAATCATTATATTGCCCATGTATGTCACCACAAATTTTGATGGGTGTTTCGATTTCAATCAAATTAGGGTGTTGAGAGAAGATATCTTTTGAAGCAACACAAAGATGCTTGATCTCAGATTCGGATAATTGCACTTGTTTCCATGGCCTGGCTGATCGGACTTCCGTCAGCCGTCTGATTATGTCGTCTAGCACCCTGGGTCCATACCCTTGTGCCGCCGCCATTAGATCCTCTTCCTCTTTCAACGCCCCCCTGATTAATTTATACCAAACCCTAAAACTAAAAGCGTTGGTCATTTAATAGAGTAAATTACACTACATGTCACTTAATTACTAATAAGATTATAAATTGGTCATTCAATTTTAAAAAGTTACAAACGAGTCACTTAATGAATCAATTGTCACACACATGTCTTTAGGTCGTCGAAAATGAAACAGACGTTAGGAAATATTGTTTTAATAATTTTTTTATAGGATAAATTATACCAAAAATTACTATTATTAGTAAAAATTATAAAAAGGTCACTCACTTTTAAAAAACGTCACAAACAAGTCATTCAATTAATTGTAAAAGAAAATTCCATTCAAATTTTGAACTTCTTGAAGATCGAGGGCACTATTTGACTAGTTGAACAATGGAGAGGTTGTTGTTGGTGAGATGAAGAAGGCGGAGGTCATTTGACAGTGGACGTCGTAGTTCGGGGTTCAAGAATTTCAAAAGCTTTGGGGTAATTTCATTGCTTTTGGGAGATTTTTGGTAATCTAATTTGATGAATTGAACAAGAAGATTGGGGTAATTTTTTTGGTAGAACTTTGGGATAATCGGCCACCGCAAACGATGACCGATGATAGTCGGCACAATGATACAAGACTTAATGGTTTCAATCAGTTAATAGGTGAATTGATTGTTTCAATCAGTTAATTAAATGATTTGATTGTAACTCTTAAATTTAATATTTTTAATGAATAAAATATTATACTTCAAAAAGTTATTTATTATTTAACACCAAATAATTTGTTTGCGATAATCAATTAATTGAATGACTCATTTAGATTCGAGTGTCCGTTTTGCCACTGAGTGTTTGCCAATTCTCAAGCATTAGGGGGCCATCAAAATCTCCCCATGCCGAGGTTTCCAAGAGGGTTCACCAGCAACAGTGCTGTTAAATTTGTGCCACAACGGGCGGCTGGTAGTTAGATAACATATGTGTGTATCATTTACATGCAAATTACCAGAGGCGGAGATGGGGATTGATGTTCATCTAATGTGTTGTTTACCCCTTGTTTTTTTGTATACTAAAAGTTTTCACAAACGCCTCAATTTTAAGGTATAATGAGTTAGTTTAAGGTTTAGGAGTTTAGGTGCAGGGTGTTAGAATTTAAGGATAGTTGTTTTAATGTAAGGTTTAGGGTTTATAGGTTAGGGTTTAGTTTTTAGGGTAAGATGGTGAGGATTTATGTTTTAACCTATAAACCCTAAATTATAACCATAAACCTTAAATTGAAACAATTATCCATAAATTTTAACCCCTACACTTAAATTCCTAAACTTTATATCTTAAACTAACTCATTATACTCTAAAACTAAGGTGCTCCACCGCCTGTGTATAGAATATTTATCCTACTAACATATATACTTATATTTTAAAAGGAAAATACTTTGATGCACAAGCTGTGTAAACTTTAGTTTACACAAGCCCTTTAATTTTAGGATTTAGGGTTTAGGGTTTTATGTTAGGGTTTAGGGGTTTAGTATGTAGGGTATATAATTTAAGGTTTATGGTTAGAATTTAGAGTTTAGAGTTTAAGGCTTAGGGTTTAGGGTTTAGGTTGCTAGGGTTTGTGATTTAAATTTTAAATTTTATAAAAGGATTGTGTAAAAAAAATTTACACAGCTTGTGCATGAAAATAAAACCCATTTCAAAAATACAACTTAAGAAATGTGTGTAATTTTACTAATAAATCATTCCACCGAGAATCTATCAGATTCGGAGTATATTCGTGCTTATCCAAATTGGCAGCCTTCCAAAAACAAAAGCAACTTCTCCCAGCCCCAGCGCTGTTGACTTAGCGTCACCCAATATTCTTTGAAGTGGGCTGCAACAAAACATATAAATAAACATTTTATGTCCGTATTTGTTTGTTTTGGTGAATACGTAAAATGTCATACCGTCCGTATCTTTAAAATAATACGACAGGAAGACACTAGTTGAAGATGCGTTTCATGAAGCAGATGGTGGACTGGTGCTTATCTAAAGGGAATTGTTATGCCAAGAATATTCCAAAGCACTCAACTTATAATTACTTAATTTAGGCCTAAATTCTCCAACCTTTATCGGGGTTGAAACTTGAATTTCAAGACTCTACATTCTCCTCTTTTCAAATCATTATGATTTCTTTTTCTATTATTTGTATTGGTATCCCATTGCTAAATTTTAAAAATTTGTCATCCGTTTACACAACTTTAAAGGTGTAAATTGACTTGTACAATTATCGTGAAAGATTGACATTCCAATCCCAAACGTTCGTAACATTTTTTCTTCATTTAACCGGTTTCGAACCTATTAATCGATTAATTCAGATCGAGTTTTGCAAATGCTTATTATGGAGCCATTTTTCTAGTCCAATTTTCTTCATTTACAATACTAAAATTTAAACCTTTGACCATATTTAAAGGATCTAACGCATCATCTTTTTGGACCAACGGATTATTCGTACTAACATATATATTTTAAACTACAAATTATATATATGATATTATAAAAAAATATTTAAAATTTTAATAAAAAAGTATAAGTTTTTTTTTTTCTCATTTCTTTTCTAGATTTGTCTCTTTATTTCCGTAAGAGTGTGATGTTGTCTAACCTTTGTATGCGGTTGTCGCTCATGATTTGCCATAAATTTTGTTATGTTACCTTTCACTTTTTTCTTCATATATTTAGTATTTGTTTTTGTCATAACTATTATTTAGACAGACGTTACTTCTCGGTTTTTTTGTTTAGTATTCGCTTTTAACCTTTTAAAAATACATATACACATTGTTTCAAAAAAAAAATACATATACACATGAGCATGCGATAACGATTTGATAGTCAAATTGTAACACCCCCTTCCCGGCCTGGTAGAGAACCGGGTCGGAGTGCGCTACCGGAAACGATGCGGAGATCGGAGACATAAATCCAAAGTTCAAAAATCATTTCGTAATATTTTATTAATCTCTTTTAAGACTTTACAATTAACTTATTAACAACTTACTCAAATTGGGGTCAATTTTAAACTTTTTCAAACTTAGGGACTAAATTGTAATTTTCACAAATTAAATATCTTTATCTGAAATTCGTGAAAATATACTGAAATTAAACTTACTAGTTATTAACCTGTAAAACCTCATTACTATCGGAGGTCATTTACTTACCTGATTAGACGATGTAATGTTTAGTGACTATTTTGTAAAGTATCAATTATGTCAATTTTTATTACTAACTCAATAGTCAATATAGCTTTAAAACCTTATATAAAACATAGGTAACGTATACACAATAGTAGGTTCACAAGATTAGTATAATTACTTTAACTACTTTGCCACCATACTAGGAGTTCATAAGGACAAAACACATTACTCTTTAATTGTAGTGACTTGCCAACCTTCCAACTAATCTCGATCTCGATCTGTTACTTTCCTTAACCTGAAATGTTATGCAATGAATGCATTAGACTTACATAGTCTAAGTGAGGTAGCCAATGACAATGAATGAACATGTTATGTCATGTAGCATGCTTCCAAAAATAATCATTATGAAATAACATGGCATACTTCATATTTATAACAAAACATAATATCATATCATGATCATAACATAGCATAACGTATCAAACACATAATATATTGGTACCATTGGATACGCGGATTCCCTGTACACCATATCATGAATCATAAATGAGCCGTAGCCCTGAGCCGTAGCTCCATGTATCCCTTACACTTCCATCCTTTTATCTCCCACATATAGGCCGTAGCCCTGGACCGTAGTCCTCCCTTACATGTTGAGCTCGAATAACCCTATGGCATGCCAATTGTATCCAACGTCCATAAATACACACAAATTCACATAGTCCATGATTTTCATATCATATCATATGAAATAACAAGATGAGTCGTAGCTCCATATCATGTAGCATTTCATATTATTTTCATATACACATAGCATATCATAATCATTTTTTGAGCATATCCAAATAATGCAGGGTACTTACCAGATGCAGATAAATTCATAATTAATGCAACGGGGCAGCACCGAGCCTACCCCTGACACGACTATACTCACATATCAAGACATAAAAATATCGGAATGACACCGTGTCACCCGAGACAAATGCATCTACACTCACATATAAAAACAATGATCGGAATGACATCGCGTCACCCGAGACAAATGCATCCACACTCACCTCAATCCAAGCTTAGAGACATTTTCCTTATTCTCCAACTTTGTGATTTCCTTCATTTCTACTCTTTTCTAACCAAACATTAAAGAAATATATCATTTAGTACATTAGGCAGCTTGCATTGTCCTTAAAGAAATATTTATATAAAATGTTCTATAACTCAAAATCTGATTTCGTTTGTTTTAAACGAAACTAGACTGAATAAACTTTTAAACCATATAAATTATAGCTTTTAATTCCTCTTATACAATTTATAATGAATTTCTAAAGTCGTTGTTGAAGCAGATTTAGGGGCAAACTGTTACCATGTTTTCATGACATTTACTTACTCAAAAATTCATATCTTTTTACTCACAACTCCAAATAAGGAGTTCTTTACCATTCTGGAAATCTTATAAACACACCTTTATAACTATGTATGGCATATAATTTTATCATTTCCCTATTAATACAGTTTATTACTTGAACATAAGGCATTTTCAGAAACCTAATCTGTCTATGCTTAATTTGTGACTTTAGTGCATTTATAACCTATGTTTCACTACACTATAAATCTTGAGCTTTTAACCACGTTTACATGAATCTTATAAAATTATTTTTATAATCCAGAAACCTCAAAAATAGGACATGTAAGTCCTCAATTTATCAATTTCCACAAAACAGTCCCCTTTTTATTCTTTAATAATCCTATATATGATCTAAATGGTTTTAACCTACCAATTGAGACTTAATTCAAGCTTGGCAATTTAATTTTATTCATTTCATGAATCCCCTGTTTCAATCATAAATTTTCAGAATTTATTAACACCATTTTGACCCCCTAAACATTTCGAATTTCACAATTTAGCCCAGCAGATTCTAATTTTATTCAGTTCCAGTCCCGTAACTTCTAAGAACAATTAAGAGACTTATACTTAACATTTTTGAGCAAATCATACCTCTATTCCATGTAAAATTTTGTCCTCTACAACTTTGTAGAAGAACACGTTTTCCAGAAATGACTCTAACATGCTCAAAAATGCAGTTTTCTACAGGACAGTTTACAAATCCGAATTTCTTTATTCTTTCTACCCTTATCTTTTACCAACCTTTAATTAATTCAATTTCATGCTTAATATAAATACTAACATCAAATTATAGGTAGTTGAGACTCTAATCTCAACTTTAATTTATTTCACTCACCTTGATAGACCGGTACTTTATTTTTATTTCTTGGGCTTGACGGTTGTTCCGAATCTACCTCGTATACCATGATAATTAATAAAAACTAATCAATAAAACAATATCGAATATATATAAAAATATTAATCAACTCGATACCGAAACTTAAACTAACTAGAGATTTGAGCTTACCCCGTCATCGGTAGAAATTCGATATTACTATATCGAATTTATCGGACCACTAATCTAATACTGAACTCGATCCCACCTAATTTCGCTTCTTCACTGACTTCCTTATTTTTCTTCCTCACTTCCTCATATTTTTTTTTATCAAATGCACTCATCTCCCCCTATTTATAGTTGAACTAAACCGGCCTTGGGCTCCCTCAAAATTATCTTTAATTCCCTCAATCATTTCCCAAAGACCACTTGTAATGGTGGCTGCCACTATTTTCTCTTTATTTGGCCGAGTGGCCTATTTTTTTATTGTCCAAAATTGTGGCAAATTGCCACACCCCTTAGTGGCTTAGGCGTGGCTTTCAGGTAAACATCTTTTCTTTCTTCCTTTGTAATAATTGTAATTATAATAATAATAATAATTGAAAACAAAGGTAAAGAATTAATAGAAAATTTGAAACTTTGTCCACATGGACAACTTTACCTACTCCATTAATCTATTTCATGTTTATCCTGGTGGCATTCCTTCAATTTGAAGGATTTGACATGGGTCCCACCCATTAATAATAATAATAATAATAATAATAATAATAATCTATCATAAATTAACCCGAATAATATTTATTGATTCAGATAGAGTCGAATGAATTATTCAATCGATATAAAATAATCGGCCATCGAAACCTAATTTCGACTAGACCGGTTTTTGGGATGTGACAACTCTCCCCCCCTTAGAAAAGAATTCGTCCTCGAATTCTTACTTGTAGCTTCGGATTGTTCATCCGAGCACTCTTCGGGATCAGAATCTTCTAGAAATGAAGAATTCACCTTTCCTATATTTTTTTTTGCGACATTGTCCTTCATGTCGTCGTTGACAAAAATTGCACTTAGAAATTCTCATGTCTTGATTTCTTTTCAGACTTATTAAATTTACTAATTTTCTAAGCTCTCTTCGCTACTTCCATAGCTTTGACTCTATTTACGAGATCTTGGAAATTTTTAATGTATAACATTGTAAACATGAGTCGTAACTCATCGCTAAGCCCTATGATAAACATTTGACACTTATGTACTTATTATGGAACTCTTTCAAGAAGAATTTCCCAACTCACGGTTTCCTCGGAGACGGTAAGGACAGTAGTCTCCCATCACTGTAAGGCTTCAACGCAAGAGCGTATTCAAGCTTATGTTCATCCGAACATCTTAATTGCTTATCAAAAATCCTTAAAGTATTGTCTAACCAACACTCGACTATTTCGGAATCATCTATGTCCCGACCAGTAAAGGTGTAAACTCGGTATTGCGATAACTTATCGATTGGGGCTCGAAGAGGTTGCGCAACAGGTGGCGTAAGTTGTATGACTTGACTAGCCTTTAACACATTCATAAATTGCTGAAACATATCAGCTATATTCTGATAACATTCTGCCTGAGCTGTAGGAGCTTCAGGCTCTACACCTCGAACAGGAGGGTTCTGAGAATTCAGAGGATTTTCTCCTTGCACCTACTCGCCATAAGTCGAGGAGATAGCAACAGACTCATTATTTTAAGTTTCGTTAGTTCGAGACACATATCTATATTATAAAAGAGATCGGATCAGTTGACAAGTCACATACTTAACAAATTAACTCATAGGTGGCAAAGTAACTTAACACACAATACAAACATACTTAAGTTTAGTCCAGAACCGACTAAACTCTAGCTCTGATACCACAAATGTAACACCCTCTTCCCGGCCTGGTAGAGAACCGGGTCGGAGTGCGCTACCGGAAACGATGCGGAGATCGGAGACATAAATCCAAAGTTCAAAAATCATTTCGTAATATTTTATTAATCTCTTTTAAGACTTTACAATTAACTTATTAACAACTTACTCAAATTGGGGTCAATTTTAAACTTTTTCAAACTTAGGGACTAAATTGTAATTTTCACAAATTAAAGATCTTTATCTGAAATTCGTGAAAATATACTGAAATTAAACTTACTAGTTATTAACCTGTAAAACCTCATTACTATCGGAGGTCATTTACTTACCTGATTAGACGATGTAATGTTTAGTGACTATTTTGTAAAGTATCAATTATGTCAATTTTTATTACTAACTCAATAGTCAATATAGCTTTAAAACCTTATATAAAACATAGGTAACGTATACACAATAGTAGGTTCACAAGATTAGTATAATTACTTTAACTACTTTGCCACCATACTAGGAGTTCATAAGGACAAAACACATTACTCTTTAATTGTAGTGACTTGCCAACCTTCCAACTAATCTCGATCTCGATCTGTTACTTTCCTTAACCTGAAATGTTATGCAATGAATGCATTAGACTTACATAGTCTAAGTGAGGTAGCCAATGACAATGAATGAACATGTTATGTCATGTAGCATGCTTCCAAAAATAATCATTATGAAATAACATGGCATACTTCATATTTATAACAAAACATAATATCATATCATGATCATAACATAGCATAACGTATCAAACACATAATATATTGGTACCATTGGATACGCGGATTCCCTGTACACCATATCATGAATCATAAATGAGCCGTAGCCCTGAGCCGTAGCTCCATGTATCCCTTACACTTCCATCCTTTTATCTCCCACATATAGGTCGTAGCCCTGGACCGTAGTCCTCCCTTACATGTTGAGCTCGAATAACCCTATGGCATGCCAATTATATCCAACGTCCATAAATACACACAAATTCACATAGTCCATGATTTTCATATCATATCATATGAAATAACAAGATGAGTCGTAGCTCCATATCATGTAGCATTTCATATTATTTTCATATACACATAGCATATCATAATCATTTTTTGAGCATATCCAAATAATGCAGGGTACTTACCAGATGCAGATAAATTCATAATTAATGCAACGGGGCAGCACCGAGCCTACCCCTGACACGACTATACTCACATATCAAGACATAAAAATATCGGAATGACACCGTGTCACCCGAGACAAATGCATCTACACTCACATATAAAAACAATGATCGGAATGACATCGCGTCACCCGAGACAAATGCATCCACACTCACCTCAATCCAAGCTTAGAGACATTTTCCTTATTCTCCAACTTTGTGATTTCCTTCATTTCTACTCTTTTCTAACCAAACATTAAAGAAATATATCATTTAGTACATTAGGCAGCTTGCATTGTCCTTAAAGAAATATTTATATAAAATGTTCTATAACTCAAAATCTGATTTCGTTTGTTTTAAACGAAACTAGACTGAATAAACTTTTAAACCATATAAATTATAGCTTTTAATTCCTCTTATACAATTTATAATGAATTTCTAAAGTCGTTGTTGAAGCAGATTTAGGGGCAAACTGTTACCATGTTTTCATGACATTTACTTACTCAAAAATTCATATCTTTTTACTCACAACTCCAAATAAGGAGTTCTTTACCATTCTGGAAATCTTATAAACACACCTTTATAACTATGTATGGAATATAATTTTATCATTTCCCTATTAATACAGTTTATTACTTGAACATAAGGCATTTTCAGAAACCTAATCTGTCTATGCTTAATTTGTGACTTTAGTGCATTTATAACCTATGTTTCACTACACTATAAATCTTGAGCTTTTAACCACGTTTACATGAATCTTATAAAATTATTTTTATAATCCAGAAACCTCAAAAATAGGACATGTAAGTCCTCAATTTATCAATTTCCACAAAACAGTCCCCTTTTTATTCTTTAATAATCCTATATATGATCTAAATGGTTTTAACCTACCAATTGAGACTTAATTCAAGCTTGGCAATTTAATTTTATTCATTTCATGAATCCCCTGTTTCAATCATAAATTTTCAGAATTTATTAACACCATTTTGACCCCCTAAACATTTCGAATTTCACAATTTAGCCCAGCAGATTCTAATTTTATTCAGTTCCAGTCCCGTAACTTCTAAGAACAATTAAGAGACTTATACTTAACATTTTTGAGCAAATCATACCTCTATTCCATGTAAAATTTTGTCCTCTACAACTTTGTAGAAGAACACGTTTTCCAGAAATGACTCTAACATGCTCAAAAATGCAGTTTTCTACAGGACAGTTTACAAATCCGAATTTCTTTATTCTTTCTACCCTTATCTTTTACCAACCTTTAATTAATTCAATTTCATGCTTAATATAAATACTAACATCAAATTATAGGTAGTTGAGACTCTAATCTCAACTTTAATTTATTTCACTCACCTTGATAGACCGGTACTTTATTTTTATTTCTTGGGCTTGACGGTTGTTCCGAATCTACCTCGTATACCATGATAATTAATAAAAACTAATCAATAAAACAATATCGAATATATATAAAAATATTAATCAACTCGATACCGAAACTTAAACTAACTAGAGATTTGAGCTTACCCCGTCATCGGTAGAAATTCGATATTACTATATCGAATTTATCGGACCACTAATCTAATACTGAACTCGATCCCACCTAATTTCGCTTCTTCACTGACTTCCTTATTTTTCTTCCTCACTTCCTCATATTTTTTTTATCAAATGCACTCATCTCCCCCTATTTATAGTTGAACTAAACCGGCCTTGGGCTCCCTCAAAATTATCTTTAATTCCCTCAATCATTTCCCAAAGACCACTTGTAATGGTGGCTGCCACTATTTTCTCTTTATTTGGCCGAGTGGCCTATTTTTTTATTGTCCAAAATTGTGGCAAATTGCCACACCCCTTAGTGGCTTAGGCGTGGCTTTCAGGTAAACATCTTTTCTTTCTTCCTTTGTAATAATTGTAATTATAATAATAATAATAATTGAAAACAAAGGTAAAGAATTAATAGAAAATTTGAAACTTTGTCCACATGGACAACTTTACCTACTCCATTAATCTATTTCATGTTTATCCTGGTGGCATTCCTTCAATTTGAAGGATTTGACATGGGTCCCACCCATTAATAATAATAATAATAATAATAATAATCTATTATAAATTAACCCGAATAATATTTATTGATTCAGATAGAGTCGAATGAATTATTCAATCGATATAAAATAATCGGCCATCGAAACCTAATTTCGACTAGACCGGTTTTTGGGATGTGACACAAATTATGTTTACCTGCTCTCAGGGGCGGAGCTAGAAATATATTTTAGGGGTGTCATTTTTTCAACGATATTTAAAAATGATTAATTATTTATAAAGGGGTGTCATTTATTCATATTTTTAATTTTTTATATACAAATTATATAGAAAAAATAGGTTTTCAAAAAATTTTGGTAAAGTGTAGCTCCGCCAGTGCCTGCTCCACTCCCTTTTTTTTAAGTTTTAGATTCAAGACCTTTCAGGAGCATTGTTTTTACCTAAATTTTTTCTCTCCCCTTTAAATAAAATTAGAATATTTTTTTATAAAAAATATATATACACGCTATAAAATATTATATTTGAACCCAAATTACTTTAAAGTAATAATACCATCCATTACTTGAGATGATATAAACCCAATAAATTACATATGCAATGGATATGAACCCTATAAATTACATTAAAGCACAACTTGACACATGGGGTTTGAAATCCAATTCCCCACTTGTCACTCGCATCATATTGCATGTATTGCCAAACGACAAAATATGCTATTTTACTCCATCCGTCCATAATAAAAACCTTTTACATTTCTTCAAAAAATAATAAAAAAAACCTTTTACAAATAGAATAACATAGTAGCATACTTTGTGGTATATTAACATTAAAGAAGAGAGATGGGGTAATTTAAAAAAGAAAAGAAAAGATGAATCAATGATTTCTTTGTGATAAATATCGGAGATTCATTTGTAATTGTAATTAATTAAGAGTTTTTTAAAATATTTTTATTATAATAATTGATATTTAATATATTGGCCGACTAATTTAGGTTGAGACTGTAACAATTCATAATAAATAATTTTATTTTATTTACAACGTCATAAATTTAATAGTAAATTGTTTTTTATATATTTTGAAAATGGAGATGAAACTGGAAATAGGTCGGAGACGTGAGCGGAGCCATATTGACCATTGGGGTGTCGGTTGATACCTAATTTTTTTTTACAAATTATATTTTTTAATATAATTTTTATATAAAAATAATAAATATATAATTGATACCTTTACAAATAAAATGATTATTTTATAAACAATTAATTTATCTTAAATACTGTTAAAATGACATCTTTTATATAAATTCTTGACTCCTCCCTAGTACGAGAGGGCAGAAAAGTTAATTAATATGGGATAATAGTGAGAAATGGCAATCAAAGGTTGGCGGGTGGTCCATCGTCTACCCTTGAACTTGTAAGCTTTCAAGTATTTAAATGAGGGAAATGGAAATTTATTTATGTTTGTGTGGGGCTTTAAGGGCGTGGTACGTCACCGCTTCCCATAAAATAAAATACAATATTTTCACCCATTACATATGAATTAATTCATTTTATTACGTTTGGTACAATAATACAGAAAAAGTTTAATACATATTTTTATTTGAGTGGTAAGTAGTTGGGTGTTGCGTAATTAAATCTTCAGTTCGAAGTCTTATGTATACGAAAAAAATTGGTGGGAGACTCACCTACTAAAACTAAGTGTGGGACGCGGACCGATCCAGATTAGTCAGGGCAAAACACTGGGGAAGTGTGAGGAGAACCAAACACATGTTTAAAATATACAAAATTAAGTTAATTTATTGGCTTAACAGCCAAATAAATGCTCAAATTATACCTTTTTTCATATAGGTGCTTGAATTATATTTTAGGCTAAATAGGTGCTTAACTCTTTTTTCTGTGACCCATTTAAGGTTTTTCCGTCAGCGGCTGTTAAAAAAACTCGTCACCCAATCATAACATGACATGTGGCCTATTTTTTATATATATTTTTAATTATAATTTTCTTAAAAACTATGAATTTCGTAAAAATATCTCAAAGTTTTAATTTCTTTCAATCAAACCCCCAAATCACATCTCTCTCAGTATCTGACATCCTCTACAAGTCGGTGGTTCACCGTTCACTGTCTAAAGCTTCATGTACCTCACCATTCGACATCCACCATCCTCTACCCATCGGTGAAAACTCAATCAACCTCTTTTTTCTTCATTGTTGGGTGTTCATCGACGGTTCATTCGTCGTTTGTGACGACGAGATGATGGGGCTTTCAATAGTGAGGGATCGGTGAAGACAATGGTGGTCGGTGGTGGTTGAATCAGTGGTCGGAGTGGGGGAATTTAGGGTTAGGGTTGATTACTTTTAGAGAAATTAAAGATTGTTAGGCTAATTAATATTATTTTCTAACTTTCGGATTTTAATTT
The DNA here is from genome assembly GCA_030270665.1 of Hibiscus trionum. NCBI lineage: Eukaryota > Viridiplantae > Streptophyta > Magnoliopsida > Malvales > Malvaceae > Hibiscus > Hibiscus trionum. The sequence goes on along the minus strand of BSYR01000024.1, from coordinate 30,122,874 downwards.
AAGAAAACGATCAATCATGTCACGTGTTTGAGTTTTATTGGATAACGTAAACAATTTAACGTATGCCACGGTAAAATCTCAAAAATAGGTTATTCAAGAAAACGTTAGAGACTTATTCGACCCAAAATATAGTTCAAATATCTATATAAAGTATAACTTGAACAATTATTTGACTGTTAAGTCTAATTTATTATTAACTTTTTGTACTAAAATATACTAAAAATGAATAATAAGTAATTCATTAATTTTAATAAATACATATTGTATAAACAAATTATTTAAATTTAAATCATCTAAAAATAAGATATTTTTTCCGTAAAACGTTCATATAACCATTACATTTGATAACATTATATACTTTGATTCATACATTACAAAATATTATCAAAAACATATAAGATCGAATATATTCGTACAGAATCCACATTAGTCGCACATAAGATAAGTCTTTGCGATCTCAATTCTCCAGTGGGTAGCCTTTAATGGATTAGTATTGTCATGTCCAGCGTTACGAAGTGACGTCAGCACTTGTCCTATAAAGACAGTTGTCAGTTATAAACCTGAGATGGCACGATCTGATTGGTCCTTAGTGGCGGTTGTACAGTTCTAACCTCAGATACGTAGAGGCATACATTATTTATACGAAATTGGGATTTGCCCTAATAATAATTAGCGTTCTTTTTACTGAATATTTGTTAACTTAATATCTGAAAAAATGTTTTTGAAGATATATCATAATTCATACATGATAGTTTGAAAGTCATGTTTAAGACAATATTCAGGAAAATAATATTAATAATAAAAATCTAAACTATTAAGATTGAATGTTAGAATTAAAATTTACGAAATATTAGAAGCTGTATGATGAAACACATCAAATGTAACATTCATCAAGAACAAGTTTATGATTTTGTCAACGTATGAATATTTATGAGCATGAAATTTATATTTTGCATATTCTAACAATAATCGTGTTAAAAATCTTGCCTAACTTGTAAATGACTTTTTATGTATTTTGTTATATATATATAACAAATAAAATTTATAAATTTGAACCTATTATAACAATAGATACTAAAATGAACACCTTTTTTTTAGTGTTCTAAGTATAATGATAATTCATAACAACAATTTCAATTGATATCATAATTTGAATAATTACAATTAAAAGTAATCATTAAATTACACTATAATTCGATAATATAAAATATTAGAACCTAAATAAGATTTCCGAGCAAAAAAAAACCTAAATAAGATTTGTTGATAGTTCTACTTTTATAATGGTTAATAGCATTTACATTTTTTTATTCAAGGTTCGATCCCTCACTCCTATCCAATTATAAAAAATTATTTAAATAAGACTCACACATTATATGCCTTAAACTAAAATAAATCCAATTAGAATTTAAAGAATAATACATTTATAATACCATATAAATCAATTAATTTAGACTATGTTCGAGATAATTGTCTTTTAAGATTTCTATTTTACAATTGGGTTCAAAATATTTTAATCAAATTAATAATTAATAATAACTCATAAGGCTAATACTCAATATAATCCGTAATTACTTTTAAAACATATAATATATTCATTCACATTATAAATTGAATATAAAAATAGTTTAACGTCAATACAAACTTAGTTTTTTTATTATAATTAATTTTTATATTTTTTGCTCTTATAATCCTATATTTGTATTCTAATAATATTTTTTATTTGATTCATTAAATTGTAATTCACAGTTACCCATTAATTGAAGATATCTTATTTCATTTACAATATTTATCAATTTAATATGAATTTAATGGTCTTTTTTGTTATGTTGGTTTTTATTCGAGCGAGTCGATCGCGAGTTTGGCAGTACAGTGCTCGACTCATGCACGTTAAAAAAAATTGTTGCTCGACTCGTTGCTCGTTAAGCCCATTAAAATTGTGCTCAACTTGTGCTCGTTAAAAAAAATTGTTGCTCAACTCGACTCATTGCTCGTTAAGTTCGACTCGTTGCTCGCAAGGGCGGAGCTACCATTTAAATTGTGGTGTCTCATGACACCCAAAATTTTTGGAAAACTTATTTTTCCTATATAATTAGTATATAAAAAATTAAAAATATGGAAAAAAAAATGAAACCCATTTATAAATAATTAATCATCATTAAATATCGTTAAAAAATGACACCCCTTAAATATATTTCTAGCTCCCATGTTGCTCGTTAAGCTCACTAAAAAAATTATCTTATTTTTAACTAAAAGTAAAATTTAACGATATTATATGAGGCTTAAATTAACAAATTTAACCAAAAAAATATCAAAAGAGTGTATAAAGCACTTTCAAAGTCTAAATTCCAAACTAACAATTCACAAATACACCAAACTAACATATTAAAACTAAAGTAACAATCCATAAATTCATCAAACTAACATATTAAAATTAAAGTACTCAACTCGTTAAGATTTCAGTCGAACATTTACCGAGTTTTGACCAAATCAAGTTCAAACAGCTCACGAGCTGCTCAAGTCATTAAGCACCCCTAATTTTTATTATAAATACATGTCATCCGCATAATCGTACTATTTGTCATAAATTAAAAATATATTTATACTTCAAAATATGTATTTTATTATATATGATAACAATTTGATTTTGTAACGAATATGATGTGATTTAAAGACTATTATCAAAATATACATTATGAAGGAAAAATAAAACTTATACCTAAAATAATAAAATAATATCTCAAGACACAAATCACATCCCGCCGACATCGTTTAATCCTTTTCGTAACATCTTTACTTTCCGCTACCTGATAATAATCCATATTCTAAATGAGAAAGACATGTTTTCCACCCTATATAATGCTTTCCACCCTAAATGAGAAGATACAAGGGTTTCTTCTTCTTATTGTTTTTGTTCTTCCTTCCTTAAAGGTCGGGGGTGGAGGCTTTCATTGATTTTTTAAAACATATTTACTGGGTTTGTTTTGGTTTTGGTTTATTACTTTGGTATATATATGAACTAAAAACCCTAAAATCTTTTCAAGTTTTCCTGGCCACATATCAATGAAAACGTCAAGGATCTTGGTCTTACTTTTGGTACCTTTTTCCTTAAACGGGTTTAGTTTTCAGATCTGACTGATTCCTTCTACTCTGGGTTCATGTATGAAACAGTTTTGTCTCTTATTTTTTGGTAAATTTTTGTGTTGGTTTTGCTTTGCTTTGTTTCTCTACATGGGAAATGATTTGCCCTTTCATCATTTACTGTCTCTCTCGGTGTTTCTTCATTTATGGGACATAGAATTTGACAGAAGAGAGTGAGCACACAGAGGGAATTGTATAAGGCTATACCTTTGCTTTTGCGTGCTCACGTCTTTTCTGTCAGCTTCCAGTGCCGGAATTCGATCTTACTTCTCGGCCTGTTTTGTTCCACTTGCATCCCCTCTCTCTACATCTAGCATTGTTGGTTATCTCATATGATCTTCCCCTCCTCTCTGGGATTTGCTGATTTCGACGCCAGCGGAGATACTCTACTCTGGGATTATGGTCTACATCATCTGGATTGTCTGTTTTTTTAATATTCTCAATATGTTTATGGCTATGAATAAAATGAATAGCTTCAAAGCGTGACTTTTGATGCTATTGACTGTTGAGTTACGCCTGATTACTGTGCAGGTTTAACGGCAAAACTATGAATAGCATGGGGACCATTCACGTTATCAGTTGCCTATTAGTAGTAGCTAGCTTAGGCTAGTATGGTCCTCCATCAAAAAACCCTCTTCTTTTTTTTATGACTGCGCATGCCATCATATTCAATACCCAGGTTTGGAGTTAGCTTTCACCTGAATCTAGCAGAATCTGGTTGCTTTTACTCAGTCGCAAACGGAGGTTTGTATTTGTAAGATAAATTGTAACCCTACTCTTGTAAAAGTTGTCTCTGATTAATGGGCGTTGTTTTAGTTTTTGCTTTAATTTAGTGAAAATTTAGTCATTTGTAGACTTGGTTTTACTGATTTTATGGTGTCTTCACTTCCTGCTCTTCTTTCCATGTTCCTTTTGCAGGGATAATATTATTAGCAGGACGTTGCGGGAAAACGTTTGAGTTTTGTAACTTTAGATGGGAAATCTTATGGAGCATGCCAAATCTTCTTTTCGCTTGAAGTACTTGCATATGTCTGTTTTAGGTATAGTTCTTGGGTTGTTTATTCCTTTTGTTTTGGAGACATCTAATACTTGCAGCATGGTACTTAGGGGTGTTCACGGTTAACCAAAATACTATAACGGTTAATCTATAAGTTATGTTCTTAGTATAAAAGTAGAGGGGAAATGCATAGAGAATGTACCTAAAAATGCATAGAAATTAAGGACTCTTTATTAATGGTTAACCAACGGTTAACCATGAACACCAGTACAGTATGTCAACGTTTTTATTATTTCATGTATCTTCCGAAAGCATTAGTTCTATGATGGATTGTATCGAGGCAAAGAGTTGCATGCAATCAACAATTTTCAAACTTTAGGATTATTGTTTGCTGAAAACAAAAACTTTGGGTCCATGTGTAGGATTATTATTATCTAAGGGGTCGGCATGTTAAACTAATCTGTGGAAGCAAGATATGATTAGTTTTCATTTAGAAATTAGTAACAAAAAAGAGGGAAGAATAAAAGATTGAATTCATGCTTACATGATTCCTTGTATATCAATTTAACTATATGTGGTCACTTTCAATTGGTTTGCCTTTTCTTTTTCCATACATTCTAGCTCTTGTCATTGAGGCAGCTGGCATTACAAAGCAATGGTTGACAGTGTTTTCATCTTATTTTGATGTACTTCATCATTTTGGTGCAATCATCATTTTAGCAGGCCAATGCCTTGCAGTATTCCGACTTGAATGAATAGGGTTGTCGGATCAAAGGTATAGTCCTGGTTTAATGGTAGTAAACAAGGAATTCATAATTGACTCGTTTCCCTATCCATATTAGTAAACAAGCTAAACTGGTTGGCTGCTTTATTTTAGTGGTTTTTACCTTTACAGCTTTTATGCTTTCTGCAATGAGAGAGTTTTTCATCTTTCTTCCCTTGAAAAACCACAATTTCAATTGGTGCACATTAGTTCATTGTATTGGGGAGCATTAATGTGAGGCTATAAGCTGCTTCCCTTTCAGTGTTTTGGACTTTGGAGAGCTTTTACAATAATGCATCAAATTAGTTCCATTGCATGATTGATATACACAGGAGTAAAAAACTTAAAAAAGAGGCAAAAAATGAATGAAACTAACCTATCTTAATTTTCAAGACATTTGTACCTGTCATAGAGTTCCAGATTTCTGGTTTTGGTTGTTTCTCAAAGAGATTGATACATGTGCTGCAAGCTTTAGAGAAGTCATAACCTTTGCTCTGTGTTCATAATCTATGACAATATATATCAATGCACGGTGATATGAAAGATCAAGCTGTGGGTTTGAGACTAGACATTTTACTATTAGGTTGTGGGGGTTCTGAATTTTAAATATATTTATCATGAGAGCTGCTCACTTTTTATCCCTTTTCGTCCTAGTTTTTTAACATGTATATTTATACAATTTGGGTTTTGGGGGGGGTCCATATTCTAGGTAGTTGAGAGTTGAGACCATATTTGGCTTTAACTGATGAGCTTGCTTGAATTCCATTTCCAGGGACTACTGAGAAGACCTGGTTGGAAAAATCTTTGTTTACCTGAAACAAAACAGTGGAGGCTGCATTTGTATTTGTATCTGTATCTGTAGTTGGGGTGCCGATCTTGTTTTGACTGGAGACTGGAGACTGGAGAGAAGATTTGACTGTGATGCTCTGCACCAAGTGAAAGTGACAGATATATACTGTGTACTGTAGCCGGAGTGGCAAGTGGTGAAGAAAAGAGTTTTTGTTCAACTTGAATGCCATGGAAAGAGGATGGAGGGGAATGGGGATAGTGGAAATAGCTATATATATAATCTGTACGCCTAGGGGACTCTCTCTTCTCAGGACACCTCATGTCTCTACCGCTTTCTCCAATTCAATCTTGTCTTCTAAATTCTAATATTTACAGTCAAAGGCAGGCACTACCCATAAGGAGAGAGGGGGAATGGGTATATTTTTTTTGGAACTATTTGGTCATTTGTAAATTAAGATATGTTTCAACAGTGTGTGTGGGTTTGGGTTTTGGAGATATGATTAAATTCTTTGTCCCCAACGATTCTCTATTACTGAAGTGAACCAACCAAAGTACAACCGGCTGTGTGTAAATTTCCTCAAATTCAATCAAATGTAAAACTAATTTAATACAATACAAGTAGAAGGAAAGCTTGAGGAAAAACAATAAAGAATCAATCAACTCCAAATCCATCTTAACTTGTTTAAACACAAAAGTATTTCCATGTTTATAAGTATATGCTTTTAGAGGATTGGAATCGTCGCCTAACTAGTTGAGATTTGACACCAATAATAAATCAGCTATCAATTCCGTGCATCCTTTCCAACTATTCTTTTCTTTTGCGACGGAGATATCATATTATCCAACCCCAAATTGCAACTTCGTAAGGAAACGGGACGTTTGTGTTTCTGGTAAAAACATTTCTAAATTCCGCGTCATTACAATAAGGAGTATATATTAGACACATAGGATGATACATGGTTAGTTCATGGAAAAACCTTAATCACTGTGCAAATACACTATCCTAACTGAGGTCATTTACATGTTTTTTGAGAGCGCCCCAGCAGCAAATAGCAGATTCCTTCTTGAAAACTGAATCACGATTAGACAGACAAGCTTAGAAGGTGCACAAAAGAAATGGAAATAGAAAAGCATCTGGCACTGAATTGAAGAACTTACCTGCAAACTATACACCGGAGTGGACTTGGTTGCAAGGGTTTTCAACAATCTCAGCCTGTTTGGATTCCCACTCCTGTTGATTCAAACCAACTTTACCTCATAAATAAAAATTACAACATATGAGATGAGACTATATTATTTGTTCCACTTGTGAAACCTACTTTTCTTCATTCCTCGGGACCTTTGAGCTTGTTGTCACATCCCACAATTTTACAGTGCAATCAGCAGATCCAGATGCCAGAAGTGAACCTTCACAACTGAATGTCCAAGAACAGGGAAGAAATGTTAAGAATTTCAAATGTGCAATCGTCTGAAACTTGGTTAACAAAAGAATTTTCAATATAGTTTGGATCATCTAGACAGGAGCTAGGTTTTCCACCTGAAAGCTAGTGTCCACACACATGAGGTGTGACCCATCAAAGGTGTAATGCACCTTCCGCTTGAAATGTCCCACATCATGATCATGCCATCTTCATCACCAGATGCCATATATCGACCATCAGACGACATTGCTAATGACAATATCATACTTCTATGACCAATGAAAATTCGAACACATTCTCCATTTTGTACGTCCCACAATCTAACTGTTTTGTCGCTAGAGCCAGTGGCAATATAGTTGCAGTTTGCATGCCATTGCACACACTGAAACAAAAAGGTCGAATCATTTGTGATGGGTTGAAATATGATACAACATCAAACGAAAGCATGTACCTTGCTTTCACAAATAACAACCAGAAAACTTTGCAAGATATAAGCTTTTATCCGACATATCAGAAAAAGAAAGATAAAGATAAAAGACTACTTACATCAACATCAGACAAGTGCCCAGCCATTATTCTCAAAGGTTGTATTCTGTCCATCGACCAAATCCTTGCCGTTCGATCATGAGAGGCGCTGGCAAAATAGTGACCCACAGGACTAAACTGCAGGGAGGCAAAGGCATCAAATGTATTAGAGGCAAAAACAAAAAGGAAAAAATGTCTAACTCTAAAGAATGTAAGGGAGAGAAAAACTTCAGAAGTGGTATTTATCATCAAACTTTCATGGAAGATCAGATGTACCTGAACATCCCAGACAGGGTAATTATGACCTTTGTAGCAAACAAGATTTGCATTTAGTTTTGTGCTCCATAAGCGAACTGCAAGAAGTTTGAGCATAGAAACAAGAGCAAACTAGTAAGAGAGAAGGGTGGGATGTAGGGAGGTGGGGAGAGGAGAAAAAACCGAGAAGTGAGGGAAGAAATGCTCTATCAGAATGCAATATCGTACGACATACTTGTGGTATCTGCTGAAGAAGAAAGAATAAAATCACCAAGAGGACTAAAGGTGGCCGAATGAACTGGTCCTGAATGACCCTGAAACAATGTATATGACTTTTTCCCGCCATTTGGCCCCACAACATGTTCACTTGAAGTAGAGTCATTTTCAGCCTGCAAAATAGCTGACACCATACTTTCTGTCAAACAGAAATACAAGCAGGGACATTAGAATTGTAGAGTAATATTGAAAGAGATATCTGAATATTATTGGAAAATTTTCAACAAAGACTCGGCAGTTGTCCTGGGGGGATAAATTAAAACACTTTTTTGACTTACAACTGCCACCTTGTTGGCCAAGCTTTGCCATATCCCAAACCTGGGGTGCAGAAATCAAATTAATGACCAATATGTTTCCTTAAAAAGAAAAGGACAACACCAATACAGCAGCAACCATATATCAGGCAAGCTATGATTTAAGATGCAACCTTCAGTGATGAGTCTGAGAAGCCTCCAGCAACCAAAGATCCATCATGGGATATTGATGAACAATTCAAACTGAAACAGGTTATATAAGACACATTAAGTATCTCAAAGCATTTATAAATGAAGAGGACTATTATTCATGGACATACCCATTATGTGTGTTGAGGAAAGTATAAAAGCTGACAGATGGCAATAAAACACTACTCAGTTGTACACGATTTCTTAAATCCTCGAGGATAGACTGCTCTACCTCTGTTGACCTGAGGCAATCATTAGAAAAACAATTTAGAGAAACAACATACGACACAGCATAGCAAAACAACATGGGCAATAAAGTTTTTGCCATGGATTTCACATGCAGACAAGTATCATTAACAAAAACATTAGCTGGTGCAGCAAAAAATATAATATGAACATTAAAGTTTTTGCCATAGTAAATAATCTCACCCCTAGAGGAGTTAAGGCTCTAGACATACTAAAACCAAACAAGACTGAAATTACCAATAACATAGAAATGTCTATTCAAAACTTGTTTACATCCATATATAATACCCATTAAGAATTTGTTATAACAAGCATGCTAATAGAAACTGTGCACATCCGGGCACTTTTCTCCATTTCAACTGCCATCCCCCCCCCCCCATTTTTCTCATTTCACAGAGTAAAGAAAAGAAAAATGATAATTCTTTGGTGGTTTAAATTCAGTGAAAGTTTAGCACACTCCGTTGAGAATCAATCTTACATCTTATAAGCAAAAACAAGAGGGAATTACTGAATGTACATTAAGGGCAAAGGGAGCTTTGATTTGACTCGTGGTGCAGCAGGGGTTGTGCTAGTCTCAGGACGAGCACTTTTTGCTGTTGCATTAAGAGCTTTCTCCTTTTTCAACTTTTTCGTTGAAGCACCTTGCTTTCCACTTTCAACTGATCTTTTCTGAACAAGTAACAGATGAAATAAATTAAGGAGCAAAAACCTGATTCTGCCCATTGATCAAACAGTAACATCATGATCCTATAGTAAACTTGAACATCATCTTAAAACTAAAAAAAGTAAAATATATTCATTCAAATGCTGAAGAAATATAATGAATAGTTACAGGAACTTTGACAGCAAAAAGTACCTTAGTCTCATCTACATCCCCCTCTTTGTTCTCTTCTTCTGTCTTTTCAGAATCAGAAAGCAAACCTCCTGCTTTCTCCAAGCGTTCTTCTAGGGAGTCTTCAAGCAACTACGATATATATAAGATGCCCAAGTTAAAAAAAACCAACTAGAAATATGTGAATAAGTAAGTATATTTAAGTGGAGTACAACTAGTATTCAGTATAGAGCTGATGGCAGGAGGAACCCTTTTACTTTCACTAGTGGAAGGAGAATTATATGTGCTAAATCCATAGATAATTAATAGAGCAATTCAGCAACTCACTCCCCAATGTATTTCTTTCTGGTTTATCTGATTAGCTGCGTCCTGGCAGCTTCCAAGAAGTGTTACAACTTCTGCATCATCAGAAATGGAACTGGGCTGCCCAGAAGAAACTGCAAGGAAACAAAGAAAACCATAATCAAACAGCATAACCTCTTTTGCATATGTAACATGCAGAACATGAACAACGAAAATGACGTCACCTTGAAAGTTGATGTGTTCATTGATGACCCCAAGCATTGCAGTGGATTGTGTTTTATGCAAATATTGCAACAGAAGATCATAGGAATACTGCCGAAATGATTGACAACAAATTCAGCAGTTAATGAGGAAATTAATAGATCCTTTTCTTACCGTATTAGCAGTCACCAAAGAAAGAATTTCCAGGTTTTACCTGACATATCTTGATGTTAACCTTATTCTGCCTAAGAGAACGAGCAAATTCCATCTCCTGATTAAGGAAACAACAACTGATGGTGAGTAAAAAAAATAGCAGTGACTCTGGTAAGTGGTATGCAAGTAAAAAAAAGGAAGAACGAAGAGGGTGTTCCACCTCCAAATGAGACTGAGAAAGAACCCCTTCCAACTTTTGAAGGTCACGTGAGTGCATCAATTCATGGTCTTCACGAAAGTTATTGAAGAAAGTTCTAGCTGCAATAGAAATCAAAATTATTCGAGACAAACTTATCCAATGTTTTCCCAGTATAGCTCACTTCATGAGGTCAATAAAAACACAGGATCTTACAAGAAAAGATTAAGATCTACTAAGTTGTAATATATACCCTCTTGCAGATGCCCTTTTGCCACCATATCCATGAACGAATGTATAAAGACAGGATAAAGCACACGAAGCAATTCATGCTGCAAGCATTCAGAGACTAAGTTATGTCACTGATTTTAACACTCATACACTAAATATCAAAATCAATTACCTTATATAAATCTAGCGAACTATAAGTCCATGACCTCAGTTTGCTATACCCGTCCTGGTACCGTGCCACATCATCCTCCGACCTGGAAAAAAAGCAGAGTGATAAGAAAAAAAAAAGGAAAAGAAACCTACAATGCAGAAACGATCTCTCTATTTAGCATTCTTTACTGCACCACTGAAACAGGCATTCATGTTCAACAAACAAAAATCTAATTTTAATCCGATATGCAATTTAGGTCATCAGGCTAGAAATTGCTTAGTTAAGAGTAAAAGTTTGCATTTGATTGAAATGCTATGGAACTCAACTTCTACCAATTAACACTATCCCTCATAATTTAAACAAAGTTTCAGTTCTGAATGTTCCCCTAGCCGGAATTAAAGTAAAACCGAACATGAACACCGAAATTGATCCCACACGTATAGAATTCTAGCTGCTAACAATACGAGATAACCGAAAACGAAGGAAATTTGTGGGAATTGAGAGTTAGGGTTTGCATTTGAACTTACTGGGAGAAGCGGTGAATGAACTTAGCTAGTTCAGGATCGTTGTGGAAATCGATAGGAGCGGAGTCCTTGTTCTGAAGATCCTCTAACAATTGCTCCGCTTCTTTGAATCCTTTCTTCTTCAAATAAGCTGCTACGAAGCTATTCACTGCTTGCATATTCTCCATTGTTGCTTTTTTCATCTACAAACCAAAAACAAACATACGCTCTCGTCTTCCCAATTTTTTTTTTCTTCTTCCCTTTGTTTCCTGAGCTACGACGAAGTAGGGATTTCTATATCTGGGTTCGGATCTTTGTTAAGCCCGTCATTAATTGGATCCTTTGTACCATCTAATGGGCTCACTTATAATATTTTTATGGGCCCAACTAACATTTAATTTCAAATAAGTAATGGGTTGAAATCACGGATAGACATTTAAAACAGTTGTTATCGAGTCTTTTATTGGTATTAATCTCAAATTTTATCTTAAACAAAACTTCTCATTTGTAAAATAAATTAAAAAATACAAAAAAAAAATCGCAACCCATGTTTTAGAGAAATTATACAATAAATCTCAATTACCTCGCCAGTCATGATCTAATTAAATGAAAATTACTTAATTCATTATTTTTTCCCATACCATCAACTCAATTAAAAAAATTGTTTTCCAAATGACAAGCCAAAAAGATTAGTGAAGATTCACTAAATGAAAAAAAATGAAGTGAGTAATTTCTATTGGTTGAGACAATGACTTATGTAGTAAGCCAGTCCATGATATTATTTTCTCATGTTTTGTCAGATTTTTATCTTACATAAAAGAAAACCCGTTAGTGTGGATTTCAATGGTAAAATTTAGGGTCAACTTAAAATTTTAAAAAAAGTTAGAGGTTTAAATTAAAATTTTTGAAAGAATAATTTTTTTCAAAAATTTTGGGGTCTAACTTAATCTTTTGAAAATTTAAGAGGTTTAATGAAAATTTTTGAAAAGAAGAAGTTAGAAAATGGATAGGTGTTGAAAAGGAAGAAGTTTGATGTAGTATTATTCTCTTTGTCTTTAAATGTTCCGCTATCATACTTCTGTATGCAACGTTTTTTTTTTTTTGTTTAATAATTTCTATCTAGAGGAGGAGAAGGGGGATTGGGTTATAATGAATTTAGAATCCACAATCTAGAAAAGAAGAAAATGTGTTAACTGAAAACTTTAACCACTTACTCTAAAAATGGTTTAAAAAAAATTTAATTTCTAAAATTTGTTTAGATATCCTAGAATTCATCTTAAAATAATTTTGTTACATTCTCCATTTAATTGCAATTTCCCCGACATAATTACCGTCAAATTCATTTAACTCACTCAACTCACTAATTAAATCTAGTTGTCTAGTTTTGGAATCCTTGTAACTGGGTGGGGTTGTTTGAATCCATTGTAAGCTGATACTATGTATGTTCTATAATATTATCAATAAAAAAAAATTTGACATTATTTTTTTCTATTAAGTTTAGTGGGTTTTTTAACGATGCCCACAACATTTTAAAAAATAATTTATCTAATAATTAGGTTTATTCCTCGTATCAACTCATCAATAATCTTTTAAGATAATAAAATGTCACGAATCACTAAAAAAATGTACACGACCCATTATCAGGGACGTATATACCCATATATATAAGACTAGAAAGAAAAAAAAAACTTGAATATCAGACTTATTTTTTATCATCTTCACTAATCTTTCCTTTATCAAAACCTCTATCATCCAATCTAAAAAGGACGAATCACCTAAATTAACCATTATCTAATGTTGATCATCGACAACAAGTATAATTAATAAAAGACAAAAGGCAAAACAACAAACAGAGCAGGATCCTGTTGGCCAACAGTTTCTCGGGTCGGGCCTCAGCGAGTGAGGTAATCCCTGATGTGATATTTGAAGTGTCAAAACCACTACACTAAACTGGTGACGTGTTAGGCAGCAAACCACTCTTCTCAGTTCTCATGGACCAAGGTTGTTTTTACATACATATGGATCCGATTTTCGGATCCCGAAATGAAACATGCATTTGATGGGGGCATTATGTCACTCAATTTGATAGTGCAATTGCTATAGTATTTTAAAGGCTGGTTCAAGTGACTCTGATTTTAAACAGTATTTTAAGTTAAAAAATTTAAAAAATACTTATAAAGACAGGTTTAGGAGGCTCCGATTTTGAGTATCATTGATTTTTTTTGAAAAAAAATATTGTTCATAGTCGGATTCAGTTGAATTCGATTTTTAGGATACTGTAGCAAATGTAATATTTCCGGAATTAAAATGAGAAGACCATATTTTTGAGAATTTTTTTCCTAAAGTTATATTTAAGTAAATCCTCCCATCTTGCACCTTTGTTTTTTTATTATTTATTAAAATTATATGTATTCAAAATTTGTATTTGGCACATTCAAATATAAACAACATTTGTATACTCTATGCCCAACAATAATTTGTTGCAGCTTAGAAATTTATACTGAAGACGGTCCAAAAAAAGGGGGAAATAAAATAAATGAAATCAGAGAGGAACCTTTGACCAAATGCTCATATATATTCGCTTACAGTTAGATACAAGTTGGACAGACTGGAAGTCAAAAACTGAAAATAACAAAAGAAATCTAAATAATCAGAATTACTTCTAATTAAATCTTAAACTACTTGAGTTAAAAAAAGGAAAGGAATACGGTACAGGACTAGTTCACCCCGCACGACCAAATATATCAGAAAATATCAGTATTGAAATTCGATTTTTCCAAACACTTAAAAAAATCATTTCAATTTTTTTTTTATCTTCTACAGTTTTAAAACTTTTTTTAAAAAATCTGACAAAAAAGACATATATATATTTTTAGAATTTGTAAATATTTTTATTGTTTTTAAATATTTTTGTTTTATTATTTTAAATAAAATAACTAAATTTAACATTAACAAAAGGACGAGATAGTTCAGGTCTTAACAAATTTATTATTATTTCGTTTATTAATTCAATTTAATAAAAAATAAAATTTTGAGAGATAAAATAAGAAAGGCAAAATGACAAAAGATGCCCCTATTGTTTGCATATTTTGCCATTTAGCCCCTTATTCTTTTTTTGGTCTAAATATGCCCTAACGTTTGTTTGTTTTGTCATTTGGCCTCATATTCTTTCTTTTGGTCCAAATATGCCCCCAACATTTCATTCGTAGTCCAAATATGCCATAAACATTTTAATTTGGTCCAAATATGCCCTCGTTAAATAGAAATTGTCAGTCAACTGACGTTCAACAGTTGATGTTGACTGGACTTGCCACATATTAAGATCTGCTGATGCCACGTCAAATTTTTTTTATAAGCCGTTAACCATCAGTTGATTGACAGTTTACATCCAACAAGGGCATATTTGGACTATGAATGAAACGTTATGAGCATATTTGGACCAAAAGAAAGAATAGGGGGCCAAATGACAAAACAAGCAAACGTTGAAGGCATATTTAGACCAAAAAAAGAATAGGGGTCCAAATGACAAAATATACAAATGTTGGGGGCATCTTTTGTCATTTTACCAATAAGAAATATTTAAGGCTGGAAACATTTTTTTACAAATCCAAAAATAAAAAAAAAAATTATTTGAAAAAACATTACAAAACAAGTGAATTGAATTGGTCTAAACTAATGGAATTGTTCAAACTCAATACAAACCGAACTGTATAAGAATCAAGTGCAGTGCTGTCACCTTACTATATTGCCAACAACCCAATTTCTAGTCTCGATCTAGACATAAGAATAAGAGAAACCCTAAAAAAACAGAGACCTGTGAAGATAAAAAAGTAAAATTGATTTGTCCATTAGAGTGATGTAACTCGCCCGCCATTAATGAGTCGTCCACTCGTCCTATATAAACCATTTAACAGTATAGAAACATTTTCGTGAGATACGAGATTTCATTCTGTGGGCTGTTGCGACACCTACATGTCTCTCAAAACACAATACCAGGTGCTCCAATGGCACCTTTTAGACAACCCTTTTGTCACATCTCTTTCCCTTTCATGCCTTTCCACTCGTCACTCTTCTTAATCGAGTCGACTCATTTTCATCCAAACAAGAGATTCAAATAGAAAGTTACCAAATTTATTGTCTGGGGAGACGAGAAGAGACAGAATCCATGGAAGAGAGGCGTATTTTGTTTGGGAAATATGAGATGGGGAGATTGCTCGGGAAAGGAACTTTCGCCAAAGTCTATTACGGGAAGGAATTGAAATCGGGCGAGAGCGTGGCGATAAAAGTGATCGGCAAAGACGAGGTGAAGAAAGAAGGAATGATGGAGCAGATCAAGAGAGAGATCGCCGTGATGCGCCTTGTTCGTCATCCGAACGTCGTGGAACTCAAAGAAGTCATGGCTACAAAGACCAAGATCTTCGTCGTTATGGAGTATGTCCGTGGCGGCGAACTGTTTGCCAAAGTTTTCAAAGGCAAACTTAAGGAAGACGCCGCCCGTAAGTACTTCCAACAACTGATAAGCGCCGTCGATTTCTGCCACAGTAGAGGTGTGTCGCACCGGGATTTGAAGCCGGAGAATCTTCTCTTGGACGAGAATGGAGATCTAAAGATCTCTGATTTTGGGTTGTCGGCCTTGCCGGAGCAGCTCCTCAATGACGGGCTCCTCCACACCCGGTGTGGGACTCCGGCATATGTTGCCCCTGAAGTTTTGAGGAAAAAAGGCTACGATGGATCCAAAGCTGATATCTGGTCTTGTGGGGTAATCCTGTACGTTCTTCTCGCAGGTTTCTTGCCATTTCAAGACGAGAATGTTATGAAGATGTATAGGAAAATTTTCAAAGCTGAATTCGAGTTCCCGCCCTGGTTTTCGACAGAATCAAAGCGTTTGATCTCTAAACTACTCATGGCTGACCCGGAAAGAAGGATCACAATTCCAGCTATAATGCGAGTTCCTTGGTTTCGAAAGGGATTTACACGTCCCCTTGCGTTTTCAATCGAAGAACCAATATCAGATGCCAATACAGAAGATGATGATTCCGCGGCTCCCATGTCTAACAAGCTATCGTCTCCGAAATTCTTCAACGCTTTTGAGTTCATTTCCTCCATGTCGTCCGGGTTTGATCTGTCCAGTTTGTTCGAAAACAAGAGGAAATCGGGGACAATGTTCACTTCAAGATGTTCAGCTACTGCAATCGTGGCTAAAATCGAAGCTGTTGCAAAAGGATTGAACTTTAGGGTGGGAAAAGTAAAAGATTTCA
This sequence comes from Hibiscus trionum, assembly GCA_030270665.1. Lineage (NCBI taxonomy): Eukaryota > Viridiplantae > Streptophyta > Magnoliopsida > Malvales > Malvaceae > Hibiscus > Hibiscus trionum. The sequence goes on along the minus strand of BSYR01000024.1, from coordinate 30,106,193 downwards.
AGATGAAATTACAAGGGTCATCGGAGGGGCGCAAAGGGAAACTTTTGGTCACCGCAGAGGTATCCGAGGTGGCACCGGAGGTCGCAATCGTGGAGTTCTCCAAGTCTTCAGGGGACACGTTGGAGTATGCCAAGTTCTGCGAGGAAAATGTCAGGCCTGCCTTAAAAGACATTGTTTGGACATGGCAAGGCGACAACTTCAACAACTCTGGCAACGTTAAAACCGAGGGAGAAGAATGTGAAAACTGAAAAGTTATGTGCCTGCCTAACCCTAAGTACATACATAATAGGGAAATTTTCCTTGGTGTTGTTTCCTTCTATTTTGGAACTAGGTTTGAGAATGAGTCTGTAAATTCATATGCTCTGTGATTAGAACATCAATGTATGGCTTGCAAGTTTGAAGTCTGCACACATGTAATAGATACTGTCCTTGGATTGTTGGATGAAGAAATTATTAATTTTGGGTTTTTTTCGGATGCACAAAGCAGAATATGTTTTTGTCAGCATCAGTAATCAGTATGCTATAATTTTAAAGACTAAAGCAGCAGCCCCCTGAATTTGCCCATTGTTTAATTGTTTCCAGGACAAAATATGGTTTTATTTATGACTCTTGAGATTCAGGTAGATTTTCTAGGATTCACTGATAGGAGAATAAAGCACTGAAAGTGAAGTGATGTAAAGTATGGTTAAATCAGGTTTTGACGCATCGTAAAATTAAGGGTAAACTACATAAATAGTCCCCCGACTATACACTAATTATTTTTTATGTCGTCCGACTATTAAAAGTTACAAACTGGTCTTTTGACTTAAAAAAATAACAAATTGGTCCAATGCCGTTAAAATTTTAACGGCTGATGACGTGGCATTTAATATAAATTGATATAATTACATAATTAACCCTCAATTTCTACACTTATTTTAATTTGACCCTAATTCTGAAAATTAACTCACATAATTTTAATAATCTATCAATTTAGTCCATCTTCTTTTCTATTTCTCCAATCCTTTAATTCTTCATTTCATTTTCACCCCAAAATTAACTAACGTAACCGCTATAATTTCCTTTAATTTACCATAAAATTAATCCCAAAATCATAAACAAACACTTTTACATTTCCATTTCAAAATTTCAGAAACGAAATGAAAAAGAAAGAAAAGAAACACTCGGTTTCATTTGTTTATTTTTAATATGGATTTTCTTGCTCTTTTGATTTTTAATTTATTCATTGTTGGATTAATTACGGTACACATAATCAATAATTAAATTAAAACTTTTTTGTGAATTTGTTGTTTTCATGCAATGATTAAATTTTGGAAAAATTCAGCAGATGCACCGCCATTTTTAAAGAGAAAAACACAGTTGGAGTTTTTGTCTTCAAACACAATTGAAGATGGACTTAATTGATAGACTATTAAAATTATGTGGGTTAATTTTTTAGAATTATGGTCAAATTAAAATAAGTGTAGAACTTGATGGCTAATTATACAATTATATCAATTTATATTAACTGCCACGTCATCGGCCATTAAAATTTTAACGGCATTGGACCAATTTGTTACTTTTTTAAAGTCAATGGACCAGTTTGTAACTTCTGATAGTCGGGGATGTAAAAGATAATTGGAGCATAGTCGGTGGACTATTTATGTAGTTTACCCTAAAATTAATGAAAGGGCCATAGGTGTAGCTTTCTGGTGACGGGTGATTTGAGTTGTTCCTGATATTGTCTTCACTCTTTGTCTTCCGGCGGAAATCGTGACAAGTGTTCAGCTTACAATCATCTAATTCTAAACACAAAAATCAGAGTTGCCTATGTGTTGGGTTTAAGACCAGAAGGCGTCAATAAAAGACACGGAGAAAGATTGTTTCAGACTTCCGGCTATATGAGAACCAAGAACGCTACTTAACACGGATAAGGGTCCATGGAAAATTGGGCGTTTATGACATGAAAAGGAGCGGTAATGTTGGCAAAGGCCAAAGAGGCCTATGGGGCCCTTTTATCTGCTACATACCTTGAGAGTTAAGTCTCTTTCTTTTTGAGTAAAAGAAAGCCGGATTAAACCTCAATACAAAAAGCATAATTCAGTCACTACATAATGCAGTTTCGGTCATGGGTGATGCCAAACATATAGTCCAGCAGAGTATTCCATATCTCGCGAGGTGGATGCTCGAATTTATGTAACCCGGGGCATTAGCCATGATACGTGCAACCGTTATGAAGCCATTCTATGCAAAGGTCTATTAAAGAATTTGGTTAAAGTCGAGAAAGGGCTAACTCCCTTCCATGCTGCCATAGCAATTGAGCAAATCCTGTAACACATGCAGAATAGTTTCTTGATGGTGTCCGCAACCGCGAAGAGAAGAATGTTCCGAATCTGCCATATGTCGTTCGGCCCTTTCAAAGTTTGTTAGCAACTTGCCATTAAACATGTTAATAAATTAGGCCCAACTAAACCTCAAACATTAGACGAAGCCTTTTCATAGGACCAAAAATGAAAACAGGGCTTACGAATGGACTCTTTTGTCTTTTAAAACTGGTTTGGGTTGGGTAGGCTTTACACTTTTTGTCCGAAGAGCATTGAAGAAAGTATTGCACCTCGGCCTATTTTTTTTTTTTGTGTGTGAGGGGAACACAGATTTGATTAACAACTAAAAATAGTATCGTCTACAAGATTATTAGTCACACAGTCTAACACTTCAACATAAAAATAAAAGGGCTTTAAACAAGTAAGGCTCCAACGAGCAAAAGGATGAGCTACTCTATTTGCCTCACGACTTACATGAGAAATAAAAAAAATTAGGGTGTATCCTAAGAATAAGCTTAGCCTCCTTCAGAATAATAGCAGCTAAAGAGAGATCAGGATCAGAAGAATACAATCTGTTGACCACATCTATAGAATCACTTTCAATGATCACATTGTTCCATCCATTAGAGGCCGCTAGCTTGATGCCTTCTGAGAATGCTCACGCTTCGGCATGTTTGGCCGTGAGGATCCCTGGATGACTTGAGTGTGTCCGTCCACCATAAGACCAAACTCATTTCGGGCCACAACTCCATTAGCAACTGCTCCGGTTTCAGGGATAAAAGTCCAATCAACATTGATCTTGAACACTTATTCAAGACATTTCTATTTATTGAACATGTTGCAAGTAACATTAGGCATATTATGGTCAAAAGCTGCTACAAAGTCAGTCACAAGCAATTGAGCATAGTCCACAACAACTATTCCATAAGTTCCATATCAACACCATAAGGAAGGTAAACTGGTCCTTATTTAACTTCTCCAAACAAAGCTCTAACCATCTCTTGCAACTATCCATCATAATCATAGGAATTAAGTCCGAGAGGACACAATAAACGAATTTTTTTTGTACAGAGACTCGATTTCCCTGGTACATAAAGGACATAAACTGAGGTCAAGATGGGCTGCTGCAAGTTTTTCACCAGCAGAGATAGCATTATGACAAAGTCTCCGTAAAAAGATCTTGATCTTTGGCAAAGTGTGAAGCTTATGAAAGCCCTTCCATAAGGGAGAGAGACCGGAGTAATAGGACATCCTAAAAAAATTTCGGCATCTGAAGAGGAAAAAACACCTCCTACCTTCCGAACATTTCATCTAGCCTCATCTTGTACTATAAATTCACTACATACAACAGGTTGTAAAGTGCCGTTAAAATAAGATCCTTCTAAGTTAATTGTCGAGTCTTCTTCCCATTTTTCTCTAAACATTCGGGGTCTGACTATTGATGCTAAAAAAATAAAAATAATGGAGAAGATTTACGAGTCGTAACCAATTTGCTTTTGCCTGGATCAGTGCCAACACTTTTTTAACATTTTCCACTACAAATTCGGTGCACCCCACCATTATAAAGCATGAACAAAACAAAGTGGTAATGGGGAGTTGTAAATCACATCATGATGATGATCAAACCAGACAAAATTTCACAAAACTATGAAAACCCCAAATAAAAAAAACGACTCCATTGTAAATTCAATTTCCTTGGTAGTGGACTTTTACGTCAGATTATAGGGCGTCAGCTAAAAACGTCATGTTGCTGATTTCACCAAAGGGAATTGGTTCAATGGAAAACGATCTAACAAAACAAATTAATATAGATAGTCTATAGACTTAAAGTTTGAGAAAACAAATTTTATTGCTTGACTTGTAAGAAACTTTGTTATGTGCAGGTTCCACGTGTGAACCAGTTACTCGGTGGAGCTTACAAGGGAAAGAATTTACAAATAGAATGAAAACAAACCGTCTTTGAGCAAGGAGAAACAGAATAAAAAATATTCATATAAACTGATTTAAAATAATCATAATACCAACTTGGGTATTTGATAAATTGGACAAGTGATAGGCAGATATAGAGCGGGAAGAAGAAGACAAAGGAAGACTCCACATGCATATGGGCTACTGCAATGGGTGTTTTTAGCAACCTGCAAATATTTCAATGAGCCTAAACAGAAGCCGGGTTTGGTCATTTATTTTCCTACAAACCTCTGATAAACAATTCATGGAAATAATACAACAAACCTTCTCTGTCCCTCTTTAGTGTTCTTATATATGCTCTAACACTAAAAATTTACGCTTTTTTAGTGTCTTTATATACGCTCCAACACTAAAAATCTAAATCTTAATTTCTAAATCTTAAACCCTACACTATACACCATAAGTCTTAATTTTAATTTTAAATCCTGAACCTCAAATTTATTTTTTTAATATTAGAGCATATACATAGCATCAAAAATAGCTTACGATTTCTGTTTGAAATAATCAATGAGGGACGATAACATATAGCTATTATATTCCTACACGCAACTTTGTATAATTGTGTTGACCAATGACCGTGATCAATCCTTGGCCACACATTGGGGTCCATGGGGAGTTGTATAGTATTGTAGCAGCTTCTATATGTCTCTCATTTTTTTTCCAGCCGCCGGCCTAATCAACCAAGTTGTTCACATTGCACCAAATTTCCCCTCCTTTTAAACTTGTGTGAAATTGACGTTTGGCATTGCCGACATCTCCTGTCCTTGCATGCTTAGCTTTCCAGTTTTGAAATTAGGGTTAGTGGAAGTCCATGTTCAATTTTCAAGTATTTGTTGGGACTGTCACTGTGGGTTGATTACAGTGATATTTACCCAACTGCCACCCAGTATGAACCTTGGAATTAATTTTGTGAAAAATGAGTTGTACGTTTTAAACATCTCCGCCTGCAAAAGGCCGGCTTACTGATAAAACAAAGATTTATGAGTACTCTCATCTAAATGGCAACAGATAATCAGAAATCATATGCCTCTTTTCCGTGTCTTTATACATATGCTATAATAATTAAAATTTAAAATTAAGATTTATGATTTAGTTTTTAAAATTTAAAATTTAAAATTTAAAATTTAAAATTTAAATATAAATTTAATTTTTAGTGTTGGATATAAAAATACCGAATATGGTATATTTTTTTGTTCTCCAAAGGAAAGATTTGGAAGTATGAAAGCATATCACAATTCAAATCAGTTGTGAACATATAATTAGTGTCGTGAAGATATTATTATTATTATTATCAATTAGTCTCCAGGGAATCGCAAAAGAAATTCTAGATTTTGAGGGGAAAGGGTTAATATTTGATGCAAAAGTAATAGACCCCGGCCACCACCCCACAAATATGTCTATTTAAGTTTTAAAATTTTAAATTTTAAATTTTAAATTCAAAACATTAAAATTTATACCAACACTAATCTCTAACCTTTATAATATATTTGTTTGTGTAAAATAAAGTTTACGCAAATTTATTAAATATTTTTCAAAACACAGAGGGAGTAGCGAGACGTTTCCAAACCGTGTGGGCAATTAGTTATGGCTTTTTGCCTTTTGAGTAGTCAAGGAGACGAAGACCAAAGAAATTGAAAGCTCAATTAAATTCAACATTTTCTTTCTTCCCGCGTCTCTTAGTTGATATTAATTTATCTACTGAATTCTGAATTAATCAAATCTTTCTTATTTTTAAATAAAAATTTCTCTACGATTATCTAAACCGCCAGCATAAGTATGGTACGCTTACTAATACGATACATAAAAAAAGAAAAAAACTATTAACTTAAATCCGCATTTGGACTTGTAATAAGTTGTGAGAACACGAATAAATTAGAAGATTAAACACAATGATTAAATTTAAAAATGTTTTCACCGTAATTTCCAAAAGAAATAGTATACATTCACTATTAAATTTAAAAAACGTGTATCTATCGTGCTTACGTACGTCTATGTGAATAAATTAATTATATATTTCAAACAGAATAAAATAGAGTAGGTCTTACCAATTAAGGCTATTTTATCTTGTTTAATAGTTTATCCATTATTGTTTAAAGCACTTGTTTTTTTTTTATAATATGCATGTCCGTCGTACGGTATATGTTTAGGGTACGTAATTGTCCCTCCCAATAATGTCGTCTTATAATATGAATGCACTTATCTTTAATTTCCACGTGACGAATAACAATTTATTATATTGTAAATATTTGTAATTGAAGACAAACCAATAGAGTAGAAATTCCAGTTATTAAGTCATTGTAGGTAAGTTACGCCATAGATTTTAAATTAATAATATTTTAATTGAACTTTTAAATTATTGTTATCATTTTAATTAGGTCTTTTTGTTAGTCTTAGTTATCAATTTGTATGTTAAATGTCATCTTAGAAATCAATTAGGACATATTTAAATTTTTTATTTCAATATTTAAATATCGTGTGCATACTGCATGTATAACTTGTATATGATGTGTTAAAAGTCTTATCTAATTTTAATGACATGACATTTCTTTTACATGTCAAATTTAAACTTATTTGGACAACATTATACATGTGTTTAAAGTTTGACGTTTTATTTTAAATACACTTCACATTATAATTGAGTTGGCATTTAACATTCAAGTAGTTCGTTAGATTGACAAAAGAACTCAATTAAAATATTTTGGAGTCTATAGTATGATTCAGTCGTGAAATGACTTAAAAATTTATTTTTAAATGATAATTAATAATATTATTATAGCAATGTATAAATGATTTTATACTCTTATATAATCTTTAAATAAAATAATTATAAAACATAATTTAAAGATTGAACATAAGATTAATTGTAAGTCTAATAAAAATTAGTAGATATACAAGCGAAATTAAAATAATATCAATTAATAGAACACGTTGGGCACGTTGCAAAACGTATCAATATCAATATTCATTAATTTTTTAGGAAAAAAATGAATAAATGAAAGTGCTTGGAAAGAGAGGGGAAAGGAGGTGAGCTGGCCTGAAAGGGAGAAAGCGGACAAGACATTAAGGTCAACACGAGGAACCTTCTTTAGTTGTTTTAGTCATTGCGAGTTCAAAATCTATGTCCTCATTGGTGCTGGGGGGTTCAGCTTTTGACTCTTGACCTTGACACGGCCTTTGGAATTTCAATATTTGTTTACTCGTACTACACCAGAAAGCAATTTTTATTATTTGTTTGTATGAATGTAGACAGATTGCCACCATTTCCAAGTGGGGTGTCGCCCCATTTCCACTCACTTTCCTGGATAAAACCATATCCTTTTGAATTTTATGCTCTATATATCCCCTCCATAGTCATGGGTTCTGGTTATTATTCTCTCATTCCCTTCACAAAACCCTAGAGATCTTCTTCTTCTTCTTCTTCTTCTTCTTCTTCTTCTTCAGCTCACCTGCTCTTTGCTTGCTTTGCTTGTTGTGGAGTGTAAATTTCAGTGATGGAATCAGCTTGGGTGGATACGACCCTGGATCTCAACATCAACCCTTTTCACCATACCAACAAAGCTCTGGTGAGTTGGGGTCAGGAAAACATATTTGGTTTTTGTTGCTTTAGATCATTGGGCTAATAAAAGCTTTTGTTTTTTTTGAAACAGAAGAGAGAATTTGATGGGAAAATGGCCGACTCTGATGTCAAGGTGCCAGTTAAACAAGAGGTCGGTTTCTGGACAAGTTATTAATTGTCTGAATAACTTAAAATTGGACGTCTTGACTAGATATTTGGATACTGATTGTTTATTTTGGTTGTAACAGAGTGGAGTTTTGGTGGAGGAATTGAACCGGGTTAGCACCGAGAACAAGAAGCTAACCGAGATGCTAACAGTTTTATGCGAACACTACTCCTCTTTGCAAAACAAATACAATGAGTTGATAAACAAGAACTCAGAAACTGAAGCTGCTGCAACATCTTCAAAGAAGAGGAAAGCCGAGTGTGAGGATTATAGCATTAGCACCACCATGATTGGATTCACTGCAAACGCCGAGAGCAGCTCCAGTGATGAAAACTCATGCAAAAAGCCTAAGGAGTGCATTAAGGCCAAAATTTCAACAGCCTGCGTACGCACAGATCCTTCTGATAACACCCTGGTAAGTCAAACTCCCTGGACTTTAAGTTTTTCTTGCCGGATAAAGTTAATCAGCCTCCGGTTCTGAAAATTTTCTTGTTATTGATCTGATCTGTGTTACAGATTGTGAGAGATGGATATCAATGGAGAAAATATGGGCAGAAAGTAACTAGAGATAACCCGTCACCCAGGGCGTACTTCAAGTGCTCCTACGCCCCGAGTTGTCCAGTGAAGAAGAAGGTGCAAAGAAGTGCTGAAGATCCCTCGATCTTGGTGGCTACTTATGAAGGAGAGCACAACCATGCACACCATTCTCCGGCGGCATTATCATCGCTAAGCCCCGTTAATGGTGGAGCCAAGTCAGCCAACAACCCTCGTTCAGGCGCTGCTGTTTCTTCTTCGTCTGTCCCTGCCAAATCTTCGGCTCCTGCTGTAACTCTGGACTTGATGAAACCAGATGGATTGGATGATACCAAAAAACCTACCCAACAAGTTGAGCAACCGTTGATTCAACAGATTTTAGTTCAACAAATGGCGGCTTCTTTGACTAAGGACCCAAATTTCACAGCAGCACTAGCTGCAGCCATTTCTGGAAAAGTTCTAGGCCAGAAGTGGTGAAAATTCAACAGACTTGGGGAGAAATCTATACTTCTGTAGTTTTTTTTTTCCTTTTTCTTTTTGTTGAAATTGGTAGAGATAGTTTGAATTGAACTGATGTAAATAGAATTTTGAATCTAATATCAAACAAGTGAAAAAAGAAGGTATTCTTTGCCAAAGTAATTTGCAGCCCGTTCTCGTTGTTGTCTGATAACTTGAAACGCCAATTCAGAAGGGAAATCCATTTCCTTGCCGAGACTAAATTGCAGAAAACTATAGCACAAATGACCCGACATCCGAAAAGTTCAGTCCGATTCAATTCAATAATAAATAGTATCGTGACTTATATGATTATCGAATATCGAAAAATCTCCAATCAAATAAAAATATATTACCGCACCAACAACCAGTTGGTCTAGTCGAATAAAGTACTAGGTCCCTTAAGAAAAATAGATGTTCAATTTTGACGTTGTAAATGGAAAAAACTGAATTAAGAGGGTCCCTTCATAATAGGCCTATACAAAATTCGATCTGAATTAGTCGACTTTGGGTAAAAAAACTTTGGTTAAACTAAAAAAAAAACATCACCATACGTTTTCAAATGATTAAATGAATCATGGACTTCCCCTTTATTGTGACAAATTGTCTTCTCGTTACCTCTATTTTCTTTAACGATTCCCTTTAAATTCAAACTTTTCAACTGGTGATCATTTCTAGTCTATGTATTGTTCCCAAGCTTAGTCAAACAAATGTCATTGTCCAAAATATAATTGAATTGGAAAAATACTCAACAAATGTATTTATGTATCCGGTCGAGGTTAGTTGCATCAAAATCAAAAGTATAATGAATTTTGTGAAGTAAAACTAAAACAAAACAAAGCAGGGTTAATTGAAGATTTAATTTTAATTAGAGGCAAATTAAGATGGATGCTGTCGGTCTTTATTTATTTATTTTTATCAAAGCAGCAGATTTCGTGTCTGAATTGGATGCCATGGAAAATGCTTGACTTGTTCGAGCTACCATTGACTGACAATTTAGATATATTTTATGTGAACTTCACCAAATTCTTTATATTGGAAACCTTTTTGACACAAATTAATAAGTAAATTGCTGGGTTGCTTCTCACAAAATTCTTTTCATTCATCCTTCTTCTAGATGATGTTAACTTCACCAATAAATCACCCTCATTTGAATCTCCTCATGTCAGTATAAATCTAGATTAGATATATGGTTTTATATGAGAAATAGAAACAAAATTAGTACAATTCAGGATGAGAAAACTCTGATATGGCTAATCATCTTGAGATATTAAGATCATATCATATTGACTTTTACATGCCTATAACTAAAAGTTTATACAAGGTATTGAAAAGAGAACAAATATATATAATATACATGCTTATATTCCACCACAAAAATTTCTAAGCATCCTACAAGGGGCGCGAGAGGACCTAATTAAATGCCATCCATCAGCTCCGCTCCAAAACCAGAAAGCAAGTTAAAGAATGGACTGGCAGGTACAGAATCCGGTAACAGCATAATTATGTCCAAACCTTGAATGCAGCTAAATAGCTCCCAATTTGAATTTGGTATTTGGCCCCGCCACCGTCTAAACTAATTATAACTTCTTATTCTCGCCGTCTAATTATAGATGATACTCCTCCACCACATGATAACAGTGATAGACTGCTGTAATCTGGTGTTCAGACTTCACTGCCGGAGTACTAACTTGCATCTTCTCATTTTCTGCCTCCTTCTCTGCTTTCCTCTTTTCCAATTCGAGCTGCTTGCGGTTTTCCTCATACGCTCGGACAAACATCCTCACAAAGGTGAGCAGAGTGGACACAACTACAGGAAAAATTGGGAAATTTTTTTAAAAAGAGCAGCGCACAGAACATAAAACAGCTCGGCAGCTGAGATTCATAATACATGTACATAAACAGGTGTGTAACTACTAACTATCATCAAATTACTTAGAACTAACATATCAGTATAAGTGCTAGCTATAATATATAATTCAGAGCTACTGAGGACCGGCAGAAATATTTACAATAAAGAAAATAAGCTAATTTCAGATGACTTCAAACTAATGAAACCAAGCCATTAAATTTCCATTATCCCAGGCTTCAACAACCCTCCCCTTGTTCTTGCCCCAACTTCAGTTTATTAAAATGAATGGCAACGAAATATAAATGAATTAGTTCTTTGGATAAAGTTTATGGTCCTAAATTTGTGCAATGTAGTCAGTAAGCATTAAACAAATTTGTCAAGACTAACAACTACCTTGCTCAAATGTGCACCGTGCCGGATCTTCTCCAAAATAAAGAGACAAGGCATCCGCATTTCTACCCTGAAGACATCCAATTTAGTGCCAATGAGTTTGTTAGATTGTAAGCACACTGAGGAGGTAAGAACAAAATATCAAAATAATACGTACCACACTAGAATAAAGTGAAGCCAAAGACATGACTTCACTTTCAGCAAAACCAAGGAACTCCTTTAAACTCTGAATGTATAAAAAATAAATAAAAGCATTAGTTGCAAGTCAAACGTTACTAAGTAACAAAAACAAGAAGTAGAATGGATAGGAGTTAGGGTTTAGAGTTTAGAGTTTAAGGTTTGGGGTTTATGGTGTCCCCTAACAGGCAATGCATCCATTACCAGACAATCCAAGCAACACAATAATGTGCAGAAACCCCAATTGAAGTGCAAAATACTAGAAAATATATAGGAATTACCAAGCAAAAAGTTTCAGACACTGGACCATCATTTTCTGAGGCAGCCAGTTCTTGCATAACTTTCTCCAATCCTTTACTGATGGCTTGCATTTCCTCGGCCAAAAATTTCAATTGTATCTGCATGACATTCAATAATTTTACTTAGCAGCATATGCCAAAGACTAAGCAAATTTTCTATGACATCAAAAGGCCATAATAATTTTACCTTTGTTGAAGCTTCCAGACTTACAAGGTCTTTTGGAAACTCTAGTAGTTCTGGCAACTTTTCGTCCAGGACCTAAACATTCGATGCCATTAGCAAGTATAATTAATATTTTCATATAGAATATGTTATTGTTAAATTAAGCAACTTCTTCACCCAAACACTTTGTTTTTGAGAAATAGGAATGAATACAATAGAATCTCTAGGAAATTATAAACATGCACTCAAAATAAACGATAATGAACTTCAGCAAAGAACATAGAAATCATCTTTTAATCAAAAGAGAAGCACACTCCAAAGAAGCACAAAGCTTTTGTAGAACTAGAAACCACTTGTAAAGAAGTTTGCTCGGCAGGAAAAGATACTGCAGAGTGCAGACTAACTTGCTATAAGGTTTTATGAGTGTATAATTAAATCCCACATTCCAAAATGTAAAAAACAAAGCAACAGGGTATGCACTTTTCTGCAGACATTCTTTACCAAGTGTATTGTGGTCTTAAAAACAAATAAAGAAGCATCCCCCCTTGAAACATTAGAGTATAAGTGCAAGAATATTCAAGTTATTCAGGCAAACTTAATAGCAAAGATCAGTATCAGGGAAAGTAAGAAAGGTAAATCATCATTTACCTTACAAAGATAATGCATGAGAGTCATCTTGTTATTCCGAGATCGTGTCTCACTGAGTTTAAGGAGACTATCTAATCGAAAACCAACAGCAGAGCCTGCAGGAGAGAAAGAAACCATAAATTACTAAAACTGTTGGAGTAAATTGATGTTTCTTCAAAAGATTGTACAGAGCTGTCATCCAGGGAGAAGAATTTACAGTACTGACAATAGCACTTGGAGAGTAACAAAACAAAGTTACCAGAATGGAACAAAAAAAAAAAGATGACTGCAATAAGATTGTCATAAAAACTACCTCATCAACAAAATTACTCACCCCTTGCAGTTCCACGGTTCAAGGCATTTCCCAGACAAAGAATAGTTTGCATGATCCTTTTCAATTTGACCGAATTCCTCACCTGATGTATGCATTGGTCAAATGGTAAGTACAAAAAACAATTCAGTCCAATATGAAAAGAAGAAGAAGAGAAATCACTTACCTCTTCAGCTGCAGAGTTTACAATATTCAAGCAATTTCTAAGGTCAGAAACCTGGAAAAGCACAAAAAGGTACCAATTAGGTGACAACAACAAAAGCATCTCCTATCAATCTGATTAGAGTTTCTTTTCATACCTGGGAAAAGAATTGTATCTTGAATAAGAAAACTCTAAGCTTTGACTCTACCCGTGGCACTTTTATCAATTCTAGGAAAAACTGTCACCAAATACAAGGCAGACTATCAGATATACTACTTGATAAAGAAACGTGTATAAACGCAAAAAAATGAGACACTGACTTGTTCACATTTTCCCAGCTTGTCCTTATCTCCATTATAACCCTGAAAAGAAATATATGACCATCACTTAAAACATGATTATTTGCATAATATACCAAACAATGTCACCAACAAAGAGATGGTTATGAACATTAAAAAATCTTAAAATCAAGAAACTATTACTTTAAGAGCACAGACAAGGAAAGGATAAGCACGTATTTTCAGCACCTTAAGTAATTCAGCCTCTTCTTTTGTAGGACAAAACTTAATAAGGTTCTCAAGCTGATCAGAATCCAATGCTGTATCATCTAAGGTAAGGATCGAACTCTGCAAGATGGTGTCAGCAATGCAAAAATGTAAAAGATCAATTTAAGAGTATTTCAGGGGCAACAATTTGTAAACTGGTATGTAGAATGTACTATTAAGTATAATTTGGCATTTATTAACAATGAAAAAGCGAGACTTGTCTCATGTAGAACTATAGCTCAGAATCTAAACTACACTTATCAAGAGAAATACCATATGGTTTGTCTTACCGTCAAATCAGGCAAAGGAATTTTGACTTTAGTAAGCATGATTTCACAATTATATGCTCGCCTAAGCTCAATCTGCAAATCAATGAATTTCTTGTGAGATGGCAAACACATATTAGACGTTCCATGTATAGAATTGTAGACAGGTTAAACGACACCAAAAGCTCCAGTTTTGTACAAGAACAGGATTTACAGCCGTGGGTGAGGCAATCAACATAACTAATGAGGGGCTTCAACAGTTCAGCCTATTCAGGAAAAAAAATAACATGCTAATTACCAGCTGAACTTTCTCAGGTTTACGGCTTGAGGCACCTCGATTTGATTTCCTATCCCTAGTCCTACCACTATCATCTGAATTCGCTGCAGCTGTAGAGAAAAGACTCTCAAGTTCTGACATGTCAATTTCTGGAGCCCTAGCACAGATTAAAAAAAAAAAATTAACCACATTACATCTCCACAGAATCAATATGGACTAAAATGTTTAGCGAAAAATATGTACTTGGAAGCTTCCTCTGGATTTTGAGCCTCAGCCCATAAACTTCCTTGCATCGCCCTCGTCAACTTCAACCAATGATATGGCTTCAAGTTGGTTTTTCTCTGTTGAGCCAGATTTTTAGGACCTATACGTGATATACCCATTCCCTTCAAATTCAAGGGAGCAGCAGGTGGTCCAGGAATTGAAGGTATTCTGCCATTGCTTACTGAGTGTAACTGTGGAGAGGTGTCACCTGCTTTAGATAATCCTTTGGCACAGGGGGCTGGAGGAGGTGGCACAGGTGGAACATGTGCAGAGCTATTTGATGAAGGACCCTTCACAGCAAGACTAGGAGGAGGTGGTGGTGGTGGTGTCTGTGGCACAGAGGATTTACTAGGAGGAGGAGGTGGTGGTGGTGTCTGTGGCACGGAAGATTTACTAGGAGGAGGTGCAGGTGGTGGAGGAGGTCCTGATGTCCGAAGCTGTGGAGAAGAAGAAATCGAGCAGGTGGTAGAGGAAGCAATGCTAGGGAGTGGCGGAGGAGGAGGGGGAGCTGAAAATGAATTCTTTACGGTAGAAGATGGAGTAATTGCTGAGAATGAGGGGAGTTGTGGTGGGGGAGGGGAAGACTGGGATAAGTTGTTGACTTGGGGAGAAAGATAAGCACTTGAAGAGGCAGGAAGAGATTGAAGTGAGTTCTTAACCAAGGGAGATGGAGATGCCCTAGAAAAGGAATGCAGAGGAGGGGGAGGGGGAGGTCGCGGAGGAGACTTGAATGTACTCTTCACGGCAGGAGGAGATACCTCCAGAAAAGACGACGGATGATTAGCAGAAGATGAGGTTGTATCGGAGTCCTCCACAGCATGACTGCGATCCTCACTTTCAGATACATCATGATCATGCAATAGAGCTGTAATGCCAAGTGCTGAAGCTGCACTACAGTATCTTGATATTGGTACAGGTGAACCTTGCGTGGAATTGCTACATGAAACTGCAGAAGAGATTGAAGACTGAGGTGATCGCTGGGATATAATCTTAGGTTGCGCAGGTCGTTGCACAGCAACCTGAAGTTCTTCGGGTTCAATTTTGTTTCTGATTGAATTTACATCCAGGACTGGACTAAGAGACGATGTAGATGGTGCAAGTTGCAGTTCCAGAACTTCATGTGGAGCAACTTGAAGATCTTGTGATTCAGTTTTCCCCTCTGTTGAGCTTGAATCTGAAGGAGATCCAGCAGAGGGTGTATGTTGTGCAGCCTTTTGAGGAGCAACCTGGATTTCTTGTGGTTCAGATTTCTTTATAGATGGATTTGCATGGGATGTTGGACTTTTGATGATGTGCTCTGATGTCAATATATTTGATTTCTCCTTGACTTTATCATCTTGCAAGACACTGGCTCTTTCCATGCCATGGGGACAACCTGCCTCCAAATTTTCTTGTACCATATTTGCTGCATTTGAATAGTCAGCTTTGTTGAAAACGTTTTGATCCTTAGCAAAATGATCAATGGGAATGTCATCTTTCTCCTCAATACCCGGTAAATCAATTGAAATAGAAGAAGTTGCAACATCCATATCGGAGAAAATAACCTTCACCCATACGTAAAACAATAACTATACAAGAACAGAAAAAACAAAACGAGACAGGAAACAAAGGACAGAAGATATATATATTACATACCTCTGCTCTGAAGTCCTTTGGAAATTGATCCTTAGCATTCCATAAGGTGTCAATTTCTTCACGGTTAAGCATCAGAATATTTGATCTTATAAAGGCTGTATTGAACATGATCCTGAACATCATTAATTCCCGATCCTGAACACTGTCCAAACTAATACATTCAAGCACAACATCACCCACAACATGGCAAGGAATATTGATTTTAACAAGTTCAGTGTCCATCTGCAAGAATAAATAAAGAATAAACTTCATCTTTGAAGTTGAAAGCGAAAGAATTCTCAATGTGAATCATGATGAGGAAGAAGAAGGTTCCGTTCTAAGATTAAAAAAATAAAACTAAAATAGAGAATGTAGTAAATAGTTATTACAGATATAAATGAGAATCGGACTCACTTGCTTGTAATACCGAATAAGTTTACTATTCTTCGGTGTAGAGAACAGAACTTTGGGGGTCTTGTCAGCAGTCATAAAAGGATCCAGTCCGTATATCCTAAATATCGGACGGCAGCCCCCCTCACCATCCATGTTAGGGATAAATCTTAGAATAATACAGTCCAGTGTAAGCGCCTTATCTGATGGAGGCCATTCTGAGCCCACATTTCTCCCGGAGACATACTGGAGGTACCTTAGTTGAGAGGGTAGTGGATTCAGGGGAGACATCAATTGCAAAAGCTCGCGAGGCGCTTGCTTATAGATCATTTCTAATGTTTTCTTCTCCCCGGATAACTGCTTCCGGTATAGTAAGAGAGCAGCAAGCATAAATGCCAAAACTGGCAACCCACCTCGTTCACTATGCATTAAGATCATATTTTGTTGACCGAGTGAGAACCAGTTGTCACTCAATTTCAAGAAATGATGGATCATCTCCGTGGTGAGTAACGGGCAACCTTCATATTGACGAGGATATTCCGTTACAGTCATATCATACTCGGACAATATGCTAGCAATTTGGCTTTCGCACTCTCCTTCTCGGAAGTTGAACGCCATGAATGAAGCATCAGGAAAATGATCACGTAGTTTATGCACGATGCCTTCAATGTAGAACTTATACTCCTTTTCTTCCCGTATACCCGTGGAAAAGCAGCAGTCGAAAACTACATATGTGTACGAAAGCACAATGGATATCAATAAGTAACAATACAACAATACTTTCCAATGATTGAAACCACATATTCACATATACTGCCACACAACAGAGCTAATTTATTTTCTTTCACCCATTTGTCATACAGCAGTAAATAAAAACCAATGTTATAAAGGACAAAAACGATATAATCAAATGCATACATCAGATTGAAACCAGGACCATAATTAACAGCAAAAGAAAATTAATAAGCTAATGTCGAACCTAAACCATTAGCTTGTTTCTGCAGAGTTTACATCAATGGAAAGCATTGACTAGCTGTTCTATGCCATTGCAACCCGAATAGTCTCCAATTCAAATATTCAAAAAACAAAGAATCCCAAGTCGCATTACTTAGTACAAATTACATAATGTACATTAAAAATACACAAAAAATGGCGGCTTAAGTCTGAAAATACTTGGAAGAAAAATTTCCAAATTAGCAAACAGGCATCTTTTTAATCCCATTATAGTTTAACACATTCATAGAAGCAAATAGAAATAGAAACGAAAAGCTTACCATAAACCCTTTCAGAGATCTCCAAAAGCCCATCCGGCGGCTTTTTGTTAAATAGCTTCCTAAACAACGCCATTGTCGTTCAAAGATCTGTGAACAATCAAATCAGCCCAGAAGAAAAGATACCCACGTTCTTCAGCACATATAGAGAGAAGAAGAATGGTCCAAATGATTACACTAGCACTTGTCGGAGCAACGAGAATATTGCTGGGTTTTGAAGCAACGAGTTGTTAGGAAGTGTCCGAGAAACTTAGCTTTCAATCAAGATTCGAAGGTCGTTAAAGAGATTAAAAAAAAAAAAAGAGTTTAGGTTTAGGAGAGGATATTGCGACAATGTTTTGCTGTCCGGGCAGACAAAGATTTGGTCGGGGAAAGTTTCTATTACTATGAATAAATAAAGAAGAACACTAGAAAGGAACGAAATAAAAGAGAATCTAAGCTTTGTCTCTGTTTTTCCTTTTGTTTGTTAATTGTTAATGAATAACGAAACCTATAATCGATTGGTCCCTGTTTCAATCTTCTTCTCATTTCGGGTTTTTCTGTTTTCTTTTTGCATTTTCCTTCAGAATATAATCGTCTTACACCATTTAGTATTACTCACCAAGCACCAGCACGTCTGTTTTACCTTATCCTACGTTTTTTCTGGTCCGAAAAACTTAAAAATCTTTGTCCAAATCATATTTTTTTATAAAACAAAAGCTTATATCAATTAGTTTTAATTACGGGTAATGTTGATTATATTAAATTCATCATAGGGTTTAAGGGGACTTCATCTTCGGTTGTTGGCTTTTAAACTGAAAATAAAACCAAAAATTCTATATTCATTTTCTTTCAAGAAAACAACTTAGGAAAGTAATTGTTTTTTTATAATCACGATATTTATTCTATTAATTATTTTTTTGGGTTTAAGTACCGATATTCGACTCATTAGTCGATTAATCAAGATCAGATTTTATAAAGATCTAATACGTGATGACCCTTTCAACTCAGTTTTCTCCATTAATAACGATAGTATTCAAACATATGACCTTACTGAAGGACCTAGTACCTCATCCAAATGGGCACGGGTCGGGTAGGGTCGGGTTTTTGGCCCACCCGCACCCGACCCGACAATATTCTTTAAAAAATCTGACCTGACCCGACCCGAAAATAAATACACTAAATCCAACCCCGACCCGACCCGAACTATATAAAATAAATTAATTTTAGGGACCTAATTGTAAAAAATATTTTTAAAAGACTTAATTGTAAAAAATTATAATTTAAAGGACTAAATTAAAAATAAAAATTCAATTTTAAGAACTTAATTATAAAATATATATATATAAAGAGGGGTATTATTATAAATCTCTAAAAATTTAGGGGAAAATTACACTATTAGTCCCGAGTCGGGTCAGATATTTTTCACCCTAAAACCGAACCCGACCCGACTATACTTTTAACAAAAACTCAATCCAACCCGAACTCAATTTTTTCATTAAAAATCCGACCCGGTCAGACCGAGCCGGGTCGGAACCTGTCGAATCCGGGTAAAATGCCCATCCCTACATCCAACAAGACAAGCTGATTGTTGGTTTATTATATTAATTTATTTATTTATTTAAATTTGTATATTAACAACATAACATTTTTATTTTATTTACAATTTCAAAAAATATCAATTGTGCATTAGACAAGTAAAGACGTACTTTATTCATGCATTTAACGACTTAAAAAGATGTTTCTTTAGTGGGCCTAGTCCGGCTCTCAAAATCAAATCGATAAGAGTTGGGTTGTTAAATCACGGGTAGTTTAATTATGGTAGCCATCACAAAAATTAATAAAAAGGCAAGTTATTTGGTTGGAAATTAATAAGGAAAAGTTAAAATGGCCCACTAAATCTTGCCCTAAAACAAATTGACGACTTTGTGTCTTTTTCCATAAACAAAAGTACAAAAAACAATGGATGCCAAATTAGTTTATCATAGATTGAATCTTTCAGTTAATCCTAATATTATATATGCATGCGAGTTCAGTTTTTATAATTTAATTTCATCGTTTTTAGTTTTATATTTCTAAAATTTAAAAATTTCAATCCTGTTTTAAATGGTAGATCTGAAATTTGTTAAGTTGAATTATGTTATTAGTATATGTATTACGTAAAAATTTGGCAAAATGATAAAAGATGTCTCCAATGTTTGTATGTTTTGTTATTTGGCCTCCTATTCTTTTTTTGGAGCAAATAACCCCCAACGTTTTAATTTAGTCCAAATACGACCTTGTTGGATGGAAGCTGTCAGTTAACTGATGGTCAACAGTTGATGTTGCTGGACTTGCCACGTGTTAAGATCTGCTGACATGTTAGCATCGTATTCACCATGTGCCAACATCATGTTCGCCACGTGTCACCAGCCGGTTTGGTCACATGTCAGCACGATAGTCAACCACGTGTCACTATAAAAAAATAGTATAATAAAATAATTTTTAAAAAATCTGACGTGGCATAAGAACCGCCGAGTACCCACCAAAAAGCAACAAAATTATTTTGGCGTTGCGATGCAAGGAAAGTCCCACGTGGATTTCAGATTTAAAGTGTGAAGCATTGGGTTTCTCAAATCTCAGGTCAGGTGTGTATCTTACAATTTTAACAAACTACCTTTGGCCAATTCTCACGCATCATCCTCCAATCACCAACCATGGCATTGTTTTTACTATGAATTCGGAATAACATGTTTTTTTTTATATATACTAGATTATCTATATGGTTATATGATAGTATTTATTTATATTTTTAAATCTTTTAATAACGCATATATAAATATTTAAATTAATTTTTTTTAAATAAATGTTTTTCTCTTTTCTCCAAAAACACTAATTAGATTCAAAACAACATATGTTAGAACTTTAGAAGGAGAAGTCGTCCTACATTTTATCATGCTTGAAAGATTTTGTCAGATCAATCACTATTTGTTAAGACCTCACTAGTGGGCTAACTTTAGTGGAGATTAACATGACCCAGCACCCTAAATTTGGCCCATTTTTAATCCCCTCAAGTTTTTTTTTTTTACATTTTTAGTTTAATATTATAAATTACTGCAAATTAATATCTAAATATTAACTTTAAAATTATTAATTTGATAAATAACTAAAGCTAAATAATTATAGTATCTAATATTAGATTGAACATTTAATTTCTTTCTAAATGTTGTTTTTAGTTGCCAAATTTTTTTCCTCATTACAAGCATAAAACTCCCCACCCATTTCTCATAAATGAAAATTCTACAACGGGCGACGAACATTGATGAACACCACTAACGATGAACATTGATGAACACTATTAATTTTTAAAAAAAAATTTAAAAATATAAAGGACTAAAATTATAATTAAAATTATCTCTTAAAAAAATTAAAATCAAATTTAATAGTTACTTTATAATATATTTTAATAGATTAGAATCAAATATACCCAATTCTCCTAAACCCTAACAAAATCAATCTCTTAAAAAAAATAGAAATCAGTTTATAATTTTTTAATAGATTAGAATCAAATATACCCAACTCTCCTAAACCTAAACCCTAACAAATTCAATCACTTAAAAAATATTATAAAGTAACTATTAAATTTGATTTTAATTTTTTTAAGAGATAATTTTAATTATAATTTTAGTCCTTTATATTTTTAAATTTTTTTAAAAAATAATGGTTTTCATCGGTGTTCATCGTTAGTGGTGTTCATCAATGTTCGTCGCATGTGGTAGACTCATCCTCCTATAAATGATCACTCGCATTTTCGTTCTTTAAAAATTAGGTCAATCTTCGACCATCCATATAATTATTTAATCAATCATTGCTATGTAAACATATAATTCTACAAAATCAAAATTCATGCATTGATCACATATATTGAATGAAATTAAACTGTAATTTTGATATTTAACTCTAAATTAATCAAAATATAAAATATATTTAAATAATAAAATCATACAAAATTAAAACTTTACGTTGTAAAATTTCGTTTTAGGCATATTCTCAGCATTATAAACAAACATGAATTATGTATTTGATTATGGCCTCAGTAGCTGGTTGATTTTGTTGTTTTGTGTTATTATTTTTTAAAATAACTTCAATTATGCTCCACTCTTGTACAGGAGTGAGACATAAATTATCATCAATTAATAATAAGCAAAACAAAAGCCGCCTAAACCACATTTTCCTAATTTTATGCCTACCCAATATCCGCTCCTCACCAACCCCACAACACTAATATATTCTATAAAAAAATATTTTTATTTTTTAGAAAATCAAAAACTTTCCTTTCCCTCCAAATCCGTCTACAATTGAAAAG
Source organism: Hibiscus trionum (assembly GCA_030270665.1). NCBI lineage: Eukaryota > Viridiplantae > Streptophyta > Magnoliopsida > Malvales > Malvaceae > Hibiscus > Hibiscus trionum. The sequence continues at coordinate 30,084,239 of BSYR01000024.1, read as the reverse complement.
ACTTCACTGTTCACTCTCTGTGTGCTCTGCCCTGCTTCTTCTCCTTCGCTACGCGAAAAATATTGGCTCAGACTCCATGCCGATGCGAATAGATTTGAAGTGTAAGCCCCTATTTTCCTCTCCATTCTCTAAATCCAAACCCTCACCTCCTTTGCGCATCGCCGACGTGCTTTTGCTCCAAGACCACGAAGAAGATCGCCTCCTCCACAAGGATGTTTGCACGGAATCATCCAGCTGTTCCAAGCCCCGCCGAATCGCTGCTCGCTTGTTCTTTTGCTTTAACCGCGGGAAGCTGACGAATGAGATTCATGATGACAAAAAGAAAGGAGACGATGACGTTGCGCCGCCTGATCATGTAACGGACGGTCCTGATTTAACATCGGGTAAGATTAAGAACATCAATTTCTAATACATATATATCTTGGCTTTTGAAATTTCACATTCTAATGATGTTTATTATTTTAAGCAGAAATATGTGGGTGTGAATCTAAATTTAATGTGGGAATCGGGTGCTGTTTGTTCCGTCTGATTGCTGAGAGTAAGAACGAACTTCAAAAGATGACGGAATTGAGGATACAAATGGAGAGTGTTCTTCAAACTGTTAAAGAGGGGCTGCTAAATCAAGATTTACTGGTTTCTAAGAATATTGAACCAAATGAAGGAGATGGGGTCGAGGGAAGTTCGGGATTTAACAGCAATCTTATATCAAACAAAGTATTGTTTGAGCAGTCTTTGAAATGTGAGGATGCGCCAAAACAAGATTGTTTAAAGGGAATGGACAGACTCGAAGCAGAGCTTGAGGTTGAGTTAGAACGTTTACAACTCCTTTTGGATTCAGGCAAATCCCCGGCAAACCCACCCGAGGAAACCATCGAGGTACAAAGAAAACTTGGAATTTCTTAATTTCCCATGTCGAATTTTGATTCAAAGAAAGAAACAAAACACACACATACAAAGCAGTTTATATGGAATGTTTATGTTAGAATTTGAAATATTTACGATTGCAACTTATAGGAGTGTAAAAGCTGCAGTCTAAGCCACGGGGAAGTGATTAATGTTGAGGACGAAAACTGTCTGGATTCGCATTGCGGTGTTCCTCCGTATGAACTGGAGAGGAAGCTGCATGAATTGCTGGAAACAAGACAGGAACAAGAGATAAAAGAGCTAGAAGCTGCTCTGGAAAGTGCAAAGAAAGAGCTTCGTGAGAAGGAAATAGAGATATCTTGGTGGAAAGACACTGCACATCTTATGTTAGAGCATGTTAAACAGCCTTCACCACTTGATTTCCAGTACGTTCGACATGCTCAACACCTGAGATGAGAATGAAAATGGGAAAATACTTTTGAGATTATTATTCTTCCCCATCATGTATCGGGTGTAATTGTTGGTATTCAAAAATGAATCGGTTATTTGTGTTGAGAAGTAATGAACAGGAAATTAGTTCACGGATTAAAAGGATATAACACATACGAGTTGTTTTTTTTTATTTACACAATATCACAAACCTTAAACTCTAAATTTAAACCCGTATACGTTAAACTAAACCCTAAAATTGACAAAAGTATGTAAACTTTATACAATAATTACATGAAATCTTAATTATATCTTGAGTTAATAAATGACATAAAGTTAAAAATACCTCTGACGTTTGGCTGATTAGTCACTTTAGCCCCTATTCTCTTTTTTTTGAGCAATTCAACCCTTAACATTTTATTTTTGGTCAAACTGACCCTTATGCGGATGAAAATTATTAGAAAATCGACGCTAAACAGTTGGACTTGACAAAATGATAAGTCAACAGAAAAAATTATTTTATATTTTATATAATTTTATAAAATTATTTTTTGATTGATGTAACATTTTTCAAGCCATTTATCGTCAGTTGAATGGCAATTTTTATCCGTAGAGGGACCGTTTTGACTTAAAATGAAACGTTGAGGGTTAAATTACTAAAAAAAGCTAAAATAACTATTCAGTCAAACGTTTAAAGTATTTTTTTGACTTCATGCCTTAATAGATCGTATTAAGATCTTATTAAAAATATCAAACTTCTTACTCGCATCTTGCTAGAATTGGTATTACAGTTTATGTTATCGCTATGTATAGATTTTATACTGTTAGGTCACTAACAATATAACGTTGCACGTTTTTTTTTTCTTTTTGAGAAATTGTTCGATTGTATTGTAAAACCACAAATAAGGTAAGAAATTACAGCAATATAAATTCCAAAAAAAAGAAAAAAATCACCAAAAAATTACCAAAAATGGCCAAAACAGCGGCTTCCAAAGGCCAAGTTGCTGCTGCTGTTGTTTTTGTGCACAGATTCGTGTAAGGAGGACAAACAAGATAGGGTAGATAAGAACATATCGTGCAACACTGCAGTTACCGAAAACCAGCTTCCGTTAAGCCTATAATTTGTACGTTTAATTTGAAGTTGATGTAAATATAATTGCAGTTTGAGCGGAATGAAAACAGCCCCGTACGCAGTACTAACCGATCTTTTTCCTTGTCAAGGCTTCAATTACTCCACGTAATTGCAGAAACATTTCTGGGTTTTAATGAGTGAGAGCCAAGTCTTCGGCTAGTTAAGAGGGGAAAGGGAGAAAAATACGTATTCTAGTCTTGTGATTATCCTGATTCCTGGCTGGGTCTTTTTCTTTCCCAAACATGGATTCGTGTCTGGTAATGGTCCTTATTCTTGTCTGTTGGACAATGGCAAAAGCAGAGTCGAATGTCAGCGATGGATTGACATTGGAATCGGTGAGAGATTCGTTGATAAGGCAAGAAGATACCATTGTTTTCTGCCTGATAGAGAGGGCCAGGTTTCCTTCAAATGCTCCGGCCTACGACCCCTCCTACTTTTCAAATCCTGGGTCTTACGGCTCCTTGGTTGAGTTCGTTGTTAAACAAACTGAGGCCATCCAAGCTAAGGTATATTCTTCTTTTCCCGGCTTTTACTTTTACTCGTCCTATCAGTTCATGTAGATATGAGAACGTGTTACAGGCCGGTAGATATGAGAACCCTGAGGAACATCCATTCTTCCCCGATCATCTACCACCGTCGCAGGCTCCACCTCACAAGTTCCCTCGGGTAATCGTTTATTCTTTTATTCAAGCTCGAATGCTCGATACCGGAAACAGATTCTATTGTATGTTTAACTAATCTTAATACTACAGCTTTTGCATCCTGCGGCCATGTTTGTTAACGTAAACAAGATCATATGGGATGTGTATTTCAACAAGCTGCTTCCGTTGTTTGTCGCTCCGGGAGATGATGGGAACTATGCATCAACGGCTGCTCATGATCTTGATTGTTTACAGGCCCTGTCTAGAAGAATACATTATGGGAAACTTGTGGCTGAAGTCAAATTCAGAGGTGAACGGAAAGACTACGAGCCTGCAATTCGTTCTCGGGTACTTTATTTTTACCGTCATATAAGCTGCAACCACAGTTGTGAAGATGATCGTTTTGAGTTGTCTTGCAATGGAATAATGTTGTTCCGTGTATTTCAGGATAAGAAAACTCTGATGGATTTATTGACGGATCAGAATGTGGAAGAAGCAGTGAAGAGGAGGGTGGCGAAAAAGGCAATGACATTCGGACAGGAAGTGAAGCTGGGTGATGGGAGCAAGGGAAAGTACAAGGTGGATCCAGCCATTGTTTCCCGCCTTTATGGAGAGTGGGTCATTCCCTTAACAAAGGATGTTGAAGTGGAGTATCTCCTCCATCGTCTTGACTAAACCTCCGCCGTGCCGTACCACTTCAGTTCTTAGTCAAGACATGATGGTGTAGACATTGTCATATTCAATCCAACAACCTCTATTATAAAAAATAAACAGAAATTATAATAACCTATGACGGAAAATTGTTTCATCAGACCGTCTGAACTCTAAACTGTACACAGGCAGCCGGCAGGCGGTCCATGAATTATTTCAATGGTAAACAAGGGTAGAAAGTTTCAAGAAATTGTAGTCGCCTTTGATACGTGAAAGGATGTTCATACAATCTGATAAAAGATGTTCTCAAGAGAATGACCAAAAAAACTGATATTGCATTTTAATTTTTTCAGCAGCTGACTCCATTTTTAGAATACTTCACACATGACTAGAACTCCCAACTTCTTTACACTTACAGCAGTTGTTGAATCTTCTTTATAAACATCGGCATACCCTTCTCTAGGAAATGGAATGCCTCCTGTGTTTTGCAAATGAACCAGATGACTTGGTATCTCCTGGAACCATTGAAGTCGGGCTTTGCGAACTTCCAGAGGTCTCGGAACTTTTGTTCTCCCCATGCCCTTTTCCGACAACCCACAACTTGTCAAATATTCTTCTCGATCGAGATGGCAGCAGCTGCATCCCACTTTTACAGTTTTTACTATTCTTCTTGACCAATTTACCACCACCCTCTTTTATCTTGATCTGATCCATCTGTTTCTTGATGGAGTTGCAATCTTCAGTTGCAGTTTTCTCCCATTCTTCGTCGGTGTTGGTCGTGGACTGTGAAGTGTAATGGGGATTGTTGTTATGCAATTTAGCTGCAGCTGCCGCTCTGACCTGCTCGAAGTAGAGAACTTGTACTACCACCCGAAGTGGAAGTCTATCGTTCTGCGCAGCATGCATCGACGCATCCATTGTTAACTTCTTGACATCCATCAGACCACACAGTTTCTTCCTTTCGGCCTTTGTCAAGCTCGGGTGCTCCTGCAGACATAACAATAATTTGTTCAAGAAACCAAACCACACTTGAATAATTATGATGCCATATTACACCCTGCCTGTCATACAAAAAACCCCAAACTCCAACATCCCAACATGCTACTGTCTCAAGCAGCAGCAATAAATTCGATATAGTAATGTGTATTTTGTAAAGAGGAATAATACATAATTCCAGAATTTAAGAAGATTAAAGAAATTGGCATCCATAATCTAAAAGCCTACCTTGAGGTAGATGTCAATGGCTTTATAGAGTCTATCATGAACTGGTCTAGCAAACTTGGGGATAGACTGAGCTAAGTCGATGAAACTGGCAAGCGAAAGATTTGGGTCGCGTGCAATTTCTTCAAGATATCCATCAATCAGTTTACCAACACTCAACACAGTTCCATGTCCCAGAACAAAATCAGTAGATCCCACGTCGCTCTTTTCGAGATCTAAATCTCTACTACACTTTTCATGAATCATAAACTGATTCACAATAGAATGCATCATCTCGACATTGTATAAGGTAGTTTGGGGAGACCGTGCCGGGATTAATAAATCCTTTAGAGAAGCTTTGTGCAGCTTTAAACTTATCCTCTGCACTAAATCTTCCTTCGACGAATCATCCACCCCAACCAAAATGGCAACTTTCAACAGCTTCAGCAAGAAACTACACGAACAACTCACACCCTTGTCTGAAGGTAGTAAGCATACAATTGTTTCCACCAGTAATTTGTTTCTCCAGGAATGTATATCAGAAACCAACGCATCAACGGAATCTGGCAACCATCTCACAGTATACATTTTAAGTGCCTCGCATATGATCGCACCATCCATTATTCCCTTTGATTTCACAGCAGTCATGACTCGTTTGTAGAGAATAATTTCTAGCTCACATATATCTTCAACCCACCAATCCTTTGGAACAGATTCAATCTTTTCTCTATATCTCATACCACCTTCAACAACTTTTTCAGGGGCTGACAACTTTCGGTTATATGTGTAGGACCATGTGACGTTTGCAGGATCGACAGAGGTTTTCGATGCAATGGAATCAATGCATCTTCCAACAATCTTCAGGTTCTCAGACCATGGCAGAAGAGATTTCGTGGTTTGTAGAACAATAATTGAATCTTTCCAGCTGCGTAATATACTAGAGTTAAGAAATACTTCAATTTTGAAAACTAGGTTACCTCGATCAACATCCTCGGTCATTTCTAAGTATTCAGCTGCACAACGAGCAGCCACCACATTGTAAGCATTTAAAGTTACAGTCATACCATAGCAGAATTTCGCACAAATTTCAAATGCTTTTGGTCCACCAGGAAAATCAACCATATCAATTTCATGAGTATTCTCTTCACTAGCTTTCATCACCAGCTTTTGCAATCGATTGCTCTTAGATATTAGAGGGAACTGCAAAGGCACATTAAAAAACACATCCAAAATTATCAATTCAATTAGAGAACATATACATTGGTAATTATGCTAAATTGCCAAAATTTGCAAACTTACACCCACAAAAATGATGTTCATGGCAAAATTTTCAATCAGTTTTAATGGAAATTATATTTAAATTAACATGAACAAAAAGAATGATTTAAATTCAGAATTTACAAACACATCCACCTGAAGGAAGCATAAAAGCTTGGCAGAGTCTGAGCATACCTTGTGAAGGTGAAATTTCACATCAGCAACATTTATGGTGACATCTGCTTCTAAATCAGATGTGACATACCTGCATCAACAGATATTCTCTGTTTAAGCTCACGATTCAAGAAGAAGAAACTTAAGATAAATATACGAAAGAACAACAAAAAGTACATTCATGAGCAATATAAATAGATAATAGCAAGTTGCAGATAATAAACTTTAAAAAAAGGAACCAAGATTCATATTGGCTTGAAAGTTCCAAATTTTAGCTACAGTGTTAGCATTTTATCATTAGGGATTAATTCAGGTTTTAAGGTTGATTTATTTAACTAGTTTACTATAGCACAAGCCATGTGACCTCTACCTTTACAGAAGGGACTACAGCCATATCGGTATCTCTCGACTCTTAGACTAAGAAAACAAAGTAATTCTAACATTTTCACTTCATGATGTCATTAAACATCCATGAAGCGGACCATTACAACTCGAGAAACAAAGTGCAACAATGATCAATTTCCATAATAATAGTGATCTCAAGTTTCTTCCAATTTCCCTAGTATGAATTAGTCATGTAGTCCTGATTCGGCTATGAGAAGTTGTTGTCAGGGGAAGAGACTTTCTTGGACATGTTATGGTGTAAAATTGAAGCTTGTTCCTTGTTGGGAGTTCTGGGAAAGACCCGAATGTTAGGTAAAATATGCCTATTGTTTTACAACAAGAGATTCTTACAACACGATGATTAAAAGGCCTGCAACCCCAATATGCTTTCCCACGTTTGGACCACTAACTTCATGAAAATATAAAGGATATGTTCAACAGCTGGACCACCTCCCAGATACTCATCTCTTTTTTCACTCTCCAGTTCCCTTCCCCCCACAAAAATCAAACAATGAAAGAACAATAATTGTAATGAAAACACCCATGTGGTTAATCTGTCACCAGGCCAAAGCAGATTCAAGAGAGAGGAAAAAAAATTACATGTTAAAGTTGAGACTTTTTTCCAATGGAATGATTAACCTCAAAAAGTTCTCTTTTTTCTAAAGCTATGTTAAAAATGTCATAGTTTGCAATACCAGCACACAGAACACAAGTAATATAAAATATAAAGATATACATATGCAGAAAAAAAAACATAGAAACTAGAGCTGATGAACTTGCAGCTTAGAAACCGTGCAGACTAATATGAAAATTATAAGAAAGCACAACTGAATACAAAATGAGAGGCAAAACCAGATCAAACCAAGATAGCAGAATGCTAAGAAACAGCTTAAAAGCATCAATGGTGAAAAATATTTTGTATTGAGTTTTTATGCAGAATAGAAGAATCAAGAATGTGAGTAGTGAAACATATATACCGGATGCATTTGCCATCAGCTTGGAAGGTGTCAGGCTTTGAGCCAAGCTTCATAAACTTCATTTCGTTCTCTTTTTGTTTTCTCGACAATAAACCTTACAGAAAATAAGAAACAACAGGTGAACACTCTTAAAACAAATTCAAGGAGCTTTGCCTAAGTTGCTTGTGGTTGTGAGATGGTAATAAATGCAACCAGCGACAAAGTTCTTTTTTTTTTTTCTTTGCTTCTCTCTTAGCTGAGTAAAAGTAAAACCAAACCAAACCAGATACCGAGGTTCAAAGAGAAATTTCAGAGTTCAAAAAAGGAAATATACATCTCCATCTTGCTCAATACACTGAAACTCAAAAAAAAATGCAAACAAGACAGCAAGAAGCCAAGGAGAGAGCATTAATAAAACATTTGACCAAGACGAGGAACACCAACAGCCCCTGCTACCTTATCCTAATAAAACTTTCTTCGAACACGTACGCTGCTCTCAGCCCATTTTCCCTGTTCACCCACTTCACGATAACATTGATTACCCAAACGAAAACCCAGAAATAATATGATCCGGAAGGGTCCAGAATCCCAAACAGAAGTAAAAAAGAAAAAGAGAAGAAGCGAAACAAAGTTGTGGCGTAAGAAAGAGAAAACTTATGGAGTTTATAAATGGAAGACGAAGAACAAAAGCAAGCAAAGCTAACAAGTAAACTTGAGAAAGTAAAAGAGACGAGACGAGAGCTAAAAGCTAAGGGGTCATGTGTAGAAATGATGGGTGTGTTTACTTGTTTTATATCATCTACATCATATCAATAAATTCTCGCCGCCTTTGCTTTAAAAATCATATTTTTTTTCTCGGGGTCGAAATCGCTGGTATTAAATCAGCCTGATCCGCTGAATATATCAAAAGATCTCTCCTTTAGCACTTGACGCAAATCTCGAAGAATGTCTCTATATTATACTATGGTAAAACACAGAAATATAAAGCGGTGAAGGTGAACAATGGTGATTCAGCTTCCACAATCTGACGAACTTGTCAATCCTTTTGATTCTTCCTCTTCGGATATTTTTACTTTGCTATTTCTTGGTCTGTTTTAAATTGCTAAAAAGAATTAGAGGAAATAGGGCAGTAGGGGAGACTGTCATATACAGGGTGGCACCTTTTTATGGAGCCTTTTTCTTTAATGCCGTTAAAGCACGCCATCTTTGGCTTTACCGTTTTACCCTTCGGTTCCCTGTTTCATTTACTTTCTCTTGCCACTGTCTTGTTGTTGTCCTTTTCAAGCCACACAGCTCTTTTCTGTGTTCGGACAGGATATGATCCAATGGGATAAGTTTTAGCTTCGTCGATTGGTGTAGTGCGATGTAATTTGACACGTGTCGTTGATTTTGTATACGTGGCTGTTTGTAAATGGATAATTATCTTAGACATTTTTGGATTACTAATTAATTAATAGACTAATAGTCGATATTTAGATAAAATCACACTTTAATACATATTACCTTTCGATTTGATTAATTTAAATTTTTTAAAAAATAGTGATAATGTTAATACGTTTGGAGATGAATTTTAGTATTCTTAACTGTAATAAGATAGTAATAAATTAAGAGACATCAAGATTCACATTCCAAACCATTTTCCGGTATTCATTGACGAAACTATTTAGGGGTGGGGAGGGTCAATCGCCCTCCACCCCGAATATTTATTTTCACTTTTGTCCTTTTATTTAATTTTTTTTAAAATTAATTTATTTATAAATTTATCTTTCACTTTTAAACATTTATATTTTGCTTTTAATCTTAAATCATGGTGGCTCCGTCTATCTAAATTAATAAATGATTCAAGGCTATGGAGATAGTAAAATAATTTAATTTGGTGAGGAAAATGGAAGATAAAAAAGGAAATTAGAGAAATCCCTCGAGTATTACTGTCATATTCTATTCTTGGTCTTTAAAATTGGTTCACACCGAAGTGGCTATTAATTTAAGGGTAAACTACACATATGATCACTTAACTATAGGGTTAGTGTTAATTTGATCATTATACTTTTAATTTTGATAAATATACCACTTAACTATTTAAATGGTTCTGATTAAGCCACCAACCGTTAAAAAATCGGGAAAAATTGATGTGGTTGTTAAATAAAATTAGTATAATTACATATTTAATCATTGTTATTTACACAACTTATCAATTTGGTCCTAATTTTAATGCATGGCAAGATTCGAACATGGGTATCTTTGGTAGGAGTGGCATATTATACTATTGGAGAAAGAAAAATGAAAGAAAAGGAACTGGCCCTGGTAAGATTCAAACCTATGTATCCTTGGTGGGAGTGGGATGGGATTACCACTGGGCCAAAAGTGTATTTATAATATAAAATATTAACTATAGTATATGTGTTATACGATTGTAATGACTAGAAAAAAATGTGATTTTAAGGAACTAGAACATGACACACTTATGAGGCATAAAAACATATAACTCAATTAAATATAATTTTAAAATTTTAATTTTTTAATATAATTATATATAATAACAATTTAATTATTTTTAATAAATATTGAAATTATTAATTAAGTTAAAAATCAAAATTATTAATTTCAATATTTATTAAAAAATCAATTAAATTATTATACATATAATTATATTTAAAAAAAATCAAAATTTTAAAATTATATTTAATTGGGTTAGGTGTTTTTATGCATCATAAGTCTGTCACGTTGGAGTCCACTAAAATCACATTTACTTTTTTTCCAGCCATTACAATAGCATAACACGTGTATTTTAGTTAGTATTTCATATCACAAATACATGTTTGGTCTAGTGGTAAACCCATCCCACTTCCACCAAGGGTGCCCAGGTTTAAATCCTACCATTTTGTTTCTTTCATTTTTCTTTCTCCAATCGAATAACACATATATTATAGTTAGTATTTCATATCACAAATATCTTCTTGGCCTAGTGGTAATCCTATGCCACTCCCACCAAAGATTCCTAGGTTTGAATCTTGCCATGGGCAATTTTTTGGCTTTCATTTTTCTTTCTTCAATCATGTGGCACATGCCATCACTTGATTGGAGGAGGAAAAATTTATTAAATCAAATAAAAATAGATAAAGTCATCCAATAAGGTGGTGACACATGTCACCACCTAATTGAATAATTAATTTAGTTTTATTATATTAAAATTAGAACTAAATTAATAGATTATGTAAATAATGAGGACCAAATGTGTAATTATACTAATTTTATTTAACAACCACGTTAAATTTCCCGTTTTTAACGGTTAGTGGCATAATTAAAATCATTTTAAATAGTTAAGTGGTATATTTACCAAAATTAAAAATATGGTGGTTAAATTAACACCAACCCCATAATTAAATGCTCATCTATATAGTTTACCCTTAATTTAGAGAGTCATTTCCATGTTGCAACAGGTAGAGCTTATAATTTTCAAAAAGAAAAAAGAAAAAGAGAGAGCTGATGGTGCCTACAACCAATACATTTTCCATTGGTCTAATAATCAATTTAATAAATATATATATAATTGTCAATAAAAATTTAATTATTTTCAGCTGATATTTTTCCACGGCATGTTTTACAAAAATTCATTTAAATAAAATCACATATAGTTTAAGTTCATATATTTTCCACAGTGCTTAATTTTAAATATCTTAAAATAAATATTATTTTCTTTTTTACGGGAGCTGCACTTTAGGCTTATAACCAAATATCTAAAATAATAATATTATGCTCTTTAAAAAATGCATTTAATAAAATGATAGATAAGTTGGTGACCACTACATTTAATATAATTGATACATTAACCATTCCTAAAAACTGATTGATTCATAGTATAATATAAATGGTAAATTGCAAGTAATCGTTAAATATGAAAAATACTGTTTTGCTTTTTTTTTAATAATCTAAAGGTGATTACAAAATAATAAAATGATTATTACACTTATGAAAAATATATTAAATGATAATTTAAAATATTAAAATGTTACAAAATAATCGTTAAGTTGATCAATTTGTTATATTGTTTTATACCGTTTAGTAACTATTGGTTGTTCTTATGGTGTTCAAGGCTTCGCCCTAAATAATCTGGCACGACTCACATCACACACATGATTTTGGTAAATAAGTCTTCCAACAGAGTTTTTCTGCATATGCAACGTCTCGAACTCAAAATTTACTTAAACGATATCAAATTGTTTACCACTTGTATCAACTCATTGTTGGTGTTTGAATTCCATAACACTCTACGAATTAAATGCATTAGGCATAATATATTTAGCAGTAGTTAGCAGTATTTATTGAAAGATATAAATGAGAACTCAGCATTGGGACATTAAAGGATTGAAATTGAAGTTGATGTGTTGGTCTGTCGACTTGCAATGGAGAATAGTCGAAGTATTAAAAAACGATTTATTTTGTTTAATAATTTTTATATTTTTAGGATGAGTCTACCACGTGCGTCGAACATCGCTGAACACCACTAACGATGAACACTGCTGAACACCATTAAATTGATTAATAAAGATTAAAAATCTCAAGGACTCAACCTACAATTATAAATTATTTAAACTAAAATTTTAATTAAACTCATTTTTCATATATATTATATTTATAATTTTTTTTTCAAATAATTGGATCAAATACCAACCATAGTCAATCCATAAATTAAAAAACCTAAAATTTTCCCCCAAATTAGAATCCTAATTCCCCAGCTTTTCTCCCCCCAAATTTCCTAACCCTTGTTCGCGATTTCTCTAGAGATTCATTTCGATTGGCAGCTTAAATTTGTGGCTTCCTTTTCTAAGTGCCACCTCGGTTTTTTATTTGTGAGATTCAGTCTAGTTTGGAGAGGAGATTGTGCGGAAAAGGTAGGGTATTAATTTAGGGTTTTAATTTAGAAATTTGAGTTTTAATTTGAGAATTAGGGTTCTAATTTGGGGGAAATATTTAGGGATTTTTAATTTAGGGATTGACTATGGTTGATATTTGATCCAATTATTTGAAAAAAAATTAAAAAATATAATATATATGGAAAAATAATTTAATTGAAATTTTATTTTTAAATAATTTATATTGTATGTTAAGTCCTTGAGATATTTAATCTTTATTAATTAATTTAATGGTGTTCATCGGTGTTCATCGTTAGTGGTGTTTATCAATGTTCGTCGCCCGTTGTAGAATTTTCCATATTTTTATTATAAAAAAATTAATTATTGCATTTACTATAAAAATATTTTATAAGTAGTGTTTATGATTGTAACGTAATTTTTAAATTTGTTTTAACTTTGTAATTTTAAAGACAATTGGAATTTTCAGTACCAAAGGAAACAAATGATAGCGACCTGAGTTGGGTTTGCATTATTTAAAAAAGAAACTAAAAATGCGAAATCATGGGCGATTGTACAAATAGTAAAGGTTTAATGTCAAAAATAAGTGTCTAATTTGTTTTGTTTCTTTTTAAGTGTTAAAACTATTATATATTTTTAGGTGTTTAATTTTTTTTGCTTTATTTAGATGCTTAAATTATTATTTTTTGCCCTTTTATGGTCGGACCGAAATACATATTTTTAACCAAAAAATGATTATTTGACATTTTAAAAAAAAAAATAGTTTGAGCACTTAAACATGGTAAAAAAAATTAGGCTCCTAAAAGAAAAAAACAAGATAGTTCTAGCACTTAAAATGAAAAGAAACAAATTTAAACGCCAAAAGAGAAAAATGAGATAATTTGAACACTTATTTTGATATTAAGCCAATAATTAACGAAGTGTTTGTTCATGCAGAAGCTTCAATTTCTGCATCGAAGATGGAATTTTAATTAATGGCCACCGACCACCTTCCACTCCAACTTAATCCTATTCAATATTCATTATATCACTATTTTATTTTCTTTAGAATCTGCTTAACTTGTGTACTACTTTTAGCCTTTTAGGCTTTACTTACCCAATATCACATTTATTTGGTACATTAGTAATGGATTAAAAATTATCATTAATGTTTCAAATTACTTTAACTTTAATCCGTCAGAATTTAATTGGTTTTCCTAATTTCCACTCTTTTTATATGTAAATTACAGTATGAAAGTGAATAGTGCCATCAATTGTAAATAATAGAAATCTTCTGCCCTTATATATGATCCTACAATTAAAAAAATATATTTAAGATTAATATTTAAGATTAAAATTCAAGGTTAGATTTTATAAAATTAGGGATAAGATATATTTTTTGGGCTTAGGGTTCATAATTTAAGATTATAGCTTAAAATTTATTTTTTAGTGTTAGTGCATAAAAAAAAGACTGAAAAAACAGAGAATTTTTGTCCAATCTAAAGAAAACTATTATATTATTTTAAGTTAAGTGGCCACTCACAATCATTCGGCCAAAAGCAAACGGTAATAAAATTTAAAATAAGTTGAGATTCAAATCAAATATAGTTGCTAATAATGTTAATTATATAATTAATGAATTAATTGAATGATTGGAGTACTAAAGTGCAAACTCTTCAACTGTATTATTTTATCATATCTTCATTGAATTTAAAAAAGTAGGATGTTTGTTGTCAACTAAATTGACTGCTGTATCTCTATTATTCACTGAGCATTGAATTATTTAGAAGTGATTCACTTAAGGTCATTGGCATTATAAATGAAGCATTAATCAATAAATTAATATTTGAAGTGAAGTGAGAGATAGGTCTGGTAAATCAAGAGTCGTGACATTAGAAAGCTCATAACATTTAGACTATTTAAAAAAAAACTATAATATTTAGTTGACTTCTTATTCTACTTGGGTCCACGACAAATGTGCATCACTAAATTTAACATTACAATAAATGCGATTTTTATTTTTATTTTTATTTACAATCCATAAGACGTATTTCTATCCTTTTCAGGACCACCCGATAAAGAAAAAAAAGACATTCAATTTTTAAAGGAAAATTTTAGAACGGGCAACGAACATTGATGAACACCACTAAAGATTATCATCATTAATTTTTTTTAAATTTAAAAATTTAAAGGACTAAAATTATAATTAAAATTATCTCTTAAAAAATAATAATCAAATTTAATAGTTACTTTATAATATTTTTTAATAGGTTAGAATCAAATATACCAAATTCTCCTAAACCCTAACAAAATCAATCTCTTAAAAAAATAAAAATAAATTTATAATTTTTTAATAGATTAGAATCAATAATATGAGAATTGAGTATATTTGATTCTAATCTATTAAAAAATTATAAACTGATTTCTATTTTTTTTAAGAGATTGATTTTGTTAGGGTCTAGGAGAATTGTGTATATTTGATTCTAACCTATTAAAAAATATTATAAAGTAATTATTAAATTTGATTTTTATTTTTAAGAGATAATTTTAATTATAATTTTAGTCATTTAGATTTTTTATTTTTAAAAAAAATTAATGGTGTTCACCGGTGTTCATCGTTAGTGATGTTCATCA
This sequence comes from Hibiscus trionum, assembly GCA_030270665.1. Classification (NCBI taxonomy): domain Eukaryota; kingdom Viridiplantae; phylum Streptophyta; class Magnoliopsida; order Malvales; family Malvaceae; genus Hibiscus; species Hibiscus trionum. The sequence goes on along the minus strand of BSYR01000024.1, from coordinate 30,069,067 downwards.
ATGTTCGTCGCACGTGGTAGACTCATCATTTTTAAAACATGTTAATGTTGACGTAGAAAATTACACATTTTTTAAAGCTGATATATTTGATAAATTATAACTATTGGAACTTTTAAAATTAACAATTTTACTTAAGACATTAGTTAACAACCATTTTTTTTAAAAAAGTTTAGGACCTCATTAAAAACCCCTACTAAACCTATTAGGGGAAAAGAGTGCTCTAGATTTATTAATAGCCAATACCATAGTACATACCAGAGATGATACTAGATAATAATACAACCATGTAAAATAGAAATTGAAACAAGGCTACCCCTACATAAATACCCCCTACACCCTCCTTAGCCAATCCCCTCCTTCGCTAAGCGGTCAGCCTCTAGGTTACAAACTCTCGGAACCCACCGTGCTAACCAACCATGCTCCTGGAATAAACTCCTCACATCTGTAACTTGGGATGAGATACAAGTCAGGGGATCTGCAACTCCTGAAAACCAGTCTACCACCATCCTACAGTCTGACTCCACTATGAGTCTATTGTTACTACACCAGCAAGAGCTTAGGAACCTGCTAATACCCTCGGACGCAGCCTGGAATTCGATCAGCATGGGTGGACCTGAGTTGCTCGAGCAAGCAAAATGAAACAGCTTTCGCCCATGACCGTCTCTTAAAATGCCACCTATACCTTCTCTTCCATCGACTTTGGAGACAGCGCCATCAACGTTGAGTTTCAAAAAACTAGGCGGGGGGGGGGGGGGGGGCTCCCAGTTAAGGATGGAGCAGCTATAGTGTTACTACCCGACAGGGATCGAGCTAAAGAAGGGTTAGCAACTATATTCTCTAGCAAAACAGAGCCTCCTGGGAACTTAGCCTTAAGCCACGAAGCTAAACGCCATTTAACTAGGAAGATGAGTTGTAGTAGCTCCGTCTTCCTCCCATGAAAAACTACTTCATTCCTACTCAGCCAAACTGTCCATATGACTGCGAAGGGAATCACCTCCCACCAAATTCTGTCTCGTGGCTCAACAAGACCATTCCAAACATCCATAAAACTCGACGGCGAGCCAGACAAAACCAAAAACGAGCCGTAACACATGCAAAAATGCATCCATATTTGCCAAACAGTATTACAACTAAAGAATAAATGAAACACTGTTTCCTCATCCTTGCTACACATTGGGCAGTTGTCTTCTCCGCCAACCACAACACCACGCTTCATTAATTCCCTTTTTACAGGGATACGACCCAACACAACCCTCCAGACTAGTACCTCGACCTTAGGTGGGGCCATTTCTAACCAGATTTTATCGAAGCGGACTACAGGGTTTGGATTAGGCTCTCTGGCAGCTGCTTTCATGGCGCGAACTCTGTAAACCCCGTCGCTACTCCCCTTCCATCTTACCCAATCCCTTGCAACCATACTCAGAACGAAAGTGTTCAAGAGGTCCAGCAATTCCTGCCACTGGGACCTCTCCCAATCAAAGACTTGTCTTCGCAGTTGAATATTTCAGACCCACTTCGACTCGCGTCTTATCCCGTACTCAGCTATGCAACCGCTCTTATTACACGCTAAAGCAAAGATGCGAGGGAAACGAACCTTCAGTGTAATGTTCCACAGCCAAACCTCAGTCCAGAATTTTATTTGTTTCTCGTCCCCAACTTGAAGCATGCAATTATCTCTCAGACATCTCCCCTCATTGTCTTCACTGTAGAAAATGTTGGTTATGTCCCGCCAAATCCAAAAAGTTGTCCTAAACGAAGGTTTGTTCACCAGTAGATCCGAAGTGTCATTTCGTACCAAGCTCCAGATAACACGCCTCCACAGGCTTTCTTGTTCGTTGCCGAAGCGCCACACCCGCTTCCCTAACAGTGCTCTATTTGTCTGCCCCAGGTTCTCTACTCCAAGACCTCCCTCGGCTCTATTTGTGCACACCGTCTTCCAACTAACCCAAAGTATTTTAGAATTATTTGCATCGCCCCCCAAAGGAAGTTCGCCATCAGACTATTGAGTCTCTTTTCCACTGTTCTAGGCATTCTAAACAAAGACATATAGTACATTGGTAAACTAGAGAGAACTGCCTTAAGCATTGTTATCCGCCCTCCCATCGATAGCAGTTTCGACTTCCAACCCTCTAACCACCTTACAAATTTGCTGATAATCAGGTCCCAAAGGGCTATAAGATTGCGTTTCGCCTCGAGCGGGAGCCCCAAATAAGTCGAAGGAAAATGACAAGTTTGACAACCTACCAGGTCCGCCTAATGAGATAAATCCGACTCAGCCACATTGATACCAAACAGTCTGCTTTTCTTCATGTTCAATTCCAATCCTAATGCTAGTTCAAAGACACGTAGCACCCTTTTAACATTACGGACCTGACGCTCCTCTCCATCGCAGAAAATCAAGAGATCGTCTGCAAATTGAAGATGAGAGATTTCAACGCTTTCTCCATTTCTACCGATCAAAGCTCACGAAAAAAGGCCTTTCGACACCGATTTTTTCAGTATTAAGTTCAAAGCTTCTCCCACTAGGTTGAAAAGCAGCGGGGATAAGGAGCAACCTTGTCTCAACCCTCTCTTGATAAAAAATCTCTCCGTCGTGGCTCCGTTAACTAGTACAGAAATCGATACTGTCGAGATGCAACACTTAATCCAACTGCACCACTTCTCCCCTAACCCACACTCCGACATAACTTTGGTAAGGAAATCCCAGCTTACTGTGTCATATGCCTTTTTAAAATCAATTTTAAAGGATACACCACCCTACCACTCTTTGCGATGAAGTCAATGGCTTCATTCGCAATCAATGAACAATCCAGTATTTGACGACCCGGAATGAAGGAAAATTGGGAATCCCCCACTAGTTTAGGTAGCACCATCCGAAGCCTCCTAGCCAAGACTTTAGATAGGATTTTGTATAGTCCTCCAACCAGACTTATCGGCCGATACTTGGATAAGGAAACCGGACTTTGCACCTTTGGAATTAGCGTAATATATGAGTGGTTCACCCCTGGATCCCACCTTCTCCCTTCGTAAAAATCCCTGAAGAACCTCAAGATCTCCGATTTCAACTCTGGCCAAAACTTTTTATAAAACCCCAAGTTAAAACCGTCAGGACCGGGTGCTTTGTTACTCTCGGACGCAACCACTGCTGCCTATATTTCTCCTTCGGTGAAGGGTTTCTGCAGAGAGAGTCTCTCCTCTTCATTAACTTTGCCAAAATCCAGCCCTATGTTTTTAATATCCAACGCGTGGGTCCTATTATAAGCATCTCTGAAATGATCCACCACTGCCTTCTTGACATTCAAAGGATCTTCTACCATCACATTATCCACCAAGAGACTCTTGATGGCATTCACTCTCTTCCTCTCAGAAGCAACCAAATGGAAGAAGCGTGTGTTCCTGTCGCCTTCCTGGATCCACTTTAATCTGGATTTTTGAATCCAAATGCTCTCCTCAATCCTGTACTCGTGCCACAATGCCTTTTTCAGAACAATCATCCGATCCCAAGCATCAGGTGCGGCTATACCATTTTGCATCTCAGATTCCAAGGCAGTTATGCGTTTCTCTAACTCGGTTATGCTTGCTCTACCCCCTCCATTGTTCGATCCGTACCATTTCCTAGCCACTTCCTTAGATACTTTCAACATCTTGCTAATTCTGGTGCCTGGCTTGGTTGCTTTCAGTATGCTGATTGAGGCCACGAAACCTTCATCGTGCAACCAATAATTGAGACATCGGAAGGGCTTAGGCCCCTTGTTCTTGTTCTCTTCGAAGAGGACAATAGCACAGTGGTCCGAAATTGATTTATCACAAACTTTCTGATATACCTCGGGGAAGTTAGAAATAAATCCATGAGATAACATGAAGCGATCTAACCGAATAAACGTAGGGGGGTCACGATTGTTGCTCCACGTGAAGCGACCACCCTGCAAAGGCAGATCCACCAAGCCTGCTTCAAACACAAAGTTGTTGAAAATTTCCATCAACGATTGATTCAAAGAGAAACCCATTTTCTCCTCCGCATTGAGGAAAACGTTAAAATCACCTCCCAAGCACCACGGAATGTCTCACTGTTGTATAAAACCAAGAAGTTCCTCAAAAAAATTTCTCTTTTCAAAATCAACTGCCGGCCCGTAAACATTCAGGATTCCACACTTGACACCGCCCCTGTGCATAGTACCAACTGTAGCTATGAAACGCTGCTTGACGATAATATCCGAAACTGTAAAATACTTCTTGTTCCATAAGCTGATTAACCCTCCCGATGATCCAACCGCCGGTGAGTGGGTTGACTCAACACAAGCCCCCTTTCACAGTTTTTTGACAAAAGCTGAGTCTATAATTTCTAGCTTGGTTTCTTGAAGCAACAAAAAAACAGGATTAAATTTATTAACAAGCCCCCGTATTGCCCTTTGCTTCTCACGTCTTCTAATACCTCTGACATTCCAAGAAACAAAATTGAGACTAATCATAATATAACAAGTTTTTAATTACCTCAACCCTAAGAGATCTACATCCCTTTCCTTAATTCCTGTTCAAGTTCTTTCACCCGTTTAATCACAGCGCCCCTTTCTCCTTTGAAAGTTACTTCGAGTAGATTGCTAACCGCCCAAACTGCTTCCGCTTTCACTTCTTCTGCAGATTTTTCTATCCTCTCAACTGATTGGTGTTCAGAGCATTCTAACCTGACCGGCCCTTCATCGAGCACCTCTCGGATCTGTCGTCGAATTATTTTCCTCGTTTCAGCACGGAAAAAACCACCTGATTTGATGTTTTTACCACGTAACCAATTCCCCGCAGAATTTTCTACTGGTGGCTCGCTGACCCCATTGCCATGCAAACCCACGTCGAAACTATCGGGGACCATATCCACTGAGTCTATGTGTAGACCATTCGATAGGAAAGAGGGTAGGCTTTCTCGGTTGACTACAACCCTAATAAACTTTTATGTTCCTTCCCCACTGTTATCCGAAACCATGTCCCCTAAAGCGGAATCAAAGGCTTCCACCGCAGCTTTTTCAATTGGGTCCAATCTAGCTAGGCCAATCATTGTGGACCCACCAAAACCAGTGCTTATGTCGTTAAGCCCAATTGATTTGTGAGAGTTTTCATTCTCTCGAATATTCTCTGTCACCTGATCCAATACTACCGCGCCCGTCTTTTCAATGTTCTCCTGACAGGCGGGTGAAGGAATATCCCCCCCTTTTGACTCATGCCTCGGGAAATCACTCATTCCATCGAGGCCCCCACCATCATTATTTCTAACTATTGAATTTTCTGACGGGGAAGAGTGTCGGTTCGAATTCCGATCACCATTCACCGAGGCAAGTCCCTCTTGTCTCTCCCTCCCCTGCGTCCCGTCCTCCCTTACCTCATCCGGCAGAACCTCGTCGGCATTTGTCTCCCAATTCTGCCAATCATTTGCCACGTTCGCTCCAAAAACCTCTTCTCTCTTGTTTAGAACTTCTTCCGGGAAAACACCAAAGGACAATTTAATACAGTAATTGTAACCCAAAGAAACAATCTTAATGGGGCTTGAAAACACCGAGGGACTCGCAGCTCGAACCCAGATCCTAGCAACATCAAAGCGTTCTTTTTCCTTGGTTATTCTGTCAACAGCCACAAAAGAGCCCCACTTATTGCCAAGGACGGAAAAAAACTTCTCGTGCCAGCAAGCCAAAGGCACACCTTTCAGCAAAACTGTAACGGAACCCCTCCGACGCAGAGTGGAGCCAGGTGGTCGAACCAGAACCAAATGGCTTCGCTTTTCTTGTTCCACACCTCCTCTAAAATAGATTTTGAGGCAAACTGAATAACGTACGAATCACATTCAACCCCTCATCTCGATAGCCTGGCGTCTATACCTTCATGCGATAATGCCTATTGAACGAAACCTATCTCATATAAAGGTTTAAGCACCCCCACCAGACAGTGTTGAAGCCATGAAACATCCTCCTCCACCAAATCCACACTAATATTACTCACCCCTTCCCCCGGATTGTCCTGTTCTTTGCTCCCCCGCTTTTTGTTGTTGAGCAGTGCTTCTTTGTATGACTTCCTGTTCGTATCACCATTGAGTCCAAATCCCGACGAACCCAGTTTGTCCTGCGGGATCCTGCTACTCCCACTCTCCTTATCATTGGTTTGCCGCGTCTCCTTATGGCCACCACTCTCCCTAGGGTTAGGGAATTTGGCTCTCGATACCCTAACCATCATCCCATCTATCAGGGTTCTATCCATCTTGTAGAACCAAGGTTTTGATATAATATTTGAAAAATGTTTTAGACTAAATTGAAAAGAATTTAAAATATGTTTTTAGTCAAAAACAACTTGAAAATATGTTTAAGGGTTTTAAAGGCTTTGGAATGGTTTTAAAGTGTATTTAAAGTAGTCAAAACCATGATTTTCAAGTAACCGTACCGATACGATATTGGACCGTACCGATACGCCTTAGGGTTTTCAAACTACCAAAATTCCAGTAGCCAAAACCCGTACCGATACGCCTAGCCGTATCGATACGGTGTGTTTTGAAATAGCCCAACGGCCATAAATGGTACTATTCCCAACGGCCATAAATGATACTATTCCCAACGGCCATAAATGGTACTATTTCCAACGGTCATAAATGGCACTATTCCAACGGCTATAAACGGCTCTATTCCCAACGGCTATAAACGGCAATATTCCCAACGGCTATAAACGGCTACAAACTCATTTAGGACTATAAATTGAAGGCTGGAACACTTGAAGAATGAAAGAGACAACATCCAAGCAATATGGTCAAGAGAATTAGAGTCTAAATCTTTATTTTACTATTCTCTTGTACATAGTCTGTAGAGAGTGATTTTTATTGTTTTTATCCTTCACTCTTTCTTGTGAGCTCAATTGTGTAAACACCCACCTTGTGAGGTTTATTTGTTTACATTTCTTTACCCATGTAAAAGGAGAGGTTCTAGTTTAGCCGTGAGAGAAAAACTAGAGTTGGTTCTATCTTAGCCATTGAAAAGATAGAGTTGTAACGGTTTCCTCCTGAGCCTGGAAAAGGGGACGAATTCATTGTTGAGTGAATTGGGAAATCCTTAGTGGTGTGCTAAGGTAGTGGATGTAGACTCGGTTGAGTAGTCGAACCACTCTAAAATCCTCGTGCAAATTGTCTACCTTATTTCGGTTTTAGCCAATTCAACCACCAAACATTTACAACCCTCCTTGACGGTTTCGGTGATCGATTCGAGCGTGCAAAAAACCCAACAATTGGTATCAGAGCCTCGTCTCCATCGAAGGACTAACATCCGGGAGTAAAGATCATTTGCTCGAAGTCCACCGTTCAAGAAAATGGCAAGATTTGAAGAAGGCCGCTCTATCTCGTGTCCTCCGCTCTTCAAAGGAGAAGCATACTTCCAATGGGCAAATATCATGAAACTCTTCATCAAGTCTCAAGACTATGAGGTTTGGGACATCATTGAAGATGGGTATTTGGAAGCTCCAAAGAAGAAGAAAAAGCAAAGGAGTGCCAACGACACGAAGGCAAAGCTAAACACCAAGGCGATGCACATTCTCTATTGTGGCCTCAACGAAGAAGTTTCCAAGAAGATCTCCGTATGCAAAAGTGCCAAAGAAATATGGGAGAAACTTGAGAAGCTCTATGGCAACAAGAAGGGAGAAAATAAAGATGATGATCAATCATGTGCAAACCCTCTCTCCAATCCAAAGGTGGATGGTGTTTTGGCTCTCGAGGAGCCTAAGGTATCTTCTAACTCAAATGAATTAAATTCATATTCTTTTGATGAGTTGCAAGATGCTTTCGATGAATTATTTTTGGAATTTAAGACCATGAATTCCAAATTTAAGAAAATGATTTCAAAACTTGAATTTGAAAATGATTTTCTTTTTAAAACAAAATTAGATTTTGAAAAAGAAAATGAGATTTTGAAAAATGATTTAGAGTTTTCAAAAACAAGCAATGAAATTTTAGAAAAAGAAAATTTTGATTTGAAAGTTAAGCTTGAAAGCTTAGCAAAAGAAAAAGAAATTATTTTTAATAATTCATCTCATCCCATAATGACAAAATGCTCACATTGTCATTATCATGGTCATTCCTTACATACTTGTCCTATTAGGAATAGAAAGTCTTATAGGATTAGACAAGTATGGGTTCCCAAGGGAACTAAAGACATTGTGACTAACGTAAATGGATCCAAAGCAATTTGGATACCAAAAATCAAGTGAATGTCTTTTGTAGGTGTGATGGAGCAATGGCAAGCAAAGCAAAATCAAAGAATGCTCAAATCACACATGAGAAGAAGATTAGGTAACCTCTAAGCTTAATGCTTTTATTTTATACATTTGGTTATCTAACTTTTGTTTAAAGACTTGGATTATTTGTTAAGCCTAACAATGATGCTTTGAGTAAGGGGGAGCCAATTTTTTAAAACCAAAATTTTAAGTGTCAAATTTTTTTTGCCTCCTATGTTATCTTGAACTTAAATGTCATTTTAAATTCTTTTTGATATAACAAAAAGGGGGAGAAATGATTTGAAAAATTGAATTTTCAAATGAATAAGGGGGAGCTTTATTTGATTTCATATCTTAATCTCTTATTCACAATTTTAAAGCTAAAAGGAGAAAATCTCAAACAAATTTTCAAGTTGGTTTTATTATATCAAAAAGGGGGAGATTGTAGAACCAAGGTTTTGATATAATATTTGAAAAATGTTTTAGACTAAATTGAAAAGAATTTAAAATATGTTTTTAGTCAAAAACAACTTGAAAATATGTTTAAGGGTTTTAAAGGCTTTGGAATGGTTTTAAAGTGTATTTAAAGTAGTCAAAACCATGATTTTCAAGTAACCGTACCGATACGATATTGGACCGTACCGATACGCCTTAGGGTTTTCAAACTACCAAAATTCCAGTAGCCAAAACCCGTACCGATACGCCTAGCCGTATCGATACGGTGTGTTTTGAAATAGCCCAACGGCCATAAATGGTACTATTCCCAACGGCCATAAATGATACTATTCCCAACGGCCATAAATGGTACTATTTCCAACGGTCATAAATGGCACTATTCCAACGGCTATAAACGGCTCTATTCCCAACGGCTATAAACGGCAATATTCCCAACGGCTATAAACGGCTACAAACTCATTTAGGACTATAAATTGAAGGCTGGAACACTTGAAGAATGAAAGAGACAACATCCAAGCAATATGGTCAAGAGAATTAGAGTCTAAATCTTTATTTTACTATTCTCTTGTACATAGTCTGTAGAGAGTGATTTTTATTGTTTTTATCCTTCACTCTTTCTTGTGAGCTCAATTGTGTAAACACCCACCTTGTGAGGTTTATTTGTTTACATTTCTTTACCCTTGTAAAAGGAGAGGTTCTAGTTTAGCCTTGAGAGAAAAACTAGAGTTGGTTCTATCTTAGCCATTGAAAAGATAGAGTTGTAACGGTTTCCTCCTGAGCCTGGAAAAGGGGACGAATTCATTGTTGAGTGAATTGGGAAATCCTTAGTGGTGTGCTAAGGTAGTGGATGTAGACTCGGTTGAGTAGTCGAACCACTCTAAAATCCTCGTGCAAATTGTCTACCTTATTTCGGTTTTAGCCAATTCAACCACCAAACATTTACAACCCTCCTTGACGGTTTCGGTGATCGATTCGAGCGTGTAAAAAACCCAACACATCTCCAGAATCAACTTTTCCATATCTGCTCGACTCGCCACTGTAACGAAAGCAAAAGTGGAGTTCATGTATTTTGCTTTCCTATTGTTACTCGGTATAAAAACCCTCAGGACCTTCCCGTGATGATTGAACAACTCTCTCAAAGCACCTCTATGAACTCTTCTGCTCAGGTTATCCACAAAAAGGGTCCAGGAACCTGAGTAGTTCTCTCTCTGTTCAAGACTAAAGTTGGATCTTGTCGTGTGACCCGCCGCCTTCTTCGCACCGTCATCGGCAGACTCCCTCCTACCTTCTTGTCTTCCTCCTGCGCTGTTTGTTGACGCTTCGGCTCCCTCTCCACCCTCTTCCATTGAGAGTTTGACCTTAACAACCATTTTTTAAACAATTATATAAACAAAACAGTACGGATATAGCTTATTTAATCAATTATGATTAAGGTAATTTTTTGGTATGATTAGATTTGAAGATAAACTTTGATGTTTTCGAATTCTTACCAAACGAAAGTAAGTTGGATGAATATATTTGGAGTCAAAGGGTGTACTCCGAGACTATCTTTTATACTTATTTCGACTAAAGATCTATAATTATGAAGAAAATACGTATTTTCTTAATGAAAAAATTGATGATTAGAAATAAAGATAGAGACGACATCTCGTAGTTCTACTTCTACATATAGATTTTAAGTTTTTTTCTTTTTGTTGACTGTTGATGTTAAGAGTTATATCGTATTTATCAAATAGAGTTAATAGTGTTGGACAACTAATGTACCAACTTTCATTTGAATACTAAAACTTCACAAATCAATTTAATTTCCCTTTTCACATAAAACACATATATTATCACATCCAAACCCACAGATTTATATCGTACCATAATAAAAATAAAAATAAATATAAATCAAAACGATCAAATTAACTCCACAACAATTTGGAGTCTAAACTGGCAGGGGACTCGGAATGGACCTAGAGGGGACTGGAGAGAGACAGTCGTCCCCTTAAAATTTTAAAATTTCTATATAATTTAAAATTTTTCTATGTATTTTCTATTAAAAATCTATTTTCATCCCTTAAAATTTTATAAGTTCGCCACCTATAATTCTATAGGTTCGTCCTTAACATAAAGTTCTGCATCCGTTCCGATAAATACGGATTTCTTTTTCAGAAAGTGCAATCACTCCAATGCTATTAATGGGGTGATTAATTACATTATATGGACCAAAGCCCTTTTCAGTCATTCTTCATCCTTTTCCAGGGACAGTTGCCTCATTAATAACGTTGTACCATTGGACATAAATGAATTTACTTGTACTAACCAGCCTCATCTATAGTTGCTTCCCCATTTATTTATATTAATTTGAGCCAAACACCACTTAATAATAATTTTGCAATGAAAAAGGTTCCCACTGCTTTTCGATGTTGCGTGCCGGTTTATTTATTTATTTGTGCCATTGATTTGTTGAGAGAGTTTAGCAAAAAGCCACGTATTAGTCAAATGATGAAGCATACCTAACTCCAAACGAGAGGCAAAAGAAATAGTATATATAAAGATAAAATTGCAAGGCGTGAGAACAAGCCATCATAAATAAATGATGATAGGGAAGCTGAGGGTCCCCATAGCAACAACGGGTGTGGTGTGGAATGTGGATGGCCTTTTCCTTGGCAATGACCGGGATGTGGTGGACCTGGATCAAGCATTGCTTTCTCGTTTAATCATCGGTATTCGACTCGTTGACCGAATAATTTAGATCAAGTTTCATAGAGGCCCAATATAAAACGACTCTCTTAACTTAATATTTTCTATTCACAATGTCTGAATTCGAACCTTTAACATTACTTAAAAGACCTAGCTGCTAACACCTCGTCCAGTAGAACCAACTTATTATTGGAAGCATTGCTCTTTAAATCTCAATCTATACATTTAACCCCGATTTGGAACACAATATGATCGTATTATACAAATATGGTATAGAAAACAATAGAAAAACGTAAACGTATCAAATTTAATATAATATTTAATTCTTTAAATGTGGTCATGGTATGAATAAAAATATTAATACGTGTTTAAAATAAGTGAAAATTTTAAGTGGTTGCGCTAAACAATTTAGTAGATTCTCTCTAGTTTTACTTACAAGGATAAATATCCTATACACAAGCGGTGGAAACTGAAAGTTTTCACAAGCGCCTTAGTTTTAGGGTATAGGGGTTAGTTTAAGGTATATGGTTTAGGAGTTTAAGTGGAGGGGGTTAGAATTCAAAGATAATTGTTTCAATTTAAGGTTTATGGTTATAATTTAGACTTTATAGGTTAAAACTTAAATCCTCACCATATTACCCTAAAACTAAACCATAACCTATAAACCCTAAATTATAACCCTAAACTTTAAATTGAAATGACTATCCCTAAATTCTAAACATCTACACCTAAACCCCTAAACTAACTCTCTATACCCTAAAACTAAGGCGTTTGTGGAAACTTTCAATTTCCACCGCCTGTGTATAAGATATTAATCCTACTTACAATACATTAAACATCGCCTGCCTCCCCAAATCTCTCTACTTCTCCCCATACAAAGACCTTACAAAGCGTGGAATACACTAAAACGGATGGATTATCAAGTGGGGAAGCACATGGACGGGAAACTTTGAATAAAATGTATTATCTAAATATTTAGAGTTTAGAGTTTATAGGTCAATGTTAAGGTTTTAAGGTAATATGGCTACAAATTTAAGTTTTAGCCTATAAATCATAAATCTTATCTACAACCTTAAATTTTAAAACTTTAAACATGAACCCATAAACTCTAAAACTTAAACTAAATTCATAAACCTTAAAACTAATGCAATTATAGAAACTTTTTGTTTCCACCGTTAGTGTATCGAATAATGACCTATTTTTAATTCCTTTAAAGTTTATCTTTTTTCATTTATTAGTATCTTATTATCTTCAAACCTAGTCTATAATAAAAAAACCATCAATAATAATTAAGATACGTTAATCACAATTAAATTTAATTTTGATATCTAAAGAAGGGTGAATCTTGTTACAATAAAAAAGACCATCGAAATAGTTAAGATATATGTGTTGATTTTTAGGATCAAATTGTAAATTGTGTGTTAACACGCTACGGATTTGAAAGGTGTTCCTCATCATTGGGCCTAAATGTGGGGCGTTGGGCCTAAATAGACCAATCCCGTCCAAAAGAATAATTAGGAGATCCATAACCGACACTGGAAGAGATTTGCCATCTGTCGAAAGAGCCGGTGAATTAAAAAACAAAATAAAACAAATGGGAGTCAAAGACACACGTGGCACAAGAATATAAATACCCAAAACGTACCGTAGCAGAACGAAGAGGACGGAAACCAGGGTCCCGATCTAGTGGCTGGTGCACACATTTTCAACCCAAAGCTTCGATTCTCCTTCTCTCTCTCCCTTTGTCGGTTGTCTTCTCCTTATTGTTACACTCCCCGAGACCTTTCTTTCATTTTTTCCAGATCTGATCGCCTCACCATAAAAAAAATGGAGTCTCGATCGAGATCTATCAACGAATCGACGTCCTTCATCATGATCTCGGCCATTATCTTCCTGTCTCTGCTCCGCACCTCTCATTGCTTCTACCTTCCCGGTGTCGCTCCCGAGGACTTCCAAAAGGTACATTCTCGGCTTCTCTCTGCATTTTCTTTATTATTCGCTTTCTCGCTTGTTTTTTGTTTTTGTTTTCTTTCTATCATCACTTGATCTGTTTTTAATTTCCAGGATTCGTATAGAATCGACATGAAAAAGGAAATGAATGAAAGTTTTGTGTGTGAAAATGATGATTTTACCAGTCTTATTTCAATTCCAGATTGTTCCTTGAAATTTGAATATATTTTGTTAACAAGTTAGTTTCATTTTGTTTGATGATTTCTTCAACCTTCATTCGATCTTTTATTCAAAACCGTTTAGCACTCTTTTAGGTAATTTCTTATGTTATGCCATTTTTTACATTTATTCGCGGCATTTACATTGCAGTTTATGTGGATCGAGCTGTCTAATGCAATTTAGAATGGTTTTTTGCTTTAGGAATTGTATCTCGAAAGATATTTAATTTGCAAGTTGTCATAATGGAAGCATACTTGAACTTAATGGTTATTACTTATTAGTTATCCAGTGCTTGTCATCTGGACCTAATTGACACTGACGTTGATTAAACCACTTTAGATTATACACTACACGCTGTGAGATCTGAGAGTGTTTATTGAGAAATTATTGTAGTCTTGTTAATTTATTGATTGTTGGTGTTTTCAGGGAGATCCTTTGAAGGTGAAAGTAAACAAATTGACCTCTATAAAGACACAACTTCCTTACTCATATTATTCACTCCCTTTTTGTCCACCACCAAAGATAGTTGACAGTGCAGAAAATCTTGGGGAAGTGCTTCGTGGTGACCGTATAGAAAACTCTCGTTATGAGGTCAGTTATAGTATTTCTGATGATGGTGGGGGAGATTGTTTACTTTATGGCCCTTAACCCGTTTTCTTTGACTTGAATTAATGCAGTTTAAAATGCGAGAGCCACAAATGTGTTCTGTTCTTTGCCGAGTTAAGCTTGATGCCAAGGCTGCAAAGCAGTTTAAGGAGAAGATTGATGATGAATATCGAGTCAATATGTATAATACTTTTTTTCTTCCAACACGGAATTCATCTGTTTTACTTGCAATAATTGTTCTCAAGCTTCTTGTTTCGTTTGACAGGATCCTGGATAACCTGCCCCTTGTTGTTCCAATAAGAAGACAAGATCAGGGTTCTCCTACTGTTTATCAACTTGGCTACCATGTTGGTGTCAAAGGCCAATACACTGGGGTAAACATTATATATAATTTCCTTTGCAGATTTTTTAGCTACCATGTATGCTTACTTTGTCTGATTATATGCAGAGCAAGGAAGAAAATTTTTTCATTCACAACCATTTGGCATTCACTGTCAAGTATCATAGGGATCCACTAACTGAATCGGCCAGAATTGTAGGATTTGAAGTTAAACCGTACAGGTTAGTTCATCTGAGTGCTAGCTTCTTGTTAAAATTGTTATTTCTAGGTGTATGTGGCTGAGACTATAGTATGATTTTATGGCATCTTCCTTTTGTTTAAAACAATGCAGTATTAAACATGAATATGAGGGGAAATGGGGTGAGAACACTCGTTTAACAACATGTGACCCCCACACAAAACGCACAGTTGTTAATTCTAACACTCCGCAAGAAGTTGAAGCAAACAAGGAGATCATATTCACCTATGATGTTGAATACCAGGTGCCCTCTTCAACTATAAATGACTTTTATGGTTGAGAATTGCAAAGTTATTTTCCCCCATTGGGCTGAAGAAGTTATTTATTTGATTTGGATAATTTTTTGAAATAAGGTTTTGACATCTGACACCTATGAGGTGCTAATATTCTTGTATTTTCTTGTGCTGATTTTTCCCCCCATTGGGCTGAAGAAGTTATTTATTTGATTTGGATCATTTTCTTGAAATAAGGTTTTGACATCTGACATCTATGAGGTGCTAATATTCTTGTATTTTCTTGTGCTGATTTTTCAGGAGAGTGATGTGAAGTGGGCATCTAGATGGGATGCATATCTTTTAATGAGTGATGACCAAATACACTGGTTCTCAATTGTCAACTCTCTGATGATTGTTCTCTTCCTCTCCGGCATGGTAGCAATGATTATGTTAAGGACACTTTACCGTGACATTTCTAAGTATAACGAACTTGAGACCCTGGAAGAAGCCCAAGAAGAGACAGGATGGAAGCTAGTCCACGGGGATGTTTTCAGGCCTCCATCTAATTCTGATCTGCTCTGTGTCTATGTTGGCACTGGTGTTCAATTTTTGGGCATGGTACTAGTTACCATGATCTTTGCAGTTCTTGGATTCCTTTCCCCTTCAAACCGAGGTGGTCTTATGACAGCTATGCTCTTACTTTGGGTCTTCATGGGCATTTTTGCTGGCTATGCCTCTTCCCGTCTATACAAAATGTTCAAGGGATCAGAGTGGAAGAAAGTAACTCTAAGAACCGCGTCCCTGTTCCCAGGCATTGTGTTTGCCATCTTCTTTGTCTTAAATGCTCTCATCTGGGGCCAGAAGTCATCTGGGGCAGTACCATTTGGGACGATGTTTGCTCTGGTCGTCCTGTGGTTTGGAATTTCTGTTCCACTTGTTTTTGTGGGTGGTTACATTGGGTTCAAGAAGCCAGCAATTGAAGACCCTGTGAAAACAAATAAAATCCCAAGGCAAATCCCTGAGCAGGCTTGGTACATGAACCCTGTTTTCTCTGTTCTGATCGGAGGAATACTTCCATTTGGAGCCGTCTTCATCGAGCTGTTCTTCATTCTTACCTCAATCTGGCTGAACCAGTTCTACTACATATTTGGCTTCCTCTTCTTGGTCTTCATTATCCTCCTTATCACTTGTGCTGAAATAACCATTGTGCTTTGCTACTTCCAGTTGTGCAGCGAAGATTACCTGTGGTGGTGGAGGTCGTACCTCACATCTGGCTCCTCGGCATTGTACCTCTTCCTCTACGCTACATTCTACTTCTTCACGAAGCTTGAGATCACTAAGCTGGTTTCTGGGCTCCTGTACTTTGGGTACATGCTAATTGCTTCCTATGCATTTTTCGTGCTAACGGGCACCATTGGATTTTATGCATGCTTTTGGTTCACTAGGCTCATCTACTCATCTGTCAAGATCGACTGATATGTAAAACAGGATATGCTTTATGATATATAGTCTTGATTCAAAGATTGTATCATGCTTTCAGATGATATAATCTCTATTGTTGTCTTAGGTTATGATTCAAGTTTATGTAAACTTTTAATGCTCAATTTTGAGCCGAGTTTTGTTTAGTTGATTGAAGAATACCGTCTTTTTAATGTGTGTTGAGAGAAATTCCGCGTGATTCTTTTATCAAACGTCTTATTCTCTTTTACTTCCATTATACTTGCTGTGAAGATTTCAGGAAAATAGACTGCTGCACTACGCCGAGTTTAAAACTCCTGTGGACTGTTGAATCTGGACTTCTGAAAAAGACTCGATTGAGTTAGATTCCTGGAAGTACTTTGTCTATCTTGATAAGATCAATCGCATGCTGTAAGGAATTTAATTTTATTGTTGCATAAAGAAGAAAAACACTAGTAAAACAAGGTCCTAGAAACTAGTTATTGTTGTAGATGCTACTTCCTCGGGTGAGTGTCACTGGGGTGAGCAACGCCTGCGGTCACCTTGGCAACATCAACTGCACTAGCTTCACGTTTCTTCCTGGTATACAACACGGAATATCCTATGGCCCCGGTGATGAGAAGGCCGCCCACTGTCATAGTAGTCATGGAAACCGGAAGCCTGCGTGTTTGGTGCAACACTCCTCCAGGGTTGTGGCCTGGTGGCCTCTTGGATGCTTCCACACCTGCTGCTCTTACCTCTTCTGGACTCATCTTGTGGGTATCCGCGTTTTTTCTCCACTCTTCAACCATTGCTCCTATCAACTTCAAAAATTGATATTCCGAGTAGCTTTAATGCTTCCTTTATATTTCTCGGAGAACAACACGTATCAGTTGGCGGTTGCACGTAATCGTGTCATGCCAGGTGTTCTCACCCCTAGCAGATGGCAGTGGCACCGCAACTCACAGTTGAAAGAAACAGCGGCACAGCCCAACTTTGTTATTAAGTGAACATAAAATTATGGGCTTGGACTCATTAAGACCGGCCTGATGGAGTTTGTCTCGGGGAAACAACCCTTTTGAATATCTGATGGCTCTTTTACTTTCTATTTAACCGTTACAATGGCTAACGAACAGTTGGTCAGAACTCAGAAACCAGAAGGTCAGGGGACAACATTAGCAGTTTAGCACACTCAATGTAACGGCTAGTTTCTAATTCTCTCTCCTGTCCAGTCTCACTTATTATTATAAATGCAGTGAGACCCTGGCCTGGATTCCCAACTCACTTCTCTCTTTGATATTTTTAATCGAATTCACTTTTCTTTCTTTTTCTTCCCACCTCTTGTCCAAGCTTTGATTTCCCATGGCTGTTTCGTCAAGAAGGCTAACTTCTTCTTTGGTGTTCTTTCTTCTATTTTTAAGCTTTACAGAAGCTAAAGAAATCTTGGTTGGTGGGAAGCCAGAGGCCTGGAAGATCCCATCCTCTGAGTCAGATTCTCTCAACAAATGGGCTGAAAATTCCCGTTTCCGTATCGGCGACTCACTCGGTAATAAAATAAAGCTACTTCTAAGTTTAAGTACAAATGTTGCACTTCACTTTATGCCACTTTCTTTTTTTCCTGCTTCCTAATTCCTTTTTGGTGTTTATATGTTTCAGTTTGGAAATATGATGGTGGCAAAGACTCGGTACTGCAAGTGACTGAGGAAGCTTATACAAGCTGCAATATCTCAAACCCAATTGCAGAGTACAAGGATGGAAACACCAAGGTGAAGCTTGACAAGTCGGGGCCATTTTACTTCATCAGTGGAGCCAAGGGTCACTGCGAGCAAGGCCAGAAGTTGCACGTTATTGTGATGTCTCAAAAGCACAGGTACACTGGAATCTCCCCGGCACCTTCTCCTGCAGAAATTGAGGGTCCTGCCGTTGCTCCTACAAGCAGTGCTGCGGGGTTCAAGGCCAGTTTCTTGGCCATGTTGGGGGTTTTGGTAATGGGTTTGTTCTGAGATGTGGTACTGAGTCTTTGCCTTGGTTTTTAGAGATAGCTTGGATCTTGTAAATCTATGGAAGATTTTTTTATTTTAGTTTTTATGTAGCCGAGATTGCAGCAGTTTTGATTCATTTATTATTTAACGATTCTATCATTTGTTCGATTTTCTAAAATTACAGTACTGTGTTATTCGTCTTGAATTTACACGTCTCACCAAATTGGTGTCAATTTAGAATTCATCAAGACCCGGCATTATTCTGAAAAATACAGCTACTGAATAAATCGTAAGAATAAACATTGTTCAAATTCTGTAAACTGAACCACAAATTGTAAGACTGGCTTCTTTCACTTGCTGCCGGTAGCCGATACAACTGAACCAGAAACTGTGAGAAAAAGAAGAAGAGAGAAACAGCATGAGTTTTTTTCTTTTTTTACATGATTGCATGGTGAGACTCAAACTATTAAATTACGAGAATACAAGCATAGCTGCAGATTTGCAAAGAGCATAGCGACCACGTGACACAGAAGGATAGGACACAAAAAAATGAAAACCAAGATACAGATCATCCAACTAAGGTATACACTGTGGTCACCAGCTAGAGAGGGAGCAAGTTGGAGCCAAGAGAGCCCTAAACCATGAAGGCACAATCTTGGCTCTGCCTTAGTGAGATCTTAGGCAAGGTTTCCAATAAGCTAAAGCATAAACAACAAAGCAAAACATCACAGTAAAAACAAAATAACAGATCTGGGGGAGGCTTGGAGGTAATGCCCAACAACCTCAGGCCGTTTCAAAACATCATATCCACTGCAGGAGTAGTCTCCAGCAAAGTTCCAGCAGTGTCACCATCAAGAACCACCGTGAAGAGGCTCGAGGAGGGAAACAAACAAGAGAAGACTAAAAGGAGAAGAAAGGGAGGCAACCAGTTGCCGGCTGCTACATGACCAGCCGCCTCCTTCTGGTATACCATATACATACTGATCCTAATGATAATTTTAATTCATTTAATGCTGAACCCTTGAACTCTATGTACACACCATAGGGTTAAACTCCCACCTTATGTATTTTTGATAGCATAGCAAATCCAATAAAGATATCAACTGCACACAGGCACACTACTAGGGAGTAAAGAAACTCATATCTACCATGATTAACTGGAGGATCAGCTCGGAGGCAGGTCATCATCTGAAGCATCAATCTGTAGGGGTCCCTTAAAACCATCTTTTTTATCACCAAAAAGCTCACGGGCTGCCTTCTCAAGGAATTCTTTAGCAGCATCCTGAACTGATCGATTTTCAGATGATGGGTATTTTCTCTTCTTTTTAACATTACTATCAGAGCATTTGATCCTTGGCCCCTCTCCTTTACTGATTTGCCTCATACTTAGTCTCTGCTCTGCAAAAACAAAAACAAAAACTTAGAAAACAAGATGAAACCAAACACCCAAAGTAACAGGAAACAAAAGGAAGTGAACTATCAATTACCAGGGGTCAGGTCGGGCAATGAATGCTCAATGAAACGGGTTGCTGCCTGCGAGTTCAAAGTAGTTGAAGGTCGCAATGGCGCTTCAAGAACAGATTCATACTTGTGTTAGAATGTGACACGAATAGTTCATTTCATAATCATTGTAAAAGCAGAAATGGAATCTTATCCTCCCGAATTGATATAAACGCTTATGGTAAAGAATGAGAGAAAACAATGTACCTTTACTTAAGTCCATGAACCGCTCTAACTTGTCTTGGTACAAGCTTAATCTTTCCTATACATGGAAACCAAAATAGAATAGAAAAGTTAAGCCAGTCAGGCATTCCCATTAAACTTTACAACAGACAAATGAGACAATCAACTAATGATATCCTAGTGTTAAAGCAAATAATATATATACTCTTAATTCCAAATAAATTAAGCATTATCAGTAAATCACCTAACAAAAAGACCCATACAAACAAACAAACTCTTAATGAAAAAGTAAAACTTTTAAGTTTGAAAGGAAAAGAAATGCAGAGTTAGAAGACATACAAGCTCTGATTTAATAGGATGTTCGTCTGGGTGCACTCCACTGCATCTCAACCTCACTACAAAAAAGGAAGAAAAAAACCCATAAAAAGCTAAGCATTTAAAATACACATAAGCAATAATTAACACCAAAATCAAATCCGGAAAAACAAGGGAATTGAACTTACAGGCGAAAAGAGTAGTCGTGGCTTTGGCAAGCGTGAAGAAAGCCTGAGCGCGTTGAAGAGGGGGCATTTCAGCAAGGACATCGGGGTCAGAGAGAGACAAGAATTGGAGCAAATGGGTCCTCAGGTTTTCAACGTTCACTTGCGTTGTGTTCACTGAATTCATCACAGTTTCCGGGATTGCTGAGCTCCCTCTTTCAGCTCCTTCCATATTTGAAGGTTCAAGGTTGAAACTTTACCTTGTCTGATTAAAATGCAAGCTTAACGAAAATTGCTAGAGCTGAGGGGGTTAGAGCAAAAGCCAAGGGTTTATTGCGGCAATTAGGTTTCAATATGATTTTGTTGGGAGTATTAACAGATATTTATACACATTAAAAATTAGGATAAATATTCTATACGTGGAAACTGAAAGTTTTCACAAGCGTATTAGTTTTAGGGTATAAAGAGTTAGTTTAGGATATAGGGGTTAGGGGTTTAGGTGTAGGGGGTTAGAATTTAGGGACAGTTGTTTCAATTTAAGGTTTATGATTATAATTTAGGATTTATAGGGTAAAAACTAAACCCTAACATATAAACCCTAAATTATAACCCTAAACCTTAAATTGAAATAACTATCCCTAAATTCTAAACCCCTACACCTAAACCCCTAAACTCTATACCCTAAACTAACTCCCTATACCCTAAAACTAAGGCGCTTGTGGAAACTTTCAGTTTCCACCGCCAGTGTATAGGATATTAATCCTAAAAATTAATCTTTTAAAGGTATTTTACACTTTTTTTATAAAATTTAAAATTGTTATTTTCGACCGAATATTTTGTTTGTTGATATATTTTAGAGGTGTTAATTTAAGAGTAATTAATTTGAAGACTATTAAATTAGTGACTCTTATTTACATTGATTGTTGAATTATATTTTTAATTAGACATTAAATTATTAAAATAATTTTAATTAAATCACCGATGATTAATATTTAACGAAATTAATGACGTGATATGAGAGGTAAAGAAATTTATATAATAATATATTTTTTATATTTTATCAAATTTTTTAATTTTTAAATTTAATATTTTAATCTACTAATAACACGTGTCACTATAAGTTCACATGCATATGTGTTAAGAAATTATATCATGGGTGATTCCCACCATATCATCCATGGGACCGGCCACTAGAAACCACCCACTTCATTATTATTTTCAATGTCATTAATTTAATAATAGAATAACTTCTAAAAAATAATTTTTAAAATGACATGGAAAAACTTTAGTGAAAATTTATTGGTTGAAAAAAATGACATGAAAAAATCATGGTGAAGGGGTGATTTTTATTAGTTGGTCCCATCAATGACGTGGTGTGAATTACCCATAATATAATTTTTCGTGTTAACGGATCTTAATCGAATTTAGAATGTAAGGTCGTCTAGTTCAATCGGAGAAAAAATATTTAAATTATACCAATTTCTTTTTTAAAAAGCCTGCTTTAAAATTCAGAGAAATAATATCTTATTAGGAAAAAGGACAGTAAAAAATGGAAGAGATATTGCCGAAGAACGGAAGAAAAATATGAAAGGTCTGAATTCTGCGGTCATGGAGTTCCTGTGAGTAAAATCAAGACCCAATCTTTATAGTTAAAAAATCCAAACCTCACTTTGCCCAATCTCTCTCCTTCTCTCAAAGCACAGCAGATATTTTAGGTAAGCCAATGCCCTTTTCTCTATCTTTCTGTTTTCATGTTCCTCCAAAGGCAATGCGAACTGACCAAACTCTGATTACTTTCTCTTGATCCTCGGTTTGTTGGCAAATCTTTAATGACTTTTTTAATACTTTGCTCGATGTCTGCTCGCTGTAATACTCTCAATTATAGTTGTATTTTAGCTGATAGTAAAGTCTATGCTTCTAGCCATAAAAATGTGACCTTTGGAGTTGGTAGAAGCATTGGAAAGTTCAAGGTTTTTCCTGATGGATATATGGTGACTAGGAAGAAACGGAGAAGACAGCAATTGGGTTTGTATGTGGTGAGAAGTTCATCTGAAATGGTGTTGGGAAATGGGAAATACAAAAATAGCTTGTCTTCCGATGAAGTTTCGAGGGTTCTCAAGTCGATTTTGGACCCAAAATCTGCTTTTGCTTACTTTGAGTCAGTTGCAGAGTTGCCTATTGTTGTTCACACCACTGAAATGTGTAATCATATGCTTGAAGTCTTGAGAGTTCATGGAATGGTGGGGGAAATGAGTCTTGTATTTGAATTTATGCAAAAGCAAATCATCAAGAGGGATTTGAATACATACTTGACTATTTTTAAGGGTCTTGATATCAGAGGTGGGCTTAGGCAAACACCATTTGGACTTGAAAGAATGAGGGATGCCGGTTTTGTTCTGAATGCTTATTCATATAATGGATTGATATATTTGCTACTTCAATCTGGGCTTTTTAGGGAGGCTCTGCAGATTTATAGAAGAATGGTCTCTGAAGGTCTAAAGCCTAGTCTTAAAACTTACTCGGCCCTCATGGTAGCGTCTGGGAAGCGAAGGGATACTGGAAAAGTTATGGATTTGCTAGAAGAGATGGAGTCTTTGGGATTGAAGCCAAATGTTTACACTTTTACAATATGCATTAGAGTGCTCGGTAGGGCTGGGAAAATCGATGATGCATTTGGGATCTTGAAGAGAATGGATGATATGGGGTGCGGACCTGATGTTGTTACTTATACTGTTCTCATCGATGCTCTTTGTAATGCTGGGAGACTTGATCAAGCCAAGGAAATATTCTTAAAGATGAAAGCTAGCAGCCATAAACCTGACAGAATAACCTACATTACTTTGTTGGACAAGTTTAGTGACCGTGGAGACTTGGACATGGTGAAAGAATTTTGGAATGAAATGGAAGCTGATGGTTATGCTCCCGACGTGGTTACTTGCACCATACTCATCGACGCTTTCTGCAAAGTTGGAAATTTAGATGAAGCTTTTGATATGATGGAGGACATGAGAAAGCAAGGGGTTTCCCCCAATCTTCATACTTACAACACATTAATCTGTGGACTATTGAGGCTAAATAGGGTTGATGAAGCATTGGAACTTTTTACAAATTTGGAATCTCTAGGCATTAAACCTACTGCTTATACATACATACTTTTCATTAACTATTATGGAAAGTCCGGTGACCATGGCGAAGCTCTCAAGACCTTTGAGAAGATGAAAGCTAGAGGAATTGTTCCCAATGTTATTGCTTGCAATGCATCTTTGTATAGCCTTGCTCAAGCAGGGAGACTTCGTGAAGCAAAAGCTATTTTCAACGAGCTTAAAAGTAGCGGGCTTGCTCCAGATTCAGTGACCTACAACATGATGATGAAGTGCTACAGTAAAGCTGGGCAAGTGGATGAAGCCATTAAGTTACTCTCTGAGATGCTGGAAAATCAGTGTGAACCTGATGTAATGATCATTAATTCCATTATTGACATGCTTTTCAAGGCTGGCCGAGTGGATGAGGCATGGAAAATGTTTCACAAAATGAAGGAAATGTCACTTGCTCCTTCAGTTGTGACTTATAACACATTAATAGCTGGATTAGGGAAAGAGGGTAAAGTCCAAAAGGCGATTGAATTGTTCCAGAGTATGGCCGGACATGGATGTTACCCTAACACAATAACTTTCAACATCCTGCTGGATTGCCTTTGCAAGAACGACGAGGTTGATTTGGCTTTGGAAATGCTGTATAAAATGATGCCAAGGAACTGTACGCCTGATGTTCTGACTTATAACACTGTTATTTATGGCTTTATTAAAGCAAACAGAGTTAAGGATGCAATTTGGGTCTTTCATCAGATGAAGAAGTTGCTTTACCCTGACTATGTGACTTTGTGCACCCTTCTTCCCGGCATTGTAAAGGATGGGCAGGTTATGGATGCCTTCAAGATTGCTCAGGACTTTATTTATCAAGATGGGATCGATACAAATGGGTCATTTTGGGAAGATTTAATGAGTGGGATTTTGATGGAAGCTGGAATGGATAAAGCTGTTCAATTTGCTGAGACATTGGCATGCAATAAGATCTGTAAGGATGAGTCTATTTTGGTGCCTCTTATTAGAAATTTGTGTAGGCATAAAAAAGCTGTTGTTGCAAGAGAATTGTTTGCAAATTTCACAAAAAACATGGGGGTTATCGCAACACCAACAGCTTATAATTTGTTAATTGATGGACTACTTGAAATCCATAACACTGAAATGGCTTGGGACCTTTTTGAAGAGATGAAGAGCATTGGTTGTTCTCCGGATATTTCTACCTATAACTTGTTGCTTGATGCTTGTGGGAAGTCTGGTCGTATTGATAAACTCTTTGAAGTTTATGAAGAGATGACTTTTCGTGGATGCAAGCCTAATACTATAACTCAGAATATAGTCATTTCAGGTCTTGCAAAGTCAAACAACATAGAAAAGGCCATGAATATGTATTATGATCTCATAAGTGGTGATTTCCGTCCGACTCCCTGTACATATGGGCCTCTTATAGATGGACTACTAAAATTGGGAAGACACGAGGATGCAAAGCAATTGTTCGAGGAGATGGAAGAATACGGATGCAAAGCTAATTGTGCTCTTTATAATATTCTTATAAATGGATATGGAAAAGCTGGTGATGTAGATACTGCTTGTGAGCTATTTAAAAGGATGGCTATGGAGGGGATAAGACCAGATTTGAAGTCCTACACCATTCTTGTAGACTGCCTCTGTTTGGTGGGAAGAGTCGATGATGCTTTGCACTATTTCGAGGAACTGAAGTTGGCTGGCCTTGATCCCGACTTGGTATCATATAACCTTATGCTGAATGGGCTTGGGAGGTCTGGTAGGATAGATGAAGCTCTCTATCTCTTTGATGAAATGCGGAATAGGGGTATAACTCCTGATCTTTACACCTATAATTCCTTAATACTCAATCTTGGGACTGTCGGAATGGTGGAGCAAGCAGGGAAGTTTTTTGAAGAACTACAACTTATGGGTCTTGAACCCAATGTGTTCACCTACAATGCTCTAATTCGAGGGTACAGTGTGTCTGGAAATTCAGACGACGCGTATGCAATCTACAAAGATATGATGGTTGGGGGCTGCAGCCCAAACAGGGGAACATTTGCTCAGCTTCCTAATCAATCTTGAAAGTTGAAATATATTAATCCATACATGCTACTCATTATATCTGGCTGGTGACCTCAGTGTACAGGGTGGAGCAGGTACTTCCTTTTTTAAATGCTTCTCGTGCAGATTTAGTGATTATTGTGAATTTTCCATTCCATGTCAAACACGCCGACTAAAGCGTTTAAGTTCCCTTCATATATTTCAGGTTTGGTTAGTCTTGCTGACGCTTCAACCGGCCTTTTAGCAGTTCAGAGAGTGGAACCTGTCTTTTAGCTGTGGCTGTTGATGTTTCCTATCCAAGTTTCATCGAGACTGAATATTTCATGTACATCTTATCCATGAGATATTATGATGTAATGCAATGGTTTCAGTAAGTACAGATGCCATACGGAACCTTTCATCTCTTCTGCCTTTGGCTTGCATTGTCCATGTAAAAAGAAAAGAAAATTTTAGATCAGACCGTTTTATCGGTGTAATTTGTATATGAAAAACATCTGTATTATCTCCATGGTCAATCAATCGTCTTGTGCATTTTGATGCATCTATCTTTCTAACTTCCTTTAAGGCGTGGAAATTTGGCTTGTAGAAAAAGCAGATTTAGTAAAGGGATTGGTGTTCGTCAATTTTCTTAGTCTTTTTTAATAAGGTAGACATACCGTGCAGAACTGGTGCTCAAACCTAGATCACCTAGATGAATTAGGTCATCTTTTACCACTGGGACAACGATGTGTGAGCTACTGAACTAGAGTTTTAAATGATTGAGAATTTGGAATGTCACTGCTATCGACATGTTTTAGCAAAAGTCAAGTCATGTTCAAGTTTCAATGTTAAAGGCACGGGGGATATAAGCCGTGACTAACCAGTTGTTGCCAACACAATAGAAACACCATTTGAGGACATGTCAAAGGTTCTGTCTTTGGAAACAACTGCAACCCCATCAAATAAACAGCTGCCATTTATCCATCTCCTGCCTTTTCTGCTTCCATTTCTCTGTCTAAAAGCTCAAACGGACCAAATTTTTACGTACTGCACAATAGAAAAACAAAACCAAATACAAAATGAGAAGGAAAAAGAAGGAAACATGGGTGGAAAGCAAGACGAAAGATGAATATGTGGGAATATATATGTTTTCAGTTGTCCTTTAAACCAAAAAAATACAACTTGTTTCCCCCATATTTACCCTCGTCTTTATCTGTGATCTTCCATCATTCTCAGGCTCTTCTTCCCCATTTCTTCATGGGCCTTTTTGGGCTCTCACGTCACATTCTCTTCGACCAGTTTCAGAGGAAGAGAATACATCTCCCTTATTATTAGTATTTTTATTGTTTTTAACTTATTTCCATTTCTTCCTTTCTCTTCCCTTACCCTTTCTTTAGAATCCCAATTCTGGATTTTCCGGGTCTTGCTTTCTGTTCTCTTAATTGTTTTGGGGAAAAAATTCTCTTTTTTCTAGGATAGTTCGGGCTTGTTTGGTTGCAGAATCTCTGATATAGCTTCTGATAAGTTTAAAAGTTTTGTTTTTCGGCATCAAATCTCAATTTTGAGTTTTATAAGAAAACCATAAAAGAGGGATGAAAAGGGCTTCTCGGAATTCTCATAGGCAATATAATAATAACTCTGTTGATGAGGAAGCCAGGGCCACAATAAAGCATCAAAACCTGCTCCATGACTTCTTGGAATTGCGAAAGGTTAGTCCTTTGTCTCAATTACTCTATTTAATTGTGCTTTGTTAATCAACTAAGCTGCATTCTTTGATCATCAAATAATAGATTCTAGTCTCTTGTTTTGATGCTATAGCCTGCAGGATAATGATATTGAATTTGTTTCTGCCTAAGATTTTTACTAGTTTCTTTAGTCCAACTGGGGAAAAACGATAGAACTTTGCTAATTGTTGGAATGTTTATATTTCTATTAGAGATATACTGAAAACTTAATTCTCACAGAAAGTATAGAATGAGTGTTCATAAATTTACATGTCCAATTATAATGATTATTTCGTGTCACTCGAGTTCTAGGAATTTGTTTCGAAGAAGAAGAATTTGGAGACGATTAACCAGATGCGGGGAACCCTTTTGAATGAAATTCGGTATGATATATGTATATATATTCCTGAATTTGTATGGATTTTTGTATGTTTTAAACAATGATCAAGAAGGTTCCATGACATAAACTTATACTTCTTTTCTCCTGAATTATAGATTCTTGAGACAAAGGTACAACTATTTATCAATGATCAAGTCTCAAGAATATGAACTTCAACAAGATTCTGTTCAATCACAAAATCCCTACCCGCAAAGCAAAAGGACTAAGAAGCATGGTGTCAGTGAATCTATTGAGAGGAGACTGAGTTCTCTTCCTGATTCATATCCAAATGTGGTAATCAACATTAAATATATAGCTTTAGAACTTGTTGTACCATTTAAGTGTCGGCATATTCGAATCAATCGACTATTTTTCCTTATGGCAGGTTCATGAGGAAGAGGGTGGGAGAAGTCATGTAGATGTTCAGGCAGTGTCGAGAAAGGGGAAGAAGCCACAAAGGTGTTTGATCAATGGCAAAAGAGTTGGGAAGAGGAAAATCTCTTGGCAAGACCAGGTGGCCTTGAAGGTCTAAATCTAATGAATAATAACTATCGTTTTCACTCACAGGTTAGCAGAATTAACTGTCTCCCTGTTAGAACTTTTGATTGGTATTGCTACAGATTAGTACATCATTTTCTTACCCTTATTTCTTCA
Source organism: Hibiscus trionum (assembly GCA_030270665.1). Classification (NCBI taxonomy): domain Eukaryota; kingdom Viridiplantae; phylum Streptophyta; class Magnoliopsida; order Malvales; family Malvaceae; genus Hibiscus; species Hibiscus trionum. Next base: position 30,040,659 of record BSYR01000024.1, on the reverse strand, counting down.
AAACTGTAAATCAGGGCAAATTTGCTCAGTTTGGTATCCAATGAATATATTGGATTGCTTATATCAGAGTCAATTTTCTAAAGTCTAGCTTATGGCAACCTATGTGAAGTATTATTTTTTGCCTGAAAAGGAAGTACTTTTATCCTGATTTCGTATGAAATAATCAATTTAAACCCTAAAAAAATAAATCATCAAACTTATTAAAAATCAATTTAGCACTCCTTAAAAAAATCATATGTTACTCTTTTGCCATGTCATCATTCACATGTAGACTACCACATAAGCACTGGAGCACTGGCCACATCAATATAGTTAACGATCGACGTTGATCAAAAGACTAAACTAATACAATTCACGAGTTCAAGGGCAAAATTGAGTGTGTGTTTTGTTAAGAGAATAAATTAATTACCTCAATTATTTGGTACGAACTTGGGGACAATCCCATGCATGTATCAGACAAGCTTTTTTGCAACCGTGCATTCTATAACCCTTGAGCAACCTGGCACTTAATTTTTTAGGCCAAGCACCAAGAAACAAAACTTCACCCATTGAACCAAAAAACACTTGCAAGTAATCAACTATACATGTTATTACAAAAATTGTCATTGTGGTATTGCTGTGACACCAATCCAATTAAATGATTGTATCTTCTTAAGAAAAGGAAACAAAAAGCATATAAATATATATATATATATGATTGTTTTCTTAATATGTCATCAATTCTATTCTGCTCCAAGCCATCTATAAATTCATATTCCAATATTTGAGAAATGGGTTCTCAAACCTTCTTGGGAAAGAGGATGAGGTACCTCCCACCTACAATTGCAACTATTCTCGACTTCCCTCCGGCGTTGATTCAATGTCATCTGATTTGAAATGGGAGGATTGTTGCTCTGCAGGTGAGGCAGACTTGATTGGTTTCTTGAACTGCACTAAGATCATGGTCATATTGTCGCAACCCTCGCCGATGGCTGTTGATGGTGCTAAGCATCTGTCAAGTACCCTCTCGCAAATAACAGAGAGCTTGCTTTCCTGCATTGCACGCAGGAGTTCATAATAAGTATACGTACTAAAAAAGGGTGCGGAATGATCAAGCAAATTAGCGTTAAAATGGTCGAAGTTAAAGAGGCTTATGCACATACAAAATGTAGTTGTTCATGAATAAAATCTACTAGCATCTGACTTGACATGCAATCCCTGATAAAAAATGAGAAGGCATTAGATATTAAATTCGGGATCGAAATCTTGTCACAGTGAACTACGAAGGGAACAACAAACCAAGTTTTGAAATGAGATATACTAAATTATAATTATATCATAATCTAAATGGAAAAAGGCATTAGATAGATATACCAGATTCCATCACATGCCAGCACAAGAAACTCGTCATCATCACAGAGCTCAACCTAACAGAAAATTAGTAAGTGTGAGTTAAATAGTTAAATACCCCAGGCTCTAAAGATATTTAGGATGATAGGCACATATTAGAGCAAAAACGGAAAACTTATTAGTACAGTGGACTGGTCTGGTCACACTGCTGACAGAGAATATACTTACGATGTTTATATCTGGATTTGAGGATACAATTTGCCTTTCAGCAGGCAAAGCTGTATTCTGCTTGAATTCCATGTCACCTGCAGGAAAATGAATCAATGGATGTATTAGAAAGACTATCGAAAATTTTATGAAAGTAATACCAGCACTTTGTGCCCAGTGGCACGCACTTTTCTCTTTTGGAAATCGAAGTACCAAATCAGCAAGTTCAATTAGTACCCTTTTTGTTTATAGGTATTGAGCAGGGCAGTAAATTACCTATAGCTCTTGAAAGATTCAAACTGCCATTGACACGCCCTGCGTGTATAAAACCACCAGCCTTTAAAATCCGTTCTTTCTCTGCCTCTAGATCAGGTTTGTGATCTCTAGACAGATTATATGCCTACAAAAGAAGCCACATGAGAAATAAATCAAATAGATCATTTATTCAGAGAGAAAAGAATGTTCCCTACAATGTCACTTTCTGTTTAATGCCCGTAGTTCAAAGTCACAATAGCCAGTCCATCCACAAATAATCGATAAAAATATTATCCATTTTAGTATCCATTCGAAATGAAACTAGCTAATTACAACACATTAACAGAATATTACCTGACCCTTTCTAGATATCACACAACGAGAATCACCGGCATTTGCAACAAGAAGCTGGTTGTTTCTTAGAACTGCTACACACGCTGTGCTCCCAGAAGTTGGTCCGGAAAAGTCAGAGTGAGGGCCCTGATTACATTTTTTAAAACCATACATAAATTATACATACAAATTGTAGCAATAAAATAAATTTTTAATCGTACAAACAAATTAATGCAGGATGTATAACAATATTATGCAATCACAGGCAAACCCAGACTGCACATTTATGATCACCGCCTCACCCGAAAAGGTGAAGTTCAGGCTAATCAAGGCTGCATATATACACCGGACCAGATAGAGTTAAAATGTAGCAATGAAAGTTCTGTTCTTCGATCTTGGTTTCCATCATAGTTTGTGGCAAGCACCAAATCAGTTCAGCATTAATGACAATAAGGTGTGTTATGCTTATGTTTTCACATGTACCTCCTCATAGGCCCAGTCATCAGCTTGGTCAATACCATCACTACCCTTCGGAGACCATATCAATCCTTCAATCATGCCAGTAAACTTGTCCATTTTACCACCCAAAACAGCTAATTCTCTCCATCCTCTTTGTCCACACATCATCTCATCCATTCTGCACTAGAACGTAACTCGAGTTGGAAACACATGAAATGAACAAAGGGAAAAGGGCATTCAAACCACAAACAAGAAAGGATGGAGGCTGGCAGGTAGGAAGCAAAATAGGTAACGAAGCACTATCATTTGTGATAAGTTCTCCTTTCATTATCTTCTCAAAGGCTTGAAAAAACATTTTAATCTTTGCTGAAAGAATTCTACAAGAACGAAACAGTACAAGGCCTTAAATCTAATGAGATAAAAATTATTGAAGAATAGATAATTTAGAGATCCATAACCAGATATAAGATTTGAAGTACAACGCTTAAAAAATGACATTGTTAAGATTACATCAGAAAAGCAACAACAGTGTTCTGTAATAATAGCATATAGATAGTAATTCAACAAGTATGGAGCATGAATTCATGCATAAGAAGATAGATATCAGAACCCATAAAAAGGTGGAACGAAAAGGAAAAGTTACTCTCATATTTCAAGTATAAAAGAATTAATCAATATACAATATCACTAGGGCGAACTAAACACGCCACAATCATTTTGACATTAGAACAGTGTTGTTGACTTCCACAGCAACAGAAAACAGTGAAGAACAAACACAAGCTCAAGTAATCAAATTAAACAACCTGAAAAATGCTCTTTGAAGTGATGTCCCTATGTCCCCAGCTGCATATGCTTCATGCTTGAGAACCTGCTGGTGAAGATACTTGGCACAGAACTTTGAAACAACCTTGCCTGCAAAAGTTAGCAATCTGGATAAGTTGAAGAAACCTGAATAGTGGCCATTAGTAAGACAATTGATCATATTTGCATCATAATTTGGTACTGTCAAAACCAATTTTCAGACACTAAACAATCATCAACATATTAGCAGAAGCATTTGAAAAGAAAAAAAAATGGCTTCAAGATCCTTCAGTTGGTTCAAGTTCTGAAAGGGAAAGACAAAAGGGTATGTACATGAATGGGAAACAGAAAAGCCACAAGTTTAGATGGTGTACGAACAAAAGCAAAACATGTATTAAGAACTGAAAACAATCATAAGAAGTACCTAACTGAACCATCCAAGTCTTACCTCCATGACCATCATAAACACCAAAGAATGAAGTTGAATCATCGAGATCAGGATATGCAGCATGCTAACAAAACAAATAATAAAAAGTAACTAGATCATATCCATAATATAACAAGAATTGAACATTTGCAAGAAATATGAGAAAATGTAAGCTACAGTATGTTCAACTAAGGACAATGACCCCAAATATATTTCCTGTGTTGTTGTGGTTTGGAAAGGACTTTATAAAAGACTAGATCCACTTATCTGGTAGGATGCAATACATATGGTCCAAATGCTTAGAAGTTGGAACATTTGATAAGTTAAAAGGTTTCATTTGTTACTCACAGCATCTTCCATAGTTGCACGCCATCCTTGCATGGATGATAGCCCATATCTAACCCTATCATTCTCGCCATCTTCTGAGAACTTCTCAGTTTTGGGGGTGCTGAGATATATACCCATCTATGTCTGGAAATGAATGAATAGACATATGTCAGCTTTTAAAATCCAATTGTACTTAAAACAAAGTGAGGCTTATTTGATCTCCCACACTATTGCATCTAAAACAGTTTTAAAACCAATAGGGCAATAACTTAATTAGTTCCTGAAAGATATTTGGTAAGCTGATCAATTAATCCATACATTACCAAATTGAATCATATGAAACAGCAAATAGTCTCTAATCAAAGAAATACATAAACTCCTGAGCTAATTCACAGGTGAATCTTGAGAAAGGAAAAGATGAGTGTTGAAAATAAGACCCAGATCCTAGATTGAATACTAAAAAGAAATAACACCTGAACAAGTAGGAAATAAACTAAAGCTCACTACTTCGCCAAGATCAAATTAAGGTACAGAAAACAATTAAACAAGTGAAACTCATATCTAAAGTGACACATACAGATTAAAGAACACAAGATTCAAAAGAGAAACAAAGTTCAAAAGAAGAAGAAAAAAAGACGCCATTACTCATTATGATGGAGTTTTCAAGTGACCTTACATGCTCGGCTAAAAATCTTTAAAGAAAGAAACAAAAACCCAAAAGAATTTTCACGGAATCCGAATGGGAAACCAAGAAATTATTGGGTGACAGAAGCAGAAACGTTCAAGAAAAGAAAGAAGGGAGAAAAGAAAGATACTACTCCATAAAAACAAGATCTTTTTTCATTAAAGATGAATTCTTTTTAAAACAGGGGAGTTGCTGAAACTATTGGTGAACTCATTTTCAAGTTTTCCATCACTCTCCCTGTGTACCACTTTTTCTTTACCTGGATTTTGCAGCGGCGGAGAGAAGATTTCAACTCCGAATAATAAGTTGAGAGTTGCTGTCTACAAATGAATGTCTAATTGGTGAGTATGATCTGTTCTACTTATACCAGTACTGTGCTGTTGTGTTCTTTTCAACATGATCCACAAGAATCACGATCTTCTGTTTGCCAGTTGCCACGTTATCTCAAGGATTTTTGCTCAAATCTCAAAGTCCAAATATCTAATGCAATCATCATTTTCAGAAACTCATTCACCCTCTCAATCAATCGTCATTACGAGTTGGTGAAACTTGTCATTACCAGTTGTTTTGTATATTTTTTTCATGTTAAAAAATATATTTTTAAAATTTATAATCGTTTTATTTTATTTGAAATTTAAATTTAAATCGTAATGTATTTTATCAATACATCAAATATTTTTAAATTGATTAAATTTATTATAAAGCACAAAATCATGTATTATCATTTTTTGTTTAGCATATGATTTTTGGTATTATTTGTTTATTTTTTAACATTTTGATAATTTTTTTGACAAAATATTCTCGATTATTATTTTTGAATAGTTTTTAATTAAGGAAGGATAATTTTATTTTTAAGGGCTATTAAACCTACAACTTAGGAGAGGCTAGCTAGTGCCAATTAAAAACTTCTAATTACTTAATTTAGGAAGGATAAATTTATAATTAAAATCTAAGTTGATTCAATTTTACTAGAGGTCAATGGTCATCGTTAATGTATAAATTATATATATTTTTAAAGCTAAGGCGATTACAAGTAGTATATGTTCTGAATATACTCTCAACCATTTGACAATGCATACTCAATCACCCTGCTGCAGCTGTTGGTGCTCAAACTCGTGATCTCTAAGAATAACAATCACTCTCTTAATCAATAAGGCAAGCTGGTTCGTGCTTATTGACAACAATCTTAAATACTTAAACATACACAAATATTATAAAATATAGTTTAGAGTATTTGCCAAAAAAAAGAATCGGCGTATTTTTTAATTAAAAATGTGATATTATTGAACCTAAAATCTGCACACACTCACACACATGTTCCCGTATCTTTCAAGCTATTTGTTACGTTAAAGATAAGATTTAAAAGAATGATAGGATATTAAATAATTAGTAGTTTGATTATCAATTATGATCACATCTCCATTCTAAGCCGATTGCTTAAGCAAAACCAATCCCTTGTTTTGTCAAAAATTCAAAACCAGACCAATTATTATTATGTATACGTTAGATCTGATCATCTAGATTATTTAAAATATTTATATTTTATAAAATTTAATTATTTAAAATATTTAATATAATAATAGTCAAAGTTTAAAAATTTTGACTTTCAAAAAGTCAATAAAAAACATTTTTTTATGAGACGGAGGGAGTATACAATATGAATTTTTAACAATGGTTTAGTGATTAAGGGTTTTCCTCCGTTGTTATTTTTTTTAGTTTAATATCTAATATAATAAGATTGTATTTTGATACACAAGCTGTGTAAAAAAACTATACTTGTTGTGAATAAAATAACGAAGAACAACGAACAAGAAGAACAAAGAGATGAGAGAAAGAGGGAGATTTGTATTATTCTCAAAAATAGAATCATATACAATGCCTTCAATGAATCATCTATTTATAGGCATAAGAAGTACATAATACATTAAACTCTAATTAATAGAGATAATATTCCTAATAATAAATAAATCAAACTCCTTAGATAAAGTTCTAATCATGATAGACATCCACATAGATAAATATTCATAACACTCCCCCTTGGATGTCTATGAAGATAATGTGCCTCGTTAAAACCTTACTAAGATAAAAACTCAGTGGGAAAAAAAAATTTCATTAGTGAAGGAAAAAGAGTACACACATCTTTAATACGCATAACATGTTGCCTCATTAAAAACCTTACCAGGAAAACCCATTGGGACAAAACCTTGGTTAAGGGAAAAAGAGTGCAACGCGTATTTCCTCCCCCTCATGAAAACATCACAGAAGATCTTTGAATCTTCATAATTCAATCTTGAATATTATTTTTCTAAAGATCTTGAGGAATGAAACATTAGAGTAATATGTTTCACGATGTATCCGCCTTTCAATTGAGATATACATCTTGCATTATCTCTACACAAAATAGCTTCATATCATATCTTGTGAAAGTAAATCTACATATCTTCTGGATATGTTGGGTCAATGATTTTAGCCAAACACATTTTTGGCTTGCCTTGTGCATAGCAATTATTTCTACAAAATTTGAGGAGGCATCAACGAATGTTTGAAGATCTAAATGTAATGATCTTTGTATATCCATGGATATTGCTTGACCAACTAATATATAGTGCTTCAAAACCAAGAAAAGATATAATTATCTTTATTCACATCCAACAATCTTACAATTATTGGGATACTCAATAGATATGCTCTATTCATATTGAATCTTCTTTAAGATTCTTTCAGCTTATGTCTATTCATAGACAAAAGGAAATATATAAAAATGCTCGATCTTCAGGTCGAGATAAACTTGATGTCAAGATTCAAGTACTTGTATTGAAAGTACTTCACGAGTTTCCAATTTGAAGCTCTTCAGGAGTTCTAAAATTATCATAATGGATCTTGATCCAAACTCCTTTATAAAATACATCAGGAAATCTGATCATTCTTATAGTATTTGCTCAATTAGTATTCACTAAGGCGATTATACCAAATGCGCCAAAATATTCATGAGACATGTCTAAATAAATTTCCTCGGAAATTTCCAAATGCTTCTAGCATTTTAAATCCTTCAAGGATAAATATGGATCCACAAATAATTAGACGCATGCAAAATTTTTCATAACTGCCAAAGTAATTGCATCCACCATGAAGTAATTAAAACTTTTCATAAATCATAGTTCAAGTCGTATTTACGACTACTTATTTGTGCCTCACTTGCACTACACCTTTAGGTGTTTGGACTGCTGGTCCAAATACTTCTATTTTAGAAGTTCAAAGCGTCTTTCAACATAGACCAATTCAATATATATACTTCTGGATAGATTTTATACAAGATCCTCGATTTCTTTCTTTACTTCTATAGAAGTATTTTATGTAAAATTGTTTGTAAAATCGTTGTCGACAACTTTCCAATTTTCTGGTTCCATTCTCGTAATGACATAACTCATCGAGATCTCTTCAAGATTTCAATCTTTATTTCAGGTACCTGAAACTCTTCTAGAGTTTTATTATTTGTTATGTCTTGGGTCTCTTCAAGAGCACCCGCCTCCAATATATGACCATCTCATATTAGTTTCTATTTACGAGAATTTTGATCATTGGAACCATTTCAACTATCATGCTTCAGGCATGATTTACATTCTCTCGCTCAAACATGTAATTTAAACTTAGAGCGTTTCAGCTGGTATATGAGACTTAATTACTCTCATTGGGTCAGTAAATATGTCTAGCAGTTGACATGTAATAACATGAATTATCTTATGAACTTCTAGTTCATATACGAGAATCTAGATAATGATAATTCATTTTCCTCTATCCAGCTGATTATTATCTCCCCTGATGTTGAGAAAAATCATGTCATAAATGATTCTCCAATTAATGTTTAAGAATTTAAACATAAAAGGAGACTCGTACTCAATATATATTCTCAACCCTTTTTATTTACCCATTTTGTGCGTTGTGGTGGAGCAATTCATATCGCACATTCAAAAATCATAAAATGGGAAATGTATGGTTTCTGACCAAAAACCAATCATAACGGGGAGTTTATTATAACTCGTTGGCTTGATGCGTATAAGTGTTGCTATATGAAAACACCATATAGATGCATCCAATTGAAATTTTGCTAAACTATATTTTTGTTCTCATAAATAACTCTTTTGTCCTCATAGTTTAGCTATTAAATAGGAGACATCCAATTGAAATTTTGCTAAACTATATTTTTCATAATCAATAGGCTTTGTAACAACTGATATAGCCTAAAATATAAACCCACTAGCTTTTCAAGACGAATAGTCTAACTGCATAATCTGAATCTTTTTAGAATCAATCTCACAAACTTCTGGTTGTAAGTCGATAAAACAATGTAGATGCATCTACTAAAATCATATAAAACTTTCCACATTTGTGGATATATGGGCCCATATTTCGTTCAGATATGCAAGACATACAGTCTTAACTTCAGTACAAGAACTTTAAGTTCTAATTCTTTTGGTAAGTGGGATCATCTATATCATTTGAGAACAAACAACACAAGAACTTCATGTTCTTTTAGTAAGTGGAATTTAATCAATTCCTTTAAGCAACACAAGAACTTCATGTTCTTTTAGTAAGTGGAATTTAATCAATTCCTTTAAGCAACACAAGAACTTCACGTTCTTTAATAAGTGTAATTTAATCCATTCCTTTGAGAATAAGCACCACAAGAACTACATGTTCTTTTAATACATGTGCATGTAAATCTTAATAATTTCTGCACCATTATTGATTAGGATGGTCTAACCGATCATGCCAACTATATATGTGTGTGTATATATCTCTGAATTTGTAAACTTCTTGTTTACCATAACATGTAATTCAATCTTACTCGTACATGTCTAGTACGACCATCAAAATTATTCCTTTAAATAGGAATATATTTAGCTTTTTCGGAACTTTCAATTGAAATTATCTTTTGGTAGCAATATATAGCTCTCCTAGAGCTTTCAACTGACTTTTTGGCTACCAGAACTTATATCCATATTGACTTATTTCAAATGCCAATTGATAACATATGTTATCTATAATTCCCAAAGGGATAGTTTGCGAACTCATATTGCTCTCTTTATGACTTTGACGAGTATAACGCAATGTGAATATGGAATAAAGTTTCATTTGACAATAACATATTTGCTCAACCAGAACTTTTTGTGATATTAGTACTTCCGGATATAGTACTCACATTATTATCTTGCATTTTAATCGAGAAATGCATAATTGTGCACCTTTCAAAATGTGCTTTGTTTCATTTACTTCAGGTAATGAAAATATGTACTTTGTATCATTCACTTCGATGAATGAAAAATATAAAATATAGCACATCATATCAAGTCGATTATCTATCAGAGATAAACTTTCAAGTGCTCTTCCGAAGTATTGATATTTTAGTACTTTGAGAAATACTACTCATATTTTCCCCTTGCATTTAAATGGGAAAAATATTTCTTATGCTTAAGTACAATATGAGTACTTGCATTATTTGCTAGGCATAAATAGCCACAATTCTAGGCATAAATAGCCACAATTCATTGTATATTTTATTCCGGAAGTAATCATATTCTTCAAATAATAAATTAACATAAAGCGTAAATAAATAATATATGAAATAAATAAACATAAAGCAAACTAACATAAATAAATAATAAATAAAACGAATTAACATAAAAATAAAATAAAATAAAAATTAATTATTCCTGTTAGAGGTTATAAGGGAAATAAAATAAATGGTAAATTATTCCCTTCAAAGGTTATGAGAAAATTAACAATATCCAATTGAGTTGGATCAATAACGCCATAAACAAATTTTGTTTATATTTTATTTCATTTATCATTCATGATTATGGATAAAGTCCATAATACTTTGGCGTTTGACAAGTACGAAACTAATGGTTTATAACATCACATTGGTAAAAGGATTTCACTTCCTTAGAATGATCTTTATCACTCTTGTCATCCTTATAACGTTGCTACCAGCGGGTAGAAGTATTCTTAATACGACTATATTTTTCATGTGTATATTCATAGCCTCGACCACGACCACAACTTTTAATGTGATTTTTTATTCATTCCATAATATAATCTCACATTCACTTCAGGGAATGGAGTAGAGCCAGTGGGCTTTTAAAACCTTTTTCACATATCCTTATCACAGAGAACAAAGATTTAATCCTCGTACGCGGCATTGTTAAACCTGTCCACAAGGTCATTTAAAAACCTCCTTTGAGACCAGTAGCCTCGCAGAACGGGATGTCCAGCCAATTATACTTGGATTATATCGAAATTATGTCTCTAATTGAATAATGATTTACCATGTTTGCATTCACTTCAGGGAATGAAACAGACCCAATAATCGCATGGAATAAACATCATGCTTGCATTCACTTTAGGGAATGCCCCATCATTGATAATTGCATGGAATAAACATCATGCTTTGCATTCACTTCAGGGAATGCCTCCCATAACCTTTTAGATCAAGACAAATTTCGTAACTTGAAATTGGGAGAAGTCTATGGTCGAATTTTTTCGACGAAGAAAAAAAAAATATTGCTTTCGAGCAAATATAGACTTTATAATAATCTTCTTGTAAATTCAAAATCATCATGATTTATCGCACTTTAAAATTGTATTTTAAAAGATAAAAATAAAAATAGAGTTTACCGATATTGAATTTCGTCTCAAAGACAATGATGACGTAGCAAATGAACCAATGCATCTTCTCATAATCTTTTTGTTACGCCATGTCTCTTTCCAACTCATTTGAATACATGTAAAACTCAAAACACGGTTAAAAGCATCGACTTTTATCAATAGAATAAAAAATTATTTGAGACTAGATCAAAAAGTATAAAAGTAGTCATAGATCAAGTTGAATAAACATAATTATAAGTGATGTGATCAAATTATAAACAACCATAGTTAAAATCAAACGACATTTTGATGAATGTATAAACACATCAAAGTAACATATTCCTTTTGCCTTTGATTCACATACAAAGTAATTGATACAAATAATAAAGTTGTTTTATATCTCGAATTTATTCATATAAATTACCATAATAATAATAATGATAAAACAAATATATAACAACCACATGGCAACACAATCTTTGAATTGAATCAATTATAAATTAGAATGGAATAATAAAAACTTTGAATAAAACTAATATACTGTGTAATAAAATGTTCCAACTTGTGCGCCCAATAGCATTTAGCCGAAATACTTGAAGGCTTTAATTCGGTTTGCTTTATCAATCCATCTAATGAAGTACGGCGATAATTTTAATTTTCGTTAATTCAAGAGTTACTTCAAGTATGAATAAAATAATAATAAATTAAAATAATAACCAAATAATAGATATGAATATACTAACTTTTGGAGAATGATAAATCAATCATTATATTAGTATATAAATAAGAAAAACATACCATACTTTCCAAGGTAAACTGAATATATGATAGATGTAGTCACCAATATCAAATTGAATTTTTTTTCGAGAACCACCAACAATAATCACAGTAATTAAGCGAGCGAGATCGTGCTGATAACGTGTTGTGAATAAAATAACGAAGAACAACGAACAAGAACAAGAAGAACAAAGAGATGAGAGAAAGAGGGAGATTTGTATTATTCTCAAAAATAGAATCATATACAATGCCTTCAATGAATCATCTATTTATAGGCATAAGAAGTACATAATACATTAAACTCTAATTAATAGAGATAATATTCCTAATAATAAATAAATCAAACTCCTTAGATAAAGTTCTAATCATGATAGACATCCACATAAATAAATATTCATAACAATACTACCTTTTTATAAAATTTAAAACTTAAATTCTAAACCCCAAGCACCTAAAACCTAAACCTTAAACTCAAATTCTAACAATAAACCTTAAATTCTACACCCTACACACTAAACCCCACAAACCCTAGACCCTACCCTAAAATTTTAAACTCTAAAATTAAAAAGGTTTGTGTAAATTGAAGTTTACACAAACTTGTGTATTAAATTATTTTTAAATATAATGATATATAATATAAATAATTAAGTGTATTAATTTAATAATCTTTTAACTCTTAATACGTTCCCATAACAATATCCTACGACGGCCTTCACGACGTTTGTTTTTATTCGTGTTTGTTAGTGAGCATAGATAATTTGATTCTTTTTTGGATTGTTTGCCGATGTAATATGCAACAAATATTTGTCTTTAAAATAAGTGTGAAAGGTGGTTGTTAATTTTTGGGAATTTCATCTAGTTTGTGTTTTAGAAACTCCTAGCCTCTAGGGCCCATTTCCTGCAATAGACCGTAGAATTTTTTTTGGTACAAGAGAAAGCGTATAATTTGACCGGTGCAACGCTTATCTTTTTCGTTTAAATTTAGAGTTTTTTTTAAAATCTCTAATAAATTATGTTCTTATTTATTAATAAAGTTGTCTAATTAATGTGTTAATTTTTTGTTGCTCTTTAGCTATTTTTATGGGCTAAAACAATTAAATTTAACTGATTGTGAAGACAACAATCTGATGGCTATTTGGTTATATCAATAATTGCATTTATTTATATCTTTTATTTTTCTTATATGACTTTATTTTATAGAATGAATGAATAATTGTTATTTTTTTTTTTTTTAAAGAACTGATTGGATTCTAAAAGCACTCAGCTAGCACCCACGCAGCCATTGTAATTGAGGCCCATGATTTGACCAACTAGCCCAATATCGGTGGATTCTCTTTTATTTTCTGTGAGTTTTATAAAAAAATGAGGTCCTACCGGGAGTCGAACCCAGGTCGCTGGATTCAAAGTCCAGAGTGCTAACCACTACACCATAGAACCACACGTTGGTAAAATTTTTCTTTGTCTATATTTATTTCTTTCAAATTGGTTTGTACTGTTTATTTACAATTGTAATTTTTAGGCCCAATATTGCATTTGCTTAGAAATATGTGTGAGTATAATTATTCATAATTATTTGATGCATTTATACTTAGATGTGTATTTTTTATTTATTTTTTGAATAAAAGAAAGGAACTATTCCTACTAGGTTTAAAATTAAGACTTAGAGAAAAGGCAAGAAGCAGGTGAGACTCGGTCTAAGAAATTTTGATGTTTTTAATTATTTATTTAAATATTAATTATTCTCATGTAGCGGTGGATTGAAATTGTTTGTGGAGAAAGAAATTAAACGGTCCAAAGGCTGTTGATAAGTGCACAAAAGATTATTTATCGAAGAAATATCCGAACATGAGGATTGAGGGGTTTGAAAAATTACTTCTTAGCTTGGCTTCTTTCAACTATGAAGTTCCCGACATGATATTCTATTTATTATTATTTTATTAATCAAAATAAATGCTACTCTATTTTTGTATCAGAGAATTGAAAGTATTTAAATATTAATTAAGATGTAATTATCGCTATTTTGTTGTTTAATTGAGTTGAGATAACTTAGATTCAGTTTTTTCCAATAAGAGGATATAGACGAAGACCGTATTTTGTGGTCGCTGGTATTCTTGTGTGTGGTTGCTCTTGTTGGTGACTTGCCTGCTGCTTTGGCACTGATTTGCTTGATTGGGGTTGCACCAGGCATGGCTATAGCAGATGTGACGATTGATGCATGTATTGCTACGAACAGCATCGAGGTCCGATCGTTGGCACCGGAATACAACTGATGGTTTGTTTCGAGCTGGAATTTGTTGGGGATCATATATGCAATTGGTGCAATGGCTTCAATGGTGGGGGTCCTGATCTATCACAAGACACTCAATTCAGAAGCCTACTCTTTTTTGCTCAGCTCCTATACGGCACATTCGGAATGCTCGATCCGATCTTCATTTTTCGATGGAACTTAGTGCTCAGAATTCCAGATTACTTCTTCGTTATCACGGAAGAATGTGTCTCGCGAATTATAAGCAGAATACAGTGGATTCCCATGATGGTGTTGAGCACAAGGCTTTGCATTGTTAATGTGTCCCGGTAATGTTTGAATCCAATAAAATAACCTCACATTTTATTATGATTTGTCCATACAAAAAACAGTTTATCATTCTCTAAGCCACCTGTAGAAGCATGAACTGATGTTGAATTTGGAACCAGTTCATGTGCATGATGATGTGTACCACTGGGAAAGCTAAGCAAAGCAATTTCGTTATTTCAAGTTAATTTGTATGGTTACTTCTTGTATAAACTATCTTCCACTATCAACGCTGTGAATCAGAGATGCCAATTCGATGTTGTCGGGCTCTGGAGTTTCGTCCTCGTCGTCGGTACTCAACATGAAAGAATTGGGGTCACCTTTGGGTACCAAAAACAGCAGACATAATGGACAAACTCTTAGTATGTTTCGAATCAATATGACCAGCCAGAGATTGTCAAATTTCGTCCGAGTAACATTCAACACATGAAGCAGCAATCCACCTCCCCAGGAAGATGAAAGACCCCCAAAGTTATCGATCGACATTAGCAAAGCAAAGAAAGTGCCCTCAATACCAGAAGGGCAAAGCTTGGAACTGAGGACAAGGAGAGGCATCCACTTGAGCCGGGTTATCATTTGAGAGACGGCTTCACCGATCACAACAAAGAGATAATCAGGTATGCCGAACTTCAGATTCATTCGTTGCACCAACATCAAGTCTAGCATTCCTGCTAAACCGAATAGCAATTGTGTCCAGAGGAGCATGTCTCGCAAGGGCTGATTCTTCAACACATTTTGGTAAAGTAATGCCCCCAAGAGGGCACCGACCGCACCCATTGAGAAAATGTAGCCAACAGTCTCCTGCAAAAACCAGACTAATTAGAAAAAGATCAGAAGGATTAGACTACCCTAATGCAGAATCATATACCTTAGAGAAAGATGGACCCTCCTTAGCGTCTGTGTACCAATAGAACAACCCTTCATTTATGTTTAAGCTCACTGCCAAGGATAAATACATATATAAACATGGCCTCCAAACATCAGGGCCTTTCAAGGTTGTCCACATAGCTTTCGCAGCTTCTCGGAATTTCTGGTTTACCTCACTATAGGCAAAGTTGGACACTTGGGGCTCGGAAAGAAGAATCCCAACTAGTGATACAAGTGCAGCGGGTAGAGTCAGCAATCCGAACACCCCCTGTATGTACATTAGGCAGCAGAAAAAAAATAAAAACCACTTAACAAATGTAGAATTAGTGAAATGAAAAATGAAGAAATGTTGCAGAATTTGACTGCATAAATCAAACAGCAGGCAACCTTTGGACCGATCAGGTGTATAAAAACACCACTAATAGAGAACCCCAGTAATCCTCCAAAAGAGTAGCTCAAAGCACACAAGCTTTGCATGTCAGCTGCACGAGAAGGATGAATAATGCTGTTCTGTGCCACACAAGCATCAACGGTTACATCTGCTACGGCCACCGCCGTATTTCCTGCTGTTAATGTCAGGATGGCAAATACCAGTTGCATCTTACTTTTCAGTGATATGAAAAGCATTGAAACTATGCCGAGCACACCTGTGATTAACATTAACAAGTCAACAGGTGGAGAATCAGAAGACTACTCAACAAACATAAAGCATTTTCTATCTCAGGACAATGAGATCCAGTTTATTGACATATTTTCATACTCAGAGCTCATGATTAGGATTCAGGATTATGCTGAACATTCAAAATATGAAAGCTGTATAATACATGATATGTATGCACCAGATACAAATGTGGCAATAACTATGGCAATTTGTCATAGGCAATGAAAGAAGAGCTAGAAATCGAAATGCGCCGTTTACCAGATAAAATTAAATA
This sequence comes from Hibiscus trionum, assembly GCA_030270665.1. Taxonomy (NCBI): domain Eukaryota; kingdom Viridiplantae; phylum Streptophyta; class Magnoliopsida; order Malvales; family Malvaceae; genus Hibiscus; species Hibiscus trionum. The sequence continues at coordinate 30,024,040 of BSYR01000024.1, read as the reverse complement.
AGGCCTTCTTCGATATCCCATTAGTGGAAGAACATCTGTGAGAAGACCCCAAACAGGCTTGATAATCCAAGGGATGGAAGTAATCCCTGAATAAACCTGAGCCTCGGAAGGCTGCACCTTCTGAACATCCTTCATGTAATACTCGGTGCCGATGCGAGAAAGAGCCCCTCCGAACCCCTGATTTATCCCATAAATGGATACGACTCCGAATACGAAGCTCCAATGCATTTCCACTGCAAGCATCTTAAACCAATGTATTGGACCCCAAAAACAGTAATATAGTCCTTTGGGTTCATCATCTTCCTCCACAGCCTTCCTACAGGCTTCTATATTCTCTTCTTCCACCATATATATATAATCTAGCTTAGTAAAAATCAACAATGGCCTTGGTCAAACTCAGCTTGTTCATGTATATCCGATCAACAGCAACACCATTTTCTATAAAAATGTTCCCTCAAAATGGATTCTCTGAACTTTCTTGCACCCTTTTCATTAGTATCTTCAGGAGGGCAAGACCAATCTATATGAACAAATGTAGGTCTCAAGCAGATGAGAGATCAGATCTTTTCCTAGATGGAAGTAGGTACTTTGGATACCAGATTTGACCAAACCCTGATCTGTTCATAAAAGATGAAGAGAAACGGAACACAACAGAAAAAAGAAAAAAAATATTGTTAAGGTCTTATGTTATCTCATTAACTTGTTTTTATTATCAGTGATGAGCCCCATAAAAGATGCTCAAGTAGCCAATTAGAAAACGTTATTATGCAACTTGGGTTAGTTTCGATGTGAATAGTAAATCTGGAAAGAGTTTTAAAATCTGTAAAAATCTTTTCTGGCATTGAATATCTATGTAAGAAAATATGTATTACCATGTGATTAAGTGGCTGAAGTATAAAATGTCTTATTTTTCAGACATGGCAAATCCTATTTGTCCCATGCGAGTTGGGACTTGGCATAGCATTAGCATACCACTTTCTTTATGCTCATATTCTAAAAGAGGCACCATGTCCAAAGTTTCTGGATGTCGGGAAACAACAAAGTAAAAGAGGAAATAATATTATGTTGCACTAACAAATTACAGTCGTAAAGTAAAAAAAATTCTTCAGAAGTGGATTTGATTATCGTTATTAATCATTAATTTAGGGATTTAAAATTGAAGAGTTTATCCTAAATCTTAAATTTTAATTTTAAACTTTAAATTATAAACCTTTAAACTTTAAACTATCGATTAATACTTTTAACTCCTGAATTTATCACTTGTAAAACTTTTGTTCCCATAGTCAGTATTGAAAATTTTCTCATTTATACAAATAATAAATAACAATAATGATATATTAAAATGAAAGGCTACACTATTAAGTAGGGATGAGCAAAAATATCCGACCCGATCACTCAAACCTAAAAATACCGGATAATTCTTGGAAAAAATTACCTGACCTGACAAATTTATTGGGACACGGGCCGGAAGTTTTCTCTTACCGGGTACCCGACCCAACCCGATAAAATTTAATATATATTTTTATATTTAAAATTATATTTTTATTTTATGTTTTTTTAATATTTTTACTCTAAAATTAAGTTTATATCCTCAAATTTTTTCTATGTTTGTATTATATTTTTTTAAGTTTTAAGTTTAATTTTTTTAAATATTTTTTTGTTTAACATGTAATTTTTAATTTTAAAATTTTAGAATTAAAAAAATAAAAAAAAGAACCGGATACCCGGATATAATAGACCAAGACACGAGCCGCTTAATGAGATACCCGACAATGCCCACCCCTATTATCAAGGAGTGAAACGGATGCATTTCATCAAAAGTCAGAAATGATGATATTTGTAGAAAAAAAATAAAAGAGTGATTAATCTCATCTATTTATTTCACTCATCTAATGATAAATATATATACATAAAAAAAAGGGTAAAGGGGAAATGACCAAATCCAGATGTAAAGCAGGAGATGTGAAAATGTGGAGCCAGGGCAGCGCCTTGTTTGGTGAGAACATAACGAATGTGTGGTTCTGAGAAGAGCAACCTTCCCGCAAGCAACACCCAGACTTTTCTAACACTTCCCCTCTTCTTCTTCTTGCTTCTGGACTATTACCAATACAAGTCTAAGCAACCATGGCTCTGTCTTTGACTCCATGTTTCCCTCTTTCCACTTCAAAACTAACTAAACCAAACATAATCTCCGACAGCACATCATTGCTCGGTTTCAAATCAGTGAGCTTCAGAAACAACCAGACAAGATGCCATGCAGTGACTGATTTGAAGACTGCATCTTCTCTCGACCGGAGCAAAGGAGAAGATGATGATCATAAGGTTGTTATAGGTCCATCGAGCGAGGAGGATAGGGTCGTGGCGGATTACAATTGGGCGGAGGAGTGGTACCCTCTTTACCTCACCAAGGATGTACCGGACGATGCTCCGCTTGGTCTCACTGTGTTCGATCAGCAGCTCGTCTTGTATAAAGATGGCAACGGCGAGCTTCACTGTTACCAAGATCGATGCCCCCACAGGTAAAGTCTCTTGCCATTTCCCCCCCAATTGTGGAATCAGCTGATTTCTATAACACTCCTGCGTGTAATTGATTCAATGAAAACTTGAGCTTCATATTAAAAAGATTGTGCTTGTTTTAAGGTTGGCCAAGCTATCTGAAGGTCAACTGGTCGACGGTAGACTTGAATGCCTGTACCATGGTTGGCAATTTGAAGGCAATGGAAAATGTGTCAAGATACCTCAGGTATGCATCTACTTACAGTATTATTTAGTTCATTAGAATGCATTACCATGTTGTTGACAAGGCTTTTATCACAACAGCTTCCAGCTGATGCCAAAATTCCTCGCTCAGCCTGCCTTAAAACATACGAGGTGAAAGAGTCCCAAGGAGTTGTATGGGTATGGATGTCACAGACGACTCCACCAAACCCTGAAAAGCTACCCTGGTTCGAGAATTTCGCCCGACCAGGGTTTCAAGATACTTCAACTATCCATGAGCTTCCATATGATCACTCCATTCTCCTTGAGAACCTCATGGATCCAGCACATATCCCTATCTCTCATGATAGAACTGATTGGACTGCTAAAAGGGAAGATGCTCAGCCATTGCTTTTCGAGGTTACGGAACGTACGGATAGGGGGTTTGCTGGTTGGTGGGGTAAAGAAAAAGACGGATCGATGCCCAACTTCTTAAGGTTTGGTGCACCGTGTGTTCTTCAGAATAACAGAGAACTTGTCGATAAAGATGGAGAAAAACACTACTTTTCGGGTCTCTTCCTTTGTAGGCCAACCGGACAAGGGAAGTCTATGCTTATTGTTAGGTTTGGAGGAACAAAAAGATCTCCATTGGCAAAGATTTTCCCCAAATGGTATTTCCATCAGAACGCAAGCAAGGTCTTCGAGCAAGATATGGGATTTCTGTCATCCCAGAATGAGGTACTCATGAAAGAAAAGGTTCCTACAAAAGAGTTGTACCTTAATTTGAAGTCCTCAGATACTTGGGTTGCTGAATACAGGAAGTGGATGGATAAAGTTGGGCATGGAATGCCTTACCATTTCGGTCACAGCACCATATCTCCACCTAAACTACCTGCTGTGGTAGAGCATGCACCGGCGGGGCTTGTTGCGGGAGTTTCAGCATCTTCACCGGCTAAAGGTGGGATTGGAACAATGCATGCTCCGAATTTGGCTAACCGATATTTTCGCCACGTAATTCATTGCAAGGGTTGCAGTAGTATAGTGAAAGCTTTTACTGCTTGGAAAAATAGGCTTAGTGCAGCAGCTGCAGTGCTCACTGCTTTGGCAATTCTAGCATCCAGCAAACAGTGGAAGACCTTTCTCCTCGTGACTGCAACATTGTGCTTGGGTGGAGTCTATGCATGCTCCACTGCCGTGGCAATGAACACAACAAACTTCATAAGAGTACATAGGAGATTGTGATTTCGAAACCAGCGTGTACCGACTCTTGTGACTCATCGTACAATTCCTCTTAATTTTGGAGACAATTGCAAACGTCCATATATTTATAAGATGTAAGTGTTGTTTTTCTTTTGATTGCTTCCAAATCCTATGGTTTCTTATGTTCCTTTCATTTCCAGAGGACAGAAAAACAAACTAGACTCTTTAAAGCTGGTGTGATCATATTCTCCATATCCGTATACCTGTCAACTACAAAATTTGAATATAAACACCGAAAGAAAAATGAAAATTCCAAACAACACAAAACTGAACTTCTCATATTAAACACAAAACTCAACTTGTGTCAGGCAAAATTGAAGCATTCTCATATGTAGAAAAGAATATTGAAATAGCAAATCTAATTAGCCAAACTTCACTCTAATGTATGAAGCTAATTAAACTGTACTCGAGGAATTCAAGACATGTATTCCAACTGGCTGACTACTGTAGTCCAACATTGGAGCTGAAAGACAATGGTGGCTCTTCTGAGTAGAGTAGTTTACGAGCTCCGGGCGTACCACAGACGGCAGCATATGAGATGAACTTCTCTTACAGTTGGTGGAATCTGGAAATTTTGGTAATCCGGGAATAGCATCAGCATCGATGTTGGAACTCCACATCAGATTCAACTTCATTTAGCGCCTAAAACAGGCAGAAAAGTATTCAGTCAAAAAGAGGAAAACATGCTAACATGAAAGCTCAATGGTAGAAGAATGACAAGTAAAAGTTGATATGCTAGACGCTGTACTTCAATTACGTAAATATATTTAAACGTTAAAGAAACTTATTTAAAACAGTAGTAAAAGAATATGCTGCCCAGTAGCAGCGACACATTTCCCTCGATCATAAACAAATTAAAGTAACTACAAACCTTAACAGCTTCCCTCAAAACGCGTACGAGTTCTTCCGCATGCTTTCTTCTCGCAACAGTCTCTTCCTTCTCCTGGAACAGCTCTTCAAAAAGGTCCTCTCTGTGTATTCCAAAAGTTCAGACTTTAGTAACTTGAGCAACATGCATACTACATACAGACACCCCCACACGATAACAGTGGAAAGGAGGACAAAAGAGAAAACTAAGTTCTTATGAGTGCAAGAATTGTGCATTAATTATTACTGCAAAAAAAAACATTATCCCATTCTGTTTGTATACATTTTATTCCTTTTATGATTTGCAACACAATATTTGGGAAATTAGAACATGAATACCTCCATGACTAACATTGTTTCAAGAGCTCATATTGGAAAATAATGCCAGCCACAGCTACTGGGTGCCAAATAAACAGTTTTTTTCTTCCATTTACCCATTCCGCAAATTGAAAACTAAAACAAGATGTATTTTAAAACACCGTCAACCAAAAGCAGGAGGCATACCGGTACAATAATTTTATAGAAGTGTCATGAAGGTTTCTTTTTGCATTATTGACCTGAATATTGAAAAAAAAGGAGGAAACACATTTTGATTCATCAGAATAAAAGTTCAAATTTGACCAACAGGAGACTAAAAGGAAACATCATTACCAGAAAGCACATTATAGCCTTTGGCACCAAGTCTTGAATGTTCTTCCGGACTATATCAAAGTACGATTTCACAAGTAATTTGGTGACAACTATTTCTGTACCTTCAATGTCCGACATTTCAATCGGCCTTAAGATTGGGGAAGGCTGAGATAACCAACGGTAAACATGAAGGAAGTGAATTTATGACAGGTAAGATAGTTTGCTATTAAAGAAAAACAAAGCAATCTCCACTTTCTCACACAGAAACACATGGCTTAGAATGTTTACCTCTCTCAGTTGGATTGTTGATGACATAGGCTCTACCATATGAAAATCTTCAGGAGATTCAGTAGCTGCTGGCCCTCTAGACGATACCTTGATCCTAAGTATTGAAGAAATGCCCCACTTGCTTGTGGATGAACTGCCACCTAAATAACAGTTACCTAAGTTAATGTTTATAAATAAACGGCTTTATAAAACTGTTTACACAAAGGCCTATGAGTATCATCTATACCCATGTAAATAAACTTGCTTAGAAGATTCAGAAATAATGATAACTTTATTCTGCAACTATAAAACTGTTCCAATTTTCAGAATCGATAAATTTGGACATATTAATGAGTTTTTGTTTGCAGTACGTAACACAGAGTAGTGCAACAGTCTCTACATGAATAAGACATTTCAACAGAATGCAGTACAATATACACCTATCTCATACTATATCTTCTGCTAAGTGGAATGTTGTCATACATATCATACAAATCTTGAATTGCAGTGTGCTCTTGATACACCAAAACGTTCTGATCCACATCAATCACAAATACACAAAGAAGGAATTTCACTTTTTTTTCAAAATGTAAAAGAAAGGGAATCATTCTTTTAGCCATTGCATTTCCCTTATGATAAAAAGATCAGTTAATCGGCCATACAAGTATCATGGGAGAAAGAAAAGTAAAATAAATGAGAGACAAACAAACTTGGACTAGCCTTCAGTTAAGAGTAAATTACCAGCTAATACAGGTCGCTCATTATCTGACTGAGGACGATTTCCCTGCCACAATGCCATCATAGATTAGGTGGTTAAAAAGGAAATGATAAGCATGATTTAAATTTCCTGATTTTTACATTTCTTTCCTCTTTTTCCTCCCCTTTACTTTTCAAGTATTCTTTGTTAAATTTAACCCAATTCTACCACGAAGAAGCTACCAAAGTCTAAACCATGATGCGATAATCACCCTTGGCTGAATATTGTTCCTGACAAAAATTAAAGGCTTCCTATGTGATGATAAAGCATAATGGTATTTTTCTTATCGTGTTAAAAGGGTGTCACGTAAATTTACCAAACAATGGTAGGTGTGATGAATTCAAGTCCAGCACACTAAGGGTCAACCATTCTCACTTTGAAGTAACTAAAGCATATGTTTAATTCTAAAAAGTAAGTAGACAGATAAGGATAAGAACTTCAAATAATCGAGGGCTGAGATTGTGACTCTGTTTTAGGAATTCAAGGAGATACATTTAAGGGCATGAATGGAGCTTGTTTGTTGGGGTCCTCAAAAAGAATTTTCATTTATACAAACTATGGAAATGGATAGAGATATCATTGCACAGACAGATAAAAAACCTAGTGTATAATAAGATATAAGCCCGAAGCTTGGAGCGCTTATGTTCATTTCTAGCAGTTTCCTTTTAGGCTTTTAGCCTCCCCAAATGAGATCTACCAGAAAAGATAAAATAAAAATGTAAAAACAGACCTGGTTAGAAACACCATTCACAACTGATCGAGCAGCAACAGTTTGCGATATCTGACCCTTCTCAGGTGTATGTACCTTTTCTCTCTCCTGAATGATACAAAGATGAAGTAAATGTGTCTACATCATGTATAAAGTTAAAAATGTAACCATTTTTGTTACATGTGAATCAACCTTAAACATAGGTTTCATAACAATCGTTTGCTATTCAATTATGTAATAGTAAAAGGGTAATTATTTGATACACCCTGCCCATTTGAACCCTAAACCCTAATACTAATACCTAAACCCTAAATATGACAGATGTCATTCAAATAGGTGGGGTTGTGTATCAAATAATTTTCCATAATAAAATAGATGTCATAATATATGCTTTAATACAGTTTCACATCCCTCTAGCCTCCGGATAATTCAGATTGAAATTTAAACTTAAATTGTATCCTCAATAGTCACTCACAAAAGTCGATGAATACTGAACCAAAGTGAGCAACATCCAACCATAGCAAAATGCTAAAGGGCTAACTCCCAACCCTTCAGCCACACTGAATCAATTGAAATGACATTTATACCTTTGATGATCTCATCTGCTGCCCCGCAAGCTCAACGGCTTTACTGCCACCAATAAAACTTGGATGCGAAGAATTTATATAATCCTTCTGATGTTTAAAGAACACCAAAATAAAAATCATAATCATGCATGATAGAATAATTCAAATATATGATAATCGGAGAAAACATGGTATCTTATATCTTGGTGAATCATAAAAGGGTGTGTTAAAATTAATTCAGAAACATATTCTAGTCAAATTTGTTATATACAGAGGGTGCTAACTAAATCCCACCTAAACAAAAGAGGATGAATAAACAGAAACTGATCACAACACTGTCTGTAGTTCTCTTAATTCAAATAGGCTGAACTATAAAACAGGTCATCAAGCATTTTCATGCAACCACATGCATATACATGTGTCTACCCTAGCTTTTTAGAAATTCCTTACCATGTCATATTTTTAATGGTACCCAGTAGATATTGTTATGTGCACTTATACACAAAATTCTTACATTATTGTATATATCATAGAAAGAAAGGATAACAAGAAATCAATAACCTCCATCTCAATGCAGTTACTTATCATAGTCCCAGCACGCTTAAGAGCAGCATCTAAAAATTCCTCTACAATGTCATTTATGTGCTTTTTTAATGACGGGAACCTCTGCAGTCCAGTTGATTCACAAGCCTGGCTAATCTGTTGGAAAAATTTACTCTCTTCATCATATCAACATAATGAACTCATAATTTCAATAGGTAAAAAGATCCCAGCACAAAGCACTATTCTCACCTTTATCAGTTCATTGTAGACAAACCGTAGACACTGATGACAAGGGTCTGACAACTGAGCAATTTGTCTTCTAACCAAAACTTCAAATGCAGCCTGAAACTCAATGCAATACATGGTATACAAGCTAATGACTTCAACAATGTGAAAGTAAGAGAGAGAGAGAGAGAGAGCAATTTGTCTTTTACCAAATCACCGCCGTACTCACCTCTGGGACAAATAGAACATTTCTCAGACCAGAGGAATTTCTAAGGGCATATGCAATATCCTCATCAGTCATCCTTTCACAAGGGTCCACTTCCTATAAAAAGCAGTTAATCTCCTAATTCTCAAGCGTGGAAGATTCCAGATAACACAAAAACATAGAGAATCAATTGCATAAGAGCTTCAAGAAGAGAGGAGCATACCTCTAAGAGCTTAACAAACATTGATTGAAAAAGGTAGTGAATCCTGGCTCCTCCAATCAATTCTTTAGTTGACATCTCCTGACTTTTTCCATCAACCATAGCAGAAAAATCTTTTTTCCAAAAAAAAAGAAAGATAGAAAACTTAGCAACAGTAGAAAATTTTGTGAGCAACATCCCCCAGCCCACCTGAAACTGAAAGGCAACATATGCATGTATACAATTTTGAATATTGTATGCACTGATTGGTAAGATAATAAGTGTAAATGGAAAAGAGGAATCGGGATAAAGACTACACCCCACCCCCCACCCCACCCAAAAAAAAATAATAAATAAAAAATCATAAAATAAGAATGGAGCAGTTCCAGTAACGTGATAATTGCAAAATCCTATATCTTAGGCTAAAAATTGAATCAAAATGGGAAAAGAATAAGCACATTTGTTATTTTGATATGCCAAAAACCGAACATGTAACAAGGAAAAACCCTCACCATCACAGTATCTTCTAAGAATGTTCAATAATCTCGCTCCTTTTTCTTCCTGGATATGGACATAAGTAATAATCAGAGATAACTAATATAACAAAACTAAAAATCCCAAAAAGAAAAATTCAGTTTATGTATAAGAAATATGCTCGGCTTTATTGGGGAAAATTCATGAATATGAAGGTGTAAGTAATTATATACTATATATATATATATATATTTATAAAAAACAGCCATCACAAATAGTAAGAACTATTACTTAGATCTCAATCTCAGCTGTAATAGAAGCATTAAATCTGAAAACTTAAGGAGATGTTCTGAAATCAAAGGTTATAATTAGTTTCCCAAGCTCCTTTTTCTGTAATCTCGCTCCTTTTCTTCCTGGATATGGACATAAGTAATAATCAGAGATAACTAATATAACAAAACTAAAAATCCCAAGAAGAAAAAATCAGTTATGTCTAAGAAATATGCTCGGCTTTATTGGGGAAAATTCATGAATATGAAGGTGTAAGTAATTATATACTAATATATATATTTATAAAAAACAGCCATCACAAATAGTAAGAACTGTTACTTAGATCTCAATCTCAGCTGTAATAGAAGCATTAAATCTGAAAACTTAAGGAGATGTTCTGAAATCAAAGGTTATAATTAGTTTCCCAAGCTCACAAACTCAAAATGTAGGCCAGTACCGCTAACATTACCCAAACTGTGACAACTTACCTTTGATTCCAGAACATCTCCATAAGTTTGCAGCTCTTTCATAGCTTCATGCATACGAGAGTTCAGCACAGCCTTCAAACATGGGAGATCCTTTCTAATATGCTGCTCTAGAATCTGGAAAGAGACAAATCAATCGCAGAAGACAGGTATAAAAAGTGCAGCAAGGAATAATATATATAATTGTTAAAATACTTAGGAGTTCAACAAAAGGCGGTCACAAACCAACCTGATTCAGCTTCTTCGCCAGTTGAGGAACGCCACAATGATTAGAAACACCATTATATACCTTCAATGCATATGTTTCAAGAAAGAGAAAATTGTTCAGGTTATATGGGAAGTATAGGTGACCTTGAAGTAAAAAAATCTATTTGAGAAATGAAAAGTACAGGATGATCATGGAAGAATTGTCCCTCATAAGCTAGTGCTTCTTGAATGCTACGTTTTTTATTAATATCCTGTGGCACAAAACAAAACAGTTATTACCTTCACTTCACCTATTCAATGAATCTGAGAAGGGAAAAAAAGACTAATTATTATTTTTTTAAAAATCTTCCCCCTTGCATATGGCCATATCACATCATCCTTACTAGACTCTTGGCAGAATTACAGATAAACTACAATGTAGCTACTGACTGCAGCCTTTAATAACTTATACCTCTTGGCAGCGATTCACAACACCAACATAACCAAGTTTGAGTGGAACCACCCTTCCAAGCAAGAAGTTACAGGCATTAGTGCCTCTGTCCATAATATCAAGCTGCATGGAAAGATTGTATCACATACGATGGTGATTCAGCAAGGATGAAAACATAACATGGGATGAGAAAGATCAAATCACTTAATAATTTTCTCTCATTCTTTCCAAAAAGTAACAATACAAACCTTGGTGATTACACCGACCGTCCGAGAACCTGAAAAAGCATATGTCAGTCCATTGGAATAGAAGAACTCATACAATCAGACATGAAACCGCAGGTTATTTTGAATTACCACTTGGATCAGCTAATTTAGCAATCTGTAGTGCATCAGATGTAGCTAAATCAGAATTTGCGGGGCTGACAGCCAATATGATACAATTTTCATCTTTGATATGTGCCAAAATCATTCTCCTAATTCTTGCTTCGATATCACTAGGTTGCTCCCCCACAGGAACCTTGGTAATGCCAGGTAAGTCGATAAGGGTCATGTTAAGAACATTGGGAGAGGAAATCTTCAATCTAATCTGTTTTTCTGAAACCCCTTTGTTACAACCTGCTTCTCTTTCAGTCTCAGCCTACACAAGTTCAATAATTGTAAAAAAAGAAACCATGTTTACAAAAAGAGTAACAATTTTCAATTTTGGCAAATGCAGTGAAATTTCAATCATATGATCTAAACATCAATCCCACAATCCAGCAACCTTCTAAGTTTCCAAATATATATAAAAGAAGTGAAAGATAAAAACTAATAACTGAACCTGAATTTCTTGACGAATTTGAGAGAAATCATAAAAGCGGCGGCCGGGCAAGTGGCGAAACTCGCCCCACTCGACTCTATCGTCATCTGAATTCGGAGGACAATTCTCAAGCATCAAAACAAGCGGTCTTCGAGTACAGATTTCGCAACCTCGAGGAAGAAAATCGCGGCCAACAAGAGCCTCCAGCACGCTGGATTTACCGCTGCTCTGACTGCCAACCACCGCCACTTGCGGTATCGATATATCGGATAATTCCACACCAGCCGTAGCAAGTATGTCATTAAGTTTGTTGATCACCGGAATCAACGACGAACCGATAGTTTCCGCAGTTCTTGGAACAGTCGACATCTTCTTGCTGGGTTTCCTGCTTCGTTCATTCAAATCAGAAGTAAAAAAAGAAAAAGATTCACCGGAAAGAATGAGAAACGGGGAAAAATCAAAAGCTCTTGAAAGAGTGAAAGCAAGATTGAGAAAGAACCAAAATCTTGAAGAGTAGTAGTGAATGGGAATGACGAGGAATGAGAAGTAGTGCGATTTTAGAACTGCAGGAATGTAAAGATCCTTGGCGAGCAAGCTCAGTGTAGAGCTATTTTAGAATTCCGCCATTTTCTTTTTCACGGCGTTGCCTTCTGTAACCGTTACAACTACAAGAAGTTGAAATGGTTTTTAGGTTTATATAGAAAATCTGTTTATATAGAAAATCTTAAAAACAAAATTAATTAATAATTAAAATTTTTGACTTAATGATGCAGGCCACTTTGGTAGTTAATAAAACGGAAACGGTTTGTTCGTTTTTCAGTTATTTCCTAAACGCACCGTTTGTTTCAATGGGTTAAAATCCCAAATTATTTAGGGTTCGGGCAATCGAAGAAATGAAATGAAAAGTTTTAGCTTTGTTTATCTCAGCCGTCCTTTTCTGTTTTCTTATTCTACTAGAATTTTTCTCTTCAATCTTCATCTTCCTTGTTATTCTGTTATTGTGTGTAACTGTGTATCACTTAATTGAAAAAAAATTAAATTATATTTTTGCTTTTTTTAGAATTTTGTTAATCTTTTAATATTGATAAAAGTATTCGTCGCCTATAGTAGTGATTAAGAGATTAAGTGAACCTTAATTCGCCATCACCGCAACAATAAAATATTTTTCTCACCGTAAGAGAGATAAAACTCAATCATCGTTTATTTATTTATCACATTTGTCATTTGTGAAACTCATTTTGCTTTCATGTTCAATTGATACTTTATTTATCGATTTGTATCAACAAAAGAACAAAATAATTAATAGTAATTTCAACGACGGAAAAAAATAGTAGTGGTAATGGCTGAATTTGTAACGACAAAAGATTAATTTAAAGATTTGAGGTTATGAAGAAAATAAGAATTTTAAAAAATTTATTTTTTAAAAGATAATTATTGTCATGCATTCATTAAATGATAATACGTTTTATTATAATTAACAAATAAATTTTAAAATATAACGAAAAAATTAGATACTTAAAATAATATTTTATACTCTTTATTCCACAACTGTTACATACTGACGTTTTTCTGATGAATTTTTTTTAACTATAATTTTTTTATAAAAAATTAACTAAAATTTATAAATATATATTTAAAAACTACTTAATTGATTTTAAATAATAAAAAATAAAGTTATAAAAGTTTGACCAAAAATATCAATTTACAACAATTTTAATAGGACATAAAGAGTATATTGTTTGGAATTTTTTTCAATCAAAACTTAAAAAAATAAGTCTTCACTTTGATTAATCTGTCAAACTAAATCAAAACCTTATATTAATAGAGATATTCCTTGACCATTAGTGGATGTGGATCTCAGTTGTACGATATTAATATTACGTAGGATGAAAATCATTTGCACTTTTCGATGCTTTTATTTGTATCTTTTTTAGGGTTTTAGGTTAGGATTTATGGTTAGGGTTTAGAGAATTTAGGATATGGTGTGTTTTTTAAGGTATAGGGTGTAAGATTTAGGATTTAAAATTTAGAGTTAGTGCTTCAAATTTAATTTTATATTATTTTTTAGTGTTTGAGCATAAATAAAAACACCGAAAAGAAACAGAGTATTTTTATCCCTATACGTACTACTAAAACTTAGTAACTTTTTTTCCCTAGCAACTGCATTTGATGCGGCTGCATAACTGCTTCAGCCTTTGTCAAAGCCTTGCGGGTCTCATTTAATTTCCTCATGGCAGTGCCGTTTCTTCTCTTGCCACCTCTACTTCTTTTCTTCTCTTTTTCTCTTATTTTTTTCTCTTTTTTCTGTTCCAGCGTCGGAGGAGTTCGATAAACCAATTAATAGCAAACTTCAGAAGAAACTTGGAGGTCTTTTTCCGCAAATATGTTTAAGATAGGTGGTGATTCTGGTAAGTTGAAAATAAAGGCGATATTCGAGATAGCTTATTTATTCACGCCCTTACGAGGCGCGTGTCTTCAATTAAACAAAGTACTAAGCTTTATTAGCAGGCGGCAAAAATCTTAATTCCTAAAATAAAAAAAATGGATTTATTCATGATATAACCCCTGCACAATACCTTTCTTTCATTTTAGTACCTTTTTTTCGATTCACTTTGATACTTAAACTATCATTGAGTCTTCATTCAAACCAAATAATCAATAAAAACACACAACGTGTCTACCGTATCGATATCAAGTCGATTATGTGTTTGCCAAATGATAGTTCGTATTAAAGTGGACAAAAAAATATTTAAGCACCAAAACGGAAAAATGAAATTAATTCAAGAGCTAAATTGCATATTAAGCCAAAAAGAAAAACCCTAAGGCTTTGCTTGGTATGAAGAAAAGAAATGAAGAATGTTATTCAAATGGTGGAGATTTATAACCATCTTCTTACTTTGAATCTCCACCATTTGATTAACAAATTTTCCATCCTTCGTACCAAGCAAAGCCTAATTGTAGTGTGATGATATATCGTGTTATTCGGCAGCAAAAACATCATTGAGCAGCAAATAATTTAAGCCTAATTCTAAATTACCTCTGTATTTTTCTTTCGGAAACATGAACAAAGTTCAAATTAATTGAGCTATTCCATTCCGAAAAGCAGCTTAAAAAAAACCACTGCAAGCATTAATCAGTTTTCTTTAGAAATATACATTTTGCTGCACTTCATGCTTCATTACGGTACACTTCGATAAGTAATATCATCCTGCTAATCCATTGGTAACAAACATTTTAAAATAACATTTTTGTCTATACAAACAATGCATTATTGTACACTAACGACTATTTCAATCAACAACTGTTGTTTCTTTCCTATTTTACATTGTACAAACACATGAACAAAGAAGAAAACATATGGTGTGATTTTGTAATTCGGGGTCGAACCTATGTCATTCACAATGGACATGGCAAACGAATGTTATGGTTGTTTTACTTGGAACAGGCAATACCTGAGAAATGATCCCCTATTTGGAAATAGGAGGTTCACCCATCCACTTGGCCCGAAATCCGGTTCCTTTGCAGTCGGAGCAGCACTTCGACCCCTGTAATAACCCATGAAAACAAGATTTCAGTATGTTGGGGGCAATACAATCATACAGAGAAGAGTATCATTTCGAATTTCGATTTAAACCTTCCCAGCACAAATTACACAACTGGTATTCCTAGAAGGAACTTGGCAGAGCATATTATCCCCGAGGATAAAGAAGCCTGTACCCCTACACCACTGGCATTCAACGAGCCCCTTGGAGTCGCACGAAGAACAAACAATTGGCCTCGGTTGCTGCAAGAATCATTGAAATAATGAGAATATTAGGACCCTAAAGGCTAAACCTAAACAAACCTGGTTAACAATGGAGTAGGAAACTAGAGATGAAAGTGAAATACAAGCAGGTACTCAAATATGCACAGAATTAATGAAGAAAAATGGCGGGCCATTCAATTCCCAATCTGCTCAATCAGATTTTAAATATCTAAGACGCATCCAATATCAACAATCCAATCATTCCACATAAACCCAATCGGATTCAATCCAAATTAACTTTGAAATGTGCCTCGAAAGGCACCAATTTGCAATGAGTTTGAAAAATCCATTATCATACGAGTTGAATCATTGATATAATGAAATTGGGGAACCAATTCAAAAACCCAAGTCGAACTAATAACGTTAAAAAGAGAAAAGACCGTACCTGAGAGATGGCCCAAGTTATTTCCATACGCTTAACGAAATCAGAAGAGCTCTCATAGGAATCAACAGCAGAAGCTCTGGCAGCCAAAACCCTTGAACCCTTGGATCTTGCCGTTGTTGTTTTACCTAGAGGTAAAACCCTAACACCAAACTCAAGTCTATTGGTCGATACAAAGCTCATGCCTTTCTCGTCAATTGATTTGCCCACAATCACCGGCCTGTAATAAATCGCACAATTCTTCATGTCCCGTATAATCTTCCTTTTGCAAAGATATTGTCTTATTTTTATACGAAAATAAAAGTAAGAACTTGGCTTTTGGAAGGATGTTTTTTTCTTGTGGCGCAATCCAACTAAACGTTCCCTTCGTTTACAATTTACAAAGAGAGAAAGGAAAGAGAAAATGAAAATAAACTGCTGCGACAGCGAGCTAAGAGCTTTCAGACGAGGCCACGACCCATATTTTGTTTGGATTGGACTGGGAAGAAAGAACGACAAAAAAATCAAAATACTGGATTTTTGCCATTGTTGGCGGCCGGATACTGTTGCATTATGGTTCAACGTATAAATAATTTATGGGTTTTTTTTAAATACTAGTCAATGGTAGCCGGGCCTCTCTGAGAGCCTAAAATACGTCTGAGGTCGATTGGCCCATCGCAAGGTAAGAGTTGGAATGATGATTAAATGAGTTAATTAAATAAAGAAAAAATTACTACATAAATTTGTATAAATTTATTATGAAACTCATAATTAAATGATATTAGATGTAATTTACTATAAAAGATAGGGATAATTATGGGTCGGTTTTTGGCCGACCTACACCAGTCACGAAAACTCATCACCTCTTTCTGTACCTGATATTTTATGATGCTCTATCTAATTCGAACTCGACTCAAATTTTAAAGTAAAAATTTGATCCTGACTCGACATAAATAATTTTTTCATTCTTATTTGATAAAAAAATAGTTAATTGAAAATATATATATATATAAATTGAGAGGGGATTTGTAATACTTATTTCATTTTTATCAGACCAAATATGAAGATATTTGAAAATGATATAGAAAGAGATAGACAATATTATAGCAATTATACATACATATTTAGAATAAAAAGTAAACTATTATTTTTGGTCGGATATTTTTTACCTTAAACTCAAACCCTACAAAACTTCATCCCAAAAAATTTCAACTTGAACTCAACCCAAACCCAAAATCTTTTTTAAAAAACGACCCTATAAAATTAAATTAAATTGGAACCCGTTAAATCTAGGTCAAATGACCATTCATAATAAAAGAACACTTTTCTTTAAGAATATAATGCCGCGTGCTCATGTCTCATGTTATACAATAGCGATACGACACCATTTCAATTTGTAAATCGTCATGTTATCATAATATTTAAAATTACAACATATTAATTTGTTAGTTTTTAAAATTTAAAGATTTAACCGCCAGAAATGTGTTCAATCTATTCTATTTTTAAAAAAAATTTTGTGCATAACGTTCTATTCTATAACTCAAATTAAGTTTTTTGTGGCAGACAGTAAAATTTTTACACAATTCAATAAAAATACGATACATATTTTTTTGTTATTTTCTTTAATTTTTATTTTTTAAATAAAAAATTTTTTTATAAAAAAACTCAAAATCTTTAATTTCTCTAAAATCCCTCAAAAGTCAAACCCAAACCTTAAATTCCTCCCATCCCACCGCTGATTCAACCACCATCGGCCACCCTTGCCTTCGTCGCCCCCTATGAATGAAAATCCTATCATCCAGTCGTAAAAAATCAACGAATGAGCCGTCAATTGTTATGTCGATGAACATCCAACAATAAAGAAAAAGAGATCGATGGGGCTTTTAATCGATAACTAGAGGATTGGGGATTTTAAACGGTGAGGTACACGACGTTTGGGTGGTGAACGGTGAACCGTCGACGTAGGGATGTCATATGGCAAGGGAGGTGTGATTTGAGAGTTTGATTAAAAGAAATTAAAACTTTGGAATTTTTTTAAGAAGTTCATATTTTTAAGAAATTCGAAAATTAAATAAATAAAAAGCAGGTCATGTGTCATGTTATAATTAGATGCTGATATTTTTTTGAACGGCCGTTAACAGAAAATTTGATGTGGGTTACTGAAGAAAATGTTTGGCACCAAAGTGACCCGGAAAAAAAAAACGTTAGGCACCAAACTGAAAAGAAAAAAACTATATGTTGGGCACCTTTGTGACTATTAAGCCACATTTAAATGATTGTTTTATAATTTTTTATAGTCCGGGGACCAATTGGTTAGTTTACCCGAAAACGGAATACTAAATCCAGCAGTCGTGACTCATGAGATCAAATCGCCCTAGCAGCCTAAGCCGAATACAAAAGTACGAAACCCAGACAACACTAACAAGAAAATAAAGAGAAAATAATAAAGAAAGATGGAGAAAGGCAAAGGAGTAATGGGGTCCGGCCGTAGATGGGCCGTTGATTTCTCCGATAATTCCACCGCTCCTTCATCCCGTGACATCCCCGATCCCCCCGGCTTCACTCGTGCATCTGTAGATCAGGTTTCCCTTCCCTTTTTGTTTTATTTTATTTTTCTTAAATAAATGCATTAACTTTCAATTTTTATTAGGTTTCAATTTGTATTTTCGCAGGACGATTCGACTGTGAGTCGCCAAAAGAAGGATGCTGAATCCAACTGGAAAGCTCAGGTACCTTTTGTTTTAATTTTCCCGATACGAGAAAAGTAAGGAGATGCTTTACCAACGATTGAAATTGATTTTCTTTTGGATCCTAAAGACTTGAACTTTTCAAATTTGTTGTGATTTAACTATGGACGTTGATGAAAATCAATGGATTCAAGTGAGAAATTTCCATTGCAAGTCATGAATAAGCATAATGGATTTTTAGGCTAATAAATTCAGATTGAATTTAAGGATCTAGGCTTTTCTTGCTATTTAGGGGCTTTGTTAGTAGATGTGATTGCCTGACATTCACTAAAGGGTATATACGATAATTGTTTCTCTATTACTGGTCCCCTGTTTTACAATATTTACGGCCGATGCTTTCTTCATTCCGTGCATGATTGAGAGTTGTTATTTGGTTTAGGCCTAGTGATTGTCTGATGCACATATGAAATACTATTTGAAGGCAAGATTGAATATATCACACTAACCTTTTAGCTGGTTTAGGTGTTCCTTTAGGTAAGAGTTCAGTTTTTGCAGTTAGTTTCATTAGGTAAGAGCAGACATAAGTTAGTATAAGATGCAACCGATCAAAATCTGTTATTTAAGATTACGTTTCTTTTACTGTTGAGCAGAAAGCTTGGGAAGTGGCACAAGCACCATTCAAGAATTTGCTAATGATGGGCTTCATGATGTGGATGGCCGGAAATACAGTGCATCTCTTTAGCATTGGTATCACTTTTTCTGCACTTTGGCAGCCTATTAGTGCTCTTCAAGGTGTTGGGAAGGGTATGCGGCCTCTTACTACTATTTTTTCTCTTATCCTG
Source organism: Hibiscus trionum (assembly GCA_030270665.1). Lineage (NCBI taxonomy): Eukaryota > Viridiplantae > Streptophyta > Magnoliopsida > Malvales > Malvaceae > Hibiscus > Hibiscus trionum. The sequence goes on along the minus strand of BSYR01000024.1, from coordinate 30,004,753 downwards.
TATTATTACCTTATTGTTGTTGTTCCCTGTGTTCTTTGTTCTTCACGGTTTGTTCTATTTAGTTTTGAGTGGTTCAATTGTCAAAAGAGGAGAGAATAAGGTGGGTAAGAATAAAAGATACCCTAGCCGAGAATGAAATAGTTAACCCATTATAATTATATGGTACTAATGAATGCCACTTAAGCATTTGGAAGAAACCTATCGAGTGTGCTTCTATAGAGCTTCATTGTTTTTGCTCCATATATGCTTGGCATCTCTCTCTCTCCCTGTCCAGGCTCAATAGTCAATTTTCTTCTTGAAAAACCGTATAAGATGCATAAGAAAGACAATAAAAAAACGTTATGTGCCAAAATGCCACCTGAGGCTTGGGATGTTATGGTCTGCAATTTCCATTACTAAGTTGATTCATCCGAATTTCACTTTGATTGTGCAGTTTTCGATCCCTATAAAGACAGTAAAGTAGAACTTCTTGGGCCTAAGTTGCTTTTCATTGCCCTTAATTTGGGTGGTTTAGCACTTGGTGTTTGGAAGGTGAGCTGCACTTTCCTTTTCTTAAAGTTCCTAACAATTTCCCCCCTTTAAGATTATTGAACAGAAGGAAAGGAACAAAACCTGAGTTATCTGATATTGTGCATTTTGTTTTATTTTTGTTTCGGCAGCTTAACACTTTGGGGCTTCTTCCAACACATGCATCGGATTGGGTGTCATCCTTACCCCCTGCTCAGGTTGATCAGTTTTTCCTTTTCCCTTCGTGCAAAGTTTATGTCCAGTTCTTTTTCCTGTGGAATAATGAAAAAATTTCATCTGATCATGCAACATGATGTATTACTGGTTTTCGCAGATAATCCATTTTATGCTATAGTTGTGGTGTTACATGGAACCTTTTTTTTACTAACTCTAGCTTTAAATTGATAAATTTTTCAGGAGGTAGAGTATTCGGGTGGAGGCATTCCTCTATAATGACGTGTTTGTTCATCTTTGGTTCTGTGATCAATTTCTGGACGTGGTGAGTGGAACTTATGACGATTTGTTTTGAAGATGGAGAACACCGCAGAATTTTTTTTTCTCTTAAATTTTATGGAACATGTAGCTGTAGAGTGTGGCATGACATGAATACGAACATAGGTTTATTTTATTTTGTGACTTGGGAATGGATTAACATAAAAGAATCTAAAATTATGTTTGAGGCAATATTTTTCTTATTGTTGGGAAACTTTGATTTTGTTACCATAAATCCATAATATTGAAGTATTTAAATTTCATAAATGAGATAAAAAAAAGTGATCACATTTTTATTTATTTGCAAGATCCAAAAAGTCGAAAACTGCTTTGATGTGAATATGACTCCCCATGAACTCGGTCAATTCAACAGCTGCGACTCATCAATGCTGCAGCCAAACTTTCACTGGCATTTTTATGTAGGGTTGTAATGCATCAGTATTATTACAAGGAAATGGGACAGAGCGAAGTGATCCTGCTAATACCTCTCTCGGAGGATTCTCAGTTATCGATTCGGCCGAAAGGGTGCTCGAAATCTTCTGTCCAGGAACTGTTTCTTGTGCTGATATTATTGCTTTGGCTGCAAGAGATGCAGTTGCAATTGTAAAAAAAATTCTAGTCCTCATTTTCATGCTCTTACCATATCTGCAATCATCTTCAGTTGTGGGACTAGATTAACCATAGTGATCCTGGAACAGGCTGGTGGACCGGCATTTCGGATTCCAACTGGGAGAAGAGATGGAAGAATATCAAACTCTGCAAATGTCAGGCCCAATATCGCAGCTACAAGCTTCACCATGGATGAAATGATAAAGCTCTTCAATTCCAAAGGCTTATCTCTTGATGATTCATAAATGCAGGCTTTAATGTGTTCATATTCCGGCTTCACAGGTGCACACACCATAGGCCTAGCTCATTGCAGCGATCGATTCCAACAAGACTCCAAGGGAAACCTCACGCTGATTGACACATCCCTAGACATTACCTACGCACAAGAGCTCATCAAAAAGTGTCCAGCAGGTGGAAGTAGCACATCCATCACCGTCCGCAACGATCCCGAGACGTCCTTCGTATTCGATAATCAGTATTATAGCAACCTATTGGCCCACAAAGGGTTGTTCCAGTCAGATTCTGTTCTTGCAGAGGATGGAAGAACAAGGAAACAAGTGGAGGAGTTTGCAAATAGTGAGGAAAGTTTTTTCAAGAGTTGGGGGGATTCATTCTTCAGCTCACTACCATTGCAGTGAAGACAGATAATGAAGGGGAAATCCGGCACTCTTGTTCCTTTACTAATTAATGAAGATTCATTCTTGATATTTTTTTTTGGCTAAACAGAGAGATATTATACTTTTACACCGGTATTCAAACGCATACAAGATTAGACAATACAAACATCCTTAACCACTAGACTAATTAGTGGATCTCGGCCCTTGATTATTTATATGTATCAGACTATTTTAATGTTCTTATAGTCTCAGGTAGCCTGTGTTACTTTGATGTTGTTATGGTCTTGGACTTGTATATTATGGTCTCGAGGCCTTAGAGTCCAGGGTAAAGCCTATAGCCCATTAACCAATTGTTTGTTTTCTTCATCTCATTATTATGGTTTTAGTTATGCCCCGGTCCCTTCACTCTTTGTACTTTCGAAATGTTGTCCCTCTATTTTTATTTTTAATTAGATTTTGGTAACGGAGATTAGTAGGGCTATGGCCTCACAAAAAATTAAAATAAAATAAAATTATGTCCTTTAAGATTTTCAAATTTTTTAATTTAATCCCCTCAAAATGTTTAAACTTCAAAAGTTTTAAATGTTTTTAATTAAATATCCTCCCATAAATTTTAAAAAATTTCATTAAGTCTCTCAAAAGTATTAAAATTTTAGTTAAACACATTTTTTGAAAAACATAAATTAAACTCTTCAAAACTTTTAAAAGTTTTAATTAAAGCTTCTAACTTTTTAAAAAATTTTGTATTGTGACTCGCAAACACTCTTGTCAAGTTTCGTCACGGGCAGAGACGGAACTATGTGAGGGCCGGGCTACGCCCCCCACAAAATTTTGAAAAATTGTTATTTTAATCTTTTAAAATTTTCTAAAATGATCATTTGCCCCACTATAAAATTTTGAGAAATTATCATCTGTCCCTTTAAATTTTTTAAATTGATCATTAAGTCCCCTTAAACATTCAAGACTTTTAGTTAATTAATTAAAATTTAATTACTATATATTTATATAGTGAAGAAAATACCACGTTAAAACTTACTATCAAAATTTTTATGTTATATATATAACCCTTCGAAAAAATCTTTAATTATCCCTCCTCCAAAGTTGAGTGTCAAGATCCGCCTCTGACCACAAAATCCCACTATAGAAGGAGGGAGAATTAGAAACACTAATAGGTCCAGCTTTGTTATTGGTAGTATACTAGCAAAGTAACGGCAATAGGTCAAAGACATGATCGTAGTAAATTTTTGGGTAAACTATATTAGTGGTCACTCAACTATCATTGTTTTTTTATTTTTGTTCTTTAATTAATTTTTTTGTCAAAATCGTACTTTCCGTTAGATACCATTTTTGTTTTGGTCCCCACCGTTAAAAACTAACGGAATTGCTGACGTATTTTTTTAAAACAGTTAATATTATTTTATTATTTTTTCTCTCCTTATATTACTTTTAAAGTTTTTATTTGAACCAATGTGGTGGTGAGGTGTCACCACCATAACAAAGAAATAAAATTGAATTTTATTAAGGGGGAGCGCTGGGATTCAAACCCGCACCCCCAAATTTAAACCCTTTTATGGAGGAGAAAATACTTGAGTGAAAAAGAGGTAGGATAATGTCTGCAATTTACTTTTGGCTCGTGAATTTATGATGTAAAACAGACCACAGATCCACTTCCGTATTCGAAAAGAACGATAGCAGCATCAGATTCCGGCATGGAGGTTTTCACAGTTAACGCCATTGATGGCAACAAAATCTGAATACCAGAAGCTTTCTTGACGTGATTGTGCTGAGGCCTGATGCAGCCACTACCTATTGTTTGTCCTGTTTTAAGTCTGAAAAGTAAAGTAGAAAATGTGTGTATGCTCCTTATCTTTAGAATTGGCTGCCTACCAATACCATCCACTTCTATAAATAATTCTATCCTATCAAAATGCCCACTACCATTGGTTGCCGTGTTTTATACCATTATCATCAAAATGATACTATATTTGTGTTCACAAGTTATTCGAGTTAAGAATCTATACAAAAATATTTATACATAGTGAACTCGTACTTAAACATTTCTTGTCTGTAGAGCAATAATTTGATTGTTTATTGAAAAACATGAATTGCAACCCACACCTAACTCCCTTAGTTTCATTTTTTTCTTGTAACTTAATCAAGTTGAAATTAACAATATTAAAAAAATGGACCCAATTTAAAGAAAAATTATATGATGATAAGTGGTTAACCCATCAAGCTCTGACTTGCAGTGGGGACATGAGAAATGAGAAGTTGAAAATTTTGGACATAGCTTTCAATTTCAATCACCAGCCAATACAAGAACCAACGTTGGTTGGGTTACGGCCAAACGGGATTCCAATAATCAGAACACATCACTACCGAAAGATTCCAACTTATATTAATTAATTGGCCACCACCATTACTTATGCTATAGCCTATAGGCCCGCTGAAAACTAGTTTCCAAGCACATAATTTAGGACTTGTTTGTTCGGTGTTCATACAATAGAACTGAGAGGCCCTACTTGCTTGCATTTCTTACTAGGCATTGACAATGATGTCCATAAAGTTTGAAAAGATTCCTGGAATTTCCAAAGCAACTACTCTACAAATAATGATCCGTAGGGGTGTTAAAAAATACCTGATCCGACGACCCGAACTTAAAAAGACGAGTAATTCTTTAAAAAAAATTACTCGACCCGGTAATTTTTCCGAGACACTGGCCGGAAGTTTTCCCTTACCGAGTACCTGACCTGACCTGACAAATTTTAATATATATTTTTTATATTTTAAATTATATTTTTATTTTAAGTTTCGTAATATTTTTACTTCAAAACTAAATTTAAATCCATAAATTCTTTCTATGTTTGTATTATATACTTTTAAGTTTTAAGTTTAATTTTTTTTTAAAAATATTTTTGTGTTTAATATGTATTTTTTTTAAATTTTAGAATTAAAAAAATAAAATAAAAATATACGCCCGGATACCCGGAAGTAATGGGCCGGGACACGGGCCGAGCAATGAGGTACCCGGATGAATCGGGTATCCGACAATGAACACCCATAATCCGTATAATGGGTTTATGAGATAGGTCATTAAACTATTGATTTGTTTATATTTCGATCGTTAAATTATTTTTTTTTTCAATCAAACCATTAAATTTTTAAAATAGTTTCAATCAAATCACTTACTGTTAACTTTTTAACAGAAATGATTATGTGACAGTTAAGTAACTTTGTATAATTTTACATTTAATCCTTTTTATTTACACATTACATCAATTTAATCTATCAATCAAATAAGGACTATTTGATTGGTGGAAAATAAATGGAACAAATTGATATTAAATTAAGACCAAATAGTGAATTAAATGATGATGTGTCACCATCTGATTGAGGTTTTTTTGGAGTATTGTTGGAGTCGATCACTAAATTTATAATTATACAAATCTATTTAACTATCACGTCATCATTTCTGTAAGAAATTAACAATAAGTGATTTGATTAAAATCATATTAAAATTTTATTATTCTAATTGACCAAATTTATAGTTCAGTGATCAAAATATAATCAGATGAATAGTTTATTGGACTTGGAGAGAGTTTACCTTTTTTTATGATAAAAAATAATACCTCAATGCGTGTATGTTAAAACTTCCACTAAAAGGGAGGCTATACAGTCAGTCTACCACTATCTCTTTGAAAAAACTACAATCAACCTAGAAAATATATCATATTTGGACTCGTACATAAATTCCAATTAACTTCTATGCAAAACCCATTCAAGCTATTGTACCCTTATTTTGGTTAAATTGAAAGGCAGTTAAAAATTAAAAGAAAAAAAAGGCCTTAATGGAATTGATTCACATAATTATTTATATAAAAAAATACAAATACTAAAAGACAGAGAAAGAAATTAACAAAGCAAAATAAATTAGTTACTCGAGAGCTTGATCGTTGCCGTATAAATTATAAACAAGCTGTTTGCTTTAATTTAGTATTTTCTTTTCCAGATAAATATGACCAAAAGCTTCGACTCTTTCTATTTTTATTTAAGAAATTCACAAAGACAAAAAGGAAACCCCACCATGTTATATATAATTCATATTAGCCGGCTGCTGATAAATAACACAAGGCTGGATTTTCGATTTCTAGATCCATTATGATTTTATTACCATTAAATCAGAATAACATATATCAAATTAGAGGTGAATATTTGATTAAATCGAGTAAATTTTTTTAAGATATACGATACATATATTTCTTTATTTTTTTTCATAGTAAATTTTGTAATGTTATTTAATGAATCAAATAAGTATATAAATTTATATAATATATTTGTAATATTATTTGTTTAAAGAAAGAATTTTGAGGGGAAAATATTGACGAGAATATAAAAGAGTCAATAATTTGATGAAAAGAAAGAATTTACAAAGAATTACAGTCAAATAACTAAATTGAATAAAATACTGAATTGAGACTGAATTGCAAAAAAGATGCTCATATTCAAACTTTCGAGATATTCAAGTCATATTTTATATCATAAACTTTATTTGAATTCTTTTTAATAATGAGTTTATAAAATTTGTTAAATAAAAAAATATTATTTTTTGAATTAGGTGGAGGTTATGTTTGAACACACAGTAATTAACGTTGCTGATGTTTTCTTCTTTTCGTGCATGATTGAGGCAAGGACGGAGCCAAAATTTAAAGTTGTAAGGGGGCAAAATATAAATTTTGAAAGGTGGAGGACAAATTCATAATTATCTTAATATTTTTTAAGAAAATATAAAAAATCAAAAGGTAAAAAAAATTTCCCTCTGTCAGGGGCCACAACCTCTCCCATTTAACATGTAGCACCGTCCCTGATTGAAGGTTGATATTTAGTTTAGGTCCAGTGATTGTCACTTCATTATTATTCATTTTAAGAACCTCTCAATCTTGGCGTTAATCCGCAGCATCGGGGACCCAATTTCCTGCAAGCAACACGCTAAACATTACGTTACATTAATTAATTGAGGGGGTTCATATTGCTGCCGTGAAGAAGCTTCTCATTTGATGTACGCAAACAAAACAAAAATAACACTGTTGCCAAAAGTAAGAAGTATAGGCTTTAAGCTCAAAGCTTTAGCTTAAGCGAAATAAGCAAATATATTGCTTTTAGGTTTCAAACCTTACGAAGTTGGACCAATAACAAATTAACAATAATAATCAACCCAACTTTATACTAAAAACATAGTTTTCTTATGGTAAAAAGAAGAAGAAAAGATGGGCAGTTTAGCATTATTGTTTGGAGGTAAAGTGGAAAGAATATGACATTCCCTTGGTGGGCAACGTGCTGGCTGCCTATTAGTCAATTCTGAGTATAGTTTTTTTTTTCTTTTTTTTTGTTTCACCACATATATTGACCCATTGACCAAATAATTCAGATCAGTTTTTGTAGAAGCTCAATATTGGACAATCCTCACAACCAAGTTTTCTCCATTTACAACGTCGGGATTGAAACTTCTAAGTTCTAACATTGTTCAAATGACCTAATGTCTTATCCCGCCAGACCAACTGATTGTTGGTTTTGTGTAATATGATTGATGATTCAAGGATGACGTGTAAGAATGTGTGACCTATAGCATGTGTCTTGGTTCTCATAGCTTACAAGGATGAGGCAGAGAATCTATATATATGCATGTAATGGAGTGTGGGTTATAGCCTATAGGGTGAGAAATTAAGCAGGAGCATGGGTGCCACTATTGTTTCCCCGACCTTCCTCTCTGCTTGTCTTGTTGCCTTATGCATTGTCGAGGGCTACGCCTTGGGAGAAAGAGCAACCGTGGAGAGCCACACCATCCAAGTCAGCTCTCTTCTGCCCTCCTCGATTTGCAGCCCTGCAACCCAAGGTTCATTACTAAACCCATATCTGTCTCTGTCTCTGTCATGCACACAAATCAACCAGTTTTAAGGTTTTACAGTTAAAAAGCACTCATTATTGAAGTTGCTGCATGTTCTGTCCTCTGTTTTTGGTCAGAAACATCGGGCCATGCTTTTTTTTTTTTCTGCATGTAAATATATAACAAGAATTTTCCTTCGTAAATCTTTCAATTTAATCAACTTGTACAAAATAAGCTAATGTAGTTTTTGTGAAATGAAATATTTATTTCTGGATATTTGCATTTTTTTCTCCTTCCACTCCCAGATATCAATGTAAATTGAAGCCAATAATTCAATTTCCTGTTTTGACTTGATTTGAGCCCATTGAAACTCCACTAACCCTACTTGGAGTCTTGGAAGGGTAGATAAAAAATCACCAACCGAGTCTAGCTAGCCATCCCGGTAGGACCCTCTTTTTCCAATCCATATGAAAATTGAGAATAATTGAGTGTCCTTCTTAATGACTTTTTGGAGGCCTACGTTGGGTTAAGGTTGCCATAAAATATTAATTATATACAATATTACTCAATTCGTAATACTTTGGTAATTACACAAATTATTATAAAGTTATATTATTGCATGGAAAACAAATTTTATGTAATTTTTTATACAGCCATCTATATTCAAATAACCTCGTTTAGAATTATTTTCCATTTTCGAGGTAATAAAAAACATTATTTGATTTAAATGATGAGTGTTCCCTTAATTATTACAAATAGAAAAGGAAAGTTAATTATGCTCAAAAGTTAGTGCATTGCTTGGCCATGAAACATAAAATGGAATTTAACGGATGGAAATATTCGGTATTTTTTTGTGTTCTATTTGTGCTTCACGCTTAAAATTAAGTTTAGGGTATAGGATATAGGTTTAAGGTTAAGGTTTATGGTTAGGGTTTAGAGAATTTAAGATATGGTGTATTTTTAGGGTATAGGGTGTATGATTTAGAATCTAAAATTTAGGGTTAGTACTTAAAATTTAATTTTATAGTGTTTTTAGTGTTAGAGAATAAGCAAGGACACCAAAAAGGGACAGAAGATTTTTATTCAAATTTAACACAGTGAAAAGGAGTTGTTTGAATTTTCTGATTATCATTATTAGAACCCAACAATATTATATGCTAGGCTTGTTGTTAAAACATTTCTTTCAATCTTTAGCTAATGCCATTATTGGGCAGTCACTTTCATCAAGTCACACTCACACCTAATTATAAAAAGTAATCAAAATGTTAATATTTTTTTTCTGGTCCAATCGAGGAATAAACTTCTTGACCCACCCACCTATGTTAATAATTAGCAGTTTTAATTGTACAAAAAAAAATATTCCAAAAACATTTTGGGTATGTGTATTTGTATTAGTAATGCATGGATTCCACTTTCAGCATTAGACAAAAAGTCATATTTACAAGTCGTCCACAAGCATGGTCCATGCTCTCAACTCCATCAAGATAAAGCAAATATTCCCACTCACGCCCAGATCCTACTACAAGATGAAGCCCGGGTCAAGTCCATTCGCTCCAAACATGCGAAGAACGTAGCCCGGTCCACTAACCTCGACCAGAGCGATGCAGCCAATCTCCCTGCCAAGGACGGTAGCGTGGTCGGCGCCGGTAATTACGTAGTTACCGTTGGTCTAGGCACCCCAAAGAAAGATTTAACTCTCATATTCGATACCGGAAGTGACATTACATGGACACAATGTCAGCCTTGTGCAAGAAGTTGCTATAAACAACAGGATACAATTTTTGCTCCATCACTTTCCTCAACATATTCCAACATTTCATGCACCTCAACGACTTGCAGTTCACTCGCTTCCGCAACAGGTAATTTTTCATCCCGGATATGTTCCAGGCCTGGATTCAAAGATTGTTAATTTGGTGTTTCTTTTATGTGTTTGCAGGTAATACACCTGGATGTTCATCAACAGCTTGTGTCTATGGCATTCAATACGGAGATTCGTCGTTCTCGATCGGACTCTTTGCTAAAGAAAAGCTCACCTTGACACCAACTGATGTGTTCGATGACTTTTTATTCGGTTGTGGCCAAAACAATCAAGGCCTTTTCGGAAGAGCAGCCGGTCTGCTTGGACTTGGCCGAGATAAGTTATCTTTAACTTCACAAACCGCCACGAAATACAAGAAATTCTTCTCCTACTGCTTGCCATCATCCTCCAGCTCAACCGGTTTCCTCAGTTTCGGATACGGAGGCGTCTCGAAATCCGTAAAATTCACAACATTGTCCACACTCTCCCTTAGTTCATCCTTTTACGGAATTGACATGATTGGGATAAGCGTTGGTGGCAAAAGACTACCGATTTCAGCCTCTGTTTTCACTTCTGGTGGAGCCATCATTGACTCTGGAACCGTCATCACCCGGCTACCACCAACGGCCTATTCAGCATTGAGCTCTGAATTTAGAAAACTGATGAGCCAGTATCCAATGGCACAACCACTTTCGATATTGGACACATGCTATGACTTCACCAAGTATCCTTCTGTTAACATCCCTAAGATAAGCTTCTTTTTCGGTGGGGGCGTTGAGGTTCCGATCGCCGCAAAGGGAATTCTGTACGTTAACGGTATCTCACAAGTGTGTCTGGCGTTTGCCGGCAACGGTGATGACACAGATGTAGGAATCTTTGGGAATACACAGCAAAAGACACTGCAAGTGGTATACGATGGTGCTGGAGGGAAGCTTGGGTTTGCTGCAGGGGGATGCACCTAAGTTTGCGAAGAAAATTCTTCGACTTAGCTCTCAAATCAAATCATAATTCATATGATAACAAGATTGGCTTAAGATTGAAATAATCAATGCACTAGTAAAATGTGTGCTGCAATGTATGTACAGTTGTGTAAAGATATGGTTTTCTATGCTTTTCAAATCATAAAATACGTATCTTTTTCAGTATTATTAGTTGTATTTTTCTGCAGCTTGTACTCAAATTAAGCAAAAACAATAGCAGAAAAAAAGGGTTTAGTAAAGGACAAAGATTGATTTCCATTTCATTCTAAAGTACATGATGTAAAAGGATTTAAAAGTTCATTCTCATTTTCAGCAAATGCGCAGCAAACTTGAGACATGCCATTGACATTCCAATTTCCAGGTAAAATTTCTCACTTTTAAAATGTGGTTTTCAACCCAAACATAACCGTTAAAATTTCTAACTTTTGCGGTTGGAAAAGTACTTTTGAGAGCCAAATTATAATTTTAGCCTTCATTTATTATTGTGTGGGTTTATAATTTATAAACTTATATTTTTTCAAAGACATTATTATATGATTAGTACATTATTTTTTTAGTTTAAAATTATATATATTTTTATAGAACATGTACAATTGTTAAAAGATATTTATTTATTGATAAAAATATTTTTATATATTTATGATAATTTAAATTAGTATATTTTATATATTATAACATTATAGAATTTGGATATCATTTAAATATATATATTTTAACTTATAATATCATGTCCAAAATGGTAGTTTATCTTCTTAAAATAACTTTTTAAGATCAATACTAAACACTTAAAAAATTCAAAAATACTTCTAAAAAACACCTTTCAAAAGCACTTCTCCACCGTACTAAGTGTAATGCTTAATACTATCAAATGGAATTGTTTCCAATAGCCAAAAGATTCAAAAATTGGAAGTTTTATACTTTTATTTGGTTTCAAGGGACAAGGAACATACCGATAACTTGGATTGGTGTTGAAAAAGCAGCAGTCGCGCACTTGGTTAGCTGGGAACAAATGTGCTTGCCGAAAGCGTATGATGGCCTTGGTTTGTTCGACTTTAGGCTCAAGAATCGCGCACTCCTTAATAAATGGCTTTGGCGTTTTGGTGTTGAAGTTGATAGTCTATAGAAAAAAACCATTGTGGCTAAGTACAATCAAGACAGCTCCTCTCTACTCCCTTCAAAGAACTCGAACCCCAGTTTATCTTGGATTTGGAAGTCTATCACTTCTCCTTTATTGCAACCGGACAACATCTTTAGCAGAAACATTAGCTTTGTTATAGGCCCCGGAAACAAAGTGAGCTTCTGGTCAGATAAGTGGGCGGGGCCGTTTTTGCTCAAACTAAAATTCCCCCGGATCTATGCTTTGTCAGTGATAAAAGATGGCCCCATTTCTCTCTTTGGTTCTCTCGTAGCAGGCGAGTGGTCTTGGCACATTCCACTTCGACGTCCACCTTTTGATTGGGAAAATCCAATTTGGATTGAATTTATACAAGCCTTATCAACGTGCAAGCCCGGATCAGTTCGGTATGACAGCTTACGGTGGACGCCAGCTTCCTCCGGTATGTATTCATCCAAATCCTTTTATGATTTAAACATATCACTTGATCATGAGAAAAATAGCATATGGAAATCTTGCTGGTCCAACTTGGCTCCCCCCAAAGTCGAAGCTTTCCTATGGAAAGTATTACTCAATCGAATTCCCACCAAAGTAGAACTCATGAAAAGAAATTGTCTCCCTACTCAATCGAACCTTTGTGTTCTCTGTAATGTGGAAGCTGAAACTGTAGCACACTTATTTTGTCATTGTAAAGTATCGTGGAAGTTATGGGCAAATTGGTGTTCTATGTGGAATTGCCCACTGATCATGCCATGTAATGTTAATGGCCTCCTCAATGCTTGGTCTCACTTTCCTATTCCTCACAGCAGCAAACAAATATGGTTACTAAGTTTCTTTAGCATCTTGTGGTCAATTTGGTTGTGGAGAAACGAGATGATTTTCAAAGGATCGATATTGGATAGCAAACAACTTTTTGATTTATGCATGGTTCGATTGGGATGGTGGTGCAAAGCTAAAGGTCTCATCTCCGATATTCCTTTAAATGATATGGTCTTCAATCCTTCCGTGTTTCAAACATTGAAAAGCACTCATGTTCCCATCTCAAAGTGGACATCTCCTCCGACACATTGACTGAAATTTAATATCGATGGAGCAGTTTGCGGTAGCTTCGGTAAAGCAGGAGTTGGGGGCTTGTTACGCGATTCGAATGGCACCATTCTCCTTTACTTCTCAAAATCAGTCGGCCACTTGGATCCAATGACAGCTGAACTCATCGCCATCCGCGAAGCTTGCGCAAAGTTTCATCAGTCCAAATGGTCTACAACATCGCATCTCATCATCGAAAGCGATAGTAGCCTCGCCATTAAGTGGCTGATCAGCCCAAGTGAAGCCCCTTCTATATTCAAAGATATCATTCACTCATGCTTAAATTATTTACCAGCTGGTAAATGGAAGGCTTTACATGTGTCTCGCGACTGCAATAATAGTGCGGATCTATTAGCCAAGAGTGGGATCTCCCGGGTTGATGAGCTATTGGTGATAAATTAAACTTTTGGCAGTGTCAACATTGTCCTAAATTGTGCTCAAATGTGGATGTCTTGAAGATCTTGTCTGGCCAGGTTCGCGTAAAATCATTGAACCATATCTACTGTCCCCCTGTGCTGCTTACGGAAATCACTCTGAATTTCTGAGTTTAGCACATATGTTATCGCATTTTCCAAGTGATGCCAACTGGTTTTCTCTA